>CM065438.1:40177500-41547500 GCA_033030585.1 Hippophae rhamnoides | reverse complement strand
TTATAATATATCAAATCGAAGCTCGTATCAAATTACACAATATGATTTGGTCTCCAAATTGTAAATCATTTTTGTACCCAAATTCCATCGTTTACATCACTTACCGAGGAATTAAAGGTTTTGACGCACCATTTTCATTTTACTTACTTCCGGTGTTATTTAATAGAGATATAAAGGAGATATTGGTATTGACCTAGGGTTCTTTATATATGTGTTCAATCAGTCTGTATTATTCAAAAAGAAAAGAGGTGAGAAAAGAAAATGGGATGTTGTTCACATTTATAAAAACAACAAAACATTTGATAAAAATGACTTACAACTTTCAACGGAGATAACTTTTTACTCGGTTATTGAAACGACTATTATAATATATCAAATCGAAGCTCGTATCAAATTACACAATATGATTTGGTCTCCAAATTGTAAATCATTTTTGTACCCAAATTCCATCGTTTACATCACTTACCGAGGAATTAAAGGTTTTGACGCACCATTTTCATTTTACTTACTTCCGGTGTTATTTAATAGAGATATAAAGGAGATATTGGTGCTGACCTAGGGTTCTTTATATATGTGTTCAATCAATCTGTATTATTCAAAAAGAAAAGAGGTGAGAAAAGAAAATGGGATGTTGTTCACATTTATAAAAACAACAAAACATTTGATAAAAATGACTTACAACTTTCAACGGAGATAACTTTTTACTCGGTTATTGAAACGACTATTATAATATATCAAATCGAAGCTCGTATCAAATTACACAATATGATTTGGTCTCCAAATTGTAAATCATTTTTGTACCCAAATTCCATCGTTTACATCACTTACCCAGGAATTAAAGGTTTTGGCGCACCATTTTCATTTTACTTACTTCCGGTGTTATTCAATAGAGATATAAAGGAGATATTGGTGCTGACCTAGGGTTCTTTATATATGTGTTCAATCAGTCTGTATTATTCAAAAAGAAAAGAGGTGAGAAAAGAAAATGGGATGTTGTTCACATTTCCAAAAACAACAAAACATTTGATAAAAATGACTTACAACTTTCAACGGAGATAACTTTTTACTCGGTTATTGAAACGACTATTATAATATATCAAATCGAAGCTCCTATCAAATTACACAATATGATTTGGTCTCCAAATTGTAAATCATTTTTGTACCCAAATTCCATCGTTTACATCACTTACCAAGGAATTAAAGGTTTTGACGCACCATTTTCATTTTACTTACTTCCGGTGTTATTCAATAGAGATATAAAGGAGATATTGGTGCTGACCTAGGGTTCTTTATATATGTGTTCAATCAGTCTGTATTATTCAAAAAGAAAAGAGGTGAGAAAAGAAAATGGGATGTTGTTCACATTTCCAAAAACAACAAAACATTTGATAAAAATGACTTACAACTTTCAACGGAGATAACTTTTTACTCGGTTATTGAAACGACTATTATAATATATCAAATCGAAGCTCGTATCAAATTACACAATATGATTTGGTCTCCAAATTGTAAATCATTTTTGTACCCAAATTCCATCGTTTACATCACTTACTGAGGAATTAAAGGTTTTGACGCACCATTTTCATTTTACTTACTTCCGGTGTCATTCAATAGAGATATAAAGGAGATATTGGTGCTGACCTAGGGTTCTTTATATATGTGTTCAATCAATCTGTATTATTCAAAAAGAAAAGAGGTGAGAAAAGAAAATGGGATGTTGTTCACATTTATAAAAACAACAAAACATTTGATAAAAATGACTTACAACTTTCAACGGAGATAACTTTTTACTCGGTTATTGAAACGACTATTATAATATATCAAATCGAAGTTCGTATCAAATTACACAATATGATTTGGTCTCCAAATTGTAAATCATTTTTGTACCCAAATTCCATCGTTTACATCACTTACCAAGGAATTAAAGGTTTTGACGCACCATTTTCATTTTACTTACTTCCGGTGTTATTCAATAGAGATATAAAGGAGATATTGGTGCTGACCTAGGGTTCTTTATATATGTGTTCAATCAGTCTGTATTATTCAAAAAGAAAAGAGGTGAGAAAAGAAAATGGGATGTTGTTCACATTTCCAAAAACAACAAAACATTTGATAAAAATGACTTACAACTTTCAACGGAGATAACTTTTTACTCGGTTATTGAAACGACTATTATAATATATCAAATCGAAGCTCGTATCAAATTACACAATATGATTTGGTCTCCAAATTGTAAATCATTTTTGTACCCAAATTCCATCGTTTACATCACTTACCGAAGAATTAAAGGTTTTGACGCACCATTTTCATTTTACTTACTTCCGGTGTTATTCAATAGAGATATAAAGGAGATATTGGTGCTGACCTAGGGTTCTTTATATATGTGTTCAATCAGTCTGTATTATTCAAAAAGAAAAGAGGTGAGAAAAGAAAATGGGATGTTGTTCACATTTATAAAAACAACAAAACATTTGATAAAAATGACTTACAACTTTCAACGGAGATAACTTTTTACTCGGTTATTGAAACGACTATTATAATATATCAAATCGAAGCTCGTATCAAATTACACAATATGATTTGGTCTCCAAATTGTAAATCATTTTTGTACCCAAATTCCATCGTTTACATCACTTACCGAGGAATTAAAGGTTTTGACGCACCATTTTCATTTTACTTACTTCCGGTGTTATTCAATAGAGATATAAAGGAGATATTGGTGCTGACCTAGGGTTCTTTATATATGTGTTCAATCAATCTGTATTATTCAAAAAGAAAAGAGGTGAGAAAAGAAAATGGGATGTTGTTCACATTTCCAAAAACAACAAAACATTTGATAAAAATGACTTACAACTTTCGACGGAGATAACTTTTTACTCGGTTATTGAAACGACTATTATAATATATCAAATCGAAGCTCGTATCAAATTACACAATATGATTTGGTCTCCAAATTGTAAATCATTTTTGTACCCAAATTCCATCGTTTACATCACTTACTGAGGAATTAAAGGTTTTGACGCACCATTTTCATTTTACTTACTTCCGGTGTCATTCAATAGAGATATAAAGGAGATATTGGTGCTGACCTAGGGTTCTTTATTTATGTGTTCAATCAGTCTGTATTATTCAAAAAGAAAAGAGGTGAGAAAAGAAAATGGGATGCTGTTCACATTTCCAAAAACAACGAAACATTTGATAAAAATGACTTACAACTTTCAACGGAGATAACTTTTTACTCGGTTATTGAAACGACTATTATAATATATTAAATCGAAGCTCGTATCAAATTACACAATATGATTTGGTCTCCAAATTGTAAATCATTTTTGTACCCAAATTCCATCGTTTACATCACTTACCGAGGAATTAAATGTTTTGATGCACCATTTTCATTTTACTTACTTCCGGTGTCATTCAATAGAGATATAAAGGAGATATTGGTGCTGACCTAGGGTTCTTTATATATGTGTTCAATCAGTCTGTATTATTCAAAAAGAAAAGAGGTGAGAAAAGAAAATGGGATGTTGTTCACATTTATAAAAACAACAAAACATTTGATAAAAATGACTTACAACTTTCAACGGAGATAACTTTTTACTCGGTTATTGAAGCGACTATTATAATATATCAAATCGAAGCTCGTATCAAATTACACAATATGATTTGGTCTCCAAATTGTAAATCATTTTTGTACCCAACTTCGATTCTTTACATCACTTATTCAGGAATTAAAGGATTTCACGCGCCATTTTCATTTTACTTGGTTTCGATGTTATTGAATAGAGATATAAAGGAGATATTGGTGCCGACCTAGGGTTCTTAATATATATGTTCAATCAATCTGTATTATTCAAAAAGAAAAGAGGTGAGAAAAGAAAATGGGATGTTGTTCACATTTATAAAAACAACAAAACATTTGATAAAAATGACTTACAACTTTCAACGGAGATAACTTTTTACTCGGTTATTGAAACGACTATTATAATATATCAAATCGAAGCTCGTATCAAATTACACAATATGATTTGGTCTCCAAATTGTAAATCATTTTTGTACCCAAATTCCATCGTTTACATCACTTACCAAGGAATTAAAGGTTTTGACGCACCATTTTCATTTTACTTACTTCCGGTGTCATTCAATAGAGATATAAAGGAGATATTGGTGCTGACCTAGGGTTCTTTATATATGTGTTCAATCAGTCTGTATTATTCAAAAAGAAAAGAGGTGAGAAAAGAAAATGGGATGTTGTTCACATTTCCAAAAACAACAAAACATTTGATAAAAATGACTTACAACTTTCAACGGAGATAACTTTTTACTCGGTTATTGAAACGACTATTATAATATATCAAATCGAAGCTCGTATCAAATTACACAATATGATTTGGTCTCCAAATTGTAAATCATTTTTGTACCCAAATTCCATCGTTTACATCACTTACCGAGGAATTAAAGGTTTTGACGCACCATTTTCATTTTACTTACTTCCGGTGTTATTCAATAGAGATATAAAGGAGATATTGGTGCTGACCTAGGGTTCTTTATATATGTGTTCAATCAGTCTGTATTATTCAAAAAGAAAAGAGGTGAGAAAAGAAAATGGGATGTTGTTCACATTTATAAAAACAACAAAACATTTGATAAAAATGACTTACAACTTTCAACGGAGATAACTTTTTACTCGGTTATTGAAACGACTATTATAATATATCAAATCGAAGCTCGTATCAAATTACACAATATGATTTGGTCTCCAAATTGTAAATCATTTTTGTACCCAAATTCCATCGTTTACATCACTTACCGAGGAATTAAAGGTTTTGACGCACCATTTTCATTTTACTTACTTCCGGTGTTATTCAATAGAGATATAAAGGAGATATTGGTGCTGACCTAGGGTTCTTTATATATGTGTTCAATCAGTCTGTATTATTCAAAAAGAAAAGAGGTGAGAAAAGAAAATGGGATGTTGTTCACATTTCCAAAAACAACAAAACATTTGATAAAAATGACTTACAACTTTCGACGGAGATAACTTTTTACTCGGTTATTGAAACGACTATTATAATATATCAAATCGAAGCTCGTATCAAATTACACAATATGATTTGGTCTCCAAATTGTAAATCATTTTTGTACCCAAATTCCATCGTTTACATCACTTACTGAGGAATTAAAGGTTTTGACGCACCATTTTCATTTTACTTACTTCCGGTGTCATTCAATAGAGATATAAAGGAGATATTGGTGCTGACCTAGGGTTCTTTATTTATGTGTTCAATCAGTCTGTATTATTCAAAAAGAAAAGAGGTGAGAAAAGAAAATGGGATGCTGTTCACATTTCCAAAAACAACGAAACATTTGATAAAAATGACTTACAACTTTCAACGGAGATAACTTTTTACTCGGTTATTGAAACGACTATTATAATATATCAAATCGAAGCTCGTATCAAATTACACAATATGATTTGGTCTCCAAATTGTAAATCATTTTTGTACCCAAATTCCATCGTTTACCGAGGAATTAAAGGGTTTGACGCACCATTTTCATTTTACTTACTTCCGGTGTTATTCAATAGAGATATAAAGGAGATATTGGTATTGACCTAGGGTTCTTTATATATGTGTTCAATCAGTCTGTATTATTCAAAAAGAAAAGAGGTGAGAAAAGAAAATGGGATGTTGTTCACATTTATAAAAACAACAAAACATTTGATAAAAATGACTTACAACTTTCAACGGAGATAACTTTTTACTCGGTTATTGAAACACTATTATAATATATCCAATCGAAGCTCGTATCAAATTACAAAATATGATTTGGTCTCCAAATTGTAAATCATTTTTGTACCCAAATTCCATCGTTTACATCACTTACCGAGGAATTAAAGGTTTTGACGCACCATTTTCATTTTACTTACTTCCGGTGTTATTCAATAGAGATATAAAGGAGATATTGGTGCTGACCTAGGGTTCTTTATATATGTGTTCAATCAGTCTGTATTATTCAAAAAGAAAAGAGGTGAGAAAAGAAAATGGGATGTTGTTCACATTTCCAAAAACAACAAAACATTTGATAAAAATGACTTACAACTTTCAACGGAGATAACTTTTTACTCGGTTATTGAAACGACTATTATAATATATCAAATCGAAGCTCGTATCAAATTACACAATCTGATTTGTCTCCAACTTGAAAATCATTTTTGTACCCAAATTCCATCGTTTATATCACTTACCGAGGAATTAAAAGTTTTGATGCACCATTTTAATTTTACTTACTTCCGGAGTTATTCAATAGAGATATAAAGGAGATATTGGTGCTGACCAAGGGTTCTTTATATATGTGTTCAATCAGTCTGTATTATTCAAAAAGAAAAGAGGTGAGAAAAGAAAATGGGATGTTGTTCACATTTCCAAAAACAACAAAACATTTGATAAAAATGACTTACAACTTTCAACGGAGATAACTTTTTACTCGGTTATTAAAACGACTATTATAATATATCAAATCGAAGCTCGTATCAAATTACACAATCTGATTTGGTCTCCAAATTGTAATTCATTTTTGTACCCAAATTCCATCGTTTACATCACTTACCGAGGAATTAAAGGTTTTGACGCACCATTTTCATTTTACTTACTTCCGGTGTTATTCAATAGAGATATAAAGGAGATATTGGTGCTGACCTAGGGTTCTTTATATATGTGTTCAATCAGTCTGTATTATTCAAAAAGAAAAGGGGTGAGAAAAGAAAATGGGATGTTGTTCACATTTCCAAAAACAACAAAACATTTGATAAAAATGACTTACAACTTTCAACGGAGATAACTTTTTACTCGGTTATTGAAACGACTATTATAATATATCAAATCGAAGCTCGTATCAAATTACACAATATGATTTGGTCTCCAAATTGTAAATCATTTTTGTACCCAAATTCCATCGTTTACATCACTACCTGAGGAATTAAAGGTTTTGACGCACCATTTTCATTTTACTTACTTCCGGTGTTATTCAATAGAGATATAAAGGAGATATTGGTGCTGACCTAGGGTTCTTTATATATGTGTTCAATCAATCTGTATTATTCAAAAAGAAAAGAGGTGAGAAAAGAAAATGGGATGTTGTTCACATTTATAAAAACAACAAAACATTTGATAAAAATGACTTACAACTTTCAACGGAGATAACTTTTTACTCGGTTATTGAAACGACTATTATAATATATCAAATCGAAGCTCGTATCAAATTACACAATATGATTTGGTCTCCAAATTGTAAATCATTTTTGTACTTAAATTCCATCGTTTACATCACTTCCGAGGAATTAAAGGTTTTGACGCACCATTTTCATTTTACTTACTTCCGGTGTTATTCAATAGAGATATAAAGGAGATATTGGTGCTGACCTAGGGTTCTTTATATATGTGTTCAATCAGTCTGTATTATTCAAAAAGAAAAGAGGTGAGAAAAGAAAATGGGATGTTGTTCACATTTCCAAAAACAACAAAACATTTGATAAAAATGACTTACAACTTTCAACGGAGATAACTTTTTACTCGGTTATTGAAACGACTATTATAATATATCAAATCGAAGCTCGTATCAAATTACACAATATGATTTGGTCTCCAAATTGTAAATCATTTTTGTACCCAAATTCCATCGTTTACATCACTTAATGAGGAATTAAAGGTTTTGACGCACCATTTTCATTTTACTTACTTGCGGTGTCATTCAATAGAGATATAAAGGAGATATTGGTGCTGACCTAGGGTTCTTTATATATGTGTTCAATCAGTCTGTATTATTCAAAAAGAAAAGAGGTGAGAAAAGAAAATGGGATGTTGTTCACATTTATAAAAACAACAAAACATTTGATAAAAATGACTTACAACTTTCAACGGAGATAACTTTTTACTCGGTTATTGAAACACTATTATAATATATCCAATCGAAGCTCGCATAAAATTACACAATATGATTTGGTCTCCAAATTGTAAATCATTTTTGTACCCAACTTCCATCGTTTACATCACTTACCGAGGAATTAAAGGTTTTGATGCACCATTTTAATTTTACTTACTTCCGGAGTTATTCAATAGAGATATAAAGGAGATATTGGTGCTGACCTAGGGTTCTTTATATATGTGTTCAATCAGTTTGTATTATTCAAAAAGAAAAGAGGTGAGAAAAGAAAATGGGATGTTGTTCACATTTCCAAAAACAACAAAACATTTGATAAAAATGACTTACAACTTTCAACGGAGATAACTTTTTACTCGGTTATTGAAACGACTATTATAATATATCAAATCGAAGCTCGTATCAAATTACACAATATGATTTGGTCTCCAAATTGTAAATCATTTTTGTACCCAAATTCCATCGTTTACATCACTTTCAGAGGAATTAAAGGTTTTGACGCACCATTTTCATTTTACTTACTTCCGGTGTTATTCAATAGAGATATAAAGGAGATATTGGTGCTGACCTAGGGTTCTTTATATATGTGTTCAATCAGTCTGTATTATTCAAAAAGAAAAGAGGTGAGAAAAGAAAATGGGATGTTGTTCACATTTCCAAAAACAACAAAACATTTGATAAAAATGACTTACAACTTTCAACGGAGATAACTTTTTACTCGGTTATTGAAACGACTATTATAATATATCAAATCGAAGCTCGTATCAAATTACACAATATGATTTGCTCTCCAAATTGTAAATCATTTTTGTACCCAAATTCCATCGTTTACATCACTTTTCGAGGAATTAAAGGTTTTGACGCACCATTTTCATTTTACTTACTTCCGGTGTTATTCAATAGAGATATAAAGGAGATATTGGTGCTGACCTAGGGTTCTTTATATATGTGTTCAATCAGTCTGTATTATTCAAAAAGAAAAGAGGTGAGAAAAGAAAATGGGATGTTGTTCACATTTATAAAAACAACAAAACATTTGATAAAAATGACTTACAACTTTCAACGGAGATAACTTTTTACTCGGTTATTGAAAGGACTATTATAATATATCAAATCGAAGCTCGTATCAAATTACACAATATGATTTGGTCTCCAAATTGTAAATCATTTTTGTACCCAAATTCCATCGTTTACATCACTTACCGAGGGTTTAAAGTTTTTGACGCACCATTTTCATTTTACTTACTTCCGGTGTTATTCAATAGAGATATAAAGGAGATATTGGTGCTGACCTAGGGTTCTTTATATATGTGTTCAATCAATCTGTATTATTCAAAAAGAAAAGAGGTGAGAAAAGAAAATGGGATGTTGTTCACATTTATAAAAACAACAAAACATTTGATAAAAATGACTTACAACTTTCAACGGAGATAACTTTTTACTCGGTTATTGAAACGACTATTATAATATATCAAATCGAAGCTCGTATCAAATTACACAATATGATTTGGTCTCCAAATTGTAAATCATTTTTGTACCCAAATTCCATCGTTTACATCACTTACCGAGGAATTAAAGGTTTTGACGCACCATTTTCATTTTACTTACTTCCGGTGTTATTCAATAGAGATATAAAGGAGATATTGGTGCTGACCTAGGGTTCTTTATATATGTGTTCAATCAGTCTGTATTATTCAAAAAGAAAAGAGGTGAGAAAAGAAAATGGGATGTTGTTCACATTTCCAAAAACAACAAAACATTTGATAAAAATGACTTACAACTTTCAACGGAGATAACTTTTTACTCGGTTATTGAAACGACTATTATAATATATCAAATCGAAGCTCGTATCAAATTACACAATATGATTTGGTCTCCAAATTGTAAATCATTTTTGTACCCAAATTCCATCGTTTACATCACTTACCAAGGAATTAAAGGTTTTGACGCACCATTTTCATTTTACTTACTTCCGGTGTCATTCAATAGAGATATAAAGGAGATATTGGTGCTGACCTAGGGTTCTTTATATATGTGTTCAATCAGTCTGTATTATTCAAAAAGAAAAGAGGTGAGAAAAGAAAATGGGATGTTGTTCACATTTCCAAAAACAACAAAACATTTGATAAAAATGACTTACAACTTTCAACGGAGATAACTTTTTACTCGGTTATTGAAACGACTATTATAATATATCAAATCGAAGCTCGTATCAAATTACACAATATGATTTGGTCTCCAAATTGTAAATCATTTTTGTACCCAAATTCCATCGTTTACATCACTTACCGAGGAATTAAAGGTTTTGACGCACCATTCTCATTTTACTTACTTCCGGTGTCATTCAATAGAGATATAAAGGAGATATTGGTGCTGACCTAGGGTTCTTTATATATGTGTTCAATCAATCTGTATTATTCAAAAAGAAAAGAGGTGAGAAAAGAAAATGGGATGTTGTTCACATTTATAAAAACAACAAAACATTTGATAAAAATGACTTACAACTTTCAACGGAGATAACTTTTTACTCGGTTATTGAAACGACTATTATAATATATCAAATCGAAGCTCGTTTCCAGTTCCACACTATGATTTGGTCTCCAGATTGTAAATCATTTTTGTACCGACGTTCCATCGTTTACATCACTTCACAGGAATTAAAGTTTTTGATGCACCATTTTCATTTTACTTACTTCCTGTTTTATTCAATAGAGATATAAAGGAGATATTGGTGCTGACCTAGGGTTCTCTATATATGTGTTCAATCAGTCTGTATTATTCAAAAAGAAAAGAGGTGAGAAAAGAAAATGGGATGTTGTTCACATTTATAAAAACAACAAAACATTTGATAAAAATGACTTACAACTTTCAACGGAGATAACTTTTTACTCGGTTATTGGAACGACTATTATAATATATCAAATCGAAGCTCGTATCAAATTACACAATATGATTTGGTCTCCAAATTGTAAATCATTTTTGTACCCAAATTCCATCGTTTACATCACTTTTCGAGGAATTAAAAGTTTTGATGCACCATTTTAATTTTACTTACTTCCGGAGTTATTCAATAGAGATATAAAGGAGATATTGGTGCTGACCTAGGGTTCTTTATATATGTGTTCAATCAGTCTGTATTATTCAAAAAGAAAAGAGGTGAGAAAAGAAAATGGGATGTTGTTCACATTTCCAAAAACAACAAAACATTTGATAAAAATGACTTACAACTTTCAACGGAGATAACTTTTTACTCGGTTATTGCAACGACTATTATAATATATCAAATCGAAGCTCGTATCAAATTACACAGTCTGATTTGGTCTCCAAATTGTAAATCATTTTTGTACCCAAATTCCATCGTTTACATCACTTAAAGGTTGATTAAAGGTTTTGACGCACCATTTTCATTTTACTTACTTCCGGTGTTATTCAATAGAGATATAAAGGAGATATTGGTGCTGACCTAGGGTTCTTTATATATGTGTTCAATCAGTCTGTATTATTCAAAAAGAAAAGAAGTGAGAAAAGAAAATGGGATGTTGTTCACATTTCCAAAAACAACAAAACATTTGATAAAAATGACTTACAACTTTCAACGGAGATAACTTTTTACTCGGTTATTGAAGCGACTATTATAATATATCAAATCGAAGCTCGTATCAAATTACACAATATGATTTGGTCTCCAAATTGTAAATCATTTTTGTACCCAAATTCCATCGTTTACATCACTTATCGAGGAATTAAAAGTTTTGGTGCACCATTTTAATTTTACTTACTTAGGTGTTATTCAATGGAGATATAAAGGAGATATTGGTGCTGACCTAGGGTTCTTTATATATGTGTTCAATCAATCTGTATTATTCAAAAAGAAAAGAGGTGAGAAAAGAAAATGGGATGTTGTTCACATTTCCAAAAACAACAAAACATTTGATAAAAATGACTTACAACTTTCAACGGAGATAACTTTTTACTCGGTTATTGAAAGGACTATTATAATATATTAAATCGAAGCTCGTATCAAATTACACAATATCATTTGGTCTCCAACTTGAAAATCATTTTTGTACCCAAATTCCATCGTTTATATCACTTATCGAGGAATTAAAGGTTTTGACGCACCATTTTCATTTTACTTACTTCCGGAGTTATTCAATAGAGATATAAAGGAGATATTGGTGCTGACCTAGGGTTCTCTATATATGTGTTCAATCAGTCTGTATTATTCAAAAAGAAAAGAGGTGAGAAAAGAAAATGGGATGTTGTTCACATTTCCAAAAACAACAAAACATTTGATAAAAATGACTTACAACTTTCAACGGGGATAACTTTTTACTCGGTTATTGAAACGACTATTATAATATATCAAATCGAAGCTCGTATCAAATTACATAATATGATTTGGTCTCCAAATTGTAAATCATTTTTGTACACAAATTCCATCGTTTACATCACTTTCCGAGGAATTAAAGGTTTTGACGCACCATTTTCTTTTTACTTACTTCCGGTGTTATTCAATAGAGATATAAAGGAGATATTGGTGCTGACCTAGGGTTCTTTATATATGTGTTCAATCAGTCTGTATTATTCAAAAAGAAAAGAGGTGAGAAAAGAAAATGGGATGTTGTTCACATTTATAAAAACAACAAAACATTTGATAAAAATGACTTACAACTTTCAACGGAGATAACTTTTGACTCGGGTATCGAAACGACTATTATAATATATCAAATCGAAGCTCGTATCAAATTACACAATATGATTTGGTCTCCAAATTGTAAATCATTTTTGTACCCAAATTCCATCGTTTACATCACTTTGTGAGGGTTTAAAGTTTTGACGCACCATTTTCATTTTACTTACTTCCGGAGTTATTCAATAGAGATATAAAGGAGATATTGGTGCTGACCAAGGGTTCTTTATATATGTGTTCAATCAGTCTGTATTATTCAAAAAGAAAAGAGGTGAGAAAAGAAAATGGGATGTTGTTCACATTTATAAAAACAACAAAACATTTGATAAAAATGACTTACAACTTTCAACGGAGATAACTTTTTACTCGGTTATTGAAACGACTATTATAATATATCAAATCGAAGCTCGTATCAAATTACACAATCTGATTTGTCTCCAACTTGAAAATCATTTTTGTACCCAAATTCCATCGTTTATATCACTTTTCGAGGAATTAAAAGTTTTGATGCACCATTTTAATTTTACTTACTTCCGGAGTTATTCAATAGAGATATAAAGGAGATATTGGTGCTGACCAAGGGTTCTTTATATATGTGTTCAATCAATCTGTATTATTCAAAAAGAAAAGAGGTGAGAAAAGAAAATGGGATGTTGTTCACATTTCCAAAAACAACGAAACATTTGATAAAAATGACTTACAACTTTCAACGGAGATAACTTTTTACTCGGTTATTGAAACGACTATTATAATATATCAAATCGAAGCTCGTATCAAATTACACAATATGATTTGGTCTCCAAATTGTAAATCATTTTTGTACCCAAATTCCATCGTTTACATCACTTACTGAGGAATTAAAGGTTTTGACGCACCATTTTCATTTTACTTACTTCCGGTGTTATTTAATAGAGATATAAAGGAGATATTGGTGCTGACCTAGGGTTCTTTATATATGTGTTCAATCAGTCTGTATTATTCAAAAAGAAAAGAGGTGAGAAAAGAAAATGGGATGTTGTTCACATTTATAAAAACAACAAAACATTTGATAAAAATGACTTACAACTTTCAACGGAGATAACTTTTTACTCGGTTATTGAAACGACTATTATAATATATCAAATCGAAGCTCGTATCAAATTACACAATATGATTTGGTCTCCAAATTGTAAATCATTTTTGTACCCAAATTCCATCGTTTACATCACTTATGAGGAATTAAAGGTTTTGACGCACCATTTTCATTTTACTTACTTCCGGTGTTATTCAATAGAGATATAAAGGAGATATTGGTGCTGACCTAGGGTTCTTTATATATGTGTTCAATCAGTCTGTATTATTCAAAAAGAAAAGAGGTGAGAAAAGAAAATGGGATGTTGTTCACATTTCCAAAAACAACAAAACATTTGATAAAAATGACTTACAACTTTCAACGGAGATAACTTTTTACTCGGGTATCGAAAAGAATATTATAATATATCAAATCGAAGCTCGTATCAAATTACACAATATGATTTGGTCTCCAACTTGTAAATCATTTTTGTACCCAAATTCCATCGTTTATATCCCTTACCGAGGAATTAAAGGTTTTGACGCACCATTTTCATTTTACTTACTTCCGGAGTTATTCAATATAGATATAAAGGAGATATTGGTTCTGACCTATGGTTCTTTATATATGTGTTCAATCAGTCTGTATTATTCAAAAAGAAAAGGGGTGAGAAAAGAAAATGGGATGTTGTTCACATTTCCAAAAACAACAAAACATTTGATAAAAATTACTTACAATTTTCAACGGAGATAACTTTTTACTCGGTTATTGAAACGACTATTATAATATATCAAATCGAAGCTCGTATAAAATTACACAATCTGATTTGGTCTCCAAATTGTAAATCATTTTTGTACCCAAATTCCATCGTTTACATCACTTACTGAGGAATTAAAGGTTTTGAAGCTCCATTTTCATTTTACTTACTTCCGGTGTCATTCAATAGAGATATAAAGGAGATATTGGTGCTGACCTAGGGTTCTTTATATATGTGTTCAATCAGTCTGTATTATTCAAAAAGAAAAGAGGTGAGAAAAGAAAATGGGATGTTGTTCACATTTATAAAAACAACAAAACATTTGATAAAAATGACTTACAACTTTCAACGGAGATAACTTTTTACTCGGGTATCGAAAAGAATATTATAATATATCAAATCGAAGCTCGTATCAAATTACACAATATGATTTGGTCTCCAAATTGTAAATCATTTTTGTACCCAAATTCCATCGTTTACATCACTTACCGAGGAATTAAAGGTTTTGACGCACCATTTTCATTTTACTTACTTCCGGTGTTATTCAATAGAGATATAAAGGAGATATTGGTGCTGACCTAGGGTTCTTTATATATGTGTTCAATCAGTCTGTATTATTCAAAAAGAAAAGAGGTGAGAAAAGAAAATGGGATGTTGTTCACATTTATAAAAACAACAAAACATTTGATAAAAATGACTTACAACTTTCAACGGAGATAACTTTTTACTTGGTTATTGAAACACTATTATAACATATCCAATCGAAGCTCGTATCAAATTACACAATATGATTTGGTCTCCAAATTGTAAATCATTTTTGTACCCAAATTCCATCGTTTACATCACTTACCGAGGAATTAAAGGTTTTGACGCACCATTTTCATTTTACTTACTTCCGGTGTTATTCAATAGAGATATAAAGGAGATATTGGTGCTGACCTAGGGTTCTTTATATATGTGTTCAATCAGTCTGTATTATTCAAAAAGAAAAGAGGTGAGAAAAGAAAATGGGATGTTGTTCACATTTATAAAAACAACAAAACATTTGATAAAAATGACTTACAACTTTCAACGGAGATAACTTTTTACTCGGTTATTGAAACGACTATTATAATATATCAAATCGAAGCTCGTATCAAATTACACAATATGATTTGGTCTCCAAATTGTAAATCATTTTTGTACCCAAATTCCATCGTTTACATCACTTACTGAGGAATTAAAGGTTTTGACGCACCATTTTCATTTTACTTACTTCCGGTGTTATTTAATAGAGATATAAAGGAGATATTGGTGCTGACCTAGGGTTCTTTATATATGTGTTCAATCAGTCTGTATTATTCAAAAAGAAAAGAGGTGAGAAAAGAA
Organism: Hippophae rhamnoides; assembly: GCA_033030585.1. NCBI lineage: Eukaryota > Viridiplantae > Streptophyta > Magnoliopsida > Rosales > Elaeagnaceae > Hippophae > Hippophae rhamnoides. Next base: position 41,531,693 of record CM065438.1, on the reverse strand, counting down.
AATGGGATGTTGTTCACATTTATAAAAACAACAAAACATTTGATAAAAATGACTTACAACTTTCAACGGAGATAACTTTTTACTCGGTTATTGAAACGACTATTATAATATATCAAATCGAAGCTCGTATCAAATTACACAATATGATTTGGTCTCCAAATTGTAAATCATTTTTGTACCCAAATTCCATCGTTTACATCACTTACCGAGGAATTAAAGGTTTTGACGCACAATTTTCATTTTACTAACTTCCGGAGTTATTCAATAGAGATATAAAGGAGATATTGGTGCTGACCTAGGGTTCTTTATATATGTGTTCAATCAATCTGTATTATTCAAAAAGAAAAGGGGTGAGAAAAGAAAATGGGATGTTGTTCACATTTCCAAAAACAACAAAACATTTGATAAAAATGACTTACAACTTTCAACGGAGATAACTTTTTACTCGGTTATTGAAACGACTATTATAATATATCAAATCGAAGCTCGTATCAAATTACACAATATGATTTGGTCTCCAAATTGTAAATCATTTTTGTACCAAATTCCATCGTTTACATCACTTACCGAGGAATTAAATGTTTTGACGCACCATTTTCATTTTACTTAGTTCCGGTGTTATTCATAAGAGATATAAAGGAGATATTGGTGCTGACCTAGGGTTCTTTATATATGTGTTCAATCAGTCTGTATTATTCAAAAAGAAAAGAGGTGAGAAAAGAAAATGGGATGTTGTTCACATTTCCAAAAACAACAAAACATTTGATAAAAATGACTTACAACTTTCAACGGAGATAACTTTTTACTCGGTTATTGAAACGACTATTATAATATATCAAATCGAAGCTCGTATCAAATTACACAATATGATTTGGTCTCCAAATTGTAAATCATTTTTGTACCCAAATTCCATCGTTTACATCACTTACCGAGGAATTAAAGGTTTTGACGCACCATTTTCATTTTACTTACTTCCGGTGTTATTCAATAGAGATATAAAGGAGATATTGGTGCTGACCTAGGGTTCTTTATATATGTGTTCAATCAGTCTGTATTATTCAAAAAGAAAAGAGGTGAGAAAAGAAAATGGGATGTTGTTCACATTTATAAAAACAACAAAACATTTGATAAAAATGACTTACAACTTTCAACGGAGATAACTTTTTACTCGGTTATTGAAACGACTATTATAATATATCAAATCGAAGCTCGTATCAAATTACACAATATGATTTGGTCTCCAAATTGTAAATCATTTTTGTACCCAAATTCCATCGTTTACATCACTTATTGAGGAATTAAAGGTTTTGACGCACCATTTTCATTTTACTTACTTCCGGTGTTATTCAATAGAGATATAAAGGAGATATTGGTGCTGACCTAGGGTTCTTTATATATGTGTTCAATCAGTCTGTATTATTCAAAAAGAAAAGAGGTGAGAAAATAAAATGGGATGTTGTTCACATTTATAAAAACAACAAAACATTTGATAAAAATGACTTACAACTTTCAACGGAGATAACTTTTTACTCGGTTATTGAAAGACTATTATAATATATCAAATCGAAGCTCGTATCAAATTACACAATATGATTTGGTCTCCAAATTGTAAATCATTTTTGTACCCAAATTCCATCGTTTACATCACTTACCGAGGAATTAAAGGTTTTGACGCACCATTTTCATTTTACTTCTTGTTTTATTGAATAGAGCTATAAAGGAGATATTGGTGCCGACCTAGGGTTCTTAATATATATGTTCAATCAATCTGTATTATTCAAAAAGAAAAGAGGTGAGAAAAGAAAATGGGATGTTGTTCACATTTATAAAAACAACAAAACATTTGATAAAAATGACTTACAACTTTCAACGGAGATAACTTTTTACTTGGTTATTGAAACGACTATTATAATATATCAAATCGAAGCTCGTATCAAATTACACAATATGATTTGGTCTCCAAATTGTAAATCATTTTTGTACCCAAATTCCATCGTTTACATCACTTCAGGAATTAAAGGTTTTGGCGCACCATTTTCATTTTACTTACTTAGGTGTTATTCAATAGAGCTATAAATGAGATATTGGTTCCGACCTAGGGTTCTTAAAATATTTATTCAATCGGTATTTATTGTTCAAAAAGAAAAGAGGTGAGAAAAGAAAATAGGATGTTGTTCACATTTATAAAAACAACAAAACATTTGATAAAAATGACTTACAACTTTCAACGGAGATAACTTTTTACTCAGTTATTGGAACGACCATTATAATATATCAAATCGAAGCTCGTATCAAATTACACAATCTGATTTGGTCTCCAACTTGAAAACCATTTTTGTACACAAATTCCATCGTTTATATCACTTATCGATGAATTAAAGGTTTTGACGCACCATTTTCATTTTACTTACTTCCGGTGTCATTCAATAGAGATATAAAGGAGATATTGGTGCTGACCTAGGGTTCTTTATATATGTGTTCAATCAGTCTGTATTATTCAAAAAGAAAAGAGGTGAGAAAAGAAAATGGGATGTTGTTCACATTTCCAAAAACAACAAAACATTTGATAAAAATGACTTACAACTTTCAACGGAGATAATTTTTTACTCGGTTATTGAAACGACTATTATAATATATCAAATCGAAGCTCGTATCAAACTACACAATGTGATTTGGTCTCGCTAAAGAAAATCATTTCGGTACCCAAATTCCATCGTTTACATCGCTTTCTGAAGATTTAAAAGTTTTGACGCACCACTTTCATTTTACTTACTTCCGGTGTCATTCAATAGAGATATAAAGGAGATATTGGTGCTGACCTAGGGTTCTTTATATATGTGTTCAATCAATCTGTATTATTCAAAAAGAAAAGAGGTGAGAAAAGAAAATGGGATGTTGTTCACATTTATAAAAACAACAAAACATTTGATAAAAATGACTTACAACTTTCAACGGAGATAACTTTTTACTCGGTTATTGAAACGACTATTATAATATATCAAATCGAAGCTCGTATCAAATTACACAATATGATTTTCTCTCCAAATTGTAAATCATTTTTGTACCCAAATTCCATCGTTTACATCACTTACCGAGGAATTAAAGGTTTTGACGCACCATTTTCATTTTACTTACTTCCGGTGTCATTCAATAGAGATATAAAGGAGATATTGGTGCTGACCTAGGGTTCTTTATATATGTGTTCAATCAATCTGTATTATTCAAAAAGAAAAGAGGTGAGAAAAGAAAATGGGATGTTGTTCACATTTATAAAAACAACAAAACATTTGATAAAAATGACTTACAACTTTCAACGGAGATAACTTTTTACTCGGTTATTGAAACGACTATTATAATATATCAAATCGAAGCTCGTATCAAATTACACAATATGATTTGGTCTCCAAATTGTAAATCATTTTTGTACCCAAATTCCATCGTTTACATCACTTATTGAGGAATTAAAGGTTTTGACGCACCATTTTCATTTTACTTACTTCCGGTGTTATTCAATAGAGATATAAAGGAGATATTGGTGCTGACCTAGGGTTCTTTATATATGTGTTCAATCAGTCTGTATTATTCAAAAAGAAAAGAGGTGAGAAAAGAAAATGGGATGTTGTTCACATTTCCAAAAACAACAAAACATTTGATAAAAATGACTTACAACTTTCAACGGAGATAACTTTTTACTCGGTTATTGAAACGACTATTATAATATATCAAATCGAAGCTCGTAGCAAATTACACAATCTGATTTGGTCTCCAAATTTTAAATCATTTTTGTACCCAAATTCCATCGTTTACATCACTACCAAGGAAGTAAAGGTTTTGACGCACCATTTTCATTTTACTTACTTCCGGTGTCATTCAATAGAGATATAAAGGAGATATTGGTGCTGACCTAGGGTTCTTTATATATGTGTTCAATCAGTCTGTATTATTCAAAAAGAAAAGAGGTGAGAAAAGAAAATGGGATGTTGTTCACATTTCCAAAAACAACAAAACATTTGATAAAAATGACTTACAACTTTCAACGGAGATAACTTTTTACTCGGTTATTGAAACGACTATTATAATATATCAAATCGAAGCTCGTATCAAATTACACAATATGATTTGGTCTCCAAATTGTAAATCATTTTTGTACCCAAATTCCATCGTTTACATCACTTATTGAGGAATTAAAGGTTTTGACGCACCATTTTCATTTTACTTACTTCCGGTGTTATTCAATAGAGATATAAAGGAGATATTGGTGCTGACCTAGGGTTCTTTATATATGTGTTCAATCAGTCTGTATTATTCAAAAAGAAAAGAGGTGAGAAAAGAAAATGGGATGTTGTTCACATTTATAAAAACAACAAAACATTTGATAAAAATGACTTACAACTTTCAACGGAGATAACTTTTTACTCGGTTATTGAAACGACTATTATAATATATCAAATCGAAGCTCGTATCAAATTACACAATATGATTTGGTCTCCAAATTGTAAATCATTTTTGTACCCAAATTCCATCGTTTACATCACTTACTGAGGAATTAAAGGTTTTGACGCACCATTTTCATTTTACTTACTTCCGGTGTCATTCAATAGAGATATAAAGGAGATATTGGTGCTGACCTAGGGTTCTTTATATATGTGTTCAATCAGTCTGTATTATTCAAAAAGAAAAGAGGTGAGAAAAGAAAATGGGATGTTGTTCACATTTATAAAAACAACAAAACATTTGATAAAAATGACTTACAACTTTCGACGGAGATAACCTTTTACTCGGTTATTGAAACGACTATTATAATATATCAAATCGAAGCTCGTATCAAATTACACAATCTGATTTGGTCTCCAACTTGAAAATCAATTTTGTTCCCAATTTCCATCGTTTATATCACTTACCGAGGAATTAAAGGGTTTGACGCACCATTTTCATTTTACTTACTTCCGGTGTTATTTAATAGAGATATAAAGGAGATATTGGTATTGACCTAGGGTTCTTTATATATGTGTTCAATCAGTCTGTATTATTCAAAAAGAAAAGAGGTGAGAAAAGAAAATGGGATGTTGTTCACATTTATAAAAACAACAAAACATTTGATAAAAATGACTTACAACTTTCAACGGAGATAACTTTTTACTCGGTTATTGAAACGACTATTATAATATATCAAATCGAAGCTCGTATCAAATTACACAATATGATTTTGTCTAAAAATTGTAAATCATTTTGGTACCAAATTCCATCGTTTACATCACTTACCGAGGAATTAAAGGTTTTGACGCACCATTTTCATTTTACTTACTTCCGGTGTTATTCATAAGAGATATAAAGGAGATATTGGTGCTGACCTAGGGTTCTTTATATATGTGTTCAATCAGTCTGTATTATTCAAAAAGAAAAGAGGTGAGAAAAGAAAATGGGATGTTGTTCACATTTATAAAAACAACAAAACATTTGATAAAAATGACTTACAACTTTCAACGGAGATAACTTTTTACTCGGTTATTGAAACGACTATTATAATATATCAAATCGAAGCTCGTATCAAATTACACAATATGATTTGGTCTCCAAATTGTAAATCATTTTTGTACCCAAATTCCATCGTTTACATCACTTAGTGAGGAATTAAAGGTTTTGACGCACCATTTTCATTTTACTTACTTCCGGTGTTATTCAATAGAGATATAAAGGAGATATTGGTGCTGACCTAGGGTTCTTTATATATGTGTTCAATCAATCTGTATTATTCAAAAAGAAAAGAGGTGAGAAAAGAAAATGGGATGTTGTTCACATTTCCAAAAACAACAAAACATTTGATAAAAATGACTTACAACTTTCAACGGAGATAACTTTTTACTCGGTTATTGAAACGACTATTATAATATATCAAATCGAAGCTCGTATCAAATTACACAATATGATTTGGTCTCCAAATTGTAAATCATTTTTGTACCCAAATTCCATCGTTTACATCACTTTCCGAGGGTTTAAAAGTTTTGACGCACCATTTTCATTTTACTTACTTCTTGTTTTATTGAATAGAGCTATAAAGGAGATATTGGTCCTGACCTAGGGTTCTTTATATATGTGTTCAATCAGTCTGTATTATTCAAAAAGAAAAGAGGTGAGAAAAGAAAATGGGATGTTGTTCACATTTCCAAAAACAACAAAACATTTGATAAAAATGACTTACAACTTTCAACGGAGATAACTTTTTACTCGGTTATTGAAACGACTATTATAATATATCAAATCGAAGCTCGTATCAAATTACACAATATGATTTGGTCTCCAAATTGTAAATCATTTTTGTACGCAAATTCCATCGTTTACATCACTTTCCGAAGGTTTAAAAGTTTTGACGCACCATTTTCATTTTACTTACTTCCGGTGTTATTCAATAGAGATATAAAGGAGATATTGGTGCTGACCTAGGGTTCTTTATATATGTGTTCAATCAGTCTGTATTATTCAAAAAGAAAAGAGGTGAGAAAAGAAAATGGGATGTTGTTCACATTTATAAAAACAACAAAACATTTGATAAAAATGACTTACAACTTTCAACGGAGATAACTTTTTACTCGGTTATTGAAACGACTATTATAATATATCAAATCGAAGCTCGTATCAAATTACACAATCTGATTTGGTCTCCAACTTGAAAATCAATTTTGTACCCAAATTCCATCGTTTATATCACTTACCGAGGAATTAAAGGTTTTGACGCACCATTTTCATTTTACTTACTTCCGGTGTTATTTAATAGAGATATAAAGGAGATATTGGTATTGACCTAGGGTTCTTTATATATGTGTTCAATCAGTCTGTATTATTCAAAAAGAAAAGAGGTGAGAAAAGAAAATGGGATGTTGTTCACATTTATAAAAACAACAAAACATTTGATAAAAATGACTTACAACTTTCAACGGAGATAACTTTTTACTCGGTTATTGAAACGACTATTATAATATATCAAATCGAAGCTCGTATCAAATTACACAATATGATTTGGTCTCCAAATTGTAAATCATTTTTGTACCCAAATTCCATCGTTTACATCACTTAGTGAGGAATTAAAGGTTTTGACGCACCATTTTCATTTTACTTACTTCCGGTGTCATTCAATAGAGATATAAAGGAGATATTGGTGCTGACCTAGGGTTCTTTATATATGTGTTCAATCAGTCTGTATTATTCAAAAAGAAAAGAGGTGAGAAAAGAAAATGGGATGTTGTTCACATTTATAAAAACAACAAAACATTTGATAAAAATGACTTACAACTTTCAACGGAGATAACTTTTTACTCGGTTATTGAAACGACTATTATAATATATCAAATCGAAGCTCGTATCAAATTACACAATATGATTTTGTCTAAAAATTGTAAATCATTTTTGTACCCAAATTCCATCGTTTACATCACTTACTGAGGAATTAAAGGTTTTGACGCACCATTTTCATTTTACTTACTTCCGGTGTCATTCAATAGAGATATAAAGGAGATATTGGTGCTGACCTAGGGTTCTTTATATATGTGTTCAATCAGTCTGTATTATTCAAAAAGAAAAGAGGTGAGAAAAGAAAATGGGATGTTGTTCACATTTATAAAAACAACAAAACATTTGATAAAAATGACTTACAACTTTCAACGGAGATAACTTTTTACTCGGTTATTGAAACGACTATTATAATATATCAAGTCGAAGCTCGTATCAAATTACACAATATGATTTGTTCTCCAAATTGTAAATCATTTTTGTACCCAAATTCCATCGTTTACATCACTTACCGAGTAATTAAAGGTTTTGGCCTTACCATTTTCATTTCACTTACTTCTTGTTTTATTTAATAGAGCTATAAAGGAGATATTGGTGCCGACCTAGGGTTCTTAATATATATGTTCAATCAATCTGTATTCTTCAAAAAGAAAAGAGGTGAGAAAAGAAAATGGGATGTTGTTCACATTTCCAAAAACAACAAAACATTTGATAAAAATGACTTACAACTTTCAACGGAGATAACTTTTTACTCGGTTATTGAAACGACTATTATAATATATCAAATCGAAGCTCGTATCAAATTACACAATATGATTTGGTCTCCAAATTGTAAATCATTTTTGTACCCAAATTCCATCGTTTACATCACTTACAGAGGAATTAAAGGTTTTGACGCACCATTTTCATTTTACTTACTTCCGGTGTTATTCAATAGAGATATAAAGGAGATATTGGTGCTGACCTAGGGTTCTTTATATATGTGTTCAATCAGTCTGTATTATTCAAAAAGAAAAGAGGTGAGAAAAGAAAATGGGATGTTGTTCACATTTATAAAAACAACAAAACATTTGATAAAAATGACTTACAACTTTCAACGGAGATAACTTTTTACTCGGTTATTGAAACGACTATTATAATATATCAAATCGAAGCTCGTATCAAATTACACAATATGATTTTGTCTAAAAATTGTAAATCATTTTTGTACCCAAATTCCATCGTTTACATCACTTACCGAGGAATTAAAGGTTTTGACGCACCATTTTCATTTTACTTACTTCCGGTGTTATTCAATAGAGATATAAAGGAGATATTGGTGTTGACCTAGGGTTCTTTATATATGTGTTCAATCAGTCTGTATTATTCAAAAAGAAAAGAGGTGAGAAAAGAAAATGGGATGTTGTTCACATTTATAAAAACAACAAAACATTTGATAAAAATGACTTACAACTTTCAACGGAGATAACTTTTTACTCGGTTATTGAAACGACTATTATAATATATCAAATCGAAGCTCGTATCAAATTACACAATCTGATTTGGTCTCCAAATTGTAAATCATTTTTGTACCCAAATTCCATCGTTTACATCACTTACCGAGGAATTAAAGGTTTTGACGCACCATTTTCATTTTACTTACTTCCGGTGTTATTTAATAGAGATATAAAGGAGATATTGGTATTGACCTAGGGTTCTTTATATATGTGTTCAATCAGTCTGTATTATTCAAAAAGAAAAGAGGTGAGAAAAGAAAATGGGATGTTGTTCACATTTCCAAAAACAACAAAACATTTGATAAAAATGACTTACAACTTTCAACGGAGATAACTTTTTACTCGGTTATTGAAACGACTATTATAATATATCAAATCGAAGCTCGTATCAAATTACACAATATGATTTGGTCTCCAAATTGTAAATCATTTTTGTACCCAAATTCCATCGTTTACATCACTTACCAAGGAATTAAAGGTTTTGACGCACCATTTTCATTTTACTTACTTCCGGTGTTATTCAATAGAGATATAAAGGAGATATTGGTGCTGACCTAGGGTTCTTAATATATATGTTCAATCAATCTGTATTCTTCAAAAAGAAAAGAGGTGAGAAAAGAAAATGGGATGTTGTTCACATTTATAAAAACAACAAAACATTTGATAAAAATGACTTACAACTTTCAACGGAGATAACTTTTTACTCGGTTATTGAAACGACTATTATAATATATCAAATCGAAGCTCGTATCAAATTACACAATATGATTTGGTCTCCAAATTGTAAATCATTTTTGTACCCAAATTCCATCGTTTACATCACTTACTGAGGAATTAAAGGTTTTGACGCACCATTTTCATTTTACTTACTTCCGGTGTTATTTAATAGAGATATAAAGGAGATATTGGTGCTGACCTAGGGTTCTTTATATATGTGTTCAATCAGTCTGTATTATTCAAAAAGAAAAGAGGTGAGAAAAGAAAATGGGATGTTGTTCACATTTATAAAAACAACAAAACATTTGATAAAAATGACTTACAACTTTCAACGGAGATAACTTTTTACTCGGTTATTGAAACGACTATTATAATATATCAAATCGAAGCTCGTATCAAATTACACAATATGATTTTGTCTAAAAATTGTAAATCATTTTGGTACCAAATTCCATCGTTTACATCACTTACCGAGGAATTAAAGGTTTTGACGCACCATTTTCATTTTACTTACTTCCGGTGTTATTCATAAGAGATATAAAGGAGATATTGGTGTTGACCTAGGGTTCTTTATATATGTGTTCAATCAGTCTGTATTATTCAAAAAGAAAAGAGGTGAGAAAAGAAAATGGGATGTTGTTCACATTTATAAAAACAACAAAACATTTGATAAAAATGACTTACAACTTTCAACGGAGATAACTTTTTACTCGGTTATTGAAACGACTATTATAATATATCAAATCGAAGCTCGTATCAAATTACACAATATGATTTGGTCTCCAAATTGTAAATCATTTTTGTACCCAAATTCCATCGTTTACATCACTTACTGAGGAATTAAAGGTTTTGACGCACCATTTTCATTTTACTTACTTCCGGTGTTATTTAATAGAGATATAAAGGAGATATTGGTGCTGACCTAGGGTTCTTTATATATGTGTTCAATCAGTCTGTATTATTCAAAAAGAAAAGAGGTGAGAAAAGAAAATGGGATGTTGTTCACATTTATAAAAACAACAAAACATTTGATAAAAATGACTTACAACTTTCAACGGAGATAACTTTTTACTCGGTTATTGAAACGACTATTATAATATATCAAATCGAAGCTCGTATCAAATTACACAATATGATTTGGTCTCCAACTTGAAAATCAATTTTGTACCCAAATTCCATCGTTTACATCACTTACCAAGTAATTAAAGGTTTTGACGCACCATTTTCATTTTACTTACTTCCGGTGTTATTCATAAGAGATATAAAGGAGATATTGGTGCTGACCTAGGGTTCTTTATATATGTGTTCAATCAGTCTGTATTATTCAAAAAGAAAAGAGGTGAGAAAAGAAAATGGGATGTTGTTCACATTTCCAAAAACAACGAAACATTTGATAAAAATGACTTACAACTTTCGACGGAGATAACTTTTTACTCGGTTATTGAAACGACTATTATAATATATCAAATCGAAGCTCGTATCAAATTACACAATATGATTTGGTCTCCAAATTGTAAATCATTTTTGTACCCAAATTCCATCGTTTACATCACTTATTGAGGAATTAAAGGTTTTGACGCACCATTTTCATTTTACTTACTTCCGGTGTCATTCAATAGAGATATAAAGGAGATATTGGTGCTGACCTAGGGTTCTTTATATATGTGTTCAATCAGTCTGTATTATTCAAAAAGAAAAGAGGTGAGAAAAGAAAATGGGATGTTGTTCACATTTATAAAAACAACAAAACATTTGATAAAAATGACTTACAACTTTCAACGGAGATAACTTTTTACTCGGTAATTGAAACGACTATTATAATATATCAAATCGAAGTTCGTATCAAATTACACTATGTGATTTGGTCTTCAACTTGTAATTCTTTTTTGTACCCAAATTCCATCGTTTATATCACTTACCGAGGAATTAAAGGTTTTGACGCACCATTTTCATTTTACTTACTTCCGGAGTTATTCAATAGAGATATAAAGGAGATATTGGTGCTGACCTAGGGTTCTTTATATATGTGTTCAATCAATCTGTATTATTCAAAAAGAAAAGGGGTGAGAAAAGAAAATGGGATGTTGTTCACATTTCCAAAAACAACAAAACATTTGATAAAAATGACTTACAACTTTCAACGGAGATAACTTTTTACTCGGTTATTGAAACGAATATTATAATATATCAAATCGAAGCTCATATCAAATTACACAATATGATTTGGTCTCCAACTTGTAAATCATTTTTGTACCCAAATTCCATCGTTTACATCACTTTGTGAGGAATTAAAGGTTTTGACGCACCATTTTCATTTTACTTACTTCCGGTGTTATTCAATAGAGATATAAAGGAGATATTGGTGCTGACCTAGGGTTCTTTATATATGTGTTCAATCAATCTGTATTATTCAAAAAGAAAAGAGGTGAGAAAAGAAAATGGGATGTTGTTCACATTTATAAAAACAACAAAACATTTGATAAAAATGACTTACAACTTTCAACGGAGATAACTTTTTACTCGGTTATTGAAACGACTATTATAATATATCAAATCGAAGCTCGTATCAAATTACACAATATGATTTGGTCTCCAAATTGTAAATCATTTTTGTACCCAAATTCCATCGTTTACATCACTTAAAGGGGGAATTAAAGGTTTTGACGCACCATTTTCATTTTACTTACTTCCGGTGTTATTCAAAAGAGATATAAAGGAGATATTGGTGCTGACCTAGGGTTCTTTATATATGTGTTCAATCAGTCTGTATTATTCAAAAAGAAAAGAGGTGAGAAAAGAAAATGGGATGTTGTTCACATTTCCAAAAACAACGAAACATTTGATAAAAATGACTTACAACTTTCAACGGAGATAACTTTTTACTCGGTTATTGAAACGACTATTATAATATATCAAATCGAAGCTCGTATCAAATTACACAATATGATTTGGTCTCCAAATTGTAAATCATTTTTGTACCCAAATTCCATCGTTTACATCACTTACTGAGGAATTAAAGGTTTTGACGCACCATTTTCATTTTACTTACTTCCGGTGTTATTTAATAGAGATATAAAGGAGATATTGGTATTGACCTAGGGTTCTTTATATATATATGTTCAATCAGTCTGTATTATTCAAAAAGAAAAGAGGTGAGAAAAGAAAATGGGATGTTGTTCACATTTATAAAAACAACAAAACATTTGATAAAAATGACTTACAACTTTCAACGGAGATAACTTTTTACTCGGTTATTGAAACGACTATTATAATATATCAAATCGAAGCTCGTATCAAATTACACAATATGATTTGGTCTCCAAATTGTAAATCATTTTTGTACCCAAATTCCATCGTTTACATCACTTACTGAGGAATTAAAGGTTTTGACGCACCATTTTCATTTTACTTACTTCCGGTGTTATTTAATAGAGATATAAAGGAGATATTGGTGCTGACCTAGGGTTCTTTATATATGTGTTCAATCAATCTGTATTATTCAAAAAGAAAAGAGGTGAGAAAAGAAAATGGGATGTTGTTCACATTTATAAAAACAACAAAACATTTGATAAAAATGACTTACAACTTTCAACGGAGATAACTTTTTACTCGGTTATTGAAACGACTATTATAATATATCAAATCGAAGCTCGTATCAAATTACACAATATGATTTGGTCTCCAAATTGTAAATCATTTTTGTACCCAAATTCCATCGTTTACATCACTTAGCGAGGAATTAAAGGTTTTGACGCACCATTTTCATTTTACTTACTTCCGGTGTTATTCAATAGAGATATAAAGGAGATATTGGTGCTGACCTAGGGTTCTTTATATATGTGTTCAATCAGTCTGTATTATTCAAAAAGAAAAGAGGTGAGAAAAGAAAATGGGATGTTGTTCACATTTATAAAAACAACAAAACATTTGATAAAAATGACTTACAACTTTCAACGGAGATAACTTTTTACTCGGTTATTGAAACACTATTATAATATATCCAATCGAAGCTCGTATCAAATTACACAATATGATTTGGTCTCCAAATTGTAAATCATTTTTGTACCCAAATTCCATCGTTTACATCACTTATTGAGGAATTAAAGGTTTTGACGCACCATTTTCATTTTACTTACTTCCGGTGTTATTCAATAGAGATATAAAGGAGATATTGGTGCTGACCTAGGGTTCTTTATATATGTGTTCAATCAGTCTGTATTATTCAAAAAGAAAAGAGGTGAGAAAAGAAAATGGGATGTTGTTCACATTTATAAAAACAACAAAACATTTGATAAAAATGACTTACAACTTTCAACGGAGATAACTTTTTACTCGGTTATTGAAACGACTATTATAATATATCAAATCGAAGCTCGTATCAAATTACACAATATGATTTTGTCTAAAAATTGTAAATCATTTTGGTACCAAATTCCATCGTTTACATCACTTACCGAGTAATTAAAGGTTTTGTCGCACCATTTTCATTTTACTTACTTCCGGTGTTATTCAAAAGAGATATAAAGGAGATATTGGTGCTGACCTAGGGTTCTTTATATATGTGTTCAATCAGTCTGTATTATTCAAAAAGAAAAGAGGTGAGAAAAGAAAATGGGATGTTGTTCACATTTATAAAAACAACAAAACATTTGATAAAAATGACTTACAACTTTCAACGGAGATAACTTTTTACTCGGTTATTGAAACGACTATTATAATATATCAAATCGAAGCTCGTATCAAATTACACAATATGATTTGGTCTCCAAATTGTAAATCATTTTTGTACCCAAATTCCATCGTTTACATCACTTATTGAGGAATTAAAGGTTTTGACGCACCATTTTCATTTTACTTACTTAGGTGTCATTCAATAGAGATATAAAGGAGATATTGGTGCTGACCTAGGGTTCTTTATATATGTGTTCAATCAATCTGTATTATTCAAAAAGAAAAGAGGTGAGAAAAGAAAATGGGATGTTGTTCACATTTATAAAAACAACAAAACATTTGATAAAAATGACTTACAACTTTCAACGGAGATAACCTTTTACTCGGTTATTGAAACGACTATTATAATATATCAAATCGAAGCTCGTATCAAATTACACAATATGATTTGGTCTCCAAATTGTAAATCATTTTTGTACCCAAATTCCATCGTTTACATCACTTACCGAGGAATTAAAGGTTTTGACGCACCATTTTCATTTTACTTACTTCCGGTGTTATTTAATAGAGATATAAAGGAGATATTGGTGCTGACCTAGGGTTCTTTATATATGTGTTCAATCAGTCTGTATTATTCAAAAAGAAAAGAGGTGAGAAAAGAAAATGGGATGTTGTTCACATTTCCAAAAACAACGAAACATTTGATAAAAATGACTTACAACTTTCGACGGAGATAACTTTTTACTCGGTTATTGAAACGACTATTATAATATATCAAATCGAAGCTCGTATCAAATTACACAATATGATTTGGTCTCCAAATTGTAAATCATTTTTGTACCCAAATTCCATCGTTTACATCACTTACTGAGGAATTAAAGGTTTTGACGCACCATTTTCATTTTACTTACTTCCGGTGTCATTCAATAGAGATATAAAGGAGATATTGGTGCTGACCTAGGGTTCTTTATATATGTGTTCAATCAGTCTGTATTATTCAAAAAGAAAAGAGGTGAGAAAAGAAAATGGGATGTTGTTCACATTTCCAAAAACAACAAAACATTTGATAAAAATGACTTACAACTTTCAACGGAGATAACTTTTTACTCGGTTATTGAAACGACTATTATAATATATGAAATCGAAGCTCGTATCAAATTACACAATATGATTTTGTCTAAAAATTGTAAATCATTTTGTACCCAAATTCCATCGTTTACATCACTTACTGAGGAATTAAAGGTTTTGACACACCATTTTCATTTTACTTACTTCCGGTGTTATTCAATAGAGATATAAAGGAGATATTGGTGCTGACCTAGGGTTCTTTATATATGTGTTCAATCAGTCTGTATTATTCAAAAAGAAAAGAGGTGAGAAAAGAAAATGGGATGTTGTTCACATTTATAAAAACAACAAAACATTTGATAAAAATGACTTACAACTTTCAACGGAGATAACTTTTTACTCGGTTATTGAAACACTATTATAATATATCCAATCGAAGCTCGTATCAAATTACACAATATGATTTGGTCTCCAAATTGTAAATCATTTTTGTACCCAACTTCCATCGTTTACATCACTTATTGAGGAATTAAAGGTTTTGACGCACCATTTTCATTTTACTTACTTCCGGTGTTATTCAATAGAGATATAAAGGAGATATTGGTGCTGACCTAGGGTTCTTTATATATGTGTTCAATCAGTCTGTATTATTCTAAAAGAAAAGAGGTGAGAAAAGAAAATGGGATGTTGTTCACATTTATAAAAACAACAAAACATTTGATAAAAATGACTTACAACTTTCAACGGAGATAACTTTTTACTCGGTTATTGAAACGACTATTATAATATATCAAATCGAAGCTCGTATCAAATTACACAATATGATTTGGTCTCCAAATTGTAAATCATTTTTGTACCCAAATTCCATCGTTTACATCACTTATTGAGGAATTAAAGGTTTTGACGCACCATTTTTATTTTACTTCTTGTTTTATTGAATAGAGATATAAAGGAGATATTGGTGCTGACCTAGGGTTCTTTATATATGTGTTCAATCAGTCTGTATTATTCAAAAAGAAAAGAGGTGAGAAAAGAAAATGGGATGTTGTTCACATTTATAAAAACAACAAAACATTTGATAAAAATGACTTACAACTTTCAACGGAGATAACTTTTTACTCGGTTATTGAACGACTATTATAATATATCAAATCGAAGCTCGTATCAAATTACACAATCTGATTTGGTCTCCAAATTGTAAATCATTTTTGTACCCAAATTCCATCGTTTACATCACTTACCGAGGAATAAAAGGTTTTGACGCACCATTTTCATTTTACTTACTTCAGGTTTTATTCAATAGAGCTATAAAAGGGAGATATTGGTGTCGACCTAGGGTTCTTTATATATGTGTTCAATCAGTCTGTATTATTCAAAAAGAAAAGAGGTGAGAAAAGAAAATGGGATGTTGTTCACATTTATAAAAACAACAAAACATTTGATAAAAATGACTTACAACTTTCAACGGAGATAACTTTTCACTCAAGTATCGAAAGGACTATTATAATATATCCAATCGAAGCTCGTATCAAATTACACAATATGATTTGGTCTCCAAATTGTAAATCATTTTTGTACCCAAATTCCATCGTTTACATCACTTACCGAGGAATTAAAGGTTTTGACGCACCATTTTCATTTCACTTACTTCCGGTGTTATTCAATAGAGATATAAAGGAGATATTGGTGCTGACCTAGGGTTCTTTATATATGTGTTCAATCAGTCTATATTATTCAAAAAGAAAAGAGGTGAGAAAAGAAAATGGGATGTTGTTCACATTTATAAAAACAACAAAACATTTGATAAAAATGACTTACAACTTTCAACGGAGATAACTTTTTACTCGATTATTGGAACGACTATTATAATATATCAAATCGAAGCTCGTATCAAATTACACAATCTGATTTGGTCTCCAACTTGAAAATCATTTTTGTACCCAAATTCCATCGTTTATATCACTTACCGAGGAATTAAAGGTTTTGATGCACCATTTTAATTTTACTTACTTCCGGAGTTATTCAATAGAGATATAAAGGAGATATTGGTGCTGACCTAGGGTTCTTTATATATGTGTTCAATCAGTTTGTATTATTCAAAAAGAAAAGAGGTGAGAAAAGAAAATGGGATGTTGTTCACATTTCCAAAAACAACAAAACATTTGATAAAAATGACTTACAACTTTCAACGGAGATAACTTTTTACTCGGTTATTGAAACGACTATTATAATATATCAAATCGAAGCTCGTATCAAATTACACAATATGATTTGGTCTCCAAATTGTAAATCATTTTTGTAACCAAATTCCATCATTTACATCACTAAACGAGGGTTTAAAGTTTTTGACGCACCATTTTCATTTTACTTACTTCTTGTTTTATTGAATAGAGCTATAAAGGAGATATTGGTGCTGACCTAGGGTTCTTAATATATATGTTCAATCAATCTGTATTATTCAAAAAGAAAAGAGGTGAGAAAAGAAAATGGGATGTTGTTCACATTTATAAAAACAACAAAACATTTGATAAAAATGACTTACAACTTTCAACGGAGATAACTTTTTACTCGGTTATTGAAACGACTATTATAATATATCAAATCGAAGCTCGTATCAAATTACACAATATGATTTGGTCTAAAAATTGTAAATCATTTTGGTACCAAATTCCATCGTTTACATCACTTACCGAGGAATTAAAGGTTTTGACGCACCATTTTCATTTTACTTACTTCCGGTGTTATTCAATAGAGATATAAAGGAGATATTGGTGCTGACCTAGGGTTCTTTATATATGTGTTCAATCAGTCTGTATTATTCAAAAAGAAAAGAGGTGAGAAAAGAAAATGGGATGTTGTTCACATTTCCAAAAACAACAAAACATTTGATAAAAATGACTTACAACTTTCAACGGAGATAACTTTTTACTCGGTTATTGAAACGACTATTATAATATATCAAATCGAAGCTCGTATCAAATTACACAATATGATTTGGTCTCCAAATTGTAAATCATTTTTGTACCCAAATTCCATCGTTTACATCACTTAAACAAGGTTTAAAGGTTTTGACGCACCATTTTCATTTTACTTACTTCCGGTGTTATTCAATAGAGATATAAAGGAGATATTGGTGCTGACCTAGGGTTCTTTATATATGTGTTCAATCAATACGTATTATTCAAAAAGAAAAGAGGTGAGAAAATAAAATGGG
Organism: Hippophae rhamnoides; assembly: GCA_033030585.1. NCBI lineage: Eukaryota > Viridiplantae > Streptophyta > Magnoliopsida > Rosales > Elaeagnaceae > Hippophae > Hippophae rhamnoides. The sequence continues at coordinate 41,513,243 of CM065438.1, read as the reverse complement.
ATGTTGTTCACATTTATAAAAACAACAAAACATTTGATAAAAATGACTTACAACTTTCAACGGAGATAACTTTTTACTCGGTTATTGAAGCGACTATTATAATATATCAAATCGAAGCTCGTATCAAATTACACAATATGATTTGGTCTCCAAATTGTAAATCATTTTTGTACCCAAATTCCATCGTTTACATCACTTACGAAGGATTTAAGGGTTTTGAAGCACCATTTTCATTTTACTTACTTCAGGTTTTATTCAATAGAGATATAAAGGAGATATTGGTGCTGACCTAGGGTTCTTTATATATGTGTTCAATCAGTCTGTATTATTCAAAAAGAAAAGAGGTGAGAAAAGAAAATGGGATGTTGTTCACATTTATAAAAACAACAAAACATTTGATAAAAATGACTTACAACTTTCAACGGAGATAACTTTTTACTCGGTTATTGAAACGACTATTATAATATATCAAATCGAAGCTCGTATCAAATTACACAATATGATTTGGTCTCCAAATTGTAAATCATTTTTGTACCCAAATTCCATCGTTTACATCACTTACCGAGGAATTAAAGGTTTTGACGCACCTTTTTCATTTTACTTACTTCCGGTGTTATTCAATAGAGATATAAAGGAGATATTGGTGCTGACCTAGGGTTCTTTATATATGTGTTCAATCAGTCTGTATTATTCAAAAAGAAAAGAGGTGAGAAAAGAAAATGGGATGTTGTTCACATTTATAAAAACAACAAAACATTTGATAAAAATGACTTACAACTTTCAACGGAGATAACTTTTTACTCGGTTATTGAAACGACTATTATAATATATCAAATCGAAGCTCGTATCAAATTACACAATATGATTTTGTCTAAAAATTGTAAATCATTTTGGTACCAAATTCCATCGTTTACATCACTTACCGAGGAATTAAAGGTTTTGACGCACCATTTTCATTTTACTTACTTCCGGTGTTATTCATAAGAGATATAAAGGAGATATTGGTGCTGACCTAGGGTTCTTTATATATGTGTTCAATCAGTCTGTATTATTCAAAAAGAAAAGAGGTGAGAAAAGAAAATGGGATGTTGTTCACATTTATAAAAACAACAAAACATTTGATAAAAATGACTTACAACTTTCAACGGAGATAACTTTTTACTCGGTTATTGAAACGACTATTATAATATATCAAATCGAAGCTCGTATCAAATTACACAATATGATTTGGTCTCCAAATTGTAAATCATTTTTGTACCCAAATTCCATCGTTTATATCACTTACCAAGGAATTAAAGGTTTTGACGCACCATTTTCATTTTACTTGGTTGGGGTGTTATTTAGTAGAGATATAAAGGAGATATTGGTATTGGCCTAGGGTTCTTTATATATGTGTTCAATCATTCTGTATTATTCAAAAAGAAAAGAGGTGAGAAAAGAAAATGGGATGTTGTTCACATTTCCAAAAACAACAAAACATTTGATAAAAATGACTTACAACTTTCAACGGAGATAACTTTTTACTCGGTTATTGAAACGACTATTATAATATATCCAATCGAAGCTCGTATCAAATTACACAATATGATTTGGTCTCCAAATTGTAAATCATTTTTGTACCCAAATTCCATCGCTTCCATCCCTTCAGGAGGAATTAAAGGTTTTGACGCACCATTTTCATTTTACTTACTTCTTGTTTTATTTAATAGAGCTATAAAGGAGATATTGGTGCTGACCTAGGGTTCTTAATATATATGTTCAATCAATCTGTATTCTTCAAAAAGAAAAGAGGTGAGAAAAGAAAATGGGATGTTGTTCACATTTATAAAAACAACAAAACATTTGATAAAAATGACTTACAACTTTCAACGGAGATAACTTTTTACTCGGTTATTGAAACGACTATTATAATATATCAAATCGAAGCTCGTATCAAATTACACAATATGATTTGGTCTCCAAATTGTAAATCATTTTTGTACCCAAATTCCATCGTTTATATCACTTACCGAGGAATTAAAGGTTTTGACGCACCATTTTCATTTTACTTACTTCCGGTGTTATTTAATAGAGATATAAAGGAGATATTGGTATTGACCTAGGGTTCTTTATATATGTGTTCAATCAGTCTGTATTATTCAAAAAGAAAAGAGGTGAGAAAAGAAAATGGGATGTTGTTCACATTTATAAAAACAACAAAACATTTGATAAAAATGACTTACAACTTTCAACGGAGATAACTTTTTACTCGGTTATTGAAACGACTATTATAATATATCAAATCGAAGCTCGTATCAAATTACACAATCTGATTTGGTCTCCAAATTGTAAATCATTTTTGTACCCAAATTCCATCGTTTACATCACTTACCGAGGAATTAAAGGTTTTGACGCACCATTTTCATTTTACTTACTTCCGGTGTTATTCAATAGAGATATAAAGGAGATATTGGTGCTGACCTAGGGTTCTTTATATATGTGTTCAATCAATCTGTATTATTCAAAAAGAAAAGAGGTGAGAAAAGAAAATGGGATGTTGTTCACATTTCCAAAAACAACAAAACATTTGATAAAAATGACTTACAACTTTCAACGGAGATAACTTTTTACTCGGTTATTGAAACGACTATTATAATATATCAAATCGAAGCTCGTATCAAATTACACAATATGATTTGGTCTCAAAATTGTAAATCATTTTTGTACCCAAATTCCATCGTTTACATCACTTTCCGAGGGTTTAAAAGTTTTGACGCACCATTTTCATTTTACTTAGTTCCGGTGTTATTCATAAGAGATATAAAGGAGATATTGGTGCTGACCTAGGGTTCTTTATATATGTGTTCAATCAGTCTGTATTATTCAAAAAGAAAAGAGGTGAGAAAAGAAAATGGGATGTTGTTCACATTTATAAAAACAACAAAACATTTGATAAAAATGACTTACAACTTTCAACGGAGATAACTTTTTACTCGGTTATTGAAACGACTATTGTAATATATCAAATCGAAGCTCGTATCAAATTACACAATATGATTTGGTCTCCAAATTGTAAATCGTTTTTGTACCCAAATTCCATCGTTTATATCACTTACCGAGGAATTAAAGGTTTTGACGCAGAATTTTCATTTTACTAACTTCCGGAGTTATTCAATAGAGATATAAAGGAGATATTGGTGCTGACCTAGGGTTCTTTATATATGTGTTCAATCAGTCTGTATTATTCAAAAAGAAAAGAGGTGAGAAAAGAAAATGGGATGTTGTTCACATTTCCAAAAACAACAAAACATTTGATAAAAATGACTTACAACTTTCGACGGAGATAACTTTTTACTCGGTTATTGAAACGATTATTATAATATATCAAATCGAAGCTCGTATCAAATTACACAATATGATTTGGTCTCCAAATTGTAAATCATTTTTGTACACAAATTCCATCGTTTACATCACTTTCCGTGGGTTTAAAAGTTTTGACGCACCATTTTCATTTTACTTACTCCGGTGTTATTCAATAGAGATATAAAGGAGATATTGGTCTTGACCTAGGGTTCTTTATATATGTGTTCAATCGATCTGTATTATTCAAAAAGAAAAGACGTGAGAAAAGAAAATGGGATGTTGTTCACATTTATAAAAACAACAAAACATTTGATAAAAATGACTTACAACTTTCAACGGAGATAACTTTTTACTCGGTTATTGAAAGCGACTATTATAATATATCAAATCGAAGCTCGTATCAAATTACACAATATGATTTGGTCTCCAAATTGTAAATCATTTTTGTACCCAAATTCCATCGTTTACATCACTTAGAGGAATTAAAGGTTTTGACGCACCATTTTCATTTTACTTACTTAGGTGTTATTCAATAGAACTATAAAAGAGATATTGGTGCCGACCTAGTGTTCTTTATTTTTGGGTTCAATCAATCTGTATTATTCAAAAAGAAAAGAGGTGAGAAAAGAAAATGGGATGTTGTTCACATTTATAAAAACAACAAAACATTTGATAAAAATGACTTACAACTTTCAACGGAGATAACTTTTTACTCGGTTATTGAAACGACTATTATAATATATCAAATCGAAGCTCGTATCAAATTACACAATATGATTTGGTCTCCAAATTGTAAATCATTTTTGTACCCAAATTCCATCGTTTACATCACTTACCGAGGAATTAAAGGTTTTGACGCACCATTTTCATTTTACTTACTTCCGGTGTTATTCAATAGAGATATAAAGGAGATATTGGTGCTGACCTAGGGTTCTTTATATATGTGTTCAATCAGTCTGTATTATTCAAAAAGAAAAGAGGTGAGAAAAGAAAATGGGATGTTGTTCACATTTATAAAAACAACAAAACATTTGATAAAAATGACTTACAACTTTCAACGGAGATAACTTTTTACTCGGTTATTGAAACGACTATTATAATATATCAAATCGAAGCTCGTATCAAATTACACAATATGATTTGGTCTCCAAATTGTAAATCATTTTTGTACCCAAATTCCATCGTTTACATCACTTACCGAGGAATTAAAGGTTTTGACGCACCATTTTCATTTTACTTACTTCCGGTGTTATTCAATAGAGATATAAAGGAGATATTGGTGCTGACCTAGGGTTCTTTATATATGTGTTCAATCAATCTGTATTATTCAAAAAGAAAAGAGGTGAGAAAAGAAAATGGGATGTTGTTCACATTTCCAAAAACAACAAAACATTTGATAAAAATGACTTACAACTTTCAACGGAGATAACTTTTTACTCGGTTATTGAAACGACTATTATAATATATCAAATCGAAGCTCGTATCAAATTACACAATATGATTTGGTCTCCAAATTGTAAATCATTTTTGTACCCAAATTCCATCGTTTACATCACTTGCAGGAATTAAAGGTTTTGGCAGCACCATTTTCATTTTACTTACTTAGGTGTTATTCGGTAGATATATAGAGGAGGTATTGTTCTTGACCTAGGGTTCTTTATATATGTGTTCAATCAGTCTGTATTATTCAAAAAGAAAAGAGGTGAGAAAAGAAAATGGGATGTTGTTCACATTTCCAAAAACAACAAAACATTTGATAAAAATGACTTACAACTTTCAATGGAGATAACTTTTTACTCGGTTATTGAAACGACTATTATAATATATCAAATCGAAGCTCGTATCAAATTACACAATATGATTTGGTCTCCAAATTGTAAATCATTTTTGTACCCAAATTCCATCGTTTACATCACTTACCGAGGAATTAAAGGTTTTGACGCACCATTTTCATTTTACTTACTTCAGGTTTTATTCAATAGAGCTATAAAAGGGAGATATTGGTGTCGACCTAGGGTTCTTTATATATGTGTTCAATCAGTCTGTATTATTCAAAAAGAAAAGAGGTGAGAAAAGAAAATGGGATGTTGTTCACATTTCCAAAAACAACGAAACATTTGATAAAAATGACTTACAACTTTCGACGGAGATAACTTTTTACTCGGTTATTGAAACGACTATTATAATATATGAAATCGAAGCTCGTATCAAATTACACAATATGATTTGGTCTCCAAATTGTAAATCATTTTTGTAAGCAAATTCCATCGTTTACATCACTTACTGAGGAATTAAAGGTTTTGACGCACCATTTTCATTTTACTTACTTCCGGTGTCATTCAATAGAGATATAAAGGAGATATTGGTGCTGACCTAGGGTTCTTTATATATGTGTTCAATCAGTCTGTATTATTCAAAAAGAAAAGAGGTGAGAAAAGAAAATGGGATGTTGTTCACATTTATAAAAACAACAAAACATTTGATAAAAATGACTTACAACTTTCAACGGAGATAACTTTTTACTCGGTTATTGAAACGACTATTATAATATATCAAATCGAAGCTCGTATCAAATTACACAATATGATTTGGTCTCCAAATTGTAAATCATTTTTGTACCCAAATTCCATCGTTTACATCACTTACCAAGGAATTAAAGGTTTTGACGCACCATTTTCATTTTACTTACTTCCGGTGTTATTCAATAGAGATATAAAGGAGATATTGGTGCTGACCTAGGGTTCTTTATATATGTGTTCAATCAGTCTGTATTATTCAAAAAGAAAAGAGGTGAGAAAAGAAAATGGGATGTTGTTCACATTTCCAAAAACAACAAAACATTTGATAAAAATGACTTACAACTTTCAACGGAGATAACTTTTTACTCGGTTATTGAAGCGACTATTATAATATATCAAATCGAAGATCGTATCAAATTACACAATATGATTTGGTCTCCAACTTGAAAATCAATTTTGTACCCAAATTCCATCGTTTACATCACTTACCGAGGAATTAAAGGTTTTGACGCACCATTTTCATTTTACTTACTTCCGGTGTCATTCAATAGAGATATAAAGGAGATATTGGTGCTGACCTAGGGTTCTTTATATATGTGTTCAATCAGTCTGTATTATTCAAAAAGAAAAGAGGTGAGAAAAGAAAATGGGATGTTGTTCACATTTATAAAAACAACAAAACATTTGATAAAAATGACTTACAACTTTCAACGGAGATAACTTTTTACTCGGTTATTGAAACGACTATTATAATATATCAAATCGAAGCTCGTATCAAATTACACAATATGATTTGGTCTCCAAATTGTAAATCATTTTTGTACCCAAATTCCATCGTTTACATCACTTAAAGTTTGATTAAAGGTTTTGACGGACCATTTTCATTTTACTTACTTCCGGTGTTATTTAATAGAGATATAAAGGAGATATTGGTGCTGACCTAGGGTTCTTTATATATGTGTTCAATCAATATGTATTCTTCAAAAAGAAAAGAGGTGAGAAAAGAAAATGGGATGTTGTTCACATTTCCAAAAACAACAAAACATTTGATAAAAATGACTTACAACTTTCAACGGAGATAACTTTTTACTCGGTTATTGAAAGCGACTATTATAATATATCAAATCGAAGCTCGTATCAACTTACAAAATATGATTTGGTCTCCAAATTGTAAATCAATTTTGTACCCAAATTCCATCGTTTACATCACTTAGAGGAATTAAAGGTTTTGACGCACCATTTTCATTTTACTTACTTAGGTGTCATTCAATAGAGATATAAAGGAGATATTGGTGCTGACCTAGGGTTCTTTATATATGTGTTCAATCAATCTGTATTATTCAAAAAGAAAAGAGGTGAGAAAAGAAAATGGGATGTTGTTCACATTTATAAAAACAACAAAACATTTGATAAAAATGACTTACAACTTTCAACGGAGATAACTTTTTACTCGGTTATTGAAAGCGACTATTATAATATATCAAATCGAAGCTCGTATCAAATTACACAATATGATTTGGTCTCCAAATTGTAAATCATTTTTGTACTCAAATTCAATCGTTTACATCAATTACACAGGAATTAAAGGTTTTGACGAACCATTTTAATTTTACTTACTTATGGTGTTAATCAAAAGGGATATAAAGGAGATATTGGTGCTGACCTAGGGTTCTTTATATATGTGTTCAATCAATCTGTATTATTCAAAAAGAAAAGAGGTGAGAAAAGAAAATGGGATGTTGTTCACATTTATAAAAACAACAAAACATTTGATAAAAATGACTTACAACTTTCAACGGAGATAACTTTTTACTCGGTTATTGAAACGACTATTATAATATATCAAATCGAAGCTCGTATCAAATTACACAATATGATTTGGTCTCCAAATTGTAAATCATTTTTGTACCCAAATTCCATCGTTTACATCACTTATCGAGGAATTAAAGGTTTTGACGCACCATTTTCATTTTACTTACTTCCGGTGTTATTCAATAGAGATATAAAGGAGATATTGGTGCTGACCTAGGGTTCTTTATATATGTGTTCAATCAGTCTGTATTATTCAAAAAGAAAAGAGGTGAGAAAAGAAAATGGGATGTTGTTCACATTTCCAAAAACAACAAAACATTTGATAAAAATGACTTACAACTTTCAACGGAGATAACTTTTTACTCGGTTATTGAAACGACTATTATAATATATCAAATCGAAGCTCGTATCAAATTACACAATATGATTTGGTCTCCAAATTGTAAATCATTTTTGTACCCAAATTCCATCGTTTACATCACTTGCCGAGGAATTAAAGGTTTTGACGCACCATTTTCATTTTACTTACTTCCGGTGTTATTCAATAGAGATATAAAGGAGATATTGGTGCTGACCTAGGGTTCTTTATATATGTGTTCAATCAGTCTGTATTATTCAAAAAGAAAAGAGGTGAGAAAAGAAAATGGGATGTTGTTCACATTTCCAAAAACAACAAAACATTTGATAAAAATGACTTACAACTTTCAACGGAGATAACTTTTTACTCGGTTATTGAAACGACTATTATAATATATCAAATCGAAGCTCGTATCAAATTACACAATATGATTTGGTCTCCAAATTGTAAATCATTTTTGTACCCAAATTCCATCGTTTACATCACTTACCAAGGAATTAATGGTTTTGACGCACCATTTTCATTTTACTTACTTCCGGTGTCATTCAATAGAGATATAAAGGAGATATTGGTGCTGACCTAGGGTTCTTTATATATGTGTTGAATCAGTCTGTATTATTCAAAAAGAAAAGAGGTGAGAAAAGAAAATGGGATGTTGTTCACATTTATAAAAACAACAAAACATTTGATAAAAATGACTTACAACTTTCAACGGAGATAACTTTTTACTCGGTTATTGAAACGACTATTATAATATATCAAATCGAAGCTCGTATCAAATTACACAATATTATTTGGTCTCCAAATTGTAAATCATTTTGGTACCCAAATTCCATCGTTTACATCACTTACCGAGGAATTAAAGGTTTTGACGCACCATTTTCATTTTACTTACTTCCGGTGTTATTCAATAGAGATATAAAGGAGATATTGGTGCTGACCTAGGGTTCTTTATATATGTGTTCAATCAGTCTGTATTATTCAAAAAGAAAAGAGGTGAGAAAAGAAAATGGGATGTTGTTCACATTTCCAAAAACAACAAAACATTTGATAAAAATGACTTACAACTTTCAACGGAGATAACTTTTTACTCGGTTATTAAAATGACTATTATAATATATCAAATCGAAGCTCGTATCAAATTACACAATATGATTTGGTCTCCAAATTGTAAATCATTTTGGTACCCAAATTCCATCGTTTACATCACTTACTAACGAATTAAAGGTTTTGAAGCTCCATTTTCATTTTACTTACTTCCGGTGTCATTCACTAGAGATACAAAGCACACATTGGTGCTAACCTAGGGCTCTTTATATATGTGTTCAATCAGTCTGTATTATTCAAAAAGAAAAGAGGTGAGAAAAGAAAATGGGATGTTGTTCACATTTATAAAAACAACAAAACATTTGATAAAAATGACTTACAACTTTCAACGGAGATAACTTTTTACTCGGTTGTTGAAACGACTATTATAATATATCAAATCGAAGCTCGTATGAAATTACAAAATCTGATTTGGTCTCCAAATTTTAAATCATTTTTGTACCCAAATTCCATCGTTTACATCACTTACCAAGGAATTAAAGGTTTTGACGCACCATTTTCATTTTACTTACTTCCGGAGTTATTCAATAGAGATATAAAGGAGATATTGGTGCTGACCAAGGGTTCTTTATATATGTGTTCAATCAATCTGTATTATTCAAAAAGAAAAGAGGTGAGAAAAGAAAATGGGATGTTGTTCACATTTCCAAAAACAACAAAACATTTGATAAAAATGACTTACAACTTTCAACGGAGATAACTTTTTACTCGGTTATTGAAATGACTATTGTAATATATCAAATCGAAGCTCGTATCAAATTACACAATCTGATTTTGTCTCCAAATTGTAAATCATTTTTGTACCCAAATTATATCGTTTACATCACTTACCGAGGAATTAAAGGTTTTGACGCACCATTTTCATTTTACTTACTTCCGGTTTTATTCAATAGAGCTATAAAGGAGATATTGGTTTTGACCTAGGGTTGTTTATTTATGTGTTTAATCAGTTTGTATTCTTCAAAAAGAAAAGAGGTGAGAAAAGAAAATGGGATGTTGTTCACATTTATAAAAACAACAAAACATTTGATAAAAATGACTTACAACTTTCAACGGAGATAACTTTTTACTCGGTTATTGAAACGACTATTATAATATATCAAATCGAAGCTCGTATCAAATTACACAATATGATTTGGTCTCCAAATTGTAAATCATTTTTGTACCCAAATTCCATCGTTTACATCACTTGCAGGAATTAAAGGTTTTGACGCACCATTTTCATTTTACTTACTTAGGTGTTATTCAATAGAGCTATAAAGGAGATATTGATGTCGACCTAGGGTTGTTTATATATGTGTTCAATCAGTCTGTATTATTCAAAAAGAAAAGAGGTGAGAAAAGAAAATGGGATGTTGTTCACATTTATAAAAACAACAAAACATTTGATAAAAATGACTTACAACTTTCAACGGAGATAACTTTTTACTCGGGTATCAAAAAGAATATTATAATATATCAAATCGAAGCTCGTATCAAATTACACAATATGATTTGGTCTCCAAATTGTAAATCATTTTTGTACCCAACTTCCATCGTTTACATCACTTACTGAGGAATTAAAGGTTTTGACGCACCATTTTTATTTTACATACTTAGGTGTTATTTATTAGAGATATAAAGGAGATATTGGTCTTGACTTAGGCTTCTTTATATATGTGTTCAATCAGTCTGTATTATTCAAAAAGAAAAGAGGTGAGAAAAGAAAATGGGATGTTGTTCACATTTATAAAAACAACAAAACATTTGATAAAAATGACTTACAACTTTCAACGGAGATAACTTTTTACTCGGTTATTGAAACGACTATTATAATATATGAAATCGAAGCTCGTATCAAATTACACAATATGATTTGGTCTCCAAATTGTAAATCATTTTTGTACCCAAATTCCATCGTTTACATCACTTACTGAGGAATTAAAGGTTTTGACGCACCATTTTCATTTTACTTACTTCCGATTTTATTCAATAGAGATATAAAGGAGATATTGGTGCTGACCTAGGGTTCTTTATATATGTGTTCAATCAGTCTGTATTATTCAAAAAGAAAAGGGGTGAGAAAAGAAAATGGGATGTTGTTCATATTTCCAAAAACAACAAAACATTTGATAAAAATGACTTACAACTTTCAACGGAGATAACTTTTTACTCGGTTATTGAAACGACTATTATAATATATCAAATCGAAGCTCGTATCAAATTACACAATATGATTTGGTCTCCAAATTGTAAATCATTTTTGTACCCAAATTCCATCGTTTACATCACTTAAAGAGGGTTTAAAGTTTTTGACGCACCATTTTCATTTTACTTACTTCCGGTGTTATTCAATAGAGATATAAAGGAGATATTGGTGCTGACCTAGGGTTCTTTATATATGTGTTCAATCAGTCTGTATTATTCAAAAAGAAAAGAGGTGAGAAAAGAAAATGGGATGTTGTTCACATTTCCAAAAACAACAAAACATTTGATAAAAATGACTTACAACTTTCAACGGAGATAACTTTTTACTCGGGTATCGAAACGACTATTATAATATATCAAATCGAAGCTCGTATCAAATTACACAATATGATTTGGTCTCCAAATTGTAAATCATTTTTGTACCCAAATTCCATCGTTTACATCACTTATCGAGGAATTAAAGGATTTGACGCACCATTTTCATTTTACTTACTTCCGGAGTTATTCAATAGAGATATAAAGGAGATATTGGTGCTGACCTAGGGTTCTTTATATATGTGTTCAATCAGTCTGTATTATTCAAAAAGAAAAGAGGTGAGAAAAGAAAATGGGATGTTGTTCACATTTATAAAAACAACAAAACATTTGATAAAAATGACTTACAACTTTCAACGGAGATAACTTTTTACTCGGTTATTGAAACGACTATTATAATATATCCAATCGAAGCTCGTATCAAATTACACAATCTGATTTGGTCTCCAAATTGTAAATCATTTTTGTACCCAAATTCCATCGTTTATATCACTTACCGAGGAATTAAAGGTTTTGACGCACCATTTTCATTTTACTTACTTCCGGAGTTATTCAATAGAGATATAAAGGAGATATTGGTGCTGACCTAGGGTTCTTTATATATGTGTTCAATCAGTCTGTATTATTCAAAAAGAAAAGGGGTGAGAAAAGAAAATGGGATGTTGTTCATATTTCCAAAAACAACAAAACATTTGATAAAAATGACTTACAATTTTCAACGGAGATAACTTTTTACTCGGTTATTGAAACGACTATTATAATATATCAAATCGAAGCTCGTATAAAATTACACAATCTGATTTGGTCTCCAAATTGTAAATCATTTTTGTACCCAAATTCCATCGTTTACATCACTTACCGAGGAATTAAAGGTTTTGACGCACCATTTTCATTTTACTTACTTCCGGTGTTATTCAATAGAGATATAAAGGAGATATTGGTGCTGACCTAGGGTTCTTTATATATGTGTTCAATCAGTCTGTATTATTCAAAAAGAAAAGAGGTGAGAAAAGAAAATGGGATGTTGTTCACATTTATAAAAACAACAAAACATTTGATAAAAATGACTTACAACTTTCAACGGAGATAACTTTTTACTCGGTTATTGAAACACTATTATAATATATCAAATCGAAGCTCGTATCAAATTACACAATATGATTTGGTCTCCAAATTGTAAATCATTTTTGTACCCAAATTCCATCGTTTACATCACTTACCGAGGAATTAAAGGTTTTGACGCACCATTTTCATTTTACTTACTTCCGGTGTTATTCAATAGAGATATAAAGGAGATATTGGTGCTGACCTAGGGTTCTTTATATATATGTTCAATCAGTCTGTATTATTCAAAAAGAAAAGAGGTGAGAAAAGAAAATGGGATGTTGTTCACATTTATAAAAACAACAAAACATTTGATAAAAATGACTTACAACTTTCAACGGAGATAACTTTTTACTCGGTTATTGAAACGACTATTATAATATATTAAATCGAAGCTCGTATCAAATTACACAATATGATTTGGTCTCCAAATTGTAAATCATTTTTGTACCCAAATTCCATCGTTTACATCACTTACTGAGGAATTAAAGGTTTTGAAGCTCCATTTTCATTTTACTTACTTCCGGTGTCATTCAATAGAGATATAAAGGAGATATTGGTGCTGACCTAGGGTTCTTTATATATGTGTTCAATCAATCTGTATTATTCAAAAAGAAAAGAGGTGAGAAAAGAAAATGGGATGTTGTTCACATTTCCAAAAACAACAAAACATTTGATAAAAATGACTTACAACTTTCAACGGAGATAACTTTTTACTCGGTTATTGAAACGACTATTATAATATATCAAATCGAAGCTCGTATCAAATTACACAATATGATTTGGTCTCCAAATTGTAAATCATTTTTGTACCCAACTTCCATCGTTTACATCACTTACTGAGGAATTAAAGGTTTTGACGCACCATTTTCATTTTACTTACTTCCGTGTTATTCAATAGAGATATAAAGGAGATATTGGTGCTGACCTAGGGTTCTTTATATATGTGTTCAATCAGTCTGTATTATTCAAAAAGAAAAGAGGTGAGAAAAGAAAATGGGATGTTGTTCACATTTATAAAAACAACAAAACATTTGATAAAAATGACTTACAACTTTCAACGGAGATAACTTTTTACTCGGTTATTGAAACGACTATTATAATATATCAAATTGAAGCTCGTATCAAATTACACAATATGATTTGGTCTCCAACTTGTAAATCATTTTTGTACCCAAATTCCATCGTTTACATCACTTACTGAGGAATTAAAGGTTTTGACGCACCATTTTCATTTTACTTACTTCCGGTGTTATTCAATAGAGATATAAAGGAGATATTGGTGCTGACCTAGGGTTCTTTATATATGTGTTCAATCAGTCTGTATTATTCAAAAAGAAAAGAGGTGAGAAAAGAAAATGGGATGTTGTTCACATTTATAAGAACAACAAAACATTTGATAAAAATGACTTACAACTTTCAACGGAGATAACTTTTTACTCGGTTATTGAAATGACTATTATAATATATCAAATCGAAGCTCGTATCAAATTACACAATATGATTTGGTCTCCAAATTGTAAATCATTTTTGTACCCAAATTCCATCGTTTACATCACTTACCGAGGAATTAAAGGTTTTGACGTACCTTTTTCATTTTACTTACTTACGGTGTTATTCAATAGAGATATAAAGGAGATATTGGTGCTGACCTAGGGTTCTTTATATATGTGTTCAATCAGTCTGTATTATTCAAAAAGAAAATGGGATATTGTTCACATTTATAAAAACAACAAAACATTTGATAAAAATGACTTACAACTTTCAACGGAGATAACTCTTTACTTGGTTCTTGAAACGACTATTATAATATATCAAATCGAAGCTCGTATCAAATTACACAATCTGATTTGGTCTCCAACTTGAAAATCATTTTTGTGCCCAAATTCCATCGTTTATATCACTTACCGAGGAATTAAAGGTTTTGACGCACCATTTTCATTTTACTTACTTCCGGAGTTATTCAATAGAGATATAAAGGAGATATTGGTGCTGACCTAGGGTTCTTTATATATGTGTTCAATCAATCTGTATTATTCAAAAAGAAAAGAGGTGAGAAAAGAAAATGGGATGTTGTTCACATTTCCAAAAACAACAAAACATTTGATAAAAATGACTTACAACTTTCAACGGAGATAACTTTTTACTCGGTTATTGAAACGACTATTATAATATATCAAATCGAAGCTCGTATCAAATTACACAATCTGATTTGGTCTCCAAATTGTAAATCATTTTTGTACCCAAATTCCATCGTTTACATCACTTTGTGAGGGTTTAAAGTTTTGACGCACCATTTTCATTTTACTTACTTCCGGTGTTATTCAATAGAGATATAAAGGAGATATTGGTGCTGACCTAGGGTTCTTTATATATGTGTTCAATCAGTCTGTATTATTCAAAAAGAAAAGAGGTGAGAAAATAAAATGGGATGTTGTTCACATTTATAAAAACAACAAAACATTTGATAAAAATGACTTACAACTTTCAACGGAGATAACTTTTTACTCGGTTATTGAAACACTATTATAATATATCCAATCGAAGCTCGTATCAAATTACACAATATGATTTGGTCTCCAAATTGTAAATCATTTTTGTACCCAAATTCCATCGTTTACATCACTTACCGAGGAATTAAAGGTTTTGACGCACCATTTTCATTTTACTTACTTCCGGTGTTATTCAATAGAGATATAAAGGAGATATTGGTGCTGACCTAGGGTTCTTTATATATGTGTTCAATCAGTCTGTATTATTCAAAAAGAAAAGAGGTGAGAAAAGAAAATGGGATGTTGTTCACATTTCCAAAAACAACAAAACATTTGATAAAAATGACTTACAACTTTTAACGGAGATAACTTTTTACTCGGTTATTGAAACGACTATTATAATATATCAAATTGAAGCTCGTATCAAATTACACAATATGATTTGGTCTAAAAATTTTAAATCATTTTGGTACCAAATTCCATCGTTTACATCACTTACCGAGGAATTAAAGGTTTTGACGCACCATTTTCATTTTACTTACTTCCGGTGTTATTCAATAGAGATATAAAGGAGATATTGGTGCTGACCTAGGGTTCTTTATATATGTGTTCAATCAGTCTGTATTATTCAAAAAGAAAAGAGGTGAGAAAAGAAAATGGGATGTTGTTCACATTTATAAAAACAACAAAACATTTGATAAAAATGACTTACAACTTTCAACGGAGATAACTTTTTACTCGGTTATTGAAACGACTATTATAATATATCAAATTGAAGCTCGTATCAAATTACACGATCTGATTTGGTCTCAGACTTGTAAATCATTTTTGTACCCAAATTCCATCGTTTATATCACTTACCGAGGAATTAAAGGTTTTGACGCACAATTTTCATTTTACTAACTTCCGGAGTTATTCAATAGAGATATAAAGGAGATATTGGTGCTGACCTAGGGTTCTTTATATATGTGTTCAATCAGTCTGTATTATTCAAAAAGAAAAGGGGTGAGAAAAGAAAATGGGATGTTGTTCATATTTCCAAAAACAACAAAACATTTGATAAAAATGACTTACAATTTTCAACGGAGATAACTTTTTACTCGGTTATTGAAACGACTATTATAATATATCAAATCGAAGCTCGTATCAAATTACACAATATGATTTGGTCTCCAAATTGTAAATCATTTTTGTACCCAAATTCCATCGTTTACATCACTTACTGAGGAATTAAAGGGTTTGACGCACCATTTTCATTTTACTTACTTCCGGTGTTATTTAATAGAGATATAAAGGAGATATTGGTATTGACCTAGGGTTCTTTATATATATATGTTCAATTTGTCTGTATTATTCAAAAAGAAAAGAGGTGAGAAAAGAAAATGGGATGTTGTTCACATTTATAAAAACAACAAAACATTTGATAAAAATGACTTACAACTTTCAACGGAGATAACTTTTTACTCGGTTATTGAAACGACTATTATAATATATCAAATCGAAGCTCGTATCAAATTACACAATATGATTTGGTCTCCAAATTGTAAATCATTTTTGTACCCAAATTCTATCGTTTACATCACTTACTGAGGAATTAAATGTTTTGACGCACCATTTTCATTTTACTTACTTAGGTGTTATTCAATAGAGATATAAAGGAGATATTGGTGTTGACCTAGGGTTCTTTATATATGTGTTCAATCAGTCTGTATTATTCAAAAAGAAAAGAGGTGAGAAAAGAAAATGGGATGTTGTTCACATTTATAAAAACAACAAAACATTTGATAAAAATGACTTACAACTTTCAACGGAGATAACTTTTTACTCGGTTATTGAAGCGACTATTATAATATATCAAATCGAAGATCGTATCAAATTACACAATATGATTTGGTCTCCAACTTGAAAATCAATTTTGTACCCAAATTCCATCGTTTATATCACTTACCGAGGAATTAAAGGTTTTGACGCACCATTTTCATTTTACTTACTTCCGGTGTTATTCATAAGAGATATAAAGGAGATATTGGTGCTGACCTAGGGTTCTTTATATATGTGTTCAATCAGTCTGTATTATTCAAAAAGAAAAGAGGTGAGAAAAGAAAATGGGATGTTGTTCACATTTCCAAAAACAACAAAACATTTGATAAAAATGACTTACAACTTTCAACGGAGATAACTTTTTACTCGGTTATTGAAACGACTATTAAAATATATCAAATCGAAACTCGTATCAAATTACACAATATGATTTCGTCTCCAAATTGTAAATCATTTTTGTACCCAAATTCCATCGTTTACATCACTTACCGAGGAATTAAAGGTTTTGACGCACCTTTTTCATTTTACTTACTTCCGGTGTTATTCAATAGAGATATAAAGGAGATATTGGTGCTGACCTAGGGTTCTTTATATATGTGTTCAATCAGTCTGTATTATTCAAAAAGAAAAGAGGTGAGAAAAGAAAATGGGATGTTGTTCACATTTATAAAAACAACAAAACATTTGATAAAAATGACTTACAACTTTCAACGGAGATAACTTTTTACTCGGTTATTGAAACGACTATTATAATATATCAAATCGAAGCACGTATCAAAGTACACAATATGATTGGGTCTCCAAATTGTAAATCATTTTTGTACCCAAATTCCATCGTTTACATCACTTACCGAGGAATTAAAGGTTTTGACGCACCATTTTCATTTTACTTACTTCCGGTGTTATTCAATAGAGATATAAAGGAGATATTGGTGCTGACCTAGGGTTCTTTATATATGTGTTCAATCAGTCTGTATTATTCAAAAATAAAAGAGGTGAGAAAATAAAATGGGATGTTGTTCACATTTATAAAAACAACAAAACATTTGATAAAAATGACTTACAACTTTCAACGGAGATAACTTTTTACTCGTTTATTGAAACGACTATTATAATATATCAAATCGAAGCTCGTATCAAATTACACAATCTGATTTGGTCTCAAAATTGTAAATCATTTTTGTACCCAAATTCCATCGTTTACATCACTTACCGAGGAATTAAAGGTTTTGACGCACCATTTTAATTTTACTTACTTCCGGAGTTATTCAATAGAGATATAAAGGAGATATTGGTGCTGACCAAGGGTTCTTTATATATGTGTTCAATCAGTCTGTATTATTCAAAAAGAAAAGAGGTGAGAAAAGAAAATGGGATGTTGTTCACATTTCCAAAAACAACAAAACATTTGATAAAAATGACTTACAACTTTCAACGGAGATAACTTTTTACTCGGTTATTGAAACGACTATTATAATATATCAAATCGAAGCTCGTATCAAATTACACAATCTGATTTGGTCTCCAAATTGTAAATCATTTTTGTACCCAAATTCCATCGTTTACATCACTTTCCGAGGGTTTAAAAGTTTTGACGCACCATTTTCATTTTACTTACTTCCGGTGTTATTCAATAGAGATATAAAGGAGATATTGGTGCTGACCTAGGGTTCTTTATATATGTGTTCAATCAGTCTGTATTATTCAAAAAGAAAAGAGGTGAGAAAAGAAAATGGGATGTTGTTCACATTTATAAAAACAACAAAACATTTGATAAAAATGACTTACAACTTTCAACGGAGATAATTTTTTACTCGGTTATTGAAATGACTATTATAATATATCAAATCGAAGCTCGTATCAAATTACACAATATGATTTGGTCTACAAATTGTAAATCATTTTTGTACCGAAATTCCATCGTTTACATCACTTACTGAGGAATTAAAGGTTTTGACGCACCATTTTCATTTTACTTACTTCCGGAGTTATTCAATAGAGATATAAAGGAGATATTGGTGCTGACCTAGGGTTCTTTATATATGTGTTCAATCAATCTGTATTATTCAAAAAGAAAAGAGGTGAGAAAAGAAAATGGGATGTTGTTCACATTTATAAAAACAACAAAACATTTGATAAAAATGACTTACAACTTTCAACGGAGATAACTTTTTACTCGGTTATTGAAACCACTATTATAATATATCAAATCGAAGCTCGTATCAAATTACACAATATGATTTGGTCTCCAAATTGTAAATCATTTTTGTACCCAAATTCCATCGTTTACATCACTTACCAAGGAATTAAAGGTTTTGACGCACCATTTTCATTTTACTTACTTCCGGTGTTATTCAATAGAGATATAAAGGAGATATTGGTGCTGACCTAGGGTTCTTTATATATGTGTTCAATCAATCTGTATTATTCAAAAAGAAAAGAGGTGAGAAAAGAAAATGGGATGTTGTTCACATTTCCAAAAACAACAAAACATTTGATAAAAATGACTTACAACTTTCAACGGAGATAACTTTTTACTCGGTTATTGAAACGACTATTATAATATATCAAATCGAAGCTCGTATCAAATTACACAATATGATTTGGTCTCCAAATTGTAAATCATTTTTGTACCCAAATTCCATCGTTTACATCACTTACCGAGGAATTAAAGGTTTTGACGCACCATTTTCATTTTACTTACTTCCGGTGTTATTCAATAGAGATATAAAGGAGATATTGGTGCTGACCTAGGGTTCTTTATATATGTGTTCAATCAGTCTGTATTATTCAAAAAGAAAAGAGGTGAGAAAAGAAAATGGGATGTTGTTCACATTTATAAAAACAACAAAACATTTGATAAAAATGACTTACAACTTTCAACGGAGATAACTTTTTACTCGGTTATTGAAACGACTATTATAATATATCAAATCGAAGCTCGTATCAAATTACACAATCTGATTTGGTCTCCAAATTGTAAATCATTTTTGTACCCAAATTCCATCGTTTACATCACTTACCGAGGGTTTAAAGTTTTTGACGCACCATTTTCATTTTACTTACTTCCGGTTTTATTCAATAGAGATATAAAGGAGATATTGGTGCTGACCTAGGGTTCTTTATATATGTGTTCAATCAGTCTGTATTATTCAAAAAGAAAAGAGGTGAGAAAAGAAAATGGGATGTTGTTCACATTTATAAAAACAACAAAACATTTGATAAAAATGACTTACAACTTTCAACGGAGATAACTTTTTACTCGGTTATTGAAACGACTATTATAATATATCAAATCGAAGCTCGTATCAAATTACACAATATGATTTGGTCTCCAAATTGTAAATCATTTTTGTACCCAACTTCCATCGTTTACATCACTTACTGAGGAATTAAAGGTTTTGACGCACCATTTTCATTTTACTTACTTCCGATGTTATTTAATAGAGATATAAAGGAGATATTGGTGCTGACCTAGGGTTCTTTATTTATATTTTTAATCAGTCTGTATTATTCAAAAAGAAAAGAGGTGAGAAAAGAAAATGGGATGTTGTTCACATTTATAAAAACAACAAAACATTTGATAAAAATGACTTACAACTTTCAACGGAGATAACTTTTTACTCGGTTATTGAAACGACTATTATAATATATCAAATCGAAGCTCGTATCAAATTACACAATATAATTTGGTCTCCAAATTGTAAATCATTTTTGTACCCAAATTCCATCGTTTACATCACTTACTGAGGAATTAAAGGTTTTGGCGCACCATTTTCATTTTACGTACTTCAGGCATATTTCAAATGAGACATAAAGGAGATATTGGTGCTGACCTAGGGTTCTTTATATATGTGTTCAATCAGTCTGTATTATTCAAAAAGAAAAGAGGTGAGAAAAGAAAATGGGATGTTGTTCACATTTCCAAAAACAACAAAACATTTGATAAAAATGACTTACAACTTTCAACGGAGATAACTTTTTACTCGGTTATTGAAACGGCTATTGTAATATATCAAATCGAAGCTCGTATCAAATTACACAATCTGATTTGGTCTCCAAATTGTAAATCATTTTTGTACCCAAATTCCATCGTTTACATCACTTACTGAGGAATTAAAGGTTTTGACGCACCATTTTCATTTTACTTACTTCCGGTGTTATTTAATAGAGATATAAAGGAGATATTGGTGCTGACCTAGGGTTCTTTATATATGTGTTCAATCAGTCTGTATTATTCAAAAAGAAAAGAGGTGAGAAAAGAAAATGGGATGTTGTTCACATTTATAAAAACAACAAAACATTTGATAAAAATGACTTACAACTTTCAACGGAGATAACTTTTTACTCGGTTATTGAAACGACTATTATAATATATCAAATCGAAGCTCGTATCAAATTACACAATCTGATTTGGTCTCCAAATTGTAAATCATTTTTGTACCCAAATTCCATCGTTTACATCACTTACCAAGGAATTAAAGGTTTTGACGCACCATTTTCATTTTACTTACTTCCGGTGTCATTCAATAGAGATATAAAGGAGATATTGGTAATGACCTAGGGTTCTTTATATATGTGTTCAATCAGTCTGTATTATTCAAAAAGAAAAGAGGTGAGAAAAGAAAATGGGATGTTGTTCACATTTATAAAAACAACAAAACATTTGATAAAAATGACTTACAACTTTCAACGGAGATAACTTTTTACTCGGTTATTGAAACGACTATTATAATATATCAAATCGAAGCTCGTATCAAATTACACAATCTGATTTGGTCTCCAAATTGTAAATCATTTTTGTACCCAAATTCCATCGTTTACATCACTTACCGAGGAATTAAAGGTTTTGGCGCACCATTTTCATTTTACTTACTTCCGGTGTTATTCAATAGAGATATAAAGGAGATATTGGTGCTGACCTAGGGTTCTTTATATATGTGTTCAATCAGTCTGTATTATTCAAAAAGAAAAGAGGTGAGAAAAGAAAATGGGATGTTGTTCACATTTCCAAAAACAACAAAACATTTGATAAAAATGACTTACAACTTTCAACGGAGATAACTTTTTACTCGGTTATTGAAACGACTATTATAATATATCAAATCGAAGCTCGTATCAAATTACACAATATGATTTGGTCTCCAAATTGTAAATCATTTTTGTACCCAAATTCCATCGTTTACATCACTTAAATGGGGTTTAAAGTTTTTGACGCACCATTTTCATTTTACTTACTTCCGGTGTTATTCAATAGAGATATAAAGGAGATATTGGTGCTGACCTAGGGTTCTTTATATATGTGTTCAATCAGTCTGTATTATTCAAAAAGAAAAGAGGTGAGAAAAGAAAATGGGATGTTGTTCACATTTCCAAAAACAACAAAACATTTGATAAAAATGACTTACAACTTTCAACGGAGATAACTTTTTACTCGGTTATTGAAATGGCTATTAAAATATATCAAATCGAAGCTCGTATCAAATTACACAATATGATTTGGTCTCCAAATTGTAAATCATTTTTGTACCCAAATTCCATCGTTTACATCAATTACTCACGGTTTAAAGTTTTGGACGCACCATTTTCATTTTACTTACTTCCGGTGTTATTCAATAGAGATATAAAGGAGATATTGGTGCTGACCTAGGGTTCTTTATATATGTGTTCAATCAGTCTGTATTATTCAAAAAGAAAAGAGGTGAGAAAAGAAAATGGGATGTTGTTCACATTTATAAAAACAACAAAACATTTGATAAAAATGACTTACAACTTTCAACGGAGATAACTTTTTACTCGGTTATTGAAACGACTATTATAATATATCAAATCGAAGCTCGTATCAAATTACACAATATGATTTGGTCTCCAAATTGTAAATCATTTTTGTACCCAAATTCCATCGTTTACATCACTTACCGAGGGTTTAAAGTTTTTGACGCACCATTTTCATTTTACTTACTTCCGGTTTTATTCAATAGAGATATAAAGGAGATATTGGTGCTGACCTAGGGTTCTTTATATATGTGTTCAATCAGTCTGTATTATTCAAAAAGAAAAGAGGTGAGAAAAGAAAATGGGATGTTGTTCACATTTCCAAAAACAACAAAACATTTGATAAAAATGACTTACAACTTTCAACGGAGATAACTTTTTACTCGGTTCTTGAAACGACTATTATAATATATCAAATCGAAGCTCGTATCAAATTACACAATATGATTTGGCCTACAAATTGTAAATCATTTTTGTACACAAATTCCATCGTTTACATCACTTACCGAGGAATTAAAGGTTTTGACGCACCATTTTCATTTTACTTACTTCTGGTGTTATTCAATAGAGATATAAAGGAGATATTGGTGCTGACCTAGGGTTCTTTATATATGTGTTCAATCAGTCTGTATTATTCAAAAAGAAAAGAGGTGAGAAAAGAAAATGGGATGTTGTTCACATTTATAAAAACAACAAAACATTTGATAAAAATGACTTACAACTTTCAACGGAGATAACTTTTTACTCGGTTATTGAAAGACTATTATAATATATCAAATCGAAGCTCGTATCAAATTACACAATCTGATTTGGTCTCCAAATTGTAAATCATTTTTGTACCCAAATTCCATCGTTTACATCACTTACTGAGGAATTAAAGGTTTTGACGCACCATTTTCATTTTACTTACTTCGGGTTTTATTCAATAGAGATATAAAGGAGATATTGGTGCTGACCTAGGGTTCTTTATATATGTGTTCAATCAGTCTGTATTATTCAAAAAGAAAAGAGGTGAGAAAAGAAAATGGGATGTTGTTCACATTTATAAAAACAACAAAACATTTGATAAAAATGACTTACAACTTTCAACGGAGATAACTTTTTACTCGGTTATTGAAACGACTATTATAATATATCAAATCGAAGCTCGTATCAAATTACACAATATGATTTGGTCTCCAAATTGTAAATCATTTTTGTACCCAAATTCCATCGTTTACATCACTTTCTGAATTAAAGGTTTTGACGCACCATTTTCATTTTACTTACTTCCGGTGTTATTCAATAGAGATATAAAGGAGATATTGGTGCTGACCTAGGGTTCTTTATATATGTGTTCAATCAGTCTGTATTATTCAAAAAGAAAAGAGGTGAGAAAATAAAATGGGATGTTGTTCACATTTCCAAAAACAACAAAACATTTGATAAAAATGACTTACAACTTTCAACGGAGATAACTTTTTACTCGGTTATTGAAACGACTATTATAATATATCAAATCGAAGCTCGTATCAAATTACACAATCTGATTTGGTCTCCAAATTGTAAATCATTTTTGTACCCAAATTCCATCGTTTACATCACTTACCGAGGAATTAAAGGTTTTGACGCACCATTTTCATTTTACTTACTTCCGGTGTTATTCAATAGAGATATAAAGGAGATATTGGTGCTGACCTAGGGTTCTTTATATATGTGTTCAATCAGTCTGTATTATTCAAAAAGAAAAGAGGTGAGAAAAGAAAATGGGATGTTGTTCACATTTATAAAAACAACAAAACATTTGATAAAAATGACTTACAACTTTCAACGGAGATAACTTTTTACTCGGTTATTGAAACACTATTATAATATATCCAATCGAAGCTCGTATCAAATTACACAATATGATTTGGTCTCCAACTTGAAAATCAATTTTGTACCCAAATTCCATCGTTTATATCACTTACCGAGGAATTAAAGGTTTTGACGCACAATTTTCATTTTACTTACTTCCGGAGTTATTCAATAGAGATATAAAGGAGATATTGGTGCTGACCTAGGGTTCTTTATATATGTGTTCAATCAGTCTGTATTATTCAAAAAGAAAAGAGGTGAGAAAAGAAAATGGGATGTTGTTCACATTTCCAAAAACAACAAAACATTTGATAAAAATGACTTACAACTTTCAACGGAGATAACTTTTTACTCGGTTCTTGAAACGACTATTATAATATATCAAATCGAAGCTCGTTTCAAATTACACAATATGATTTGGCCTACAAATTGTAAATCATTTTTGTACCCAAATTCCATCATTTACATCACTTACCGAGGAATTAAAGGGTTTGACGCACCATTTTCATTTTAGTTACTTCCGGTGTTATTCAATAGAGATATAAAGGAGATATTGATGCTGACCTAGGGTTCTTTATATATGTGTTCAATCAGTCTGTATTATTCAAAAAGAAAAGAGGTGAGAAAAGAAAATGGGATGTTGTTCACATTTCCAAAAACAACAAAACATTTGATAAAAATGACTTACAACTTTCAACGGAGATAACTCTTTACTCGGTTATTGAAATGATTATTATAATATATCAAATCGAAGCTCGTATCAAATTACACAATATGATTTGGTCTCCAAATTGTAAATCATTTTTGTACCCAAATTCCATCGTTTACATCACTCACCCAGGAGTTAAAGCTTTTCACCCACCATTTTCATTTTTCTTACTTCAGGTGTTATTCAATAGAGATATAAAGGAGATATTGGTGCTGACCTAGGGTTCTTTATATATGTGTTCAATCAATCTGTATTATTCAAAAAGAAAAGAGGTGAGAAAAGAAAATGGGATGTTGTTCACATTTCCAAAAACAACAAAACATTTGATAAAAATGACTTACAACTTTCAACGGAGATAACTTTTTACTCGGTTATTGAAGCGACTATTATAATATATCAAATCGAAGCTCGTATCAAATTACACAATATGATTTGGTCTCCAAATTGTAAATCATTTTTGTACCCAAATTCCATCGTTTACATCACTTACCGAGGAATTAAAGGTTTTGACGCACCATTTTCATTTTACTTACTTCCGGTGTTATTCAATAGAGATATAAAGGAGATATTGGTGCTGACCTAGGGTTCTTTATATATGTGTTCAATCAGTCTGTATTATTCAAAAAGAAAAGAGGTGAGAAAAGAAAATGGGATGTTGTTCACATTTATAAAAACAACAAAACATTTGATAAAAATGACTTACAACTTTCAACGGAGATAACTTTTTACTCGGTTATTGAAATGACTATTATAATATATCAAATCGAAGCTCGTATCAAATTACACAATATGATTTGGTCTCCAAATTGTAAATCATTTTTGTACCCAAATTCCATCATTTACATCACTTAAAGAGGGTTTAAAGTTTTTGACGCACCATTTTCATTTTACTTACTTCCGGTTTTATTCAATAGAGCTATAAAGGAGATATTGGTTTTGACCTAGGGTTCTTTATATATGTGTTCAATCAGTCTGTATTATTCAAAAAGAAAAGAGGTGAGAAAAGAAAATGGGATGTTGTTCACATTTCCAAAAACAACAAAACATTTGATAAAAATGACTTACAACTATCAACGGAGATAACTTTTTACTCGGTTATTAAAACGACTATTATAATATATCAAATCGAAGCTCGTATCAAATTACACAATCTGATTTGGTCTCCAAATTGTAAATCATTTTTGTACCCAAATTCCATCGTTTACATCACTTAAAGAGGGTTTAAAGTTTTTGACGCACCATTTTCATTTTACTTACTTCCGGTGTTATTCAATAGAGATATAAAGGAGATATTGGTGCTGACCTAGGGTTCTTTATATATGTGTTCAATCAATCTGTATTATTCAAAAAGAAAAGAGGTGAGAAAAGAAAATGGGATGTTGTTCACATTTATAAAAACAACAAAACATTTGATAAAAATGACTTACAACTTTCAACGGAGATAACTTTTTACTCGGTTATTGAAACGACTATTATAATATATCAAATCGAAGCTCGTATCAAATTACACAATCTGATTTGGTCTCCAAATTGTAAATCATTTTTGTACCCAAATTCCATCGTTTACATCACTTAACGAGGGTTTAAAGTTTTTTGTCGCACCATTTTCATTTTACTTACTTCCGGTGTTATTCAATAGAGATATAAAGGAGATATTGGTGCTGACCTAGGGTTCTTTATATATGTGTTCAATCAGTCTGTATTATTCAAAAAGAAAAGAGGTGAGAAAAGAAAATGGGATGTTGTTCACATTTATAAAAACAACAAAACATTTGATAAAAATGACTTACAACTTTCAACGGAGATAACTTTTTACTCGGTTATTGAAACACTATTATAATATATCAAATCGAAGCTCGTATCAAATTACACAATATGATTTGGTCTCCAAATTGTAAATCATTTTTGTACCCAAATTCCATCGTTTACATCACTTACTGAAGAATTAAAGGTTTTGACGCACCATTTTCATTTTACTTACTTCCGGTGTTATTCATAAGAGATATAAAGGAGATATTGGTGCTGACCTAGGGTTCTTTATATATGTGTTCAATCAGTCTGTATTCTTCAAAAAATAAATAAGAGAAGAGAAAAGAAAATGGGATGTTGTTCACATTTATAAAAACAACAAAACATTTGATAAAAATGACTTACAACTTTCAACGGAGATAACTTTTTACTCGGTTATTGAAACGACTATTATAATATATTAAATCGAAGCTCCTATCAAATTACACAATATGATTTGGTCTCCAGATTGTAAATCATTTTTGTACCCAATTTCCATCGTTTACATCACTTACTGAGGAATTAAAGGTTTTGAAGCTCCATTTTCATTTTACTTACTTCCGGTGTCATTCAATAGAGATATAAAGGAGATATTGGTGCTGACCTAGGGTTCTTTATATATGTGTTCAATCAATCTGTATTATTCAAAAAGAAAAGAGGTGAGAAAAGAAAATGGGATGTTGTTCACATTTATAAAAACAACAAAACATTTGATAAAAATGACTTACAACTTTCAACGGAGATAACTTTTTACTCGGTTATTGAAACGACTATTATAATATATCAAATCGAAGCTCGTATCAAATTACACAATATGATTTGGTATCCAAATTGTAAATCATTTTTGTACCCAAATTCCATCGTTTACATCACTTACTGAGGAATTAAAGGTTTTGATGCACCATTTTAATTTTACTTACTTCCGGAGTTATTCAATAGAGATATAAAGGAGATATTGGTGCTGACCTAGGGTTCTTTATATATGTGTTCAATCAGTTTGTATTATTCAAAAAGAAAAGAGGTGAGAAAAGAAAATGGGATGTTGTTCACATTTCCAAAAACAACAAAACATTTGATAAAAATGACTTACAACTTTCAACGGAGATAACTTTTTACTCGGTTATAGAAACGACTATTATAATATATCAAATCGAAGCTCGTATCAAATTACACAATCTGATTAGGTCTCTAAATTGTAAATCATTTTTGTACCCAAATTCCATCGTTTACATCACTTACAGGAATTAAAGGTTTTGACGCACCATTTTCATTTTACTTACTTAGGTGTTATTCAATAGAGATATAAAGGAGATATTGGTGCTGACCAAGGGTTCTTTATATATGTGTTCAATCAATCTGTATTATTCAAAAAGAAAAGAGGTGAGAAAAGAAAATGGGATGTTGTTCACATTTCCAAAAACAACAAAACATTTGATAAAAATGACTTACAACTTTCAACGGAGATAACTTTTTACTCGGTTATTGAAAGGACTATTATAATATATCAAATCGAAGCTCGTATCAAATTACACAATCTGATTTGGTCTCCAAATTGTAAATCATTTTTGTACCCAAATTCCATCGTTTACATCACTTACCAAGGAATTAAAGGTTTTGACGCACCATTTTCATTTTACTTACTTCCGGTGTTATTCAATAGAGATATAAAGGAGATATTGGTGCTGACCTAGGGTTCTTTATATATGTGTTCAATCATTCTGTATTATTCAAAAAGAAAAGAGGTGAGAAAAGAAAATGGGATGTTGTTCACATTTATAAAAACAACAAAACATTTGATAAAAATGACTTACAACTTTCAACGGAGATAACTTTTTACTCGGTTATTGAAACGACTATTATAATATATCAAATCGAAGCTCGTATCAAATTACACAATATGATTTGGTCTCCAAATTGTAAATCATTTTTGTACCCAAATTCCATCGTTTACATCACCTAAAGAGGGTTTAAAGTTTTTGTCGCACCATTTTCATTTTACTTACTTCCGGTGTTATTCAATAGAGATATAAAGGAGATATTGGTGCTGACCTAGGGTTCTTTATATATGTGTTCAATCAATCTGTATTATTCAAAAAGAAAAGAGGTGAGAAAAGAAAATGGGATGTTGTTCACATTTCCAAAAACAACAAAACATTTGATAAAAATGACTTACAACTTTCAACGGAGATAACTTTTTACTCGGTTATTGAAACGACTATTATAATATATCAAATCGAAGCTCGTATCAAATTACACAATATGATTTGGTCTCCAAATTGTAAATCATTTTTGTACCCAAATTCCATCGTTTACATCACTTACCGAGGAATTAAAGGTTTTGACGCACCATTTTCATTTTACTTACTTCCGGTGTTATTCAATAGAGATATAAAGGAGATATTGGTGCTGACCTAGGGTTCTTTATATATGTGTTCAATCAGTCTGTATTATTCAAAAAGAAAAGAGGTGAGAAAAGAAAATGGGATGTTGTTCACATTTCCAAAAACAACAAAACATTTGATAAAAATGACTTACAACTTTCAACGGAGATAACTTTTTACTCGGTTATTGAAACGACTATTATAATATATCAAATCGAAGCTCGTATCAAATTACACAATATGATTTGGTCTCCAAATTGTAAATCATTTTTGTACCCAAATTCCATCGTTTACATCACTTACCGAGGAATTAAAGGTTTTGACGCACCATTTTCATTTTACTTACTTCCGGTGTTATTCAATAGAGATATAAAGGAGATATTGGTGCTGACCTAGGGTTCTTTATATATGTGTTCAATCAATACGTATTATTCAAAAAGAAAAGAGGTGAGAAAATAAAATGGGATGTTGTTCACATTTATAAAAACAACAAAACATTTGATAAAAATGACTTACAACTTTCAACGGAGATAACTTTTTACTCGGTTATTGAAACACTATTATAATATATCCAATCGAAGCTCGTATCAAATTACACAATATGATTTGGTCTCCAAATTGTAAATCATTTTTGTACCCAAATTCCATCGTTTACATCACTTACCGAGGAATTAAAGGTTTTGACGCACCATTTTCATTTTACTTACTTGTTTTATTCAATAGAGCTATAAAGGAGATATTGGTGCTGACCTAGGGTTCTTTATATATGTGTTCAATCAGTCTGTATTATTCAAAAAGAAAAGAGGTGAGAAAAGAAAATGGGATGTTGTTCACATTTATAAAAACAACAAAACATTTGATAAAAATGACTTACAACTTTCAACGGAGATAACTTTTTACTCGGTTATTGAAACGACTATTATAATATATCAAATCGAAGCTCGTATCAAATTACACAATATGATTTGGTCTCCAAATTGTAAATCATTTTTGTACCCAAATTCCATCGTTTACATCACTTACCAAGGAATTAAAGGTTTTGACGCACCATTTTCATTTTACTAACTTCCGGAGTTATTCAATAGAGATATAAAGGAGATATTGGTGCTGACCTAGGGTTCTTTATATATGTGTTCAATCAGTCTGTATTATTCAAAAAGAAAAGAGGTGAGAAAAGAAAATGGGATGTTGTTCACATTTCCAAAAACAACAAAACATTTGATAAAAATGACTTACAACTTTCAACGGAGATAACTTTTTACTCGGTTATTGAAACGACTATTATAATATATCAAATCGAAGCTCGTATCAAATTACACAATCTGATTTGGTCTCCAAATTGTAAATCATTTTTGTACCCAAATTCCATCGTTTACATCACTTACCAAGGAATTAAAGGTTTTGACGCACCATTTTCATTTTACTTACTTCCGGTGTTATTCAATAGAGATATAAAGGAGATATTGGTGCTGACCTAGGGTTCTTTATATATGTGTTCAATCAGTCTGTATTATTCAAAAAGAAAAGAGGTGAGAAAAGAAAATGGGATGTTGTTCACATTTATAAAAACAACAAAACATTTGATAAAAATGACTTACAACTTTCAACGGAGATAACTTTTTACTCGGTTATTGAAACGACTATTATAATATATCAAATCGAAGCTCGTATCAAATTACACAATCTGATTTGGTCTCCAACTTGTAAATCATTTTTGTACCCAAATTCCATCGTTTATATCACTTACCGAGGAATTAAAGGTTTTGACGCACCATTTTCATTTTACTTACTTCCGGTGTTATTTAATAGAGATATAAAGGAGATATTGGTATTGACCTAGGGTTCTTTATATATATATGTTCAATCAGTCTGTATTATTCAAAAAGAAAAGAGGTGAGAAAAGAAAATGGGATGTTGTTCACATTTATAAAAACAACAAAACATTTTAAAAAAATGACTTACAACTTTCAACGGAGATAACTTTTTACTCGGTTATTGAAACGACTATTATAATATATCAAATCGAAGCTCGTATCAAATTACACAATATGATTTTGTCTAAAAATTGTAAATCATTTTGGTACCAAATTCCATCGTTTACATCACTCACGGAGGGTTTAAAAGTTTTGACGCACCATTTTCATTTTACTTACTTCTTGTTTTATTCAATAGAGATATAAAGGAGATATTGGTGCTGACCTAGGGTTCTTTATATATGTGTTCAATCAGTCTGTATTATTCAAAAAGAAAAGAGGTGAGAAAAGAAAATGGGATGTTGTTCACATTTCCAAAAACAACAAAACATTTGATAAAAATGACTTACAACTTTCAACGGAGATAACTTTTTACTCGGTTATTGAAACACTATTATAATATATCCAATCGAAGCTCGTATCAAATTACACAATATGATTTGGTCTCCAAATTGTAAATCATTTTTGTACCCAAATTCCATCGTTTACATCACTTACCGAGGAATTAAAGGTTTTGACGCACCATTTTCATTTTACTTACTTCCGGTGTTATTCAATAGAGATATAAAGGAGATATTGGTGCTGACCTAGGGTTCTTTATATATGTGTTCAATCAGTCTGTATTATTCAAAAAGAAAAGAGGTGAGAAAATAAAATGGGATGTTGTTCACATTTCCAAAAACAACAAAACATTTGATAAAAATGACTTACAACTTTCAACGGAGATAACTTTTTACTCGATTATTGAAACACTATTATAATATATCCAATCGAAGCTCGTATCAAATTACACAATATGATTTGGTCTCCAAATTGTAAATCATTTTTGTACCCAAATTCCATCGTTTACATCACTTACCGAGGAATTAAAGGTTTTGACGCACCATTTTCATTTTACTTACTTCCGGTGTTATTCAATAGAGATATAAAGGAGATATTGGTGCTGACCTAGGGTTCTTTATATATGTGTTCAATCAGTCTGTATTATTCAAAAAGAAAAGAGGTGAGAAAAGAAAATGGGATGTTGTTCACATTTCCAAAAACAACAAAACATTTGATAAAAATGACTTACAACTTTCAACGGAGATAACTTTTTACTCGGTTATTGAAACGACTATTATAATATATCAAATCGAAGCTCGTATCAAATTACACAATCTGATTTGGTCTCCAACTTGAAAATCATTTTTGTACCCAAATTCCATCGTTTATATCACTTACCGAGGAATTAAAGGTTTTGATGCACCATTTTAATTTTACTTACTTCCGGTGTTATTCAATAGAGATATAAAGGAGATATTGGTGCTGACCTAGGGTTCTTTATATATGTGTTCAATCAGTCTGTATTATTCAAAAAGAAAAGAGGTGAGAAAATAAAATGGGATGTTGTTCACATTTCCAAAAACAACAAAACATTTGATAAAAATGACTTACAACTTTCAACGGAGATAACTTTTTACTCGGTTATTGAAACACTATTATAATATATCAAATCGAAGCTCGTATCAAATTACACAATATGATTTGGTCTCCAAATTGTAAATCATTTTTGTACCCAAATTCCATCGTTTACATCACTTACCGAGGAATTAAAGGTTTTGACGCACCATTTTCATTTTACTTACTTCCGGTGTTATTCAATAGAGATATAAAGGAGATATTGGTGCTGACCTAGGGTTCTTTATATATGTGTTCAATCAGTCTGTATTATTCAAAAAGAAAAGAGGTGAGAAAATAAAATGGGATGTTGTTCACATTTCCAAAAACAACAAAACATTTGATAAAAATGACTTACAACTTTCAACGGAGATAACTTTTTACTCGGTTATTGAAACGACTATTATAATATATCAAATCGAAGCTCGTATCAAATTACACAATCTGATTTGGTCTCCAAATTGTAAATCATTTTTGTACCCAAATTCCATCGTTTACATCACTTGCCGAGGAATTAAAGGTTTTGACGCACCATTTTCATTTTACTTACTTCCGGTGTTATTCAATAGAGATATAAAGGAGATATTGGTGCTGACCTAGGGTTCTTTATATATGTGTTCAATCAATCTGTATTATTCAAAAAGAAAAGAGGTGAGAAAAGAAAATGGGATGTTGTTCACATTTATAAAAACAACAAAACATTTGATAAAAATGACTTACAACTTTCAACGGAGATAACTTTTTACTCGGTTATTGAAACGACTATTATAATATATCAAATCGAAACTCGTATCAAATTACACAATATGATTTGGTCTCCAAATTGTAAATCATTTTTGTACCCAAATTCCATCGTTTACATCACTTACCGAGGAATTATAGGTTTTGACGCACCATTTTCATTTTACTTATTTCCGGTGTTATTCAATAGAGATATAAAGGAGATATTGGTGCTGACCTAGGGTTCTTTATATATGCGTTCAATCAGTCTTTATTATTCAAAAAGAAAAGGGGTGAGAAAAGAAAATGGGATGTTGTTCATATTTCTAAAAACAACAAAACATTTGATAAAAATGACTTACAATTTTCAACGGAGATAACTTTTTACTCCTTAGGGTTTATGAGGTGATTAGGGGCTTAAACATAGCTCAGGTGGAATTTGGACTGTCAAATCGGCTTCACATTAAGAGCTGAAATGAAAAAGAGGAAAAGTAATAGCGTTGATGAATAGAAAGACGGTATATGACACCCAGAATTTAGTGGCCGAATTAGAGCGCTACGAGTGCCAAGGGAGACTAGTCTCTATCAACACTATATGGCGATCTATGATTCAAGTTTATGGTGCACTGGTGGAAACAATGGACGAGTCGCCTAAAGACACGTGGTACGGCCTTTGACCAAGTGACAAACTCGGAATGAATGTTGTGCTGACAAGTGGCATGATGCTGTATCACTTTATACACACGGCTTTTCATGATTGGGTCTTTCTACTTGTTTGGAACCCATGTGCCTTACTGCGTTAGCTTTTCTACATACGTGGTAGCTCTTGATTGGTCCTATAGTAAAAATTCATAAAACTCCCAAAAATTATATTGTCACCCCTTTTTCACTATAAAGTTCATATTTTAATATTTAACCCAAAAAAATTAATTATTAAATAAAACGAGCAAATATTAAATAGAAAAGTACATAATTCTACTTTCATAAAGTCATCATAGGTGAGTGATTAGTCTTCCAAGTCTACATTTTTTTCTTAAAGAACCCTTTAGTTTTCTCTCTACTCTCTTTAACTATGGGATATCATATAAGAAGAAGAATAATATACATGCGATTTGGGGACCATAATCACTATATATATATATATATATTGTTAATAATTGTATATCTATTTTAGCCTTTCATTAATATAGACATTAATTATATATATTAAAGGTCAAATTACTTAAACCTTAACATATCACTTTTAAATAGGTTTAATCTTATATGATAGTCTACAATACATAATTATTCACATATAAGTCCAATATTAGATTAAGGATTCAACAGTTCTTCGTTGAAGGCTCTTTTTTCGATAGCTTCTTTTTTTTAACCCTTTAAATAGTTTTTCTCCTCTTCTTCTTCCATTTATTTCTCTTTAGTATTTCTATCGATAACTATTACTTCTTTGTACTAGAAATTATGTATTTGAGGAACACTTTCAAGTCTTTGACGTGTGTTGTATAAGTTTTTGAGGAAAGTCTCTAGAGGGTATGTTATGTCATGCATTGTTTGGGTATTGTGTCTTATGTATGTCATTATACGGTGATTGTGTAAGAGCTATTTGGCATTACAGAGCACCTGAAATATTTCAAATTGATGGCAATGTGCTACAACAACACTCAAATATTTACAAATGAAAGTTTTTCTTATACCTCAAAACTTAGTGTTTAATATGTTTCTTTTTGGTTTTTTGGTGTATTTTATTCTCCTTAAAATATGAAGCTTATTATCTTACTAATTTAAATTGCTTATATTTAGCAAAAAAAAAATATTTGCTTATATCTTAAGTTGTTGTTCTTGTATACTTTTTAAATATACTTGTTTGAATATTAATGGAATATTTTTTTTTGTTTTAGCAAAAAAGAAAAAATAAATAATGCAACTACTTATAAATTTATTTGAATTTTCCTACTATTTTTAATATGTGATTCTTATTTACTTTCACTTATCCATTTAGAATGTTACATGTATGCATGAGCCACTCTCTTTTAGTAATTCTTGATTTATTTTTATATGAGATTGGATTGCTTATGAAAAACATATTTAAATCA
Source organism: Hippophae rhamnoides (assembly GCA_033030585.1). Classification (NCBI taxonomy): domain Eukaryota; kingdom Viridiplantae; phylum Streptophyta; class Magnoliopsida; order Rosales; family Elaeagnaceae; genus Hippophae; species Hippophae rhamnoides. Next base: position 41,477,477 of record CM065438.1, on the reverse strand, counting down.
TTTTAAACATACATTTAATTAATTAACTTTTACAATAAATATTTTGAACATTTTTACTACTAAATAAAAAGTTAAGAACATCAAAATATATTTAAATTAGACCAAATTATTTGTATTTTAATTTTTAAAAAGTTAAATATTAAATTACCATATTTTATAACTCAATAAGACAATCTTTTTGAATATTAAGATAATATAAAGTTTGAATATCAATAACAAAAAATATAAATACCGTACTTGTTAAAAAAAATTAATAGAGTAAGGTCATTATGCCAAAAATAAAAGAAAAGTACGGAAACTAGAGCGAACAATAAACGGAACGAGCTACATTGAACGCAAGAACATCTCGCAACTACCTAAAAAGATTAGATAACTCCTCTAACGTCCCCAAGGTCTCCTCCACTCACAATAGTCATGTGCACCTTGGAGAAGCGCGGCAATCTCTTCTTTCTAACCCTCACCGGCGACGGCGATCACCGTCTTGGTCCCTCCGTCATCGCCACCCTCCTGTCTACTCTCACCCAGCTCAAGTCCGAAGCCGCACCCGGCTCTGCCCTTATCACCACAGCCCAAGGATCCAAATTCTTCTCCAACGGCTTCGATCTATCATGGGCACAATCCTCCGGTTCCAAATCGGCCGCTCGTGATCGCCTCCACCAGATGGTCCTATCTTTCAAGCCTGTTGTCGCCGCCTTAATCTCCCTTCCGATGCCAACTATCGCTGCCGTCAACGGCCATGCTGCTGCCGGCGGATTCCTCTTTGCGCTCTGCCACGACTATGTCCTCGTGAGAAGAGATCGAGGAGTGATATACATGAGCGAGGTCGATCTAGGGCTTCCATTTCCGGACTACTTTGTGGCCGTGATGAGGGAGAAAGTTGGATCGGTTTTGGCGAGAAGAGATGTGATGTTGAGAGGGTTGAAGATTAAAGGCGATGAAGCTGTGAAGATGGGGATTGTGGAATCGGCGCATGATAGTAGGGATAGTGTGGTTGACGCAGCCGTGCGCCTGGGGGAACAATTGACTCAGAGGAAGTGGAATGGTGATGTGTATGCTCAGATTAGGATGAGTATGTTTCCTGAGTTATGTGGTACTGTTGGAATGCCTGTAGTTAAAGCTAAGCTTTGAGATTTAGACAACAAAAATTGTACTGAATTGGTAAAAACTTCGTGAGTTTTTACAAATAATGTACAAGAATTATATTTGCAAAAATATTAGAATTATTTGGTTAATTAAATCAAGGTTAAGTTGATGTTGAACAAGGGTGTAGATGTTATATACTTATTCAGATTTAAGCTAAAATTAGAAATTAATTAATAATAAATTAATAATTTTGATTCTTAATAAATAAAAATCGATCTAATATTATAAAATCAACCTTTTAAATTGAGTTGGATTGGATCAAATTTTGCATATAAATTTTTTTGTTTTGTTTTTTTACAATCAGACTTTAAGTAAAATATATTTATTTTTAATAATTAAATAATTATTATATTAAATTTTATATAAAATTCAAGCTTAAAAATATTTGATTTTTCCTAAACAAAAAAATTTATATATTCAATTTTAAATTTCAAATATTATATAAATTAATACAAACATTTATTATTATTTTTCCTTCCTGACCTGACACGAGCTCCGAATCTTGAAAATCCACTTTTGGAATATAGTTTTATAAATTCATGAGGTTTATTAAATTAAAAGTAGTTTATGTTTGTTAGATTTACTTTTAGGCCATCATTTAGGTTCTTTAATTTGTTGAAATTAACAATAGTCTTCAATTTGCAGCTTCTATCGCCTTCAAAGGTAAGTTTATATGTCTGTATCGCCCAATGTAAACCCTCACTTTCTTTATCGATATGAAGTGGATGATTGATGCTTGTAAGTTTCCCACAGAGACATGCTCTGAGAAAGTGACAGGGTCAGCAAGAACAAGCACACCCTAAGAAGTTACACAAATTGCGTCGGCCATATGTCTTGATATCCATACAACACTCATCAACGACGGGTGAGTGAGGCAATTTTAGCGAGGCAACCCTTTCAAGTTCTTACACCGCATCACTCCTTCATTTATAGTCAGCTTTTCTCTTTCTCCTATTTTATGTTTTCGATGTGGGATAACATAGTTACCACGACCACAACGCCTTTGAGTGCATCCAAAAACACGACATTGGCTTTGAAATGTCTACAACTTCAGATAGATACATCCTCATGTATACTTTCATTCTTTGATTGTATGATTAAACAGTTTTACAAATGAGAGGAAGAAACCCCTTATTGTGAATGTTAAGTACTGCTTCGACCATGCACTGAGACTCCCTGGCATTATAGATGAAATCAAAATGCGACACAAACACATTGGATGTGTAGTTCTTCTTCAGTCCAAAACTTTCTAGTTGTGATTTTGTCGGTCACATATTGCATTCATTTTTACCCTCTTTATGTTCCTTGCCACCTTGCACTAATAATTTCTGAATAACTTGACTAATTTGCAACATTGCATGCGATAAAAAAAAATAAGTGAAGAAGCTAGCATTTCTTCAACATTAAAATATGTTTCAATATGAACCTCTAGATAATCCAATTAAGGCTAAAAATGGAAACAAAGTTCTTAACAATCATCTCAACTAATGAGAAATTTAACCAAACAAAGAAAACGTATAAAGAATGGAATCCGATCATGTATTAGATAGAAGGGACCTTGTTTAGTTCATCACTACTTCAGATAAACCATGCTTCAACAACTTGGTTCCCTACATGGGTAGTTCCAACTTCCAAATATTGGAATTGCTTTGCAGTCGACAACTACTATAAAATAAAACGGGTGAAAATGAGAAGAATACTGAATAACTGACATAGTGCCTAGCATTCTTTCTTATATGAAGTTGAAGAAACAACTTAATTATCAATTCCAATGCTTCATTCTTATATTTAAATGTTTTGGGCCTCTAAATATTACCTGCTCCTAAAGAGACGGCATTTGAATTTGAAACAAAAACTTAATAAACTTTCAACTAAACAAAAAGCAACAGGAAATAATTTAAGTTCGATGAAAGCAAGGACCTGTATTTTATATGTACAGGATTTTGGAGCAAGTGATGGCTGATCTAAGCTTCATGAATTGATGCAACACATTGCCTGGGCTTGAAGATAATAAGAGTCTTTGTATTTTCTGCCACTTGCAACGTGAATCCCATTATGAATCCAGTCTTCTCTATGTATCCAAGCCTCCCGACCAAAATCAAGAATTCCAAGTATCTGCAATGGAGATAAGACACATGGTAACAGGCAAAAGATAAAAGTATTGATATGAGGAAAAACTACTAAAGAACCAACAAATATACAATAATGAATGCCATTATAGATGCTGATAGCCTTACCGCTCCACCTTTCCATGACACAAAAGTCGGATTTGTCCTTGATGGCAAAACCTATTTCACACAAATATAATAAAAAGTTAATATAATAAAAATACGTTAATGATTAATCCAAATGTTAATTTTATACAAAAGAAGCAACTTTCAAGCTGTCGGGAAGATATATATTCCTATCTTTTATAGAGAGAGAAGCGGCCAAATAAAAAAGACTAAATATCATTGGGACAGAAATTAAGAAGTAAACTAACCTCTACTGTATCAATAGCTTCATTTGAAGGAATTGCATGTAAAACCCTGAAAAATATATTTAAAAAAATGAGACTTGAGAGAGAGAGAGAGAGAGAGAGAGAAGTGGGAAGGAGGGAGGGAGAGATCTGCCTAGCGTCCTAGTAAACTGAGTTCCTGTGTTTGTCTTCTGAACAAAGTCTACGTACCCAGAAAAATATAATAATTGAAGAAAATATTGAGAGATGGTGGAGAGAAACTGAATTCTTATTTTATTTTCTCTTATTCATTCACATGTATATACAGCACTATAAATAGGACTAAAAGGTAGACAAATTCCCACTTAGGAATAATACAGCTGGTATCAACAACCAAAATCCAGCTTGTTCTACACTAAATTCGCAGTCTGTACAACACTATTCCAGCCTAATATTCTCAGAAAATCTACACTCCCTCTCAAGTTGGGTAATAGATATTAATCATTCCTAACTTGCAACTCAGTTCATCGAAATTTGTTCGAGATAATGCTTTGGTAAGGATATCTGCAATTTGATGATGGGTAGATGTATATAGTAGGTCCACAATTTTTCCATCTAACTTCTCTTTAATGAAATTACGATCAATTTCTACATGTTTGGTTCGGTCATGATGAACTGGATTTTTTGCAATTCTTATTGCAGCTTGATTATCACAATGCATGCTGATAGGTTCAGGAGTTGTGAAGTCTAGTTCATTGAGTAGTCTTCTTAACCACATTTCTTCATAAATCCCATGGGCCATAGCTCTAAATTCAGCTTCTGCACTGCTTCAAGCGACTACTGACTGTTTCTTACTTCGCCAAGTTACAAGATTTCTCCATACGAAGGTACAATACCCAGTGGTAGATCTGCGATCCATTATAGAGCCTGCCCAGTCAGCATCTGCAAAGACTTCAATTTTTCTGGTGGGGTTCTTACTGAAGTATAATCCTTTTCCTGGTGTCATCTTGAGATACCTGAGTATACGATAGATCACCTCCATGTGTTCTTCAGAAGGACTGTTCATAAATTGACTTACAACACTTACTGAAAAACCAATATCTGGTCTAGTGTGGGATAGGTAAATGAGTTTTCCCACTAATCGTTGGTAACGGCCTTTGTCCACAGGTGTACTATTTTCTTTGATTCCGAGTTTTACTGTAGAGTCCATCGGAGTTTCTGCCGGTTTATACCCAATTATTCCAGTTTCCTTTAGAAGATCAAGTACATATTTCCTTTGAGATATAGATATGCCCCTTTTTTTTCGTGCTACTTCCATTCCTAGGAAATATTTGAGATTGCCTAGGTCTTTGATCTCAAATTCCTTGGCAAGGAATTCTCTGAGTTTATTCATCTGAATTGTAGAATTACCTGTTAGAACAATATCATCTACGTACACAATTAAGATAACTATTTTGTCATTGGAGAAGTGTTTGACGAATAGTGTGTGATCTGATTGGCATTGATTGTATCCATATCTCTTCAAAACTTTAGAGAACCTATCGAACCAGGCACGTGGAGACTGTTTCAATCCATATAAGTATTTCTTAAGTTTGCAAACTCTATTGGTTGGAACAGGAGATTCAATTCCAGTAGGAATGTCCATGTAGACTTCTTCTTCGAGATCACCATTGAGGAATGCATTCTTGACATCTAGTTGGTAGAGAGGCCAATCCAAGTTAGATGCTAGGGAGAGAAGAACACGAATAGTGTTGAGCTTAGCTACAGGTGCAAAAGTCTCCTGATAGTCAATCCCATATGTCTGAGTGAATCCCTTAGCCACAAGGCGAGCTTTGAATCTTTCTACACTGCCGTCTCCTTTGTGTTTGATTGTAAAGATCCATTTACACCCAACAGCTTGTTTTCCTGGTGGTAGTTCTATGATCTTCCAAGTCTTGTTTTTCTCTAAGGCACTGAGTTCTTCAAAAATCGATGTCTTCCATTCAGGTACTTGAAAGGCTTCATGAACGGAATTTGGAACCTGTATCTGCTCAAGGTTGTTGATAAATGCTTTATAACTTGGTGAGAGATTTTAATAGGAAACAAAGTTGTAGATGGGGTGGTTTGTGCAAGATCTTACACCTTTCCTTATAGCAATTGGCAAATTCAAATCATTAGGAGGTAACTCAATAATAGGAGATTCAATGATGTTACCTTGTGAATTGTCGAAGTGATCTGTACTCGGGTTAGACTCTTGGACTAGCTCAAGATATGCTTGGTTCTCCGTTCCCTCTCGAGTTCTTCTCCTCCTAGAGTAGACAAAAAAATCATTGTTTGGGACATGGAAGTTTGGATCTGTTGGTAGAGGAGTTGAGGGTTCATTGGGATTATTAGGAGCATTTGTTTGAGATATTGATTCACTTTTTGGAATTTGCGGGATATGATTTGAGACAGAATTTATGGGAGGCTGAGTGGTAATGCTATTCCTAAGTTGGTATTCATTGCCTATGTTCTCCCCCTGAATAACAGGTTTGGAATAGTATAAATTTTGTTCAAAGAATGTGACATCCATTGTATTGTAAAATCGCCTTGTGATAAGAGAGAAGCATTTGTAACCTTTTTGGTTTGATAAATATCCTAGGAATATGCATTTGATAGCTCTGGGATCAAGTTTATCTCTATGATGTACATGGACATAAACAGAACATCCAAATATTTTAAAAGGAATGTTGGACACGATTCTCGTGTGTAGGTATGACTCAAGAAGAGTACTAATGGGTGTTTTGAAAGTTAGGATACGAGAGGGCATCCTATTGATAAGATAGGTAGCCGTAAGGACAGCTTCCCTCCAGAAATATTTAGGGACATGACTTGTGAACATGAGAGATCTAGCTACCTCAAGAAGATGCCTATTTTTCCTTTCAGCCACCCCATTTTGTTGAGGTGTGTCAACACAGGAGCTTAGATGGACAATCCCATGACTTGACAGATAATCACTGAGAATTGATGCGAAGTATTCCCTAGCATTGTCAATTTTCAATACTTGGATCTTTATTTGAAATTGAGTTTGAATCATGATATTAAAATTTTTAAATATCTGACATGCTTTAGATTTTTCTTTCATAAGAAATAACCAAGTGGTTCGAGTATGATCATCTACAAATGAAATAAACCATCGTGTCCCTGATATGTTTTTGATTTGAGACGGTCCCCAAATATCATAGTGAATTAGAGAGAAAGGATGTGATTTTTTATGTGGGAGAGTAGGATATGAATTTCTAACATGTTTTGAGAATTCAAATACTTCACATTTAAGATCCTTTGAATTTTTATTTTTGAATAATGAAGGGAAAAGTTTTTCCAAATATAGGAAATTAGGATGATCAAGACGATAGTGTTTCAACATGATTTCACCATTGTTATTGGAATTAAAATTTAATAAAGCTTTATTTTGATACTGAACCTCGGACACAGCTTGTAGGACTTGTCTTTCTGGAAGGTCTTCACTGTTGAGAAGATAAAGTCCCAAGCACTCTTTAGCACTGCCAATCGTTTTCCCCGAATCCAAGTCTTGAAATTCACATAAATTATGAACAAATTTTGCCACACAATTTTTATCACGTGTGAGTTTAGTAATTGATAAGAGTTTACAATCAAGGGTTAGAACAAGGACAGAATCAAGAATAAAAGAATTTGAAATTTTCGCTGAACCAATCCCTGTTACTTTAGATATTGATCCATCGGCAATTCTGACAGTGTATCCTTCTTGGGAAGTTTTAAGATTTACAAGAAGAGATGCATCACCCGTCATGTGATCTGAAGCACCTGAATCTATAATCCATTGTCTCTTAACCTGTTTCACACTAAAAGCGTTGGTGGTGTTACCTGATTTAGCGACAGTGGCAGATTGGGACCATTGAAGATAATTATGCCCATTTAATTTGTAACTGGTGATGGGTAAAATATTACTTTTGGTGGAACCTCCATTGTAACCGGTCATGATCGGTTTTCCTGTGGCTATTGATGCTCGGATTGTCATAAAAATGATGTTATTTCAATCTGGGCAGATTGGGCCAATTATTTACTGAACAGATTGGGTTAATTATTTTCTGAACAGATTGAGTCTATTGGGTTGAAACTAGGCAGATTGGATCTATTGGGTTGAAACTGGACAGATTGGGTCTAGATATATTACAAGAGGTAGCTTACGGATGGGTATTGGAGAAAGAAAAAAACAGAATGCAACTAAGGTGCTGAGAACCTGGTAGTCCAGCGTTTTTCAAGAGCTGTTTGCGCAAACAAAGTATAAAGAAGCAGCTTACCTTGCTACTGAGTCTCCTCAGGGAATACTTCATACACCTGACACTGTTGCCAAGTTCCAGAGTATTCTTGTCCAAGCTGGGCAAACACCACCACTGATCTGAGATGGCTGAGATGATACCAGAATGATTGCTGGTCTAAGATGGCCACTGGCGATGATGGCGATGATGACTGGACACCGGAGATGGCTGAGATGATGGTTGAAAAACAGACTTATTCAGCAATGGAAAAATAAAAAATTTCTTCCTTGGACAGAATTAGATTTCAGAGAAGCTCTGATACCATGAAGAAAATATTGAGAAATGGTGGAGAGAAACTGAATTCTTATTTTATTTTCTCTTATTCATTCACATGTATATACAGCACTATAAATAGGACTAAAGGGTACACAAATTCCCACTAACTTAGGAATAATACAGCTGGTATCAGCAACCAAAATCCAGCTTGTTCTACACTAAATTCACAACCTGTACAAGTGGAGCTCAGAAAACTCCATGGTAAGGGCATGGCTCGTTAATTTCATAACATTCGTGATTGTAAAACCAAATTTATTCCCATCAATAACAAAAGAAGTTTAGGACGCTATTAAAGAAACATACTCTCATAGAAAAGATTCCTCACAAATATTTAAATTAAAATACATTCATCGGGAATAAAATAAGGCAAAGTTTGCGATTACTATATAAAGCTACTCAATATCTGGCAAGAACTCAATCTGAGTTCAGAAGAAGACTAGGAGTGCATTGGTGATACTACTCGGTACAGGAAAAAAGTATAAAAAGAAAGTGTGAATTCCTTGCTAGCCTCAGTCGCAATCTCAATGAGGTGAGAGGAAGGATTCTCGGACGAAAACCACTATCCAACTTACGAGAATCCTTCGCCGAGGTTAGGGAAGAAAACCGCCAAAGAGTGATGTGAACAACATCAACCATGGCGTTGGAGGCCACCATCCCTCTGGTAGTGGATCGCAAGAGGCTGAGTCCTCTGCCCTAGCCACGAGTGATTTGAAACCCAAATGGGTTAATGCAAGTGGATCACGCATCAAAAGAAAGTCAATGGGCCTGGTTGGCCAAACAAAAATAACCTAGTTGGTTAAGTGTAAAAGGGCCTAGATTCAATGATGGGAATGAGTTCATTCCTATGCAAAATGGGTATGACACAAATTTTAATCAAAATATGGGTCTTCACTTAGAATATATGCCCTCAGTTAATTTTACACGGGCTCCATGGAAACCAAAAAGGAAATAGCTCAATTTTACAACAAAAAAACGATTTTTTGCGACCATTATCGTAAAACAAGCCAAACAAAAGATACTTGTTAGAAAATTCATGATATACTAACAGATTGTAAACTAAGGAAGAATAAGGTTCGAAGTTATCAAGTTTTAGCTGATCACTCACCTCAAGCTAACTCAAACTCTAGAGGAGCATTTAATTAAGAATAACTGGATCAACTCTACAAACTTTTTATAGCATGCAAAATTTTGGTCAGTCTTCCTCAACTTCCTTAACCTATAAAGGTAATTTTTTAAATGCCCAAATTACCATCTCACTGTCTAAAATTTCCTGGATTATCAACTCTGGTGCTTCTGATCATATGACTAATGCCCATCACTTATTCACATATTACTCATAGTGTGCTAATAATTTTAAAGTTGAGTTTTAGATGGATCTCTCTCAACCGTTGCAAGAAAAGGGAGTATCCTAATTTCCAAATTTCTAACATTCAAATAAGTTCTTCACGTCCCAAATCTATTATGTAATTTAATATCCATTAACCAGTTAACAAAAAATTCAAATTATTCAACTAAGTTCTTTCTATCTCACTATATTTTTCAGGACCTATCGGAGACGAAAATTGATAATGTTAAAGAGTGTAAACAATTGTACTACTTTAATGAGACCAATGTGAGTAAAAATTCTTAAAATGCAATATTTGATTGCATTTGTCTACATGAATAACAAAATTATGCTATGTCATTATAGAATAGGACACCTTAACTTTAAATATTTGAAGCATTTATTTTCATTTATGTTTTCAAATAAAACCATCAACTATCAGTGTGAAAGTTGTAAACTAACAAAACATCAACGTGCTTTTTCTAATACTCAATATAAACCATCTGTGTCTTTTGTTCTCATTCATAGTGATGTTTGAAGACCATTTCGTCTCCTCAATCGTATACACTATAAATGGTTTGTTACCTTTATTGATTATCAAACTAGAATGTGTTGGGTTTACTTATTGAAAGACAAAACTGAGTTCGTGAAGTGTTCATTAACTTTCACCTTATGATCCAAACCCAATATTACACATTAAAATCCTTAGAATACATAGTGGCACTGAATACTTCAATTATAACTTAGAAGATTATCTCAAAAACCATGGGATAATTCATCAAAGTTTTTGTGTTCATATTTCCTAGCAAAATGGGATAGCTAAACGGAAAAATACAACTCCTTGAAGTAGCTTAGCCTTTATTGTCTACTACAAACATGTTCAAAAAATATTGGGGAGATGCTGTTTTAACTACCACAATTAATCAAATGCCCAATTGCATTCTCTCTTTTAAAACCCCACTTCAAAAATTCAAAGAGTTCTTTCCAATTTCACATCGTTAGTCTGATATTTCCCTAACATCGTCAGTCTGATATTCCCCTAACATTGTCAGTCTGATATTCCCCTAATAGATCTAAATTAGATCCACGAGTTAGTAAATGTGTTTTCATTGGGTACTCGCCACCTAAGAAAGGATACAAGTGCTATAAACCCTCCAAAAAAGAGTCATTGTTAACTGAGATGTCACTTTCTTAGTCAATACTCCTTACTACCAAAAGGCACATCTTAATTTGAGTGAAGATTGTCTTATTAGTCAGCACTTAGACTTCAATTTGGACCTTCATGAGTGCTTTGATAACCCAAATAATCTAAATCCTGAACCAGATCCAAACCAAAACAGTCTGAATCAGGAACCTATTATCCTTTCTCATTCTGTTTTGCCATCAATAAAAGGAAACATAAATGCAGAAAAAGATATTGAAAACCTGTGATTTACTCACAAAAGTTAAAATTAAAAAATAACTTCACACTTCATACACCAGGAACATCATAACTGATGTTAGATCCAAACACTCTAGAGTCTAACCCAACCTCAAATATAGGTAAATCGGATTTTCCCATTACTTTAAGAAAACAGACTCAATCTTGTACACTTCATCCTACATCTAGATTTGTTTCATACAAAATTTTGTCTACTGGCTCGATACTTTTACTTCTAATCTTGATAAGACAGAAATTCCAAAAAACATTCATGAAGCTCTAATGATTCCAGAATGACATTTATGGAAGAAATAAGGGAATTTGAAAAAAATGAAACTTAAGATGTAACATAATTATCAGAAAGGAAAAAGTACCAGTTGATTACAAATGGGTATTTACCATAAAATACAAAGTTGATAGGACAATAAAACGGTACAAATCTCGTCTGCTTGCAAAGAGATTCACACAAACCTATGGAATTGATTATACATAAACATTTACATTTATAGCAAAACAGAATACTATAAGGTGCTTCTATCATTAGCAGTCAATCTAGAATGACCACTTCAACAATTTAACATAAAAAATGCTTTTCTCAATAGAGTATTAGAAGAATAAGTATTTATGACCATGCCACTCGGATTGGGCAAATAAGGAATAAATATAGTGTGGAAGTTGAAAAAATTGTTGTATGGCCTAAAACAATTACCTAAAGTATGGTTTGATAGGTTCGCCAAAGTAATGAAGTAAGGATACCAACAAGGACAATTAGATCATATCTTTTTTTTCTAACAAAATGGAGATGGGAAAAGAACAATTATAATATATGTTGATATAATCAAGACTGATGTAACTTAGAAGAAAATGAAAAACTAAAGAAAAACTTGGCTACTAAATTTGAAGTCAAAGATTTAGGACAAATGCTTACGAATGGAAGTTGCAAGATCAAAAAGGGGAATCAATGTCCCACAATTAAATAAGTCCTTGATCTTCTCACTGAAACTGGCATACTTGGCTACAAACCAAATGATACTTCAATTGAGGTGAAAATAAATATGAAAACTTAGAGAAAGTGATGGACAGAGAAAACTATCAGACTCGTAAGAAAACTAATATACTTATTTCACACTTGACCTAATATAACATTTGCAATCAGTGTAATGAGTCAACACATGCATTCTCCAAAGGAACTTCACCTTGAAGCAGTTTATTAAATATTTAAATATCTCACAAGATCGCCTGACAGAGGATTATTCTTCAAGAGAAATGAACCCAGAAACTTAAAAGTATACACTGATGCAGATTAGGCTAGTTCAATAGACGATAGATGATCAACTACTAGACTACACCTTTGTTTTTGGAAACTTAATAACATGGAGAAGAAACAAAATGTACAAACCAAAAGTAGTGCCAAAGCAGAATTTAAAGCAGTCGCACAAGGAATCTGTGAGAGACTTGTTAAAAAAACTCTTGATGGAACTTTAAATTCCAAGATCATCTCCAATCAAACTATATTATGATCACAAGGCAACAATCAGCATTTCTTTTAATCCAGTTCAATATGACAAAACAAAACATGTAAAAGTTGATAGACATTTTATCAAAGAAAAGATTAAAGATGAAATAATTTGCATAACTTATGTCCCAACGAAAGAACAAATTGATGATATCTTAACCAAAGAAATTCATCGACAATTGTTTGATGACCTTATTTGCAAGTTAAATATGATCAATATTTACGATTCAACTTGATGAAGAATGTTGAAATATCATGAAATTAAAATAAAAGGATTGTTTTCTTACTGTATATTTGATTAGGAACAATATTAGGATTGATTCATATGTTTTTCCTTGTTTAACTCAATCAAAATTAGGAAGGTTATCATAATGTTAATTAGGAGATTATTACCTTCTCTAAATCTTTTTCTAGTCCTAGTTTATCCTATAAACTGTAAAGCTAGCTATTGTAATTAACACAATACAATACAAATAAATATATTTCACAAATCACAAATTCCTCACAAACTTACATGTTAACCAATGAATTTCAAAACAAGTAAGCTTTCTTATTACAGCTTTACCGAGCATACAGCAAGGAGAGAATCTGTCTATCTACACGCTCAAGAAGGCACCAAAATATGAGCTAACATACTTTTTTAGGCTTATCTATATATTTGGTCTCTAACCTATTTAAAATGTTACAATTTAGTTCTTAACCTTTCAATTCACATAATTTAATCCTAAAGTTTCTAAATTTGATAAATTTATTCCAAGATTTTAATTTTCATCAAATTAATTTAACACCATTACACTTTATTATAACGGGACTTGACTTTGTAATTCATTTGATACTCAAATTATTTAAAAATATATAATTTAATCCCTAATCTATGACAATTTATAATTCAATCATCTACCTTTTAATTATGTGATAGTTAAGTATAAAGGCCTCAAATCAAGTTGATGAAAATTGCAATTTTGGACTAAATTTATCAAATTTAAAAATGGGACTAAATTGTGTGCATTAGAAGTGCAGTTGTTTTTATTTTACAGAAAAATTACTTCATTTATTTCTTAATATCAGATCCCTTTATATATACATTTGTTATGCCTAATATACTGTTGGAAGTCATTAATATACAACTGCAAATCACCCTAAAAATCAGGAAACTAATATCTTGAAAACAGGGGTTGGTTCCACCCTGAAAATCAGAAAACTACACTCCTAAAATCAGGAGTTGGTTTCACCCTGGAAATCATGAAACTGGCCATACTCCTAGATTGATTTCCTACACTCCTCCTCAAGCTAGGCGATATATGTTTTCCAAACCAAGTGCTACATTTAACTCTATGAAATTAGGTCAAAACAATGCTTTGGTTAAGATATCTACTACTTGTTGCCTAGATGGAACATAGTTGAGGGAGATCATCTTGCTTTCAAGTTTCTCACTGATGAAGTGTCTATCAATTTCCACATGTTTAGTTCGATCATGGTGGACTGGATTTTTGGCAATTGCAATTGCTGACTGGTTGTCACACATGATTCTAATAGATTCTGAATGTTCAACCTTGAGTTCGTATAGTAATCGTTTTAGCCAAATTCCTTCACAGATGCCCAAAGCCAATGCAAGAAACTCAGCCTCGGCACTGCTACATGCTACCACTGCTTGCTTTTTGCTACGCCATGTCACCAAATTTTCCCAAATAAATGAGCAATATCCAGATGTGGATTTTCGATCACTAGGAGATCCAGCCTAATCAGCGTCAGTATAAATTTTCAATCTCCTATTAATTGTTTTCTTAAACATGAGCCCCTTTCCAGGATCCTTCTTCAAGTATCTTAGAATACGGTTTACTACCTCCAAGTGATCTACTGATGGGTTGCCAAAAAAATGACTAACACTGACTGAAAAACTTATATCTGGACGTGTATAGGTCAAATAAATTAACTTACCTACCAAACGTTGATATTGACCCTTGTCAGTTGCCAATTCATTAGTTCGAGGCATTAGTTTGGTGTTAGGGTCCATGGGTATTTCAACAGGCTTACACCCACTCATGCCAGTCTCACGCAAGAGATCTAGAACATATTTGCGTTGAGAAACTGAGATTCCTTTGAAACTACGTGCCACCTCCATCCCTAAGAAATATTTCAAACATCCCAAGTCTTTAATCTCGAATTCCTTGGATAATAGCATCTTAAGTCTCTTCATTTCTCCTACATGATTTCCTGTTAAAACTATATCATCAACATATACAATCAAAGTTTTGATTCTCCCATCTGCGAAGTGTTTGACAAATAAAGTGTGGTCTGCATGTGTCTGAGAGTATCCATCCTATTTGAGGACCTTGGTGAATTTTTCGAACCATGCTCTAGGTGACTATTTAAGTCTATATAGTGCCTTTCTCAACTTGCATACCTTCCCTTGTGTATCTTTAGTCTCAAAGCCATGAGGCACATCCATGTAAACTTCTTTGATCAAATCTCCATTTAAGAATGCGTTCTTGACATCGAGTTGAAACAATGGCCAATCCTCATTAACTACAATAGACAACAAGACAAGAACTGTGTTAAGTTTTGCTACAGGAGCAAAAGTCTCTTGATACTCAATTCCATATGATTGGGTGAACCCTTTAGCCACTAGTCGAGCTTTATATCTATCGATATTTCCATCTGTCTTCTGTTTTACAAAAAATATCCATTTACAACCTATTGTCTTCTTTCCAAGTAGTAGCTCTGTTAACATCCATGTACCATTCTTTTCAAGTGCAATATATTCTTCTAAGGTTGCTTTGTGCCATTCAAGAACTTTTAGAGCCTCGTTGACAGAATTAGGAATCTTGATGTTGTCTAGGGATGTCACAAATGCCTGAAATTTTGGGGACAGATTTGCGTAAAAAATGTAACTTTGAAGAGGATGTTGAGAGCATGATCGAACGCCTTTTCTTTGTGCAATAGGAAGATCTAACTCAGGGTCAAAACCAACTTTTGGACTAGATTCTGCTTCATCTTGTAATCTTTCAGATTCAATCTGGCTCAGGAGAGTTTCTTGGCTTTGCTGATTTCGTGTGGACAAGTCAGGATTTATCTTTCTTCCATAAAATTTTATGGCATCATTAGGAAGGAGAAGATGACTAGATTAGACAATGGGAGATTGATCAGGTTTGGTTTTTGAAGGAGAATCTGGAATGGGTATCATGTTGGAAGAGGACAAGGTTGTGGAGGGTATATGAGATGATAAATTCAGTTCAATGAGTGATAACCAATCCCAATTCTGCAATTCATTAGTGTGATTCTCCCCTTGAATTGCAGAATTAGAATAGAATGGAGTTTCTTCGAAGAAAGTAACGTCTATGGAATGGTAAAACTTACGAGTGATGGGAGAGAAACATTTGTAGCCTTTTTGATTGGCTGAGTAACCAACGAAGATGCATTTAATAGTACGGGCATCAAGTTTGCCACAATATTGTGAATGAATATGGACAAAAACAGTGCAACCAAAAACCTTGAAAGGAATTGGTGACACAAGTTGTGAGGTAAAATATTGACTCTGAAGCACTTGTAAAGGTGAATGAAAATTGAGAACTCGAGAAGGCATTCGGTTGATCAAGTGTGTTGCAATAAGAATGGCTTCACCCCAAAATTTTTTAGGAACATTGGTTTGAAAAAGTAAAGTTCGGGCAACCTCAAGTATATGATGGTTTTTGCGTTCGGCTACACCGTTTTGTTGTGGTGTGTCAACGCAGGAGCTTTGTTGGACAATATCATGTGATTTGAGATATCCACTAAGATCGGAATTAAAGAAATCCCTAGCATTATCAGTTTTTAGGATTTGAATATTAGCACTGAACTGAGTTTGGATCATGGCATGAAAAAGTAAAAATATGTGCTTGGTTTCAAATTTGTCTTTCATAAGAAATGTCCAACATAATCGAGTATGATCATTAATTAACAGTAAGAACCATCGAGCACCAATAATACTGGGAACGCGACATGATCCCCAAATGTCACAGTGAATGAGGAAAAAAGGGTGACTTGATTTGTGCGTGCTGGTGAAAAAATGTTTCGAGTATGTTTTGCCAACTGATAAACTTCACAATAAAATAAATTGGGATTTTTATTGATAAATAAGGATGGAAACAAACATTTCAAATACGAAAAACTTGGATGACCTAGACGAAAATGCCACATCATGATTTCACTTTCCTTATCAGTATGACTATGAGACTTAAGATTATGACTCAATTGACATTGATGACTAACAGAATGGTTTGAAAGAGTGTTGATATCAAGAACATAGAGGCCCACACGTAAATCAGCACCGCCAATCATTTTTCCCGAGCTCAGGTCCTAAAAAAAATAAGATTTAGCCAAGAATTTAGTTTCACAATTAAGGTCATGATTTAATCTACTAACTGATATAAGATTGCAGCAAAATCCAGGCACAAATAACACAGATTTGAGAATGAGGTTGTTTGAAAGGCAAATGGTCCCTGTTCCGACCACTGTGGTGCGAGTACCATTGGCGACACACTGTTTGAAGTCTATTGCAAGGTGAGTAGGTTGTAAAAAGTGATTGATCACTTGTCATGTGATTGGAGGCACCTGAGTCTACTATCCAAGATGAGGAGGAAAATTTTCCAGCATGCTTTGTTGAATTACTGGAAATATGTGTGGAGTTATTCCTGTTGCTACTAAATGTGGTGTTGATATTTGCCTTTTGTATAAGTTGTTGGAGAAGTTCTAATTGTTCCTTAGTGAATGGGATAGGATTACCAGAAAATGCACTTGAGTTTGTACTAATGGTTGGAGAGACTAGAACTGAAAAGATGCAAGCCGAAATAGCTCTCCTTGAGGACTGGTACTATTTAAAGGAGAAGAAGAAACATTAATAGATGCACTGTTAAATAGACCACCAAAAAGATTATGTTTAGGAGCAGGATCAAGAATGGATCCAAGCCCAAAGCTGCCTGAATTTCCCATATTGAATTCAGTTCTGTTACTTGTCTCTGGAACCTCTTCATCCATGTCATCTTCCAGTGTACTAAGAACATTTAAACTTTCAGTTTTTTCATAGCTCTCATGCCCAAAAGCTGAAACTTAAGTTGGAAATTGAAAAGGTGCATTCCCTGCCTGAGTATTTGACATCATACTAGGTGAATTTATAGAACTTGTTGAATAAGAGGCTAAGAACAGCAGTTTATGAGCCTAAGGCTCTGATACTATGAAGTTGTTTTTATTTTACAGAAAAATTACTTCATTTATTTCTTAATATCAGATCCCTTTATATATACATTTATTATGCCTAATATACTGCTGGAAGCCATTAATATACAGCTGCAAATCACCCTAAAAATCAAAAAACTAATATCCTGAAAACAGGGGTTGGTTCCACCCTGAAAATCAAGAAACTATACTCCTAAAATCAGGGGTTGGTTCCACCCTGAAAATCATGAAATTGACCATACTCCTACGTTGATTTCCTACAAGAAGCTTAGGGACCAAATGAATAAACCTATTTTTTATTAATGTGCTTCACGCCAAAGGCATTGGTGTCAATGCAAAAAGCTTATTTTCAACAACTCAATTTTGCAGTCATAAATGAACCAGTTGCCGGAACCCCCTCATCAATATTATTAGCATGAAGGCATCATACACGAAGACATGTATTTTGGTTAGTTTAGAAAAATAATAGAAATTAACCTCTCCTCCACAGCAGCCACAAGACCATTTGTCAAAGCTACTCCACCAATCTGCATCATAATCTATATCAATTTTTTTCCATTCCAAAAGACTTCCTCAATATTGAAATTTGAAAGTTTCACATTTGTAGTCGTCTGTTGCCAAAACTCACCAACTGTATACTACAAAATAATTTTCTTTGGAGATCTATACGTCCTGCCACCAAATTTCAAAATATTAACATATAATGGCATTAGAAAAATAAAACAGAAAAATAAACATTCATTAAGGACATGTTTGCAAACCGACCTGTTGAAAGAATGCTACTAGTAATAGCTTCAGCAAGGCCAACTTTCTCTTCCTTCTTTTGTTTAGTTGCAAAAACTGGGTAGCTGTCCCACATTGGTAATCCACTGGGAAATTCCAGGTGCCATGCATCTTCCAGCATATCCTCATAATCATGAAACCTGATCAATCATATCATTCTTGTAACTGTTACTAGAAAGAGGGAAAAGGAGGTCGTATTACTATATGTGTGAATTATTGTCTGGTTAGAGAAACTAAAAACTGTTACCAAGAACGTGGTGGAGGAGGACACATATCGGGAACCAAGAGTGTTGGGTAGAACAAACCCATAGGAGGGACCTGTTTAATATATATCAAAGATTAATACTCCCCTGCCTACAATTAGAGCAGAAGCACTATAAGAATCAATGCATAACAAAAGGATCACATTAAGAGCAGTCAGCCTTGTCTTATGAGATCCAGCTGTCCTCCTATCTTCATACGAATAAACGAAAGCAACAGAATCAAGTTCTCCCTCCTGCAATAAAAATTAAATCTGTTAGAAAAGTACGACTTGAATGCATTTGTGCCTAGACTAACTAATCATAATTCTTCATACATTTGTATGACACATGACATACTTATCATTTGATTAAAAAAAATACTTAAGCAACCTTCTGTACAATTTTAGGCTTCTGTTAGACCAGATTCCTTGTTCAAAAGATATCGAATTGACAGTAAAAATTACACATTTGTATTAATTTTGTTACTTTGTCTCTTTAATATTCAAACAGCTTGCACTATATTTGAGTCGAGTAAGAGAGTAACGAAGAAGCATCTGCTGTGGTAAATAAAGATTAACTCACTTTAATTTCACAGTAAGACTCTTTCAATCTGTTAACCATCAAGAGATCTATTGGCTTTGCTAAAACATCAGTACGAATTTGTGGCCATGTCTGATGGTGCTTCTGAGTCCAAAGAAAACATCTTGATACATCCTAAACAATTACTCCAATCATTCATTCATGAAGAGAACACTAAAATGACTTTATGGAGTTACCCACACAAAGTAGACAATTAACAATGAACTATCAGACATAGGATTAGCAAATAAGAAGTTATAGGTCCAAATTCAGTAGGAAATGTAAATCTTTAAAGCAAAAAACAAATTTAAAAAGGTTTCAAGAAAAAACAATTTGAAATAAATACCCAGGTGAGTAAGAAATATTTTATATTCTGAGGATGACAGGTCTACAGCCTACAGCTCCTACAAGCTTGTCCCTACGTCATGCACAAGTACTGCCTAGACTATCAAGGAATACCAAAAAAACCAAACATATTATAAGTAGAGAAGGAACTTTAAACTTCATTTGACAAAGATTTACAAATGATGTCCAGCAAAGAAGTACGCAATACTCAAGTAATTAGCAATTAAGCATCATGAGAAACAAGAAAGGTAAACATTTTCCTTTTAGTCATGTATCTCATTCAAAATTACAGTCATTAGTATCATTAAACAAACCTCTCCACCAAAAGATAAAGTCTTTTCAGTAGTAGGTAAAGCCACACCATCCTGAAAAACAAATATATAAACAGTTAAGTTAGGCATGGCTAAATTATGCTTTACATACACAACCAAGAAGTCAAAAGTATGGATGAGTATCTTCTCTCTGATACACATAAAAGTAAAAAATAGAAAGTCTTTTGCCACCAAAAAGTGTATTCCATCGAACACGACAAAACTCCTGAGTGTGCATTGGTGCAGGTATATATGGCAAAGAGAATGACGGTTTACTATATTCCATACAAAAATAAAATGGAGGTGATAGCAATAATAATTTTGGTTCTTTAGCAACATTGACAATTGAGATAGTCATATTCGAGTTGAAAGAAATGGAAATATAACAGTGATGGAGATATCAAGGAAGCAATGGCCTTAAGAGCTCATAATAGAAATAGTCGCAAGATGTTGAAGGAGGTCAGGATGTTATGGAACTTCTATTGGAGAATCCATGGTGCTAGAGTACTTGTTTTATTGGTGTTTAGTTTTGGCGTAATAGTTAATTAATAATGATTTTTTTAAAAGAAAGTTATCAAAGTATTTTCCTTTTAAGATGTAGATTCAAGATGAAAGAGAAGCAAAAAAGAAGCAAAAAAGAAAAATAGGTAAATATGAGGAACAATAGTTACCTCAACACAAACAATTGATGTCACTTGAGCACCCATGTTTACAACACATGATGTGGATAACCCATTCCCAAATATTGCAGCTAGACCTTCCTGAATATGATATACATGGAAAACTCTTGAATAACCAAAATCACATAAATAATTCAAAGATGGATGTAGAAGCTTCATTAAGGAAAGAAGATTAAGAGTGTCAGTGTTGGAAAATGTATGCTGCAAGTTTGTGAAGCTATCAATACTCAAGTAATTCAAGTTAAAAGCATGCCCAACTAAGGTTCATTTTTGAGACAAAAATTTACCGCACAGAAACTGAGGTCCTATCCCAGTATACAAGCTTTCCACTTAAGGAGTTACTGTTTAATAAGAATCTAATAACTAGGGCAAACATTACACTTAACCTGTCACTATGAAAAGTATGTTATCTAGCAGTTGAATCATACCGGGTAAAGCATTACATAGGTGTTAATGTCCAGACAACAACTTCAATCCAATTTTAAAATGAAGTTTAATTACCTGGTGTACCACTGCTGAGCTAAAGCACAAGTCCCGCAAAACAATAGTCAGCATTTCTTTTATTTCTGCTTTAAACAAATGAAAAATAGAAATCACATCATTTCCAGATACCGAAGTGTTTTTCTTTATGAATAAGGATGATGAAAAACAAGAACAAACACTGACAACATAGGCAGAAATGGGATAAATCAACCCCCCACCCCCCCCCCTCCCCAAAAAAAAAATTGAATATCTATTATTAGTCTTTCAAATTTTTCTAATTAAAGAACAGGAGAGTATCAATGAAAAAATACGTAAAGAAAGAAGACACTTCAAGGTAAAATGCAACAGATTTTTCAATCACCACATTAGGATAGTTTGCTAGGTATATTCATAATCCAATAATTCAAACTCAATACATAGATTCTTAATGGACAACCAAACACTTCTTCTGAGGTGGAACCTTTGACTCAAATTTATGATACAATCTCAACTTAGACCAACTGAGCTAGCAGTCATTTTTCAGAAGCAAAAGTCCACAAAAATTATGTCAATTTGAATAGCCACTGGAATAGGTGAGTAGATGAACACCACCACATAATATGAACGATAATAACAATAACATTTGAGCATGCGTGAAAGTCACGGTACAAGCCGAAAAGCTATAAGAAAGACTGAAATTAGTACCTCGATTATCAAATGTTTCTGGCACAACAAGAAGGGCAGAGAACATGAGTCTTTGAGACATAGGAATATGCAACTGCTCTGTCAAAATCCAGTCCCAAATAGTGTGCAAATCCTCAACTACCTAAGTGTGTATTAAAAAAAGAAGAAAAAAGGGCTTCAATAAAGCCACGGTCCAATCAAATGTATTATTCACTAAAGAATGTAGAACTTGAGGATTCAAGAGCTTGGACTCCTCAAATATGATGCAGCATTCATGCATTTGTTATGCAAAAATTTCTCAAAGCAAGTATCAAAACAGCTAATGTTTTAGTCATTATTCTGTTAAAAATGATTCATCCATTTACTACATAGCTAAAGAACATCTGCAGTAGACAGCGAGTAAAAGCATGAAGATTGAACCTGCTGCATGGGATAATATTCTGAAATATTGAAGTGACCTCTACGTATAGGACGGTGTAAGCAATAGGGTTCAGGGGGTGAAATTTTAAGCGCTTCCTCACCACAGATGAACTGTTTAAACTTGTGTTCACCTGAAGAAGGCTGCTCAGCAACTTCATGTTGGTCTTTGGACTCATCAAGCAAGCCTTTATTCACAGAGCTTTCTGCATGACCAATTTGCCTGTGTAACATAATTATCTAGATAATAAAAATAAAAAGTATTGCACACACATGCAAGCCCATTGATCATATATGAGGAAAAAATCATGTTCTGTAATAAAATGACTGGGAAAAAATTCCTCAAAAGGTCTATGCCTTGCACATGACAACATAGAAGTCCAAGCTTTTAACTACACTATAGTTTACAAATGCAACATAACCAAAGAAAAAAATCACAACTGCATTGAAAAATATAATAATAACATTTCTGACAACTCTTAAGAGTCATACATCTAAAATCCATCACTAACTTTGACACCTAGATGTCAAATAACCTACCCACCCCATACCATTCCCATTTAATTTGTCCCTAATGGTTTCAAACCCAAATATAACCCACCCCATTTAAAAGCCACCCCAACCCAAATAGAACATGGATTACCATATAAGTTAAAATTCATTTTAAATGAATTTTTTTCCCTTATTTTATTTTTCCCTTAATTTCTTTTTAGTTATGCTGCTTCTTTTTTCTAAACAATTTGAATTTTTTTTTTTTTGACAAATAATATGTAAGCACTTTTTTAATAATATGACACGAGCAATAACCTAAATTTTTTAAAAAATATTTCTTAGAAATTAGACTTCAAGAACTTTCTAATATTATGAAATGATTCATAATATTTGGTGAGCAAATACAGTTTATATCACAAATGTTCGGTATAATTAGAACAATTATTAGTAAAACAATCATAACTATCTATAAAAAAATTAAATTACAATGGATAAAATTTCTTAAAAATTAGAATTCTAATGTTTTCTAATGGTATAAGAAATGAACCATAATCCTAATATTTTATTAGCTTATTAATTCAACGTATCTTTATTCATTAATATATTTAACTATAAAGATGCATTTTTTTTAAATAAAAATAAAAAATAATAAAAATGAATTAAATAGACAATCAACAATTTAAAAATAATAATATAAAAAAAGAATTAAATTATACTTTTAACACTAATTACTATAAAGTGTCAAATGTTTCATTCATTATTTTTTATTGATTTACTTCCATTTCTAAAGGAAGGAAAAATGATCTATTTAGGAACCATTGGGACAAAACAGACTTACCACAATCTCCCACACTAATACCATCACAACTCTAACTAGTATAAGATGGGATATAATGGGTTCTACCATGGGCTAAATAGGAATCCATCCCATTTTACATTTCTACTATCAACAAAGGAATTCTTTTTACTTACAACATTCTGTTGCATTAGAAAAACTGCATTTCCTTTAGATTGAGATTTAAACCTAGAGACATTGCACTACACATATTTTACAAGTTCACGTGAACAAAGATCAGGAAGTATTAATTCATAACAATGCCAGTTAATTCTAATACATGCCAAGGATACATGTGAGTATGTGACTACACAACATGATTCCAATCAATGGATAGAAAAAAATATATGAGAACACTAAGGTATCTTATATCCATTTTCCCTCTCAAGTAGAATTAGAATAAATAAATAAATATATCATATAATCACATAAAATCAAGAAAGCATCTTATATTCATTTCCCAGATTTGGTACTTTAATGGTACAGAATAATCCAAAAATGCAATTTTTATTAGAAAACCACCAACTCATTTAAAGCATCATCTCTAAAAATAATCACAACTACCATCAACTCATTCCTTCTGATCTTCTTGATCCCCTTATTTTATCATTTTTTGACCACCTTGTGTTCGATCAAAGCTACTTTCACCTTAGGTTTGATCGAATATAAGGTAGTCCAAAAAGATGAAAGATTGGTGAGATCAAGGAGAATAATAATGGAGACCAATGACTAGGGCAAAGGCAAAGAGGATGAAAGAAGCTTTACAAGGCTTGATCATGAAAATACAATACAAAGAGGCTGTGCTAGAAGAATCTAAAACTAAATTCGAGGACTCCAAAGTTTCACTAAAGATGATCTATTATCTTTTTATGTAAGGGATAGATTTGGAAGACCAAGTTGGATGCAATGATTAATTTAGGAAACAATTTTCATTTTAGTTAATTGTAAGCCTTTTATGTTTTACTTATCATAAGCTTTTTTAGACTTTTATTTTTTTAAGGATTAATTAGGCCCAATTCACAACTAAATAGGCCTATTTCGATTAGGGACGAAGAGATGGACCTTTTCAAGTCTCGGAACAGATCAATGACAACGCCTACAAGCTAGATTTGCCAAGTGACTGGTAATTTTAGTGCAACTTTTAATGTTGCTGATTTATCTTTGTTTGATGTAGGTGATTCGAGGACGAATCTTTTCGAAGAGAATGAGAATAATGGAGATCGAGTTGCTGACCAAGTTGATATTCTCAAATATTCTCAAGATCCTTTATAAGGAATTGACGATCGAATGACTAGGACAAAGACAAAGAGGATGAAAGAAGCTTTGCAAGGCTTGATCATGGAAGTGCAATACAAAGAAGTTATGCTAGAAGAATCTAAAACTAAATTCGAGGATTCCAAACCTTCACCAAGGATGATCCATTATCTTTTTATGCAAGGGATAGATTTGGAAGATCAAGTTTGATGTACGGATTAATTTAGGAAACAATTTTCGTTTTAGTTAATTGTAGGTCTTTTATATCTTATTTATCATAAGCCTTTTTAGTCTTTTATTTTTTAAGGATTGATTAGGTCCAATCCATAACTAAATAGGCTCATTTCACTTAGGGTTTTTCTTTTAAAGTTTGTTGCTTATAAAAAGGGACAATCATGTAATTTTTGGAAAACTTTTTGTTTATTTATCAAGTTTATTTCAGAAAGTTTTTTGCTTTGCCTTCTTGTATTCTTGATTAAATACTTGAATTTGACTTATCAAAGAAAGTAATCAACCTTTGTGGCATCTCAAGGTTAGGGTTTTAAGAACTTTGTTTCCTTAAGGTTTTAATCCGATCATCTTCAACACATTCCTAGCAAATCGATGGTTCTTATTCTTTTGAGTTTGTAGGTTCCTAAGGTTAGTCATCTAGAAGGTTCGCATCAAATAAGTTGGTGGTAATGGTAATTAGAGGTAAAGATGGATACTACAAATAAGTTGGTGGTGGCCTAACTATAGATTCGGTAAAAAATATAGTTTTCGATTGTTTTGCAGCAATCATTGTAAGTTGGTTGGCCGACAATGAAATAAAACGATATCAAAGGTAAGGAGAGGATGATGTAAGTTAATAACATTTATTAGGATGGTGTGAGATGTTTTCGTATTGAAATGGACAAAAAGAATGAGAGAATACATAAAATAATAAATATTTTCATAAAGACAAAATTATCTTTCTATAAATTAGGTTTTTTTCCCCAAAAAAAAATGGAACATTGTTGTACCTTTTATTAAATGGGGGACTACTAGTTTACTAATTTGATAATATGAGTCCAAATGTGTACCTTAATTTGATAATAGGGAAATGGGGGACCACTAAAGTACCAAACCCCCATTTCCCTAATATAAACCAACCTTAAAGTATATGAACCTAACCAAATGTGAAGATTCTTCTATTACCTACTGCTGAAGATAGGTCGAGGTTCCCCTCATATACATTAGTCCAGCTTAATGCTACATCTTTCCTGCTATTCTGCAGATTATATCCATCAACACGTCCCATCTGCACAAAAGTTTTATCATTTTAGGGACCGAAAGAGTTTTATTCGTGGCATTTTTTTTACTATTTACATCACCATTACATATACTGAAATGTCTCAATCATTGCTCTTTTTTAAGGCAAAAAGAGTTTTTCCCCTAATGAATATGTATTATATTAAACATTGATATTTTCCATCACTAGCAACAAAATTGACACGAAGAAACCCCCTTATTTAGATTGGTAGATTGATACTAAATTCAATGGAAAATCAGTCATAACAATTTGAAATTGTACCTTGCGTGGGAAAGAATTGTTTGCAAGCTCTTCATCCAAAAATGGTATCTTCAATAAAGATGCTATCTTTAAAAATAAAAAGAAAAAAATCAAACTTACATGTAAAAAAGAAATACTCACTTACTAAAATTGATAACTAAGCACAGTAATAATGTGTATTGACTCACAACATCATATGCCTTTTCCCTTTCCACATGTTGAGCAGTAGTAATATGAGAATTAAGCATCTGAATGCCCCAAAAAAACCACTGAAAAATCCAATACTAAAACAAACCCAGAAAAAAATACATTGATAGAAACTCGTTGATGTATAAAAACCTGATCTTTAACACTTCTCTTGGGCTCTTGATTGGTATGCCGAGCAATACAATGAGGAACATTCAAAGGGCTGTCCTGGGAAGCAAGGCCAATTCTGATACTTGCCGAACCTAATTACCAAAAATAACAATTAAAAAATCAAAACAAAATGTTGGTCAAATTCTTCATAGGGCACAGAACCACCATAAGTTTGGTAAAGAAGATAAGAGAGAGAGAGAGAGAGAGAGAGAGAGAGCAAATAAGCTTACCTGGGTTGATGACAAGCAGATTGGAGCCTCGCTCCACCATGAGTTGGGAAGGAACCACGGTTTTAAGGTAATCCTGCAAAACAGCATCAACCATCCAGCTCAATTATTTAGAATGAACTCCAGAGAGAGAGAGAGAGATGTTGTTAAATACCATGGTAGTAGTGGCAGACTTTCTGAAAGATAACTGAACTTGGAACCGCTTGTTCTCCTCTTCCCTATTCTCTGCTCGACTCCGCCGTTTTCCTCATCGGTGCTAAGCGCTTTGTTACAGGAAATTATCAAATAATAACTATATGGGTTTTCGATATTAGCAGAAAACACTTCTCAAATTCTTTTATTTATTTACAACTACTTTTTCTTTTCTTTTGGATTAACCATAATTTAAATTAAAAAAAAAATCTACAACTGCATTATTAAGGGAAAGAAAAAAAAACCTATAAAATAACTGAACAAAAAAATTATTTAATTTTTTTTTCTTACCGTCCTTCCTAAATTAAAAAGATGCTTTCAAAAAAATTTAGTTTTTTTTCTATCTTTTTACTAAACTAACTGTAACTTATTAAAAAAATACTAACTAGAAAATTAAGTTGTTAATAATCTTTTTTAAATTAATTACAGTTAGAGTTATATTATTATTCCAAATAACAAGATTAATCTTATAAATACAGCTTTTATTATTAAAATAATTGATTAAATTCTAATACATAACATAAAAGATGAATATGTATAATCATTTTTTAATTATGTTAAATCAAGAACATTTTCTTATACTTTCTCAACTTACTAATACACATTTTAATTTTTTGTGTCATTTTCAATAAATACATTATAATTATATAAATAATTACCTCTAAATTCTTAATAATATTTTCTACTCTCAAAAACTTTGTTTTCTAGCTTTCTAAATTCTTCAAAATGTTTTTTTTATATTTAAAACTATTTTTTCTAGTTTTATTTTTTAGATATTATCTTCAAAATTTTAGGATAAACTTTTAGAATAACTTTTAATTAAATTATTTAATTATATAATCAAAAGTTTAATTCTTTTTAGTCAAATTTAATCTTAACGATTTTTCATTAGTCATATGAATAAATATTTATGTTATTATATCTTAGTGTTATTTTTCTTGCCATTAGTCATATGAATAAATACTTCTTGCCATTTTTGATAATTGTTTTACCAACATTGATAATTTTCATTACCAGTATTTGCACTTTAAATACTTTATAAGTTATAATTATAGTAAATAATTTTTTATAATTTATCACTTTTTAAATTTAATTTTAATATAATTTTATTTAATTTTTATTAATTTTAGACATAATTATTATTATTTAAAGTTTATTACATTGAAAATAATAAAAATCTAAAATTTTAAAAATATATATATTATATATATGAGAATTAAAAAGGTATATATATATATATATATATGTATATGTGTGTGTGTTTAGCATGCAGGGTTTATCTAGAGAGAGAGTTTTAATGCCAAAAATTTAATCTGTAAATCCTCATAAGTGATCCATATATTTATAACACATAAATTGTACAGGTATTAGATAAACAATGTGTGAATGTAAATACATATCAGTAGGGTATGATTTGACATAAAG
The DNA here is from genome assembly GCA_033030585.1 of Hippophae rhamnoides. NCBI lineage: Eukaryota > Viridiplantae > Streptophyta > Magnoliopsida > Rosales > Elaeagnaceae > Hippophae > Hippophae rhamnoides. The sequence continues at coordinate 41,449,015 of CM065438.1, read as the reverse complement.
TATAATGTGTTAGAAATATAGGTCAAATTCAACCATGCTTATGACGAGGTCGTTTTGTGACCGAACTCGAGATCTTTCTATGATCGAGCTTGAAATGACATTAGGTTCAATCTTTCTTGGACTCGGGGTGACATCCAACTCGGTTGATATAGAGCTCGATCTTTGGGCTTGGTTTGTTCCATGGGTAGGATGTCTATGGTGCTTCATCTTTCGTCTTGGGCTGAACTTGGGCTTGGTTTGTATAAAGCTCGATATTTTGCCCGGTTTATATGTTCAAATGTCCAAACATCAAGTCCCCCCACTCTTTTAGCTCGGGCTTTAGTCTGAGGTGGAAGAGTGAGATATTGGTCACCGAATATGAACCGTTTTAATTTTCACCATAAATGTTTTGTCAGTTGATTGGAGAAAAAAATTCAATGTTCCTATATAAAGGGGTGCTTGGGCTAAGGCTTATTATTTGTTCATCTACAAAAATTGAGAAAAAGTGAAAAAGAAAACGCTCTTTCGATTCTCCTTGAGTTTATGAAAGATTTTTAGTTCGGTGGTAAGATTTCAGCTCGTGTTACCATATTCTTTGTTTGGCTTTTTTAAAACTTAAGCATAGATTTCCTAACGATTTGCTACTTTCTTTTCAGGTCGGTTTGCGTCCTAACACTTTGTTTAATTTTCATATTTTCTCTAGGTAATCTATTTTTTTGTATCTTACTGCCTACTACTGCTTTGTTTTTTATATTTTTCGTACTTTTATATCAAAAAATGCAAAGAGAAGAGCATCAACTTCTAGCTCAGGCTCATGGGAGAGTCCACAGTATGACAATACAAGTGGAAACTTAGGGTCCTCTAGCCCGGGTTCTTCTAATACGACGAATCGATCCTTGTCACAACCATCTACCTATGTCCACCATCCCCAAATAGTTCCAACCGTGAGATTAAGCGTGCCTTAACTCAAATTTCAGTATCTAGGACATAGAGGAAGAAAAATAGAAAAATAAGGTCTGGTAAACCGATAAGTCGTGTTAGGGGTTGGGCACCCACTCCAAAAACTTGTGGGTTGTTGCCTGAGGATGAAGAAAGGATAAGGAGGACCTATGATATTCCTTTAACCATTCAGATAATGATTCCTCACGAGAATGCTTGTGATGGTGATGCACCTCCAGTTGGGTGGACCGTTTTTCACGAGAAAGCCTTGTGGGTTGGAGTAAGGTTTCCTTTATATACTCTTACTAGGAGATTTTTAGTTAGGATGCAGCTTGCACCAAGGCAATTGATGCCTAATGGGTGGAGATATCTTCTTTGCCTGACACTAATATTCCAAGAGTTGGGGGTGAATTTAAAGATGGCCGAGTTCAAAGAGGCGTATGTACTTAAACAAAACCCCACAGACCCGAAGAGGGTGTATATGTCTTTAAGCAGGATTATGGGGTGAATGTATCCCTTCCTGAAAATGAAAAAAATTGGAAGGAGTATTTTTTCTATGTATCGAGTCGATGGGAGTCCCCTACTAATGACACGAGGTTGGTTAGGAGTGTTTGGAATGATACTAAGGTCTTGATTAGAAACATGGCCTCTCTAATCAAGACCTTAGGCCTGGATGCGAAACAGAGGTTGGCTGATATTTAGAATTATCTGCCTAAGAAGACAGACTGGAGGGCTCTGTTGAACACTCCACAGTTTGTTTCATGTGGGTTAATGAGGCATAGTGCTGTAGAGCCTCCTCTTAGGATGAATCGTAAACAACGAGCTTCTCTTAAAGCTCGGGCTACGGTTAAACGCAAAACTCATTCTGTAGATGTCGGGGATGGGTGCAAGGTAGTGTTGGATGATGGTGACCTTTTTGTTCCCGACCTAAAATATTTTTCCCCTACTGTTATTATTATTTTATATTTGTATATGTTTTTAAAGGCTAGCTAACATTTTTTTATTTTGTAGCTCGTATGGAATTAACCTTTGAGCAACTTTTTGCGTGTATAAAGAGCAAGATTGCGCTAAGGGGCCAAAGCTCACCTACAGGTGCCATTCTTACTCATGGGGAAGGGGATTCATCGGTTGGTAAGAAAAGGGGTAAATCCTCGCATGAAGGTCATATCTCGAACCTTAAGAAAAAAAAAGAAAAAGGTTGGTGCTGAGGAAGCTGGGCGTGATCCCGAGCTTTGAATGTTTTTCCTCCTGTATCGCCTCTATGTGAGCAGGGCAGGTCTTCCACTCCTCATATTGGATCCAAAGAATTTGGAAAATCCGTAAAGGATTTAAGGAAGGTTAAGGCTGTCATGGAGGATCTTACTACGGATGTGGACAGAATTGTGCTACAGAAGGGCCTGGCGCTAGAATATCTTGATCGTTGTATGAGCCACGTATTTATGGATGCATGCAAGGAGTAGTTCATAGCTATTTGTAAGGGAGCTGATGTTGGTGAGCTTATTTGACGTCAACTGTATCAAGTGATGTTGCTTTTTGGTTTTGATCAAGCTCAAAATGTAGATTATTTGAAGTCCAAGCTTGTGAAAGAGAAACAGGCTCATGCATTGTTGCACTCAAAATATGCAACTTTGTTGGTGAAAACAATGAAGTGGGAGAACGAAGTGGTTAATAAGGAGGAAAGGCTGAAGGGCTACATCTGAGCTAAATTTGTATGCTTGGTGCATGACTGAGCTCGAGGAGGGGATGAGGGATTGATGAGTGCTCAAAAAGCACTAAAATAACCATGATTTTATGCACATTAATTGATTAAAAATATATATATTTATATGTTTTATCATATATTTATATAAATTTGTCTTTTTTGGAATCACGGGTATTTTTATTGTTTTTCAGGAATTTTGGCCTAAAAACGCAATGTAAAGACTCAAAGAAGAATACTTGAAGCAATACATCACAAATAAATTAATAAATAAGTGGAAAAAGGTCAACAAACATGGAAAAATTGGACAAAATGGGTCGAAAAGGTCAAAAATGTCAAAAGACGGAAAATCGCGCGCGCCAGCGCCCAGAGCCGCGCGCCCGTTGGAACCTGTCATTCGCCCGCGCGCGCAGCGATTCACGTTCACGCGCCAGCGCGCCAGCCAGCCTTGTGGCATGGCGGCCGCCAATACCGCGCGCCAACGCGTTTTTGACCCATTTTTCACGTGTAGCGGCCTATGACGTCATTGATGACCTCAAAGATGTCCACTACACGTTTTTATTTTTTTATATTTTTTTAACATTTTTTACTCATTTTTTCTCTCCATCCTCACCTATAAATACCCTCTTCCATTCACTTCAAAACACACCTCAAAACCACACTTCTCTCTTCTTTCTTTCTCTCATTTCTTAGTTTTTGAGTTTTTCTTAGTTTCTTTCTTAGTTTCTAAGTTTTCTTAGTTTTTCTCTTAGTTTTTAGTTCAATTCTCTTAGGTTTAGAGTTTTACTCTTTTTGAGAGGAATTTGTAATGTTTTTGTAATAATTTAGATTTTTGATTCAATAAATGGAAGTGCAAATTCCGCTTGGAGGTTTTCTAGCAACGGGAATAGCGTCGAAGTTCTGTAAGGATTTTATTTTCTTTACACTTATTTTTATGCTTTATTCTTACATGTTATATTTAATTTGTCTGTGATGAAATTTAATCTGTAAGTACTGCTCATAATCATGATATAATAATAACGTGGTTATGCTTGCGAAATATTAAATAGGTGAAAATTTCTAAAATGAATTGATTTTATTTTTATTCAAGATTTTATATTAAGGATGTTAGAGAGAAATATATTATTTTTCATTACAAACTTAAATCAAGATTAGACTTTAAGGTTTAGTTATCCTGTCTAATTTAGAGTAGTGCTCTTTTATTTGTTGGTACAATCGCCTTAGGTAGTTAGAGTGAAGCTCTATTTCAAAAGTTTTTATAAGAATTATTATGTGAAAATGTATTGACAACATGTTTTCTTAGTGGTTTTAAAACTTGAAAGTTAGTACTCGGATAACTAAATTCTTGGGTTTAATTTGGACACCTTGAATAAAGTTTAAATCGTCTAACCTCACCAAAGGTGGCATTTAAATGGTTCATTTTCAATCTCTTAGAAAAAGGAATTAATTTAATTAACCAAATTAGTTATCAACCCCACCCATAGGTGTTAATTGATTTGTTTAGTTAACAAAGAATATCTAACTCACCAAAGGTGGTATTCATACAAAAAAAGAGAGAATCAATAAAATATCAATTTATATCTTTAATAACCTAGATAATATGAGCAAGCATAATTAATTTAGTTATTATATCCATAAATACTCCACTAATATAAATGATAAAATTTGCATGAATATTTATTGAATCTGTATTTATATTTATTTTTAGGTAAATATTTATTGAATTTGTATCTATGTTTATTTTTTTATTATATTTAATTAATCTGTATATATGTTTATTTTATGTTATTAGATTAGGAACACAAAAACCAAACTATCGTGACAGGATGTTTAGGATTTAATTTCGTTTTTAAAAGTTTGAATAATAAATTAAGGACCACATACATTCCTTCCTTAGATCGACCTTGGGAGTATACTTATCATTTTCTACGAAATGATTCGTGCACTTGCGAGAGTTTTACAAATATTAAAACCAAAGTATTTGCGAGAATTGGCGATGCCGGTTTTCGTTCATCAGGGATGTGAAAACACAAGCTGAGGAATATGTTGAAGAAGTGTGACGTCAAGCGCAAACCAATGTGGATGCTATGGCTTAGAAATTGGAGGCCAAGAAGAAAGGTTTAGGCGAGTATTATTATCGCATTCTGGATATACCCGTTACACTGGTCTATAGTCAAGCTCCGTCAGTTGAGGAGGAGGGAAGAGGAATGGGATCCTCTGATGAGGAGGACGGCCCATAAGTTCCTTATGAAGGGAGAGGCGATCTTTACTTTATTTTATTTTTTAATTTTGATATATATTTTTTGAGCTCAACGATATTTTATTTTGTATAGTCGTGAGCTGGTACATGGATTTTATACCTATGGATTTAGTATTTAATAAATACAGTAATGTTGTCTCTTTATTGTGTATTTATGATGTTGACCTACCTTTTGTCATGTATTGAAATATACATATATATAAATATATAGATTTTTTTTGTTTTTTTTTGGCTTCCCTATAAAAGGGATGGTAAAACGTCAATCATATTTATGCGTTTGAAAAAAAAATTTAATTCGTTTAACTTTTTTGTTCGTTTGATATGGATTTTGACCGAACGAATAGGCACTTACTTCGAGCCTTTTGCGTTGCAAGTTATAGGCTTGATGACGAGATTAGGGTGCTGAAAGCTGAGGTTCTGAGGCTTGAACGTATTACAAAAGAAACCAAGTGTGAGCTCGCTACTTGTAGGGAGCATTTATCTGAAACGCAATCTCGTGAAAAGAAAACCTTGACTAGTATGACCAATCTTGTTGGTAGAGAGTCGTATTGGGTAGGTTTTTATATGAAGCGATTTGAAAGAGTTTTTCTTAAAGTTGTGGAGGTTACTGAAGATCTGGAGCGGGGGTTGCTTGCAATGATGACAACATACCCTGAACTTGTCACTTATGCTTGTGAAAAGGTGGTAGAGATTCAGGCCGAACTTTTGCCTTTGATTGAAGAAACTGATGATCTAGATACGGGACATGTGTCCAAACGTTTAAAGATTATTTAAATGTCTGTGCTGAGTGATGGAGAAATGTATAGTGTTTTGATGTGTAATGAGAGATGTATAGTGATTTGACGTGGAAAAATAAATGAACAATTGGATCGGCATATACTTATGTATAATGGAAATATTTTTTTTAGCACCGATTTGGATATTGACCGAGGTATGAAAACCAACTTTCTCCTTTGTTGGGGTGCTCTACCAGATTTATAGATCTAGGTGAGGAGCCCCTGATACCCATTTTAAGGGAAAGCTTGACCTGGTTATTAACCAAGGTGGGAAACTCAATTTCTTTCATTGTTGGGGTGCTCTACTAGATTTATAGATCTAGGTGAGGAGCCCCTGATACCCATTTGAAGGGAGAGCATGACCTAGTTATTGACCGAGGTGCTTTGAGTGCCGACCTGGTTATTGACCGAGGTGGGAAACTCGATTTCTTTCTTTGTTGGGGTGCTCTACCAGATTTATAAATCTAGGTGTAGAGCCCCTAGCCCATTTTAAGGGAGAGCTTGACCTGGTTATTGATCGGGGTGCTCTGAGTACCGACCTGGTTATTAACCGAGGTGGGAAACTTGACTTCTTTCTTTGTTGGGGTGCTCTACCAGATTTATAGATCTAAGTGAAGAGCCTCTGACCCATTTTAAGGGAGAGAGCTGTAAGTAAGTAATCCGATGATGAGCTGTTTCATTTTATTAATATAGGTGTGTCACTGTTTACAAAAGAAAAGAAAAAGATGGGTAGGTTAATAAACATATTTCTTAGAAATAGTATCTTTTTAAATGTCTGGCATTCCAGCTTGCACTTTCCTCAATGCCTTCAATGCTTTTCAATATGTACACCCCTACTGATGTTATTTCAATTATTTGATAAGGTCCCTCCCAACTAGCACCCATTTTACCTGCCATCCATTCTTTTTTATTAGGGAAAACCTTCCTAAGAACCCAATCACTTGGGAAAGAAATCTTGAAGTGCATGGTTTTGTTGTAATATTCTACTATTGTTCTTTTCTGCTTAATCATCAATCTTGAAGCTTCATCTCTTCTTTCCTCGACTAAGGTTAATTCGATTGCTTTTTTTATCTCGTTTTGCTCTTTTTTTATGGTTAATCTATGAGTAGGGATCACGACTTCAGTGGGTATTACTGCCTTGGTTCCATATACTAAAGAGAAGGGGGTTTCGTTGGTGCTTCCTCGGGGGCTTGTTCGAACAGCCCAGAGTGAGCCATGTAATTCCCCCACCCATTTCCCTTTGGTTCTTTCCAGTTTTTTTTCTTTTAAAGGTTGATGATTAATTTGTTGGAGGACTCTACCTGACCATTGGCCTGGGGGTAGTAGGGTGTAGAGTTGACGATCTTGATATTGTATTTGAGAGCAAATGTCTTGAGCTTTCTATCGGTGAATTGGCACTCGTTATCCGTAAGGAGCTCTATGGGGAGGCTAAAGCGACAAATTATGGACCTCCATATGAATTTGATTACCTCCTCCTCTCGTATTCTCGCTAGAGCTTCAGTTTCTATCCATTTTGAAAAATAGTCAGTGTTAACGAGGAGAAACTTTACTGGCCCCGTGTCTATGGACAGAGGTCCTACTATGTCCAATCCCTATTTGTAGAAATGCCAGGGACTTACTACTCCCTACATATCATTAGGCAATGTGTGGGTTAGGGGGCCAAATCTTTGGCATTTGTTGCACCTTTGAGCGTATTTAACGCAATCAGTAAGCATAGTGGGCCAGTAATAACCCTGTCTCCTGATTCGTTGAGATAATCTTCTACCCTTAGAATGTGTGCCGTAATCTCCCTCGTGCGCTTCGTATATTATTTTTTGGGCTCCCTCCATATTTATGCATAAGAGGCCCAAACCGAGTGGCGTCTTGTGGTACAGTTTTCCTGCCTCGATCATATACCAGCCTACCCTAACTGTGATTTGTTTTGCAACCATGTGGTCCTCGGGCAGGTCTCCTATTTTCAAGAATTCATAGATCGGTGCAATCTATGTTGTAGATGGATTATCGTCCACACATTCAATCCTTTTTTTCAATTTCTTCAAGAGACGCCTCTGTCAACACCGTTACGGATACCACTCGGTCATATTTGGTTTCTCAGATAAATGCTAAGGTGGCCAGGGCATCGGCGTGTTTGTTCTCATTTCGAGCTATCTGCTCGATTTTGAACATTGACAATTTTACGCATTCTTGTTTTAGTCTTTCCAATTATTTCTTCATCTTTCCATCTCGGGCCTTAAACATTCCTAGGAACTGATTGACAACGAGCCGGGAGTCACTATGTAGGGCGATGCTATCTGCTCCTAATTTTTTGGTTGTCATGACTCCGAATATGGCGGCTTCATATTCTGTGATGTTATTGGTTGTTTGAAAGTCAAGCCTGACAACATATTCGAAGCAATTGTCCTTTTCATCCCTTATAACCACCCTTACTCCTGAGCCATTAAATTTATGAGTGCCATCCATAAATACCTTTCCAGGTTGGTGCTACATTCTATGGGTTAACTGTCAACACTTCCTCAGTTTCTGTGTTGGTAACGACCTCAGGGCATTCAGTGAACTCGGCCACGAATTCGACCACGACCTATCCTTTTATAGCAGTCCTAGCCATGTATTTAATGTCGTACTCTCCTAATTCCACTACTTTCTGGGCCAGCCTTCCTGCAACTTCTGGTTTTGTTAGTATAATTTTTAGGGGATGCAAGGTGAGTACTATGATGGTGTGCGAGCCAAAGTAGTGCCTGAGTTTTCTTGCAGTAATTTTGATGGAAAAAGCAAGTTTATCTAAGGTGGGATATTTCCTTTGGGCCTCGGTTAAAATTTGGCTGACATAATAAATGGGGTGCTGGATTTTGAGTCTTTCTACTAAGAGCATGGCGCTGCATGTTTGGGGTGTAACAACCAGATATAGATAAATAACCTCTCCTGATATTGGGCTGACTAGGACTGGGGGTTTGCCGAGGTATTTCTTGATATCCTCAAAGGCCATGCCGCAATCCTCATTCCAAAAGACAATGTTGTTCTTTTTTGGCATTCTAAAGAAAGGCATGCACTTGTCTATGCATTTAACTATGAATCTGCCCAATGCCCCAATTCTTCCATTTAATTATTGTATACCCCTGAGACTATTGGGAGGCCGCATGTTTATTAGTGCCTATATTTTATCTAGATTGGCCTCGATTCCTTTTACTGATACGAGGTATCTCATGAATTTTCCTACATCCACGCTGAAAAATGCATTTTTTGGGGTTAAGTTTCATGTTGTACCTTCGTATCACCTCGAATATCTCCTGCAGGTCATTGATATGGTTCATGGGTTGAATTGTCTTTACCAGCATGTCATTGATGTATGCTTCCACGTTCCTGTCCATCTATTTGTGGAACATTTTGTTGATGAGGCGCTAGTATATTGCACCTGCGTTTTTCCATCCAAACGGCATTCTTGTGTAGTAAAATGTTCCTTCTTCCATTATGAAAGAAGTTTTCTCCTCGTCATCAGGATGAATTTTGATTTGATGATAATCGGAGTATGCGTCAAAGAAACTCATAAATGCGAAACCAAAAGAGGCACCTACTAATTGATCAATGCTTGGAAGGGGGAAGCAGTCTTTGGGGCAAGCCTCGTTTAAATCAGTAAAAGCTATGCACATGTGAGATGCTCCGCAGGCCTTTTTTATGAGTACCACATTTGAGAGCCATAAGGGATACTTAACCTCCCTGATGACTCTGGCCTATTGAAGGGCTATTATATGACATTTGATCGCCTCATTTCTTCCATAGGGAATTTTCTCTTCCTTTGTTCAACGGGTCTAGCCTTTGTATCAACGTTTAGCTGGTGTGTTATTATTCGCGAATCAATTCCTGATATGTCCGTGGGGGTCCATACAAAAATGTCTGCATTAGCTTTGAGAAATAATGAGAGTTTCTCCTCGAGCTCTGGTGTTAGAATGTCGCCCATTTTGACTAGGTGGCCCTTTCCCTCCGCAATTGTTGGGAGTTCTTTCACTTTGTTTAGAAACACTGGTCACTCTGTACTTTTATTCCTTTGTTTCATTAGAAGGAAAATTTTTGGTGATTATTATTTGGGGGCAGTTCCCTTCATTGTGGCATTATAACAACTTCTGGCATTTTCCTGATCTCCTTTTATCTCCTCGGGGCCTTTAGGTGTAGGAAATTTTACCACCTAGTGGAAAGTAGATGGAAATGCCTTCATCTTGTATATCCAAGGTCTTCCCAGGATTGCATTGTAGTGAGTCGGGGTGTCAATGATGACAAAATTAGTCATTATTATTATCCCTTTTGTTATGACCGGTAAGATTACCGTTCCTATTGCATAGGTGGTGTTGTTGTTGAATCCTATAAGTGGAAGCTCGACCTTGATGATGTTTGTGTCTTTAAGTCCCAGGGTATTGGCCGTGGTTCGAAAGAGGAGGTCCACTGAGCTACCAGTGTCAATCATTATTCGTCAGACATCACAAGATCCGATCCTCAAGGTAATCACCAATGGGTCCTCGTGATGGGATGTAGTGTCATCCTTCTCTGTGAAAATTATTCTAGTAGGGGGCTTCACTCTATCCAACGTGTAGACGTGGAGTGCGTTATGCAATTCTCTTGCAAATCTTTTGCGGGCGTTGTTAGACATCCCACTCACCCCAGGTCGTCCATGTATGGTATGTATGGTTTTAACGTCCGACCCATTATGAGGTCGTTTATTACTGTTTGATGAGAATATTGGTCAAGATGTTCCTTGTTCTTCCTGGTAGATTCTTCTGTCATCATTTCTTGCAACAAAGTCTTTAAAATATCCTCTAGCAAGTAATGTGTCCAACTCTCTTTTTAGGTCTCTGCAATTTCTTGTGTTGTGGCCCACATCTTTGTGAAAAGCGCACCATTTGGATATATCTCTACCTTGGGTAGTCATCCTCAGTGGTCATCTAGTCTCGGGCTCTTGCTCCATTTTTTTAGTATCTCAGTTAAATCTCCTTTTAAAAGATTCTGCAATCACGGGGGACTCTTGGAGGAGGATTCTACTATTTCCCGTGTTTCCATATTCTCGACCAATCTTTATTCACAGCCCAGTTTTGTTGACCGGCCTGTGTCTATTCCCTAAATCAGCAATTCACTTGTTTTTGTAATTATGGTGTGTTTGCTCTGGCGCTGGGCTTGCTCTTTTTTCTCTATTTGGGGTTGGGATGATTTCTGCCCCTGTTCGACGATCCTTAGCCTTGCTAAGCTCTCTTTCTAGATTGACAAACTTCCTGGCCTCCCTGTAAGCATCCTCCAAGGTCTGTGGTACTGATTTAGTTAGCTCCATAAATAGGGCATGATTTTTTTAGCAAGCCTCGCCTGAAAGCCTTTATGGCGATAGAGCTAGGGCAATCAATGATTTCTAATTTTTCTTCCCTGAAATGCTTCATGTATTCTTCGACGGGCTCTTTTTCCCCTTGTATAATAGAAAAGAGGTAGTGAGATTCTTTTGTCAAGGTTTTATTGTAGGCGTAGTTGATGATGAATAACTTGGAGAGCTGTGAGAAGGAGGATATGGACTGAGGGGGTAGGTTGTTAAACCATTTTTGCGCACCTTCGCACAGAGTGGCAGCGAACAGTTTACATATCATTACATCTCATTTTGCCTGAGTGAGGCTTATAGGCGCCATGGCTATTTTGAAATGTTGGACATGAGTTACTGGATCTTTTGTTCCAAAATAGCCCGGGCATTTAGGAGCATTAAACTTAGGTGGGGGTTCATCATTTTCAATCGTATCTGTAAATGGTGAGATGTACAACTGTTCACAGTCTCTATCAATTTCAAAAGTGGTTTTTCCTTTTTCTTGTCTCTCGTTTGCTGCTTTGAGGGCCTCATCCTGCTTCTTGTTGTTATTTTCTAAAGCTTGTAGTCGTATCTCCCAACTTTTCTTTTCTTGGAGCCATTGCTCTTCATCGAGGCGAGCCGAGCTGGAAAAATGATGTCTATCTACTTCATGCTCGGTATGACGAGGTTCGGAAAGACCGTGTTCCCTTGCCTCCCCAATGGTTGGTTCAGCGGTAGAATTTTCCCGATCCTTCCATCTGCCAAGGATCGGAGAGTTCTATTTTCTCTTTGGGTTTCATCGAGCTCTTTTCTTAGTTCAAGGAATTGGCAAGATAATTCCTGATAGAGGGCATGACCTTCTGCCCCCTCCTGGTCGATGGCTCGTGGCGAGTTTCCTTGGGTTGCCATTATGTCTACATCATTCGAGTCTGGTCATCTTTCGGATCGAGTTATTACCATGAATGTCGATTTGCGAGTTACAAATTCCTAATTTTCTCTCTAGGAGCGAGGTGAGTTCTACGGGAGATGGGGATAGAAATTTGTGATTGACCTGAGAATCTAAGACCCATAGTGGGTACCAAAATGTTAAGTATATAGGATTTATCTAGAGAGAGAGAGTTTAATGCCAAGGATTCAATTTGTGGATCCTCATAAGTGATCTATATATTTATAGCACATAAATTGTTCATGTGTTAGATAAACAATGTGTGAATGTAAATACATGTCAGTAAGGTATGATTTGACATAAAGTATAATGTGTTAGAAATCGAGGTTGGATTCAACCGTGCTTATGACGAGGTTGTTCTGTAACCAAACTCGAGATCCTTCTGTGACCAAGCTTGAAATGACATTGGGTTCGATCTTTCTTGGACTCGGGGTGACGTCCAACTCGGTTGATATAGAGCTCGGTCTTTGGGTTGGTTTGTCCAATGGGTTGGATGTCTAGGGTGCTTCATCTTCCGTCTTGGGCTGGACTTGGGCTTGGTCTATATAAAGCTCGGTATTTGGCCCAGTTCAGATCTTCAAATGTCCAAACAATATATATATGAAGCATATGAACATGAGGGAACGGAGGATATATATATATCAAGAGGGAAAGAAACGAAATCTAAAGGTTCAAAGATATATATAAATATGTGATAGAAAGAGAAATGAGAAGAGCAACCGCAGAACATGAGATAGAAAAAAATAGAAATAGAAGAGGTCGATTGCGACAGGAAAAAAATAAAAAGATCGGCACCAGGAAAACACAACATAAAAAAAGTAGAAAATGACACGAAAGGACTTGAAAACTTATTTTTTTGTGATTTAATTTTTTTTAATTCCTGTAAGATAAATTCGTTTATATTAAATTTAATTTTTAACATGAATTAATTTTTATTTATTTTAGAAAAAAGATGTAATTTAATTCCAAATTATATTTGATTTTCTCTGTTAATTTGAATTATTTCTCTTAATGTTTGTCTTATTTATTTAGAGTTTAATGCTTCTAATTAACTGGTCATTAATTAGATGATTTTAGTCTTATAATTTATTATCGAAAAAATAAATTATTGAATAGATTTGGAATATTTCAACATAGGTAAATATAGAGATAGAGAGACTTGTATAAATCTGTGTAGTATTAAAATCATTGGTCTTAATGCTTTCTTGTTTTATTAAATTGCATACTCTTATGTAAATTAATTAACAAGATTATTTCCAATTGACTATCTAAATAGGCTTTTGGATATTTTTTGGAAATTGCTAACAAAGAGAGAGAATTAAATTCAATTAGGGATATGAGTAAAGCATACTGAGGGATTAGGTGAAATCGATTTCCTATAAGTTTTCTTCCTATTAATTTGATCTTTGAATAATATTTTTATTTTCTTTTGCATATGTTCTTTAAATTGATTTTATTTTAAATCAATTATAACAATCTTAGTGATTTTTATAAATAAAATTGAGATTAATATAATTTTGGTATTTATCAAAAATAAATTACCAATCCTTGAGGACAATACTTTTCTTATCACTTTATTATAAAACTACGATATTGTGCACTTGTAGCTTGACACCGACCAAGTTTTTGGTACTGTTGTCAAGGATTGATTTTTTCTCTTATTTTTGCTAATATTGATACAAATAATCTTGATTTTAATTTAGAGTTATATTTAATTTAATTTTTATTTTTACTTTTATTTTTATTTTTTATTATTTTTTGCTAGGTATGTTTTTTATTATTTTTGCTAGATATTGATACAAAACATTATTTCTTTTGATCCGAAGCTTGAAAGAACCTTTAGATCATGAAGAAAGAAGAAAGTACTAGTCATGGCTGAAAGAGACCAGAATGCACCACCACATACTTTGATGGATTATGTAAGGCCAATTGTGAATGACAATTGCTCAAGTGTAAGATGCTAGATCATTAATGCCAATAATTTTGAGCTCAAACTGGTGTTGATCAGCATGGTGCAACAAGCCCAATTTAGTGGATCGCCACTTGATTATCCCAATATTCATTTGGCGATGTTCTTGGAGATTTGTGACATTGTAAAGATGAATGATGTTACCGATTGAAGACACCATTAGACTAAGATAGTTTCCTTTTTCATTTAGGGATAAGGCCAAAGGTTGGTTACAATCTCTACAACTGAGAAGTATCACTAATTGGCAAGACATTGTAGAAAAGTTTATTACTAAATTCTTTCCACCTACAAAAATAGCCCAACTCAGAAGTGAGATTGGCCGATTCAGACAAAATGATTTTGAGACACTCTATGAAGCATGGGAAAGGTATAAAGATATGATTCTATGTTGCCCTCAACATGGATTGTCAGATTGGTTGCAAGTTCAGATGTTCTATAATGGGTTAAATGGGCAAACTAGAACTATAGTTGATACTGCTTCTGGTGGAACTTTGATGTCAAATATACCTGAAGGTGCTACTTCTTTTTTGAAAGAAATGGCCTCAAACAACTATCTATGGCCAACCGAAAGATCTATGGCTAAGAAAGATGTCAAGATTCATGAATTGGAGTCGTTTGCTACCCTTTTAGCTTATGTAGTTTTTCTATCTCATCATATTTTAGCTTTGACAACCCAAAGAATACCACAAAGTGTAGAATATGTTGCAATTTCAAGTATGATGGTAATCTGATGACTGAAACGAGTCAAGAGCAAGTTCAATACATCAACAATCAGAACTACAATTATCATGGTAATCCTATGCCAAATTAATACCACCTAGGGCTTCGAAATAATGAGAATATTTCTTATGGAAACACAAAGAATGTGCTACAACCACCTCTAGGGTTTGATAGTCAACTAAGTGAAATGAAGATGTCACTTGAGGATGTCATGGTTTCCTTTGTTGAGGAGACTAAAGCAAGATTTAAAAAGAGTGATTCTCGATTGGATAACATTTAGACTCATTGTAGAAATATATGAGCCATTAAAAAATCTTGAAGTGCAAATTGGGCAACTAGCCACAACCATCAATACTCAACAAAGAGGAACTTTTCCTAGCAATACAGAAGTGAACCCAAAGGAACAATGCAAGGCCATTACAATTAGGAATGGAAGGGAAATTAAGAAGTCATTATCAAAGAAAATTGAGTCCACCCCTACAGCTCCAAACAATAGTCAAAGCAATAATAAAGTAGAAGAAAATGAGATTGTTAATGATACACCAAGAGAGATTTCCATGCCTCCATTAATTTCATTTCCTGACAATTCTTCTATTCTTTCTACTCCACTTCCTTATCCTTAACGTTTTCAAAAACAAAAATTAGATAAGCAATTTTCTATGTTTTTGGATATCTTTAAGAAAATTCACATAAATATTCCTTTTGTAAATGCCTTGGAACAGATGCTAAATTTTTGAAGGACATCATTTCCAAGAAGAGAAGGTTAAAGGAGTTCAAAACAATGAAGCTTTCTAAAAAATGTAGTGTCATTCTTCAAAAGAAATTACCTCAAAAATTAAAATATCTAGAGAGTTTCACTTTACCTTACACTATTGGAAATTCATTTTTTGATAAAGTTTTATATGATCTTGGTGCAAGCATTAATCTTATGCCACAATCTGTTTATAGGAAATTGGGACTTGGAGAGATGAAACAAACAATAATTTCTTTGCAACTAGAAGGCCGATCTATCAAGTATCCATACGGAATCATAGAAGATGTATTGGTAAAGGTGGATAAATTTATTTTTCCTGTTGATTTTGTGGTGTTAGATATGGATGAAGACTAAGATGTCCCACTAATTTTTGGCTGACCATTCTAGGCTACGGGAAGAGCTTTAGTGGATGTTCAAAAGGGTGAGTTAACATTGAGAATGAAAAAGGAAGAGATTACATTTAACATCTACAAAGCCATAATATTTCCAGAAGATCCAAGCACTTGCTTTCGGGTAGATATCATTGAACAATGTAAAGTATAAGCCTTTCAAGAAGATATGTTGCTCAATCACCTAGAACGATCATTGTAGCAAGTTACATAATTTAGCAAAGAAGTTGATAGGCTAGAACCAATGGTAGCAAATATTGATTCTGTAATCTATACAGAAAAAGTGCAGCAAACTACAACTCTAGAGTTGAAGAAATTGCTTGAGCATCTTTGCTACGCATTCTTGGGTGATATTTACACCTTTTTAGTTATTGTTGCAGAATCACTTACACCCAAAGAAGAGAAAAAGTTACTACGTGTGTTAAGGGAGCATAGAACAACATTGGGATGGACTATCTCTGACATAAAAGGTATATGTCCATCCATTTGCATGCACAATATTCTAATGGAGGAACCTTACAAACCATCAATTGATAAGTTTTCCCTTGGCCCCGAGCCTCTAAATGTTTGCCCTCCCTTATCAGCCTTGTAGGAGCAGTATGTGTCTCCAACTCTCTGCTCAGGTTCTAAAGAATCTGGCAATCCTTTATGGGATTTAAAGAAGGGAAAAGTTGTTGTTGAGGACCTTACCACTAATGTTGAAGGGGTAGTCCTAAATCGAGGTTTAGCACCAGAGTACCTTGATCATTGTATAAGCTACTTTTCTATCTATATATGTAAGAAGTATCTTGCAGCTATTTATAAGAGCGTAGATTCTGGCAAAGTCATTCATCATCAGATGTGTCAAGTGTGTTATACTTAGTTTTTGTTTGTGATATTTAGCACAAGTGTGAGCTCAAGTTTTATTTGTTTGACCTCGTTTCTTTATTGTAATTGATGTTTCTCTATGATTTTTACAGAGCTTATAGGATGGGCTATTTAAAAGTCGAGTTGGTTAAGGAAAAGAAGAGTTATGCATATATGCATTCAAAGTACACTGTGCTATTGGCCAGATCAACAAAGTGGGAAGGCGAGGTGATTGATAAGGAGGAAAATCTGAAAAGGGTTGCCTCTAAGCTCAATGCGTATACTCGATGCATTGCTAAGCTTGAGGAGGATCTGAGGTGAGCTAAAAAGGGGACCAAGGAAGTGTAGAGACAAGCTAAGGCTTCTATCGAGGAGGTGTGCCACCAAGAAAAGGCCGATGTAAATGTTATGCCTCAAAAGCTTGAGTTTAATGTTGAGTGGGCATACGAGATGGTGATGGAAACCTTCAAGATAGAGGCCAAAAAAAAGGGTTTGAGCAAGTACTATTATCGCATTTTGGACATCCCTGTCATGTTTCCCTATACATAAGCTTATTCTATTCAGGAGGAAGGAGAAGGATTGGGCTCCTCTGATTGTGAGGACGGCCTTGAGGTCCCTGGGAAAGGGATAGATGATCGTTAATTTTTTTAAGTTCGATGTCACTTTTGTTTTTATGGTGGCGAGCTATCACTTCATGTAAAACAAAAAGAGTAAATGAAAAATTGACTTTATTTAGTAAACTAAATCAATTTTCCTCTTTTATTATGTATTTATGATGTTGACCTATCCATTGTTTTTTGTTTTTTTTATATCAACCTTCATCCCCTATAAAAGGGTATAAGAACACTTGTTTGATTTATATATTTAAGAATTTCTGTCAATTCCTCCAAAAACATTTCTCATGTTTTGTGGATTCGGATCAAACCAATAGATGCTTAGTTCAAGATTTTTGTGTTACAAATGGTAGGCTTAAGGATGAGGTTAGGGCGCTTAAAGCCGAGGTTATTAAACTTGAATGTAATGCCAAAGAGACAAAGTGTGATCTCGCTTCTTGTAGGGAGCAATTAATCCAAACTCAATCTCAAGAAAGGAGGACCTTGGCTAGTATGGTCAGTCTTGTTGATAGGGAATCATATTGGGCAAGTTTTTATATGAAGCGATCTGAAATAGTTTTTCTTAAGGTTATGGAGGTTACCAAAGATTTGAAGTGGGGGATACTCCCAATGATGATAGCGTACCATAAGCCCATGACTTATGTATGTCATAAGGTTATTAAGATTCATGCTGAGCTATTGCTCTTAATTGAAGAAATTGATGATCTAGAAACTGGTTATATGTCCAAGCATTTAAAGAGTTTTTAAATCTTTGTGCAGTTTGAATCTTATATTAGTAACTTTGAAAAGAGTAGTGATTAATTTTTTGAATAATGAACATTCTGGGTGACACGTATTTATGTATAAAGAGTATTTGGTATAATTTTTTTTACATCAGAACGCCAACCTAGTTCCTGACTGAGGTGGGCAACTTGACCTTTTCAATTTCCATGACGCTTTTCCTGATTTATCAATCTAGGTGATCGACCCTTGGCTCTAATTTATGGGAGGGAGCTTGATCTAGTTCCTAACTGAGGTGCTTATCTTCTTTAATGTTAGATTGTCGACCTGGTTCCTGACCGAGGTGGATAACTCAACTTTTTCAATTTGCAAGGTGCTCTTCCTGATTTATCAATCTAGGTGATCGACCCTTGGCTTCAATTTATGAGAGAGAGCTGGACCTGGTTCCTGACCGAGGTGGACAAATGAACTTCTTTAATTACTAGGGGGCTCTACCAAATTTATCAATCTAGGTTATCAGCCCTTGGCTTTAATTTATAGGAGAAAGCTTTATTAAAGGATCATCTATTGAAGCTTTTTATTTCATAGATGCATATGGGTCGTTGTTAAAAAAAAGAGAAAGGTAGGTTAATACATATGTTTTTAGAAGTGGTGTCTTTTCAAGTGTCTAGCATTCCAACTTGTGCCTTTCTCAATGCCTTTGATGTTTTCAATACATAGGACCTTCCTGGTGTTGTTTCAATTATTTGATAAGATTCTTCCCAATTGGCACCCATTTTACCAACCATCCATTTCTTTTTATTAGGGAAGACCCTCATGAGAACCCAATCACCCTTGGAAAATGTTTTGAAGCACACAATTTTGTTGTAGTATTATGATATTTTTCTTTTCTGCTCAGTCATCCTTCTTAAAGGTTCATCTCTTTTTTCCTCTACTAAGGTTAGTTTGGTTGCTCTTCTGATGAGTGCTCAAAAAGCACTAAAATTACCATGATTTTATGCACATTAATTGATTAAAAATATATATATTTATATGATTTTATCATATATTTATACATTTGTCTTTTTCGGAATCACGGGTATTTTTATTGTTTTTCAGGTATTTTTGCTTAAAAACGTAACTTAAAGACTCAAAAAGGAATACTGGAGGCAATACATCACAAATATATTAATAAATAAATGAGAAAAGGTCAACAAATATGGAAAAATTGGACAAAATGGGTCAAAAAGGAGGAAAATGCGCACGTCGGTGCCCGATCATGGCATACAATACCGCTTCCTTTCGTGCGTGCGGCATGTATTTCGCCCATTTCGCCCCATTTTCTCGCTGACCACCTGACGTCAACGCTACGCTGACGTCATCAATTGCACTACTCCGCGTTTCCACCATTTTTTAACATTTTTTCACCCACTTTTTCTCCCCATCCTTACCTATAAATACCCCTATTCTCTTTACTTCATACCACACCTAAAAACACACTTCTCTCTTCTTTCTTTCTCTCCATTTCTTAGTTTTTAGTTTTTTTTTAGTTTTTCTTATTTTTTAGCTAGTTTCTCTTAGTTTTAGAGTTCTTCCCTTTTTGGGAAGAACTAGTTATGTTTTTTTGTAATTTATTAGCTTTTTAATTCAATAAATGGGAGTGCAAATTCCGTTTGGAGGTTTTCCAGCAACGGGAATAGCATCGAAGTATTGTAAGGATGTTATTTTCTTTGCAGTTATTTTTTATGCTTTATTCTTACATGTTATATTTAATTTGTCTGTGATTAAATTTAACTCTGCTGGCTGTTTATAAACATGATATAATAATAACATTGTTATGCTTGCAAAATATTAAATAGGTAAAAATCTCTAAAATGAATTGATTTTATTTTTATTCAAGATTTTATATTAAAAATGTTAGAGAGAAATATATTATTTTTCATTACAAACTTAAATCTGAAAATTAGATTTTAAGGTTTAGTTATCCGGTCTGATTTATAGTAGTGCTCTTTTATTTGATGGTACAATCGCCTGGTAGTTAGAGTGAAGCTCTATTTCAAAATTTTTTATAAGAATTATTATCTGAAAATGTATTGACAAGATGTTTTCAGTAGTGGTTTTAAAACTTGAAAGTTAGTACTCGGATAATTAAATTCTTAGGTTTAATTTGGACACCTTGAATAAAGTTTAAACTGTCTAACCCCACCAAAGGTGGCATTTAAATGGTTCATTTTCAATCTCTTAGAAAAAATAATTAATTTAATTAACCAAATTAGTTATCAACCACACCCATAGGTGTTAATTGATTTGTTAGTTAACAAAGAATATCTAACCCCACCAAAGGTGATATTCATACAAAAAGGGAGAATCAATAAATATCAATTCATATATTTAATAACCTAAATAATATGAGCAAGCATAATTAACTTAGTTATTATATCCATAAATACTCCAATATTATAAAAGAAAATTTGTATAAATATTTATTGAATCTATTTTATTTTTATGTAAATAGATTAAAAACACAAAACCCAAAATATCGTGACAGGATGTTTAGGATTTAATTTTGTTTTTAAAAGTTTGAATAATAAATTAAAAACCACATACATTCCTTCCTTAGATCGACCTTGGGAGTATACTTATCATTTTGTACGAAATGATTCGTGCACTTGCGAGAGTTTTATAAATATAAAACCAAAGTATTGGCAAGAATCGGCGATCCTGGTTTTCGCTCATCATCTTCTCACATCATTTTGTTCCTCTGTTAGCATTGATCTGTGGGTAGGAATTATGACCTCGATTGGTATAACTCTCTTGGTTCCATAGACTTGGGAAAAAAGGGTCTCATTAGTGCTCCTGCCGGGGCTTGTCTTGATAGCCCATAACGTGCCAGGTAGCTCCTTCACCCATCATCCTTTATTGCTTTCTAACATTTTCTTTAATAGGTTGATGATTATTTTATTGGAAGACTCTGCTTGACCATTCTCTTGGGGATAGTATGGCGTTGAGTGGCTCATCTTAATGTTGTATTTGAGAGAGAATGCTTTGATTTTTTGACCAGTGAATTGTCGCCCATTATCTGTAACGAGTTCCATGGGAAGGCTAAAGTGACAAATTATGGATTTCCATATAAATCGAATTACCTCTTCCTCTCGTATTCTTCCTAGAGGTTCTATTTCGATCCATTTTGAAAAATAATCAATGGCAACAAGGAGAAACTTTTTTTGGCCCATGCCTATGGACAGGGGTCCTACTATATCCAGTCCCCACTTGTAAACAGGCCAAGGACTTATTACCTTCACCATGGTATTTGGGGGTGTGTGGGTTAATGGGGCAAACCTTTGGCATTTATCACACTTTTGAGCGTATTTGATGCAATATATTAGCATGGTGGACCAATAATAACCCTGTCTTATGATTCGTTGTGATAATCTTCTAGCTCTAGAATGTGAACTGTAGTCTCCCTCATATGTTTCACACATCATCCTTTTGGCTCCCTCTATAGCTATAAATAAGAGGCCAGGGCCAAGTGGGGTTTTTCGGTATAGTTTTTCTATCTCGATCAAGTACCAACCTTCTTTGGCTTCAATTTCCTTTGCTACTATGCGATTTTCAAGTAGGTCCCCCTTTTCCAAGAATTTTTAGATTGGGGTGAAACATGTGATAGAGGAATTGTCCACGCATCTAATCCTTCTTTTGGCCTCTTCCAAAGATGCCTTTTTCAGCATCGTTACTGATACCACCCGGTCACGCTTGGTCTCCCTTATTGACGCCAATGTTGCTAGGGTATCTGCATGACCTTTCATGTTTCGTACTATGTGCTTAATCTTGAACCTGGAGAATTTTGATCATTCTTGTTTTAATCTCTAGAAAGTACTTCTTCATCTTTCCATCTCTTGCTTCAAATGTTCCCAAAAACTGATTGACCATAAGCCTAGAATCACTATGTAAGGTGATTCTATATGTCCCTAAATTTTTCGCAATCATCACTCCAAATATGGAAGCTTCATATTTCGTGACGTTATTGGTTGCTTGAAAGTCAAGCTTGACTGTATATTCAAAGCAATTGTCTTCTTCATCCATTATAACCAACCCTAGTCCTATGCCTTTAAAATTGTGTGCCCCATCAACAAATACCTGCCAGGTCAATGCCTCATTCTGGTCTTCCATACATACTTCCATTGACTTAATTTTGTTAATGACCTTGGAACTATTAGTGAATTCGGCCACAAATTTGACCACAATTTGCCTTTTGATGGCTTTTCTAGCCATTTATTTGATATCATATTCTCCTAACGCTATGGCTATCTGGGCCAGTCTCCCTACGACCTCTGGTTTCGTTATGACATTTTTAAGAGGGTGTGAGACGAGTACCATGGTTTTGTGTGAGCCAAAGTATTGCCTAAGATTTCATGTAGTAATCTTGAGAGCAAAGGCAAGTTTATCTATAGTGGGATATTTGCTTTGCACCTTTGTTAAAATTTGGCTAACATAGTAGATTGGGTGCTGAAATTTGTTCCTCTCAGTTATTAGCACGACACTACATGTTTGAGGTATGATAACCAAATATAGATAAAGAATCTCTCCCGATAGGGGGCTGATTAGGACGGGGGGATTACTAAGGTACTTCTTGATTTCTTCAAAGGTTGTATTGCAATCCTCGTTCCAAAAGACAGTCTTGTTCTTTCTTAGCATCTTAAAGAAGGGTATACACTTATCTGTGCATTTAGCAATGAATCTGCTCAGCGTCCCTTTTCTTCCATTGAGCTGTTGTATTCCCTTGAGACTACTAGATAGTTTCATGTTTACCAGTGCTTGTATTTTTTCCGGATTGGCCTCAATCCTTCTTGTTGACATGAGATACCCAAGGAATTTTCCTGCAGCCACACCAAAGATGCATTTTTTAAGGTTAAGTTTAATGCCATACCTTCGTATCACTTCGAATATCTCATGTAGATCTTTGATATGGTTCAAGGGTTGAACTGAATTTACCACCATATCATCAATGTATGCTTCCAGATTCTTCCCTAGTTGTTTGTTGAACATTTTGTTGACTAGGCTTTGATATGTTACACTTGTTTTTTCAACTCGAATGGCATCCTTGTGTAGCAGAACATTCCATCTTCTGTTATGAAATAACTTTTCTCCTCATCTTCTAAGTGCATTCTGATTTGGTGATACCCAAGTATGCATCCAGGAAACTCATCAACCCAAATCTGGAAGAGGCGTCCACTAGCTTATCAATGCTTGGGAGGGGGAAACAGTCCTTGGGGAAGGCCTTATTTAGATCAATGATTGTTACACACATATGAGATGCTCCACATGCCTTCTTCACTAGTACCACATTTGAGAGCCATGAGGGATACTTGACCTCCCTAATGACCCCAGCCACTTTGAGGGTAGGAACATGGTGTTTGATTGCCTCATTTATCTCTCTAGAGAATTTTCTTTTTCATTGCTGGATGGATATAGCTTCTAGGTTAATGTTTAGTCGATGTGTTATAATGCTTGAATCAATTCCTAACATGTCTGTTGGAGCCCATGCAAAGATATCTACATTAGCTATGAGGAACTGTGAGAGTTACCTCTCGAGCTCTACCGTCAAATCCTCACATATTTTCACAGGATGGCTCTTTCCCTCAGCATCACTCGAGAAGTCCTTTACTTTATTTAAAAAGACCAACTTCATCATGCTTTTATTTCTTGGTCGCTTTTGAGAGAGACCCCTCAGTGATTGCTATTTGAGGGTAGTCTCCTTTATAGTGGCATTATAACAACTTCTAGTTTTCTCCTAATCTCCTCTTATCTCTTCGAGACCTTCAGTTGTAGAGAATTTGATTACCTGGTGGAAGATGGACGAAACTACCTTTATCTTGTGTATCCACGGCCTTCCCAAGGATGGCATTGTAATGTGCAGGGGCATCAATGATCACAAAATTGGTCATTATTATCCCTTTTGTCATGACAGGTAGGATTACCGATCCTCTTGCATAAGTGTTGTTGTTATTGAATCTTATGAGAGGAAGCTCTGTTTTGATGAATTCAAGGTCCTTTACTCCCAAAGCCCTAGCAGTGGTCCAAAAATGAGGTCTACTGAACTCCCAGTATCAATCATTATTCAATGGATGTCACAAGACCCGATCCTCAAGGCTATCACCATAGGGTCCTTATGATGGGACGAGGTTTCATCCCTCTCTGTTAAAATTATTTTTGTAGGAGGTCTCCCTTTTATCCAAGGTGTATACATAGGGGGTATTATGTAACTCCCTTGCAAATCTTTCGCACGAGTTGTTAGAGAGCCCGTTAATTCTTGGTCCTTAATGTATAGTTTGTATGGTTTTAATGTTGGGTTCACCACGGGGCTCCCTGCTACTACTTGATGAGTTTGTTGATTGAAATATTCTTCGTTTGCCTTAGCGACCTCTTCTGTCCTCATTTTTTTACGAGGTCCTTTAGATATCCCCTAGCCAATGACTTCTTCTAACTCTCTTTTCAAGTTTCTATAGTCTCTTGTTTTATGGCCCATATCTCTATAGAAGGCGCACCATTTGGAAACTTCTCTATGTAGAGCATGCATCTTAGGTTGACACTAGGCTTCGAGCTCCCCCTCTATTCTTTTTACAATTTGAGTTAGACTAACAATTAAAGGAGTCCCCCTGAAGGGAGACAATAACCTTTCCTAAATTCCTCTATTTACCTACTAGTGTCCGACCTACCTGTTACCCGTAACAAAACGTTATTTTTGTTATTTTCATATGCTTGGTCTGGACTCATCCTCTTTTTTCTTTATTTAGGGCTATCTCTACCTCCGTTTGATAGCCCTTGACTAGGCTAAGCTCTCTCTCTAATTTGACAAACTTTCTTGCCTCCCTATATGCCTCCTCCAAGGTGCGTGGCACTGTCTTGGTTAATTCAATGAACAGGTCGGA
This sequence comes from Hippophae rhamnoides, assembly GCA_033030585.1. Taxonomy (NCBI): domain Eukaryota; kingdom Viridiplantae; phylum Streptophyta; class Magnoliopsida; order Rosales; family Elaeagnaceae; genus Hippophae; species Hippophae rhamnoides. Next base: position 41,424,191 of record CM065438.1, on the reverse strand, counting down.
GCTCTTCAATAGGCCTTACTTGAAGGCCTCTATAATAATAGAGCTAGGGCAGTAATAGATTTCCAATTTCTCTTATCTGAATCGCTTCATGTATTATTCTATGGGTTCCCCTTCCCTTGGGTAATTGAGAAAAGGTGGTGAGATTCTTTCCTCAAGATTTGTTTTAGGCGTAGTTCATAATGAACAGCTTGGCGAACTGTGGAAAGGAGGATATGGATCTGGGAGGAAAGGTTTTAAACCATTTTTGTGCACCTTCATAGTGGGTGGTAGTGAACAAATTACACATCATTGCGTCTCTTTTTGCCTGGGTGAGAATCATAGGTGCCATGGTTGTTTCAAAGTGTTGAACATGTGTCATTGGATCTTTTGTCTCAAAATAACCAGGGCATTTGAGAGCATTAAACTTGGGTGGTGGTTCATCTTTTCAATTACATCAGAAAAGGGGGAGACATGTAGTTATTCACAATCTCTATCCATCTCATAAGGGGTTCTCCCCTTCTCATGTTTCTCACTTGCCACCTTCAAGGCCTAAGCTATCCTTTTATTGTTCTTCACTAGCGCTTGTGGCCATGTCTCCCAGTTCTTTTCTTTCTTGAAGCTATTGTTCCTCATCAGGCCATGTCGAGGTAGAGAGGGTATTTCTTTCAACTTCATGCTTAGTTTGCTGGGGCTCAGACTGGCCGCACCCAATTGCCTCTCCATTGGTCGGTTCGGCGGTGGGATTTTTTGAGATCCTTCCTTGTGCCTAGGAGCGTAGGGACTTGTTTTCTCTTTTGGTTTCTTTGAGCTCTTTTCTTAGCTTGAGGAGTTGGTAAGATAACTCCTAGTAAAGGGCGTTATCCTCTACCTTGGTCTCATTAGTGACCATTGGTGTGTTTCTTTGAGTAGCCATTGTTATGCAATCGGTCGAATTCGACTATCTTTCAGACCAGTTTCTTACCATGAAGTTTGCGGATTGTGAGTAGTGTGCAATTAATCTTCCTAATTTATCTCTAGAAGCGAGGTGAATGTCAAAAAGATACAGGGTCAGAAACTTGTGATTGACCTCATAATCTGAGCCCCACGGTAGGCTCCAAAATGTTGAGATTCAATATTTTACAAAGAGAGATTGGAGAGAAGTTAAGAAAATTAGCTAAATGTGTGGATCCTCATGAGGGGTCCATCTATTTATAAAAAAATTGTGGATACAAGTGTCAGTTATATAATGTGTACATATATTTACATGTCAGGGGGGCATAATTGGCCTAAAGTACAACATGTCAAAGATCTAGGTCGAGTTTAGCTTGTATTATCCTTGAGCTCGTGCTATCCTTGAGTTCGGGCCGTGATCAAGCTGCCATTGAGCTCGGGCTATCCCATGGGTAGGACATCTAGGGCTCTTTATCTTCCCTCTCGGGCTGGTGACTTGACTTAGATGGTTTGCAAGGACCGAGCTTCGAGTTGGTACGGATGTCCAAACAATAACCATTCAGCAGGAAAAAATCCATTGAACAATAAAACAATTATACTCTGAGAGAATTAAAATCATGATCACCTCTATCATCGAGACCTCTATCCTAAATTCCTATTGCTGCTCTCGCAATGTCCTAGTTTGACACATGAACCCGGCTCTCCTCTAAAGCCCACACCACCCAATGTGGTATAACTAGTGACTATAGATAAGTAACTAGAAGTATGATTACTCCCAATATTGACGACCACAAATAAACTTAAATAACACATCTCTTGTTACACAAACCAAGAGATATGTAAGAATAAAAAATTAATAAAATATTTATCCCTCTTCCAAAAAATACCATTTTTTCTCTCCTCTTAGTCTCTTTTTTAAGTATATCTTTTAAGTATTTCTCATCTTATTCTAGTTGTTTACCTCAACATTACAAAATTTATTTTTAATAAATAAGTTGTTTGAATTTACAAATTAAAAAAAAACATGCATGATAAGAGCTAAATTATTGCATTTTTGTTATGATTTAAATGTTGATATTTGTGTGAAAATTGTGTTTATTTGATTATTTAATCCACAAATGTCATTTCATGGGTATTTCGTGTTTAAAGTGCAATTTCAGGTAAAATCATGATTTTGGAGAAGTTAGGGACAAAGTATAATGATCGGGATTGAATGAAAATAAAAAGAGAACAAAATGTTGAAAATCATGCAGGGAGCACGGATTTTGGCCAAGTGAATCTTGCCGCCGGCCAAAGTATTCTCGCTGCCGGCCAAAGTGTCTCACCGCTGGCCATATTCATCTCGCCGCCGGCGAAAATCTTCCCTATAGCACAAATTTTGGTAAACTCATCTCGCCGCCGGCCAAAATCAGAAACACCAAAATTTAAGTTTCTAGAAATCTCGCCGCGGCGATAATAATGTCACCGTCGGCGAGTTTCGTCCGAAAACACATTTTTTATGTTGTTTTGTTCCAAAAGTTCCCCCCAAACCCTAGATCTATATATACATTATGATGGAAAAAGATGGGGATGGAAGAGAGAGTAGATCTAAGTTATTTTTGGAGGAGAAAAGGAAATTTTGGAGAGAAAGGTTGGAGAAGCTTGAAGGATCATCACTATTGTTGCTACCAAGTCTTCCTCTTCAAGAGTTTTTCATCTCTTCTCCTTAGCTTTTATTTTTTGCATTTTATTTAGAATTGTTGTTCATGGATTCAATTGATAATATGTTTGTTCTTATTTTTGTTATGAACTAATTCGTTTTTGCTAAGGCTATGATGTAGTTGAATCAAAAAAATCTGATTTCTTGTGTTATCATTATATGAATTCATTGTTTTCAAGTTGAGTATTTATTTCCATGCTTAATGCTTTTAAATTTCTAATCAAGATTTAAATGATTTGTTGCATTATATTGAGACCGAGAGGAGATGTGTAATGAACGCTTCTTGTGATAAATACCGTATGTTGAATGCGAGTGTGAGAACTAATGCATGATGTATGTGGTTATTCTAGAAATTCCATAAATCGTAATGTGCTTGTTTGTGATTAAATCTTCATAGAAATATAGTCGGTTTTCATAGATAAGTAATTCTAATATAACTCGAGAGAGAGTATTAGGTAAATTTGGGTTTTTCAACCATCACTTTTAACTTTGATTCTCATATAACGTGACTTGAAATCGGATTGAATTGATTTAGCGAAATCAAATGCCTTAGCGTTTTTAATCATTTGTGAACAATATTAAATTTTGTTATTTGCGTAAGTTAATTTACTTCTTAAACAAATTCAAAAATTCGGTTTTCAAATAAAATTAGGATTAGTCAATTTCGGTACTTAGTAACGCCATTCCTTGTGGGTTCGATATCCGTACTTTTGTACACTTTATTACTTGAACGATTCGTACACTTGCGAAATTACGCATCAAGTTTTTGGCGCCATTGCCGGGGAATGGTTTGATTTTATTAATATCGATACTACCTAATCTTAGTTTTAATTTGAAGTTAATTTTCTTTATCATTGTTTCATTTTTAATTTTGTTTATTTTTCTCTTTTATTTCATTTATCATAAAAAAAGGTAACTTTGTGTTGTTTTTGTGCTAGTTAATTTTCTGGGTGTAGGATTATTGTATGAGACGTACAAGAAGCCTTAACCAATTTCCATTTGATCTAGAGATTGATAGAACATTTAGGCAACTAAACCGAGAGAGAAGGCGTTCAACCTCACCTCCTAATAGACAATCAACTATGGATCCACCATTTGTTGAGGGAGGTGGAAATCATAGAGCTTTGAGGGATTATGAATTGCCTAATGTTGCTGGAACTACTTCGGGTATAAGGTGGCCAAATGTTCAAGCAAATAAATTTGAGATAAAACCATCCTTTATCCAAATGGTTCAATCAAATCAGTTTGGGGGAATGTCAAAGGATGATCCAAATGCGCATATTGCTTACTTTCTGGAGGTGAGTGATCTTTACAAGATAAATGGTGTGTCTGAAGATGCTATAAGATTGAGGGCTTTTCCTTTTTCACTTCAGGATAAAGCCAAGGAGTGGCTAAACTCATTACCACCGAGATCAATTACAACATGGAATGAATTGGTTCAGAAATTCTTGTCCAAGTTCTTTCCTCCTGCTAAGACAGCAAAATTGAGGAATGAAATCACTTCTTTTACACAATATGACCAAGAATCATTGTATGAAGCTTGGGAAAGATTCAAAGAAATGTTGAGGAAGTGCCCACATCATGGTATACCAATTTGGCTACAAGTTTCTACGTTTTATAATGGGTTGGTTTCAAACTATCGTGCAATGATTGATGCTGCAGCTGGAGGGTCTTTAATGGGAAAAACACGGGAGGATGCTTATGAGTTGTTAGAGATTATGGCAGAAAACAACAATCGGTGGCATTCAGAGCAGGTAATTGCAAAAAGACCAGCAACAGTGCATGAAATTGATTCAGTGAATGCTTTGTCAGCTCAAGTTGCTGCTCTTTCAAGAAAGATGGATTCTTTGTCATCCAAATTCGAATCCAAACCAACTGCACAATGTGATTTATGTGGTGGAAATCATGCTAGTATCGAGTGCCAAGCTGGAAATCCATTTGTTTCACCAAATGCTGAGCAAGCAAATTATGTTTCAAATTTCCAAAAACCTCAACATAACCCATATTCGAACACCTACAATCCAGGTTGGAGAAATCATCCAAATTTGTCATGGGGAAATAACCAAGGGGGATTCAAACCATCATCATCTTCCTACCAACCCCAAGAGAAGAAACAAACAGATTTGGAAGGAATTTTGGGAAAGTTCATTGAGGAGATAAGAACATATTTTAGAAATCAAGAGGCAATAAACAGGGACATCCAAAACCAACTAGGGTAGCTTTCAAAGCAGATTACAGAAAGGTCTCAAGGATCATTGCCTAGTGACACAATAAATCCCAAAGAGCATGTAAAGGCTATCACATTGAGAAGCGGTAAAGAACTTGAATGGCAGGGGAAATCGGAGAAAAATATGGAAAAATCTAAAGAAAAGCCATCAACATCCCAAGATGTTCAACCTTCCCCAAATGCGAAATATGAGCCTCCTATCCCATATCCTCAAAGATTGAATAAGAAAAAGCTTGATAATCAATTTGATAAATTTTTGGATATTTTTAAGAAATTGCATATTAACATTCCTTTTGCAGAGATGTTGGAACAAATGCCCAAGTATGCAAAATTCATGAAGGAAATTCTATCAAAGAAGAGGAAGCTAGGAGATTATGAAACCGTCATGCTAAATGGGGAGTGTAGTGCAGTTCTTCAAAGAAAACTGCCACAGAAATTGAAAGACCCATGGAGTTTTACTATACCTTGTACTATAGGAAGTTTCAATTTTGATAAAGTCCTATGTGATTTAGGAGCAAGCATTAATTTGATGCCACTTTCTATTTTCAGAAAACTAGGCCTAGGAGAAGTAAAACCCACTTCAATCTCTCTACAATTAGCGGATCGATCGGTGAAATATCCTCGAGGGGTAATTAAAGTTGACAAATTTATTTTTCATGTAGATTTCGTGGTGCTTGACCTGGAGGAAGATAGAGAGGTACCGTTGATATTGGGGAGACCGTTCCTTGCAACTGGAAGAACATTGATTGATGTTCAACAAGGAAAGCTCATTCTACGGGTGCAAGATGAACAAGTGACTTTTGATGTTTTTGAAGCAATGAAATTTCCAAGTGAGGTACATTCTTGTTTTCAAATTAATACTCTCGACAAGTTATTCTCGGAAACTTTTGAGGAGAGAACTCCATTGCTACCACTAGAAGCTTGCCTTGTTAAATCTGCAACAAATGAAATGGATGAAATGAGGAATGATGCTTATGAGAATGCCCGAATATACAAGGACAAGACAAAGGTTTGGCATGATAAGCACATTTTGAGGCAAAACTTTGAGGTGGGATAGAAAGTGCTGCTTTATAAGTCCTGTCTCAGACTTTTTCCAGGAAAGCTAAAATCTCATTGGTCAGGACCTTTTCTAGTTACCAAGGTGTTTCCTTATGGAACAATTGAGATCAGTCATGAAACAAAGGGAACTTTCAAGGTGAATGGACAACGATTGAAGCCATATTTTGATGGAGAATTCAGCAAGCAAAAAGAATGACAGAAAGTCTAGCTAATGACTATAACTTAAAGCGCTTAATGGGAGGCAACCCATCAGATTTGTTTTCTCATCTTTTATCTCATTTTATTTTAGAAATTTTAAATTCTGCACTTCATTTTATGATAATTTTATTTTTAATTAAATTTGCTTATTTTATTTGTCTTGCAGGTAAAAAAAAAAGCTATTTGCAGTTTTTCTTTCTTACATTGAGAACAATGTAAGGTTTTGGTTGGGGGTGCGGTAAATGGTAAATCTTTTCTTCCCTTCATTTTTTTTATTTTTAGTAGTTTTGTTTGTGTGTTTATTTGTATTTGATTTTTATTTTCCATTTATTTTTCTGCATCTTGGTTTAATTTCTTGTATTTGTTTATTATCTTATTTTTATTTATTTATGTTTATGTTTATGTTTATGTTTATTTTATTTTTCTCTCAATTGCAATTTTACTTGTTTTAATTTGCACGTTGATGATGATAATGTGATTGTGATAACAAGTAGCTTTTAGAAGAGATTAAATTTTGCTTCGGTTTAAAGATAATTTCAAATGTTGATTTTACCAAGTTGGCGACTCTTTTGGTATGTGGTATGATTTGGTTGATTAGTCTAAATGCTTAGAGAAGTCTTATGTGCGAATTTTTCATGGACATTTTTGTGATCTCAACAAGCTCTATAACTCATTTGAAAACCTTTTGAGGTGAAATAATTTGGAATTGCACTACTTAGGATATGATGTAGGCCATTTTTGGATCGATTGTGCCATTTTAAGCCTACCTTGTTATCTTTATATCACTAGTTACCTACTTGAGCCTATTTAAATATATTGTTAGCCTTATTTTTCTTTCTTTTTGCCTTCTATAACCTACCTTTTATTTAGCCAATATATATATATATATATATATATATATAATTCCTACCTTATTTGTTAAGATCACTTAATTTTGAACACAAACTTTTCAAGAGCAATTGGAGTAAGGATGGAATAAAAAAAAAGACATCTTCCACATATATTGGAAGAAATTGGTTGGGGGTTGTGTTTAAAAAAAAGAGAAAAAAGGGCCTTCACACTATAGTAAATAAAAGAGTGTTAGTAATGGATGTACTGAGGTGAAAGATTGAGGAAGAATTTTGTTTATCTTTGGAAAAATGGGTTATGATCGGAAGAAACAATTTGGGTTAAATGGTGTTACTCTTTTACTTAATTGGTTGTGTTTAATCTAATAAGTGCTATTATTTGTATTTTGACACTTCCCGTTCTTTCTTAACGAAATACCTAAGCCTAACATTACAAGCCTAATAAAGTCCTATTGATCCGAAGTGGTGTATTTTTCTTCATTAGTGGAGAGAGTTTTGAAGAGTGAGCCTATGCAGTTTGAGATTTCACCTTTTTGTTTGTGGATGTTCTGCATAATATTATCCGGGCATTATGGCTATTGGTTTGTGGTTTGATGGATGTTTAAGAGTCAATAACAAAAGTGAAATTGGCATTTGAGATTTCTTAAAGCTTAGGTGACATTTAATTATTCCATGTGTTGTGTGTTATTTACAATTTTTGAGACATTTGTGCAAATTAATTTTTTGTGATTTTATTGTTTTAAGTTAGGATAGTTATAGGTAAGATGTTTGTAGGTATCATCACTGGAAGCCCTCACGAGACTACAAATCGTCCTACTAGGGCCGCCTAGGGGTTTAAAGGCTTATTGCATACGCTTAATGTAATTTTGTAAATAGAATAAAATTTTCTTTGAAGTTTCTCTTAATGTCTCCTTTGAATTTATTAAATAGATCGCTTTTCTTGCTAGAGCCTAGCAAGAAGCTGGTTGGGGGTTGTTGATAAGAGCTAAATTATTGCATTTTTGTTATGATTTAAATGTTGATATTTGTGTGAAAATTGTGTTTATTTGATTATTTAATCCACAAATGTCATTTCACGGGTATTTCATGTTTAAAGTGCAACTTCAGGTAAAATCATGATTTTGGAGAAGTTAGGGACAAAGTACAATGATCGGCGAGACACTTTGGCTGTCGGTGAAAACCTTACGGAGAAAATGTTGAAAATCATGCAGGGAGCACGGATTTTGGCCAAGTGAATCTCGCCGCTGGCCAAAGTGTCTCGCCGCCGGCCATATTCATCTCGCCACCAGCGAAAATCTTGGCGAAAATCTTCCCGAGAGCACAAATTTTGATAAACTCATCTCGCCGCGGGCCAAATAATTCTCGCCGCCGGCCAAAGTATCTCGCCGCTGGCCACATTAATTTGGCCGCCGGCCAAAATCAGAAACACTAAAATTTAAGTTTCCAGAAATCTCGTTACAGCGAGAATAATGTCGCCGCCAACGAGTTTCGTCCGAAAACACATTTTTTATGTTGTTTTGTTCCAAAATTTCCCCCTAAACCCTAGATCTATATATACATTATGATGGAAAAAGATGGGGATGGAAGAGAGAGTAGATCTAAGTTATTTTTGGAGGAGAAAAGGAAATTTTGGAGAGAAAGGTTGGAGAAGCTTGAAGGATCATCACCATTGTTGCTACCAAGTCTTCCTCTTCAAGAGTTTTTCATCTCTTCTCCTTAGCTTTTATTTTCTGCATTTTATTTAGAATTGTTGTTCATGGATTCAATTGAGAATATGTTTGTTCTTATTTTCGTTATGAACTAATTCGTTTTTGCTAAGGCTATGATGTAGTTGAATCAAAAAAATCTGATTTCTTGTGTTATCGTTATATGAATTCATTGTTTTCAAGTTGAGTATTTATTTCCATGCTTAATGCTTTTAAATTTCTGATCAAGATTTAAATGATTTGTTGCATTATATTGAGACCGAGAGGAGATGTGTAATGAACGCTTCTTGTGATAAATACCGTATGTTGAATGCGAGTGTGAGAACTAATGCATGATGTATGTGGTTATTCAAGAAATTCCATAAATTGTAATGTGCTTGTTTGTGATTAAATCTTCATAGAAATATAGTTGGTTTTCATAGATAAGTAATTCTAATATAACTCGAGAGAGAGTATTAGGTAAATTTGGGTTTTTCAACCATCACTTTTAACTTTGATTCTCATATAACGTGACTTGAAATCGGATTGAATTGATTTAGCGAAATCAAATGCCTTAGCGTTTTTAATCATTTGTGAACAATATTAAATTTTGTTATTTGCATAAGTTAATTTACTTCTTAAACAAATTCAAAAATTCGGTTTTCAAATAAAATTAGGATTAGTCAATTTTGGTACTTAGTAACGCCATTCCTTGTGGGTTCGATATCCGTACTTTTGTACTCTTTATTACTTGAATGATTCGTACACTTGCGAAATTACACATCAATGCATTTTTAAAATGTAGAGAAAGAGAAATAGAGGAAATAAAATGAAGGAAGAGAAATTATTCTTATTTGAGAATGAAGAAAGTAAGAGAGAATATATATATATTTTTTTGGATTTTTAATGTTATTTTTAAAAATAATATAAAAAATGTTATTTTTTAAATAAATGAAATTTTCACCTTATTTAAAAACATATCATATTCATAATAGTTAATAAAAAAATACTATATTGATGGGATGCAATCCCACTATCATTGAAATCCATTCTTCTCACGACAGCTTTCAGAAAGCTCCATTCAAAACATTGTAGGCCTTCACGGTGTTTAAGTTTAGGGAAAAAAATAAAAATAAAACAAAACTTCCTCTATTTTCATGGTATATATAATTCAAAACATTGTAGGCCTTCACTATGTTTAACTTCAGGGGCAACAAAAATAAAAAAAATAAAAAATAAATAAAACAAACTCCCTCTATTTTCATAGTATATACGAAACTTCATGAGCTCTCAAATAATTATCACAAATCAATCTCAAGGGCATTTTAATTTCACAAAAATCAAGTTCTATAATGTGATATATAGTTGTGTGAAATGAGAAGAGATAGGAAAGAGAAATAGATGAAAGGATGAAAAATTATATACGAATTTAGGATTATAGATTGGACCAATAGAAATTAGTAAAGAAACAGAATAATTGGGAAATTAAAAAAATATTCAATTCAATATTCGAGTCAGATTTAATAAAATTTTAACACACTTATTTATAAGTTTTTATTTTAGATAAGATAATATATTTAAACTTTAAAGTTAACTGAAATTCTAACAAAGATTAATGTAATCTAAATAAATCTAACTCGATAAAAACTAATAATTTAAAATAATCAATATCATTATTACCATCAATTTTTCCCATTTGAGAAGAACTCAAGTTCGACAAGTTAAAGGAAAGTAACTTAAAGTGTAACATCGTCATTTTCTTTTATATCACCATCTGGACTGTCAACATCATACCAATGAATAACAATATTGTGTCAATTGATCTCAACTTTAATAGGGTATTTTTTCTTGTGAAGCTTTAGATTCTCATGCGATAGGTAAAGTGAGGTTAGGACATCAAGAAGTTGTGATCTTTAGCATGGAAATTATGAAACTGAATTTGGGTCTCACGAGAAGAAAATTTCAAATCTATTGAGTTAGAGGACCCATTATTAGGTATGCTAAAACCTTTAGTTCCATCAATGCTGAGGTCATGAAGCCAGAAACCAAATTTGGTAACCTAGAGATGTTTCAACTTCTAAAGCTTTGTAGTAGGTTTCTTCTATAAATGAAGATGAATACATAGAAATAACTTTCTTGATCTCTAATTTTAGACCATTAAGAAATTGTGTAGTAGTGATCCATGAATCCTCTTGAATGTCACATTGAAGCGTTATCTCTTCAAAGCAAGACATATATTCCTTAAGGTGGCTTGTATCAAGTTAAGAAATTCTCCGTTAGTTTGCTCCTATGAAAAACTAGCACATATATTTCTTTCAATTTTGATTTCATCTCAATCTAAAGTGTGATTTAGGGAAGGCCCAAGTACTCACAGTAATGCTAGACAGAGTACTAGTAGAATTAAACAGGACCCACTAACTTCATTTTTGTAAGATAGATAAACTAAACATCAATCATACTATAAAACTCAAAGAAATCATATATTTTGTGAAGCCAATCTAGAAAAATATTAGGGTCATAAGTACTATCGATTTTAGTTGAATCCACTATCACGCTACGATAAAGGTCAAAATTGATTCATACTCAAACTGAATATTCGTGTATTATAAATTGCGGTAAGTTTATGATCATTTTGGTACCCAATTTGAATAAAAACCCTTTGATTGACCATTTGAATGAACATTAAATTGAGGAGGTGGTTGCCTAATTTCATAGGCCCATGGCGATTTACCAACATAAGTTTGACTTTTAAGGATGAACGACTATATATGGGTAAGAGATGAGAATTGGAATCCTTTGGTTTTTATTTTGGAATTTGCTCAAATAACCCTATTCCACAAAATATATATTTTTTGCATTATGATCCAAGTAAGTCTTAAAACAGTAGATAAGATTTTGCTCCATCATAACTAAATAATCTTGTTTTTTTGAACATGAAGAGATAAAGAAACCATTGCAATTGCCATAAATACCAAGCCTACTAAAGGCACAAAAACGGAGGGGAAGTTGTAGAAAGTTGTCATAAATAGAATGGGTACCTCGATTTAATATTTGTACATGTTATTTATTGTTAAATTAACATTTAACCTATTATCTGTTATAAAGATTATAAAGATATCTTAGAATTCATATATAATAATACTATTATATCAAGGACACCTAAGTGAGTATATAATAGTTTTTATGCTAATAGTAAATGTATAGAAATAGATTAAATTCTACATAGAATTCTTCGCCCGATTCTTTTTACAATTCAATCTTATGTAACCAAATAAAAACAGATTCTTCCATTCATCATTGTACTTCGCTTTCTCATTCTTTTTGAATATTGCATTAATTTGTTAAGTTAATATTTCCATATCAGATGTAATGTTGGATATATCTTCATCCATTTTACTTTAAGGTCAAGTTTGATTCATAGAATGTAAAAATAATAGGAATAATAATGATAATGGAATTGAATGTAAAGAAAACAGTATTACTATTACAGTATTTGGTTTGACCATTCGAATTAAATAAAGAATTACTATTATAGTGTTTGTTTTACAACTGTAATATAATAGAAAACATCTTATATTATCTTAAATATTCTATGTTTAGTAAAGTTTAAATAATGTTATTTTCTTTATAAAACATAATATATTATTAAAATAATTATTATTTTAAAATATTATTTAATCTTGAAAAAATTAAAAACAAGAAAAATATACTTTTGATAATTTTTTTGTTCCACATTATTTACAAAGTAATAATCAATTAGAACTTGTTATGTATTTTTATTATAAAATTGGAATAAAAATAAGTATGTGAATTGAATAATAAAATTTAAAAATGGTGGTAGAATTGTTATTTTCTCTCTTTTAGGAATAAAGTCTATTATATTTCTAATTTATAACACAACTAAACATAAATATATGAAATCAATTTTATTTTCATTTCCATTCCTACTAACCAATTATATTATAAAAAACATATGTTCTTGTTCATGTTCCAACAATTTTATTTTTCATAAACTAATTTAAGAAATGTTTTTTTAAATTTAATAAAAATGGGAAACTTTTTTTAATAACTATGTATTAAAGGATAATTTTATTTGCCTCCAATTTGATGCAAATTTCATCTATATGTTAAATTTTATTGGTTTATGGATATAAATCTAGATATTAAATCATGTAAATTACATAAATATTTATAAATTATATAGTTTATTTTTTAAGTAAGATGGAAAATAGGTAAAATTTTCCAATATTAAATCTAAAATAAAAAGGTTGACTTGCTTTGACCAAATATTGATTTTGTTGACTGATGGTCACAATGTTCAAAGGCGGAGGTTTGGACAGTACTAGAAAGATCTCGTTGTTATAAGCTAGATAATGGGTGAGGCGATGACTTGGCTTCATGCGATAGCACAAGGTCGCTTGCTATTTTTGGGTAAGGGCTTCCAGCTATGTTAAAGCTTGAAACTACTTAGACTAAATAATCGGTGATGTGTATAGGTGTAGTTGTTGACTGTTGTGATTGAAGATTGCAAGATCGGTGGCAATTTTTAGAGGAGAAGCCGACTAGGTATGGCTTTTTAAGTGGCCTTTATATGTTTTTCTTACTATAGCGACGATGTGGATCTAATTAGGTTGGTTGCTGGAGGAGTATAGATAGAAGGCATAACCCTTGGTGGCAAGAAGAAGATAGGCAATGGTGATGATAGCTGGTTGATGGGTGGTGGGAAATGATCGGTAAAAAACTACAAGTGGATAGTATCGTAATTTTATAGTAAAGGAATAAGAAGAGTATCATTCTCAAGGATTGATAACTTGCTTTGACAAATAAAAAAATTATACTAATCTCAATTTTATCTATAGAAGTCACTAAGGTTGATATAATTGAAATTTAAAATAAATTTAATTTAAAGAAAATGCACTAAAATAAAAGATATATGTTATTTGAAAATCAAATTAATAGGAAGAAAACTTCTAGGAAATCAATTTCACCTAATCTCTCATTATGTTTTACTTATCTAGTTAATTGAATTTAATTCTTTCTGTTTGTTAGCAATTTATAAAAACATCCAAAAGACTCTTTCGATAGTCAAATGTAAACATTCTTTATCACCAATTTACATAAGAGTATGCACTTTAACAAAGCAAAAAAACATTAAAATTAATGATTTTAACATAGGTTCATACAAGTCTTTCGATTTCTATATTTACTTACGCTAAAATATTTCAGATTTATCATATAATTTCCTCTATCGATAATAAATTATAAAATTAAAATCATTTAATTAATGGTTAGTTAATTAAAAGTAATAAATTCAGAATAAATCAAATAAATATGAAGAGAAATAGTTCAAATTAACATCACAAATCAAATATAATTCAGAATTAGATTACATCTTTTTCTTAGAATAAAAAAAATTTAATTTATGCTAAAAATTAAATTTAATATAAACGAATTCATCGTAATTTTTTTATTTCTTAGATTGAAATGAAAATGAACGCCGACAATAATCTGTTTCTCTAGCGTTTGTTTCAACACCTCTTCCTTTTTTTCTTTTTCTTCTTCTTTTATTTATGTTTTATTCTCTACTTCTACACCTCTTTTCCTTTTTGTTTCTTTCTCTACTTACCTCCTACGCTGCTTTTTTTGCTTTCTCTCTGTTTCCCTGTTCCTATTCTACGCCTATGTTATATATATAAACAACGTTCCCTTTTCATTACTTTCATTTTTTTCACCTTTTCTTCTAGATTTATTGAAATCTTAATTTAAATTTAAAAGTCCTTCGATGATATGCTTCTAAAATTTTGAATCTTTATTTTTTTAAAATATGTAATAAAATTTAAAAGATAATAATGAAGTCTAAAATTAATAATAAATAAATAAAATTAGACTAAAGTTTAAAATTGAGAAGTAATAAATTAAATCAAATTATATAACTCATCAAATATTCCTTAACTTAGAACTTTGTTTGTCCCCAAATAAAAATAAAATAAAATAAAATAAAAGACAGTTATAACCAATATCAACTAGACTCTATAGAAAACTACCATTACTCACCAAGACATGATCTGAATTTAGATTTCATTACTAGTAACTTACTCTTTTTACATCAAAGATAGCATGAAAATCAATCAAAAAATTCAACAATTTTTCAAGCAAGAGTTAAGCATTTACTTCAACCTAAAGATAACTCCTTCCGTGTGTGTGTAAAATAGTCAAATTAACAACAAACTACCAATAAAATCACATAAAAGTAAAACAATTGAAATCAGAAGAATTCTCTCAAAACTTAACTCCATAAGTCCAATTTCAGAAATCCTCTTTCACTATTGTAATCAAACACCAAAATCACATCAAAAGGTTTTTAATCAATGTTGTAATGAAAAGCCACAAGGTGAGGACTAAGAAAAAAATGGATATGGAAAATCAAAACAAATTGAGAAAATACTTGGTAGAAAAAATAATAAAAATAATATCTACAGGATTTACACCATAGTTCTTTTTCGACAATATGCTCTTATTGATGACAATATTGTTGCTATACTCAATAAATGGAGTACTCTTTTTTTAGCCACCTTGATACTTATAGCCTTTTTTTATTTACAACCACTTTAACCCTTTTTCAATTCTTGCCTTTCACTTTCTTTTTATTTTCACACTTTGATCAAATAGAGAAAACATAATGTGGATTATTTAATTTGAACTAAATTTATCGTTAAAATAAAAAATTTCACCAAAGTATTTTCTCAAAATTTAAGGTAAATTCATGGTTTTTCAAGTTTAGAATGGGAATGATTTATGTAGTTAAAAGAAAAAATAAAAGCTAATGTAAAATAAGGCTCAAGAGGGTTGACTATGGGAATATAACATGCAATGATGGCATGATAATCAAGACGACTGGGAAAAGTTGTTGGTTATGAAAAAAAATTGCGCAGATCGTTTCTCTAATGTTTGGTATCAATTAGGATTTTACCTTAAGGATCCATCAATGGATTCTAAAGCAAAGCAAGATTGAGCTTTCTTGACCCAATTAATTCAACTCTTTCTCTTCATAGGAAAACTGGAGTAGAGAAAAATTGACAATGTGCTCAATTACTTTCAAGGACAAAGATTTAAATTAAAGTATCCACAAAACTCTACCTAACATAATAACAGATTTTGAATTTTTTTTATCAAAACCATCCTTAATTACAAATTTTAGAGTCATAACGAATTCAATCATACTCAAATACATGCTTAATAAGAGAATTCAAAAACTTAAGACTATAGGAGTTTACACCCCCAAACTCAAACCAAACAATATCCTCATTGTAATTCAAAAGTAAGACATATTAAGAAATGAAAGGAACTTCCTTGGTTTTCTAGTAGATTTGCCTTAGTTTGTAATTTTTAGCTTGTTATTCCTGCAAAATAAACGAGCATCAAAATCCAAATGATTCAAATAAATAATAAAAAATAAAACAAAAGAAAGTTTTATGGATTGTGATTACTATAAAAGTAAAGTTATTAGCGCACTTTTTTACTTAATATTTACTTGTTTTATTTAATAAATAGTATTTTTAGGACAAAAAAATTAAAATATAAACTTTTTAGTGAAAATATAATTTTTGGAATTTTTTGGGATTTTTATAGAATCTTTTATGAATTTTTAATGTAGGACAAATCAAGAGCTTCCACGTGGCATGCCATGCAAGTAGAGGAGCTGATTGGGTAAACCACACAAGTACGAAGAGGGAATCATGTTACGCCACATGTGAGGAGGATGAAATGCGTGCCATATGTCAACACGACATTCAATCCGAGTTCAGAAATTGATCAACATGGCATGCCACGCGTCGGTACACCATTGCTCTACGTGTTTTACCCATGTGCCATGCCATCCGTTTCCGTGAATCGTGTCACACCACGTGTTGCTGACTTAGCGAGGGTTGACTATGATCGGTCTCCCTTGCCACGCGTCGCTCTTTGATTCACCCAGTGAATTTCTAATGCCACGTGTCACGTCGTGTTGGCTAGAATTGTTAGTTTTGCTTATTTTGATCGTAGCCCTTTATCTAAAGCTAATCTAATAGTCCAAATTGTATTTGAGCAATATTTAAGCCCCTAATTACTCCATAAACCCTAATTGGCCTCCATTAGCATAATTTTGGTAAATATTTTGAGATAAAAAGAGAGAAAAATACATAAAAACTCAAGAGACGATACAATTTTGGTGGAGATTGATGAGTGCTCAAAAAGAACTAAAATTATCATGATTTTATTCACTTTAATTGATTAAAAATATATATTGATATGATTTTATCAATATAAATCTATCTTTTCGGAATCACAGGTATTTTTATTGTTTTTCAAGTATTTTCACTTAAAAAAGTAACTTAAAGACTCAAAGAAAAATACCGGAGGCAATACATCACAAATATATTCATAAATTAATTGAGGAAAGGTCGACAAATATAAAAATATTAGACAAAATGGGTCAAAAAGGTCAAAAAGAAAGAAATCGCGCACGCAGCCGCCCAGTCGCGCCAACCAACGCGTGCAGCATGCCTAGTCCGTGCGCGCCCATGACCAGCCCATGCACGCCTACGCCCATCAAGCACCCAATCCGCGCGAGCCAGCGTCCATCTGCATCCAATCCACGTGCAACACCGTGCCCCACGTGAGTATGACGTCATCAATGATGTCATCCACTTTTTAATCATTTTTTCACCCACTTTTTCTTCCTCTCCTCACATATAAATACCCCATTCGCTTCACTTCATATCACACCTAAAAACACATCTTCTTCTCTCTTTCTTTCTCTCCTTTCCTAGTTTTTAGTTTTCTTAGTTTTAGAGCTCTTCTCTTTTTGAGAAGAACTAATTATGCTTTTATAATTTATTTGCTTTTTGATTCAATAAATGGAAGTGCAAATTCCGTTTGGAGGTTTTCCAGCAACAAGAATAACATCAAAGTACTGGAAGGATTTTATTTTCTTTAAGGTTATTTTTTATGTTTTATTCTTATATGTTATTTTTAATTTTTCTGTGATTAAATTTAACTTTGTTGGCTATTTGTAAACATGATATAATAATAACGTTGTTATGCTTGCAAAATATTAAATAGGTAAAAATCTCCAAAATGAATTGATTTTATTTTTATTCAAGATTTTATATTAAGAATGTTAGAGAGAAATATATTATTTTTCATTACAAACTTAAATCTAAAAATTAGATTTTAAGGTTTAGTTATCCAGTCTGATTTAGAGTAGTGCTCTTTTATTTGTTGGTACAATCGCCCGGTAGTTAGAGTGAAGCTCTATTTCAAAAGTTTTTATAAGAATTATTATCTGAAAATGTATTGACAACATGTTTTCAATAGTGGTTTTAAAACTTGAAAGTTAGTACTCGGATAATTAAATTCTTAGGTTTAATTTGTCATTTAAATGGTTCATTATCAATCTCTTAGAAAAAAGAATTAATTTAATTAACCAAATTAGTTATCAACCTCACCCATAGGTGTTAATTGATTTGTTTAGTTAACAAAGAATATCTAACCCTACCAAAGGTGGTATTCATATAAAAAAGAAAGAATCAATAAATATCAATTTATATCTTTAATAACCTAAATAATATGAGCAAACATAATTAACTTAGTTATTATATCTATAAATACTTCACTATTATAAATGATAAAATTTGCATAAATATTTATTGAATCTCTATCTATGTTTATTTTTATGTTATTAGATTAGAAACACAAAAACCAAAATAACGTGACAGAATGTTTATGATTTAATTTCGTTTTTAAAAGTTTGAAGAATAAATTAAAAACCACATATATTCCTTCCTTAGATCGACCTTGGGAGTATACTTATCATTTTCTACGAAATAATTCGTGCACTTGCGAGAGTTTTATAAATATAAATCAAAGTGTTGTCAAGCGTCTTGAAGCGTTGTCTTTGTACGGCCGTAGCGTTAACAGCCTTTGGCGAATGTGTGCGCGATTTCCTCCTTTTTGACCCATTTTGTTCAACTTTTCCATATTTTTTGACCTTTCCTCATTTAATTTATGAATATATTTGTGATGTATTGCCTCGAGTATTTTTCTTTGAGTCTTTAAGTTACTTTTTTAAGTGAAAATACCTAAAAAATAATAAAAATACCCGTGATTCCGAAAAGATAGATTTATTTAGAAATATGATAAAATCATATAAATATATATATTTTTAATTAATTAAAGTGAATAAAACATGATAATTTTAGTGCTTTTTGAGTACTCATCACAACCCCCAACTAGCTTCTTGCTAGTCCCTTAGCAAGAGAAGCGATAGAAACTAAAAATTAAACTATCCTATATCACTTTCGTGGATTGACACAGTTGCATTTAGCCTATGCAACAAGCCTTTAAAACCCTAGGTTGCCCTAGTGGACGAATTTGAGTCTCGTGAGGGTTTTCAGTAATGATACCCACAAACAATGAACTAAACGTAAAAATTAAAAGAAATAATAAAAACAATCAACTTAAAAACTAAAATTACAACAAAATCAAAAATTAACTTTTAAGAATAAAAGAAAACAACATATCACAAAAATGTCTCATACTTTTTAATATCCTTTAAGATAATAATTAAAATCTCAAGCATAAGTTATTTTAATCTTCTTAAACAATCATGATTTATTATAATAATTAGTCGAAAATCATTTTCATATTTCATATCAAAAATGTATCAATTCAAGATATATGCCTTTTACAGATGAAGAAAGTGCAATGACTTTTTAGGGAATTACTTCCTATATCTTTCTTTTGTAATTAGCCTTTACTCATAACTTTGTAGGCAATGTGGGTCATAGTATGTAGATTATACTATATATTCTTTATCTCTCTATTTTTTTGAAGATTTTTTTCAATATATATATATATATATTTTTAGAGAGTCAACCCATGTATAGATTCTACATTTTTTTTAGGATTTTGATAAGTGGTTAATTTTGTGGCTTTTCTGTTTCATTTTGGTTTAGGTCACCCCATATATGTCTCTTTTTTTTGTTTTTTTTTGTAATAGTCATGCACGAATGAGATAAAAGCATATACTATCAATTTCTACTTAAATCATTTAATCTAAGAAAAAATAATAAAAAAAAATATAAGACACTCTATTAAAATGAGAAAAAAATTCATATATTCAATGCTAATACCTATAGAGATCATCTAAAAATTTGAAGAAATAAGAAATGTGTTTGGAGTAGAAAAAATATATATTTCACTCTGAATAAAGGAAATTAGGCTCAAATTATATCTTACAAAGGTAGTCTCCACTAAAAAAAATTCATAAACACCGATTTTAGGTTTAATATAATTTTCACATCTTATCAAGAAATACTAGTTATGACAAAAACTAACTAATTATCAAAAACAATTACAAAATATTTCATGATATGTTTTCAAAAATTAATCTAACAGTACAAAAGACTTAACTATTTACTTAAATTTGATTTAAAGAAATGATAAATTTTTGTGAGAATTTTTAAAGCTAATTCTAAAATTCCAAAAGTTACTAAATCACACAAAGAAAATAAAATCAAACACAATAAAAATGAAAATGTGAACATAAAATAAAATAAAAATTATTTGTTTTTATTTTTATTTTTTTAAAATTGTTAAATTGTTTTTTTTAAATTAAGCATGGAAACTTTTCACCACCCCAACCTAGAACTTACATTGTCCTCAATGTAACACCTATAAATTAAAGATAAAGAGAAAAGAGAAGAAAGATTACCTATTTCTTGAGAATGTACAAGTAGTAATGGAGAAATGCAGGTGCATCTATCATATTCATCATTAAAGTTCACACAGACAGATCGCTGTGAACTTGTAACATCTCAACAAATATTTTTAGTTTTAACAATTTTAAAATTATTCACATGTAATTAAACAAAATTAAATAATAGAAATTAAATAAATAAAATTACCTAAAATGATGGGTTGCCTCCTATCCAACGCTTAGTTTAACGTCTTAATAAGACATAACTTATGGATTTCTTTTTCAGTAAACTCAATGTCCCCACATCATTGAGTTAATCAAACCTACAGGTAAGACAAGGTTGTCGACCTATACCTTTTCAGTCATGCCCTATTGATTTTCAAATTTTTCTGTAGTTAAAACTAGGGGCATGCTGATAAGTGCTCAAAAAGCACTAAAATAACCATGATTTTATGTACATTAATTGATTAAAAATATATATTTATATGTTTTATCATATATTTATATAAATTTGTCTTTTTCGGAATCACGGGTATTTTTATTGTTTTTCAGGTATTTTGGCTTAAAAACGCAATTTAAAGACTCAAAGAGGAATACTTGAAGCAATACATCACAAATATATTAATAAATAAATGGGAAAAGGTCAACAAACATGGAAAAATTGGACAAAATGGGTCGAAAAGGTCAAAAATGTCAAAAAGACGGAAATCGCGCCCCGCTGCCCAACCGCGCACGCAGCCCAGCGCCCTTTCTCTTCACTTCATACCACACCTCAAAACACACTTCTCTCTTCTTTATTTCTCTCCATTTCTTAGTTTTTAGTTTTTTTTTAGTTTTTCTTATGTTTTAGCTAGTTTCTCTTAGTTTTAGAGTTCTTCCCTTTTTTTGAAAAACTAGTTATGTTTTTGTAATTTATTAGCTTTTTGATTCAATAAATGGGAGTGCAAATTCCGTTTGGAGGTTTTCTAGCAACGGGAATGGCATCGAAGTACTGTAAGGATTTTATTTTCTTTGTAGTTATTTTTTATGCTTTATTCTTACATGTTATATTTAATTTGTCTGTGATTAAATTTAAGCGTATGCTATTTGTAAACATGATATAATAATAACGTTGTTATGCTTGCGAAATATTAAATAGGTAAAAATCTCTAAAATGAATTGATTTTATTTTTATTCAAGATTTTATATTAAGGATGTTAGAGAGAAATATATTATTTTTCATTACAAACTTAAATCTAAAAATTAGATTTTAAGGTTTAGTTATCGATCGATTTAGAGTAGTGCTCTTTTATTTGTTGGTACAATCGCTTAGGTAGTTAGAGTGAAGCTCTATTTCAAAAGTTTTTATAAGAATTATTATCTGAAAATGTATTGACAACATGTTTTCAGTAGTAGTTTTAAAACTTGAAAGTTAGTACTCGGATAACTAAATTCTTAGGTTTAATTTGGACACCTTGAATAAAGTTTAAACTGTCTAACCCCACCAAAGGTGGCATTTAAATGGTTCATTTTCAATCTCTTAGAAAAGGGAATTAATTTAATTAACCAAATTAGTTATCAACCCCAACCATAGGTGTTAATTGATTTGTTTAGTTAACAAAGAATATCTAACCCCACCAAATGTGGTATTCATACAAAAAAGGGAGAATCAATAAATATCAATTCATATCTTTAATAACCTAAATAATACGAGCAAGCATAATTAACTTAGTTATTATATCCATAAATACTCCACTATTTATAAAAGATAAAATTTGCATGAATGTTTATTAAATCTATGTTTAATTTTCTGTAATTAGATTAAAAACACAAAAACCCCAAAATATCGTGACAGGATGTTTAGGATTTAATTTCGTTTTTAAAAGTTTGAATAATAAATTAAAACCACACACATTCCTTCCTTAGATCGACCTTGGGAGTATACTTATCATTTTCTACGAAATGATTCGTGCACTTGAAAGAGTTTTATAAATATAAAACCAAAGTATTGGCAAGAATTGGCAATCCCGATTCTGCTCATCACATGCTTGAAGGTTTTAGATAACCCACATCTAGGTGCAAATCAAATAATTAAGGCAGCAAAACACAATTGTACCTATATCAAACAAAACAACTAACTCCTTTGATTGTAATTAAAACTTGAAAATTTTGGAAATAGTTTCAGAAATTTTTTTTTATTCTTTATTTTTTAAGTTAAAATAACATAATCAGTATTAACCAAGAGTGCTCCTAAGAAATAATGGCGGTGCAAAGGCTCCTTAAAAACCATACTCCTAGATAGAACAACGTTCTCAGGAAAGACTAGTAGCATAAAGGCTTCCAAGAACTAGTCTCCTAGAGAGAACTCCCTTAGATCTTTACTTTTCAAGCTATTAAAATTAAGTTAATTAAGTTACATTAAATAAAAATTTAAGTTTAATTAAGTTAATAAAAATGTAGGTTATTTAAGTTAATAAAAATCTAAGTTCGTTAACTTAAACGAAAATTAAATTAGTAAAAACCTAAGTTAATTAAGTTAAACTAAAATTAAGCTAAAAATAGTTAAAGGAAACAAAATTAAATTAAAAATTAAACCAAAAATAAAGAAAAAAATAAAATAAAATTGATAAAGGTAAAAGAAAAAAAAGAAAAAAAAGAAAAAAAAGAAAAAAAAGAAAAAAATTGAATTTTTTTTTTATTTTAAAAAAAATTAAAATTAAGATTTAAAATAAATAAATAAAAATAAAAATAAAACTTAAAATTAAATGAAAATTAAAAATTTTTAATTTTTTTAAATTTTTTTAATTTGTTTTTTAATTTTATTATGTTTTTTAAAATAATTAAATAAAAATATTTATTTCATTCTTTTTTTTAATTTATTATTATTTTTATTTAAAATTTATTAAAGTTATTATTTTTTACATCAAATTTCAAATTTCAAAATTATTTTACTATTCACGTTATAATAATAATAATTATTATTTTTTAAATTTAAAATTGTTAAATTTTTTTTATTTATTATGAAATTTGAAATTTGAAATTTTTATATTTTTTTATTCATTAATGTTAAGTTTATTTTTATTTTTTGTTTTTTTTAAATGAGAAAAAAAATTATTTCAATTTTTATTAATTTTTTGGTTTTTTTTATTATTATTTTTTTAATCTGAGTTTTTTTTTACTTCAAATGTCAAAATTGTTTTACTATTCACGCTATAATTATTTTTTTTATTTCTTATGAAATTTGAAATTTGAATTTTTTTTAACTAAAAAAAATAACAATTATTTACAGTACAAAAAGTTTTTAAAATTTTGATAAATAATTTAAAAATGTTATTCCTTTCCCGGCAACAGCGCCAAAAACTTGATAGGTAAAATCGGTATCGTCGATCTTGCCAATACTTTGATTTTATATTTATGAAACTCTCGCAAGTGCACGAATAATTTCATAGAAAATGATAAGTATACTCACAAGGTCAATCTAAAGAAGGAATATATATGGTTTTTAATTAATTATTCAAACTTTTAAAACCGAAATTAAATTCTAAACATTCTGTTACGATATTTTAGTTTTTGTGTTTCTAATCTAATAACATAAAAATAAACATAGATACAGATTCAATAAATATTTATGTAAATTTTATCATTTATAATAGTGAAGTATTTATGGATATAATAACTAAGTTAATTATACTTGCTCATATTATTTAGGTTATTAAAGATATAAATTGATATTTATTGATTCTTTCTTTTTTATATGAATACCACCTTTGGTAGGGTTAGATATTCTTTGTTAACTAAACAAATCAATTAACACCTATGGGTGAGGTTGATAACTAATTTGGTTAATTAAATTAATTCTTTTTTCTAAGAGATTGATAATGAACCATTTAAATGCCAAATTAAACCTAAGAATTTAATTATCCGAGTACTAACTTTCAAGTTTTAAAACCACTACTGAAAACATATTGTCAATACATTTTCAGATAATAATTCTTATAAAAACTTTTCAAATAGAGCTTTACTCTAACTACCGGGCGATTTTACCAACAAATAAAAGAGCACTACTCTAACTCAAACCGGATAACTAAACCTTAAAATCTAATTTTTAGATTTAAGTTTGTAATGAAAAATAATATATTTCTCTCTAACATTCTTAATATAAAATCTTGAATAAAAATAAAATCAATTCATTTTGGAGATTTTTACCTATTTTATATTTCGCAAGCATAACAACGTTATTATTATATCATGCTTACAAATAGCAAGCAAAGTTAAATTTAATCACAAACAAATTAAATATAACATATAAGAACAAAACATAAAAAATAACCTTAAAGAAAATAAAATCATTACAGTACTTTGATGTTATTCATGTTACTGGAAAACCTCCAAACAGAATTTGCACTTCCATTTATTGAATAAAAAAACAAATAAATTAAAAAAACATAATTAGTTCTTCTAAAAAAGAAAAGAACTCTAAAACTAAGAAAAACTAAAAACTAAGAAAAACTAAACTAAGAAAAACTAAAAACTAAGAAAAACTAAACTAAGAAAAACTATAAACTAAAAACTAAGAGAGGAGAGAAAGAAAGAGAGAAGAATATGTGTTTTTAGGTGTGATTTGAAGTGAATAGAATGGGTGTATTTATAGGCGAGGAGAGGAATAAAAAGTGGATAAAAAATGGTGGAAACGCAGAGTAGTGAATGATGACATCATTGCTAACGTCATGCTGACGTGGGGCGTGGCGGCGCTGGGGGACTGGATACTGATGGGCATAGGCACACGCGGACTGGGCGTTGTGTTGGAGCGGTGCCCGCGTTGCTCGGCGTGGCTAGGCGGCTACGTGTGCGATTTCCTCCCTTTTGACATTTTTGACCCATTTTGTCCAATTTTTTTCATAGTTGTTGACCTTTGCTCATTTAATTTATGAATATATTTGTGATGTATTACCTCCGGTATTTTTCTTTGAGTCTTTAAGTTACTTTTTTAAGCGAAAGTACCTTAAAAACAATAAAAATACCCGTGATTCCGAAAAGATAGATTTATATAGAAATATGATAAAATCATATAAATATATATAATTTTAATCAATTAAAGTGAATAAAATCTTAATAATTTTAGTGTTTTTTTGAGCAATCATGAGAGATTCAAGAGGAGATTGGTTGTATTTCTTTTTCTACTCTTTTTTTATCAATTTTATATCTTCCTTTATGAAAAATATGAGCTTTATGAACACAATTATGTGTAATTAATTTATTAATCTAGGGATCTTATGAACCCAATTTTCACCATGTAATGATCTAAAATTTTACCCCAATTATAATTATAATTTCATTATATTATTTAATCTGATTTGTATGCTATTAATTGTTTGGCCAATAATTTATCTATAGAGGCAATTAAATAAATTTGAGAGAATTATTTAATTATTTGTCTTAATTAAATAACATGCATAGTTTTTAGTCAAAGATGTATGAATCTTATGTATGTGATTCATAATTGATGAACTTAATGAGTAGTATGCAATTTAATTGGCATGAGAGAGGAATACATGCTAGGTTAGATTCAATTGATCATGTAATTAATTGATAATTATTTTGGAGGGATTTTAGCCATTCGTATGTTTAGAAAATTGGGGGATTAAGTATTCTTAGATATTTGCTCATATATTTTTTTAGTTATAGAATTTGATTTAATTAATTATTTCTATTCATATTTAGTTATTTTAATTTTGTTTCCTCAAAATATAAAAACACAAAAAAAATTGATTTTTATTTTTTAAATTTTAAAAATTAATTTATAATAAAATAATCTCTGTGGGAACGATCATTTCTTATTATTATATTACTTGTTGCGATATGTATACTTGTGTATTCATTGCACACACTTCGCATGTAGCTGATCAGGCTTCCCTTCATAAGTGCTTGTTTTATAATCTACAACAAGACTTTTCAATCTTCATCAATTAGGACTTTGAAAAGGAATTAATGCACAATTCCTCTCCACTTATTCTCCATAATAGTGCTTCAATCTCTAACCGTTAACTCTGAATATATGCCATGCCTTGTCCTTCAAGTCTATTGATCTAAAAGGGGAAACTTTTTCAATTGTATAAGGACCTGTACATCTTGATCTTAACTTACCTGGGGAGAGTCTTAGTCATGAATTAAAGAGCAAAACCTATTATCCTGGAGCAAACTCATGCCTAAGAATTTGTTTGTCATGTCACTTCTATGCCTATTTTTTGTAGATTTTTGCATTTTCATAAGCATCGTTCCAGAACTCATCCATTTTATTCAATTGAAGAAGTCGTTTTTCCCCTACTACCTTCAAATCAAAATTAAACATCTTTATAGATCGATAAGCTTTATGCTCCAACTTAATAGGGAGATGACATGCTTTTCCAAAAATTAATCGATAAGGAGACATCCTGATAGGTGTTTTAAAATTTGTACGGTATGCCCACAAAGCATCATCAAGCTCTTTTCTCAATTCTTTCTATTGGTGTTGACCATCTTCTCAATGATATTCTTGATTTCTCGATTTGAAATTTCAACTTGACCATTAGTTTGAAGATGGTAGGTAAGTTATATATTGTGCTTCACACCATATTTTGAGAAAAGGTTGTCGAATAACTTGGTACAAAAATGGATCCCTTAATCATTAATAGTAGCTCGTGGAGTGTCAAATCTTGTGAATATGTTGTTATGTAGAAATTTGAGAACTACCTTTGCATCATTTGTTGTTGCAGCAATTGTCTCCATCCACTTTGAGACATAATCAACTACTAATAAGATATAAACAAAGCCAAAAGAAGAAGGAAAATGACCCATAAAATCAATTCCTCAAATATCAAATAACTCAACCTCTAAGATATTTTTCAATGGTAGCTCTTGATACCTTGAAATATTTCCCATACGTTGGCACCAATCACAAGTTTTCACCAAAGTATAACTTTCACAAAAAATAGAAGGCCAAAAGAAACCACTTTGAAGTACCTTAGTTGTTGTTCATGTTACTCCAAAATGTCCTCCATATGATGAGGAATGGAAATGATGGAGAATGGTTAGCATATCCTCTTTAGGCACACATCTTCAAATGATTTGATTAGGGCATCTTTTGAAAATAAAAGGCTCATCCGTAAGATAATATTTCACATCATGCAAAAACTTCCTACATTGGTGATAAGTAAGATCTGGTGGCAATACCCTATAAGCTAGGTAGTTTTCAATATTAGCATAGCAAGGAAGCTTTATCTCACATGCAAAGAGCTGCTCATCAGGGAATGCCTCTTGGATTATTAAATATGGTTTTACTTCCTATTGCTCCAATCGAGAGAGATGGTCATCAATTGAATTTTGACTTCATTTCTTATCTCAAACTTTCAAATCAAATTCTTGAAGAAGAGGGATCCTACGAATCAGATTAGGCTTAGCATCCTTCTTTTCAAACAAATAATGAAGCGCTGCATGATCAATGAACACTATGACATTTGTACTAATGAGGTAAGACCAAAATTTGTCACAAGACAACACAACAACAAGCATCTCTTTCTCAATTGTTGTATAATTCAATTGGGCTTCATTTAGTGTCTGGCTTGTATAGTATATGGCCCTAAACAATGTCTTATTTTTGCCCTAACATTGTTCCAATTGCAAAGTCACTTGCATCACACATTACTTTAAAAGGTTGACTTTGATCAGGTACAGTCATTACTAATGCTGAAATTAGTTTCTTTTTGATTGCATTAAAGGCTTGCAAAGAAACATTATAAAAGTCAAATATAGAATTTTTTTCATGAAGATTACATAAAGATTTAGAGAGTTTAGAAAAATATTTTATAAATCTTCTATAAAATCCCATATGTCCAAAACAGCTTCTGATTCCCTTCGCATTCTTTAGAGGTGGTAGTTTTTCTTCTGTTTCAATTTTAGCTTGATCAACCTCAATTCCTTTAGATGACACTCTCTTAGTTTAGGACAAGATTTTTATGTTCACATCTTTGCAAAACAAGAGCTAAATTATGCAATCAATGATCAAAATATGTACCAAAAATCGAAAAAATCATCCATGAAAATTGCCATTATATTTTCTACCATATCAGCAAAATAGCCATCATGCAACGTTGAAATGTTGTTAGGGCATTCCATAGTCCAAAGGGCATCCTTCTAAAAGAAAATGTTCTATAAGGGCATGTGAATGTAGTTTTCTCCTAATCTTTGGGAGCTATGACAATCTAGTTGTACCCTGAATAACCATCTAAGAAGCAATAATAGGGATATCCGCTAATCGATCTAACATTTGATCAATGAATGGAAGTGAAAAATGATCCTTCCTTGTTGCTTTGTTAAACTTCTAGTAGTCCATGCATACACACCAAGTCGTGATTTTTCTTGTAGGAATAAACTCATTGTTGTAATTTTTCACCACTGTTATTCCACCCTTTTTTGGTACAACTTGCATTGGACTTACCCATGAGCTGTGTGAAATAGCATAAATAATTCCAATATTGAGAAGCTTCAAAATTTCAGCTCTTAAAACTTCCTTCATTGTTGGATTTAATCTTCTTTGGGGCTCAATTAATGGTTTGTAAAGTTCCTCCATTAGAATCTTGTGCATGCAAATGGAATGACTTATACCTTTTATGTCAGAGATAGTCCATCCCAAGGCTGTTCTATACTCCCTTAACACACGTAGCAACTTTCCTCTTCTTTAGGTGTAAGTGATGCTTAAACAATCACTGGAAAGGTGTAACTATCATCCAAGAATGCATAGCAAAGATGCTCAGGCAATTGCTTCAACTCTGGAGTTGTAGTTTACTGCACTTTTTCTGTAGAGATTACAGAATCCATCTTTGCTAAATGATATAACTTATTGCAATGCTTCCAAGGGAAATACATAGTGGAAAAATTCTTCACTAACAAAAGGTAAATCAGATTCACAAACAGTAGAGAGTTTTTAAAATCATAAGCATGAGTTGAAGTGGTGATACATTGTTCTAGGTGATCGGTTGGCATATTTTCTTGAAAGACTTCTACTACAAATTGTTCAATGACATCTACTCGAAAGTAAGTGCTTGGATTTTTTGGAAATCTCATGGCTTCATAGATATTGAACGTAACCTCTTCCTTCTTCATTCTCAATGTTAACTCACCCTTTTAAACATCCATTAAAGCCTTTCCCGTAGCCAAGAATGGTTGGCCAAGAATTAGTGGGACATCTTAGTCTTCATCCATATCTAACACCACAAAATTAGTAGGAAAAATAAATTTATCTACCTCTACTAATACATCTTCTATGATTCCACGTGGATACTTGATGGATCGGTCTGCTAGTTGCAAAGAAATGGTTGTTTGTTTTATCTATCCAAGTCCCAATTTCCTAAAAATAGATAGTAGCATAGGATTAATGCTAGCACAAAGATCATATAAAACTTTATCAAAAAATGAATTTTCAATAGTGTAGTGTAAAGTGAAACTTCCTAGATATTTTAATTTTTGAGGTAATTTATTTTGGAAGAATGGTACTACATTTTTTAGAAAGCTTCACTGTTTTGAACTCCTCTAACCTTCTCTTCTTGGAAATGATGTCATTTATGAATTTGGCATAATTGGGAATTTGTTCCAAGGTATCTACAAAAGGAATATTTATGTGAATTTTCTTAAAGATATCCAAAAACTTAGAAAATTACTTATCTAATTTTTGTTTTTGAAAGCGTTGAGAAAAAAGAAGTAGGGTAGAGAGAATAAAAGAATGGTTAGGAAATGAAATTGATGGAGGCATGTTAGTCTCTCTTAGTGTATCATCAACAATCTCTTATTCTTTTACTTTATTGTTGCTTTTTCCATTGTTTGGAGCTATAGGGGTGGATTGGGTTTCCTTTAATGGTGACTTCTCAATTTATGTTCCACTTCTATGTGTATTGGCCTTGCATTGTTCCTTTGGATTTACTTCTGTATTGCTAGGAAAAGTTCCTCTTTTTGGGAATTTATGGTCGTGGCTAGTTGCCCAATTTTCACTTCAAGATTTCATAGTGGCTCCCATATTGCTATAATGAGTCTCAATGTTATCCGACCGTGAATCACTCTTTTTAAACTTTGCTTTGGTCTTTTCAACAAAGGAAACCATGGCATCCTCAAGTGACATCTTCTTCTCACTTGGTTGACTATCAAATCCTAGAGGAGTTTGCAGCACATTCTTTGTGTTTCCATAAGAAAATTCTCATGATTTTGAAGCCTTGGATGTTAGTAATTTGGCATAGGATTACCACGATAATTTTAGTTCTGATTGTTGATGTATTGAACATGTTCTTGACTTGCTTCATTCATCGAAACTGTCATACTTGAATCTGCACCATATTCTACACTTTATGGTATTTTTTGGGTTGTTGATAACTCTATATTTTAGAGTTATTTTATCCATTTTATTAATTATAATTGCTATGTTATTGATATTTTTAGTTAATTTTAATTTATTAAATTAATATTTACTGTTAGTTTTTTAAGGAATATATTTTTTAAAAAAAATTAAAGAATTTGAATTGAAAAAGGACTTAATTGGAAATAATAAAAGCTGAAAATATAATTTAAATTAAAAGAGGACTTAATTGCAAATATCAAAAGTTTAAAAGTTAATTTGAATTAAATTGAAGGGCTAAAATGCAATTAAATAAATTTTATTTTTCTGCGCAGGAAAAGGAGGACCATGAGTGCCATTATCAACACGCATCACGCATTGTTATATCATACAATCAACAATGAGGATCAGGCGAGTGTGATACATGCGCGAGATAGGCAATTGGTCGCATTTCCCAAAATGCATGCTGCTCAGCATATAGGGTGGGGTCCACATGTTTGCGTAGTCTGTCGCGCATTGACCAACGTGCCAAGTTCCCGTGCGATGCGGTCCACCTATTTTGCGTGCGCCTTCTCATTACAACCAATATGAATATACCACATGTCCTGTTATTTCTTCCAACGAATTAGAGCTCGACACGTGGCATGCGTAATGTATAAAAAAACCAAAAAATCGAGTGCACTTTCCAGCCGATTTGCACGTTATTTTTGACACTTTTTACACGCGTGGATGATTTTTGTCCCCCACTACATGCGTGTTCTAAAATAATTTTGGGTGGTGATATATTTTAGGGACGCGAGGGAAGTCGAGTTTTTTAGTTTTTCAGTTTTAGTTTTTTTTCTTAGTTTGGAGTTCTGTTCTTTTTCTTAGTTTTTCCTCTATGTGTTTAAAGAAAAAATAGAGAACATGCAGTAGCTATTTTCTTGACTTGTTGTTATTTTGGTAGGGAAAAATAGAGAGAAAAGAGACAACGAAGAAGAAGAAAAGGGAAGGAATTTTATTTTTCATTGAGGAATGGTGAAAGAGTTTTTTCTAATCCTTTTTCTTTTAATTTTATTTCTCTGAAATGACTGAATATTTTCGTATTGTAATTTTAATTTCTGCTATGAACTAATTTATTTGTTCTAGGATTGTAGTGCAACTTAAATTATGAAGCTTGAATGAATTATTTTTGAATGATTTATGGGATGCTTTTAAGTTGTTTATTTTATCTGTACTTAATACTTTTGATTATTGGAAGATTAATTAATTGATCTGTGACACTTAAATAAACTAGAAAAAAGCATTTTTGTGTATTGCTCGTGATAGAATAACATATATATATATAAGGGATAGGAATATACCTTTATTGTACGTGTAACTATTTGAGAACTTAGAACTTAATGAATCTGGTTGAATTTAATTCTCATAGGAATATAGTGAATTATTTTAGCGAGATGTGTCTATATGGAGCTCGGAAGAGATATATGGATAAATTAGGAGTTCTTGGTTAACAACTTAAATGTGAGAACATAAATCAAGAGAAAATAATATGATTTAAGTGGATTAATTTGGTGAAACTATAATCCTAGAATTTTCTTATAAACTGTTATAAAAATTAGTTAGTCAAACAGCATCAAACTATCGACTGTTTGGATAAAATCAGATTGAAATAATTTTAGTACTTAATGAACACTAGTAACAAATCTCTGTGGGAACGATATTTACTTATCATTTTATTACTTGTGACTGTATATACTTGCACATTTTCATGTTCTCCTAAAGAGACAATAGTTGTCAAGGTTGAAACCTTATGAGATAGAGAAGCAACTTGAGCTGAAAGGGTAGCAAACGACTCTAATTCATGAATCCTAACAACTTTCTTAGCCATATATATTTCAATTGTCTTTGACATCAAAGTACCACCAAAAGCAGTATCAACTATGGTTCTAGTTTTCCCATTTAACCCATTATAGAACATCTGAACTTATAACCAATCTAGCAATCCATACTGAGGGCAATGCCAAATAAAATCTTTATATCTTTCACATGCTTTATAGAGTGTTTCAAAATCATTTTGCCTAAATTGACTAATATCACTCCTGAGTTGGGCTATTTTTGCAAGTGGAAAGAATTTAGCAAAAAAACATTTCTATCATGTCCTGCCAACTAGTGATGCTTCCCAGTTGTAGAGATAGTAGCCAACCTCTAGCATTGTTCCTCAATGAAAAAGGAAATAATCTCAATCTAATGATGTCTTCAATAACACCATTCATCTTTACAGTGTCACAAATCTCCAAAAACATCTCCAAATGAATATTGGGATCATCAAGTGACGATCCGCTAAATAAGGCTTGTTGTACCATGTTGATCAAGGCCAATTTGAGCTCAAATTATTGACATTAATAGTCTGGCATCTTACACCTGAATAATTGTCATTCACAATTGGTCTTACATAATCCTTAAGATGTGTGGCTGTGCATTCTATTATGCTTCAAGTCACGCTTACAATGAAGACTTTTTTTTAATGAAAAGTTGTATATTGTTGTTTCTTTTTGTGTGGTTTTGTCGAGTGGTTCACATGAAATAGCTTTACACTTCATCTTCAAATTGTTATGAGTTTTATCTTTAGCAATTTTAAATTAAATAATTTTCTAGTGGTGGTCTCATACCAATTTCATGAATATTGTTGGGGGTTTTGTATGTATGTTGTACAAAAAACATTTGCGTATACTGTAGGAGCTTTTCTGTGAATTGTTGGAGTTTTTGTATGTATATTGTTGAGGATTTTGTATGTATACTATTGTATTCTTGTTTGTTGTGAATTAGTTGGTTATACTTTTAATTAGGTGGACTTGTTAGGAATTAAGTCAATATCTATTTCTTGTTAAAAATAACAGAATCATGAGGTAATTATTTCACCCTTAAGATGCAAATTGATGGGTATTTTATGGAAGATATTTATTGGAACCTTGAATACACATGGGAGAGGTTGGATTTCTATGATTACTGTCGTATAGATAAAATGGATTTGTGAATAATGAAAGAATTAATTATAGACTTGGAATTGAGCGGGCTAGAAGTGAACATTTACTATAAGATTCCTAAACTTAGGGCAATAGTGGAGTGAGATTTATTATAACTGAATGATACCAAGCATTTTGAAAGTTGCATATGATTAAGTATTGATAACATGATAGATGTTTATATTGATGTGATACATGGTAATGGAGATTAAGATGAACAAAATGAAGAAAAATCAGTGGAGGTTGACATGAAAAATTTGTGAGAAGTTGATGAGACTAGTGAAAAGGACTATGAAGATGTTAGTGAAATAGAAACTGGAAATGATATTAACGAGGAGTTTAGTGTTGAAGAGGATGTTGATATGGATGTTCTTATATTTAGGATGTGTGATTTAAGGTTAGAAACAATTGAGTTGAAGCTTAGTATGATCTTTGAAAATGTTAAGGTCATGAGAAATACAATTAAGCTTTATGGTTTGAGGCATGGTAAACATATGAAGTATAAAAGAAATGAAAAAGAAAGGATTCATATGTGTTGTAACAATGTAGGTTGTCATTGAGAATTATTTTCTAGAAAATAGTTTGGAACTCCATTGTTTTTTATTTATAAAGGTCATGACGAGGATTTTCATAGTTGTAGAAGAAATTATTCATTAAAGGAACAGATAACTAGCACATTTGTGGCTGAAAATTCATTGGATTTTTTTGTGAATGAACCAAAGGTAAAGTATAAAAGGGTACAATATGTTGTTGTGAGGGAAAAGTGCTATGTGAAAATAACTAAAGATGTGATCAAGAAGGCAAAAACAAAGACTAAGAAACTGATTCAGGGTAGATTTCAAAATCAAAACCCTACATTGGTTTAATATGGTGAGCAGCTTAGGGGGACTAATCTTGGTACCACAGTAGTACTAAAGAAGGGAAAGGGTAAAAAGAGTGCTATTAGGTTTAAAAGATATTTTGTGTGCTCAAGACCTATGAAGGAAGAGTGGAAAAAAGGTTATAGAAGATTCATAGGATTAGAGAGATGTCATTTGAAATGGAATAATGTGGGCATCCATCTATGTGTTGTGGAAGTAGATGCAGAAAATGGGATATACCCTATTGCTTTTACTGTTACTGAAACTGAATCGAAAAAACATGGAAATGGTTTGTTAAGATATTATTCAAGAATCTTGGGATAAGTGGAGAACAACATTGCACTATCATGAGTGATGAGATGAAAGGAATAATTCCAACAGTTAAGTCATTTATGCCTAACATGGAGCATAGAACTTGCATTTGGCACATGCACAAAAATTTCACAAAACAAAAGGGTGAAAGGGTGTGTGATTTTTTTGGGAAGCTGCTAAAGCAAATATTATACCAGAATTTGAATCATGGATGCACATCTGAGAGCACAAGTCAGAAACAGGTCACAAATGCTTGGCTAGCAAACTAGCAATGTCATGGACAAAACCCTTTACAGGTTACATTATTTCTTTTCAGGTATTTTGTTTGGTTTCACTTGTTTAGGTTTAAATTGTATGATTTCATTTAATTATGTTCAAAAATTTGGCAGGACATCTTCACTTTGTGACAATCAAACGAACAATTTATGCAAGTCTTTTCAACACAGAATTGTTATTAGCAAGAGAGCAACGTATCATGACCATGCTTGAGACAATCAGGGTTTACATAAGTGAGAGATTTAAATCAAAGGGGGATGAGGTGGAGAAATGGAAGTATCCAATATACAGGAAAATAATGAACAAAATAGAAGTAAATATTAATTTGTCTAGTACATGCAGTGCAAGACACAGTGGGGGTATCTATATGAAGTATACTTTGAATTCAACAAAAAGTATGTGTTGACTTATTAAATAAAACATGTACTTGTAGGGAATAGGACCTCGGTGGCATACCATGAGAAGCATTCTTACAAGTAAGATGAAACCCAATTTCATATGTTGATCCAATATATAAAAGACTGGCATTTGAGGACCAGTATAGATAATATTTTGAACATTTTACCTCATTCTGTTTACGTTTGTATTGATTCATTTGTATTTATGTTTGTGTATCCTAACTACTTGCTATAATTTTGCTATTTGTGTAGTCTTATTATTAATCATGTTCCCAATTGCCATTTTTGGCCTCAAACAAATGAAAAAGAAGTTCATATACATCCTCCAAAGTATGTGAAACGAAGTGAGAGGCCTAAAATTTCTAGGAACAAATCTGCCTTTGAGCAATTTTTGAAGAAAGAAACATCATCATCAAATATTGAAGTTAATATTGAAGGGAACCCAAATAAGGGGTGGTTATTGCAAGGAGCATGGACATAATCAAAAGGGGGTGTAAGAGGAAAAAAGGAGCAACCAGCACACATGGAGGTAGCAGACATGGTCAAACAGAAATACGGATAACCATCCAATATTTGTCCATTTTTTTATTTTGTAATGATTACAACTAAAATGTTTTATTTTATTTTACAGATTTATGGTGGAGCCCCTTTAGGTACCCAAAGCTCAATCAACATGGAGCAAAGTCATGGCAAAAAACCAAAAAGTACTAAAAGAAAAGCACATAGGATTGCTCATAGTACAAAGGCTGTCATAAACCCCGACAAGAGGATTAGATCTAGAGTAGAACAACAGATAATATATGGAGCAGACTAGAGTAGAACAACTTGAATGGAAAACTGTTTTGTATAGGAAACTGTTTTGAATTGTAAACTGCTTGGATTGTGAACTGTGAAAATTGTTTTGCTTATGATTGGTATGGCTTGTAACTTGTTTTAGATAAAATGGATTGTAAACTGTTTGGTTTTGTTTATTTCACCAATCATTTTATTTTGGATTTAGACTAAAGGTAACAGTTGGACACTTTTGTAAACTGTTTATAACATGTTCTTGTAAGCATTTAGTAGATAACATGTATGGAAGAGAAACAGGTTGAGGTCAGTCATGAAGTTTAAGATCATTGTGTCAATCAGTTTATACGCATAGTTATCATAAACATAATAAATGCATAGATCATTAGCAAAAAATAACTAAAAAAATAAAAGAAGCATAGACGGTATATGAATAAGGCTATGGCGACTAGATAATCCATAATTGTGTAAAATTCCAGACAAAGTAATAACAGTAAGAAAAACATATGGAATTGAAGGGAAAACATATGGGATTGAAAACCTATGAACATAAGTTCTGTTAAATTCCCTCAGTATCCAAGAAAGTAAACTAGTGTTTACAAAGTAAACCATTGTTTCATAAACATTAGAAACCAAGATGTTTACATTCATTTATCATGCTTTCATATACATCAGAAACCAGAATTGAAGGGCTAAAATGCAGAACATATTGTTGATTACATTCATCATTTTTTTGCTTTACAGGTACCATAAATGCCATACATGTTTTGGGTACATAACCAAAAACAAACGCAGGGTCTGTTTCATTTCAAAACATAGGTGATCCCTAAACAAAACCAAAAATACAACATAATCAAATCAAAACAAGGCCAACTGTTAATCCTAAACAGATACAACCCCTCATCACCATTTACTGCATTATATTACTTTACATATTTTAGATACATCATGAACAATGAAATAAGAATAAGAACAACAATCTTCAATTGTTTCTTCAACTGGGCGATCTTCACATCCTGCGCCTTGCTTCGATTCAATAGCCCTGTAATAATTTCACCAGTTCTTTAATTAACAACTGGATCAATCCAAGCAAAATAATCACAACCATGATTCACTCTGCCTGTTGCCCTGCATTTCCTCCGCTGAAAAACCCCAAATAAAATTGTTAAACCCTAAAACATATCCTGTGAATCATACTAGGTATAAAAATCAAGAAAAATGAATAAAAAAAGAAACAATATAACTCACCAGTGAGCAACCAAAAAAATCTCCTAACTAGGTTCCTTTGGGTCCACGATGTTGAGCTATCTGCTTGTAACCAACAATGGCAGAAAGAAGTTACAAGCATATCTTCCATGCTCACCTCTGTTCGTCAACGCTCGGAAAGAGAGGTGATAGGGTGCTAACAGATTTGGGCTGAGAGAGAGAGAGAGATATACATAGAGAATTGTGAGGAAATTTTTGAAAAAAAATAAAAGAAGAAAAATTGATAATGGCTGGCGAGATAATTAAGAGGGAGGGGGGGAGCCAGTTGGAAAAGAGGAAATGTCTTAAACGACCACACTTGCCCTCATTAATTTAAGCACGCAAATGAGTTTTTTTCAAAACAAAATATCGCTCCAAAAAGTAAAAATTTCATATATTTTTTTAAAAAGTAATAATAACCAAATTAGATGAATAAATTATATATTTGTTTTAATCAAAATTACTATTGAGCACCATGTTGATTGTGCTTAGAAGTAGTGGTGGCTTATGCCCAGGAGTTAATGGCCTAAGACTGTGGTTTGTGATTAGGGACGGTGGCCATAAAATCAAATTAAGAAGAGCATTTAGAAAGTTGTGACCACAAACCATATATTTATAATCTTTCAATGAATGAGAAAAAGGGAGAAAAATTTACACTACAATTGCAGTTTGCTCACACCCAAAGAGAGTAGTTTGTATTACATTTTAGGAGCTTTGGTTGGGACCTACATTGTTATCAAAGTTTCGTTACAATGGCAACCAACAAAAGAGAGAATTGAATCTTTAGTGGCTGGACTTAGTGGCATTCAAGATGGAATGCAGCTCCTTAAGGAAATTGTCCAGTGGCTATCTGTTGTGTGTTTTACAATACACATAAAAACGTGTAAATATACACAGTCACAAGTAATAAATATTTTTAAGTAAAGATCGTTCCCACGGAAATTTGTTACTATAGTTTGTTGAGTACTAAAATTGTATCTCTCTGATTTTATCCAAAACAATCGTTGATTGAAAAAAAGGTAAAAGGAAAATAAGAGAACTCTAGGATTGCAATTTTTCACCAAACTAATCCACTCAAATCATATTATTTTCTTTTGATTTATATTTTTTAGTACATTTAATTTGTCAACCAAAAACTTCTTTTTTTATTCATACATCTCTTCCGAGCTCCGTATAAACACACCTCGTTAAATTAATTCACTATATTTCTATGAGAATTAAATTCACCAAGATTCATTAAGTTCTAAGTTCTCAAATGGTCACACATACAATTAGGGTATATTCCTATCCTTCATCATACATGTCATTTTATCTACGAGCAATTTACACAAAAATGCCTTTCTCAAGTTTATTTTTATGCCACAAATTGTTTTGATAAAATTCGTAAATAATCAAAAAGCATTAAGCGCAAGATAAAACGAACAAATCGAACGTCTTATAAATCTATCAAAAATAATTAAAATCAAAGCTTCATATATTTGAATCAAATGCAACTCTAGAAAAATTAACTTACTTCATTAAATTAAAATAAAAATTACAACAAATACAGAAAAATAAGATAAACAAGAAGGAAATTAAGACATCAAGTAACGAAAATATTTGGCACACGCGGAACACAACAGAAGCCAAAATGGCTTCTGCGTGTTCCACAGTCTAACCCCTAAATGGAACCCCTAAACCCAACCAAAAAAAACTTCCTTAAAACTAAAAACTATCTCCTATTTATAGCAAAAAAATACATTTAAAATATTACATTTTTTTCTTTTCGGAAACGTGTAAAGAATATTCCCTGGAAAATAAAATCGTCGCGTTTCAAAATTCGATATCGAAAAACGGTAATTAAATATCACGCGTAGACAAGGAGCCGTTCTGACTTTTTTTTAATTTCAAAGTACATGCCACGTGTCAGCGTCTGATTCGTTACATGAAATGGTGGGACACGTGGCCGCATATAACAGGATAGAAAGGACGGGCTCACGGAAAAATTGCCACACCTGATTGCAGGGCGAGAAACGTGGGAGACAACTCCTGAGACGCATCCGGGATTCTGCGCTTTTGCGTTCAACGAAACATGCCACGTGTCCTAACATGATTGGATGATAGATTAAGTGGGAAACATGGCAGATTCTGGTTTGCGGAATAACCGGGCATGCGTAAGCAGGGAACAGCGGCTGCAATGCGTCAGACACGTGGGTCCCACTTGCACGCCGACCTACGCGACAGGTGGGCCCCACTCGGGTGCCGAGCCGCATGAAAGTGCAGAGCCTGCATCCAGTCGCTTTGGTCGGGCTTGATGAACACGCGCGAATCTGAGCCGTTTCTTCTTTGATCGGACGGTCTATGTTGGGCAAGTGTGATCTTGCGCGTGGACTTCATCTCTCCTGTGCGAAAATTAACTTCAATTAATTGTATTTTGACCCACAAATTTAATTTAAATTACATTTTAAACTTTCTTAAATTACAGTTAAGCCATTTGCTAATTTTAAATTAAATTTTTAAGATTTAAATAATTATAATTAAGCCCAAATTTAATTTAAATTATATTTTCGATTTTTATACATTGTAATTAAGAACTATATTATTTGAAATTATATTTGTTGACGAAAAAATATGAAATTAAGTACATTTTCGATACAAATTATTTAATTTTATTAAAAATGTATTTTTAATACATAAAAGGAAAATATTAATTTATTTAACAAAAATTAACTAAATATTAAAATAACATAGCAATTATGATTACTAAAATTGATGAAAATAACTATATAAATGATGAGTGCTCAAAAAGCACTAAAATTACCATGATTTTATGCTCATTAATTGATTAAAAATATATATTTATATGTTTTATCATATATTGATATAAATTTTTGTCTTTTTCGGAATCACGGGTATTTTTATTGTTTTTCAGGTATTTTCGCTTAAAAACGTAACTTAAAGACTCAAAGAGGAATACTGGAAGCAATACATTAGAATTATATTACTAAATAAATGGGGAAAGGTCAACAAATATGGAAAAAATTGGACAAAATGGGTCGAAAAGGTCAAAAAGGAAAAATTGCGCTTGAGTTGCCCATCCCGCTACAGGCCACGCTACCGGTATCGTTTCATCCGCACTGCGCTACTATGCCCTCTCGCACGCGCCGACACCATTTCGCCA
Source organism: Hippophae rhamnoides (assembly GCA_033030585.1). Taxonomy (NCBI): domain Eukaryota; kingdom Viridiplantae; phylum Streptophyta; class Magnoliopsida; order Rosales; family Elaeagnaceae; genus Hippophae; species Hippophae rhamnoides. The sequence continues at coordinate 41,383,445 of CM065438.1, read as the reverse complement.
CATTTTTCACGTGCGGCCGCCCATGACGTCATGCTGACGTCATCAATGACCTCACCATGTCCATTACGCGTTTTTACATTTTTTTAACATTCTTTTACTCATTTTTTCTCTCCATCCTCACCTATAAATACCCCCATTCCCTTCACTTCAAAACCACACCTCAAAACACACTTCTCTCTTCTTTCTTTCTCTCCATTTCTTAGTTTTTAGGTTTTTTTAGTTTTTCTTATGTTTTAGCTAGTTTCTCTTAGTTTTAGAGTTCTTCCCTCTTTGGGAAGAACTAGTTATGTTTTTGTAATTTATTAGCTTTTTGATTCAATAAATGGAAGTGCAAATTCCGTTTGGAAGTTTTCTAGCAACGAATGGCATCAATCGTAAGGATTTTATTTTCTTTGACTATTTTTTATGCTTTATTCTTACATGTTATATTTAATTTTTCTATGATTAAATTTAAGCGTGCTAATGCTTGTAAAAATGATATAATAATAACGTTGTTATGCTTGCGAAATATTAAATAGGTAAAAATCTCTAAAATGAATTGATTTTATTTTTATTCAAGATTTTATATTAAGAATGTTAGAGAGAAATATATTATTTTTCATTACAAACTTAAATCTGAAAATTAGATTTTAAGGTTTAATTATCTGATCTGATTTAGAGTAGTGCTCTTTTATTTGTTGGTACAATCGCCCGGTAGTTAGAGTGAAGCTCTATTTCAAAAGTTTTTATAAGAATTATTATGTGAAAATGTATTGACAACATGTTTTCAGTAGTAGTTTTAAAACTTGAAAGTTAGTACTCGGATAATTAAATTCTTAGGTTTAATTTGGACACCTTGAATAAAGTTTAAACTGTCTAACCCCACCAAAGGTGGCATTTAAATGGTTCATTTTCAATCTCTTAGAAAAAGGAATTAATTTAATTAACCAAATTAGTTATCAACCCCGTCCATAGGTGTTAATTGATTTGTTTAGTTAACAAAGAATATCTAACCCCACCAAATGTGGTATTCATACAAAAAAGGGAGAATCAATAAATATCAATTCATATCTTTAATAACCTAAATAATACGAGCAAGCATAATTAACTTAGTTATTATATCCATAAATACTCCATTATTTATAAAAGATAAAATTTGCATGAATGTTTATTGAATCTATGTTTAATTTTCTGTAATTAGATTAAAAACACAAAAACCCCAAAATATCGTGACAGGATGTTTAGGATTTAATTTCGTTTTTAAAAGTTTGAATAATAAATTAAAAACCACATACATTCCTTCCTTAGATCGACCTTGGGAGTATACTTATCATTTTCTACGAAATGATTCGTGCACTTGCGAGAGTTTTATAAATATAAAACCCAATTCTGCTCATCAATAAAATACAGTTATCACTATCCAAACTATTTCTCGCAGCAAATGACCATTTGAGCATCCACAAATAGAGGTGTTTATAGTCTGATTTGATCATGTTTTAAATAATTTTTTTTAATCAAACTGGATCGTTCATATTATTCAAACCGGACCAGATCAGATTGTTTGGCTATCCAAAATATTGTAATCGAACGATTTGGTCAGAATTTGATTAACGGTTTTGAACGGTTAATAATACATAAATATAATACAGTTTAATATGATATAGTTTAATTGGATATTGGATATAGACAGATGTGATGCTCATCAATCATCATACATAGACATTATTGTTAAATACATAAATAAATACATAAGATGTTATCAAAATTCAAAAGCAAAACATATTAGACATGAAGAAATGAAGTCTCAATATCTCATTTACACTAAATTCTTAAACATATACAAATACAAACATAAAAACTCACAATCAACAACAATATATCATTAGATAATAATATTTAAAACTTACTCATTATTAATCATTAATGATCAATGTAGTGTCTTTAATGAATTCTAGTTACTCTACAATCAAATAAAACCGCATATCATTAGATAATAACATTTAAAAAATAAAATTAGAAATAAATTTTAAGTCTTACAATTATCTAAATCAACATCTTCATAGATCTATATCTCTAGGTCATCATTATATTATGGTAAGGCGATATAGTCATTATTAATGGAGGAACAGAACCAATTTTGACTACATACTAATGCCTCTCCCATTTTAGGATTCAAAAAACTCCTAATGCAAAAGTTGAAACTTGAACTACTAACACATCATGTGCAATGAGAGAGATGATAGAAAACCTAAAAGAATTTTCCTTCCATCATTTCAATATATCAAACTTATCCAACATGCCATTTTTACATGGGGTGTTCAAATATTTTTCAACCTCAGTTTTCAACTCCAAACTATTTTTCTTCTTTAAGCGTTTAAGAAATTTCATCTTTCTTGCTTTCTCAGATAAAGGAATCCTTCATATTACATCTTGTGGTTGAGTCACATTAGATTGAAAATCCTTTCCATGAACTAACATATAGTAGGTTTTGATCATATCCATGAAAGTATTTTTTACATTATCTCTCAATTTTTGAACAATTTCTAAATTATAAATCTCTTTAAATAGGAATTCCAAATACTCCAATTTGTACCTTGGATCAAGTACAAATGTAACATACAACATCTTATTAGTCTTATCTACATTTCCCCAATATTTCTCAAATTTTGTTTTCATGCTTGTAAAAACTATGAATGTTGACTATTTTCGTAGATAAAATATTTATCTATAATTTTTTAGGCCTGCTATCAAGTCTATCGAGAAAAGTTAAATAAATGCTCGAGTTCTATATAATTGTACTTCAGGTATATCTTTGATAACTACGACACATAGGATTACATTTATGCATTTAATAACACATGTTTATAAATCTAAAATTATTTTTGATGCTAAAATATGGAATAAGATATGCTAAAATATTAGATAAGATATACTTTAAATTATAGCTAGAATCTTTAGCATAAAAGATAGCATAAAATCTATTTTAAAAGATATTAGATAAGATATACTCTAAATTATAGCTTAAATCTTTAGCATAAAAGATAGTATAAAATCTATTTTTAAAGAATTCTTCTTTAAATAAGAGTTTTCTTAATTAATGAGTATTACTAATCTTATTTGTAATATAAAATATATTTATCAATTATATAGGATTAAGAGTTTTAATTTTTTCTATAAATAAAACTCATTACTCATTGTTTCAATCAACCACACAAGAACATTATTCTATTCTTCTTAATTTTTCTCTCTTGTTTTACAAATATAAGATCATAATTCTTTAGGCTTCTTTATTTAGTTAATCTATCAAATGTTGGTGTTTATGTTTGACTGATTAATAAGCCTAATTATTTTATGATATTTTGATAATATGTTCTTATGGCTTTTTCTTTATTTTTGTTCTTAAATTGTTAGATCAAATAATTATTTTTGTCATATCATAGTTATTTGATTTGATTATTAATATTTAAAGAAGCTATTTTTATTGAACTTGTGCTTGATCTTTTTGTTCTAGAATTTACTAGTTGATTTGATTTACATGACATATGTTTTGAATAATCTAATTAGGATTATTCATTATTAAATCCATTCTAGAACACACACGGGCACTTGTATTTTTTGTCCTAACTATTTTGCAATTAATTCGAGAATGTATCTGATTGGTGGAAAGCTTATTGGAACGTTGGTCTGGAAACCGCTCTCGCTAATATTGGAAACTGTGAAAACAGAGTGGGGGCTCGTAAGTAAAGTAAATTAAGGCAGTATCCTAGGGAGGGTATCATAATCGAGTTTGTACTTAAACATTTGATTTTCATAGTAGAAAGTTAGGTGGTCCGATGGACTGGTGGTTTTCCTCTTAGGTCATGGTTGTGGCCTATGTTGTTTCCACCTAAAAATATCATGTGTTATTCTCTTATTTCCGCACTTTATTTTTACACACGATTGCATGTCTGACCGCTTTGTTTAGGTTATTAAATTATAAATTAGTAAAAATTAAAAATAACCTATTCACCTCCTCTAGGTTAATTAGGTCTATATCTTATCAAATTGCAATGCTAGCAGCCATATTTTTCAACAAAAAATCATCGAAACCACACCATGTAAGTATTTGAGATTGAATGTTATGCAATTTTGTATAAATTTGATGTGGTATATAATGATTCCATATTTCTGACTTGAAATTTTTTGGTTTATTCATATCAGATTTGTTATCGGGGTGAACATTACTTACTTCTATTTCTCTTTTTGAAGATGAGTCATTTAAATACTGTGGTGGATTTTCCATTTGCTCTGAATGAATTTCAGGTTCAATGTCTTCAGTCATAAACATAGTAAAGTCTGGAAATTGACTTGGTCCAATAAACTCGTGTAAATAATCACCTATATATAAAATATAAATTAGTACATATTTCTAATATATTAAAATATTACTTTTTATACTTAATCAACAATCATTTCAAAACTAAAATAACTAAATGATCTTAGTTATAAACAAATGATATACCACTATTTATAAGAAATGTTTAAAATTAGCGTTAGTTATAAGTAAAAATTATTTAAATATAATTTGATGTATCTAGTCATAATACGAATGCGACCGAACTCAACTCACTCGTTAGATCACATACAAGATATAGGAAGTAAAAATAATATATATATATATATATATTCAAACCCAACTCAGGCCATGCCATTTAAGAATAATAAAAAGGGATCAGTGAGGAAACTCCTAAGGACCACCAAGTAAACCAGTTAGACAAGCCCTGGAATTCTAATGATTATAATTTATATGTAATGCAAGTTGCAATAATTTAGTGGAAACAAAAGAGTGTAATAGGGTTATTAGTATTATGGTGCCTCTTCCACTTCGATACCAACATTTCTCACATGTAATGTCCCCCACTTCTCCCCCATCACCATCCTCACCCTTATCCTCCAAAAATTAAGTCCACAACTTTTTTTTTCTTCTTTTTCCATGGAATCAGACTATGAATTATAATAAATGAATGCCAAATCAACTACCTTTTGTACAACAATAAATTGAATGTCCTATATTTTCACCTTTTTATTTTCATAATCAAGTATAACAATAACATGAAAATAGAATACAAATAACTTGAGAGCTAAGTTAATACAAAAACAAATTAACAAAAGCTAACATATAAAAAAATGAATAGGTAGGGATGTTTGTTATTCTGACACTCCATAAAACAACCCTTCTGGTAAGCTTATTCAGATTGAACATGCCCTAACAGTAGTTAGGTTTGGTCAAACATCTTTGGGTATTAAAGGTACTTTAACAGTGCTTATAATTTTTTTTTCTTGTTTGCTATTTGCAAATGTAATGTTGTTAACATATTAAGTGTTGGATTTATTTTTTGTCAAAAGAGAGAACATTTCGTTAATGGAAGCAACAATTACATCACAATACACAACATCCAAACAAAAACCTATACAAAATACACCACACAACTAGCAATCTTCATCCTATCTATATTGTTTCCAAGCCTATACCCATTTTTTTAGCTAGTAACATTGGAGATGGCCGTATGAGAACCAAAGGAAACAATAAATCTCCTAAACAATCTCCATGTTCAATAAGATTTATTTAAACATGGAAATACGTTGTGATTCAAAAACGAACGATCAACCACCTTGACACCCTCTAACAAACTAGAACCAAGATTTAAAGGAAATAAACCAATAAAACCAAAAGCACCATTATCCAAAATTCCCATACACAACGCAAAAAACTCAAAAGAAGTTAGTAAAATCAAAACCTTGCAAGAACAAAAAAAAGTAATTTTCATCCCTTTCATTATCCAAAGGCCAAGATTTTCATCTTCTTCTTCCTCTGTTACTGAAAACATAAACGCTAGAACCAACCAAATATTCCAAGAACAAACTACAGTTGAAAGTAAGATTGAACTCGTGAATGGAGCAATTCAATTTGAGAGAGTCAGCTCTCTAAACTAATTCGCAAGCAAACAAGATTAAGATCAAAAGGCATTATTCTCAAGTGTTGGCTTCATTTGCTGGTATATAAAGAGGTGAGAATGAATAACTAACATTTCATTCTTCTTTCCATAAGGTGGAAAAAATGTATGCTTACTTCATTAAAAGTAGAGGAAATCAATATGTATATGAAGTTTTTTGGAATTTTCACATAAGAGATAAGCCATATAATGCTTTATATTTATCTTCAAAAACATAAAAGAGAGTTTACTAATCTTTTCTAATCACGTTAGCCTAAGTTCATAGTTCTTATAAATATGTCTTATACCTATTTTGTTCATGGATTACTGAACGCGAGGCGATGTGATGCGAGGTCGGCTGGCACCTGGTTGGTGGTGGAGGGTTGGAGGTGGCGACGATGAGGATATTGTTACTGGAAAGTGATGCTTTTATATATGCTTAATTAGAAATTTTTTAATTATTTATTAAAATCGGTCCTGTCTGATTTGACAGGTTTAAAATTTTGTATAGCTGAATCAGACCGTTTGAAAATCGGTTTTACTCAATACAAATCAGATTAGACCGTTTTATTTATAAAACTATTCAATCTGATCTAGTTCTGTCCGGTTTTTTGGTTTAACCTGATTCAATCTGGTTTTTGGACATCGCTAGCCACAACAATGGCCGAGCAGAGTTTGGTTGGACACGTTGAGAAGAGAAAGATGGCAACAGACAAATAATTTCTTCGAAGATGGCAAAATTGGAATTCCCTAAATACATTGGAGATGATTCTAAAAAATGGCTCAATAGAGTGACCCAATTCTTTGAATATAAAGGAACGGAAGATGACCTAAAGGTCTCTCTCGCGTCCTACCACCTAGAAGGGGAAGCTAAGCAATGATGGCAATGGTTATGCCATACTTATCAAGATGACGGCTGCCGACTGACTTGGGAATTATTTGAGGAAGAATTGGTAGCTCGTTTTGGGCCAACAGAGTGTGAAGACTTCGATGAAGCTCTATCTAAGGTGCAATAGACTGGGACCTTTCGCGATTACCAAAAGGAATTTGAGAGATTGGGTAATTGGGTTTACGGGTGGTCGCAAAAGGCATTGGTAGGCTCATTCATGGGTGGATTGCAAGTAGAAATCTTTGAATCAATTCGTATGTTCAAACCCAAAACATTGAAGGAAGCAACGAGCTTGACTCGTATGAAGGATGAACAATTGCAAAGATAAAAGAGGCTATCACACCCACCACTACCTGTTCGTACACCACCGGCTTCACCTACAACCACAAAATTCTAATCTCTTAAGCGGCTATCTTGGGACGAGATGCAAAGATGGCGAGCATAAGGGTTTTGCTTCAATTGCGATGAGAAATTCTCTTCGGGTCATAAGTGCGAGGGCTCTCAACTGCTCCTACTAGAAGGGGACATCGTTGATGAACTCAAAGGAGATAATAACGAAGCCAACACTACTCTTCTCTTTGATCCAAAAATTTCCTTGAATGCATTAACAAGATGGACAACAGCAAAGACCATACGAGTTATGGCGAAGATTGGCAAGCATAAAGTAATTGTACTTATTGACAGCAGCTTTACACATAATTTCATCAGTGACAAGGTGGCTACCTTATTGTGCCTTCCCGTGGTACCTATTGAGCACTACAATGTACGGGTTGCAAATGGACAACCATTGAAATGCCAAGGAAGATTTGACAATGCCCACATCAGTATCCAAAGCATTCCTTTTTTCCATTACTTTGTGCTCTCTACCAATAAATGGTTTAGACATGGTATTGGGAGCTCAGTGGTTGGAGAAACTTGGATCAGTTATGTGTGATTGGAAGAGGATGACCATGGAGTTTCAATGGGCCAACAAACCATAGTTCTTATAAGGGACCAACACTTAAATCTTACGGCAAGCATCTCTAGAAACTATTTCAAAGGAGATAAGGTTTGACGGCTCTATTTTTGCAATCTGTTTGCAGTCATTAGACACACCATAATAGACCATTCAGCCAGATATGCAAGTGTTGATTGAGGCCTATGTTGACATTTTTAAAGAACCATAAAAATTACCACCAGTTTGAGATATTGACCACTTTATTTCCCTCAAAGAAGGAACTGAGCCAATCAACATACATCCCTACAGGTATGCTTATTGTTAAAAAGCTGAAATTGAAAAACAAGTTCTAGACATATTAAAATTGGGGCTAATTTGACCAAGTACCAGTCCCTTTTCATCACATGTCTTGCTTGTAAAAAAGAGGATGATACATGGTGTTTTTGTACTAATTACCACGCCCTTAATGTTACTACCATCAAAGATCGCTTCCCTATTCCCATTGATGAAGATATGCTCGATGAACTTCATGGAGCATCCTACTTCACCAAACTAGAGCTCCGGGTTGGCTATCATCAGGTATGTGTGGCTCCAACTGACATACATAAAACTACATTTCGTACACATAATGGGCATTATGAATATCTTGTTATGCCATTTGGTCTATGTAATGCCCCATCCACTTTTCAAGCTATAATGAACTCTATATTTTGTCCCTACCTCCGTAAATTCATCCTAGTATTATTTGATGACATCTTAATCTATAGCCCTAATTGGGACACACATCTTGAACATGTCAAAAAGGCTTTTGAAACTTTGAAACAACACACATTCTTCTTAAAGCTACAAAAATATGCATTTGGCCAGCAAGAGCTCCAATACTTCGGGCATATTATCATTGCCCAAGGGGTCAAGATGGACCAACAAAAAACCAAGGCCATGCTTGAATGGCCTCGACCTACTAATGTTTTAGAATTACATGGATTCTTAGGTCTTATAGGTTACTATCGCAAGTTTGTTCGCAACTATGGCATCCTAGCTCGACCATTCACTAATCTACTGAAGAAAGCCAATTTGAGTGGACTAAAGATGTTAAAAACTGATTTACACTCCTCAAGCAAGCTATGACTACCACCCCCACCCTTGCCATTCCCAATTTTCAGTAACCATTCACTATTGAATATGATGCTTCAAGGGTAGGAATTGGAGCTATACTTACTTAGCAAGGGAAAACCATTACCTTCATGAATCCTCGTCCATATAGGCCAAGGAAATGCTTGCAATCATTAATTCCATATGCACTTGGCACCCTATCTCTTCGGGCAGATGTTCTACATCCAAATTGATTAACAAAGCCTCAAATACTTACTAAAGCAGGTAACACTAGAACAACAAAAATGGGTTGCAAAATTACTTGGCTATGATTACGAGATAATTTATAAGCCAAGCAAGGACAATTCAGTCGTTGATGCCTTTTCCTGTGTGATAGGTTCTCCAACCCTTAACGCCTTATTTATTCCACAGGCTCACATCTGGGAGGACATCAAAACAGCAGCTGTAGATGATGCTTACATGGACCGCATAAGTAAGCTAGCTTTTGCCAAGCCGAGTTTTCCCTACACCAAACATAATGGGATAATCATATACAAGAACCGTGTGGTGGTGCCTCCCAAGTCTTAGATTCCAGACAAGCTATTACGTGAGTTCCATGACTCTCCTATTGGTGGACATTCTAATTGTGCACCTATAAACGCCTTGCTCAACAATTCTATTGGCCATCCATGTATTGAATGGTGGATACGTATGTCTCCTTCTGTGAAATGTGTCAACGAGCTAAAGCTTCCACGTTGTCCCCTGTAGGACTCTTACAACCACTACCCATCTCTTGCTAAGTATGGGACGACATCACAATGGATTTCATCGAAGGACTACCCCTACCACAAGGAAAATACACCATCCTTGTAGTGGTCGATTGCCTCAGCAAATCAGCTCACTTCTTGGCATTAGCCCACCCTCTTTTTGCCAAGGTAGTAGCCGAAATATTTGTCGAGGGCATAGTCAAACTACATGGCTTGCCCAAATCAATCATCAGTGATTGCAATCCCATTTTCATTAGCCACTTTTGGCATGAATTCTTTAAGTTGTCTAGCACAAAATTGAAGATGAGTTCAGCATACCATCCATAAACTGATGGACAGTTAGAAGTCGTCAATCGATGTGCTGAGCAGTACTTGCTTTGCTTGGTTCACCAACAACCAAAAAAATGGTACTCTCTTCTTCCCTGGGTAGAGTTTTGGTATAATATAACCTACCATGCTTCGATGAGCATGACACCTTTTCAAGCCCTATGTGGGCGTTCTCTTCCCATGATTCCACACTATCAATTGGGATTCACTCATGTTTATGAGGTGGATCAAAACTTAGCTTCCCGCAATGAACTTTTCACTTAACTCAAGCTCAACTTACATGCAGCCACCAATCGGATGAAACAAATGGGTGATTTGAGTCAACGTGACATAGAGTCCAGGGAAGGCGATTTTGTCTACCTTAAACTACACTCTTATCGACAACAATCGACAAGGTAGCATATCAACTCCAACTTTCTGAAAGCTCTCACATACACCCAGTATTCCATGTTTCCTTATTGAAAAAAAAGATTGGAAATTCACAACGATGACAATGTCATTATTATAGAACCTGAGAAGATCATAGATACTTGTTGGATAAAAAAAGGGAGAAATTTTTTAAGAAAAACTTGGTCAAGTAGAATTTCTTCCCAAAGAAGATGCCACTTGGAAGAATACAACTAAACTACAAGAACAGTTCCTACCTTGAACCTTGAGGACAAGGTTCCAGTTACCCAAGGTAGTATTGATAAACTAAGAAGATCTCAACCAACTTCTAGGCCCGGAGATACTTGGATTGAGTTTGTAATAATGTTTTAATTTTTAGTTGTAATTTCTACACTATTAGTTTTTATGGTTAGCTGTTTATATTTTCATTCCTAGTGTGATGTCCTAGTTTTTCTACACCATGTTGTAAATCTAATAAAAATTTAGAAACAATCCCAGCCCTAAATCATTCTTCCAATTTGTAACCCAAAATTATGCCAACCAAGACAAGTTAAGAAACAAAGTGACTTCCATGCGTGTTCGAATCAAAGATCAATTTCTATAACAAGCACCAAAACCTGAATTTTCCATTCAACAAGAATAGACATTCCATCCATTTTACCCGTCCAAATAACATACATCTCACCCACAGAAATGGGAATAAACAAGTATTGTAGATTTTCTGAGAATATTAGGCTGGAATAGTGTTGTACAGGCTGTGAATTTAGTGTAGAACAAGCTGGATTTTGGTTGTTGATACCAGCTGTATTATTCCTAAGTTAGTGGGAATTTGTCTACCTTTTAGTCTTATTTATAGTGCTGTATATACATGTGAATTAACAAGAGAAAATAAAATAAGAATTCAGTTTCTCTCCACCATCTCTCAATATTTTCTTCATGGTATCAAAGCTTCTCTGAAATCCAATTCTGTCCAAGGAAGAAATTTTTTATTTTTCCATTGCTGAAGAGTGCTTGGGACTCTATCTTCTCAACAGTGAAGACCTTCCAGAAAGACAAGTCCTTCAAGCTGTGTCCGAGGTTCAGTATCAAAATAAAGCTTTATTAAATTTTAATTCCAATAACAATGGTGAAATCATGTTGAAACACTATCGTCTCGGTCATCCTAATTTCCTATATTTGGAAAAACTTTTCCCTTCATTATTCAAAAATAAAAATTCAAAGGATCTTAAATGCGAAGTATGTGAATTCTCAAAACATGTTAGAAATTCATATCCTACTCTCCCATATAAAAAATCACATCCTTTCTCTCTAATTCACTATGATATTTGGGAACCGTCTCAAATCAAAAACATAACAGGGACACGATGGTTTATTTCATTTGTAGATGATCATACTCGAACCACTTGGTTATTTCTTATGAAAGAAAAATCTAAAACATGTCAGATATTTAAAAATTTTAATATCATGATTCAAACTCAATTTCAAACAAAGATCCAAGTATTGAAAACTGACAATGCTAGGGAATACTTCGCATGAATTCTCAGTGATTATCTATCAAGTCATGGGATTGTCCATCTAAGCTCCTGTGTTGACACACCTCAACAAAATGGAGTGGTTGAAAGGAAAAATAGGCATCTTCTCGAGGTAACTAGATCTCTCATGTTCACAACTCATGTCCCTAAACATTTCTGGGGGGAAGCTGTCCTTACGGCTACCTATCTTATCAATAGGATGCCCTCTCGTGTCCTAGCTTTCAAAACACCCATTAGTACTCTTCTTGAGTCATACCCACACACAAGAATCGTGTCCAACATTCCTTTTAAAATAGTTGGATGTTCTGCTTATGTCCATGTACATCATAGAGATAAACTTGATCCCAGAGCTATCAAATGCATATTCCTAGGGTATTCATCAAACCAAAAAGGTTACAAATGCTTCTCTCCTATCACAAGGCGATTTTACAATACAATGGATGTCACATTCTTTGAACAAAATCCATACTATTCCAAACCTGTTATTCAGGGGGAGAACATAGGCAATGAATACCAACTTTGGAATAGCATTACCACTCAGCCTCCCATAAATTCTGTCTCAAATCATATCCCGCAAATTCCAGAAAGTGAATCAGTATCTCAAACAAATGCTCCTAATAATCCCAATGAACCCTCAACTCCTCTACCAACAGATCCAAACTTCCATGTCCCAAACAATGATTTTTTTGTCTACTCTAGGAGGAGAAGAACTCAAGAGGGAACGGAGAACCAAGCATATCTTGAGCCAGTCCAAGAGTCCAACCCGAGTACAGATCACTTCGACAATTCACAAGGTAACATCACTGAATCTCCTATTATTGAGTTACCTCCTAATGATTTGAATTTGCCAATTGCTATAAGGAAAGGTGTAAGATCTTGCACAAACCACCCCATCTACAACTATGTTTCCTATAAAAATCTCTCACCAAGTTATAAAGCATTTATCAACAACCTTGAGCATATACAGGTTCCAAATTCCGTTCATGAAGCCTTTCAGGTACCTGAATGGAAGACAGCGATTTTTGAAGAACTCAGTGCCTTAGAGAAAAACAAGACTTGAGAGATCACAAAACTACCACCAGGAAAACAAGTTGTTGGGTGTAAATGGATCTTTACAATCAAACACAAAGCAGATGGCAGTGTAGAAAGATTCAAAGCTCGCCTTGTGGCTAAGGGATTCACTCAGACATATGGGATTGACTATCAGGAGACTTTTGCAGCTATAGCTAAGCTCAACACTATTCGTGTTCTTCTCTCCCTAACATCTAACTTGAATTGGCCTCTCTACCAATTAGATGTCAAGAATGCATTCCTCAATGGTGATCTCGAAGAAGAAGTCTACATGGACATTCCTACTGGAATTGAATCTCCTGTTCCAACCAATAGAGTTTGCAAACTTAAGAAATCCTTATATGGATTGAAACAGTCTCCACGTGCCTGGTTCGATAGGTTCTCTAAAGTTCTGAAGAGATATGGGTACAATCAATGCCAATCAGATCACACACTATTCGTCAAACACTTCTCCAATGACAAAATAGTTATCCTAATTGTGTACATAGATGATATTGTTTTAACAAGTAATTCTACAATTGAGATGAATAAATTCAAAGAATTCCTTGCCAAGGAATTTGAGATCAAAGACCTAGGAATCTCAAATATTTCCTAGGAATGGAAGTAGCACGAACAAAAAGGGACATATTTATATCTCAAAGGAAATATGTACTTGATCTTCTCAAGGAAACTGAAATGATTGGGTGTAAATCGGCAGAAACTCTGATGGACTCTACAGTAAAACTCGGAATCAAAGAAAATAGTACACCTGTGGACAAAGGCCGTTACCAACGATTAGTGGGAAAACTCATTTACCTATCCCACACTAGACCAGATATTGGTTTTTCAGTAAGTGTTGTAAGTCAATTTATGAACAGTCCTACTGAAGAACACATGGAGGCAGTCTATCGTATACTCAAGTATCTCAAGATGACACCAGGAAAAGGATTATACTTCAGTAAGAATCCCACCGGAAAAATTGAAGTCTTTGTAAATGCTGACTGGACAGGCTCTATAATGGATCGCAGATCTACCACTGGATATTGTACCTTCGTATAGGGAAATCTTGTAACTTGGCAAAGTAAGAAACAATCAATAGTCGCTCGAAGCAATGCAGAAGCTGAATTTAGAGCTATGGCCCATGGGATTTGTGAAGGAATGTAGTTAAGAAGACTACTCAATGAACTAGACTTCACAACTCCTGAACCTATCAGCATGCATTGTGATAATCAAGCTGCAATAAGAATTGAAAAAAATCCAATTCATCATGACCAAACCAAACATGTAGAAATTGATCGTCACTTTATTAAAGAGAAGTTAGATGGAAAAATTGTGGACCTACAATATACCTCTACCCATCATCAAATTGCAGATATCCTTACCAAAGCATTACCTCGAACAAATTCGAAGAACTGATTTGCAAGTTAGGAATGATTAATATCTATTACCAAACTTGAGGGAGAGTGTAGATTTTCTGAGAATATTAGGTTGGAATAGTGTTGTACAGGGTGTGAATTTAGTGTAGAACAAGCTGGATTTTGGTTGTTGATACCAGTTGTATTATTCCTAAGTTAGTGGGAATTTGTCTACCTTTTAGTCCTATTTATAGTGGTGTATATACATGTGAATGAACAAGAGAATAAAATAAGAATTCAGTTTCTCTCCACCATCTCTCAATATTTTCTTCAAGTATAAATCCCAAAAATTGAAAATATTACAAAGTATGAAATTAATTATTCAAATCGGTTGAAAGATTGATGCTGTAAGAATGGCCCCATCCTGACAACCCTGTGGAGCACCTACAGAGAATCCAATCAAAAGTTGTTTCCCCCATCTAAATTCTAAACGGTTTTGGTTTTTGGAGCCTTCTTGAGTTGTCTCTTCCGAATTGAGTTCTTCATCCCAATGAAGAAAAGCAATGCACCGAAAAGTGCCGTGTTCTGTTAAAGAGAAGTGAGCTAAGAAAACTAAACTTCAAAATGAAATAAACCAAAATCAATATATAGCATACACAGTTACACAAACCTGTAAGAAGCCATCTAACAATACACCAAACTCTCCCTTATTAGGACTACAGTTGTAGAAATCGTACAAAATTGGAGTGGTAAAAGCCAAGAGGAGAAGCTACATACAAAAGCAAAATTATTTTCTTATAAGTATGGTAAGAATGCAATACTTGTGTTCTGGTTTCTTTGTATTCCAAAACAAGTACTCAAAACCTATTAGAAAGAAAGTGCCAACCAAAATATAAGCTCCGAAGGAGCTGCCAAATACAAATAGAATGCCTCCAAGCCCTTTAAGTGCTATAATAGTTGCCACTAATTGTCTGGTCTGCATAAAATTTTATAGAAATGAAACAAAAGAGGGAAAAAGCTGAGGAATTTCCAAGATAAAGATTATAAACATTGAGAAAAGGGGTCTTACATCAATATCTGGTAATGCAACCCCAAACTTCGATGAGAGGTTTTGCTTGAAAAAAGTGAATTGGGGAACCAACTCCTTTGCAGCAGGCCCTCCGTCAACACCAAAGTCATTGAACCTATGTTTGCAGTGAAACGTATATCAATATATCTATTGCACCATTCATATTGTTGCAGCAAGTCATTCCATTTTTCAAAGAAAACATCGTATCACCTAGCAATTTTTGTAAAAAATATTCTACCAAACAAATCAAGAGGAGGGAATTTCAACTGCTAAACAAGGAGGAGTTGATGATTCGCTGCTGTGGCTTTATTTCCTTAAGAAGGAAATATCTTTTCATAATAAAAAAAGACTATATTGCATACATAATAAGACTACTTTACTCTTTCTTAATTAGCAAATAAACTTCTATTACAATAAAAGAAAAAAGGAGAAGAATAAGTTGCAACTTGCAAGGCAGGTGGATTCACTAGATTCGTATAGTAAAAAATGCTGGGTAGTTTAGTCCCCGTTAATACACCCAAACGAGTACTACATTTGACACTAGTACTCAACAAGATACTAATACTGTGTTTGGTTGGAAGGAATGGAAAGGAATCAAAATTGATTCCTAAAAGAAGAATGAATCACAATACCTTCTGTCCTTTAGAAATCATGATTCCATTCCCATCTCAATTTTTTTTTTCAATTTTACCCCATCCCAAATATAACTCTAAACTATAAACTCAAAACACAAAACCCAAACCCAAACCCAAACCCAAAACCCCAAATCTCAAATCCTAAAACCCAAAACCCAAAATCTTAAAACCTAAAACCTAAATCCTAAACCCCAAAACACTAAACACTAAACCCTAAACCCCAAACCCTAAACCCTAAACCCCAAATCTCAAAACCCTAAACCCAAAACCCCAAACCCAAAACCCCAAACCCTAAACCCTAAACAATAAGCCCTAAGCCCTAAACCCTAAACTCTAAACCCCAAATCCTAAAACCCTAAACCCTAAATCCAAAATCCAAAATCTCAAAACCTAAATCCTATTTAGAAAAATAATTTTAACCCTAAACCTTAACCCACAAATATAACCCTAAACCCTAAAACCTAAACCCAAACCCCAAATCCCAAATCACTAAATCTTAAATCTCTAAATCCAAAATCTCAAATCCCAAATCCCAAACCTCAAAACCCTAAACCCTATTTAGAAAAATAACAATTTTAATAATATATTTTCTTTTTAAATAACAATTATTTAGAAAAATAATTGTTTCAATAATGTATTTTATTTGACGAAAAAATAATAATTAAATGATATTATTTAAACTTTACTGAATATAGAGGTATTAAGATAATTTACAGTTTTTTCATTTCATTTCAATGGCAAACCAAATACTGTAATACTGATTCCTTCTTTGATTCCAATGGTCAAACCAAACAACATTGTTTCCTTTCCATTCTCATTCCGATTCCATTATGTGAACCAAACACCATAAGTTCATTTTGGTTTCTTGCTATTACAAAATCTATAAGAAACTAAAAAAGACTACCAAACCAACCATTTAGCAATCAGTAAACAATCAAATGGGACACAGTTTATGATTAGCAAAAGGGGTTTGTAAACAAGTTTCCAACCTATAATAATAAGTTAAGAACAAACATATTAACTATCCCATAAATCAACCAGCTACAATCTTCCCCTTGAGCTTGACTTGTACAAATTCAAATACCACGCAGCTATAATAGATCCTAACTAGCCTAATAAATTAAATTAAAAATAGTTTAAAAATCAAATCTACGAAGACCATCATATATGATTTAAGAACCTTTTTCCAAACTGTCAGATTAATATAGCAAAATCTTTAAATAGCTTTCAGCAGTTGACTTGTAATAAAATACAGAACACTGTTGAATAACTCCTACTAATTTTTCCTTTTTTTCTTTCTATTGAGTGCAAATAAACAGATTATGAAGAACACATAACCGTGTAAATAGATCTCAATCAGTAGACAAGTAAAGAATTCCAACAAAAATTTAAAGTCCAATTTTCTCCTCCGTCTGAATTACAAATTTAGAAAGAAAAAAAAACAGCCTAGAACAACCTCTCCTTCTAATAGCAAAAATTTCATCTTAGATTTCCAAACTCAGGTTCCAGCAAATAGGATTAGCATTTAGCATCATAACTTTTTTTTTAAATCTGTAGTAAAATTTTCCAGTGCGTATAAAACAATAAGAAAAATAAATAGACAATCACTGGGAAAAAAAAAAGAACAATGAGAAAAGAAGAACGCGAATAAAGTATATTGAATCCCTAGGGGAGCAGATCTGAGAGAGAGATGAGAGCATACCATTGCCAAGCGGAGAGGATGAAGAGGGAAGCGAAGAGGACTCTGCCGAGAAACGAGAAGAAGCCCATTCTTATTCTTCTACTTCTGAGTTTGAGAGAGAGAGTGAGTGTGTGTTCTAAATCGTTCCTCCTTCCTTAACTCGCAAGGTCTTCTTCAACACCACCTTCTTACTCCTTAATAAAACTTTTGATAAAGATGCGTATGGTTGTTGGATGCATTTTATATGTAATTTTTAAAAGAAAGAGCGTACATATGTACATTTATTATTAGTGTATTTCAGTTATTTTATTATCTTATTTATAAATATTTTAATTATTTTTATATTAATTTTAATAGTTTTATTTTTTTAATTTTTAAATATTTTTATATTCAAATATCTATTAGTTTATCCATCCTTTTCTGAGTTTGAGTTGTGTTCTAAATCGTTCCTCCTTCCTTAACTCGCAAGGTCTTCTTCAACACCACCTTCTTACTCCTTAATAAAACTTTTGATAAAGATGCGTATGGTTGTTGGATGCATTTTATATGTAATTTTTAAAAGAAAGAGCGTACATATGTACATTTATTATTAATGTATTTCAGTTATTTCATTATCTTATTTATAAATATTTTAATTATTTTTATATTAATTTTAATAGTTTTATTTTTTTAATTTTTAAATATTTTTATATTCAAATATCTATTAGTTTATCCATCCTTTTGAATAACATTAATGAACTTATATGCTGTCTATAAAGTGTTATGAGTGATTACTCAAATTTACATATTTAGTAGGCCATAGTACTAATTATTCAATTATGAAAGTATTAATATTATGAAATTATGATTCATAGTATTTGAGACTTTTGTAGTACTTAAGAAGGAAATTTTTTTGATGGAGTTGGGATTGAAGTGGACGGTTCTTCGCCAAAATTTATTAAATATGACATTTAAATATATTGATCATAAATATGTGAATTTTTATTTTTTATGAATATATTAAGAAAGAAAAAGTTCATAAAAGTTTTTATAATCTCGATGAGTTTAAAAGTTTGACATTTACTTTACAATATGAGTTTTAAAAATAAAAAGTTTAAAACTTATATATGTAATACTGACATATAATGAAATATTTATAAATATTGGTTTTAAAGTGTTGCAAATTGTTGGTAGTTTATAATGTGTTTTATAAATGTTAGGATAAGTATTTTTTTATATATGTACTCAAAATCAATATGATAGTGGTAAGGCTGAGCGTTGTATCTCGAGATTTATGCATAGTGTTGGAACACGAGAGTACATCTTGGGACATAGGATAATGAGTATATGGACCATAGTTATAGGATACATGATAACTCGATTTGGGATACAGAACTAGGGATCAAAAGTATATGCATGTATGTTTTTTATGTTGATGTTTTTTACTAATATGGTTTACCATAGAGATTTATTATTTATGTGGTGAACAATTTATTTATTCTTTATCTCATGAGTTATTTAATTTACGTTTAAACTAGCTTTTTATGGACTTTGGTTTCATATAAACGATTTGGTTTAAGTTGAATGTATATTTGTTTTATGACTTTATGTATTTTCTTATATTAAAGATAATGATTGTTTAACTCATATGTCATAGTGATTCTATTAGGCAAAATATAATTCTTTATTTTCTATGTTCTCAAACGATTCGCAGTAGATAACTTAGAGCATTGACAAGATTGTTTGGACACAAGTATAAGTGTATATTGTAATTGATTTTCATTCATATTATTTTTCGTTGATAAGACTTTGAACTCACTTAAATGCTAAAAACTCATTTACCTCTTCCTTTATTGATTTTTATACATGGTTTATTTTCTCTCAACTCTATTCATATGAATATTTCATGAATTTATTTTATTTATATGGACTAAATCTTTTAGTGGTTTATTTTTGACCTTATCATGTTCATATATGATTTAATATTGTGTTTTTAATTCTCATTTAATTTTTCTAATTATGTTTTCAAAAATTTTAGGACATAACATATGTTGTTTATTATTTTAAAAGATTTAATTTTAATTAAAAAACTTTAAAATTTTGAAGAAGTCTTATCAAAGTAAATTATATGTAATTTATAACTATTAATTTTATTTAAAACAAATTATGAAAATATGATTATAAATATTTTTAATTATTAATTAAACCATTATTTATATTATTTATTATTCTAAATAATTAATTTCAATTAAAAACTTTAAAAAAGAAAGTTATTAAACGAGTGATTAAATATTCATAATTAAAATATTTTTAAATCATAGTTTAAAAAATCTAATCTTCATTATATCCATTATTTATTATCATAAAAAATTATGTAGGTTTTTAAAATTTAAATTAAAGTCATTTAAAATTCTAGTTTTTTAATTTCTAACTAAATTATATTGTTTGTTGTTTACTATTTCAAAAATAACTAATTTTAATTTAAAATATTAATAGTTGAACAAATATAAACAAAATAATTATATAAAATTTATAATTTTTTAATTTTATTAAAAATAAAATTAAGAAAATGGTTATTAAATAATCCTACAAATGAAATCTTTTATAATTCTAATTTTTAATTAATATATTTGTTATTTATTATTTTAAAAATAATTTAATCAAAATATTAAAATTTAGGAGAAATATAACCAAAATAATTATATGCCGTATACATATTTTAATTTTATAAAAAGAAACTTATAAAAGAATGATTAAATTCCCAAATAAAATCTATTGAAATTCTTGTTCTTAATTTTCAAAGTCATCATGTAGGTTATTATACTAAAAACATTAAGTTTAATTAAAAATTACAGTTTTGAAAAAGCATGATTAGAATAATTATATGAAATACATAATTTTTTAAAAATTTATAAAAAGAAATTATGTAATGGTGATTAAATAATCTTAAGTGAAATATTTTGAAATTACAATTTTAATTCTTAATTACCTATTATATATGTTATTTATTATCTCAAATAATTAATTTTAATTAAAAAATATTAAAAAATAAAGTTGTGAAAAGTGATTAAATAATTAAAGTTGCAGTTTTTTGAAAATTTAATATGAAATTTAAACAATGTTCAAAAATCCATTCAATGTTGGGAAATAAAAATTTAAAAAATGTAGAACCGTATCATATACTTTATCTTAAGTGTTAAATAATAATATAAATGTATTTATGATAATATAATTTTTTATGCGGATATAATGAAAGATTTATTTTTGTAATTTTTTTAAAGTTAATTATATTTGTTTTATTATTTCACAAAGATCTATTTTTATAAAAAACATAAAAAATTAGAAGTATGACCATTAAATACACAAATAAACACTTACAATAAAAAGTTACAAATCATTTTGTGATACATCACTCTTGGACATGAAAACTCATACATTTATAAATGACAATATCAATAAATAATAAATAATACAATAAAAGAGTGATAAATAACACAATATCGTAAACAAATAATATAAATATATGAAAAAAACATGCAACTTGAAAAAGTTATAAATACTTCTAATTTCAAAATAAATTAGATACGAAATAAAAAACAATTTATAACGATGAATTTAATTCTTTTTAGAAATGTAAAGTATATTAAAAAATGTAAAAGTTTTGCAAATTTTAATCTTATAATTTGTGTAAGTACCATTATTCTTATATTTGTTTATTGGCTTTTCTTGTGCAAAACATAACATCTATTTTATTCTTATTTAGTGTATTTTTCATCCTCTCTGTAAGGTTAGTTATTGTAGATCAGTAATACACATATATACACATAATTAGAAACACTTTATATGTAAGCATGTTTATACATACCCTGGGGTTAGTTTTTTGTAGTGTGCATACTAAGTGGAGTCCAACATTGTATTTTTGGTTCATTTCAGGTGTAGGTATTTATGAAAAATATTCGATAATTTCTAGAACAAAAAAATGTGGCTTTTTACCACGTTGCCACCAAGCTCACTATTAAGCTCACTAGGGACCTTGTCATAGGTGGTGGTGAGGTGGAAATTTTGAGTTCCATAAATACCTCTTCATTTCTTCTTGTTTTGTATCCAGAAAATGTAGTAGAACTCTATCCAATTAACATCTTGTTTTTCTATTTCAAGATCATTAATACCTCGAGTGTTGTTTGGTATTGATGATTTTTAATTGTGTGAGCAAAATCGTACTTTTGAGTGTTGATACTCAAGATGAAATTTGAAAATGAGTTATATTTAAGCCATGTGTCGATTGGGAGTTGCTTGGATACAACTATTTATTTGTGAGAACCTTATTGTAAGAGTGAGTTAAGTTAAATGCTTTGAGTTCTCATATATTTTTGTTATGTGCAATAAGAGATAGGTTGTTTGAGTTTGAAAGGGGTCCTCAAGATTGGGAGTGATTACACTTCTAGTTACTGATTTGTAGTCACTAATCACGTCATTAGGTGGTATGGGCTTTAGGGGAGATCCAAGTTCGTGTGTCGAGCCAGGTCATTGTAGAAGTAGCAAGCAAGAGCAATAATAGATAGTTAGGACAAAGGTCCCGGTTAATAGAGGTAATTGATGGTTTTATTTCTCTCAAAGTGGAATTGTTTTATTGTTTAGTGGATTATTTGTTGCTGAGTGGTTGTCTTAAGAAATCTGAGGATGTTATCATATATATAGGGTTTCTATGTGGATTTATCTCATTATATATGTTTTTATGCATGATCTACTTTTGTGTTAGTATTATCCAAGTTCCTATTGCGTATATTCTATTATATTAGATTTAGACTCTAATTAAAAAGCTTATTTATTTTGGGTAGTTTCATGCTTTCTTTCCTTTCATTGTAGCATGCTTATAACTTTCTAATTATTATTTATGCTTTTTGATCATGCATTTTTAGTGTGAGTCTTTAATGAGTCTGTATCTCATTACCCCAGTAATGTACCATGTCTAAAGAGTATTAGAAAATGTATGCTAAGATGTAAAAGGAAAAAGATCCCATGCTTGGGAATGTGAGTTTTTGAAATTTGAGAAGTACAAGGAAAAGAACATATGTCTAAAGATTTACTACTTGTTTTTAAGATCTTTACTTAAGGTTTAAGTTTTGATTGACTAAGGGTATGCTAAAACTTAAATATCTATTCTCTTATACCCAATTCTCATCCTTTTATTACAAGCTTTAAAAGACCTATTGATTTTTTCAAAGCTTGCACTTTCATTAGTAGAGAAAGGGGTAAAAGTGTACATATGAAGCTTGGTTCTACTTGAGTCTATATTTCTATTGGCTTAGTTTGTATAAAGCATATCACAATGGCATATTAAGTTTAGTAAATCACACATAGTGCATGTCATCAAAAATTTAGTCATACCTTTAAATGAATGCATTATGGATTGATTTCCCTATGGATATTATTTGAATGTTTTGGTTAGTCTCAAAGGGCCTTCTAGCTTTTTTCCTACTTTACATCTTGTTTCTTCCACTGGTTTCTCTACCACTTTTGTGCTTAGCGAATGTAGAGTTATCTTATCTCGAGATATTAGTAATTTATTATCTCTTCTTGTTATTCAAGTTTCTTTCTTTTCTTGTTGTCCATTTTGAGTCTAAAAATGTCTTGGATTCACATCAATTTCAAGCTTTTTCTTATGGTGTTATGGATTTTTTTCATCTAGTTATACCTCATATTCATGGTTCACTCTGGTACTTCTTCTGTTGGCCTATTGTTCTCCTTGCTTTCTTTGTTTAGTGGAGATGGACAAAATGTTTCCTTTGTGCTCAACCATTCCTTTTGAATAGTTAGCTACCAATGTTCTTAATCTTCATTATACTTCACCATCTTCTACCTCTACCATTGTTGGATAGTCTACTCGATGCGGTGTTCTTAGGATTGTTGATGCAAAAGAGGGAACAAAGAGTGTTGAACTTCTTTAATTTTTTGTTACTTTAGTTTGTTTCAACTTTGTCCTTTAAAAGTTCATAAACATTTTACATGCTTAATGAGATTGAGTTTGTTGTGTTCCTTATTATATGTTTGCCTATCCTCACATGTTTTATGTAGTTTGTTTGTTTCCTCCTTTCTGTATTGCTTGGTTTTTTACTATGTGTACGTGATTTTGTCTTAGGGAAGCTTTGAGAGTGTAGAATGCATAACATGTTTATTGTCTCACATGCATATTTTTAAGGGGATAATTGATGACTCTATGAAAGTAGAGTCACGAGTGCACTTTTTTGCTTGATATTAGCTCGTTTTATTCAATAAGTTGTATTTTTAGGATTAAAAATATTAAAATATGAACTTTCTAGTGAAAAAGAGTGAAAATAAAGTTTTTGGAAATTTATAGAACTTTTTGGAATTTTGATGGACTGTTCATGAATTTTTAACGCAAGACCATTCAACACATGCCACGTAAGCGAGGGAGCTGACTAGACATCGCCATATGGACCCCATGCAAACAAAGAGGGCTAATCAAAGCATGTCTTATGTACCAATTGATATATCCCATGCCATGTGTCGGTATGACATTTTTTTCGAGTTTTCCATATGGTCAATGGGTATGCCATGCATCATCACATGATTCATCCATTCTTCCAATCGGGGTGCTACACAATTTGTAACGATGAATCATAGCATGCCATGTGATTATGACTCAGTGTGCATTGATCACAACTAGTCCACCCCACCATATGTTACGTGCTGATTTGCCTAGTGAATCTCTTATGCCACATGTCGTATTCTTATTAATCAACACTGTTAATTTTCCTTTTTTTCATC
The DNA here is from genome assembly GCA_033030585.1 of Hippophae rhamnoides. Lineage (NCBI taxonomy): Eukaryota > Viridiplantae > Streptophyta > Magnoliopsida > Rosales > Elaeagnaceae > Hippophae > Hippophae rhamnoides. Next base: position 41,359,005 of record CM065438.1, on the reverse strand, counting down.
TTAGCCCTTAATCCGAAGCTAGTCTAACTGTCCATATACTATCTTAGCCTAATTTAACCCTTAATTGCCCCCAAAACCCTAATGAGCCAAAATTAACATTTTTTATTAGTTTTTGGAGCTAAGAAGAGAAAAGAACACATAAAAATTCAAAAAGAGATACAATTTTAGTGCAGATTCAAGAGGAGATTGGTGCTGCAATTCAAAAGATTGATTTTATTTATTCTTCTTTTCAATTCTTTATCAATTTTTATGTCTTTTTTATGAAAAATATAAACTTTATGAGCAAAATTATGTCTAGCTAAATTATTAATCTAGGAGTCTTATGAAACCAATTTTTTACATGTGATAATATAATATTTTACCCTAATTATGATTTCAATTTAATTATAATATTTAATCTAATTTTTGTGTTATTTTTTGTTTGGCTAACAATTGATCTATAGAGTTAATTAAATAGATTTGAGAGAATTATTTAATTGTTTGTCTTGATTAAATAACATGCATAGTTTCTATAAAGAGATGTATGATTCTTGTGTATGAGATTAATAATTGATGAACTTAATGAGAAATATGAAATTTAATTGACATGAGAGTGTAATTAGGTTAATTACTATATGGTGCATAGTGTACTTGAGAGAGGAATATATGATAGGTTAGATTCAATTAATCATATAATTAATTGATAATTATATTGAGTGATTTTTGTATTCATATGTTTAGAAAATTGGGAGATTAAACATTCTTAGATATTTTTTCATATATCTTCTTAGCTAACAATTCTAAGTTAATTAATTACTACTATTTATTTTTAGTTCATTTAATTTTGCTTTCTTAAAACATAAAAATACAAAACAAATTGATTTTTTAATTTTTAGTTTAAAAAATTAGTTTCTACTAACATAATCTTTATGAAAACAATTTTTTCATATCATTATATTACTTGTTTCGATACGTATACTTGCATATTTATTGCATACATTTCGTGTTCGATTAAGTTTTTTGACGCCGTTATTGGGGATTATAAGTATTAGAAGTTAATTTTTATTTTATTTTATTTTAGTTATTTTATTTATTTATTTTTCATAATTTTAATTTTAATTAATAAATTAATATTTATTTTAGTTATTTTTCTTTATTTTTTATTTAGTTATCTATTTTTAATTTTGACATCTCTTTTAGTGATATTAGAAACATAGTTGGCTCTATTGCATGAGCAGAGTCTATAAGGGAGAGATTTAGCTTTTAGATCTCAAAATCGAGCATACTTTGAGATCAATAAGAAAACAAGTTGTCATCCAAGTGAAAAATTGGCTAATCCATTAGAAATAAACAATAATGAACTAAATTTGAACAATAAGATACTGTTAATAGATGATAGGGACATAGCTATAGATGAAGATGTAATACCTTTGTTAGAAGAGCTAAATCCAAGTATTACAAGGCCAAACATTATCAATTTGAATTAAAGCTAGTGATGTTCCAAATGTTACAAACAGTTGAAAAATTCAGTGAATTACCAACAAAGGATCCTCATCTATATCTCAGATTGTTTATTGAAGTTGAAAATTCATTAAAATTTAATGATGTGAACGAGGAGGCATTTAGGCGTAGACTTTTCCCTTACTGTTTGCAAGACCTTGCTCGAGCTTGGCTAAACTCTTTGCCACCAGATTCTATTACAACTTAGAATGATTAGGCGGAGAAGTTCTTGATGAAATATTTCATACCAATAAAAAATGCTAAGCTTAAGAATGATATTACCTCTTACCAACAATATGAAGGGCTTTGGTGAATCTTTTGAAGGCTCAACATTTGTCAGTGAGAAGAAGGCATCTACTAAGGACAATATAAATGCTTTAATGCAGCTAGTGAAAGACTTCATCATGTTAGTAAATACAAAAGTGTCCATTCAAAAGGCTTTAATTTAAAATTTATAAATCCAAATGGGGCAACTTTCCCAAGAAGCCAAAGACCTCAAGGTAACCTTCCAAGTGACACAATTATAAACCCAAGGAGAGAAGGTAAGGAGCATTGCAATTCCATAGGCTTGAGGAGTGGTAAAACTTTAGAGTGAGAATATGATACTCAAAAGGATGAGGAGGAACATGAAACTCAAAAGGATGAAGAGGAACAAGAAGCTAAAAAGGATGAGGAGGAACAAGTGGATAAATAAAGCACTAAAAAAGAAATAATTCAACCAAAAAAGAGTAACCGCTACAAACCAGCTATTAATTTCCCTTAAATATTGTAAAAGCAAAAGTTAGATATCCAATTTTCAAAATTCCCCGAAGTCTTCAAGAAGCTGCACATAAATATGCCATTTTATAGATGCACTTGAACAAATTCTTTCTTATGCCAAATTTATGAAGGACATCCTATCTAAGAAAATGTGGCTTGGAGATAATGAAACAATAACCTTGACTGAAGGTTGTAGTGCCATCCTTGCTAGAAAACTACCCCAAAAATTGAAAGATCTAGGTAGCTTTGACATTCCTTGCACAATTGGGAACATGAACTTTGAGAAAGCACTATATGACTTAGGTTCAAGCATTAACCTTATGCCATTATTGGTCTTCAAGAGATTGGGGGTTGGTAAAGCCAAACCTAGCTTAGTAACATTACAAATGATAGATAGATCAATTAAGTGACCACGAGGTGTAGTAGAAGATGTGCTAGTTAAAGTAGAAAAGTTCATCTTTCTGGTGGATTTTATTGTACTAGACATGGAAGAGGACTATAACATTCCTATAATACTTGGTCGTCCATTCTTAGCAATTGGAAGAGCACTCATTGATGTACAAAAAGGTGGGCTTACAATGAGAGTGCAACATGAATAAGTAACATTTAAGGTTTTTAAAGCATTTGAACCACCATATATTGATAATGTTGATGAATGCTTTAGGATAGATGTTACTAATCATGATGATAACTTAAAAAATTTGTTGAGTTGCCCACACTTAAGACTACTACATATGATGTTGTGAATAATGAAGCAAACTCACCAAGAAACAACTCAATCTGTTTTAAGTATGGAAACTATGATGGATATTGTTGATTGTGTGAATTATTTAGCGGCTACACCTCCTATGTGTATACCTAATGTGGTTGTGGAGAGTTTTGAGATAGGATCTAAAGATTAAACCATCAATTGAAGTGCCATGAAGGTTAAATCTCACACCTTTACCCTACCATCCTCAATCAAGTGGGCAAGCAAAAGAGTCCAATAAAGAGGTTGAAAAGATGCTAAAAATACATAAAATGGATGAGCTATGGTGGTGTCCTTATAAGAATTCCAAACTCAATAGTAAATTGACACATATAAATGTACCTTAGGAGTTGATATGATCATCTAATCAAGGACGTTAAACATGATGCTGGTTGGGAGGAAACCCAATGTTATTTTACTAATATTTTTATTGTTTTTGTTTTGTAAATGAGTAAATATGGAGAGTAATGGCACAACAAGATTGAGCACTTCAATGACAGATGTGGTGTGCCAAGGTTAAGGAAGTTTTCTTTCCTTTTACTTTTTCACATTTATATGTGAAAATTAGGGACAATGTGCAATTTAAGTTTGGGGGAGGAAACTTCATTCTCTACTTTAGTTTTTAGTGTGCATTTTCAATTTTTAGGGATTTTTTTAGTTTTAGATTTTTTTTAATCATGATTTAGGTAAAAATTGATATATATATATATATATGGAAACTAATTGCGTGCATGCTTCATATGAAACATATGAACCCAATGATAAATATTTTTTGTCATGGCTAGGATTAGGAATGTAATGTTGTGTGTTTTGCAACACACAGAAAATCGTGCAAGTATACACGGTCACAAGTAATAAAGATTTGTAAGTAAAGTATCGTTCCCACGAGGATTTGTTACTATAGTTTGTTGAGTACTAAAACTGTATCTCTCTGATTTTATCCAAAACAATCGTTCATTTAACAAAAAGGTAATAAAAGAAAATAAAAGAAATCTAGGATTGCAATTTTTCACCAAATTATTCCACTCAAATCGTGTTATTTTCTTTTGATTTATATTTTTTTAGTACATTTAATTTGTCAACCGAAAACTTCTATTTTTATCCATACATCTCTTCCGAGCTCCATATAGACACACCTCGTTAAATTAATTCACTATATCTCTATGAGAATTAAATTCACCAAGATTCATTACGTTCTAAGTTTTCAAAGGCCACACATACAATTAGGGTATATTCCTATCCTTCATCATACATGTCATTCTATTTACGAGCAATACACACACAAATGCCTTTCTCAAGTTTATTTATGTGCCACAGATCGTTTTGATAAGATTCGTAAATAACCAAAAAGCATTAAGCACAAAATAGAACGAACAAATCGAACGTCTTATAAATCTATAAAAAAAATAATTAAAATTAAAGCTTCATAAATTTAGATCAAATGCAACCCTAGAAAAATTAAATTACTTCATAAAATTAAAATAAAAATTACAGCAAATGCAGAAAAATTAGAAGGAAGAAGAAAGGAAATTAAAACATTACAGATCGTAAATATTTGGCACATGTAGAACACAACAGAAGCCAAAAATGGCTTCTGCGTGTTCCACCGTCCAGCCCCTAACACCACAAAAATTCTAAACCAAAAAAAACTTTTTAACTCTATCATAATATCACCTATTTATAGCTATAAAAATACATCAAAAATATTAAAATATCATTCACGCGAAACAATTTGTATCAAAAATAAAACCCTGACATTCCCCTTAAAATCCACGGTCACGCGAAAATCAAAAACTTATTTTAATTCACGCGAGACAAGGACCCGTTTCTGCATTTTTTTTATTCATTGTGTGTGCCACGTGTCAGCGTTTGATTTGCTGAATAGATTGGTGTGACACGTGGCAGCAAATAACAGGGAAGCAAGGACGGGCTAACGGAGAATTGCCGCATCGGATTGCAGCGCGAGATGTGGGGGACAGCGGCTAGAACGGGTGCGAGATTCGGCACTTTTGCATTCCCCGAAACGTACCACGCGTTTGCTCTTGATTGGTGCAAGGGGAACGTTGAACACGTGGCATACTTTAAATGGTTGGAGGGAACGATTGCACGTGGTTCAGCCGCACGTGATTACAACCTTTGGCCTATGCGGATTTCCCCGAGGCACATCGCTGACCGTTGGATCTCTTGAACGGTCCAGATTGAAGCGCGTGGAACCAAGCTGTCGCGCACTGAAATGTTCGTGTAACAATCGTGTGTGACGCGGGTTATGGAAGCAGCGTTCATCCTCAGTTTTTACAGAATAAGAATCTGCCACGTGTCCCACTAATATTTATGCAAATCATATTCCAACACGTGGCATGTTATCATGAGCGCGAAAGCGCAGGATTACACCCACGTTTCAGCGTTGTCTCCCGTGCGAAAATCCTTCGCACGCCCGTTTCCCGCAGCCAATGAAATTCTGCCACGTTTCCGCATTAAATCCTCACAGCGAATCAGACGCTGACACGTGGCATGCATTTTGAATTTCAAAAAATCAGAACGGCGGCCCTGTTTCACGCGTAAATTAAAATAATATTATATCGAATATCGATACGCGTCGATTCTATTTTCGATACAAATTCCTTACGCGTTTAAAAAAAAGAAATGTATTATTTTTGGATGTATTTTTTAGCTATAAATAGGAGATAGTTTTTAGTTTTAGGAAAGTTTTTTTTGGTTTAGAATTTTTGTGTTGTTTGGTTTTGGACTGCAGAACACGCAGAAGCCATTTTTTGGCTTTTGTTATGTTCTGCGTGTGCCAAATATTTGTTCTATGTGATGTTTTAATTTTCTTTCTTCTTCTTCTAATTTTTCTACATCTATTGTAATTTTTATTTTAATTTAATGAAGTAATTTAATTTTTCTAGGGTTGCATTTGATCTAAATTTATGAAGCTTTAATTTTAATTATTTCTTTTATAGATTTATAAGACGTTCGATTTGTTCGTTCTATTTTGTGCTTAATGCTTTTTGGTTATTTACGAATTTTATCAAAATGATTTGTGGCATAAAAATAAACTTGAGAAAGGCATTTTTGTGTATATTGCTCGTAAATAGAATGACATGTATGATGAAGGATAGGAATATACCCTAATTGTATGTGTGGCCATTGAAAACTTAGAACTTAATGAATCTTATTAAATTTAATTCTCATAGAGATATAGTGAATTAATTTAACGAGGTGTGTTCGTACCGAGCTTGGAAGAGATGTATGAATAAAAAAAGAAGTTTTCGATTGACAAATTAAATGTACTAAAAAAATATAAATCCAAAGAAAATAATATGATTGGAGTGGAACAATTTGGTGAAAAATTGCAATCTTAGATTTCTTTTATTTTATTTTTAAACATTTTCTTAATTAACGATTATTTTGGATAAAATCAGAGAGATACAATTTTAGTACTCAACAAACTATAGTAACAAATCCTCGTGCAAGTATACACGGTCACAAGTAATAAAGATTTGTAAGTAGAGTATCGTTCCACGTGCTTCATTCTGGACCGTTCAAGAGATCCAACGGTCAGCGATGCGCCTCGGGGAAATCTACGCAGCCGACATGTGGGTCCCACTCTGCACGCCGGCCTGCGCGGCAGGTGGGCCCCACTGACACGCTGTGCGGTGCGAGAAATACCGGGCACGCACTTGTGTCTCGTCTGGATTGCACTCGCCAAATTTGGATCATTGTTTTGATGATCCAACGGTGGGTGATGGACGTCGTGATTTGTGCGAGTGCGATTCTTTTCCTGCGCAGAAAATTCAAATTTTTTTTAATTCTATTTTGACCCACAAATATATTTCAAATTACATTTTCAACTTTGTTTAATTGCAATTTAACCCTTTTAGTAATTTAAATTAAATTTTAAACTTTTAATAACTGAAATTAAGCCCGATTTTACTTTAAATTATATTTTCAACTTTTATAAATTGCAATTAATAACTCTTTTATTTAAAATTCTATTTTTGGGTACAAATTAGCATTTAATTACGTTTTCGATACAATTTACTTAATTTTATTAAAATATATAAAAAACAGTAAATACTAATTTATTAAACTAAAATTATCTAAAAATACAGAGAACATAGCATTTATAATCAATAAAATAGGTGAAAATAACTATATAAAATACAGTTATCATGTAACATTCTCATTTTGATGCTTACATTAATCATGTGATATGCTTGCTAGTTTTGATTGATTGATTCAAATTTTTATGCACATGTTCATGATTGATTTCGATGTTCTTATTAAGAGAAAATTTGTAGTGAGTTGTGCCAGTTGATGAGATCTACCATGATTTGGAATCTATGTGGTCATCCCTTGAGGCAAAATTCTAAATAGTATTTAGCAAGAGAAATGATTTAGGCCATATTTGGATCGATTGAGCCATTCATGCTAATCATTGTCAATATCAATAGTTACTCACTTGAGTCTAACAAAAAACCTTTCATATCTTGAAGCCACATTTTATGCCTAACCAATAAGCATTATCTTGACCCTTGCACCTTTAGCTTGTATGAAAAGAAAAAAATGCAATCATGTGTTATGCTATAGAGTTAGATGAAATGTAATGCACCCTATGGAAAAAGGAAAAAAAAGGAAAAAGAAAAGAAAAAGGAAAACTCACAACACAATTATTCCTCTAAAGAAAGAGAAAATAAAATTGAAAATAAGTTTGGGAGAGTTGTGAAGTTACAAAAAAGAAAGAAAGAAAGAAAGATATAGAATAAAAGAATATGAAAAGAATGATAAGATAGGGTGCATTAAAATATCAAGTAAAAGCTCAATTGTAGTTAAAAAATGTATGATGAATAAAAAGAAAGCTAAGGTGTGAAAAGAGCCTCAATGTCTTCATTTATTGACCCCCACCTAAGCCTTACATTACAAGTGTGAAAATCCCTTATTGATCTTTAGCTAAATGCATATTTATATTAATGATGAAAAAGGATGTGAAAAATAGACTTATAAGACTTGTTCTAAAATTGAATTGATTAGCATGGTCATATAGGTTGATTTTCAGAGTGCATTGGATGATATCATGTGCACCACATCCACACACATGAATCAATTCGTCAAAAACCTTGCATATCCTTTTATTGATGGAATGTTGATTGATGAATATATGAACTTTCTTGTTCTAGAATTGTATAACTTTTGAGGGGAATAATTTTTGCTAAATATGCATATATACATATATTTATGAATATATGATCCATGTCATTTTATCTAGACTTGGCTTTACTTGATGACAAGCAAATCAGTGCACTTTTTTTCTTAATATTTTCTCATTTTACTTTGTAAGTAGTACTTTTGGGGTTAAAGATATTAAAATATGAACTTTCTAATGAAAAAAGGGTAAATATGTTTTTCAAATCTTTTCTTGAATTTTTGTGTATTTTTTATGAATTTTTTTATGCAAGACCTTATATAACACGCCATGTGGATGCCACGCAAGCTAGAGAGTTGAGTAGACATTACCACATGGATGCCATGTAAGTAAAGAGAGCTAATTAAAGCATGACACATGTATCGGGTGATGCAATCCATGCCACATATCAACACGACATTCGTTCTATGTTCATCACATGATTCCTCCATTCTTCCAATCACGATGCCAGGAAATATGTAATCGAAAATCATAACACACCATATAGTGATAACTTAGCATGCATTGACTAGAGTAGTTCACCCTACCTTGCATTGCGCACTGATTCACCCAACGAATCTCTTGTGCCATATGTCACATTTATATTGGACAACACTATTAATTTTCCTTTTTTTCATCTCAGTCCTTGATATGAAGTTGATTTGGCAGTCTAGATTTCATCTTAGCCTAATTTAATCCCTTAATTTCCACAAAAACCCTAATGAGCCAAAATTAACATTTTTTATGAGTTTTTGGAGCCAAAAAGAGAGAAAAATACAAAAATATTCAAAAGGAGAAATTTTTTGGTGGAGATTAAAGAGAAGCTTGGTGCTACAATTCAAGAAATTGATTTTATTTATTCTTCTTTTCTTTTCTTTATCAATTTTTATATATGTTTTATGAAAAAAATGAGCTTTATAAACGAAATTATGTCTATCTAATTTATTAATCTAGGGGTCTTATGAATTCAATTTTCTACATGTGATGATCTAATATTTTACCCCAATTATGATTTCAATTTAATTATATTATTTAATCTAATTTTTATGCTATTGATTGTTTAGCTAATAATTGACTTGTAGAAATAGTTAAATAGATTTGATGGAATGATTTAATTGTTTGTCTGTTTAGCTAATAATTGACTTGTAGAAATAGTTAAATAGATTTGATGGAATGATTTAATTGTTTGTCTTTATTAAAGAACATGTATAGTTTATAGGTAAAGAGGTATGATTTTTATGTATGTGATCCATAATTGATGAACTTGATGAGTAGTATGAAATTTAATTGATATAAGAGTGTGATTAAGTTAATTAATATATGGTGTGTTGTTTACTTAATGGAGGTAGGTTAGATTCAATTGATCATGTAATTGATTGATAATTGTATTAGGGGGTTTTAGTGATTCACATGTTTAGAAAATTGAGAGATTAAATATTCCTTGATATTTTCTCATATATCTTCTTAGCTACCAATTCTGAGTTAATTAATTTCTACTATTTATTTTTAGTTCTTTTAATTTTTCTTTCTTAATACATAAAAACACAAAAAAAATTGATTTTTACTATTTAGTTTTAAAGATTAGTTTCTAATAGCATAATTTCTGTGGGAAAAATATTTTCTTATCATTATATTACTTGTTACAATACGTTTACTTGCATATTCATTGCACATAATTTGTGTTTGATCAATAATGTGTGTAAAATGCATGTTGGCAAAGAGAATGTTATGATTGTTTTGTATTCTTATTGTTTTTCATGTTCATGAATTTATATTATGTTATTATGTTGTGATGCTTCCTTCTTCTTGACATCACTTTGTATGAACCTTGCATAAATAGGACTCTTAGTATGACATGTTGCATGCATAGTTTCCATTTTCCTATTTTATATGTCTTTTTATTTGTCTACCTACTTCCTTGTTGTAGTGAGTTATTGCATGTTTATCACTTGTATTCGTAACTTGGTATTTGTCTTTCGAATGTATGACATATGTTTTCTTTGGTAGACTAGGATGCCTTTTCCTATGCATGTGTATAGTATGGGGTGAGGTTATATGATTGAATTCACCCAAGTGTTGTTGGGGGAAGATAGTTAAACCACTAGAAGTGTGTCAACTTGGAAGATAGTTGGATTTCTAGTAAACTTCTTCTTAGAGATTCGCTGAAACATTAAAGTGGCATTGATATTTGGGGAAAGGTTGTTGGGTGACTAGGAGTTTATCAACTAGGTAGATGGTTGGGCTCCTAGTCAATCTTTTCTTTCAGATTCATTGATACATTTATGTTTCATTGGTGTTTGACTGCCTTTCGATCTAGTGTTGTATGCTGATGAGTAGAATCGTGATCGCCAAATACTTTGATGAACGAAAACTTGATGAGCGAAAACCGGCATCGCCGATCCTGCCAATACTTTGGTTTTATATTTATAAAACTCTCGCAAGTGCACGAATCATTTCGTAGAAAATGATAAGTATACTCCCAAGGTCGATCTAAGGAAGGAATGTATGTGGTTTTTAATTTATTATTCAAACTTTTAAAAACGAAATTAAATCCTAAACATCCTGTCACGATAGTTTGGTTTTTGTGTTCCTAATCTAATAACATAAAATAAACATATATACAGATTAATTAAATATAATCTAAAAAAAACATAAAAATAAACATAGATACAAATTCAATAAATAAAAAATAAATATAAATACAGATTCAATAAATATTCATGCAAATTTTATCATTTATATTAGTGGAGTATTTATGGATATAATAACTAAATTAATTATGCTTGCTCATATTATCTAGGTTATTAAAGATATAAATTGATATTTTATTGATTCTCTCTTTTTTGTATGAATACCACCTTTGGTGAGGTTAGATATTCTTTGTTAACTAAACAAATCAATTAACACCTATGGGTGGGGTTGATAACTAATTTGGTTAATTAAATTAATTCCTTTTTCTAAGAGATTGAAAATGAACCATTTAAATGCCACCTTTGGTGGGGTTAGACAGTTTAAACTTTATTCAAGGTGTCCAAATTAAACCTAAGAATTTAGTTATCCGAGTACTAACTTTCAAGTTTTAAAACCACTATTGAAAACATGTTGTCAATACATTTTCACATAATAATTCTTATAAAAACTTTTGAAATAGAGTTTCACTCTAACTACGAGGCAATTGTATCAATAAATAAAAGAGCACTATTCTAAATTAGACCGGATAACTAAACCTTAAAATCTAATTTTTAGATTTAAGTTTGTAATGAAAAATCATATCTTTCCCTCTACCATCCTTAATATAAAATCATGAATAAAAATAAAATCAATTCATTTTAGAGATTTTTACCTATTTAATATTTCGCAAGCATAACAACGTCATTATTACATCATGTTTACTAAATGACCCGGCCTGATTAAATTTAACCACAGACAAATTAAATATAACATGTAAGAATAAAGCATAAAAATAACTGTAAAGAAAATAAAATCCATACAGAACTTCGACGCTATTCCCGTTGCTGGAAAAACTCCAAGCGGAATTTGCACTCCCATTTATTGAATCAAAAAGCTAAAATATTACAAAAACATAACTAGTTCTTCCCTAAAAAGGGAAGAACTCTAAAACTAAGAGAAATTAACTAAGAACTAAGAGAAAAACTAAGAAAAGCTTAGAAACTAAGAAAGAAACTAAGAAAAACTCAAAAACTAAGAAATGAGAGAAAGAAAGAAGAGAGAAGTGTGGTTTTGAGGTGTTTTGAAGGTGTAGGGAAGGGGGGTATTTATAGGTGAGGATGGAGAGAAAAAATGAGTAAAAAAATGTTAAAAAAAATATTAAAAAATTAAAAAACGTGTAATGGAAATGCTGAGGTCATCAATGACGTCACAGGGGCTGCTGCACGTGAAAAATGGGATGAAAACACATTGGGCGCGCGGAGCGGGCTGGCAGACTAACGCTTGGCTGTCCTTCATTGTGGCGATCTTTGTCTTGCGCGTGAACAGTAACCTCGCTCATGTGATCTGCAGCGCATGAACGATACTCCGCACGTAGTTTGGGCGGGCTGAGTCTTTGGGCGTGGCGGTGGCAAGCGGCCTTGCTGCTTTTTCTCCTTTTTGACATTTTTGACCTTTTTGACCCATTTTGTCCAATTTTTCCATATTTGTCCACCTTTACGCATTTATTTATTAATATATTTGTGATGTATTGCTTCCAGTATTCCTCTTTGAGTCTTTAAGTTGCATTTTTAAGCCAAAATACTTGAAAAACAATAAAAATACCCGTGATTCCGAAAAAGACAAATTTATATAAATATATGATAAAACATATAAATATATATATTTTTAATCAATTAATTTGCATAAAATCATGGTTATTTTAGTGCTTTTTTGAGCACTCATCATAACCCCCAACCAGCTTCTTGCTAGTCCCTTACCAAGAGAAGCGATAAAAACTAAAAATTAAACTATCCTAAATCACTTCCGTGGATTGACACGGTTGCATTTAGCATATGCAACAAGCCGTTAAACCCCTAGGTTGCCCTAGTGGACGAGTTTGAGTCTCGTGAGGATTTTCAGTAATAATACCCACAAACATTGAACTAAATGTAAAAATCAAAAGAAACAATAAAAACAAACAAATTAAAAATTAAATTTACAACAAAATCACAAATTAACAACATCTCACAAAAATGTCTCATACTTTTTAATCTCCTTTAAGATCATAATTAAAATCTCAAGCATAAGTTATTTTAATCTCTTTAAACAATCATGATTTATTATAATAATTAGTCGAAAATCATTTTCATATTTCATGTCAAAAATGTATTAATTTAATTTCACCCAATTTCAGCGTCATGAATTAGAATTCGCTTCGACTCTATTCCTCACAAGTCAATACTCTCGAAACACTGAATCCTATGGGTTTAAACACTCATACTAATTTATATGCGAAAGAGTTGATGTATAGAAATGAACTAATATGTTCGCATATGTATAAAGAATAAAGGCTCAAAGTGTTATTTTAACATTGATCTCATGAAAGGAATCAAATGTATAAATTATAAAGATATCATATATAAAAATTATTTTCATGCATAAATCAAACTCATTAAGAAAGAATTTCAAGATATATGCCTTTTACAAATGAAGAGAGTGCAATGACTTTTTAGGGAATTATTTCCTATATCTTTCTTTTGTAATTAGCCTTTACTCACAACTTTGTAGGCAATGTGGGTTATAATATGTAGATTATACTATATATTCTTTATCTCTCTATTTTTTATGAAGATATTTCTCAATATATGTATTTTAGAGAGTCAACCCATGTACAGATTGTACATTTTTTTTTGGTGAGTGGTTAATTTTGTGGCTTTTCTGTTTGATCTTGGTTTAGGTAACCCTATATATGTCTTCTTTTTTTTTGTAGCAGTCATGCATGAACGAGATATAAGCATATACTATCAATTTCTACTCAAATCATTTAATCTAAGCAAAAATAATAATAAAAAATATATGATACTCTATTAAGATGAGAAAAAAATTCATACATTCAATGCTAATACCTATAGAGATCATCTAAAAATTTGAAGAAATAAGAAATGTGTTTGGAGTAGAAAAAATATATATTTCACTCTGAATAAAGGAAATTAGGCTCAAATTATATCTCACAAAGGTAGTCTCCACTAAAAAAATTCATAAACACCGATTTTGGGTTTAATATAATTTCTACATCTTATCAAGAAGTACTAGTTATGACAAAAACTAACTAATTATCAAAAAATAATTACAAAATATTTCATGATATGTTTTCAAAAATTAATCTAAAAGTACAAAAGACTTAACTATTTACTTAAATTTGATTTAAAGAAATGATAAATTTTTGTGAGAAAAGTTTTTTTTTATTCCAAAAATTACTAAATCACACAAAATAGAAATAAAACCAAACACACAAAAAAATGAAAATGTGAACATAAAAATAATAAAAAAAATTATTATATATATATTTTTTTATTTTTTATTTTTTTTATTTTTAAATTGTCAAAAAAAATTTTAAATTAAGCATGGTAACTTTTCACCACCCCCAACCTAGAACTTACATTGTCCTCAATGTAACAATTGTAAATTAAAGATAAAGAGAAAAGAGAAGAAAGACTACCTATTTCTTGAGAAAGTGTAAGTAGTAATGGAAAATCCAGGTGCAGCCATCAGAGTCATGATTACAATGTATACAGTACAGATCATTTGTGAACTTCTAACATCTCAACAAATATTTTTAGTTTTAACAATTTAAAAATTATTCACATGTAATTAAAATGAAATAAACAATAAAATTAAGTAAATAAAACAAATAAAAGAAAATTACCTAAAATGATGGGTTGCCTCCTATCCAGCGCTTAGTTTAACGTCTTAGCAAGACGTAACTTGGGGATTGCATTTTAAGTAAACTCAATGTCCCCTCATCATTGAGTCAATCAAACCTATAGGTAAGACAGGGTTGTCTACCTATACTTTTTTAGTCATGCCCTATTGATTTTCAAATTTCTTTCTGTACTTAAAACTAGGGGCATATTTTGAGTTTTAGATAACCTACAACTAGGTACAAATCAAATAATTAAGGCATAAAAACACAATTGTACCTAGATCAAACAAAGCAACTAACTCCTTAGATTGTAATTAAAACTTTAAAATTTTGGAGATAGTTCATAAATTTTTTTGTTTTGTTTTATTTTTTAAGAAAAAAAAATAACATAATCAGTATTAACCAAGAGTGCTCCCAGGAAAGAATGGTGGTGCAAAGGCTCCTTAAAAACCATCCTCCTAGACAGAACAACGTTCCCAGGAAAGACTAGTGGCACAAAGGCTTCCAAGAACTAGTCTCCTAGACAGAACTCCCTTAGATCTTTACTTTTCATGTTATTAAGTTAAGTTAAAAAAATTTAAGTTAATGAAAATCTAAGTTAATTAAGTTTAAAGAAAAGGTTAATTAAGTTAAGTGAATTAAAAAATCTAAGTTAGTTAAGTTAAGTTAAAAAAAAATCTAAGTTAATTAAGTTAGTAAAAAAAGGTTAATTAAGCTAAGTGAAGTAAAAAAAATCTAAGTTAATTAAGTTAAGTGAAAAAAAAGTTAATTAAGTTAAGTGAAGTAAAAAAAAATCTAAGTTAATTAAGTTAATGAAAATTTAAGTAAAAAACTAAGTTAATGTTAAAACAAATCTAAGTTAATTAAGTTAGTAAAAAAAACTAAGTTAAGTAAGTTAAATAAAAATCAAGAAGAAAAAAAAATAGCTAAAGAAAGAAAAAAAAATTAAAAAAATAAAATAAAATTGAAAAAGGTAAAAGGTAAAAGGAAATAAAAAATAATAATAAAATTATGATTTAAAATAAATAAAAAAATAGTAAAAATTAAACTAAAAAAAATTAAAATTTTGGTTTTTTTTACTTTTTTTTTACTTTTTATTTATTTTTTTATTTATTTTTTTATTTATTTTTTATTTATTTTATTTATTTTTTTCTATTTTTTTTTCGAAATTTCAAATTCCAAAATTATTTTACTATTAACACTATAATTATTAAACAATTTAAAATTAGAATTTTTTATTTTTACTTTTATTTTTTTTATATTTACTATTTATGAATGGTAACTTTATTTTACTATTTACAATGTTTTTTTTAACCTAAAATTTTTGAATTTTTTTTTATTTTTTTTACTATTCATGAACGGTAATTTTTTTTAATTTTAAATTTCTAAATTATTTTATTATTCACGATAAAAATTTTATTTAAAAATGTTATTTTTTTTAATTTTTTTTACTATTCATGAACGGTAAAAACTTTTTACTTCAAATTTCAAATTTCTAAATTATTGTACTATTCACACTACAAATATTTTTAATTTTTAATTTTTTTTAATTATTTTTGTTTTTTTTTAGTTTTTTAAATTTTTTTAAATTTTTTTAATTTTTTTTTTAAATTTTTAAATTTTTTTATTATTTCTTATGAAATTTGAAATTTGATTAAATGTTTTATTTATTTTTTTTTACAAAAACAAAAAAAAATCACAAATATTCTGACAAAAATATTTTTAAAATTTTGATAAATAAATTAAAAACGCTTATTCCTTCAAGAATTGGCCAAAAACTTGATGAAGCGTAATCGTTATCGCCAAATACTTTGATGAGCGAAAACTTGATTTAGCTAAAAATCCCAGATCGCCGATCCTGCCAATACTTTGGTTTTATATTTATAAAACTCTCGCAAGTGCACGAATCATTTCGTAGAAAATGATAAGTATACTCCCAAGGTCGATCTAAGGATGGAATGTATGTGGTTTTTAATTTATTATTCAAACTTTTAAAAACGAAATTAAATCCTAAACATCCTGTCACGATAGTTTGGTTTTTGTGTTCCTAATCTAATAACATAAAATAAACATATATACAGATTAATTAAATATAATCTAAAAAAAAACATAAAAATAAACATAGATACAAATTCAATAAATAAAAAATTAAATATAAATACAGATTCAATAAATATTCATGCAAATTTTATCATTTATATTAGTGGAGTATTTATGGATATAATAACTAAATTAATTATGCTTGCTCATATTATCTAGGTTATTAAAGATATAAATTGATATTTTATTGATTCTCCCTTTTTTGTATGAATACCACCTTTGGTGGGGTTAGATATTCTTTGTTAACTAAACAAATCAATTAACACCTATGGGTGGGGTTGATAACTAATTTGGTTAATTAAATTAATTCCTTTTTCTAAGAGATTGAAAATGAACCATTTAAATGCCACCTTTGGTGGGGTTAGACAGTTTAAACTTTATTCAAGGTGTCCAAATTAAACCTATGAATTTAGTTATCCGAGTACTAACTTTCAAGTTTTAAAACCACTATTGAAAACATGTTGTCAATACATTTTCACATAATAATTCTTATAAAAACTTTTGAAATAGAGTTTCACTCTAACTACCGGGCCATTGTACCAACAAATAAAAGAGCACTACTCTAAATTAGACCGGATAACTAAACCTTAAAATCTAATTTTCAGATTTAAGTTTGTAATGAAAAATAATATATTTCTCTCTAACATCCTTAATATAAAATCATGAATAAAAATAAAATCAATTCATTTTAGAGATTTTTACCTATTTAATATTTCGCAAGCATAACAACGTCATTATTACATCATGTTTACTAAATGTACCAAAGACAGTTAAATTTAACCACAGACAAATTAAATATAACATGTAAGAATAAAGCATAAAAATAACTGTAAAGAAAATAAAATCCTTACAGAACTTCGACGCTATTCCCGTTGCTGGAAAAACTCCAAGCGGAATTTGCACTCCCATTTATTGAATCAAAAAGCTAAAATATTACAAAAACATAACTAGTTCTTCCCTAAAAAGGGAAGAACTCTAAAACTAAGAGAAATTAACTAAAAACTAAGAGAAAAACTAAGAAAAGCTTAGAAACTAAGAAAGAAACTAAGAAAAACTCAAAAACTAAGAAATGAGAGAAAGAAAGAAGAGAGAAGTGTGGTTTTGAGGTGTTTTGAAGGTGAAGGGAAGGGGGGTATTTATAGGTGAGGATGGAGAGAAAAAATGAGTAAACAAATGTTAAAAAAAATATTAAAAAATTAAAAAACGTGTAATGGAAATGCTAAGGTGATCAATGACGTCAGCATGACGTCACAGGGGCTGCTGCACGTGAAAAATGGGGTGAAAACGCGTTGGGCGCGCGGAGGGCGGCTGGCAGGCGGCTAGCGCTTGCTGTCGCCGCGATGTCTGCGCGATGCCTGATAATCCGCGCGATCTTTGCGCGCGTGAACGATAACCTCGCGTGCGCGATCTTTGCGCGCATGAGCAGTAACCTCGTGCGCACAGTCTTTGCGCGCGCATGAAACGATACCAGCGCGTGATTGGGCGGGCTGAGTCTTGGCGCGGCCAGGTGGCGGCGGCGCGTTTTTTCTCCTTTTTGACATTTTTGACATTTTTGACCCATTTTGTCCAATTTTTCCATATTTTTCCACCTTTACGCATTTATTTATTAATATATTTGTGATGTATTGCTTCCAGTATTCCTCTTTGAGTCTTTAAGTTGCATTTTTAAGCCAAAATACTTGAAAAACAATAAAAATACCCGTGATTCCGAAAAAGACAAATTTATATAAATATATGATAAAACATATAAATATATATATTTTTAATCAATTAATTTGCATAAAATCATGGTTATTTTAGTGCTTTTTGAGCACTCATCATATGCATATTACGATGCCCCCTTATGCCCTCCCATAGCACGTATAGATATACGGCTTCATGCTATGTATTGCATTAGGGAGTTGTTTTTTTTGTTTGCACTATTTTTGGGTTGATTGGGCATTCAAGTTGTGGTTTATTACATGCTATTTCCTAGCTATTGTCTGGGTGTTATTCTTTGTCTTTTTTGCTTGATTACATGTGTTTCTTCTTTTTATGTTTGCTTTAATCTTCTCTAATGTATTGCATGAATGTTAGTATTATTTCATTTCTCTTTGACTCCTCTTCTTCTTATAGAGGTGTAATATGTTGCATACTTATGTGTGCTTACTTTGACTTTCCATGTCAAAAAAGGGAAAAAGTATGCACAATTTGTGTTTGTTTATGCATTGTGTCTGATTGTTAACATAATATTTGTTGCATAGGGTGGTGAGTGTAATCTGCATTGCATTATTACATTATGTTTATCAAATATGCATACACTTAAGGGGAGTGCTGCATATGGTCAAGAGGAGTTTGCATATTTTGTTGCACGTAGATTGTGTAGTTTGCATTTATGTATTGCATGTATATTATGTTTGTTTGTGCTACATGTTAACTGTACTTAGCCTATCGTATGTACCTATGTAGGAGTAATACGATAGTATTTGGACAGACTATCGATGTGTACTTGTGTAAAGGTAATACAATAGTATTTTGATAAGTTATACTTTGTGTCTATATGATATGTTCACATGGTATGTTTTGTTTTGTGTGTGTATGTTATAGGTACATAGTGTAGTCTTCATGCTTTAAGTGTGCTTTGTGCAGTGGTGCTAAGTTCCTTGTGACAGAGCTGGATGAAGCACTATCTTTTGGGTTTTGGTATGTGTTGTTGTGTTGTTCATGGGAACAAATAACTTTAGGAAATATTCATGATCATCTCATGTTTGATGAGCTTTTGTATTAATTGTGTTGTGTTTTGATATGGAAAGTCAAAGAGGGAGAATGTAAGTCTTGTTGTTCTTTTGTTTGTTTGTTAGCTTCCTGGGTGCAAAACCCTGTGTTGGTTTAATTCTTACTTAGTATATTTGTCCTCCTCTATATAAGGTTGGTTACTACAGATTAGTAAAACACACACAAATAGTTAGGAACACTTTGTATGCAAGCATGTTTACACACACCATAAGATTGGTTTTCGTAGTGTGTATGCTAAGTGGAATGTTGGTTTTTGGTTCATTTTGGGTGCAAGTATTTATGGAAAGTACTTGATAATTTTTTAAATAAAAAATGGGACTTTTTACCACATCCCCGCTGATGCGTATTTTCGCAAGTGTACGAATCGTTCAAGTAATAAAGTGTACAAAATTACGGATATCGAACCCACAAGGAATGGCGTTACTAAGTACCGAAATTGACTAATCCTAATTTTATTTGAAAACCGAATTGTTGAAATTCTTTAAGAAGCAAATTTAATGAAAAATAAACGCAAATAACACAATTAAATGTTGTTCACAAATGATTAAAAACGCTAAGGCATTTGATTTCGCTAAATCAATTCAATACGATTTCAAGTCATGTTATATGAGAATCAAAGTTAAAAGTGATGGTTGAAAAACCCAAATTTACCTAATACTCTCTCTCGAGTTATATTAGAATTACTTATCTATGAAAACCAACTATATTTCTATGAAGATTTAATCACAAACAAGCACAATATGATTTATGGAATTTCTAGATTAACCACATACATCATGCATTAGGTCTCACACTCGCATTCAACATATGGTATTTATCACAAGAAGCATTCATTACATATCTCCTCTCGGTCTCAATATAATGCAACAAATCATCTAAATTTTGGCCAGAAATTTAAAAGCATTAAGCATGGAAATAAATACTCAACTTGAAAACAATGAATTCATATAACAATAACACAAGAAATCAGATTTTCATGATTTAACTACATCATAGCCTTAATAAAATTGAATTAGTTCATAATGGAAATAAGAATAAACATTATTTCAATTGAATCCATGAATAAAAAATGTAAATAAAATGCAGAAAATAAAAGCTAAGGAGAAGAGATGAAAAACTCTTGAAGATGAAGACTTGGTAGCAACAATGGTGATGATCCTTCAAGCTTCTCCAAACTTTCTCTCCAAAATTTGCCGTTTCTCCTCCAAAAATGACTCAGATCTACTCTCTTTACCGTGGCCTCTTTCTCCATCATATTGTATATATAGATCTAGGGTTTTGGGGGCAATTTTGGAACAAAATAACATAAAAATTGTGTTTTCGGACAAAACTCGCCGCGACGAGATTTCTGGAAAAGTTACGATTTTTGTTCTGCTGATTCTCGTCGGCGGTGAGATGAATGTGGCCGGTGGGGATATGAACTTGGCCAGCGGTGAGATTATGTTGGCCGGCGGCGAGATGCATTTGGTCGGCGGCGAGATGAATTTTCCAAAATCCATGCTCTCGGGAAGATTTTCATCGTGAGATTTTCGCCAGCGGTGAGAATATTCTGGCAAGCGGTAGGATTGCTAAATTTTGAAACTTTGTTTTCTTTTTATTTTCACTCAATCCTAATCATTCTACTTTGTCCAAAACTTCTCGAAAATCATGATTTTACCTGAAATTGCACTTTAAACACGAAATACCCATGAAATGACATTTGTGGATTAAATAATCAAATAAACACAATTTTCACACAAATATCAACATTTAAATCATAACAAAAATGCAATAATTTGGCTCTTATCACCTGTCAAGCTAACAAGGGACCTTGCCACAGGTGGCGGCAAGGTGGCTAGTAGGGTGGTAATTTCGAGTTCTTTTAATACACCCTGATTTCTTCTTGTTTTGTATTTAGAAAATGTAGTGAAGCTCTATCAAATTGACATCTTATTTTTCTATTTTTAGATCTTTAATATCTCAAGTGTTGTTCAGTGTTGGTAATTCTTGATTGTGTGAGCAAACCCATACTTATGAGTGTTGAGTACTCAAGATGGTGTTTGCAAGTGGATTATATGTGAGCCATATGTTGGTTGGGAGTTTCTTAGATACAACTATTTATTTGTGAGAACTTCATTGTGAGAGTGAGCTAATTTAAATGTTTTGAGTTATCATATCCCTTGTTATGTGTAATAAGAGATAGGTTGTTTGAGTTTAAGGGTGGTCCTTAAGATTGGGAGTAGTTACACTTATAGATCAATTATTGACCAAACAATAAATAGCATAAAAATCAGATTAAATAATATAATTGAATTGAAATCATAATTGTGGTAAAGTATTAGATCATCACATGTAGAAAATTGGGTTCATAAGACCCCTAAATTAATAAATTAGCTAGACATAATTTTGCTTATAAAGCTATAGACTAAACATTATTTTCAACAAGTTCATTCAAAGGTGCAACAATAGAACTAACCTTTAACAAACCTTTGATAAAAACTTGCAAACCACGAAAACTTCTTACCTCATTTGCATTCTTATTGTCCTTACCTTTTCTTCATCAATACTAATACCCTATGAACTAAAACAAATCCAAGGAACACGAATGATTCCATGAAAAATGTGCACTTATTAAGATTATCATACAATTTATTTGCTCTCAACACACTAAAAACAACATGTAAATGTTCCATATGTTCCTCTAAATTTTTTATATAGACTAAAATATCATCAAAGTAAACTACCACAAATTTTCCCACGAAAGCACACAAGACATGGTTTATTAACTTTATGAATGTACAACGTGTATTATTTAAATCCAAAGGCATTACTAACCACTCATATAATCCATATTTAGTCTTAAATGCAATTTTTCACTTATCCCCCTCTTTCATGCAAATATGATAATAGCCATTATTTAAATCGAGCATGATAACTGTATTTTATATAGTTGTTTTCATCAATTTTAGTAATGATAATTGCTATGTTCTTTTAATATTTAGTTAATTTTTGTTAAATACATTAATATTTCCCTTTTATGCATTAAAAATACATTTTTAATAAAATTAAATAATTTGTATCGAAAATGTACTTAATTTCATATTTCTGTCCGCAAATATAATTTCAGATAATATAGTTTCTTAATTACAATTTATAACAATCGAAAATATAATTTAAATTAAATTTGGGCTTAATTATAATTATTAAAAGTTTAAAAATTTAATTTAAAATTAGTAAAGGGCTTAAATGTAATTTAAGAAAGGTTAAAATGTAATTTGAAATATATATGTGGGTGAAAATATAATCAATAAAAGTTATTATGCTTCGCAGATTAGAGGAACCACGCGCCAACAACACGCGCCAATCATGCACCGTCCGATCAAATAAGAAACGGCTACGATGCGCGCATCCCGTTCATGTCCTACGAAATCGCGTGTTCCTAGATTCCTTCACGCGGCTCGGTGCCCGAGTGGGGCCCACCTGCTGCACAGGCCGGCGTGTAGAGTGGGACCCACGTTCTGACGCGTCCAACCGCTGTCCCCCACGCAAGCCCACCTCTGATCCCATGCGTTGATCTCAGTGTGAAACCGGAGTTTCAGCGAATCAGAATCTACGACGTGTCCACCTGAATCCATTCCTGAAATCAGTAATGGCCACGTGTCCCACTCTATATTTCATCCAATAATGTGATGACACGTGGCATATTATCATGAGCGCGAAAGCGCAGGATCAAGTCCCCGTTCCAGCCGTTGTCTCCCACGTTCGGCATGCCATTATCCCGTGCGCCGTTCCTACGTGCAGCCGGTTTGTTCACCCAATGACATGCTGCCACGTGGCCTTAGGGAATCTTGTAGTGAATCAGATTTTGACACGTGGCACGCACAATGAATAAAAAAATGCAGAAATGGCTCCTTGTCTCGCGTGTTTAGTTTATTTTTGCGTGTTTAGTTTATTTTTCAATTTTCTCGTGGGTTGAGATTTTGTTTGACACACAAATCTTACCTCACAAAAAGAAAAATAAATTTTTATTTTGCTTATCGTTTGTTTTTTTTTGTTTTGCAATTTTCTCGTGGGTTGAGATTTTGTTTGACACACAAATCTTACCTCGCAAAAAGAAAAATAAATTTTTACTTTTCTTATTGTTTGTTTTTTTTGTTTTGCAATTTTCTCGTGGGTTGAGATTTTGTTTGACACACAAATCTTAATTCACAAAAGAAAATAAAATAACAAAATAAATTTTTTTTATGGTTGTTTCTTAATTTATTTTTTTGAATTTTCTCGTAAGTTGAGATTTTGTTTGACACACAAATCTTAACTTACAAACAGAAAAAAAAATTAAGAAGTCAAGCTAAAGACTATAAAACAAGCGCTTCTTGGGAGGCAACCCATGTGTTTTATTTTTTTTATTATTATTTTTTGCATGTATTAAATTTTATATTTTGTTATGTTATTTTTTCCCTTCGTAGGTGCAAATTGGAGGTAATGAAGGAATTTTGTCTTAACCAATCAAACAAACCAGGAAGTCTCTTTAAACCCATCTCAAATGTTCTTTAATTTTCACACATTGAGGACAATGTGTATATTAAGTTTGGGGGTGGTGTATATACTGAACCAAGTTGAAATACTTTCTCGATGTTATTGCTTGTGAATTGTTTTTCTTTGTTTGGTTGATTGAAGATAATTTGCTATGAATAGTGATATATTTTTGTTTCTTCGATTTAAATGATGCATATCTTCTTGAAAAATTTGAATATTGTCTAAGCGATGAATAATTTTTACGTATGTTTCATTTTTACAAGAATAATTATTCATGAGCACTAGTCTTGATTTTTGATTTGCTATGATAATTTAGAGAAGGTTTATATGAGTATGGAATTCGATTGATTTTTGTGGTGTCACAATTCTTAGAATTTTTTTGATTTTCTCTCGAGGCAAAATTATAGATAGCATTTAACTAAGAAAATGATTTAGGCCATCTTTGGATCGTTTGAGCCTTTCTATCTACCTTCACATACACTATCAATAGTATACCCATTTTTGAGCTTTAAAGTTTATATATATATTTATCTCATTTCAAAAGCGTACCTTAAAAAATATATATATATATATATATGTGTTTGTGGATATATCTATTTTTTCTATCTCACTAACATTTACAGTTGTTAGTAAATAATTAAAGATAGATCATGAAAAAAAAGGGTACAAAAAAAAAAGAAAAAAAAAACAGATTCTGAAAAAGAAAAAAAAAAGAAAAAAAAGAGCAGAAAAAAAGAGTGGTTGATATGTGATGAAAAATCCCAAAGTGGGTAGTGTTTATTTTCATGATAGAAGTTATCTTTTACAATCCAAAAATGTTGTGGTTGAAAAACAATTGAGCTAAATATTATCATTTATCCTACCTTTACCTAAGCCATACATTACAAGCTTAATAAAGTCCTATTGATTTGGTGTTTTGTGTTTGTTTACATTAGTGGAGAGAGAAATGAAAAATAAACTTATGAGATTTGTGATTTCATGATAATTTGTTTGATTTCATATTTGTATAAACTGATCCGGATTACATGTGATGTAATTTGAAAAGACTTCACACACACACTTAAAGTTCTTTGTAAAAAGTTTATATACTTTAAAATTGAATATGATACTTAGATAAAATTCTTTTATTTCTTTGAGTTATGTTATTTGGAATGTTTAAAAAGAGATATTTTGAAAATCACTATTTTAAATACAGTTATCTGTGTTTTATTTCCTTTCTTTTGCTCGAGGACTAGCAAAAACTTAAGTTTAGGGGTGTTGATAACTGTATTTTATATAGTTGTTTTCATCAATTTTAGTAATGATAATTTCTATGTTCTTTTAATATTTAGTTAATTTTTGTTAAATAAATTAATATTTCCCTTTTATGCATTAAAAATACATTTTTAATAAAATTAAATAATTTGTATCGAAAATGTACTTAATTTCATATTTCTGTCCACAAATATAATTTCAGATAATATAGTTTCTTAATTACAATTTATAACAATCGAAAATATAATTTAAATTAAATTTGGGCTTAATTATAATTATTAAAAGTTTAAAAATTTAATTTAAAATTAGCAAAGGGCTTAACTGTAATTTAAGAAAGGTTAAAATGTAATTTGAAATATATTTGTGGGTGAAAATATAATTAATAAAAGTTATTATTCTTCGCAGATTAGAGGAACCACGCGCCAACAACACGCGCCAATCATGGACCGTCCGATCAAATAAGAAACGGCTACGATGCATGCGTCCCGTTCACGTCCTACGAAATCGCGTGTTCCTAGATTCGTTCACGCGGCTCGGTGCCCGAGTGGGGCCCACCTGTTGCGCAGGCCGGCATGCAGAGTGGGACCCACGTTCTGACGTGTCCAGCCGCTGTCCCCTACACAAGCCCGCCTCTGATCCCGTGCGTTGATCTCAGCGTGAAACCGGAGTTTCAGCGAATCAGAATCTACGACGTGTCCACCTGAATCCATTCCTGAAATCAGAAATGGCCACGTGTCCCACTCTATATTTCATCCAATAATGTGATGACACGTGGCATATTATCATGAGCGTGAAAGCGCAGGATCAAGTCCCCGTTCCAACCGTTGTCTCCCACGTTCGGCGTGCCATTATCCCGTTCGCCATTCCTACGTGCAGCCGGTTTGTTCACCCAATGATATGCTGCCACGTGGCCTTAGGGAATCTTGCAGCGAATCAGATTTTGACACTTGGCACGCACAATGAATAAAAAAAATGCAGAAATGGCTCCTTGTCTCGCATGAATTAAAATATGTTTTTGATTTTCGCGTGACCGCGGTTTTTAAGGGGAATGTCGGGGTTTTATTTTCGATACAAATTTTAACGCGTTTATGATATTTTAATATTTTTGATGTATTTTTTTAGCTATAAATAGGTGATATTATGATAGAGTTAAAGAGTTTTTTTTAGTTTAGAATTTTTGTGTTGCTTGGTTTTGGACGGCAGAACACGCAGAAGCCATTTTTTTGGCTTTTGTTGTGTTCTGCGTATGCCAAATATTTTCGTTACTTGATGTTTTAATTTTTCTTCTTGTTCTTCTAATTTTTCTGCATCTGTTGTAATTTTAATTTTTAATTAATGATGTAATTTAATTTTTCTAGGATTGTATTTGATCTAAATTTATGAAGCTTTGATTTTAACTATTTTTTGAAAGATTTAGAAGACGTTCGATTTGTTCATTCTATTTTGTGCTTAATGCTTTTTGATTATTTACGAATTTTATCAAAATGATTTGTGGCATAAAAATAAACTTGAGAAAGGCATTTTTGTGTATATTGCTCGTAAATAGAATGACATGTATTATGAAGGATAGGAATATACCCTAATTGTATGTGTGGCCATTGGAAAGCTTAGAACTTAATGACTCTTATTAAATTTAATTCTCATAGAGATATAGTGAATTAATTTAACGAGGTGTGTTTATACGGAGCTCGGAAGAGATGTATGAATAAAAAAAAGAAGTTTTCGGTTGACAAATTAAATGTACTAAAAAATATAAATCCAAAGAAAATAATATGATTGGAGTGGATTAGTTTGGTGAAAAATTGCAATCCTAGAGTTCTCTTATTTTTTTTAAACATTTTCTTAATTAACGATTGTTTTGGATAAAATCAGAGAGATACAATTTTAGTACTCAACAAACTATAGTACAAATCTCCGTGGGAACGATCTTTACTTACAAATCTTTATTACTTGTGACCGTGTATACTTGCTCGATTTTTGTGTGTTGCAAAACACACAGCAGAGCACCATGCAATTAGTGAAGCATATCATCTAATCAGGGGATTGGATGTCTATAATTTACCTTTATCTTATTAATTGCTCATCAATCTACACATATGCGCCATGTTTCATTTTTCTCTTGGACTAAGATGATAGGAACCAGACATTGGCTGAGACTATTCCTTACAAACCCCTTTTGTAGTAACTCATTCATTTACCTTTGTATCTCCTTTTTTTCCTCTGAATTAGCTTTGTAAGTAGGTCAATTTGGTATTGTAGATCCGGGTGCAAAATCCATTTGATGTTCAATTCCTCCTAAAGGAAGTACTCCATCAGGAAATAGATCCTCAAAGCCCTGCAATAATGACGTAATAACACTAGGCAAAGATGAATTAAGATTGTTAGTAGAAGGATAAAGATCCTTGTACATAAATACAAGTACTTATTGCCTTGCCATCATTGCATTCTTAATCTCATTTTGTTTTTCGCAATTTCACTCATTCTTTTATTTTTCTCTCATGTTTGCTCACTTTTCTCTCTATTTTTCCTCTCAACCTCACACCTTTTCCTTTTATTTCCCTCTGTATCAAAATTTTTTTCCCCTCATCTTGCATTTTCTTGCTATCCTAATCTTGTCCTCATAAACTTGTAAAGGTTTGAGAGGGGCTAATACAACCTTTTGGGTTTTCATGTAAAAAGAATAACGATTTCTGTAACCATCATATGACACCTTCCTATCGAGCTGCCATGGTCATCCAAACAAAATATGAGTAGTATACATTGGTGCCACATCACAAAGAATATCATCCTCATACTTTCCAATGAAAAAGGAACCCAAACTTGTTTGTTGACATTCACCTTTCCATAATCATTTAGCCAATATAGCTTGTACAGTTTGGGATGCTTATATCACTTCAAATTCAAATTTTCTACCAAAAAAATACTAGAAACATTAGTGCATCTCCCACTATCAATAATAACCATACATACTTAATCATTCACAAGGCATCTTGTGTGAAAAGTATGCTCACGTTTCTCTTCAACTCCTTCATTCTTAAGTTGTATATTTAGGGCTTTCCTTGTGACAAGTAATTCCCCATGCACAGGTTCTTACACTTCAATATCAAAACAATCCTCCAATAGTGGCATTTCATCATCACTTGAACTAGCTCTTTTGATTTCTCTATTTACCCGTACATCCATAACCTTTTTGTTTGGGAATTTAGAAGCAATATGTCCTAATCCTTGGCACCTAAAACACTTAATATCACATGACTTAGTAAGAGTTTTAGTTTTGGGTTTACCTCTAGGAACAACAACTGAATTGTTTGATTTTGCTTCACCTTTTATTCTGAAGGAAGCTTTGTCGTCGCTCCAATTTGATTTCCATGGAGAACTAGAGGACAAACCAAATTTGAACCTTTTGGACTTGATTTTCTTCTCTACTTGAATGGCTTTGTGAAGTAGTTTTTCTATCTCTATGTAATTTTGTAATTCAATCACATCAACAATTTCCATGTATAATCCGACAATGAATCTAGCCATTATAACTTCTTTATCTTCCTATATATTTGCTATAATCATGGAAATTTCCATCTCTTTATAATATTATTCTATACTCATGGAACCTTGAACTAGCCCTTGTAACTTTCTATATAGATCCCTATAGTAATGGCTAGGTATAAACCTTTTACGTATCAATAGTTTCATCACTTCCCATGACCGAATAGGTCTTTCACCATTCCTTTGCCTATTGACCACCAATTGATCCTACCATATACCAATATAATCTATAGATTCTAAGGTTGGTAGCTTTAATTTCTTCTCCTTGGAGTAATTATGAAAAACAAATACATGTTCAACCTTTCTTTACCACTCCAAGTATAACTCAAGATCATTCTTTCCTTGAAAAGTCAAAATTGTCATCTTTATACTGCCTATATTGCTATCTCCTTTGGAATCAACCTTTTTGTCCCATTTATAACTTACTCTATCCTTCATATTGGAATCACCTTATTCTTCATCAAACTTATGTCTTCTTCTATATGATTCAAAACTGGAAGAGGATTATAAACCATCCAACCTTACATTCATAATCTTAAATTGGTCATTAACAGCTTTGATGAAGAATTTCAAGTTGACCTCTTATGGATATCCTCTTTCCTTACTCATGTTTTCAACTTGTAAAATAGAATGAAATAAAAGGTTGTATTCCTCACAAACTCCCTCATGTGTTTGCTCTAAAATTAGATTGTTTTTGCTCGTTTTTTTTTGCCTTTTACCACTCAAAGCTCAAGTTAGCCTCCTTTTGTGTTCATAAAAAAATAAAAGAATTCAACTAATATTAAGAAAAAATCATTTTATTGGTGACAATATCAAATATTAGAAGTTTAGAAAAACTTAATGACAAAGGATGACAGAAAGAAAATCCATAAAGGACCCTAAAGAACCAAGTTCAAAATCTTGAAAATAGGAATGAAATACTCTTGACCAAAATATGATTCCCCTATTTTATTAATGTTTTCAAAATTATACTAGGCTAGTATGTTTGATGAGTCTCTAGAACAAAATAAATACTCATAATTTCAACAAGAACAAGAAAACTCAGCAAGAAAAATAAGAATTGAAATCTTGAATAATCTACTACTTTGTTCTCCTTTTCTTCTTCTTATTTTTTTTCTCTTTTCTTTATTTATTTAATTTTTTGACTACTACTATAGCTGTAGTGAATAGAAAATTCACAAAAAAGTTTGCAAACCTAATGAACAATAACCGAAAACAACGTAAGAAGGTGTGTCAAAACTTTAACCACTCAATAAGTGGTGTAAAGGATAGAATTTGGGGATTAAAACTGCATGGAACGTTGTAATCACTAGTTTCACATATAGGAATTGAAACAAGCTTCGATTTGATATATTATAATAGTTTTTTCGATACTCGAGTCAAAAGTTATGGTTGTTTAAAGTTATAACTCCTATTTACCTAATTGTTTTTCAAATTGTGAACAACATCCCTTGTCTTTTTTTCCCTCTTGTTTTTGAAGAACAAATATGGATTGAGTACAAAAATAAAAAATAAGAAAGAGATACAAATAATTCAAAGAGAACTACAAAATAAAATCCAAAGACGAAAACAACGACAACGAAATTGAAATAAAAGTAAAAGACTTGAAGGATATATTTTTTTTGTGAATCAAGAAAATGCAGAAAAGGACTGAAACAAGAACAATATGATTTTTTTATTTTTTATGAAATAAAAAACTCAAACAAAGATAGATGAAAATAGATTACATGTTTCCGGCAACCAAGGTTCTGATACCAATTGATGCGAAAATTCATGGCGAATAGCCATAAGAACCCATGAACTCAAAGAAATAGGACCAATTGATTTTCTAAGAACATGTTGAAGATAGTTAGATTAGAACCCTAAGGAAAAAAAGTCCTTAAAACCCTAATCTTGAGACACTATAAAGGATGATCACTCCCTTTGATAAGTCGAATTCAACTATTCAATCAAGAACACACGAAAGCAAAGAAAAAGCTTTTTGAAATAAACTTTTATTAATGATATCAATTCTACCTCCATTACATGCTTGTTGTTTTCTTTTATAAGCAACAAAACTCTATACAAAATTTACCCTAAAGAAAAGAACCCTAGATGCAATTCAACACCATTAAATTTGATCTTCCAAATCTATCCCTTTTAGAAAAAGGTAATATACCATCCATGGTGAAGCCTTGGAATCATTAAAATTAGTTTTAGAATCTTCTAGCACAGCCTCTTGGTATTGCACTTTCATGATCAAGCCTTGCAAAGCTTCCTTCATCCTCTTTGTCTTTACCGTCATCATTGGACCGCCAATTCCTTGAAAAGGATCTTGAGAATATTTGGGATTATTAACTTGGTTAGCATCTTGATTTCCATTAAAAGGGGCAAGATTCCATTTCTTTTCTCATAAAGATTTCATGTTGTGAGGCTTACTCCTGTTCTTAATCGGTAGGAGGCTCTTATCTGATTGACAAGAGATGATTGCTCACTACTACAAAATGTGGCATTTAAGTCGATATGTAAAGTCGATTTTTGGATAAAATTGATGATACATCAATTTAAAGTTGGTTCGATGAAAAACCGACGCTACACATAGGACGTAGCATCAGTTCTACGTGTCAACCGATGCTACACAAGTGGATAGCATCGGTTAACACATAGAATTGACACTATCCGCGTAATTAATTTTCTTTTGGTCAATTATTATTTTATTCGAACTGTATAAAATTGAATTTGGATATATAGTATAATTTTTTCTTCTTTTATTTAGTCAATTGGTTTTTAAAATTATATAATTTATAGAATTTTGTGTATTTGTTTGGATACATACTTAATTTTATGTACATGTTTTTCATACGTAGTTATTGAATTTGCATAACATGAAAAACTCAATATAGAAAAGTTTATGAGTGAAAATATAAAAGGTCTATCTAGTTAATTAAAATCTTAAAACGATAATTGACTAAAAAAAATGTTTAATTTCAATTTTAAAAACTGTTAAAATAAAAAATGCACGTGGATACGTACTTAATTTTATGTACATGTTTTTCATACGTAGTTATCGAATTTAGATAGTATGAAAAACACAATATACAGAAAAGTTTTCAAAAAAATATAAAACGTCTATAATTAATTAAGTTCATAAAAACTAATTGACCAAAAAAAAATTGTATTGTTTAATTTCAATTTTAAAAACTATTAAAGTAAAAAAAATGCACGTGGATATATACTTAATTTTATGTATATGCATTCCTTACGTAGTTATCGAATTTGGATAGCATGAAAAGCACAATACAGAAAAGTTGTTACCACAGTCCAAGAAGTTGTTGGACATTATGTTGCTTGGCCATCGATTCCTATTGTTCTAAATTTTGATGTGGTACTATTTTTTTTACTTAAAAGATAACACTTTTTATTACTATTATTTTATTATATCTTTTATTGTTACTAACATACATACTACTTCTTCTTTAGTCTATTATACTAGAACTCTTAAATGTGGCACATTTAAGAGATACGAAGCAAATATCTTGTGGTAAATCTATGTCTAGTGGCCAATCATCGCGTACTAAGTCATTCAAGAAGAAGCCTTGGAAAAAGTATAGTTATGATTATGCTTTAAACTTCAACAGAAATCTTGGCGCTTTGATGACTATTGTTGCGAGGGAATCTAGCATAAATGATGGATGGATTGTGCCACTTCCTATAGAAATATTTGGTGTAGACATCAGCCAAACATGTATATCGATCGAGTGCATATTGCAACTATTTGAATATCAAATTATCGATTTAAGTATAATTCAAGTGTGGACAAGGTGAGTCCTCAATCAGTAAATATCTTTCATTTACGTAGAACATATATAATTATATTTATATTATCTAATTACTTATATATATTTCTTTTATATAGGGCATGTTATTATCGACTTCAACATAATCACTCATCACATTTAGCAATGTTCTATGATTCTTCATATGTCAATCAATATCAGGAGAAGGATGTTAGCATCAGAGCTAAACAATTATGTGATAGGGCATTAACGCTTAACAGAAATCAAAAGTTGATAATCCCTTGGCCACTAAGGTTTGAATAATGCCAAGATCATTGGATGTTGGTAATCCTTGATCTATTCAATAATCATGCTTGGTATTGTGACTTTGCTTCCATAGAATTATTGAACAGATCAAGGATTACCAACATCCAATACGTTTATAGGTACCAAAACTCAACCAAGCCAAGTAACAAATCAGAGTTACACTTGACTTCATATTTAGGGCTCATTATAGCATTAAAAATACTAGCTTGATTGCAGATAACTTCATATTTATAGACAAAAGATTAATAAAGTGCTAATATGATTTCAAAGGGATAAGGTTATTATTATATCACTCGGGTTTCGATGTGGTAATCTCTTCTAATAATCTTTTAAGATATATAAGTTATTTTTTGTGAATTCATGATATTACATTCTTATTTGAATTTAATTACGTATATTTCTTTGGTTGGAACAAGTAGGGCTATGTTATGCATATTTTTTATGATTTATAAGAAGAATGGACAGAACACTTTGTTCAAATGATAATATCAGGAGAAGAATATAATCTTTAATAACATAGGACAATACCATGGTAATATTTATAATGCTTTAATTTCCCCATTCATATGTCTCTGAAGTTTAGACTGCTTGTTTGATGGATGTTTACGTGCTCATGTATGTAGGAGAATGAATTGTTATATAGACCAGCTGCTTTTTCCCAGTTTCCTTGTTACTATGCTGGTGATTATAAGCCAATCAAGCTTGCTCTCTTTAAAATAAAGTGAGAATATCACAAAATCCATGAAACTTTGATGACATCATTTTATTTGTAATTTAAGTTAACTATATATATGTGTGTGTGTGTGTGTGTGTGTTTTATATATACATTATTTTTTTTGTAATAAATTTAATTATCAAGTAATTAATTATATTTAAATTTTCAATTATTTGTAGTATTATTTACACTTTGTTTAACAGATTTTGGTTTTTTATGCTATATGTGATTGAATACAGGTTATTAGTAGAGTAAAAAATGAGTACAAATATGTTAAAAAAATCAATATATATGTTAAAGTCGGTTCAATGCGTGAACCGAATTTAATGGCCCATTTTGTAGTAGTGGCTCTTACTTCTAAAGGAGTATGTATGCCTCATGCTTTCTTAATCCACTATCTTCTTCATTAAAAGAAAAATGGTTCGTCTTAGACCATTAGGGAATTGAACCCTCATTACCTAGCCAGTATGCATAGATAAATTTCTTCTGATCTTGAAATAGAATTATGTAAAAAAGCGATATGATCTAGAAAAAAAGAAAAAGAAAAGAATGAGGAACATTAGAACATGGACTTATGAAAAAGAGGCCTTATAGAAGAGGATAGTTTGTTTGCACATTTTTGTGCTGGATGGAAGCCTCCTACCGATTACTCTCTCTCTCTCTCTCTTGAGGATGATGGATCTCAAACCAAAATAAATGAGAGAAAATACTTGACTTTATGACCTCTGGCTATGATGTGATCCATCATTCAATACCTTGGGTCTGTGTTGGCAAGGAGGAGGGTCCTTCTAGATGGTTCCAAATGGAGCCTGAGCAAGGTTTGTTCTAGTTCTAGGTTAAAGGGAATTTTGGCACCCCTACTAATAGCTTAAGCTTTTAGTAGAATTGGATAATCAATTCTCCTTTGGTTTGGTATTAGATCTTGATCAAAGGTTCGAATCCTGTCTTATGTAGGTTCGAGGATGAATATCTTTTCTAAAGGACGGAATGATATGATCCATCATTTAGTACATTGGTCTGTGCTGGCGAGGAGGAGGATCCTTCCAGTAGTTCCAAATGGAGCTCGAGCAAGGTTTGTTCTAGTTATGGGTTAAATAGAATTTTGGCGCCCTTATTAATATCTTAAGCTTTTGATAAAATTGGCTTATCAGTTCTCCTTTGGTTTGGTATCAGAGCTTGGTCAAGAGTTCAAATCCCGCATAATGCAGGTTCGAGGAAGAACCTCCTTTCCGAAGAACGTAGACATTTTCTTTAGTTTATGATTCCATTTTCTATTTTTGGTAGTTTCTCTTTCTTATATGGATGTGTATGGCATGTAATAGCCTATAAAGAGGCCTTTTCAATTCAATAAAAATCAGAATATTTCATATCAAAATTTATTAGAGTAAAATTTCTCTTTGGTTCTTTGAAGAACTTTTTGAACTTATCATATTTGTCAGTGGCATTCATACCTAACTTATCAATCAAGTCTCCATTCCTTGATTATGTCATCTTCCTCATAACAAGTTTCAGATCTCTTTATATGTTTCCATTCAAATCTATAGTAGAACAGTCCTAGGAACTCTTTTTTTATAAGTTTCGTGCATCATTTGTATCATTTTGGTATCAGAGCCAAGGTTCTAGTCTCAGGTTTTCCTATCCTTATTATGTTTTTTCTTTGTGTGTTTATCTCAATCCTAGCTTTCTTCTTCATTCTAGTTCATCAACAAAAAAAAACATCTTTCTAATTTTTTTATGCTATTTCTATTCCTATTCTGATTTTATAAGCTTGTTTTGTTCTTTCTAATTTGATTCCCCTATTGGGTGTTTTATGTTCTTGATTGTTTCATCATATTATATAAAAAAATTCAAGAAAACATGGGGATTTGAACAAAAAAAGGATTTGAAGCAAAAGAAAGAGTTTGGAATCACTTCTTAATTGTTTTTGTTTATTCTGTGATATTCTTGTTCTAGGTAGCCTAAATCTGAACTTACTTCAAAGTTTAGGATAAAAATTTGATTGGTCTAGTTTGGGTGTGGAATGAACTTCGATGCTAATAATTTCAAACTCAAGCCAGGTGCGATTTAGATGGTATACACAAACCAGTTTGGAGGGTTAGTCAGCGATGACCTAAATATTAACTTGGCTTCATTCTTGGAAATATGTGATACTTTCAAGATGAATGGTGTATTATTTAATGAAATTCACCTTCTATTGTTTCCTTTCTCACTAGTTACCATCCTTATCTACTAGGCCAATCACAACATTGGATTAATTGGCTCAGAAATTCATGGCAAAGTACTTCCCACTTTGAAAGGCAGCTAAGCTCAGAAACGACATCACATATTTTTAGCAATTTGAAGGGGAATCATTTCATAAAGCTTGAGAATGCTTTAAGGTACTATTAAGAAGATGACCACACCATGGTCTTCTTACTTGGATGCAAATGCAAACATTCTATAATGGATTAATGGGGCTATCAAGGCTCATAATTGATGCTACAATTGGGGGAACATTAATGAGTAAAAGTGAAGAGAAAGCTCTTGCACTACTTGATGAGATGTCATCGAAAATCTTCCAATGGCCTATGGAAAGGCTCAACCAAAGAGAGTAGCTAGAGTAGTGGATGTATACATCATACATTACAAGCTTAAACAAATGTGTTACCATTCTAAGAAATTAGATGGTGGCCCTGTAGGGATAAATATTGTATAAAGTCTATTCATGGTGTGTGATTATTGCAAAAGACCTCATTCTCCTGAGGCATGTGGGAACCTTTCTGAAGTAGTAGATAATGCTAGCAATACAAATCACCAAAGAAACCCATACTTAAACACATATAATCTAGGATGGAGAAATCACCCAAATTTCTTATGGAATAATAAAAACAATCAAGATGGTAATCAATTCAATCGTCAATCCTTCCCACTGTAAGGTTTTTAACAACTTCAACAACTAAAAGCCTAAGAGAAGAAACCACCTAGTAAGGACAAAAAAAAATTTAATTGGGATGATGATAGACTTCATCCATTCTATAAATACGAAAGCGAATTGTATAGAATCAACACATGCGACTTTTATTTGGAATATAGAAGTCCAAATGAGGCAAGTTGTCTAAGACATAAATGAAAGGCCTCAAGATAACCTTATAAGTGACACAGTAGTAAACCCAAAAATAAAAGGTAAGGAACATTCTAAAGCAATAGCTTCAAGGAGCGGTAAAATTTTAGAGGAGAAACAGGAAGCTCAAAAAGATGAGGAAAAAAAGTGGACATAGAGAGTATTGAAAACGAAGTAATTCAACCAAAGAAGGGTAACATCTATACACCCACCATAACTTTCCCTCAAAAACTACAAAAATTAAAGTTAGATAAGTAGTTTTCAAAATTTGTAGACATTTTCAAAAAGCTGCATATAAACATACCATTTGCAGATGCACTAGAACATATGCTTTCCTATGCCAAATTCATAAAGGATATACTATCTAACAAAAAAGACTTGGAGATCATGAGACAATAACCTTGATGGAAGGTTGTAGTGTTATTCTTAATAGAAAATTATCACAAAAACTAAAAGATTTGGGTAGCTTTGACATCCCTTGCACTATTGGGAACATACACTTTAGCAAGGCACTATATGTCTTGTGTTACAGTATTAACCTCATGCCATTATTAATTTTCAAGTGATTAGGGGTTGGTGAATCCAAATCGATGTAAATAACATTACAAATGATAGACATGTTAATCAAGTGACCCTAGGGAGCAGTAGAAGATGTGTTGGAGAAAGTAGACTAATTCATCTTTCGAGCAGATTTTAGTGTACTAAACATGGAGAAGGATTGTGACATTCCTATCATACTTGATCATCCATTCTTGGCAATTGAAAGAACACCTTTTGATGTACAAAAAGGTAAGCTTACAATACAAGTGTAAGATGAACATGTAAAATTTAATGTTTTTAAAGTAATTAAATTTTCTGATACTGATAATGCTAGTTATTGCTTTAGAAAAGATGTTACTGATGAGCTAGACACTGATGTGCTTTATGACATGTTCTTGCTAAGTTTGTGAACATATATACCAATAAATATGATGAAACTCAATTAGGCACATAAACTCATGATAAAAACTTAAAAAACTTATTGAATTTCCCACACTAATGACTTTGACACATGATGCAATAAATTCACCAGAAAACAACTCAACTTATTTTAATTCTGAAACTACGAAATCTGT
Organism: Hippophae rhamnoides; assembly: GCA_033030585.1. Taxonomy (NCBI): domain Eukaryota; kingdom Viridiplantae; phylum Streptophyta; class Magnoliopsida; order Rosales; family Elaeagnaceae; genus Hippophae; species Hippophae rhamnoides. The sequence continues at coordinate 41,321,286 of CM065438.1, read as the reverse complement.
GATACAAGTTGATATGATTGACTGTGTGAAATTTTTGAAGGGTATGCCTCAAATGTGTGTAACTACTGTGGATGTGGAGTGTCTTGAGATAGGTTCTAGGCTCAAACCATCCATTAAGGAGCCACCCAAGTTAGAGCTCAAACCCTTACTAAACCATCTTTGTTATGCATTTTTGGGTGAGAAGGAGACATTTCCATTCATAAGCCCTACTAGTCTAAGTATGAAGTAAGAAAAGTCACTACTGAAGGTGCTTAATAAATTTAAAAGAGCTATGATATGGTCTATTACCGACATCAAAGGCATAAGACCTTACATATGCATGCACAAAATCTTGTTAGAGGATGGAGCTAAAACCATCAAGGATGCACAATACCGGTTAAACCCTATTATAAAAGAGGTAGTGAAGAAGGAAATTGTTAAGTGGCTGGGCATGGGCATCATTTAACCAATATCAGATAGTGAATGGGTTTTTCCAATTCCATGTGTACTGAAGGAAAAAAGGGATCACTATGGTGGAAAATGAGTTAATACTTACTATTTCTTTCATAAAATGGAGAGTATGTATGGATTTTCATAAATAGAATTAAGCAACAAAGAAAGATCATTTTCCTATCCCATTTATGGATCAAATGCTTGATTTATCAGCAAGTATTAAAACGATAAGAAATGACCATTTTCCTCTCCCATTTATAGATCAAATGCTTGATACATGAGCTAGGCATTCTTTTTTTTGCCTTCTAGATGGTTACTATGGCTATAACTAGATTGTTGTGGCACCCGAAGACTAAGAATTGACCATATTCATATGTCTTTGTGGAATTTTTGTTTTCAGGAGAATTCCATTTGGGTTATGAATGCACTTGTGAAATTTCAATGTTGTATGATATTTATTTTCTCAGACATGGTAGAGAAGGATTATATAGATCTTTGGGAACACATTTGATTAATGTTTACACTATCTCTCCATAGTGCTACAAAGATGCGAAGAAACCAACATTTTTTTAAACCCTTGTACAATCTATTAAATAAAGACATGTCATTCTGTTTTGATGATAAATATTTAGAGGCATATTCAGTGCTTGAAGAGAAATTATTGTTAGCACTAGTTATAGTAGCATTAGATAACCCTTTGATTTAATGTGTGATGCAAGTGAGTTTTTTATTTTATGTTTTTGGGAAATGAAGAGACAAGATGTTCCATATCATTTACTATGTAAGAAAGACACTCAGTAATGCTTAAATGAATTATGCCACTATAAAGAAGGAGCTCCTAACCATTGTGTATGCCTTTGAGAAATTCAAATCTTACTTGGTTGGAAAAGTGATTGTCTACATGGGCCAATATGCAATAAAGTACATTATGACAAAGAAGTATGCCAAACCAAGATTGATAAGATGTGATCTCCTTCTACAAGAGTTTAACTTGAAAATCTGTGACAAAAAAGAGGAAAACATTAGGTAGTAGACCACCTATCTAGATTAGGGAGGGAAGCTAATACAGATGACAACATGGTGATTAAGGAATCTTTCCCAAATGAGTAGCTTCTTCTAGTAGCTCAAATTGAATTCCCATTGTATACAGACTTTGCAAATTTTATGGCTGCCAACATTCTTCTACCGAACCTCGCATGGCAGTAAAAATGTTTTTTGAGGATGTTAAAAAATATTTTTGGGATGACCCTTACCTCTATAAAGAATGCAGTGATAGTATTTTGAGAAGATGTGATCCTTATAATGAAGTTGGAAGTATTCTTCACCATTGCTATAGCTTAGACTATAGAGGCCATTTTAGGAGCATACAAATAGCAACTACCGTACTCACTCTTGTTGTTTTTGGCCTACATTATTTAGAGAAGCCTACCTTTATGTAAGGACATATGATAGATGCCAAATGATAGGTAATATTTACAAAAGAGATAAGATGCCCCTGAATAGCATACTTGAAGTAGTGTTGTTTGATATTTGGCCATTGACTTTATGGGACCATTCCTTTCTTTCTTTGGTAACCAATACATACTAGTAGGTGTGGACTATGTATCAAAGTGGGTAGCTCTATAGACAACAATAATGTGATGACAAAGTTGTCATAAAATTTATGAAGAAAAACATTTTCATTAGGTTTGGAACACCTAGAATCATTGTTAGTGATAGAGGTAGTATCTTTTGCAATAGAGCCTTTAATTCTTTATTGTTTAAGTATGGGATTAAGCATAATACGTCTACCCCTATCATTACCAAACAAGTGGGCAAGAAAAAGTTTTCAATAGAGAGGTGAAAAGAATTTTAGAGAAAATAGTGAATAATTCTAGAAGGATTAGGCCTCTAAGTTAGATGATGCTTTATAAGTATATAGAATTACATTTAAAGCACCAATTGGTACTACCCAATATAGGCTATTCTATAGAAAGGCATGTCACCTACCCATGATATTGGAGCAAAAAGCATACTGGGCATTGAAAAAGTTGAATATGACCATGGATGCAGGCGGTAAGAAAAATAATGTTGCAAATAAATGAATTAGATGAGCTATGGTGGAGTGCTTATGAGAATACAAGATTTAAAAAGAGAAAACAAAAAATGACATGACAAGAAAATTGTGCAATGTATTCTTGCACGGGGATAGATATTATTACTGTATAACTCAAGTGAAAAACCTTGTAATTTCAATATAAATAATTAAAGTATCCAAAAAGTAATTATAAATAATGTTTTACAATGTAGGGATGCAATGGGAAATTTTTGTGTGAAAAATCGGATTGAACAGGAAAAATTAAGTACAACCTTCACTACCTTACCACCCCTACCTCGCCACCCCTACTGGAGAGCTCCCTAAAGAGCTTCCTTGATTAGTCATAAAATGGTGTCTGAACCACCTAATTTTCTCACATTTTACTTTTCTCCCTTTCTCCCACACTTTAATACAATTTTTCCTTTGTTTGGACTTTTCGGCATGATTTGGAGGGCACTTTGGGGACAAATATATGAGTATTGAAGTCAAGGATTTGAGGTAGGGGTTCTTACTCTAACTTTCTAAATGCATGCATTATTTTTATAAAGTTAATTTCATGCACCATATGTCCTGAATAAAAGTGAGAAAATGGATGCCATGTTTTTTTATTAATGATGTGATAATGTTAGAAATGTTATTTAAATGAGATACTCATTATATATGTTTTATAATGAATACATTGAATTTTTGTATATAAAACGAGTATCAAATGTTGTTATGAAATAAACATTGAAAATGTGATATGGCATCAGAGAATTTTGATACATGCATCATGAGAAATGGTTTCTATTGTGGGGAGTCTTTTATATGTTATCTTACGGAGTATGGTACCCATGGGCTACTATTTGTAGCAGATAGTTTTTGACATACTATAGGTATGCGTTTGTATCACATGTAATGGAGATCGAGGTGTTGATAAGTTAATGTTCTCAAGTGCTAACTAAGTTGATGTTTACAAATATTCTAAAGATCCTATGCAAGGGATAGATTTGGAAGATTAAGTTGGGTGCAAGGATTAATTTAGGAAGCATTTGTTTTCTCTTACTTAACAAAAATAAAGGAAAACTAGAACAAAATAAAGGAAAACGAATTTCAACAAGAACAAGAAACTCAAGCAGGAAAACAAGAATTGGAGTCTTGAATAATCTACTAATTTGTTCTCCTCTTTTTTGACTACTGCTGCTATCGTGAGTAGAAAATTCACAAAAAAATAATTTGCAACCCTAATGAACAAAAACCAAAAGCAACGTAAAAAGATGTGACAAAACTTTAACCCCTCAATGGTGTAAACGATGGAATTTGATGTCAAAAAAAGTAGGGAATGAAGGAAAAGACAAAAATTTATTGTAGGAATCAAACCAAGTTTCGATGTGATATATTATAATAGTCGTTTCATTACATGAGTTAAAAGTTTTGGCCTTTTAATGTTGTAACACTAATTTATCAATTTTTTTGAAACTGTGCATTGCAGCAACCTCTCTCTTTTTGTTTGAAGAAAAAAGATTGATTGAACACATAAATAAAGAACAAGAAAAATATAGGAAGCATTCAAAGAGAACTACAAAATGAAATCCATAGATGAAAACAATGAAAATGGAATTGAAAGAAAATAAGGAAACCAAATGAAGTTTTGTTTTGGCCACAAAATCCTAAGTAGATAATTCGGCCAAACAAGAATATCACAAATAAAAATCCCAAAAATATATTTTCATTTCACAAAGATAAGGAAAGAAAATAATCAAATTTGAAATCAAGATAGATTCTTGAAAATTTTGAAAAAGGATGATTTTTTTTTGAAATTAAGAACTCAAACAAAGATAGATGTTGATAGATAACCTATTTCTAGAAACCAAAGCTTTGATACCAAATGATGCGAACCCTCTAGGTGAATAACCCTAGGAACCTACGAAATCAAAGGAATATGAACAATCAATTTTCTAGGAGTGTATTGAAGATGTTTGGATTAGAACCCTAAGGAAACAAAGTCCTTAAAACCCTAACCTTTGGTATGATCATATTAGAATCCTAAGGAAAAAAAGTCCTTAAAAACCTAACCTTGAGACACCATAAAGGATGATCACTCCCTTTGATAAGTCGAATTCAAGCATTCAATCAAGAACATAAGAAGACAAAGCAAGAACCTTTCTAAAAGAAACTTTTTATTAATGATATATGGTCCTTGAAATTACATTACTTCTATTTTTTTTATAAAAAGAAACCCTAAAGAAAAAAATATCTTACGATATGGGCCTATTTAGTTGTGAATTAGGCCTAATCCATCCTTAAAAAATAAAAGACTAAAAAAAATACTTATAATAAATTAAACATAAAAAGCCCACAATTAACTAAAATGAAACAATGTTTCCTAAATTAAACCTTACACCAGACTTGATATTTTTAAACGTATCAGATTTGTTTGTGGTGTTCATACCTTGACTTCTCAATCAAGTCCACATTTCTTGATTGTGGCATCTTCCTCATACCAAGGTTCACATCTTTTTATAGGTGTTGGGTTACGGTTTTCATCCAAATTTGTAGTAGAATGGTCCTAGGAACTAATTTTTGTTACGAGTTTCGTCACCAATTGGCATTGTTTGTATCATTTTTGGTATCAAAACCAAGGTTCTAGTCTTAGGTTTTCCTATACTTATTTCGTTTTTTCTTTGTGTGTTTATCTCAATCCAAGCTTTCTTCTTCATTCAAGTTCATTAACAAAAAAGAAAAAAAAAACCCACATCTTTCTATTCCTAGTCTGATTATATAAGCTTGTTTTCTTTCAACTTTATGTCATCTTTCTAATTTGATTCTTATATTTGGTTGCTCTTGATTGTTTAATCATATCAAAAAAATAAAAAAAAAATAAAAGAAGAAAGTTTGCTGTTCATAGTTTCAAAACATTGATAAATTGGCATTGAAACTTTAAATGGTCATAACTTTTGAATGAGGTAACGAAAGGACTATTATAATATATCAAATTTAAGATTATTTTAATTCCTACAAAACAATATAGGGATTAGCCTCCGTTACCACATTCTTTGTGCTCCAATTCTATCTTTTTCGTCACTTATCGAGGGTTTAAAGTTTTTGTCACACCATTTATGTTTTTCTTTCTTTTGGTTTTCTTCAGTAGGGTTTTAAATTTGTTTTCTTTGTATCTTTCATATTCATAGTAGTAGTCAAAAAAATAAAAAAAAGAGATCTTGAAAGGAAAATAAAAGAAAGATCTTGAAAAGATTTTCAACAAGATAAGAAAGATAGATCTTTAAAAAAACAAAAAAAGAGAAGATTTGCAGCTGTGATTATTTATTGCTTTCTTTATTCTCATATTCTTTTCATATTCACATTAGTTTACTTTCTTGGTAAAGAAAGATCTTGAAAAAAAGAAGATTTCCAATTTGAGATTATTTCTTTTCTATTTTAACTTTCCTAAATTGATTTTCATCTTTCTTTCCTTTCTTCATACTTTTGGATACAACAAGTCAAAATTTAGAAAAAGAAAATTGTTTATTTTATGATATTCTTGTTCTAGGTAGCCTAAATTTGAACTTACTTCAAAGTTTAGGATCCAAATCTGATTGGTCAAGTTTGGGTGTGGATTGTTGCATAAAATTTGATTCTTGTTTGATTAATTTGATAATTGTTTTTGAGAAATTACGTGTGAAAAAGGAAAGAGTGGTAAGAATATAAGAGGGTAAAAGCCAATTTAAATTTTGAGTGTAAACACAACTTAATTTGATTGATACATCAATTTTGAGTGAAACACTTGAGGGAGTGAAGTGAGGATTCTTTCTTATTATTATTACTACTAACATTTTCTTTGTAGAAAATATGTCAAAAGAAACTTCTTTAGAAGATGTATCTAGCAAGGTTGACATAAATTTATGATGGTGGCATTCACAAGAGTGATGGGGAGGATGATTAGGGCAGAGATGGAACCCATCATGAGAGGTTAGATTGGGTAGAAAACACACATGTTGAACTACCTCGTGTTCATAGGGAGGAGAGAATTCAACCAAGGGGAGTTAGGATAGAGGAGGATGAGTTTGAAGAGGAAGATGATCAGGAATCTATTGATAGTGATAGAAGGAGATATGGTGGTAGATTTAGCAATATGAGGGATTGAGAAGATAATAATTTGGGTAGTATTAAGATGAAGATTCCATCATTTCAAGGGAAGAATGATACATAAGCATATTTGGACTGGGAGAAGAAAGTGGAAGTAGTATTCGACTGCCACCATTATTCTAAGGTAAAGAAGGTAAAACTTGCTGCCATTGAATTTTATGATTATGCTACTATTTGGTGGGATTAATTGGTGCTGAATAGGAGGAGAAATATGGAGCATCCAATAGAGACATCAGAGGAGATAAAATCTATGATAAGGAAGTGGTTTGTGCCTAGTTACTACTACCAATAGTTTTATAATAGGTTGAAAACACTTAGGAAAGGAACCCATAGTGTATAGAAGTATTACAAAGAGATGGAAGCAATAATGATCCAAGCAAACATTGAAGAAGATCAAGATGCTACTATGGTAAGGTTTCTGGCTGGTTTGAATTGGGAAATTCAAAAGGCGGTGGAGTTGCAACATCATGCGGAGTTAGAGGACATCATACACATGACTATTAAGATTGAGAGTCAACATAAGAAAAATATAAAATACACGTGTGAGCCATAGACAAAGTACATCCACTTGGAAGTCAAACCATTGGAAGCAAGATGAAAAGCTTTCCACTCTAAAGCTAAAACAACAGCAGAAGAAAGTAGTGGCTAAGCAAGGAACTCAACGTAAATTAGATTCATCCATTACTCGGAATCATGATATTAAATGTTTTAAATGTCAAGGCAAGGGTCATATAGAAAATTAATGTTCAAACAAAAGAGTTATGGTGATGAAAGATGATGTAGAGTTCGAAATTAACAATGAATTGGACAACGATTCTATGCCACAATTAGAGGATGTTGATGATAAGGAGTACACTGCCCAAGGTGAATCATTGGTGGCAAGGAGGGCTTTGAGTGTGCAATCTGAACAAAATGATAAAGTGCAGCGGGAAAACATACTTATACGAGATGCCATGTCAGAAACACGATATGCATTGTGATTATTGATGGAGGAAGTTGTACTAATGTTGCTAGCACTACCATGGTGGAGAAGTTAGCCATGCCAACATGAAACATCCTATCCCTTATAAATTGCAATGGTTAAATGATAGTGGAGAGGTAAGGGTTCATAAACAAGTGTTAGTCACCTTTTGCATTGGGAAGTATGAAGATGAAGTGTTGTGTGATTTGGTTCCCATACAAGCAGGGTACTTGTTATTAGGAAGACCATAGCAATTTGATAGGCGAGTTAAGCATGTTGGCTTCACCAACAAGTATTCATTAGTTCACAATCAAAAATCAATTACTCTTGTATTTTAAAACTAAAACAAGTTTATAAGGATCAAGTGAGGTTGCAAAAAGAGAGTGAGTAAAATAAAAATAGTGACAAAGAAAGTGATAAAAATAAATTGAACGAAAATAAGAAAGAAAAATAATGATAGATGGAAAAAGTTGAGAAAAAAAAATGTCTATAACAAATTGAGTGAAATCATGAGTGTAATGTTCCTTAATCTGCCAATGATTGCACTTCATTACAAAGAGGAATTTTTGAATACTAACCACCTTGATAATGTTTTTCCTAGTTCGATTATTTCTATCTTGTAGGAATTTGAAGATGTCTTTCCTGAGGAAATTCCTAAATGGATTACCTTCTATCTGAGGGATTGAACATCAAATTGATTTTATACCTGGTGCTACCATTCCAAACTGACTAGACTATAGGAGTAATCCTAAGGATATGAAGGAACTACAAAGGCAGGTTAATGAGTTGATGGAAAAGTGGTAAGTGAGAAAAAGCATGAGTCAATGTGTTGTTCCAGTAATTTTGGTTTCTAAGAAAGATGGGTCATGGTGGATATGCATAGACTATTGAACAATTGACAATATCATAGTAAAGTATCGTCATCCTATTCCTTGCTTAGATGATATGTTAGATGAGTTGCATAGTTCTTATGTCTTTTCTAAAATTAATCTAAAATGTGGATATCACTAAATTAGAATGAAAGAAGGTGATGAATGGAAAAATGCATCAAAGACAAAATATGGTTTATATGAATGGTTAGTCATGCCTTTTGGTTTAACTAATGCTCCTAGTACTTTCATGAGATTAATGAACCATGTTTTGCATGATTTTATTGGAAAATTTGAAGTTGTGTATTTTGATGATATTCTCATTTATAGCAAAAATTTGGAAGATCATTTGATGCATTTACAATCTTTTTCTTGAATTTCTTAGGAAAGAGAAACTATTTGCTAACCTAAAGAAGTGCACATTTTTCACCAATAAGCTTGTGTTTCTAGGTTTTGTTGTGAGTGCACAAGGAGTACAAGTTGATGAAGAAAATATTTGAGTTACCCAAGAGTGGCCAAGCCCAACAAGTGTAAGTAATGTTCAAAGTTTTCATGGACTTATTATGGGTGGAGTTCATAGAAACATTTCCCTACGTCATCCTATACAAGCAAGGTAAAGAGAATATGGTTTTCAATGCACTTTCTTGTAGGTATATACTTCTTTCTACTCTTGTTGCAAAATTACTTGGTTTTGAACATATTAAAGAGGTATATCCTTTAGACCAAGATTTTAGTGAAGAGTATGTATCATGTGAAAAGGTAGGCAATGGAAAGTTCTTTAGGCTTGATGGGTTCTTGTTTAGAGAAAATAAACTCTGCATTCCAAATTATTCAATTTGGGATTTGTTAGTGAGGGAGTATCATGGTAGAGGATTGATAGGTCATTTTGGGGTAGTTAAAACTTTAGTTGTTTTGCAAGAGCACTTTTTATGGCTATAAATGAAAAGAGATGTTGAGAGACTTTGTCGTAGATGTGTCACCTGTAGGCAAGTTAAATCTCGAGTGCAACCATATGGACTTTATATACCATTAATCATTCCTAGTGCACCTTTGAATGATATTTCAATGGATTTGTGTTAGGTTTTTCTAGGACTAAACATGGTAGGGATAGTTTGTTTGTGGTTGTCGATAGATTTTTTAAGATGGCACACTTTATTCCATGGCACAAAATAGGTGACGCTTCCAATGTTGTTGATTTGTTCTTTAGGGAGATTGTGAGGTTACATGGGATTCCTAGAACAATTGTTTTAGATAGATATGCCAAGTTCTTGAGTTACTTTTGGAGGCCTTGTGGTATAAGTTAGGAACAAATTTGTTGTTTTCTACTACTTGTCACCTGCAAATTGATGGTCAAACCAAAGTAGTGAATAGGATGATCTCTACATTGTTAAGGGCTATCATAAAAAATAGCAAAACATAGGAAGATTGTTTATCACATGTTGAGTTTTCATATAATCGTTATGTTCATTTTGCTACTAAATTTTCACCTTTGGAAATTGTTTATGGTTTTAATCATTTAACTCTTTTGGATTTATCACCATTACCTGTCATTGAATGTGTTAATTTAGATGGAAAAAAGAAAACATATTTTGTTAAGAAGATTCATGAGAAAGCAAGGCTCAACATTGAGAAGAGGACTGAAAAATATGCCAAACAAGCCAATAAAGGGCATCATAAGCTGATCTTTAAGCCTGGAGATTGGATATGGGTGCACTTGAGAAAAGAGTGTTTTCTCAAACAAAAAAAAATCAAAGTTTCTATCACGAGAAGATGGTCCATTTCAAGTCATCGAAAGGATCAATGACAATGCCTACAAGCTAGACTTGTGTGGTGGGTATACTGTCAATGCTAATTTTAACGTTTCTAATCTGAGTCCTTTTGATGTAGGTGAAGATTTGAGGAGAGATCCTTTTCAAGAGAAGGGGAATGATGGAAATATGGCTACCAAATAGAGTGTGGACCCACTTGAAGTACCACTTGGTTCAATTATAAGATCAGGGGCAAAGAGATTCAAGGATGCTTTGAATGGGCTAATGTAAGAAGTTTGGGCTCAAGAAAATTTGTGTAAGCTTATGGAGGAAGGCCCATATGTTCATAAAAGATGTGTTGACATATTGCAAATTTAGTAAGGAAATTCAAAATAATTAGCTTAGTTTCCTTTTTATAATTTTGGGCATTTGATTTGAAGAGAAAGAAATCTGGTTAATACTTTACCATTTTGGGCATGATTTGAAGAGAAAGAAATTTCGTTGATTCTTTACCATTTTGGGTGTGATTTGGATAGAAAAAAATCTGGTTGATTCTTTATCATTTTGGGTGCGTAGCTTAGGGGGGGGGAATAGCCTAGACATTTCCTTTACTTTATGTTTCCTTTTTTCTATTTTTGGTAGTTGCCCTTTCTTATATGGGCGTGTAAGGCATGTAATAGCCTATAAAGAGGCCTTTCAATTCAATAAAAATCAGAATATTTCAAATCAAAATTTGTGAGAGTAAAATTTCTCTTTGATTCTTTGTAGAACTTTTGGAACTTATTAGACTTGTTTATGACATTCAAAACTTGACTTATCAATCAAGCCTCCATTCCTTGATTGTGGCATATTTCTCATACTAAGGTTCACATCTCTTTATAGGTATTGGGTTGCAATTTTCATCCAAATCTATAGTAGAATGGTCCTAGGAACTAATTTTTGTTATGGGTTTCATCACAAGTTGGCGTGGTTCGTATCACAAACTCTAAAGAAAAAAACCTAGGCAAAATGGACTTAATGGGACTATTTAGTTGTGGATTGGGCCTAATCCATCCTTAAAAAAATAAAAGACTAAAAATACTTATGATAAATAAAACATAAAAGGCCCATAATTAAATAAGACAAAAAATTACTTCTTAAATTAATCCTTGCACTTAACTTGATCTTCCAAAACTATCCTTTACATAAAAAGATAGGTGAAGCTTTGGAATCTTTGAATCTTCTAGCACAATCTCTTTGTATTGCACTTCTATGATCAAGCCTTCCAAAGCTTCTTTCATCCTCTTTGTCTTTGCCATAGTCATTGGACCACCAATTCCTTGCAAAGGATTTTGAGAATATTTTGGATCATCTACTTGATCAGCACCTCGATCTCCATTATTCCCTTCCTCTTTGAAAAATTCATCCTCAAATCACCTACATCAAACAAAGATAAATCAACAACATTAAAAGTGGCACTAACATTACCATAGTCACTTGGAAAATCTAGCTTGTAGGTGTTATCATTGATCCTTTCCAATACTTGAAAAGGTCTATCTCCTCGAGGTTGCAATTTTGATTTACGTTGTGTGGGAAACTTCTCCTTATGCATGTGCACCTAAACCCAATCTCCAGGTTGGAAAACAACCTTTAATCGCGCCCTTATTTGCTTGCTTAGCATATTCTCAATCTTCCTTTCATTGTTGGCCTAAGTCATGGCATGTAAATCTTCCAAAAAATGTACCTTTTCATATTATCAAAGATTAGTATGCTTATTAGTAGGCAAAGGTAAAATATCAATAGGTGTTAAAGGATTAAAGTCATAAATAATTTCAAAAGGAGAAAATGAAGAAGTAGAATGAACAGTCCTAATATATGCAAAATCAATATATGGAAGACACTCCCCCCACTACGTTAAATTCTTTTGAATGATAGCACACGACAAGGTAATTAGTGTCCTATTAACTACTTCAGTTTGACCATTCGTTTGAGGATGTGCAACAATAGAAAATAAAAATTTAGTTCCTGATTTATTTTATAAAGTGCGCCAAAAATAAGTTAAGAACTTAACATCCCTATCACCAACAATTGTCTTAGGCAACCTAAGCAAATGAACCACTTCTTTAAAGAATAAATCAACAATATGTGTTGCGTTATTCGTTTTAGAACATGTAATAAAATGAGCCATTTTACTAAACCTATCATTTTCCTTTTTGAAATTATGTATTACAGCAACCTCTTTATTTTTTTGAAGAACAAAGATGGATTGAACACAGAAATAAAGAACAAGAAAAAGATAGGAATAATTCAAAGAGAACTATGAAACAAAATCTAAAGACGAAAACAACGAAAACGAAATTGAAAGAAATTAAGGAAACCAAACGAAGTTAGGTTTTGGCCACAAAACCCTAGGTATATAATTTGGCTAAACAAGAAGATCACGAATCAAAATCCCAAAAAGGGTATTTTTGTTCCACAAAGATAAGGAAAGAAAACAATCAAATTTGGAATCAAGATAGATTTCTTTTTAAAACGCATAAAAGGATGAATTTTTTTATCAAGAACTTAAACAAAGATAGATGGAGATAGATAACCTATTTCTAGAAACCAAGGCTTTGATACCAAATGGTGTGGACCCTCTAGGCGAAGAACCCTGGGAACCCACGAACTCAAAGGAATAAGAATAATTGATTTGGTAGGAACGTGTAGAAGGTAATTGGATTAGAGCCCTAACCTTAGGTATGATTGGATTAAAACTCTAAGGAAACAAAGTCCTTAAAATCCTAACCTTGAGATGCCATAAAGGATGATCACTCCCTTTGATAAGTTGAATTCAAGCATTCAATCAAGAACCTTAGAAGGCAAAGTAAGAAGTGTTCTAAAATAAACTTCTTATTAATGATATGTAGTCTGCCTCCAAATTATTTAAATGTTACGTTTTTATAACAAGCCTCATAATAAACCATAGATGCCAATTCAAACCATAAAGAAAATAGCCTAGATGATATGGGCATAATAGGCCTATTTAGTTATAGATTGAGCCTAATCTATCCTTAAAAAAATAAAATATTTAAAAGACTTATGATAAATAAAACATAAAATGCCTCAATTAACTAAAACAAAAAATTGCTTCCTAAATTAATCCTTGCACTTAACTTGATCTTCCAAATCTATCCCTTGTATGAAAAGATAATAGACCATCCTTGGTAAAGCTTTGGAATCTTTGAATTTAGTCTTAGAATCTTCTAACATAGCCTCTTTGTATCGCACTTCTATGATCTAGCCTTGTAAAGCTTTTTTCATCTTCTTTGTTTTTTCTCTAGTCATTGAACTGCAAATTCCTTGCAAAGTATCTTGAGAATATTTGGGAACATCCACTTGGTCAGCACCTCAATCTCCATTACATTTTATTGTTGATTTTTGATTAATCCATGGCAAGAAATAAATCTAAGCATTTTTAAACCCTTTTTTTCCATTTACTTGTATTTTTCAGAACCCTTTTTCACCCATTTTCACCTCCACAAACCCTTCATTTCCATCTTTCATCTTTTCCACCATTTCACCACCATTTTTAACCACCAACTATTTTTAATATTGTCTTTTTAGATTTTACTACACTATTTTGAAAATATAAGGAAGGTTTAGAGAAGATATAAGGAGAGCACCATTGAAGCCCAAAAAGGAGCTTCTTAATGAGGAGAGCATTAGAAATTTCAAATGGGTTTATATTTTCTTGCTCCTTTAGTTGTAAACTTTGTATATCTTATGGTTTTTACTCTTGAATTTGTTTATTTAAAAATGTGTATTATGTGCTAGAGCTCTTTTTCTAGGGATTTAATGGAACCCATTTTATGAGCATGATTTTATTAATTTAGTATTTTAGGAGTGTTTTGAATATATAGTTTATGTGCTCAATGCTCTTATTTAAATTTGACATTTAATTAGGTGATTTGTTAATTTTATACATAATTGAAAGATTGGTATGAAATTGTGAATATGCATTAAACTAGCATATATGAAAAAAATTCTCATTATCATGTATGTAATCAATTATTACTCCTAGGTTCTTAATATCCCATGTATACTTAAATGACCATAGAAATGTAGGTTAGAGATACGTGGATTGTGATTACTATGACCATAGACATATAGGTGGTAATTATTTGAGTAGAATTAGATTAATAATTCAAACACTTTCATTTTAATATTGAAAAGATTTATAAAATAATTTCCTAGATTTTCTTCATTGTGTATGAATCTATTTTTATTTCTTTAATTAGTTTAGTTTCTCTAGTTTAATCTTCTAGTAATTTTTGGTAATTTAAATAGAAAGAGAAAGTACATATTTTGGTACTTAGTCCTTGTTTTGGCCAACTCTAAGATACATGAACAATTAGCTCTGAGGCACATGGGTGGTCCACCTCCAAGACTCATTGTGTAGTCAAACTTTAAGACCTATGTATGGTGAGATACATATAACACATGTATTGATCAACTTTAATATACATAGTCAATCAACCTCTGAAATCCAATATGATCAGCTTTGATATGCATGGGTGGTCAATCTCTGAAACCCAATCTGTGGTCAAACTCCAAGACCCATATATAGACAAACTTTAAGATACATGTGTATATACGTATCGATAGTCTATGTAAATCCAGTATGTTATAGCCAATGTTCCTATGGTTTCAAATTCCACAAGACCTCAATATTGGTATACTCCCCACAAAAATAGTTTCATGATACATGCATAAAATTATTGATGCCATGTAATTTATTTAAATATAGCATCCCATGTCACAAAATACTGTGACTATTATAAATGTTTATAACCGATATTAATTATAAAAAGTTATTTATAAATTTTCTCATAAGAATATATTCAAACCTTACATCAGTTTTCATTGTTTTTAAACTTATGTAAATGCAAGCTATTTTATAATAAAAAATGTTTATAATAGTGTCTATCTATACTCATACTGCTGGCACTTTTTCCTTTTTATCGGAAACTAACATATTCCAAATTAATTACATATTGTAAAAACCAAACCCCAACGATTGTGTTATTTCTTCCCCAACCATCTCGTTGAGCCTCATTGACCTTTGTGGTATCTTATTGACCACCCTCACTGGCGGTGCACTGAGGACATATGGTGAGGCTCCAACAAGCAGTCAATTTTTCTCAATAACTCTGGAAAAATCTGATTTTTACATGGATATTTTTAAATAATTTGTTACATCTCAAAATATAACTAAAAATAATTTATACTTCAGGCCTTAAATTATAAAAAGGAGTTTCCAGCAAAATTCAAACATTAACGAGCTATTGAAGTAAAATTTGTAAATTTTTGGCACTATTGTTGATTAAGGTTAACCCATTTATTAGCTATACATTCTAATAACAAAAAAGCTATACAATTTGTATTTGCACATTGTGTTCATGTCATTTAGTGAAGGAGAGAATGAAATGTTGCGCGGCCTGGTATTGGGTGAATGATGAAGCTAATTGGCATCATGCACATTGGATGGACACAAAATGGTGCCATTTCTGATGCCTGCCATTAAGTATATCCATAGGCCTTTTTAAGTACATTTATCTATCAAATAAAATCCCAAAAAATCCAAAAAAACTAATATTTTTTCGATAAGTACAAAAGAAATAATTTTAAATCATTATAATATATATATATATATATATTAATATCTAAAATGTGTATAAAATAGCACTTCTTAAAATCCCCATACTTACTCTTTGTTAATCCTCGAGCAAAGTCAACATCCATAATAGAGAGAAGGTTTCTACCATTTTATCTTAGGGGGTTAGGAATATTATGGTTTCAAATTATAATGAATATTAGATATTGTCTTTAGTCATCCTTTTGCTACAATTACTGCACAATAATCATGCTCAAAGTGTGTGTGATGTAGCTTCAATTAGCAATAGTCAAATTTAAACTAGTAAAACCCATGTGCATTCCCCCATAGCATTACCATATTTCTAGAATTAGATTAGCCACCATAAGCTTTTCTATAAATTAACATCTCCCCTTATTAATTGAAGGTATTTTCTAAAATCAAAAGGTCATTTTGATTGTAATGAGCATAAGGTTTGTTGGTTTAATCAAATGAAAGGAAAAAAAGATAAAAAAAATTCATGAGTTCCTAGAGTAAGAAAAAGACACCAATAAATACTAAGACTAATCATGTCAATAAAATAGGTCAAATTTTATTATTTTGGATTTAAACATCATTATTGGCTTCCTTTTATTTTTATCTGCCAATTTTTTTATACATAGTTCCTTTTTATATTTCTTTTCATCTTGTCCCCTTATTATTGTTTTTTGAAACTAAAATATTTTATGCAAATTGTTTCTGGGCAAAACTCAAAAGTAAATGGAAACAGAGGGATGTAACATAGGACTTGATATGACTGTCCAGTCAAGGGCATTAAATGTGATGCTGGTTGAGAGGCAACTCAATGTTATTTCACTTATATTTCCATCATTGTTGTTTTGTAGGTGAATAAATGTGGAGAGCAATGCGTAACAAGATTGAACATTTCAGCGATAGATATAATGTGCCATAATTAAGGGAGTTCTCTTTTGTTCTACTTTTTCATATTTATATGCACACATTGGAAACAATGTGCAATTTAAGTTTGGAGGAGGGAACTTTATTCTCTACTTAAGTATTGAGTATGCATTTTAAATTTTTAGGATTTGTTTTTACTTTTTATGATGTTTTTAATCATAATTTGGGTAGATAATTGATAAATATGTGGAAACTAAATACATGCATGGTTGATATGAAACATATGAACTCAATGATAAAAACTGGTTGTCATGACTAGGATAAAGAATGTAACATATTTGTTAAGATACTTACATTAATAATGTGATATGCTTGCTAATTTTGATTAAATTGTTGCAAATTATTATGCACGTGTTCATGGTTGATTTTGGTGTGCTTGTTGAGAGAAAATTTGTAATAGTTTATGCAAGTTGATGAGATATACCAGGTTTTAGAATCAATGTGATCATCCCTTAAGGCAAAATTATGAATAGTATTTAGCAAGAGAGATGATTTAGGCTTTATTTTAATTGATTGAGCTTTTCAAGCTAACCATTGTTAATATCCATAGTCACCCATAAAAACCTAACAAAGAACCGCTCATATCTTTAAGCCATAGTTTATGCCTAACCAATAAGTAGTACCATTACCCTTGCACCTTTAACTTGTATGAAAAGAAAAAAAATATAATAACGTGTTATGCTATAGAGTAAGGTGAAATGTAATGCATCCTATAAAAAAGGGAAGCAAAATTCACAACACAATTATCCATCTAAAGAAAAAGAAAATATAATTGAAAATAAGTTTGGGAGTGTTGTGAAGTTAAAAAAAAAGTTGTGGAATAGAAGAATATGAAGAGAATGCTAAGAGAGGGTGCACTGAAATATCAAGTAAAAGCTCAATTGCTGTAAAAAGTTCATGATGAAAAAAAAGAAAGCTAAGGTTTGAAAAGAGACTAAATGTCTTCATTTATTGACTCCTACCTAAGCCTTACATTACAATCATGTAAATTCCTTATTGATCTTTAGCTAAGTGTATATTTATATTAGTGGAAAGGGATGTGAAAAATAGACTTATGAGACTTGTTCTAAGATTGAATTGATTAGCATGCTCATATATGTTGATTTCATGAGTGCATTGGATGATATCATATGAAGCGCACACACACACGAATCAATTTGTCAAAACCTTTCATATTCTTGTATTGATGGAACATTAATTGATGAATATGTGAACCTCCTTGTCATAGGAATGGACGACTTTTAAGAGGGATAGTTTTTGCTAAATATGTATGTACTAAGAGAAGTATATTTATGAATATACAGCCCATATCCCTTTATTTAGTTATATTTGGCTTTACTAAGAACAAGTAAATAGTTAAGTTTGGGCAGTGATGACTCTATGAAAGTAGAGTCATTAAATGCACTTTTTTTTACATAATATTTTCTTGTTTTATTCAATAAATTATATTTTTTTATTAAAAATATTAAAATTTAAACATTTTAGTGAAAAGGGTTGAAAATATAATTTTTAAAATTGTTTTAGGTTTTGTTTTTAATTTTTATAGATTTTTTATTAATTTTTAAAAGAGGACTAATTAGGTGCTGCCATATGGAGCCACACATGCATAGGTGCTGGCTAGGAAAGCTACTAGGATTCCATGCCACCAGAGATAATGAATCACAAATGTCCACATGTGACGTGTCAACATGGCGTTCATCCCACCATCATTCCGTTTGGTCAACGCGTTTGCCACATGTCATGTCTTTATTCATCAAGCCCTTCTACTGGTGTGCCACATCATCTATTTCTACAAATCATGTTGTGTCAACTGGCACTGACTCGACAATCATTGACCCATACCAGTCTCCCCTACCACTTGTCCTGCTTTGATTCGCCCTATAATTCTACTTGCTATGATCTCAACCCTTGATCTGAAGTTGATCCGACGGTCCAAATTCTGACTAATCAAAATTCAACCCCCTAATCACCCCATAAACCCTAAGGATCCATCATTGGCATAATTTTGATCAGTTTTGGGAGCTAAGAAGAGAGCAAAATATAGAAAATGTCAAAAAAAGATACAATTTTGGTGGAGATTCAAGAGTAGATTAACATTACAATTCAAGAGATTGATTGTATTACTTCTACTACTCATTTCTTTATCAATTTTTATGTTTTTCTTTATGAAAAATATTACCTTTATGAATACAATTATGGGTAGTTAATTTATTAATCTAGGGATCTTATGAACCCAATTTTCACCATTTGATGATCTAATATTTTATCCTAATTATGAATTCAATTTAATTATATTATTTAATCTGATTCTTATGCTATGAATTGTGTGGTCAAAAATTTATCTATTGAGTCAATCAAATATATTTGAGAGAATTATTTAAATATTTTTCTTGATTAAATAACATGTATAGTTTCTAGGCAGAGATGTATGATTCTTATTTATGTGATCCATAATGGATTACTTAATGAGTAGTATGCAATTTAATTAATATGACAGTGTGATTAAATTAATTACTATAAGTGTGTATTTTACTTGAGAGAGGAATACATGCTAGGTTATATTCAATTGATCATGTATTTAATTGATAATTATATTGAGGGTATTTTAGTGATTCACATGTTTAGAAAATTGGGGGATTAAGTATTCCTATATATTTTCTCATATATTCTCTTAGTTACCAAATTGGATTTAATTAATTATTATTATTTACTTTTAGTTATTTTAACTTTGCTTCCTTAAAATATAAAAATACAAAAAGTTGATTTTTATTTTTTAGTGAAAAGGGGTAAAAATATAATTTCTATAATTTTTTGTGATTTTATTAGATTTTTTAAGGATTTTTATGAATTTTTAACACAAAACCAATTAAGACCTGCCATGTGATGCTTCATAAGCACATGACCTGACTAGACAACTAGCCAGACACAACATCAGTAGAGACGATGAATCATAAATTGTCGTGTGTGAGGAGTGACGCACCGCGTGCCACGTGTATGACATTCAATTCGAGTTTAAGCACGGTGAAAATATAACGCCACACATCTTGACCTAATTTGTTGATCTGTTTTACCCATGCACCATGCCAGCTATTTCTATGAATCACATTACATCAACTAGTGATGACTCGACAATTGTTGACTTAGATCGGTCTCCGATACCAAGCATTGCTCTGTGATTTTCCCTAGAATTTCTGCGTGCCACATGTCTAATTTTGATTGGTTGCCACTATTAATTTTGCTTGTTTTGATCTCAGCCTTTGGTTTGAAGTTGATCCGAAGGTCTAGATTTCACCTGAGCTATTTTAAACCTATAAATACTAAGGAGCCATCATTAGCATAATTTTGATATGTTTTTGGAGCTAAGAAGAGAGAAAAATGCAGAAAAATTCAAAAGAAGATATAATTTTGGTGGAGATTCATGAGGAAATTAGCATTATAATTCAAGAGATTGATTGTATTTCTTCTTCTACTTTTTTCTTTATCAATTTTTATGTATTTCTTTATGAAAAAATAAGCTTTATGAACAAAATATTGGGTAGTTAATTTATTAATCTAGGGGTCTTATGAACGCAATTTTCATCATGTGATGATCTAATATTTTACCCTAATTATGATTTTAATTTAATTATATTATTTAAGATGATTTTTACGCTATTAATTGTTTGGCCAACAATTGATCTATAGAGACAATTGAATAAATTTAAGAGAATTATTTAATTGTTTATCTTGATTAAATAATATACATAGTTTCTAGGTAGAGATGTTTGATTCTTATGTATGTGATCCATAATTGATGAACTTAATGGCTAGTATGCAATTGAATTGACATGAGAGTGTGATTAAGTTAATTACTATATAGTGTTTAGTTTACTTGATAGAGAAATACATGTTAGGTTAGATTCAATTGATCATGTAATTAATTGATAATTATATTGGGTGGATTTTAAAGATTCACATGTTTAGAAATTTGGGGGATTAAGTATTCTTAGATATTTTCTCATATATCTTCTTAGTTAGCAAATATGATTTTATTAATTATTGTTATTTACATTTAGTTATTTTCATTTGGCTTCCTTAAAATATAAAAATACAATAAAATTGATTTTTATTTTTTTAGTTGTAAAATTTAGTTTCTAATAAAATTATCCTATGGGAACGATCTTTTCTTATCATTATATTACTTTTTGCGATACAAATACTTGCATATTAATTACACACACTTCGTGTGTGGCTTCATGTGTTGCAATCAACAAATATACCAAATCTCTCACATGGATTTTTGTGTCAAAAATATGCTCATGTTGCACCTAATCTCCTTTATTCTTTGGCTATATATTCAAGGCTCTCCTTATGAGAAGTAATTTTCCTTGTATAGGTTCTTCCACTTGAATATCAGAACAATCCTTCAATGATGGCATTTCATCATCACTTGATCTAGCACTTTCTATTTTTCCATTTCCCCATACAACAAAAACCCTTTTGGTTTGGTATTGCGAAGCAATATGTTTGAGTCCTTGGCACCTAAAATACTTAATATCAAGTGACTTAGTAAGAGTTTTAGCTTTGGGTTTACCCTTAGGAACAACAACTGAATTGTTTGACTTTTCTTCATATTTTGTTCTAAAGGTAGGTTTGTTGTCCTTCCAATATGATCTCTATGGAGAAATAGAGGACGAACAAAATCCGAACCTCTTGCACTTGATTTGCTTCTATACTTTTATGGTCTTATGTAGTTGTTCCTCCATCTCTACGTAATATTACAACTCAACCACTTTAGCAATCTCTCTATTTAATCCGACAATGAATCTAGCCATTGTTGCTTCTCTCTCTTTTTCTATGTTTGTTCTAATCATGGCAATTTCCATATCCTTATAATAATTTTCTACATTCATGGAACCTTGAACCAGCCCTTGCAACTTTCTATATAGATCCCTATGGTAATGGCTAGGTATAAACCTCTTATGCATCACCAATTTCATCTATTCCTATGACCGAACATGTGTCTCACCATTCCTTTGCTTATTGACAACCAATTGATCCCACCATATACTAGCATAATCTATAAATTCTTTGGATACTAGCTTTACTTTTTTCTCCTCAGTGTAATTATGAAAATCAAATACATGCTCAACCCTTCTTTCCTACTCCAAGTATAACTCTGGATCATTTTTTCCTTGAAAAGGCAGAATTGTCATCTTTATACTGCCTATATTGTTATCTTCTTTGTAGTTAGTCTTTTTTCTTTATATATAAATTTTTCTCTCCTACACATTAGAATCAGCCTCTTCTTCCTCAAACTCACGTCTTCTATGTGATTCAGAACCAAAAGAGGATTCTAAATCATCCAACCTTCCATTCATCCTCTTAAATTGGTCATGAACAACTTTGATGAAGAATTTCAAGCCATCCTCTTATGGTTCTTCTTCTTCCTTACTCATGTTTTCAATATGTAAAGTAAAATAAAAAGGTAGTTTTACTCACATACTTCCTCACGTGTTCACTCATAAATTAGATTATTATCACTCTTTTTTTCACTATTTACCACTTGAAGCTTAAGACAAGCTTCTTTTGTGTTCTTAACAAAATCAAAGAATTCTACTAATCTCAAGAAGTAACCAGTTTATTGATGACAATCTAAAAAATAAGAATTTTAAAGACAATATGACAAATGATGACAAAAGAAATTCAAAATAGGACTCTAAAGTCCCAAAAAAGAATCTCTTCAAGATCTTGAAAATCTTAAAAATTAGAATTTTAAAAACTTAATCAAGGATAGAAATAAAGTCTAAAAAGGACTTTAAAGAAAGAATCTTGACCATAATATGACTCCTTTTTTTTTTAAATCAAACTTGGATGGCATGTTTGACAATTCTTAAGAATGAAATAGAAAAAACTAGACCAAAATAGAAGAAAACCAATTTCAACAAGAACAAGAAAACTCAGTAAGAAAGAGAAGAATTGAAATCTTCAATGATATCCTACTTTGTTCTCCTTTTCTTTTTCTTTTTTATTTATTTATTTTTCTTTTTAGATTGTTTCTACTACTACTATGGATAGAAAATTAACCAAAAATAATAATAATTAACCCTAATGAACGAGAACAAAAAATAACACAAAAAGGTGCGACAAAACTTCAACCCCTCGGTAAGTGGTCTAAATGATAGAATTTGGGGTTACAAATGGCATAAAATAAAGGCATAGAACATTCCATGTAAATTAATTGAATTGATCTTTGATTTGATTTATTATAATAGTCCATTCAATACCCAAATCAAAAGTTATGGCCGTTTAACGTTGCAACTTCAATTTATCAATTTTTTTTAAACTGGGAACAGTGCAACCCTCTTCTTTGTTTTAAGAACAAGGAGAGATTGAACACAAAAATAAATAACAAGAAAATATACAAAGAATTCAAATAGAACTATGAAACAAAATTCAAATACGAAGACAACGACATAGAATTGAAAGGAAACCACATAAGAATATCACAAAAATCAAATTTCCAAAACAAGAATAGTTTTGTTCCATAAAGATAAGAAAAGAAAACAATCAAATTTGGAATCAAGAAAGATTTCTTTTTGTGAATTTGGAAGCAAGAAAAACAATCAAATACAGAAAAGGATGAATTTTGTTTTGTTTTTTTTCATGAAAAGTCGTAGAAATAAGGATCAAATATTTTTTTTGGAAATCAAGAATTCAAAACTAAGATAGATGAAGATAGATAACGTACTTTCAACAACCAAAGCTCTGATGTGAAATGACGTGGACCCTCTAGTCGAGCAACTGTAGGAACCCACAAACTCAAAGGAATAGGAATGATTGATTTGCTAAGAACATGTTGAAGATGATCATATTAGAAGCCTAAGGAAACAATGTCCTTAAAACCACAATCTTGATATGCACAAAGGATGTTCACTTCCTTTGATAATTCAAATTCAAGCATTCAATCATGAACACAAGAAGGAAAAAGTAAGAAGCTTTATGAAATAAACTTTTATTAATGATATTTGTGCCTCTAAATGACAAGGCTTATGCGTTTTTATACAACAATTATCACAAAAACACTAGGTCAAATCAAAGATAAACCCTAGGCGCAATTCAACCCGAATGGGCTTATTTAATTATGGATTGGGCGTAATCCATTCTTAAATAATAAAAAACTAAAAGACTTATGATAAATAAAACATAAAAAAATGCATAATTCACTAAAACAAAAATTGATAAACATAAAAGACCCATAATTAAATAAAACAAAAAATTACTTCCTAAATCAATCCTTTGGCTAATTTTATTGATCCTACAATCATAAAACCATCATAATTAATATAAATCAATAATTATTGAACAAATATAGATAATTCTTAATTTTAAGCTCTTTGTATCACAAGCATCAATTAATTTATATATTTAGATATGGATTTTTATGCTATTATCACTAACCATCAAGATTCCTTCAAAAGGTTTTCATCTATTCCTTTTGATTGTGTATTAATTCTCAGTTTTGATCTTTGTATGAATTTTCTTGATTATTTAAATATACAATTAAATAATCAAATTAATTCTTAGTTGATCAATTTGATTTGATTGGGTATGTAATCGCTTGATTAATTTAAATAACTAGTGATAATTTGCATCTAATGAGAATTAATACTGAAGATAATTAAGCCTAAATTTTGTATTTAACCTTGATCGAATTTGCTTATTAAAATTGAATACTTTTAATAGATTATATATAGAGAGGTTATTCTAGGTTGTTTATTAAAAATAATTTAGATTAAGAGCTTGTTAAATTCAACAAATAAGTAAGAAGATGCTTAGATTTTTACCCTTATGAATTTATCTAAGTTGGTACAATCAAAGAAAAGGATATTATGATTTACTTTTGTTGATTTGTAATATATGTTAGTGGTGGAAATTGACCTTGAAATTTTTCTTTTACTATTTTCTTTATTGTAATTTTTATATTTTATTTTATAGATTTAATTTTCATTTCAAATACAACAAAAACCCCCTTTACAAATTTTAATTAATTTAATATCTAGCTAGTTGTAATTAGGAGTATATATTGTTACCAATCATCATTGGTACAACAACCCTTGTTATTTTAATTATCACTTTTACAATTTGATCACATATACTTGCATGTTTTCAATCATGTCATGTTTTGGTGTTGTTTTCGAGGATTGATTTAACAGTTTTTCTAATAATTGCTGGTTTTTTTTATTTATTTTCTTCAAAAATGTTTTGTTTATTTTTTTTAAATTAATTTACTTAATTTATTCTTATTATTTTTATTAATTTTATTTATTTTTAAATTTATGTTTAGTTTATTTTGTGTTATTTTATTTATCTATTCATTTATGACTACTAATTTTTTCTTCTTGTAATGTTGAATATCAAGGGAACATAAATACATATATGGATGTAGCATACCCTATATACAATGGACTTTCTACAGCATACTTTGGGGATCAACATGGCAATTGGGACTACACTAACGTTTTGTATGGATTTGAAATTTAGAGGACTAGGTAGTCTAACATGTCTAATACAGGAAGGTGGAATCATCAATACCCAACCTTTCATATAGAAATACAATATCGAATCTCAATATCATATCTAATTTTTCATTCTCAATGCCACAACTAACTCCAACCACTTATGGTAAGTCTCTAGAGGATTCAGTGAATACCATTGCTACTAACACTTTGAAATTTTAGCAAGACTGCAAAACGTATCAAGTTATCAAAGAATAAGAAAATTCAATAGGAAATCTTGAAATATTTCAATGATGAATCCAAAAGAGGAGTTCAACATCACACCTAGATTCCCATTCTAAATATCATAACCTAATCCACTTTGTTAAGAATGAGAAAGACTAGAAGCACAAGTAGTTGTTGAGCTCCCCTCCCAAATAGACGATAAACCTAGAGAAATCATCAATGCCATTATTATGGAGAGTGATAAGTAATTAGGGGAGCCTCAAAAATATTCATATGAATGATATATGATGTGTATTTTCGCAAGTGTATTAATCGTTCAAGTAATAAAGCATACAAAAATACGGATATCAAACCCACAAGGAATGGCGTTACTAAGTACCGAAATTGACTAATCCTAATTTTATTTGAAAACCGAATTTTTGAAATTGTTTTAAAAGCTGATTAACATAAAATTAAACGCAAATAAAAAAATTTAATGTTGTTCACAAATGATTAAAAACACTAAGTATTTGATTTCGCTAAATCAATTCAATCCGATTTCAAGTCATGTTATATGAGAATCAAAGCTAAACGTGATGGTTGAAAAACCCAAATTTACCTAATACTCTCTCTCGAGTTATATTAGAATTACTTATCTATGAAAACCGACTATATTTCTATGAAGATTTAATCACAAACAAGCACATTACGATTTATGGAATTTCTAGAATAACCACATACATCATGCATTAGTTCTCACACTCGCATTCAACATACGGTATTTATCACAAGAAGCGTTCATTACACATCTCCTCTCGGTCTCAATATAATGCAACAAATCATTTAAATCTTGATTAGAAATTTAAAAGCATTAAGCATGGAAATAAATACTCAACTTGAAAACAATGAATTCATATAACGATAACATAAGAAATCAGATTTTCTTGATTCAACTACATCATAGCCTTAGCAAAAATGAATTAGTTCATAACGAAAATAAAAACAAACATATTCTCAATTGAATCCATGAACAAACAATATGAATAACTTGGTAGCAACAATGGTGATGATCCTTCAAGCTTCTCCAACGTTTCTCTCCAAAATTGCCTTTTCTCCTCCAAAAATAACTCAATTCTGCTCTCTCTGCCGTCCCCCTCTTTTTCCATCATAATGTATATATAGATCTAGGGTTTTGGGGGAAATTTTGGAACAAAACAACATAAAAAATGTGTTTTCGGACGAAACTCGCCGGCGGCGACATTATTCTCGTCGCGGCGAGATTTCTGGAAAATTAAATTTTGGTTTTTCTGATTTTGGTCGGCAGCGAGATACTTTGGCCGGCGGCGAGAATTATTCGGCCGGCGGTGAGATGAGTTTACCAAAATTTGTGCTCTAGGGAAGATTTTCGCCAAGATTTTCGCCGGCGGCGAGATGAATATGGCCGGCGGCGAGACACTTTGGCCGGTGGCGAGAATACTTTGGCCGGCAGTGAGTTCACTTGGCCAAAATCCGTGCTCCCTGCATGATTTTCAACATTTTCTCTGTAAGGTTTTCGCCGGCGACGAAATTCCAAATTTTGAAATTTTGTTCTCTTTTTATTTTCATTCAATCCCGATCATTGTAGTTTGTTCCTAACTTCTCCAAAATCATGATTTTACCTGAAATTGCACTTTAAACACGAAATACCCATGAAATGACATTTGTGGATTAAATAATCAAATAAACACAGTTTTCACACAAATATCAACATTTAAATCATAACAAAAATGCAATAATTTAGCTCTTATCAACAACCCCCAACCAGCTTCTTGCTAGTCTCTAGCAAGAAAAGCAATCTATTTAATAAATTCAAAGGAGACATTAAGAGAAACTTCAAAGAAAATTTTATTCTATTTACAAAATTACATTAAGCGTATGCAATAAGCCTTTAAACCCCTAGGCGGCCCTAGTAGGACGAGTTGTAGTCTCGTGAGGGCTTCTAGTGATGATACCCACAAACATCTTACCTATAACTATCCTAACTTAAAACAATAAAATCACACAAAAATTAATTTGCACAAATGTCTCAAAAATTGTAAATAACACACAACACATAGAATAATTAAATGTCACCTAAGCTTTAAGAAATCTCAAATGCAAATTTCACTTTTGTTATTGACTCTTAAACATCCATCAAACCACAAACCAATTGCCATAATGCTCGGATAATATTATGCATAACATCCGCAAACAAAAAGGTGAAATCTCAAACTCCATAGGCTCACTTTTCAAAACTCTCTCCACTAATGAAGGAAAATACACCACTTCGGATCAATAGGACTTTATGAGGCTTGTAATGTTAGGCTTAGGTATTTGGTTAAGAAATAATGGGAAGTGTCAAAATACATATAATAGCACTTATTAGATTAAACACAACCAATTAAGTAAAAGAGTAACACCATTTAACCCAAATTGTTTCTTTCGATCATAACCCATTTTTCCAAAGATGAACAAAATTCTTCCTCAATCTTTCACTTTAGTAGATCCATCACTAACACTCTTTTATTTACTAGAGTGTGAAGGCCCTTTTTTTCTCTTTTTTTTTTCTTTTTTTTTCTTTTCTTTTTTTTGAAACATAACCCCTAACCAATTTCTTCCAATATATGTGGAAGATATCTTATTTGTTTTATTCCATCCTTACTCCAATTTCTCTTGAAAAGTTTGTGTTCAAAATTAAGTGCCCTTAACAAATAAGGTAGGAATTATATATATATATATATATATATATATATATATATATATATATATATTGGCTCAGTAAAAGGTAGGTTATAGAAGGCAAAAAGTAAGAAAAGTAAGGCTAACAATATATTTAAATAGGCTCAAAGAGGTAACTAGTGATATAAGGATAACAAGGTAGGTTTAAAATGGCACAATCGATCCAAAAATGGCCTACATCATATGCTAAATAGTGCAATCCCAAATTATTTCGCCTCAAGAGGTTTTCAAATGAGTTCTAGAGTTTGTTGAGATCACAAAAATGTCCATGAAAAATTCGCACATAAGACTTCTCTAAGCATTTAGACTAATCAACCAAATCATACCACATACCAAAAGAGTCGCCAACTAGGTAAAATCAACATTTGAAATTATCTTTAAACCGAAGCAAAATTTAATGTCTTCTAAAAGCTACTTGTTATCACAATCACATTATTACCATCAACGTGCAAATTAAAATAAGTAAAATGCAAATAAAAAAAATAAAAATAAAAATAAGACAATAAACAAATAAAAGAAATTAAATCAAAATGTAGAAAAATAAATGGAAAATCAAAATTAAACACAAATAAACACACAAACAAAACTAATAAAAATGAAGGGAAGAAAAGATTTACCATTTACCACACCCCAACCAAAACCTTACATTGTCCTCAATGTAAGAAAGAAAAACTGCAAATGGCTCTTTTTTTTACCTGCAAGACAAATAAAATAAGCAAATTTAATTAAAAATAAAATTATCATAAAATGAAGTGTAGAATTTAAAATTTCTAAAATAAAATGAGATAAAAGATGAGAAAACAAATCTGATGGGTTGCCTCCCATTAAGCGCTTTAAGTTATAGTCATTAGCTAGACTTTATGTCATCTTTCTGCTTGCTGAATTCTCCGTAAAAATATGGCCTCAACCATTGTCCATTTACCTTGAAAGTTTCCTTTGTTTCATGATTGATCTCAATTTTTCCATAAGGAAACACCTTGGTTACTAGAAAAGGTCCTGTCCAACGAGATTTTAGCTTTCTTGGAAAACTTCTGAGACGGGATTTATAAAGCAGCACTTTTTGTCCCACCTCAAAGTTTTGCCTCAAAATGTGCTTATCATGCCAAACCTTCGTCTTGTCCTTGTATATTCGGGCATTCTCATAATCATCATTCCTCATTTCATCCATCTCATTTGTTGCAAATTTCACAAGGTAAGCTTCTAGTGGTAGCAATGGAGTTCTCTCCTCAAAAGTTTCCGAGTCAAGAGTTATAATTTGAAAACAAGAATGTACCTCACTTGGAAATTTCATTGCTTCAAAAACATCAAAAGTCACTTGTTCATCTTGCACCCGTAGAATGAGCTTTCCTTGCTGAACATCAATCAATGTTCTTCCAGTTGCAAGGAACGGTCTCCCCAATATCAACGGTACCTCTCTATCTTCCTCCATGTCAAGCACCACGAAATCTACAGGGAAAATAAATTTGTCAACTTTAATTAAAACATCCTCAATTACCCCTCGAGAATATTTCACAGATCGATCCGCTAATTGTTGAGATATTGAAGTGGGTTTTACTTCTCCCAGACCTAGTTTTCTGAAAATAGAAAGTGGCATCAAATTAATGCTTGCTCCTAAATCACATAGGACTTTATCAAAATTGCAACTTCCTATAGTACAAGGTATAGTAAAACTCCCTGGGTCTTTCAATTTCTGTGGCAGTTTTCTTTGAAGAACTGCACTGCACTCCTCATTTAGCATGACAGTTTCATAATCTCCCAGCTTCATCTTCTTTGATAGAATTTCCTTCATGAATTTTGCATACTTGGGCATTTGTTCCAACATCTATGCAAAAGGAATGTTAATATGAAATTTCTTAAAAATATCCAATGTACGAATCGTTCAAGTAATAAAGTGTACAAAAGTACGGATATCGAACCCACAAGGAATGGCGTTACTAAGTACTGAAATTGACTAACCCTAATTTTATTTGAAAACCAAATTGTTGAAATTGTTTTAAAAGCAAATTAACATAAAACTAAACGCAAATAAAAAAATTTAATGTTGTTCACAAATGATTTAAAAACGCTAAGGCATTTCATTTCACTAAATCAATTCAATCCGATTTCAAGTCATGTTATATGAAAATCAAAGCTAAAAGTGATGGTTGAAAAACCCAAACTTATCTAATACTCTTTCTCAAGTTATATTAGAATTACTTATCTATGAAAACCGACTATATTTCTATGAAGATTCAATCACAAATAAGCACATTACGATTTATGGAATTTCTAGAATAACCACATACATCATGCATTAGGTGTCAAACTCGCATTCAACATACGATATTTATCACAAGAAGCATTCATTACACATCTCCTCTCGGTCTCAATATAATGCAACAAATCATCTAAATTTTGATCAGAAATTTAAAAGCATTAAGCATGGAAATAAATACTCGACTTGAAAACAATGAATTCATATAACCATAACAAAAGAAATCAGATTTCCTTGATCTAACTATATCAAAGCCTTAGCAAAAAAAAACGAATTAGTTCATAACGGAAATTAGAACAACCATTATTTCAATTGAATCCATGAATAACAAATATCAATAAACTACAGAATATAAAAACTAAGGAGAAGAGATGAAAAACTCTAGAAGAAGAAGGCTTGGTAGCAACAATGGTGAAGATCCTTCAAGTTTCTCCAAAATTTCCTTCTCTTCTCCAAAAATGCCTTTGAACTCTGCTTTCTGCCGTCCCCTCCTTCTCCATCATAATGTGTATATAGATCTAGGGTTTTGGAGGGCAATTTTGGAACAAAACACCATAAAAAAATGTTTTGGAACGAAAATCACCGGCGGCGAGATGTATTTGGCCGGCGGCGAGATGTACTTGGCCGGCGGCGAAATTGTTTTGCCAAAATCTGTGCTCCCTATGTGATTTTCAACATTTTCTCGGTAAGATTTTCGCCGGCGGCAAAATTCCTAATGTTGAACTTTTGTTTTCTTTTTATTTGCACTCAATCCCGGTCATTGAAATTTATCCCAAACTTCTTCATAATTATGATTTTACCTGAAATTGTACTTTAAACACGAAATACCCGTGAAATGACATTTGTGGATTAAATAATAAAATAAAACGCAATTTTCACACAAATATCAACCTTTAAATCATAACAAAAATGCAATAATTTGACTCCTATCAATTTTTATACCCATCATGCGACACCGTCCTATCTAACTGCCATGGTCATCCAAGCAAAATATGAGCAGCATATATTAGTGCCTCATCACAAAGAACATCATCCTCAGACATGAAAATTGAAAAAGGAACCCAAATTGTTTGTTGATTTTCAATTATCTACAATCATTTAGCCATTGTAGCTTCTTTGGTTTGGGATGCTTTTTCCCCTTCAAATTCAACTTTTCTACCAACAAAATACAACACCATTAGTGTATCTCCCATTATCAATAATAACCATATGATGAATCTATGAAAGTAGATTCATTAATGCATTTTTTTTACTTAATATTTGCTTTTTATTCAATAAATAGTACTTTTGGAAAAAACAAAGATATAAACTCACTAGAAAAAACTCAACCTATTTTACCTTTGAAAGTATGGAATTTGATCGCCACACACAAAGTGTATCTAATGAATGATAAGGAAAGATCGTTCACATAGAGATTATTTTATTGGAAACTAATTTTTTTAAACTAAAAAACTAAAAATCAATTTTTTTGTGTTTTTATATTTTAAGTAAGCAAAATTAAAATAAATAAAAGTAAATAACAATAATTAATTAAATCAATTTGGTGACTAAAAAGATATATAAGAAAATATCTAAGAATACTTAATCCCCCAATTTTCTAAACATGCTAATCGCTAAAATCTTCCTAAAATAATTATCAATTAATTACATGATCAATTGAATCTAACCTAGCATGTATTCCTCTCTGAAGTAAACTACACAACATATAGTATTTAATTTAATCACATTCTCATGCCAATTAAATTGCATACTACTCATTAAGAATCATACATCTCTCCCTAGAAATTATGCATGTTATTTAATCAAGACAAACAATTAAATAATTCTCTAAGATATATTGAATTTCCTCTATAGATAAATTGTTGGCCAAACAATTAATAGCATACAAATCAGATTAAATAATATAATTAAATTAATATTATAATTGGGAAAAATATTAAATCTTCACATGGTGAAAATTGGGTTCATAAGATCCGTAGATTAATAAATTAATTACACTTAATTGTGTTCATAAAGCTCATACTTTTCATAAAGGAAGACATAAAAATTGATAAAGAAAAGAGTAGAAGAAGAAATAAAATCAATCTCTTGAATTTTAGAATTAATCTCCTCTTGAATCTCCACCAAAATTGTGGCGTCTCTTGAATTTTTCTACATTTTCCTCTCTTTTTAGCTCCAAAAATGGAGTAAAATTATGCTAATGGAGGCCACTTAGGGTTTATGGAGTGATTAGGGGCTTAAATAATGTTCAGGTGCGATCTAGACCGTCAAATTAAGGGCTACGGTCAAAACAAGCAAAACTGATAGCTTTAGCTAATCACAGTGAGACGTGGCATCAGAAATTCACGGGGTGAATTAAAGAGCGACGTGTGGCAGGGGACACCAGTTAGAGTCAGCACTTGTTGAGTTATCGACATGCATCACGACGTGATTCGCGGAAATGGATGGCATGGTGCATGGGTGGAATGCGAGGAGTGGAGTAGTGATATGTGGCAATAAGGGTTGACCAATTTCCAAAATCGGATTGAACGTTGTACTGACACATGGCATGCATTTTGTGCTTGCATGGCATTTGCGTGGCTTGCCCACTCCTCTACCTACGTGGCATGCCACGTGGTAGCTTTTGATTGGTCCTACGTTAAAAATTTATAAAAAATCCATAAAACTTTCAAAAAAATGCTAAAAAAAATTATATTTTCACCCATTTTCACTAAAAAGTTTCATTTTAATATTTTTGGCCATAAAATACTATTTATTGAATAAAAAAAGTAAATATTAAGTAAAATAGTGCTCAAATGACTCTATTTTCATAGAGTCATCAAAATCAAAGGTTGATATTGTTAACTGTGTGAACATTTTGGAGGATACGCCTCTCATATGTGTTTCAAATGTGTTTATGGAGAGTTTTGAGATAGGTTCTAAGCTTGAACCATTAATTGAAGGGCTAACAAATTTAGATGTCAAACTTTCACCCTCACATCTCTAATCAAGTAGGCAAGCGAAAGAGTTTAATAGAGAGGTGAAAAAGATGTTGAAAATATATAAATTGGATGAGTTATGGTAGAGTTCTTATAAGAATGCCAAAATATTCAAAAAGAAAACAAAATATGGCATCATAAGAGAATTGAGCAGCATGTTTGTGAACCAGAACATAAGGTAATCTTGAAAAATCAAGACTCAAATTGTTTCTAAGCAAAACTCAAAAGTAAATGAACACAGAAGGATGTAACTTAGGACTTGATATGAACATCTACTCAAGGACGTTAAATGTGATGCTGGTTGGGAGGCAACCCCACGTTATTTCACTTATATTTTCATATTTGTTGTTTTGTAGGTGAATAAATGTAGAGAGCAATACGTAACAAGATTGAGCACTTCAGTGATAGATGTAATGTGCCATGACTAAAAGAGTTCTCTTTTCTTCTACTTTTTCATATTTATATGTACACATTGGAGACGATGTGTAATTTAAGTGTAGAGGAGGGAACTTCATTCTCTACTTTAGTATTTAGTATGCATTTAAATTTTAAATTTTTTTTTACTTTTTAGGATGTTTTTAATCAAAATTTGGGTAGTAATTGATAAATATGTGGAAACTAAATGCATGCATGCTTGATATGAAACATATAAACTCAATGATAAAAATTGGTCGTCACGACTAGGATAAAGAATATAACATATTTGTTAAAGACTTACAGTAATCATATGATATACTTGCTAGTTTTGATTAAATTGATTCAAATTTTTATGCATATGTTAATGGTAAATTTTGGTGTGCTTATTGAGAGAAAATATGTAGTAGTTAATGATGGTTGATGAGATCTACCATGTTTTAGAATCTATGTGATCATTCCTTGAGGTGAAATTATGAATAGTATTTATCAAGATAGATGGTTTAGGCCTTATTTGAATCGATTGAGCTTTTCAAGATAACCATTTTTAATATACGTAGTCACCCATATAAGCCTAACAAAGAACCGTTCATATCTTTCAGCCATATTTTATGCCTAACTAATAAGTAGTACCATTACCCTTGCACCTTTAGCTTGTATGAAAAGAAAAAATACAACAATGTGATATGCTATAGAGTAAGGTGAAATATAATTCACCCTATAAAAAAACAAATAAAAAAGGGAAGTAAAACTCATGACACAATTATCCCTCTAAAGAAAAAGAAAATAGAATTAAAAAATAAGTTTAAGAGTGTTGTGAAGTTACAAAAAAAATGTGGAATAGAAGAATATGAAGAGAATGCTAAGAGAGGGTGTACTGAAATATCAAGTAAAAGCTCAAATGTAGTAAAACGTTCATGATGAACAAAAAGAAAGCTAAGGTTTGAAAAGAGCCAAAATTTCTTCATTTATCGACCCCTACCTAAGCATTACATTAAAATCATGTAAATTCCTTATTGATTTTTAGCTAATTGCATATTTATATTAGTGGAAAATGATGTGAAAAATAGCCTTATGAGACTTGTTCTAAGATTAAATTGATTAGCTTGATCAAATATGTTGATTTCATGAGAGCATTCGATGATATCATGTGAAGCACACACACACGAATTAATTTATAAAAACCTTACATATCCTTGTATTGATGGAACGCTGATTGATTAAATATGTGAACCTCCTTATCATAGGATTGGACGAATTTTAAGAGGGATTGTTTTTGTTAAATATGTATATACTAAGAGAAGTATATTTATGAATATATGGCCCATATCCCTTTATTTAGTTATACTTGGCTTTTCTTAAGGACAAGAAAAGGGTTAAGTTTGGGGGTGTGATGACTATGAAAGTAGAGTCATTAAATGCACTTTTATACTTAATATGTGCTTGTTTTATTCAATAAATAATATATTTTATTATTTAAAATATTAAAATTTAAAATATTTAGTGAAAAGGGGTGAAAATATAATTTTTGGGATTTTTTTTGAATATTTATGGATTCTTTATGAATTTTTAAAACATGACAAATCAGGTGCTACCACATGGAGCCACACATGTATAGGCGATGACTGGGAAAGCTATGAGGATTCCATGCCAGTAGAGACAACCAATCGCAAATCTTCGTGTGTGACGTGTTAGCATGGCAGTCATCCAAACACCATTTCACTTGGTAAACATGCTTGCCATACATCATGACCTAATTCTTCAAGACCTTCCACCAGTGTGCCACTCAATCTATTTCTAAAAATCAAGTTGTGTCAATTGGCACTGACTTGGAAATCGTTGACCCAAATCGGTCTCTTCTACCATTTATCGTGCTCTAATTCGCCCTATAATTCTACTTGCTTTGATCTCAACCCTTGATCTGAAGTTGATCCGACGGTCCAAATTCTGAATAATCAAAATTCAACCCCCTAATCACCCCATAAACCCTAAGGATCCATCATTAGCATAATTTTGATCAGTTTTGGGAGCTAAGAAGAGAGAAAAATACAGAAAAATTCAAAAGAAGATACAATTTTGATGGAGATTCAAGATAAGATTAGCATTACAATTCAAGAGATTGATTGTATTTCTTTTTCTACTATTTTATTTATATCAATTTTTATGTCTTTTTAGTGAAAAATATGACCTTTATGAACACAATTATGGGTAGTTAATTTATTAATCTAGGGATCTTATGAACCAAATTTTCACCATGTGATGATCTAATATTTTACTCCAATTATAAATTCAATTTAATTATATTATTTAATCTCATTCTTATGCTATGAATTGTGTGGCTAAAAATTTATCTATTGAGGCAATCAAATAGATTTGAGAGAATTATTTAATTTTTTGTCTTGATTAAATAACTTGCTTAGTTTCTAGGCAGAGATGTATTATTGTTATGTATGTGATCCATAATTGATTACTTAATGAGTAGTATAAAATTTAATTGATATGAGAGTGTGATTAAATTAATTACTATATAGTGTGTAGTTTACTTGAGGGAAGAATACATGCTAGGTTAGATTCAATTGATCGTGTAATTAATTGATAATTATATAGGATGGATTTTAGTGATTCACATGTTTACAAAATTGGGGGATTATGTATTCCTAGATATTTTCTCATATATCCTCTTAGTTACCAAATATGATTTAATTAATTATTGTTATTTACTTTTAGTTATTTTAATTTTTCTTCCTTAAAATATAAAAATACAAAAAAATTGATTTTTATTTTGTTAGTGAAAATGGGTAAAAATATATAATTTGTATAATTTTTTGGGATTTTATTGGAATATTTAAGGATTTTTTATGAATTTTTCAAAGAGGACCAATCAAGAGCTACCATGTGGCAATGCCCAAGCATATGACCCTACTGTGCAACCACCTAGACACAGTACCAGCAAAGATAATAAATCGTAGATTACTGCGTTTGAGGAGTGACATACCACATGCCACGTGTTGCTACGACATTCAATTCAAGTTTAAACGTAGTAAACTTATTTGGCTCGCATCTTAACTAGATTCATTCATCTGTACCACCCTTGCAAGACGCCAGCTATTTCTGCGAATCATGTTCCGCCAACTGGCAATGACTAGGAAATTGTTGACTCGGACTAGTCTCCCATGCCACGCATCGTTCTCTGATTTTCCCAATACTTTCTGCATGCCACATGTTTGATTCTTATTGGCTGGCATTGTTATTTCTAGAAAAATACAGAAAAATTCCAAAGAAGATACAATTTTTGTGGAGATTCAAGAGAAGGTTAGCATTACAATTCAAGTTTTTCTTGTATTTCCTCTTCCACCTTTTTTTTATCAATTTTTATGTCTTTCTTTATGAAAAATATAAGCTTTATAAACACAATTATGGGTATTTAATTTATTAATCTAGTGATCTTATGAACCCAATTTTCACCATGTGATGATCTAATATGTTACATGAGTTATGAATTCAATTTAATTATATTATTTAATCTGATTCTTATGCTTTGAATTGTTTGGCAAACAATTTATCTATAAAGACAACTGCATAGATTTAAGAGAATTATTTAAATGTTTGTCTTGATTAAATAACATGCATAGTTTATAGGCAAAAATGTTTGATTCTTATGTATATGATTCATAATTGATTACGTAATGAGTAGTATGGAATTTAATTTATATGAGAGTGTAATTAAATTAATTACTTTATAGTATGTAGTTTACTTGATAGAGGAATACATGCTAGGTTAGATTCAGTTGATCATGTAATTAATTGATAATTGTATTGGGAGGATTTTAATGATTCACATGTTTAGAAAATTAGGGGATTAAGTATTCCTAGATATTGTTTTTATATATCTTCTTAGTTACCAAATATGATTTAATTAATTATTGTTATTTACTTTTAGTTATTTTAATTTTTCTTCCTTAAAATATAAAAATACAAAAATAATTGGTTTTTATTTTTTTAGTGAAAAGGGATAAAAATATAGTTTCTAGAATTTTATTGGAATTTTTAATGAATTTTTATGAATTTTTAACACAAGACCAATCAAGAGCTGCCATGTGGCACTGTGCAGGCATATGATCTGACTGGGTAGCCACCTAGACAACACATTAGCAGAGACAATGAATTGTAGATTGCCATATGTGAGGGGTGATGCACTACGTGCCATATGTTGCTATGGCATTCATTTCGATTTTAAGCACGGTCAAACTTAAACATCACGTGTCTTGACCTAATTCGTTCATCTATTTGACCCATGCCCCATGCTAACTATTTCTGCAAATCATGTTGGGCTAACTCGCGATGACTTTTCAATTATTGATTGGCATTGTTAATTCTGCTTATTTTTATCTCAGCCCAAGATTTGAAGCTGATTTGGTAGTCCAGATTCTACCTGAGCTTTATTTAATCCTATAATCACTAAGGAGCCATCATTAGCATAATTGTGATAATTTTTTGGAGCTTAGAAGAGAGTAAAATATAGAAAAATTCAAAAGAAGATACAATTTTTATGGAGATTCAAGAGGAGATTAGTATTACAATTCAAGAGATTGATTATATTTCTTCTTCTACTTTTTTCTTTATCAATTTTTATGCATTTCTTTATGAAAAATATGAGCTTTATGAACTCAATTATAGAGTGTTAATTTATTAATCTTGGGATCTTATGAACTCAATTTTCACCATGTGATAATCTAATATTTTACACCAGTTATGAATTGAATTGAATTGTATTATTTAATCTAACTCTTATGCTTTGAATTGTTTGGCCAACAATTTATCTATAGAGACAATTGAATAGATTTAAAAGAATTATTTAATTATTTGTCTGGGTTAAAAAATATGCATAGTTTTTAGGTAGAGATGTATGATTCTTATGTATGTGATCCATAATTGATTACTTAATGAGTAGTATGCAATTTAATTAATATGATAGTGTGATTAAATTAGTTACTATAAGTGTGTATTTTACTTGAGAGAGGAATACATGCTAGGTTAGATTCAATTGATCATGTATTTAATTGATAATTATATTGAGGGGATTTTAGTGATTCAAATGTTTAGAAAATTGGGGGATTAAGTATTCCTAGATATTTTCTCATCTATCTTTTTAGTTACCAAATCTAATTTAATTAATTATTGTTATTTACTTTTAGTTATTTTAATTTTGCTTGTGTAAAATATTAAAATACAAAAAAAATTGATTTTTATTTTTTTAGAGAAAAGGGGTAAAAATATAATTTCTAGAATTTTTTGGGATTTTCAAGGATTTTTTATGAAGTTTTAACACAAGACCAATCAAAAGTTTCCATGTGGCACTATGCAAGCACATGAGATGACTAGGCAGCCACCAAGACACAACGTCAACAAAGACAATGAATCGTAGATTTTTGCGTGCATGTGAGGAGTGATGCACTATGTGCCACATGTTGCTACGACATTCAATTCAAGTTTAGGCACAATCAAACTTTAACGCCACACTTCTTAACTTGATTCCTTCATTCATTTCACCCATACGCCATCCTAGCAATTTCAAGGAATCACATTGCGCCAACTGGTGATGACATGACAATTGTTAACCTGGAATGGTTTCCCACGCCA
The DNA here is from genome assembly GCA_033030585.1 of Hippophae rhamnoides. Lineage (NCBI taxonomy): Eukaryota > Viridiplantae > Streptophyta > Magnoliopsida > Rosales > Elaeagnaceae > Hippophae > Hippophae rhamnoides. The sequence continues at coordinate 41,281,758 of CM065438.1, read as the reverse complement.
CTCGTCACTCTCTGATTTGCCCTATAATTTTCACGTGCCATGTGTATAATTATGATTGGCTAGCATTGTTAATTCTATTGATTTTGATCTCAGCCCTTGATCTTAAGCTGATCCAATAGTCCAGATTTCATCTGAGCTATATTTAACCCCATAAACCCTAAGAAGCCATCATTAGCATAATTTTGATCATTTTTTGGAGCTAAGAAGAGAGAAAAATATAGAAAAATTCAAAAAAAGATACAACTTTGGTGGAGATTCATAAGGAGATTAGCATTACAATTCAAGAGATTGATTGTATTTCTTCTTCAATTTTTTTCTTTATCAATTTTATGCATTTCTTTATGAATAATATGAACTTTATGAACACAATTATGAGTAGTTAATTTATTAATCTAGGGGTCTTATTAACTCAATTTTCATTATGTGATGATATAATATTTTACCCCAATTATGATTTTAATTTAATTATATTATTTGATTTGATTTTTATGCTATTAATTGTTTGGCCAACGATTGATCTATAGGGGCAATTGAAGAGATTTAAGAGAATTATTTAATTATTTGTCTTGATTAAATAACATGCATAGTTTCTAGGTAGAGATGTATGATTCTTATGTATGTGATGCATAATTGATTAACTTAATAACTAGTATGCAATTTAATTGACATAAAAGTGTGATTAAGTTAATTACTATATGATGTTTAGTTTATTTGAGAGAGAAATACATGCTAGGTTAGATTCAATTGATCATGCAATTAATTGACAATTATATTGGGTGAATTTTAGTGATTCACATGTTTAAAAATTTACGGGATTAAGTATTCTTAGATATTTTCTCATATATCTTCTTAGTTAACAAATCTGATTTTATTAATTATTGTTATTTACATTTAGTTATTTACATTTTGCTTCCTTAAAATATAAAAATACAATAAAATTGATTTTTATTTTTTTGTTGTAATAATTAATTTCTAATAAAATTATCTATGTGTGAACGATATTTTCTTATCATTATATTACTTTTTGCGATATGAATACTTGCATATTCATTACATATATTTCGTGTGTGGCTTCATATGTTGCGATCAACAAACATACCAAATCTTTCACATGGCTTCTTGTTTGAAAAATATGCGCATGTTGCTTCTAATCTCCTTCATTCTTTGGCTATGTATTCAGGGCTCTCCTTGTGAGAATTAATTTTCCTTGTATAGGTTCTTCCACTTCAATATGAGAATAATCCTTCAATGATGGCATTTCATCATCACTTGATCTAGCACTTTCTATTTCTCCATTTCCCCGTACAATCAAAACCCTTTTGGTTTGGTATTCCAAAGAAATATGTTTGAGTCCTTGGCACCTAAAATATTTAATATCAAGTGACTTAGTGAGATTTTTTGCTTTGGGTTTACCCTTAGGAACAAAAACTGAATTGTTTAACTTTGCTTCACATTTTGTTTTAAAGGTAACTTTGTTGTACTTCTAATATGATCTCTATGGAGAACTAGAGGACGAACCAAATTTTAACCTCTTGCACTTGATTTGCTTCTCTACTTTTATGGTCTTGTGTAGTAGTTCCTCCATCTCTATTTAATGTTACAACTCAACCACATCAACAATCTCCTTGTTTAATCTGGAAATGAATCTAGCCATTATTGCTTTTATATCTTCTTCTATGTTTGCTCTAATTATCACAATTTCCATCTCCTTATAATAATCTTCTACACTTATGGAACCTTGAACCAGTCCTTGCAACTTTATATATAGATCCCTATAGTAATGGCTAGGTATAAACCTCTTACGCATCACCAATTCCATCTCTTGCTATGATCGAATAGGTCTCTCACCATTCCTTTGAATTTTGACCATCAATTGATCCCACCATAGACTAGCATAATCTATAAATTCTATGGCTACTAGCTTTAATTTTTTCTCCTCGAAGTAATTATGAAAATCAAATACATGCTCAACCCTTCTTTCCCACTCCAAGTATAACTCTGGATCATTCTTTCCTTGAAAAGGTAGAATTGTCATCTTTATACTGCCTATATTCTTATCTTCTTTGTAGTTAGTCTTTTTTCCCTTTTATAATTTGTTCTCTCCTCCACATTGCAATCAACATGTTCTTCCTCGAACTCATGTCTTCTATGTGATTCAAAACCGGAAGAGGATTCTAAATCATTCGACCTTGCATTCATCCTCTTAAATTGGTCATGAACAACTTTGATGAATAATTTCAAGTCAACCTCATATGGTTCTTCTTATGCCTTAATCATGTTTTCAATTTGTAAAATAAAATAAAAAGGCAGTGTCACTCACATACTTCCTCACATGTTTGCTCTCAAATCAGATTGTTATCACTCTTTTGGCCCTTTTTTTATCTCTCTTTCCATTTTCCACTCAAAGCTCAAACTAACCTTATTTTGTGTTCTTAACAAAATCAAAGAATTAAACTAATCTCAAGAAGTAACCGATTTATTGGTGACAATCTCAAAAACAAAATGACAAAGGATGATAAAAGAAAGTCAAAATAGGACACTAAAGTCCCAAAAAAGAATATTTTCAAGATCTTGAAAAGCTTAGAAATTAGAATTTTAAAAACTTAATTGAGGATAGAAAGAAAGTATAAAGAGGACACTAAAGAAAAAATCTTGACCACAATATGACTCCTTTTTTTTAAATCAAACTTGGACAGCAAGTTTGCTGATTCTTTAGACAAGAATTGAAATCTTGAACGATATCCTACTTTGTTCTCCTTTTCTTCTTCTTTTTTTCTTTTTTTTTTCTTTTTAGACTACTTATGCTACTACTACGGATAGAAAATTCACAAAAACAATTCACAACCCTAATGAACAAGAATAAAAAATAACACAAAAAGGTGCAACAAAACTTCAACCCCTCAGTAAGTGGCATAAATGATAGAATTTGGGGTCGTAAATTAAGCTTTGATTTGATATATTATAATAGTCCATTCGATACCCGATTCAAAAGATATGGTCATTTAAAGTTGCAACTCCGATTTATCAAAAAACAAATTTGAAACTATGAACAACGCAACCTTCTTCTTCTTCTTTTTTAAGAACAAGGAGAGATTGAACATAGAAATAAAAATAAGAAAATATACAGAGACTTCAAAGGGAACTATGAAACAAAATCCAAAGATGAAGTCAATGACACTGAACTGAAAGGAAACAAGGAAACCACATAAGAATATCACAAAAATCAAATTCCCAAAAAAAGAATAGTTTTGATCCACAAAGATGAGAAAAGAAAACAATCAAATTTGGAATCAATAAAGATTTCTTTTTGTGAATTTGGAATGAAGAAAAACAATCAAACATAGAAAAGGAGGAATTTTGTTTTCTTTTTTTTCTTGAAAAGATGCAGAAACAAGGATCAATTTTTTTTTAAATCAAGAATTCTAAACTAAGATAGATAAAGATAGATAACCTACTTTCAACAACCAAAGCCTTGTTACGAAATGATATGGACCTTCTAGTTGAGCAACCCTAAGAACCCACAAACTCAAAGGAATAGGAATGATTGATTTTCTAAGAACGTGTTGAAGATGATCAGATTAGAACCCTAAGGAAACAACGTCCTTAAAACCACAATTTTGAGACACCAAAAAAGATTTGATGTTCACTTCCTTTGATAAGTTAAATCAAGTATTCATTCAAGAACGCATGAAGGAAAAAGTAGGAAGCTTTCTGAAATAAACTTTTATTAATGATATTTGTGCCTCCAAATGACAAGGCTTCTGTGTTTTCATACAACCATTATGACAAGAACACTAGTTCAAAACAAAGATAAACCCTAGGCGCAATTCAACCCTAATGTGTTATTTAATTATGGATTGGGCATAATCCATTCTTAAAGAATAAAAGACAAAGAATTATGATAAATAAAACATAAAAAAGTGCATTGATACCTATATTTTATATAGTTATTTTCATCTATTTTATTAATTATAATTGCTATGTTCTTAACATTTTTAGTTAATTTTAGTTAAATAAATTAATATTTATTGTTTATTTGTTAATGAGTATATTTTTAAGAAAATTAAATAAATTGAATCGAAAACGTACTTAATTGCAAATTTATGTCCAAAAATATAATTTCAAATAAAAGAGTGCTTGATTGAAATTTAAAAAAGTTTAAAATATAATTTAAATTAAAATTAGGCTTAATATTAATTATTAAAATTTTAAAATTTAATTTAAATTAGAAAGGGCTAAATTGTAATTAAAGTTTAAAATGTGATTTGAATTAAATTTGAGGGCTAAAATGCTATTAAGGAAATTTATATTTTTTGTGCAGGAAAAAGAGGCCACGCGCTCAATCTCAATCGCGGAACACCAACCATGCGATCAGGCGCGTGGATTGCAAGCGCGACAAAAGAGAGTGAACGCAGTATTCAAGGTTCACACGGCTTGGCGCGCCAATGGGGCCTACCTATCGTGTAGGCCAGTTTGCAGGGTGGGACCCATGTGTTTGTTACTCCTCTCCCAATGGGCATGATCCCATGCGGCAGAACCATGTCCAATCGTTCCCTCCATCCATTAAAGTCTACCACGTGGCCCACATTTCCATTCAATGAATCATGTGAGGACACGTGGCACGTTTCGGTGAACGCAAAAGCATAGAATAACGTACCCGTCTCAATAGCTGTCCCCACGTTTCTTGCGCCCCAATCCCATGCGACAATCTATCGTGCACCCATCCTTGATATCCAATAATATGTTGTCACGTGTCCCATCATTTCTTGCAGTGAATCAGACGCTGACACGTGGCACACATATTGAATTAAAAAAAATCGAAATGGAGCCTCTACTTTGTCTCTCATGCATGAATTAAAATAACGTTTTCGATACCAGTTTTGTCTCCACGCGTATTATTTAACTATTTTCGATATAACGGTTTTTCCCCTTCGCATGTAAAAAAAATATATTTTTAAATGTATTTTTTTAGAATTTTGTTGTTATAAATAGGGGATATTATGTTAGAGTTTTTAGTTTTTGAGTTTTGGATTTTTGGTAGTGTTTAGGGTTGGACTGTAGAACACGCAGAAGCCATTTTGGCTTCTGTTGTATTTTGCGTGTGCCAAAAATTTAGAGAGAAGATGAAGTTTTAATTTTCTTTGTGTTCTTAATCGAAATTCCTTAACTGCTGTAATTTTAATTTTCATTATTGATGTAATTTAATTTTTCTAGGGTTGCATTTGATCTAAATTTATGAAGCTTTGATTTTAATTATTTTTGAAAGAGTTATAAGACGTTCGATTTGTTTATTCTATTTGTGCTTAATGCTTTTTATTTTTTATGAATTTTATCAAATGATCTGTGGCACTTAAATAAACTTGGAAGAGGCATTTTTGTGTATATTGCTCATGGATAGAATGACATGTATGATGAAGGATAAGAATATACCTTAATTGTATGTGTGGCCATTTGAGAACTTAGAACATAATGAATCTTGGTGAATTTAATTCTCATAGGAATATAGTGAATTAATTTAACGAGGAGTGTCTATACGGAGCTCGGAAGAGATGTATAGATAAAATTAGAAGTTTTCGGTTAACAAATTAATTGTACTAAAAAATATAAATCAAGAGAAAATAACATGATACGAGTGGATTAATTTGGTGAAAAACTGCAATCCTACATTTCTTTTATTTTGTTATTAAACTCTTTTCTTAAACTTTTTCCAAATCAACGATTCTTTTGGATAAAATCAGAGTGAAATAATTTTAATACTCAACGAACTGTAGTAACAAATCTATGTGGGAACGATAACTTACTTATCAAATTTTATTACTTGTGACTGTGTATACTTGCACGTTTTATGTTCTCCAAAAGAGACAACAAGTTTTTGGCACCGTTGCCGGGGATTTGTTTTACTATTTTCATTGTTGATATTAATACCAATCAATCTGATTTTAATTAAAAAAACAAAAAACAATTATGTTTATTGTTGCTTGTTTTATTTATTTTTCAATTTTTCAAGTAAGTTGAGATTTTGTTTGACACACAAATCTTAACTCACAAAAAGAATTTTTTTTTTTTGCTTATTGTTGCTTGTGTAATTTATTTTTCCATTTTCTCGTAAGTTGAGATTTTGTTTGACACACAAATCTTAACTTACAAAAAGAAAAAAAATTATTGGTTATTGTTGCTTGCTTAATTTATTTTTCAATTTTCTCGTAAGTTGAGATTTTGTTTGACACACAAATCTTAACTCACAAAAACAAAATACATTGAGAAGTCAAGCTGACGACTATAAATCAAGCGCTTCTTGGGAGGCAACCCATGTGTTTTTTTATTTTTATTTTAGCATGTATTAGTTTTATATTTTTTTATGTTGTTATTTTATTTTTTATTTTTTAGTAGGTGCAAAATGGAGGAAATGAAGCTATTTTGGATTTTAACCATACAAACCAAACCAGGAAGTTTCTTTAAACCCATCTCATATGTTCTTTAACGTTCACACATTGAGGGCAATGAGTATGTTAAGTTTGGGGGTGGTAGAGATATTGAACTTAATTGAAATATTTTCTGGGTGTTCTTGCTTGTGAAATTTTATTTGTTTGGTTGATTGAAGATATTTTGCTATGAATAGTGATTTATTTTTATTTCAACGGTTTAAATGATGCATATGTCATTGAAACATTTGAATATTGTCTAAGCTATGAATAATTTTTACGTATGTTTCATGTTTACTAGAATAAATATTCATGAGGACTAGTCTTAATTTTTGAGATGCTATGATAATTTAGAAAAGGTTTATGTGAGTATGGAATTCGATTGATATTTGTGGTATCACAGTTCTTAGAATTTGTTTGATTTTCTCTCGAGGCGAAATTATAGATAACATTTAACTAAGAAAATGATTTAGGCCATCTTTGGATCGTTTGAGCCTTTCTATCTACCTTCACATGCTTTATCCATAGTATATTCCTTTTGAGCTTCAAAGTTTATATATATATTTTTATCTCATTTCAAAAGCCTACCAAAAAATATATATATGTGTAGATATATCTATTTTTCTTATCTCACTAACATGTGACAATTGTTAGTAAATATTTAAAGATATATCAGAAAAAAGAGGTTGAAAAAAAAGGGAAAAGGAAAAAAAATGAGTATTGTATATGATGTTAAATCCCAAATTGGGAAGTGTTTATTTTGATGATACAAGATCTCTTGTTTCAATCCTAAAATGATGTGTTTAGGAAAAATTGAGCTAAATATTATCCTTTATCCTACCTTTACCTAAGCCATACATTACAAGCTTAATAAAGTCCTATTGATTTTTTGTTGTATTTTCTACATTAGTAGAGAGAGAAATGAAAAATAAACTTATGAGATTTGTGATTTCATTAAAATTTATTTGATTTTATATTTGAATAAACTCATCTGAATTGCATGTGATGAAATTCAAAAAGACTTCACACACATACTTAATATTCATTGTGAAAACGTAATATACTTTTGAATTGATTTTAATGCTTAGATAAAATTCTTTTATTTCTTTGAGTTATGTTAGGTGAAATGATTAAAAAGAAATATTTTGAAAATCACTATTTTAAATGCAGTTATCTTTTGTTTTATTTCTTTCTTTTTGCTCAAGGACTAGCAAAAATGCATAATTCACTAAAACAAAAATTGATAAACATAAAAGACCCATAATTAACTAAAACAAAAAATTACTTCCTAAATCAATCCTAGCTCCCTACTTGATCTTTCAAATCTATCCCTTGCATAAAAAGGTAATAGACGATCCTTTGTAAAGCTTTGGAATCATCAAATTTAGTTTTGGAATCTTCTAGCATAGCCTCTTTGTATTGTACTTATGTGATCAAGCGTTGCAAAGCTTCCTTCATCCTCTTTGTCTTTGCCCTAGTCATTGGACCACCAATTCCTTGCAAAGGATCTTGAGAATATTTGGAAACATCAACTTGGTCAGCACCTTGATCTCCATTACTCAGTTACGAGAAATCTATTTTGATTGATTTGAGAAATAAGATGCCTATATTTTCCTAGAATAAAAAATTATCTAATTTGGAGCTTATATACAAAAAGATATTTCAAAAATACTAACAGATGTTCAAATACAATATATTTCATATTCCATGTCAATTTTAGCCTTGGAACAATCTTATTTTGATACTCTCTATGAGATATAAAATTATGCATCATTTCATTATCTTTCCATATAAACTTGAATCATTCCATTATGAGATTGGAATCAAAAGTTATGATCAAAATTTAGCAGCCTATTGATGAAATCTTGAGAAGAAATGTTGCTAAAATAAATTTTTGACTTGAAAATCCTTTGGCTAATTTTATTGATCCTACAATCATAAAACCATCATAATTAATATAAATCAATAATTATTTAACAAATATAGATAATTCTTAATTTTTATCTCTTTGTATCATAAGTATCAATTAATTTATACATTTAGATATGCAATTTTATAATGTTATCACTAACCATCTAGATTCCTTCCAAAGGTTTTCATCTATTGCTTTTGATTATTTATTAATTCTTATTTTTAATCTTTTTATGAATTTTCTTGATTATTTAAATGTACAATTAAATAATCAAATTAATTCTTCGTTGATCAATTGGGTTTGATTGGGTATGTAATCTCTTGATCAATTTAAATTATTAGTCATAATTTATATGCAATGAGAATTAATACTCAAGATAATTAAACCAAAATTTTGTATTTAACCTTGATCGAATTTGTTTTTAAAATTGAATTCTGTTGATAAATTAAATTTAGAGAGCTTATTCTAAGTAGTCTATTAGAAAGAGTTTGGATTAAGAGCTTTTTTAATTCAACAAATAAGTAAGAATAGGTGTAGATTTTTACACTTGTGAATTTCTCTAAGTTGGTAAAATAAAAGAATAGGAGATTATGATATACTTTTGTTGATTTGTAATATATGCTAGTGGTAGAAAATGATCTTGTAATTTTTCTTTTACTATTTTCTTCATTGAAATGTTTATAGTTTATTTTTATAGATTCAATTTTCATTTCAAATACAACAAAAAACCCTCTTTACAAATTTTAATTAACTTACTAACGAGCTAGTAGTAATTAGGAGTAAATATTGTTACTCATCATCATTGGTACAACAACCCTTGTTCTTTTACTTATCACTTTTACAATTTGATCACATATACTTGCATGTTTTCAATCATGTCATGTTTTTGGCGTTGTTATCGGAGATTGATTTAACAGTTCTTCTAATAATTGCTAGTTTTTATTTATTTTTTTCTTCAAAAAGTTTTTGTTTATTTTTTTAAAATTCATTTATTTTATTTATTTTTATTTATTTTATTTATTTGTATTTTTAAGTTTAGTTTATTTTTATTTTTTTGTTTATTTTGTGCTATTTTATTTATCTATTCATCTATGATTACTACTTTTTTCTTCTTGTAGTGTTGAATATCAAGGGAATATGAATACATAAATGGATGCAGCATACCCTACATACAATGGTCTTTCTATAGCATACTTTGAGGATCAACATGGAAATTGATACTACACTAACTTTATGTGTGGATTTGAAATATAGAGGACTAGGTAGTCTAACATGTATAATACAGGATGTTGGAATCATCAATACCTAACCTATTCATATAGAAATACAGTAGAGAATTTCAATATCATATCTAATTTTCCATTCTCAATGCCACAACTAACTCGAACCACTTATGGTAAGTCTATGAAGGATTTAGTGAATACCATCGCTACTAACACTTTGAAATTTTAGCAAGATTGCGAAGCGTATCAACATCACACCTAGATTCCCATTCCCAATATTATAACCTAATCCACTCAATTAATCATGGAAAAGACTAGAAGCACATATAGTTGTTGAGCTCCCCTTCCAAATAGATGATAAACCTAGAGAAACCATCAATGCCATTATTATGGAGAATGGTAAGTAATTAGGGGAGCCTCAAAAAATTCCATATGAATGATATATGCGAAGAAAAGATTAGTAAGGAGGAAAAGACCATTAAATCCAAAAATTCCAATGTGACACCAAAGGTAGTATTTGAACCTTCCTTTTTTACTAATGATCCTACTTTATCTTTCTCTAATAGGCTTGCCAAGTCAATGAAGCATAATCAAGAAAAGGAATATTTGGAGACATTCACCAAACTACAAATCCACATACCATTTATGAAAGATATTAAGGAGGAACATTGGTATGAAGTACCTTAATAAATTTATTCTTACCAAAGACAAGTTTAAAGATAACAAAGAGATAGGGGTGAGGCAGAATATGTCTCCTATTCTTCAAAGGAGACTACCATTAAGTACAAGGATGTAAATAACGAACTGTTAGCTTAGAAGTTCGACATCATGAACTTCAAGATCTTTGATGATGGTGGATGATAAAAGTGGTAGAGTAAGGTTAAGGATGTTAAATCAAGTGCTTTGTGAGAGGCTACCCTCTAGATTTTCCTTCTACTCCCTTTTTACTTATTTTTACAATATATATATATATACACATACATACATTAATGATAGTAAATCTCGTTGTAATCATGTCTATGTGTTGGCTTTCCATGTACAAAATACAATGTTTGTTTGTTTCACTTAGTGTATTTATATTCCCATATGCAAGATTGGTTTCTATGGATCATTAATTCACGCACACATATAGTTAGGTTACTTTGTATGCAAGCATATTTATATACATCATGGGGTTGGTTTTTGTAGAATGTATGCTAGATTGTGAGTGTTGGTTTTCGATGAGTGAACCGACGTTGTTACTCATGGTTTTTAACTTGTTTTGGGTGTGGGATATTTGTGAATTTTATTCAATATTTTTGGAAACAAAAAATATCACATTTTACACACCTAGACAACATGCTCGCCAGGGATTTTTGGCACAGGTGGTAGCAAGGTGGTGGTGAGGTGTTTGGTAAGGTGAAAAATCTGAGTGCTATAAATACCCCCTCATTTTTCTTATTTTTTTCCCCTTGTTTAAGAATCAAAGCTCTCCCAAAATTCACTTTGAGATTTATATCTGTGTGAATACTATTTTGGAGATACTATGTTTGAGTATGGATCACATTGTGAGTTTAGTAATGAAATCATAGGCTGTATGCATATGTGGTTTGGCTATGTGTCTCCCTTACACGATTTGATTGTAATGGTGGTCTGGATGTCTCATGAGAGTGTGAGTTGATAAATTTCTAGTTACTAATCATTTATTACCATTCATACCTCATTAGATGGTGTTAGATGTGGAGGGCAGTTGGGTTTGAGTGTTGAACTAAATAGGTGTAGAAGTAGTAAGTGAATAGAAGTAGTAGGAGGACAGAGATCTTGACTGATAGAGATAATAATGGTTTCAGTTTCTATTAGTATTGTAACCTATTTTATTCTTTAGTGAATTATTTACTACTAAGTGGTTTCCTTTAGAAACACGAGAATGTTACCGCATAGATATGGTCTCCATATTGATTTACAATATTATTTAGAGTGTTATGCATAATCACTTATTGAGCTAGTACAATCTGAGTTTGTTGTGTATATTTCTCGACATATTGAAACATAAACTCTAATTAGAGAACATTTATTGTTTACTTACTTTCTGTTATTGATATATAATATATGTGATTAATGTTATCTGATTTTTGATATTATAGTATCTGTGATTTTGCCGCATGTTTTGTGTAAGTGTTTCATCCTTATTTGTACGAATTTGGGCCAAGTCCTTTAGGAATCTGTATATCTTTACTCTAGTCCTATACTGAGTTGTGGACTCTTTCAATTGGTATCAGATCCTATGCACCCTTTTGGGTTTAATTTCTCTAGTTTTGATTCTATTAAGTTGCATGTTCACACACACACACACTTCTCTCTAATAGACTTGGAAGAAAGAGATAATGTAGGTAGGCCTCTAATTTTCAATGGGCTAAACTATGCCTATTAGAAATCATAAATGAAGGCCTTGTATGATCCTAAGGATACCCAATGTGGTTCCTTGTCAAGAATGGCTGGATGTATCCAACCAAAATCCTACCTAACAACACTATGATTCTTATTCCAATGAGTGATTGGATTAAAGATGAGAATAAGGAATCTTATTCCACAATTCATGAAGGTACTTTAGTTGTAAAAAATTCCCAAATTCTGAAGTTGAATAGATATTTTTAACTCTATATCATGCAACAGGATGAAGCTTTTGAAAAATTCTATGCAAGTTTTTCAAATAATGACAACTATTCTTACAACTTGGGTAGACATATTAGCGAGGAAAAGTATATTGAGAAAATTGCTACTAGTATACCTATTGTTTTCATGCCAAAGTTACCATGCTTGAGTCCATGTATAAGCCCAATGAATTACTGTCAATGAATTTATTGGTGACCTATAAATCTTTGAATTCCATAACCTGTTGTCAAAATGAGAGCAATATACTTCTGAGAAGGGAAAGTACTTGGCTCTCAAGACATCAAGGATCGTGTTCCGAGCAAAGAAAGTTTTGCCACAATTTTCGGTAATGATGACTCTAATCCCAATGAGGATGAAATGGCTCCACTTGCCTAAATATTTACTAAATTTATTAGAAAGTAGAAACCCTTTTTAGGGATATTGGAAAAGGTAATTTGAGCTATAAAGGCTAAAAATTTGTAAAACTTTTTGATGACTCAAATAATGAATGTGAGAAACTTATCACTTAATCAAGATCAGTCACCTTGCAAAAAATTATTTTCAACAACAAAAGTGCACAAATAAGTACACGATGAAGTCTGAGGTTATTATTCTAAATAGTACTAGTAGTGATGATATGGATAACACTAATTTTGTAGCCTTAATTTCTTTCGGTAGTGCCATTGATCCTCTAACTACTTCCTTAATTATTCAAGAGGTTTAATCTAAAGCTAATGATGATGATGAGCAAGATGAATTGCTTGACTCCTACAATGCACTCTTATTGGAGCATATCAAAATAGAAAAAGCTAAAAAAAGGCTTTTTAGAGCTTAGATGAAAAGAAACACGAGATAAGTCTCTGAAGAAAACTCTTGAGGAAAGGAAGTCATCAAATGATGATCAACAACATGATCTCACTAATAGATGTGAGGTCATTCAAAAAAGACATCTAGATTTGAAAGAAAAGTTCCACATATGATAAAGCTACTCCATTGTATATCAATCATGATCTCTCGAATGATCAAAATGATGATATTGAATAGTTAAAGAAGCAAATAATTTCCTTTAAAGTGCCCAGAAGTATCTAACTTATGCTTTTATTGAGATAGAAGCTGAAGTGATACATATGAATGAGAGAGTTGGGATTCTCAACAATTCAACAACTTTCCTAGAATCTTTCCTTAAGGAAAAGGAAGAGTTTATAACTTAAAAAATGAATTATGCATGAGTGAAAAAGAATTGGCTCAATCTTTTTCTACTATCAACACTATGATTTCTCGTTCCTAGAAATTAGGTGAAATTATCAGTAACACAAAGTCATTAGTGACAAATGTGGTATTGGGTATAATAAAGGGGTTTATACTTTTACTTCTATTGCTACTAAGTTTGACAAGTCAATTGTCATGTTCCATCCTGGTTCCTCTAGTAAAGTGAACCAATCACCTAAGCTAACACTTTATGTCGATGTTGTAGTGGTCTATTGTCTCTACCTACTCCTATCCCTACTTGTCACCATTATGGTGAATTAGGGCATGTAAGACCTCACTATGAAAAATTAACTTCTTATCCTCGTATGAAAGTTAACATGAGCACCTTTTCTTTCTCTCCACCATGTATAACTCCTCAAAGTTAGGGACCCAAATTCTCTAACTTTACTCGGCATACCTGTTATCTTTGTGGCACTATTGAACACCTTGCTAGGAAGTGTCCTATAAATGTGAGGCATTCATCTCAAAGTACTTCACCTCATTCACCTCCACCTTCTTTGTTTGGATGTAGTTACTATGGTCTATCTGAACTACTTCAAAAATTTTACCTGGCCTAGCTTATATGAATGACTTGACCTAATTTTCTAAAAACTATAAACAAAAAGGTCACGAGTTCCATATACATCTCATGCTAATATGAGTTAGAGACTATCTACAAATTCTGTTATAGAAGGATGCGATTTGATCACTATATTTGTGTGATCTTTTGGGGTTGAATTGCTTTATTTCTTTTTCTCTTTGTTTGTCATCTTTCTGTATGTGATTTTATATTTTACATATATTTTTTATTTTTGTTCATTTGCTTAACACTTCTTCTTGTCCTACTCTAATTGTTTTCTTGGCATGCACATTATGTTAATTATCATATTTATTGATTTCACCTGTTTGACCGATCCTTTACTAGTTTTTTGACATGCTAGTTGCTTTAACATGTTTCTTATATGCATTTGTCTTGCATACTTTCTGCTTGTTCCTATTTGGCCTTTTGTATGTGTATCACATCAAATGCTTATCATATAGAATCAAAGTATTAGGTTTTCATTTTTTACCATCTTTTCTTTCAGATTTCATATCATATAGACCACATTTTACCTATTTTTGAAGTTCTACTTTCCTATTCCTAGTATGCTATATGTTGATCCTCTATTTATCTCCTGTTGGTGTCATTTTATTTTTCCTATTTTTCCTTCTTTTATGCCTTATTAGTGTCTCACCATTTTGTGCTTACTCTTGTTTGTCTTATGCATCTATATGTCATTTAGATTATATATCTATATTTATAACTTTTGACATACTTGCAATATTATATTTAACTTGTGTATTTTTAGGACACTCATATTGTTTTTGTTGTTGTCCCTATCTAAGCATGTTTCATGCTTTTGTGTTGAAACCAGTGCTTTTCTTGTATATTTAGAAGTTTACTAGCATCCCTTGTTTCTTCATTATTTTAGGGATGTTGTTTGTGTTGTTCACTAGTTAGTTAGTTCCTTCCTTTCTATCTACTAGTGATGATGTGATTGTTTCTATTGATCTCTTTTGAGGCTCTTTCTCTTTTTTTAGGCTTTGATATGTTCTAAGTCCATTGTTGTCATCTTTATTGTTTGTCTTTGCTCCACGTTTTATGAGACCGATGGCTATTCTCTTTCATAAATATTTGCATGTAAAATGAATTCTAAAGGGATCATGTTATTATATTTTGGCATGCATTTGACCTAAATTAAAGTATGGATGTTTGACATGTGTATTCTTTGAGAGCATGTGTTGCTAAAATTTTCTTGCTCAATTTATCATAAATATGTCTCTTCTTTACACTTGCCATAACTTTGTGAATTTGTATGGTTATCTGAAGAAGTTTGTTTGAATCTCCTGCTTTGATGATTTATATTTGTCTAACAAGCTATAGGATCCATATTTAGTGTCTCTTGTAGCAAAATTATATATGCTTCTTGGTTAGAAAGAGGATTTAGGCCATCCTTGAATTGTTCGTTACTTTCTTGCTACCATTGTTCTCATATCCTTAGTCTCCCTTCTTTGAGTATTTATATTATCCCTTCATTTCTCTATACCTAAATACTTAACCAAAAAAATTTATTTCCACTTTTCTTATCTAACCTTTGCTGAGCATTTTTGTTCTGGGTTGTCAGCTTCACCCATTTGGTTTCTAGAAAAGGGGTATAAAAAAATGAAAAATGGTGAAAATGGAATGATATAAAAAATGAGGAAGATAGAGAAAAGAAAAGGAAAAATGAAGTGTTGAGATTTGTTTATTTATTAACAAAAGGAAGAAGAAAGAAAGGGAAAGAAAAGTGAAAATATGAAAAACACCCAAACTTTGTGTACTGTTCTCATAACTTCATCGGTTGAAGTAGGATAAGTAAAGAGAAAGAACTCATGTTTAAGGGTATAAGTGTCGTGGATATGGACTTACTTGTTTGATTGGATCTACAAAGATGTGTTCAAACCTAAATATTTTCTCCCTATCCATATCCAGCCTATCATTACAAACTTTTAAAAACCTATTGATTTCCTCTAGGTCGGCAGTTACATTAGTGAAAAGAGATCCTCAGTGTGGACATATGAAACTTGGTTCACATAAGCATATCATAATGGCATATAGAGTAAAAAAAATTTTCATTTCATACACAATGCATGTCATAAAAAATTTAGTCATACCATTACATGAATGCATCATGGATTGATGGACATGTGCATATTTGTGTTGAATGTATTGTTTATCTTCTAATGACCCTCTAATTCATTAAGTATGCTTTGTTTTTTTCCTTCGCTCTTTAATTCCTTGTTTCCTTGTTATCTACTATGTGTACATGCTTCCATATTGGGGATGTTTGTAAGTATAATACATATCTTGTTTATTATTTTACATGCATACTTTTAGGAAGAGAGGTGTATATCTTATGTATGTTGTCAAGGAAAGTGATGTGTTTGTTTTACTTTCTGTAGTATATCCTATTTATGAGTTTTTGCTTTGATGTCTTGTTCATGTGATGCTTTATTCTCTTTGTCATCACTTTATATGAACCATGCATAAATAGGAATTTTAATATGACATGTTGTATGCACTGTATGTAATCTAGGGTTTCACATATCTACCTATTTTTTCCCTACCTGTGACTTGGTACTTCTATGTCTTTTTCTCATGAAGCATATTGTACTTCTTATTTTGTTTGCTTTGATCTTACTTGTTATGTTGCATTAATGTTAGGATTATAACATATTTGTATGCCTTCTCTCCGTCATATAGGGGTGTTCCTTTGATTACAATGTCAAAAAGGGAGAGAAGTTTATGTGCACAACTATATGTTTGCTGCCATGTTGTGTGCTTGATGAGCAATACAGGCATCGCCGATCCTGCCAATACTTTGGTTTTATATTTATAAAACTCTCGCAAGTGTACGAATCATTTCATAGAAAATGATAAGTATACTCCCAAGGTAGATCTAAGGAAGGAATATATGTGGTTTTTAATTTATTATTCAAATTTTTAAAAACGAAATTAAATCATAAACACCCTGTCACGATATTTGGGTTTTTGTGTTTCTAATCTAATAACATAAAAATAAACATAGATATAGATTCAATAAATATTGATGCAAATTTTATCATTTATAATAGTGGAGTATTTATGGATATAATAACTAAGTTAATTATGCTTGCTCATATTATTTAGGTTATTAAAGATATGAATTGATATTTATTGATTCTCCCTTTTTTGTATGAATACCACCTTTGGTGGGGTTAGATATTCTTTGTTAACTAAACAAATCAATTAACACCTATGGGTAGGGTTGATAACTAATTTGGTTAATTAAATTAATTCCTTTTCCTATGACATTGAAATTGAACCTTTGAAATGCCACCTTTGGTGGGATTAGACAGTTTAAACTTTATTCAATGTGTCCAAATTAAACCTAAGAATTTAATTATCCGAGTACTAACTTTCAAGTTTTAAAACCACTACTGAAAACATGTTGTCAATACATTTTCAGATAAAAATTCTTATAAAAACTTTTGAAATAGAGCTTCACTCTAACTACCGGGCGATTGTACCAACAAATAAAAGAGCACTACTCTAAATCAGACCGGATAACTAAACCTTAAAATCTAATTTTCAGATTTAAGTTTGTAATGAAAAATAATATATTTCTCTCTAATATTCTTAATATAAAATCTTGAATCAAAATAAAATCAATTCATTTTAGAGATTTTTACCTATTTAAAATTTCGTAAGCATAACAACATTATTAGTATATAATGTTTACAAATAGCCAGCAAATTTAAATTTAATCACAGACAAATTAAATATAACATGTAAGAATAAAGCATAAAAAATAACTGTAAAGAAAATAAAATCCTTACAGTACTTTGATGTTATTCCTGTTGTTAGAAAACCTCCAAACGGAATTTGCACTCTCATTTATTGAATCAAAAAGCAAATAAATTACAAAAACATAATTAGTTCTTCTCAAAAAGAGAAGAACTCTAAAATTAAGAAAAACTAACTAAGAAAAACTAAAAACTAAAAAAAAGTAGAAAGACTAAGAAAAAATAAGAAACGAGAGAAAGAAAGAACGAGAAGATGTGTTTTGAGGTGTGGTATGAAGTGAATAGAATGAGGGTATTTATAGGTGAGGATAGGAAGAAAAAGTAGATGAAAAAATGGTGGAAATTGGAGTAGTGCATTATGACGTCATACTGATGATGTCCTGGTGATATAGGGCGATTTGGCGCACGCGGATGGGGCAGATGGGTAGTGGCGCGCACGAATTGGGTGCAGATGGGCAACAGAGCGCGCGGGCTGGGTGCAGATGGGCAGCGACGCGTGCAGACTGGAGCAGGGGCACGCACGGAATGAAGAGCTGGCGCACGCGGACCGGGCGCTATGCTGCCGCGGCGTGCACATTGCTTGGTGCGGCTTGGCGTGCTAGGCACGTTGGCCGACGTGGCTGGCTGGTTGCGTCCATAAATTCCTCCTTTTTGACAATTTTGATCCATTTTGTCCAATTTTTCCATATTTAATGACTTTTTCTCATTTATTTATGAATATATTTGTGATGTATTACCTCCAGTATTCCTCTTTGAGTCTTTAAGTTACATTTTAAAGCGAAAATACATGAAAAACAATAAAAATACCCGTGATTTCGAAAAGACAGATTTATATAAATATATGATAAAATCATATAAATATATATATATATATATATATATTTAATCAATTAATGTGTATAAAATCATGGTAATTTTAGTGCTTTTGAGCACTCATCAGTGCTACATGGGCTTTGAATGTAGAATTGCACTACATATTGTTGTCTAACTTGCATACATTTAGGGTGAGTATTGCATGAAGTTAATGGGAGTTATGCATGTTTACTTGTATTTGTGCCTATCGATGTGTACCTATATAGGAGTAACACGATAGTATGTAGGTTGACTACATGCTATTTCTGCATGATATGCTCATGCGATATGTTTTTGTTTCTTGTGTGAAGGTTACAAGTGTAGAGTGAAGTCTTCGAGCTTTAGATGTGTTATGTACAAGCAGCACTTAGTTCCTCATGTTTCTAAGTGACAAAGGACTAGATGGGTTGATTTATGAAGTTGGATAGAGCACTCAAGATGGATGCACTTGGTGTTGGTATGTCTTTAAGGTTTTGTTGTGTGTCATTGTGTTGTTCATAAGAACAAACAACTATAGGAAATCTTCATGATCATCTTATGTTTGATGAGTATATGCACCATTTGTGTAGTGTTTTGACACAAAAAGACAAAAGGGGAGAATGTAACAGTGGCTGTTTTATTTTACTTAGTGTATTTGTCTTCCTTTGAGTAAGGTTGGTTACTATGGATCAAGAATTCACATACACATATAATTAGGTACACTTTGTATGCAAGTATGTTTACACACACCATAGGGTTGTTTTTCATTGTATGCATGCTAGGTCGCTAGCTCGATGATATTGTTACTCGTGATTTTTGGCTTGTTTCGAGTGCGGGTATTTGTGGATATTACTCGACATTTTTGGAAACAAAAAATATCACATTTAACACACCTTGCCAACAAGCTTGCCAGGGACCTCACCACAGGGGGTGGCAAGGTGGCATATCCAAGTGCTATAAATATTCCCCTCATTTCTCTTATTTCCTATCCCTTATTTAAGAACCAAAACTCTTCCAAAATTTACTCTGAGGTTTATATCTATTGTTGAAATTATTTTGGAGAGACTATATTTAACTGTGGGTCACGAAGTGAGTTTAGTAGTCAAATTGTAGGTTGTGTGCATACGTGGTTTAAATGTGTTTCTCCCATACATGATTTGATTGTAGTGGTGAACTATGTGTCTCTTGAGAGTGTGAGTTGATACACTTATAGTTACTAATCATTGGTTACCAATACACCACATTAGGTGGTGTTGGTTATGGAGGACAGTTGGTTCAAGTGTTGAACCAAATGATTATGGAAGCAACAAGTGAAGAGCAAGATCAGGCTGAATAGAGGTCTTGATTGATAAAAGGTAATATGGTTTTACTATCTATTAGTATAGTAACCTATTTTACTATTTAGTGAATTATTTGCTACTTAGTGGTTTCGTTAAGCAACCCAATGGTGTTACCATATAAATACGATCTCTATATCGGTTTAACTCATTATATACAGTGTTATGCATAATCACTTGTTGAGCTAGCATAATCTGAGTTTGTTGTGTATATATCTCAACATATTGAAGCATAAACACTTATTAGAAAACATTTATTATTTACTTGCCTTCTGTTATTGATATATAATATCTTTGATTAAAGTTATCTTTATTTTGATATTGAACTATCTATGATTCTAAGGTGTGTTTTGTATAAATGTCTATATCCTTATTTGGGAAAGTTAGGATCAAGTCTTTTAGGAGTTTGTATCTCCTTACTTTGGTTGTATACTAGGTCATGGACTCTTTTAAGGATAATATAAGAATTAGGTATGAGAGAATGTTAATACATTACTATCTTTATTTTTTTATTTTATGCTTTATTAGTTTAGCATACTTTAGGATACATGTTTTAGGATTATAGTATGCTTTAGATAGTATAATTTTTTTCTTTTTAGTATTTATTTATTGCACTCCTTAGGATGGTTAGGATCAATAGACAAAATTATAATCAATCACGTGTTCTTTCTTTGTTTTCTTGCATCTATGATGAAATTAGCTAAATAATGTTATGTCAAAAAGGATAATGATCATTGATAGAGTTTTGACCTTGTTCCTGAAGGTAATTTTATGATAATTTTGTTCAAAACTTGCATGCACAATAGCTAACCTTATAGTTCAAGAAAAGTGGAGTTGTACAAAAAGAGAACATATTCTATGAAAATACTAAAGTCAATTATGGTATAATTGATTATACGTCCAACATATAGAAAACAACCCTGCTACAATATGTACTCCACATGAAAAAATATATTATTATTATTTTATATATATACAATTAATAATAAGAGGACAAGTTGAAAAAATGGGCTATGTGTTAAAAACAAAGTGACAAAAATAAAAAAAGAAGACAATAATGATGTTTGGGTTCAAATAATGAAATTAGATCCTATGCTATTAACATATTTGATCTTATCATAGTATTATTTTTAGGTCTCTTTCTCTTGCTTTATGGACTCATGAACTTTTTTTATTTTTTAGTTCTTTTATTTGATTTAACCAATAAATATAACCATATCAAAGTCAAATAAAAGACATTTTGATTTTAAGGAATACTTTTGGTGAGTTTAGATGTAATTTTAAGAAAAAGCCTATGATATCCAATTCAACTCTAAAAAGAATAGTGATAATTTATAGAGTGGAATAATTTTTAAACTTGTTTATGCTAGATGATTTGACTATTGTTAATTGATACTACATCACACACACTTTAAGTATAATTATTGTATTGTAGTAAAGGAATGACTAGAGACATTATCTAACATTAATTAGAATTTAAAATTGTAATATTATTAAGCCCCTAAGATAAAATATCATAAAATTTATTCTTTTAGTTATGGATGTTGACTTTGCTCGAGGACTAACAAAGAATAGGTATCAAGAGTTTGATAAGTGCTATTTTATACATATTTTTAGATATCAATTTCTTTACATTTATATATATATATTATTATTATTATTATAACGAGCTAAAATTATTTATTTTGTATTTATTGGGAGAATATTGATTTTTTAGGCTTTTCTTGGGATTTTTATGATTTTTATTTGATAAATGGATTAATTTAGAAAAGAAGTTGATATATTTTGATGTTTATCTTATCCTTTTACTATCGCAGATTATCCTATTCTTTTGTCACGTAGTGCACACTAATCTTATCTCTACCAAAATAATAACAATCCTCGTTACATTCTAATTTGAGTTTTATCTCTTATAGATACAAAATAACACCATACAAAATAAGGGAAGAATATCAAAATACATATTTAGTAATTAAGCTAGAATCAAGAACTAGGAACACAATTAAAATAGTCAAAGATCAAATTCAAGAACATCAATCCTAATATTTCTTCTCCTTTCTTTTTATTGTTTTCAATAATAATATTTTTAGTTTATTTTTTTTCATGAGTAGTTAATTTAACATTTGATTGTGCGTGATTTTAAAGAACTAGACATGAATTGCAATATTTAATAAGATCTGAAGTATTCTATTCATCTATTCTTTTTTATTATGTATTAATTCTCAATTTTAACTTTAAAATGAATTTTCTTCATTATTTACTTGTACAATTATATAATCAAATTAAATCAGCGTTAATCAATTTAGCTTGATTGGGTACATAATCACTTGATCAATTTAAGTAATTAATCATAAATTGCTTGCAATGAGAATTAATACTTAAGATAACTAAATCGAGCTTATGTGTTTAATCTTGATCCAATTTTCTTATTTCAAATTGTATGCTTTTGATAGATTATGTTTAGAGAGCTTATTCTAGGTTGGTTATTAAAAAAAATTGGATTAAGAGCTTGTTTAATTTAAGGAATAGGTAAGAAAGAGGTCAAACCTTTCGAGCTTGTGAATTTCTCCAAGTTGTTTTAATCAAAGAATATGAAATTAGGATATGCTTTTATTGATTTACCATACATGCTAACGGTGAAGAATGATCTTACAATTGTTCTTTTATTCATATATGTATCGTAATCTTTTTATTTTTTTATCTTTATTAATATTCTTTAGATGATAGATTTAATTTTTATTTAATAAAAACTCATTTTAATAAATATGAGTTAATTTTCAAAATCCTATGTAGGAAAGAATCTTATTATTTACTATATAATAAAATCTTAAACAATTTAAAATAAAGTTTAAATTAATTTAAACGCATGAACCCTATATATATATAATAAAAATAGTACTATTTATACTACTCTCATTAACTCATCTCATATTAGCTGCATCTCACCTTGCTTATTGATGAGTGCTCAAAAAGCACTAAAATTACCATAATTTAATGTATATTAATTGATTAAAAATATATATATTTATATGATTTTATCATATATTTATATAAATTTGTCTTTTCGGAATCACATGTATTCTTATTATTTTTCAGGTATTTTCGCTTAAAAACGTAACTTAAAGACTCAAAAAGGAATACTGGAGGCAATACATCACAAATATATTCAAAAATAAATGAGGAAAAGTTAACAAATATGAAAAAATTGGACAAAATGGGTCAAAAATGTCAAAAAGGAGGAAATCGCGCCCATGAAATACAAGTAGCCATTCCGCTGCGTGTGTACACCCTCGCTTCCTGTCTCATGGCGCCGCTGCCCATCTGACCCCAATCCTCACAGAAATTTGCCCACGTCATGATGACGTCATCAAATGACATCATCATTCACTACTCCGCGTTTCCACCATTTCTTATCATTTTTTCACCCACTTTTTGTTCCCACCCTCACCTATAAATACCCCAATTCTCTTCATAAATAAACACACATCAAAACACATCTTCTCTTCTCTTTCTTTCTCATTTCTTAGTTTTTTTAGTTTTTCTTAGTTTTTAGCTTTTCTTAGTTAGTTTTTCTTAGTTTTAGAGTTCTTCTCTTTTTGAGAAGAACTAGTTATGTTTTTGTAATTTATTTTCTTTTTGATTCAATAAATGGGAGTGCAAATTCCGTTTGGAGGTTTTCCAACAACAGGAATAGCATCAAAGTACTGTAAGGATTTTATTTTCTTTACAGTTATTTTTTATGCTTTATTCTTACATGTTATATTTAATTTGTCTGTAATTAAATTTAACTTTGCTAGCTATTTGTAAACATGATATAATAATAACATTGGTATGCTTGTGAAATATTAAATAGGTAAAATCCTCTAAAATGAATTAATTTTATTTTTATTCAAAATTTTATTATAAGAATGTTAGAGAGAAATATATTATTTTTCATTACAATCTTAAATCTGAAAATTAGATTTTAAGGTTTAGTTATTTAGTTTGTTATTATTATATCATGTTTACAAACAGCCAACAAAGTTAAATTTAATCACAGACAAATTAAATATAACATGTAAGAATAAAGCATAAAAAATAACTATAAAGAAAATAAAATCTTTACGGTACTTTGATGCTATTTCTATTGTTGGAAAACCTCCAAACGGAATTTGCACTCCCATTTATTGAATCAAAAAGCAAATAAATTACAAAAACATAACTAGTTCTTCTCAAAAAGAGAAGAACTCTAAAACTAAGAAAAGCTAACTAAGAAAAGCTAAAAACTAAGAAAAACTAAAAAAACTAAGAAATGAGAAAGAAAGAGAAGAGAAGATGTGTTTTGATGTGTGTTTATTTATGAAGAGAATGGGGGTATTTATAGGTGAGGATGGGAAGAAAAAGTGGGTGAAAAAAAGATAAAAAATGGTGGATACGCGGAGTAATGAATGATGATGTCATTTGAGTCAGCATGACATGGGGGGCGGCTGCGCGCGAATTGGGGCGCAGATGGGCAGCGGCACGCGCGGACTGGCCATGCTGCGCACGCGGCTTGGTGGTGCGATTTCCTCTTTTTTAAAATTTTTGATCCATTTTGTCCAATTTTTTCATATTTGTTGACTTTTTATCATTTATTTTTGAATATATTTGTGATGTATTGCCTCCAGTATTCCTTTTTGAGTCTTTAAGTTATGTTTTTAAGCGAAAATACCTGAAAAATAATAAGAATATTTGTGATTCTGAAAAAATAAATTTATATAAATATATATATTTTTAATCAATTAATGTGCATAAAATCATAGTAATTTTAGTGTTTTTTGAGCACTCGTCGCTTATACAAACAAACAACTCCAACTTATCAAAAGTGCCTCTCTTCCTTATACGTTGTTCATTTTTCTTTTTTAACTTAGGGTTGAGAATATAACTTAGAAAATTGAATTTATACTTACACCATGTTAGTTTGAAATGAATGTACTTATCAAACTAAAAAAAACATTGATCATATATATATTTTTTTAATCTCAGTTTCTTAGAAAGGGCTATCCCTATAGAAGTAATCATCTAACTAACGTCGTTTGATTATAATTATGATTGACATATTAAGGAACATTAAAGTTTAAAGCTATTTTGAAAAAGAAAAAAAAATAGAAAATATGGCGTGTCAAAAAAGTCAAAGGAAAAGCTACTGGGATGCAGAATGCAGATGCACTGCTATGGAAGGTGAATGCTTTTAAGAATTCAGTTAATTTCTTTATTTACTTTTTTTTTTTTTTTTGCTATGTGATTTTTTATCTATAGGATTTGAATTTGTTACCTTTATCTTATTAAAAGACTTTTTATGCTACTTGGGCTACTAGCCAACTTGAACCTCCTGTTTAATTTGATAGAAGAAGAATAATATTAATTTAAAATAAAAAAAGTATAAGGTATATGCTTTAATTATTTATACGTTAAAAATAATATATCAATAATAAATTGATTGTGAAATTGAAAATACTTGATTTTAAAGTATTTATATTATAACTACTTACTAAAAAGATTTAATTATATTAGCACATGTGAGTCGCTTTATATTTTTACTTGGGATTAAAAAAATTAATATTTTTGAAAGGAAGAATAAAGTAAAGGAAACTAACAGTCATGAATCATGATTAATAAAGAAGGATTTGAAAGAAAAACATGCAATTATACAACTAACTAACGGCTTAAAAAGAATCGCACAATAAAGGAAATAAATTAGATGTATCTTTTGTTTATTACACTTATTTTTTAGTTAGAGTAATTTAATTTATTTGTTAATTTTTTTAACAGTTTAATTTTTATTATAAAAAATGATAGTATAAAAATAAATAATTAATATAAATTTTTTTTGTTTTCAATTTTATAATTATTATTATTTATGCTAAATACAATGTATACAATTAATATGTTAATAGAAGTTGAAAAAGTACGAGAAAAATAAAAAATAAAAAATAAAAAAAGTTTGGCTCTTAATTGTCTTTCTACCGGCATTTTTCATATATATATATATATATATATATATATATATCGAATAAAATACTAAAAGGAAAAGAAAAAGTGAATAAATTACTTTAACTGAGGGAATTGTAATTTCACGATTGGTCTAAAATAATAACATAAGATTAGAAAATAATTTTAAATATATCCAGTTACGGTTTATTAGCCAAAAACTAATGATTTTCACCCACAAATCAAACTAACGATATCTTAAATTTGGATTACTCACATAGTATAATATTTGTTTATGTATTTATTGAATTTAGAAATTATTACAAGTTTCAAAATAGATGATATATGCATCATTGAGTTAACTTCTTATATAATTAAGATGATTATTTAGATTTTCTTTTTTTGGTTAAGATGGACACTCGAGTTAAATGAATAATTAAGTTAAATTTTTATAGCAGACAAAATTTAAAATATAATAAAAATAAAAATCCTAAAATTTATAACAAAAATGACAATTTAATAACATTAAAGTATATCCATTTAAACAATTTTTTTAATATTAAATGGAACTAAATAATCGTAATTAGATTTTAATGATGTTTAATTAGAAGACATATAATATAAAACGATTACGAGATATTTTTTAATAGAAAATATATTAATTAGTTATAAGTAGTATTATTTTTATATTTACAGTTTTTAAACTTGTTATTTTTATTATTTTCTCAATAATACAATGTTTAATGAATTTCAAGGTTATCCTATATTATCAATCATACTCAATAACTTACAGACCATACATGTTCAATACGGTGAAAAGAGCAAGCTTTTGGTGAGTGTAGCTGAATTATTTATATCCATTTACATCGTTCCCAAATATGAATCATAAATACTAGATAGCAAAGGCACATCCTTAATCAGTATATATTATTAATTAATTAATTAATTGTAATTACTTTGATAATAATGATATATAATTATCCTCTTCCATACTTTGGTTTGTATGTTGTAGTGTTGGAAGACAGTTGAGAAACCATGGTTGAGTTATGTATTACTTGAGAAAAAGCCTGAATATTAAACCAAATTAATGAAGCTGTAACCATCATCTCGGTTTATTTGAGACATTTGACAAATGATTTATATATATCAAGGTTTTTTGATGATATCAAATGAGTGATATTTGTTAAATTAACATAATCATGCATGTAAGCCCCTTTATATAAGGATACATCGATCAAATTCAGTCAATAAGTCCACCAATAAGTGAACAAAAGTCTTCCCTTTTAAATCAACCAATTCTGCCCACGTATATGAGATTGATGATTACAATAGTACCGCAAAACTGGAGAGAAGGATTAATTGGACTTATTTAAAATATATAAAATTAATAATTAAAGAATACTAATAATAAACATCCTAGCTACCTCAAAAGTAAATATTGAAGAATACTGTTAATACTTATCAAAATTTTAAAAACACTCCATCAATAATGAAAAGTGTTTTGTTTAATTTAAAAGCACTATCAAACATTAAAAACAAAAAAAGAAGACATACTTGAAAACATAGAAGTGACTTTTACAAGAGCTAGCTAGCTAGTCTGTGTGTTAATGCATGGGGAAAAATATGAACCTGGAGAGAAACTGAAGAGTACTTAGAAAGTGGGTCCTCCTCATCATTCATAATTAGAAGTGAAATTTGTGTAAGTCCCTCCTACATTTAAGAGGAAGAAAACACAAATGGTAGGTGCAACCACAAATGGTAGGTGCAACCACAATGGTAGGTGCATCTAATATTGATATGCAATTTTACCTATAAATAGGCAATGTCTTTGCCTTAGAGAAATATCAACACACCAAACAAGAAGTGAACCAAAGCAAAGCCAAAGGAACAATTTCCTTTGAAGAAAAATAGTGTTGTGTGTAAGAAAGTGGGAGAGAATATCTTAGAAAAATATTGGCATATTTTTCTAAAGGGGGAGTGACAAAATAGTGAGTTTGGGAAACACTTGTGTGACACTATTTTGGGTTTATCTCAATTTGTTGTATTGCCTCTCACTTTGTACCCATTAATCTTATTAGTGGAAGAAATATTTTCGGAGTTTGTCCTGTAGACTTAGCCCAAATTAAAGGGTGAACCACGTTAAATTTCCGGTGTCATTATTCTACTCTGTTGAATTCATTTTATCATTACCCGCTGTGCCTAACAACTGGTATCAGAGCTGGTCTAGTAAAATTCTTAATATGCTCTGTGGTTGCAAAGATAGGGATCGATCTTCCACAACAGAAAAGATTTTATTAGGTCCAGGGTGTATTGATTTACAAAAAAAGAAACATAGCAAAAAAAAATGTCAAGCCAAAAGGTAGATATTGAGAAATTTAATGGCAATAATAATTTCTCTTTATGGCAAAGGAGGATGAAAGATATTCTCATTCAACAGAAGGTCCATAAGGCGTTGCTGGGAAAAGAAAAGAAGGTAGCAACCGTCACCGAGGAACAATGGGAGGAAATAGATGAGATTGCAGCTAGTACAATCCGTCTAAATCTCTCAGACAGTGTCTTGCAAAATATTAAATCAAAAAATTGCAAGACTGCTAAAGAAACATGGGAGACTCTAGAAAACGTGTACATGTCAAAGAACCTTGCCAATAAATTTTATTTGTGGAAGGAGCTATATCAGATGAGGAAGGAAGATAATGTGTGCATGATGCGGCATGTTAGCAATCTCAACAGCAAGCTTTCTCACTTAGCAAGATTTAATGTGAGTTTTGGCGATGAAGAGAAAGCTGTGATGTTGTTGGCATCACTACCCTCATCATATAATCATATCACGACAACTCTGACTTATGCAAAAGACAAGATGGAGTTTGAAGTTGTTGTAGAAGCCTTGTTCTCATATGAGAAACAAAACAAGGAAAGAGATTCAGAAGCACAAGCCCTTATCACAGAGTCTAGAGGAAGGAGACTGTACAAAGAAAAAAACCCAGAAGTAAGAGCAGAGGCAAATCAAACAAATTTGCCAATGTTGAATGCCATCACTATAAGAGGAAGGGCCACATTAAGAAATTTTGTCGGGTGTTCAAAAAGGAACAAGAAACGAACAAAGGCAAAATAATGAAGAAGGACGACATCAGTGATGATGAGCAAACAAATACCATAGACGAGTTCAATATCGTTTATGATGAAGATTTTATCAATCTTGCATCACACGAGACCAGTTGGGTGATTGATAGTGGTGCTACAGTTCATGCTACATCGCGTAGAGAATTTTTCTCATCATACACACCTGGAAGTTTTGGTGTTGTTAGAATGGGAAATGAAGGCCTGTCAAAGGTAGTAGGCAGAGGAGACGTTTGCTTGGAAACAGAGAACGGAACCAGACTATTTCTGAAGGATGTCAGGCATATTCCAGATATGCGCCTGAATTTGATCTCTGTGCGCAAAGTTGCAAATGAAGGATATTTTAGCTTCTTCATATATGACAAATGGAAACTTACAAAAGGCTCCTTAGTAGTGGCTAGAGGTGAGAAGCATACAACTCTGTATATAATGCAAGCAAAGCTCTCCACTGACACAGTAAATGCCATAGAGAAAGATAGTGCAGCTGAGTTATGGCATAAGAGACTCAGTCACATGGGTGAAAAAGGTTTGACAAGTCTAGCCAAAAAGAAGATATTGCCTGGAATGGATGAAGTACATTTGGAGAAATGTGTTCATTGTCTAGCAGGAAAGCAAAATAGGGTTGCTTTCAAGAGCTTCCCTCCTTCCAGAATGAATAATATTTTAGATCTGATTCATTCAGATTTGTGTGGACCAATGTCAAAGTCACTTGGTGGTGATCAATACTTTGTGATTTTCATTGATGGTCATTCAAGGAAGATGTGGGTATATCTTCTAAAGACAAAGGATCAAGTGCTAGATGTCTTCAAAGAATTTCGTGCCTCAGTTGAGAGACAGACTGGAAAGAAGCTGAAATGCATCCGGACAGACAATGGTGGAGAATACACAGGATCTTTCCATGCTTATTGCAAAAAGCATGGTATTTGGCCTCAGATGACACCTCCGAAGACACCGCAGTTGAATGGCTTAGTTGAGAGGATGAATAGAACTTTGATGGAGAGAGTTAGATGTCTACTCTCACATGCAAAGTTGCCTAAAACTTTTTGGGGTGAAACCATACTCACAGTTGCACATGTGTTGAATCTTTCACCCTGTACTCCTCTCAAGATGGATGTTCCAAATAAAGTGTGGTCAGGAAAGGATGTTTCCTATGATCATCTGCGAGTGTTTGGCTGCAAAGCATTTGTTCATATCCCCAAGGATGAGAGATCCAAACTTGATGCCAAAACAAGACAGTGTATTTTTATTGGCTATGGTCAAGATCAATTTGGCTATAGATTTTACGATCCAGTTGCAAAGAGACTTGTCAGGAGCCGTGATGCTGTATTTGTTGAAGATGAGACCATTGAAGATATTATCAAAATGAAGAAAGATGTTCCTAATTCCAATGGTGACTCATCAGATTTGGAATTAATTCCTCCAACATCAGTGCCAAGACAAGTTGGAGATGAAGACCAGGTTTATCCACCTGATGAAGATGATGCCCCCATAGAAGTTGGTTCTGAAGATGAGAGAAATGATGATATTCATTATCCAGTACCAACACCTGTGGCTTCTCCTGTTCCACTGAGAAGAAGTGATAGAGTGAGACGACCCTCTATCTCATATCCTCCAGATGAGTATGTAACTTTCACTGATGGGGGAGAACCTGAGAGTTATGAAGAGGCCATGGATGACGAATCCAAACAAAAATGGATTGAAGCCATGCAAGATGAGATGAAGTCCTTGCATGAGATCAAAAACTTTGAGTTGATGAAACTGCCCAAAGGGAAGAAGGCCTTGAAAAATAAATGGGTGTTCAGGTGAAGCATGAAGGACACATTTCCAGTCCGCGATACAAAGCCAAATTGGTTGTTAAAGGATTCAGCCAAAGAAAAGGTATTGACTTTGACGAGATTTTCTCTCCAGTTGTAAAAATGACATCCATCCGTGCTATGCTAGGGTTAGCAGCAAGTCTTGACTTGGAGGTTGAGCAAATGGATGTCAAAACTGCCTTCTTACATGGTGACTTGGAAGAAGAGATATACATGGAGCAACCAGAGGGTTTTCAGCAAAAGGGAAAAGAAGATTATGTCTGCAAATTGAAGAAAAGTCTCTACGGCTTAAAACAGGCACCAAGACAATGATACAAGAAGTTTGAGTCTGTTATGGGGGAGCAAGGCTACAAAAGACCACTTCAGACTATTGTGTTTTGTGCAGAAATTGTCTAATGATGATTTTATTATTCTTTTGCCCTATATGGATGATATGTTGATTGTTGGCCAAAATATTTCCAGAATCAACAACTTGAAAACACAGTTGAGTAAGTCTTTTTCCATGAAAGACTTAAGACCAACAAAACAGATTCTTGGCATGACTATTATTAGAGACAGAGGCACCAAGAAATTATGGTTGTCACAGGAGAAGTACATTGAGAAAGTACTTCAGAGATTTCATATGAATAAAGCTAAAGCGATTAGTTGTCCTCTTGCTAATCACTTTAAGCTAACTTCTAAGCAGAGCCCTTCTACAGACAAAGAGAAGGAAGAGATGGAAGAGGTTCCATATGCTTCAGCAGTTGGAAGTCTAATGTATGCCATGGTTTGTACACGGTCAGATATCACTAATGCAGTTGGAATTGTGAGTAGATTCCTTTCAAATCCTGGAAAGAAACATTGGGCTGTAGTGAAATGGATTTTCAGGTATCTTCGAGGTTCTTCCAAAATATGCCTATGTTTTGGAAATGATAAACCTGTGTTAGTTGGATACACAGATGCAGATATGGCTGGTGATGTGGATTCTAGAAAATCCACTTCAGGTTACCTAATTACATTTGCAGGGGGAGCTGTGTCATGGCAATCAAAGTTACAAAAATGTGTTGCATTGTCCACTACCGAAGTAGAGTTTATAGCAGCAACGGAAGCATGTAAAGAGTTGCTATGGATGAAAAAGTTCTTGAAAGAACTTGGGTTGCAACAAGACAGTTATCAGTTATTTTGTGATAGTCAGAGTGCTATCCATCTTGGAAAGAATGCCTCCTTTCATTCGAGATCAAAACATATTGATGTGAGATATCACTGGATTAGGGATGTAATGGAGAAGAAGCTATTACAACTTGAGAAGATCCATACAGAAGAAAATGGATCAGACATGTTAACAAAAATTCTCCCGAGACAAAATTTTGAATACTGTCGTTTAGCTGCTGGATTGGTGGAGCCCTCTATGTAGTCGGGAGGGGGAGATTTGTAAGTCCCTCCTACATTTAAGAGGAAGAAAACACAAATGGTAGGTGCAACCACCAATGGTAGGTGCAACCACAAATGGTAGGTGCAACCACCAATGGTAGGTGCAACCATAAATGGTAGGTGCAACCACAAATGGTAGGTACAACCACAATGGTAGGTGCATCTAACATTGATATGCAATTTTGCCTATAAATAGGCAATGTCTTTGCCTTAGAGAAATATCAACACACCAAACAAGAAGTGGAGCAAAGCAAAGCCAAAGGAACAATTTCCTTTGAAGAAAAATAGTGTTGTGTGTAAGAAAGTGGGAGAGAATATCTTAGAAAAATATTGGTATATTTTTCTAAGGGGTGACAAAATAGTGAGTTTGGGAAACACTTGTGTGACACTATTTTGGGTTTATCTCAATTTGTTGTATTGCCTCTCACTTTGTACCCATTAATCTTATTAGTGGAAGAAATATTTTCAAAATTTGTCCCGTGGACTTAGCCCAAATTAAAGGGTGAACCATGTTAAATTTCCGGTGTTATTATTCTACTCTGTTGAATTCATTTTATCTTTACCCGCTGTGCCCAACAATTTGTTTACTTAAATCTGCAAAGAACCAATCATCTTCTACTTCAACTGCTACTTCCATTCTATATATATCTCTAAAACTAGTTAAAAATTAAAATCGAAGGAGAAGTTGGAAACTTATATTAAGAGTTATTAAGAATGTTTTTTTTTCTTTCCTATTGTTTGGGATAGGTTGGGAGCTTAAATAAGAGAAAAGGGATAGGATGGGTGCGTTAAACTACAAGAGATTTGTGCATATATGTGGAGTGGTGGGGTCTAATAGCTAGGCAGTTGGCCGATCTGTCTATAAGACCCATTAGAATCAAGCAGTGTTTCATAATGCATGCTATCCAGTAGCCTACAAAGAGATAAGGAACAGCAGGCAAAAACCCATTTCCCAGATATCTGATCCAAGAATAGATAGATAGGAATAGGATTTAATCAATATCTCTACCATACTTGGTTGTAATTTGAGTTCTTTGCCTCTCATCCTTTTCTTATTCAAAGAGATCCTAACTACTTATTGTTCAAAATTCTTGGTCAAAAGTTTGTAAGCATTTATAGCATGATTTATTATTGAAACTCTTTCTAAGAATATATTTCTCTCTCCTTTATTGTAAAATTTTTATTGGATAAAACTATTTAATGCATACTTCTTACTCTTGCTTTTTTTTTATTCGAACAAATAATGCTTTAAAATGAGGGGAAAAAAAACTCATACAACTAAAACCATGAATACTTTTTTTTTTAATCAAAGTTGCTCATGATGTAGCCTATAACGTGAAAAGAAATTTATACAGTCATCACTCAAACCACCTTATTTTTTAAGAGTATTGCACATTATAAGTTATTTCTCCGACAAAGTTCTAATCTAGGGTCTCTTAACGTTAGACCTTCCTTTGGCAATTCTACTGAAGGGTTTGGACTATGCATACTTGTAACATAGTAGAGGATTTGAAAGATTTGTGATCATGTGGTTCGTTTAGCGATCATCACACCCCTCAATTATAAATTCGAATCGCAATAATTAAAAAAAAATAAAGGTTTTGTCAGTAATAAAGGGGATGTAATTAGCTGTATTGAGTTATCAAGTTAATACATGTCTAACAAATTCGAAGGAAAGTGAGCCATAAGTCATACAATGAAGAAAAATAGAAAACAAGTAGAGTTATATATTCTTTGAAAAGTAATATATGGAGTATTATTATAGCTCTAGTGTGCTGGCTGTCTAATTAATGTTGGAGCATCACAATCTTCTTTTTCAACTTTTCCTTTCGAGTTTCAATTAGTAGCCTCTGTGACAGCTTTACTCTTTCCTCGAATAGATTTAATATTGAATTATCAGAGTTTTGTGGTCCATGAGCTACACGGTTTGATGGTTTCATGCCCAATAAATGGGTATTTGACGTAAAAAGGTATAAATTTTAAATTATATTTAAAGGAATCCTTTTTTGAATAATTATGAAAAATTAAATTTAAAAACCATTTGAAATCAATTTTATAAATAATTTGGGTATCTTTTGAAGATTTTCTATTTAAAATGTAAAATTTATTTGTAAAATTTATTATAAAATCATAAATTTAAATTCAAGACATTTATAAAATCAATTTAAATTAATCAGAGTAGTCTCAACCTACCTAATAATAAATTATAATAACTAATAAAAAAATAAGGTTTTAAGTCTCAAACTCAATTCATGCTCATTTTATCTTCGTTATGATTATCTCAAACAACGTAGCTGTATATAGAGGGAAGAATGGGGTGAGTTACATATAGCTTAGTAAGAGTCTATTATATTATACATTTCTAACAAATATTCATGCATGATGTTTATTAATAAAATTTCATGAATGGTAATGTTATCATTATACTAAGTGGGTAGATTTTTATCATAAATCCTAAGTATACCTGTACCTCTTCACTTTCGAAAAAACTGAGGGAAAGTACAATATAGGTATCCCAATATATACCAATATAAAAACACGATACATAAATCCAATGCATGATATGTGAACCCATATGTATTGATCATCCAAATACATATGGCACATGTTTCCATCAAATCACGTCAAATAAGCCCTCGTTTAAGGGTCTGGTACACATATGCCCATGTACAAATCGTGGTAACAAACCTAAGATCTAATAGACGATAAACTCAAAGCACAACCAGGGGTCCTATTTCGAGGCCCGTGTGAGAACACTGCAATAATCCTTATCCATAACAATCCACCATTGTAACAATCCATGGTTAATATTCATGACAAGAAAGTCTCATCACAAGGCACTATATATGGAAAACCTCTCATGATATATGTGATACAAATGTGTACCTACAGTTTGTCGAAATCTATCTATTGCAACCAATAATCTATTGGTACCATACATCGCAAGACAACATACAGGTAACTCCCCACAAAATAAACCATTTCTCATGATGCATGCATAAAAATTCTTGGATGCCATATTACATTTTCAATTTTCATTTTATAACAACATTTAATACTCATTTTATATACAAACTTTTCCAATATATGCATAATAAAACATTTACAATAAGTATCTCATTTTAAACAACATTATCACATTGTTAATAAAAATCATGGCATCTAGTTTCCCACTTTTGTTCATAACATATGATGCATGAAATTTTATTTATAAAAATAATGTATGTATTTAACTATTAGAGTAAAAACCTTACATCAAATCCTTGACTTGAATACTCGGATATTCATCAATGAAATGCCTCCAAATTATATCAAAATGTTCAAACAAGTTAGGAAGAAGATGTATTAGAATGTGGGAGAAAGAAGGAAGGAAAATGTAAGAAAAATGGGTTTTTTGGCCACCATTTTATAGCCAACGGAGGGAGCTCATCAACGGTGATGGCAAGGGGTTGATGAGGTGGCTGTGAGGTATATAATTTTTTTTTCCTTTAGATTCAATTTTTCCTATGAAACTTTCTCGTTACATCTCTACATTGTAAAACATTATTTATAATTTCTTTTTGGGTATTATAACTATTTATACTGAAATTATGTGATTTTACATTCTTACCCCCTTAAAAAAATTTCTTCCTCAAAATTTTCAATTCTTCAAACAAGTAGGGATACTTTGAACGAACTTATAACTCTAACTTCCAAGTTGCATCTTCCACCCTATGATGTCTCCACTAAACTTTTACTAATGGTATTTCTCTTCTCCTTAAGTTCCTCATTTGAAAATCAATTATCGCCACTAGTTCTTCTTCATATGATACATTTTCCCTGCAATGGAAATTCTATCTAATCGAGGATAGTATTTTGACAGTGACATTATGAACCTATGACAATCTTAGGGGTAATTCTAACTAATATGCTACATTATCGATCCTTTTTATAATTCTGAATTGTCTGATGTAACGTGGTGCTAATCTTTCTTTTATTTTGAAATGAGTTACTATTTTTTGAGGTTGAACCTTGAGAAAAACATCGTCATCTATTTCAAATTTCAATGGCCATCGTCCACGATCAGCATAACTATTTTACCAGCTTGGAGATATTTAAAGTTTACCTTGTCCAATATAAGTCCTTTCAGTTATTTCTAATACAAGATCAATTCTCATCGTACTGAAATCTTTTTAATTCATCTAGCAAATTAGAAATCTACATGATTGTCCATACAAGGGTTCATAAGGGCCATCCGAATACTGGTATGATAGTAATTTTTGTAGGCCAATTCAACCAAGGGTAGATTTTCTCTCTAGTTTCCTTTGAATTCTATCTCACAAACTAGTACATTAGAGATCTACATTATTGTCCATACCCCTTTTGGATTTTCCATCCATTTCAAGATGATAAGCTGTGTTAGGTAGCAACTTTATACCTAATGCTTGTTGTACGTATCTCCATAATCATGTAGTAAACTTTGGATCTAGATCAAATACAATCAAATTTGGGATGCAAAAAATTGCACAACCTTCCATATATACAACTTACTCAAAGCGTTCACCAAGTATCGAGTTCTGATGGAAATTAAATAATAAATCTTTATAAGATGATCAACAAACACCCAAATGGAATAAGTGCTCACTGAGTATTGAGTTCTGATGAGAATGAGATATGTAGTCTTTATAAAATGATCAATAAACACGCAAATGGAATCATGACCTTGATAAATACATGGTAATCCTTGAATGACTTCCATAGTTATGTCATTCCTTTTTCCATTCTGGCACTAGAAGTAATTGAAGTGATCCCCTATATCACGCAATGAGCTATTAATTAAGCAATATATTTCTTCATTCCTTTCCATTAACAGGTTCTTTTTTTTTAAATCATGATACATTTTTTTATTCTTAGGATGTATCATGAATTTTTAACCTGTGCTCTTCTATCATGATCTCTTGCTTTATGTTCATTGCCTCAAAAGTCTATATGGTTATCTGTATAAGGCTTTATTTGGGGTTATTCCAATTCTAGTATAATAGTTGTTGTTCTAGGCAAAATCAATCCTTGATGGTTGTTCAATTTGATATCTCCTAAGCTTCATGATACATATTTGCATCATATCCTCTAATATTCAAATAATTCTTATGAATTGTCCATTGGTTTGTATTATGTAGCAATTCTATTCATAAATCTTATTGTAATAATTCTATAGATGAGAGAGAATTCTAGGTCTTGATATGACACAATTGACTTTGATATACCATTTGGTCATATGATCTTTTGTGAAAATCATTCACCAAATATCGAGTCTTATATTGTCACCTTCTAATGTAGTTCACTACAAGTTGATCTTTATTCTTTTTCATTCCTCTTTACAAATAAGTTCTCTTAAGATCATGACGATTTTCATACTTTCTATCCACCATTTCTCCTTCCGAGTTCTTCACCATGTTTTGCAAAAATCTATGATCATTAAATTGACCTGTTCATTATGTTGTGGGGTTGAACATTAGGCTAGACTTGTCTTCCATTATTTTACAAACTCAACTTGTAATCATTCTATTATTTTGGTG
Source organism: Hippophae rhamnoides (assembly GCA_033030585.1). Taxonomy (NCBI): domain Eukaryota; kingdom Viridiplantae; phylum Streptophyta; class Magnoliopsida; order Rosales; family Elaeagnaceae; genus Hippophae; species Hippophae rhamnoides. The sequence continues at coordinate 41,243,944 of CM065438.1, read as the reverse complement.
TTTTGGTCATGTACTAATATCATTTGTGCAACAACTCTGACTTTCAACCTAAGAGTGTCCGTTGCTTTCTCTATGTGAAATCATAATCCTTTGAAGATACCTTTCCTATAATTCCTTTCATAATTACAATCCTTCCTTCCCTTCTCCATAGAAAATTTGTTAGCTTCTCTTTATCAACCCATATGTTAGAATGTGCAATGTACTTTAATTTATTACTACTTGACAAATTTTCATCAAATTCTCCAAATATTGTGCTATTGTTACTATCATTGTATATTGATGTATTCTCAATGGATCCTCCTCGGTTTAATCATTGTAATTCTTAATGTTGGTGTCCTATAAATCGCATAGATTCCCATCATCTTTCTTTACAAAAATCTTAAATTTCCTTTAAAAACAGATTATGCTTCAAGTTTTAAGAGACATCCCAAATGCAAATCTTGTTTCACCAATATTTGTATAAACATTCAAGTGCGTCCAAATCCTTTCTATGACATGTTAGTGAACACTATGTCTAATGCTTAATTATTCGATACAATAATTACTAATGCAATCAACAGCCACACTTTTGATTCTTATACAACTTATCCATATTTACGTTCTTTGTTTGATACCAATTGACACCCTTTTGAATCATTTGTGTTTCTAGTTTCCAATTTTTACCTTTTTAAATTTTCACATAAAATCATCAATCATTGATTACTTTAGAGTAGTGCTCTCATAAGTTTCTCATTGTCCAAGAGTGCTCGCTCTACAATTTGAACTTAAAATAATTAAGGTATAACTTTGAAAGCTCGTGTCCTTCTTTTTGACTAGTGCTTGATAAGGCGACAATATTAGTTGAACGATTCCTTTGGGAAATAGTTTATCCAATTGTTTCCTCAATTCCTTTATCCATTGGTGTCATTTGATAGGAAGAGATAGATATTGATTCAATTACAAGAAAAAAATACTCTCTAGCTAGGGAAGATCTAGTTAATTCTTTAGATAGTGCATTTAAATATTTATTCACCACTTGTATTCATATCAAGCTCATTTTGCCATCAACATCGGTTTCTAGAGGATTTTAGAGTGATTACTCTTTTCTAGTCTAGTCTTCCTTCTAGATGATGCTTAAGGAAAATATTGAAAAGATTTATTCATTGCATTAAGAAATTAGGTTGTTATAGACATAAAGGATATCAGAAAAGAATCCAAGAAGAACATATGAAATATAGAATATTATAAGATTTAACTATAGGGAAAAGTTTAAAGAAGTGAAATAATGAGTGATACATGTGCCACAAAGAATTAGTATCTAAGAGTTGTGTCAATTATGTCCTAATCATTTCCTTATGCTAGTTGATAATGATTTATATTTTTTGTGGGATTTGATTATTCTTTAGAAAGGCAATGAAGTTGACTGATAAGGTTAAAAGGATGGTTCTTGAAAAGGTTGTCTTGGTTATAAAAAATTGCTTCATGTCACAATAAGCCAAACTGTTGACTTGGCTTTGAATAATTCCTTTGAGTCTTTGACATCTTAGAGTAGAAAGTAGAATGTGAATTCTCATCCATAGTTGTGAGCCAATTTGATGGGAATCATCTTAGGGAAATACTAGCGATATAAGATCCAATAATTAGTTCAAGACTTTGACGAGCTTGTTTCTAGTTAAACTTGTTTGATCTAGTAGGTGATCGCTACAATATTTTGAGAAAATTCATGTACCTTAACAATAAGAAAATGTTAATGATTGCTCCCGTGGTCGATTAAATTCCATGAATCATTCAATAAATGCCAAACTTCTAAAAAAAAAAATAAAGTTGCAACTAATGCTAACCCATTTAGAAGTTAAATGATACATTCTTTCTTTGGAAACCATCTTGTAGTGACAACGAAATTCTTCGTTCCTTTGAAGTAAAGAAGATGACTCCTTACAATACTTTAGTGTAGAAAATTTTAATTTTCTCCTTGGGTTCTTCCCAAGTTCAATTGTTACTTAGTATATTTAATTTGCACACGTTTCTTATTAGCTATTCTATGAGTAGGTAGGTGAGACAAAAACAACTTTTAGAATGAAAACAATTTGTTCCTGGGAGATCTGAAACATGATCTAATACCAAACTATTATGTCCCTAAAAATGTGTATGTGAGATAAGAAGGGGTAAATTTTAAATTATATTTAAAATATATTTTCTTGAGTAATCATGAAAAATTCAATTTATAAATAATTTGAAATCAATTTTATAAACACTTTGGGTACCCTTCGAAGATTTTCTATTTAAAATTCAAAATTCATTGTAGAGTCATAAATTTAAATTTAAGACGACTAATCGTAAATTATAATAACCAGTAAAAGAAATAAGGTTTCAAGTCAAATCTTGTAACTTCAAAATTCTCCATTTACGATCTTCTTATCTTAACTGAAATTATCTCGAACAATGAAGTTGGGTAAAGAGGGAAGAATGTGGGTGAGCTATACATAACTCAGTGGGAATCTATTCTATTACACATTTTCAATAAAAAATCATGCATGATTTTTATTAATAAAATTTCATGAATGGTAATATTATCGTTGTATAGAGTGAGGAGATTTTTCTCAAAAACCAGGGTACACCTATACCTCATCGCTTTTGGGAAAACTGAGGGAAAATACAATACAGGTATGTCAATGCATGCCAATATAAAAACATGATATATAAATCTAATGCATGATATGTGACCCCATATGTATTGATCATCCGAATACATGGGTACATGTGCGGTCAAACTCCAAGATTCATATGTGCCTTCTTCTTACCCCATGTATGACTACAATACATATGACATATATATCCATAAAGTAACATCATATGGGTCCTCATCTAAGGGTCCAAAACACATGTGCACATGTGCAAATTGTTGTAACAAATCCAAGACTCAATAAACAGCAAGCTTCAAACACAACGAAGGGTCTAACTTTGAGGTCCGTGCACGAGCACCGCAGTAATTCATATGCACAATAATCCATCACTGTAAAATTTCACAATTGTAACAATTCATAATCAATAATCACGAATATAAAGTTTGGTCACAATGCACCATAGACGAAAAACCTTTTATGATACATGTGATGCAAATGTGTACCTTTAGTTTGTCAAAATCTGTATACTGCAACCAATAGCCTATGAGTACCATACTCCATAAGATAATATATAGGTAAATCCCTACAAAATAAACCATTTATTATGATGCATGCATCAATATTTTTGGATTCCATATGACACTTTCAATGTTCATTTCATAAAAACATTTTATACTCGTTTTATGTACAAGACTTTTTCAATATATGTGTAATAAAGCATTTGTAAAAAGTGTCTTATTTTAAACAACATTTCTAACATGGCATCCAATTTCCTACTTTTGTTCATAACATATGGTGCATGATATTTTATTTATAAAATAATGCATATATTTAAAAGTTAGAGTAAGAACCTCTACCTTGAATCCTTGACTTGAATACTCCAATATTCATCCCTAAAATGCCCTCTAACTTGTGCCAAAATTCTAAAAGAGTTAGGGAGAAGATGTATTAGAGGGTAGGATAAAGGAAGGAAGGAAAAATGTAACAATAATGGGTGGTTCGGCCACCATTTTATAGCCAACTGAGGGAGCTTGGCAGTAATACTGGTGAGGTGGTTGCAAATGGTTGGCAAGGTGGTGGCGGCAACAAGGTATGTAAAACATTTCCTGTTAGATTCGACTTTTCATACAAAACTTTTCTATTATATCCCTACATTATAAAACATTGTTTATAATTTATTTTGGAGTATTGTAATTATTTATATTTAAATTACAAGATTTTACATATGGTTGGCCAAGGGACCAACATGCTTTATTGACATTATAGTGCTTCTAATTTCATCTTATAACTATTATAAAGGAAGGAGTTTGTAATTTTATATGAAAATGACAATCATACTCCTAAAACTGACATGTCGAATTTTGATTAGTAAGATCGACTATCAATATCAATACATTTTCGTATATAACTTAATCCAATTATCTATGTATTAAATATATAATATATTTTGCTATTCTTCCAAATTTTAATACTCTTAATTAAAATTAATTATTTTTAGAATAATAAATTTCAAATATAATGGCTTATTTAGGAATTAAAAATTACAATTTTAAAAACTGTCAGTTACAAAATTATTTAATCATCAATTATTAATTCTTTTTTTATAAAATTATTAAAATTATAGATTTATTATAATTATTTTGGTCATATTTCATCAAAACTTTAATATTTTTTAATTAAAATTAATTTTTTGAATAATAAATAATATGTAATATGACTTAGTTATAAATTAAAAAATAAATTCTAAAAGGTTTAATTTTGTATTATTTAACCACTCATGCAAATATTTATTTTTTTAATATTTTTAATTAAAAATAGGTTTTTATATAAAAAATAATAATTGACGTAATAACTAAATTAGGAATTAAAAACTAAAATTTTAAAAAACTTCTATTAGGATTATTTAATCACACATTCCTAACTTATTTTTTAATTGTAATTAATTATTATAATAATAAACAAATACATGGTAGCTTAATTAGGAATTAAAAGCTAGAATTATAAAAAAATTTAGTTGAAATTATTTAATCATCATTTCATAATTTCTTTATAAAATTAAAAGGTTATAAGTTACTTATAATTATTAGTGTCATATGTTTTCAAAATTATTAATTAAAGTTAATTCTTTTTGGAATAATAAATAACAAATATAATGGCTTAATTATGAATTAAAAATTAGAATTCCAAAAGTCTTCAATTACGATTATAATCACACTTTTTAAACTTTATTTTTATAGAATTTAAAAAGTTATAGATTTGATATAATTATTTTGGTCATACTTCTTCAAAATATTAATGTTTTTGATTAAAATTAAAAAATAACAATCATCAAAAGATAGAATTTCAAAATACTTCAGCTTGGATTATTTAATTACAATTTCATAACTTTCTTTTATATAAAATTAAAATAGTTACCTATTACATTTAGTTATTTAAGTCAAAATTCTTTTAAATTTTAATGTTCTTAATTAAAATTAATTATTTTTAAAATAATAAATAATAGACATAATAACTTAGTTAAGAATGAAAAAACAGAATTACAAAAGTATTTAGTTTTAATTATTAAATGACACCTTCTTAACTTTCTTTATAAATTAAAATAGTTAAAGATGACAGAGTTATTTTGATACATCTTTGCTACTTCAACATAACACTAATAATTTTTATATATGTAGCTTATTTAGATAATATGACCATGTTTTTTTGTTTTCTCAAATTTGTTGTGAGATTACTTGATATTTTCATATCAATTGATATTTGATATGATTCAAATACGTGGGTAGAAATAAGGGAAAGGGGTTTATTGAATAATATAAGAATACAAATAGGTGTGAGAAATAACATAGGCATATTTGAACCCAAATTGTTTTAATATAGTATTTTTTTAGTTTCCTTTAAAATGTAAAACTTTCTATGCTAAAAAGCAATAAGTTATTAAATTAGTTATGGTTAAATTTTCACTTGCTTCATAATATTTGTAATAACTATAATTGTTTTTTACTTTTAGGTCATGTTTGGTTAGAATGAATGTGACTGGGAATAGAATTGTTTACACACACATAGAATGAAATGGAAACAATTCCTAAAAGATATGGAATTGTTATTCTAGTATTCCCTTTAGGAATTATTATTCCATTTCCTTTACATAGTATAAAAATGTATTATTCTACCTTTTTTTCTCAAATTCTAAATTCTAAAATACTAAATCTTTTTTATAATTTGGATTATATGATATTCAATATTGATATGGTAGATCAACAACAAGACTTTACTATCATATATTATATTTGGGTGTTATTTTACAATAATATGGAAGAAAAAATTATCAAAAATATATTTTTTTTGTTTTTAAATTTTTTAAGATTAAATAATATTATTAAATAATAATTATTTAGAAAAAAAATAATTTTTAATAATATATTACGACTAACAGAGAAAATAATAATTAAATGATATTATTTAAACTTCACTAAATATAGGGGTATTAAGGTAATATATAGTGTTTTCCATTACATTCCAATTATAAACAAACCATTATAATACTCATTCTTTCTTTGATTCTAGTGGTTAAACCAAATACGGCAATAATAACGATGTTTTCTTTATATTCAATTGCATTACCACTACTATTCACATGACTTTCTCATTCTACGAATCAAAGATGATCTTAAAACTTATAGTACTTCTTAATTTTCCTAATATATATTTTACATATATTTTATGCCTATTTATGAAGCATTGATCAATAAAAATATCTTATTTGTTTATTGTGTTTGACTTTTTATAATATTATTTCCAAATAATCAAATAGAGTAATAAAATATTACTTCTAAAAATAAACAACATATTATGTATTTATAAAATTAATAATTATTTTCAAAATTTAGCTAAAATATTGTAAAATAAATATATTATCATAAATAAAAATATTTTTCTATTTAATTTATAAGTGTAAATTTTCACATGTAACACACACAATAATGACTAGTCACACGAAATATAATACTAACTATGCATTCGTACTCAACATATAAATAAAAATATTAAAGTTAATTAATTTGTGCCACTATAGAATGAAAATTAATCAAGGGAGATATAAGAATATAAAGTAAAAATGACATTCATTATATTTTGTTATGTACACTTGTATTCATATGCATTGGTTAAATGTGTTGATATATAATGTTTTGTATTATTTTATGTATTGGGCCTTTGGGCTTGTCTATATGTACTTGAACTATTTGTATCATGTTTTTAAAGCCTTGTACAATGGATTGAAAATGCCTCTAAAGAGGAAAATCATCATTCTATGGATGCTTATAAATACCCATTTGGATTTTTTGAATAGTGCATTTCCCATTTTCTCACCTTCTCCGACAATGTGAGGCATATGTTCTCATCGTTATCTCTATGTAGTATATGTTTTCTTTGTAGTTTCTTTGTAGTTTCTTTGTGACTTTTGAGAGGCAAGAATTTATGTTAGGGTATTCTACTCTTTCTGGTGTGTTGGGCTACCTCTATGTTGGTGTTGTTGTAATAGTTACTCTATGTACAAACTTTGGTTCTAAGTGAATATATGATTTACCCTTTCTAGTGCCAAATAGATATAAGAGATATAGGGCCAAACCACTTATGTTATTTTTTTTCTTTGTTGATTTCTATTCTAATTATTTGAATATATCATTTACTAGTTCGTGTAAAACCCTGTAAAATTCTTTATAAATAGTTAAAGTGTCTAAAAATAAAATTTTATTAATATTTTAAGTATAAGGATGTATTGAAAAATGTTCATGTGAAAAATTAGTAAAGGGAAAAAATGGAAATTTTCTAAGTGCCTCACGAGACCCTCGATATACCTTCATTGGACCTTTTCAGGCTCTCACCACACCCTTCACCACATCTCTCACAACCATCTTTAGTGAGCTTGGGCGAAGAACATCCCAAAATTATCTATAAAAGGTTGGGCTCCACCTCTCTCCCACACAAAATTTTCCCCCTTTTTTGACTTTTTCTAAAAACATTTTCTCTCTAAATTGTTTTGGTTTTTTGGCACATTTTGGTGGGAATTTTGGGGATAAATATAAGAGTGTTCGAATGAGGTTTTGAGGAAGGGGTTCTTAGTCTAACTTTGAAAGAGTTCATAACTCGGTACATACCAAGGTAAGGAGATACAGACTCCTAAAGGACTAAGTCCTAACTCACCAAAATAAGATAGTAAACACCAATATAGAACACGCAACAAAAGTATAGAAAATATAACATCACACAAAGCATATAACTTATGACAACATATATTATATACCAAACAAAAATCACGAAAACAATAAATGTTTTCAAATAAGAGTTTATGCTACAATATGTTGAGACATATACATATTAAACTCATATTATACTTGCCCAACAAATAATCATGTATAATAGGCAATATAATGAGGTAAACCCACTTAGAGACCATATTTATGTGATAACATCCTCGAGTTTCTTAAGAAAATCATGTAGTAGCCAATAATCACCACTATAAAAATGGGCCATTAAAGTCAGTTAAAAATCGACTTTAAATCAATTTAAAGTCGGTTCACATGTTGAATGGACTTTAAACGTAAATTTGGTTCAACGCGTGAACCAACTTTAAAATATATATTGATTTTGTTTTTTACATATTGTACTCATTTTTTACTCTACTAAAAACCTGTATTCGATCACATATAGCATAAAAAACCAAAATCTATTTAACAAAGTTTAAATAATAATAAAACAATTGAAAAATTAAATATAATTAATTAATTGATAATTAAATTTATTATAAAAAATAATGTATATACAATACATTTATATATATTTAACTTAAATTACAAATAAAATCATGTCGTCAAAGTGTCATAGATTTTGTGATATTCCCACTTTATTTCAAGGAGAGCAAGCTTGGTTGGCTTAGAATCACCAGTATAGTGACAAGGAAACTAGGTAAAAGCAGTTTGTCCATATAACAATTTATTCCCCTACATATATGAGCACATAAACATCCATTAAAAAAGCAGTCAAAACTTCAGAGACATATGAATGGAGAAATTTATACATTATAAATATTAACATAGTGTTGTCCTATGTTATTCAAGATTATCATATTCTTCTCTTGATGTTATAATTTGAATAAAGTGTTCTGTCCATTCTTCTTGTAAATCATCAAAAATATGCATATCATAGCCCTACTTGTTCCAACCAAAGAAATATATGTAATTAAATTCAAAATAAGAATGTAATATCATGAATTCACAAAAAATAACTTATATATGTTAAAAGATTAGTAAAAGAGATTACCATATCAACATCTGAGTGATATAATAATAGCCTTATCCGTTCGAAATCATATTAGAACTTTATTAATATTTTGTCTATAAATATGAAGCAATCTGGAATCAAGCTGGTATTTTTAATGCTATATGAGCTCTAAATATGAAGTCAAGTGTAACTCTGGTTTGTTACTTGACATGGTTGAGTTTTGGTGCCCATAAACGTATGGAACAATTGTGTAATACGTTTATAGGCACCAAAACTCAACCAACCCAAGTAAAAAATTGGAGTTACACTTGACTTCATATTTAGAGCTCATTATAGCATTAAAAATACCAGCTTGATTCTAGATAGCTTCATATTTATAGACAAAAGATTAATAAAGTGATAATATGATTTTGAAGAGATAAGGTTATTATTATATCACTCGGGTGTTGATGTGGTAATCTCTTATAATAATCTTTTAACATATATAAGTTATATTTTATGAATTCGTGATATTACACTAGAATGATGATTCTTGGTGGTTTTCTTGTACTTGGTTGTTCAGTGACTACTATGATGTTGTCATAAGGAAAGTAGGAAAGAGAGATGAGATGAAGTTTGGGAAAAAAAGGTCCACAAAACAATGTATTCCCCTAAATACATGGACACATAAACATCCATCAAACAAAACATCCATCTAACAAGGGACTTCAGACACGGGAATAGAGAAAGTAAAGCATTATAAAAATTACCATTATATTGTCACATAATCTTCTCCTAATTCTTCTTGTGATAATATAATTTGAACCATGTGTTTTGCCCATTCCTCTCGTAAATCATCAAAAATGTGCGAGTCATAGCCCGTCTTGTTCCAACCAAAGAACTACTTGTGTTTAAAATCAAAATAAGAATGTAATTTCACTAATTCACAAAAAATAACTCATATATGTTAAAAATGTATATTGGTAAAAGATATTACCACATCTTCAATTGGAATTTTGATATTTGTGATATTTTGCTCATAAACTTCATGACATAATAACCACACATGACTCCATCATTTTGTTGTGGAACCTACAAAAAACAAGTCTATATGATTTTCCATATTCGAACATCTTTATTATTCAATAGTAAAATTAATAAAATTATTAATATTTGTTTGTACATACCATAACTTTATGCCATATAAGCTTATGAGATTTTTTAAAGGCATTGCCCCTAAACTTGTTCCACAGCTTCCATGCCTTATCAAAGTTTAAAATGGTTAGTTTTTTATTAAATATTACAAAGAACAATAGAATAAAAATAGCTAGTTATAACTCTTACATTTCAACAACTTCTTTTGTATCTTTATTCAGTTCTGTGGAAGTTGAGTCACAATACCAAGCATGATTATTGAATAGATCAAGGATTACCAACATCCAATGATCTTGGCTTTGTTCAAACCTTAGTGGCCAAGGGATTATCAACTTTTGATTTCTATTAAGTGTTAATGCCCTATCACATAATTGTTTAGCTTTGATGTTAACATCTTTCTCTTGATATTGATTGACATATGAAGAATCATAAAACATTCCTAAATGTGATGAGTGATTATGTTGAAGTCGATAATAACATTACCTATATAAAAGAAATATATATAAGTAATTAGATAATATAAATATAATTAAATATGTTCCATATAAATGAAAGAAATTTACTGATTGAGGACTCACCTTGTCCATACTTGAATTATACTTAAATTGATCATTTGATATTCAAATAGTTACAATATGCACTCATTCGATGTATATGTTTGGTCGATGTTTACAAAATAAATTTCTATAGGAAGTGGCACAGTCCATCCATCATTTATTCTAGATGCCCTCGCAACAATAGTCATCAAAGCGCCAAGATTTCTCGTGGAGTTTAAAACATAATCATAACTATACTTTTTCCAAGGCTTCTTCTTGAATGACTTAGTGCGTGATGATTGGCCACTAGACATAGATTTACCACGAGATACTTAATTGCTTCGTATCTCTTAAATGTGCCGCATTTACAAGTTAGGGTATAATAGACTAAAGAAGAATTATTATGTATATTAGTAACAATAAAAGATAAAATAAAATAATAGTAGTAAAAAAGTGTTATCTTTTAAGTAAAAAAAAATAGTACCACATCAAAATTTAGAACAACTTGAATCGACAGCCAAGCCACATACTGTCCAACCGCCTCTTAGATGGTGGTAGCATTAGAAGGCACAAGTAGTGGACAATCATGGAACAATGATTGATCAATTAATATTTTCCAATGATTTGGAAAATATTGATTATGAATCATCTTATCATCATTCAATTATTGTATCGTTCCAATAGCAACAAAATCTATTGATGAAGGACGTTTCAACAAACATTTCATATTCTGTAAAAACTTTAAGTGCTATATATAATAAAAAAACATATAAAAAAATAAAAATAATAGATTATCTACACCAGAAATTAAAATCTTACCATATATGATTTATCAAATAGAGGAGGACTCTCATGTGGGGTAGCTATTGGAAGTACATTCTCATCAAAACGTTCATCGTGATGTGATTGATGGTAAGAATGCACAGATTGCATTGGAGAAAATGAACCACTACTTGATTGCATCTACATTCCTAGCATAAAGGGAGGACTAATAGGATGACTATATCCCATACTGGATATAGGTTGAGTTCCATGAGATTGCATCGATTGCATGCCTGGCCAATATGGGATGCCCTGATTGCAGTATGATTCCATGCCTGACATGTGTTGTGCTTGATATTCTTTTAAAGTGGAAATCTCACTTAACATTGAGGCCTTAAAGGAGTTGAGTTCTTCTTCAATTTTACTATACTTCTCCTTACTAACCATCTGAGGCTTTTGTTTTGGAATGTTAAAATACTCCATATAACCATCATATTGGCTACCTCCCCTAACACGACCAGGATGCTCGCGTCCGAATTCATGATATATAGCATCTATCCCTGGCTCTTCGATTATTTCACCCCTGGATATTTATTCTTGAACAACTCTCTACAAGTAATAAAGCAAACAAACATATCATACATTATTACATCTATTATTAAAAATCATATGGAATTTGTGTCAAGTTAAATTAATAACCAACTTATTTAGTTGTTCTTCTCCTCGCTTAGTCATTGGTCTTGACTTCTTCATTTTGGGAGTCTTTGTTTCAATTTACAATTCAGATTGGGTAACCGGTCTATCCAATTCAGCTTCTCACATAAATTAAATAAACTTATTAACCATGACATCAACTTAAATTTGAGGAAAATAAATATAAAAATATTTATAAATTAAAACAAATTAATAATACCATTCTATATCTAACTTCAGGATTGGAAGACCTCCTAGTACAGTTAGGAAGAATATTATGCATTTGTAAGTTCTGATGTTCATCCCTAATAATTTGAAATTCATCCGTACGTCTATAATCTATGAAGTCTTTCCAAACTTGAGGTTTAATCCAGGGGTGTCCTTCAGGGATTATGTAGAGCTCTACTTCATCAAGGGGTTCCAAATATGGAAACACATAATTTCTTGCCAATCTGGAAGTTTTGTATTCCTTCCACGCCTTATTTGCAATCTTATAACACTTGCTCTTCCAAGTGTCGTCGACTTTATAACGATTCTGTAAAAACACACTACAAAAGATTAGATATAATACAAAAAAAGATATAATATATGTAATTAGTTATAAAATATAAGAGACTTACACAAATATTTTTCCATATTTTTAACTTTTCAGCTTTGTCAACGTGATACCAATCATATAAATTGATTGATATACTTGACTTCACAAGTCTACCAATAGAGGATTTCAATTGTTTTCCATTTTCCCCTATTGGATTACCATTAGCATCAAATAGAATGGGTACTCTATCATCTGGAGTAACCAAACTTATACAGAGAAAAATAAATACACTAAGTAAAATAACATATACCATTTTTTGTACACGAGAAGCCAACACAAAGATACAATAGGACTTACATTCTTTCCCTTTGGTTTCCCATGTTAAAACACTTCACAATTAGGTACAGAAACTCATCAAACATGAGATGAACATGAAGATATCCTAAGAACAACATAAAGACACACACCAAAACTAATGGAGATCGAGGTGCTGATCAAGTTGATATTCTCAATTGCTGACCAATATTCTCAAGATCTTACAAATATTCTCAATATCATACATAAGTGATAAATTTGGAATATCAAATTGGATGCAAGGAAAAATTTAGGAAGCAATTTTAATATTTTAGTTAATTATTGGCCTTTTATGTTTAGCAATTTTTGTTGTAGTTAATTTTGAGTTTTATTTTTCATAATTCTTTTAGTTTCTTTTATTTTTAAGGATGGATTAGGTGCAACCCAAAACTAAATAGACTCATTAGGGTTGAATTGAGCTAGTTTATCTTTTGTTTGAATTGACATTTATTTCATAAGAGTTATATAAAAGGGTAATAGCCTTGTCATTCGGAGGCCCAACGAATATCATTAATGAAATGTATATTTCAGAAAACTTTTGCTTTGACTTCTTGTGTTCTTGATTGAAATCTTGAATTTGACTTCTCAAAGGGAGTGATTATCCTTTGTGACGTCTCAAGGTTGGGGTTTTAAGTAATTTATTTCCTTAGGGTTCTGATCTGATCATCTTTAAGACGTTATTAGCAAATCAATCATTCCTATGCCTTTGAATTTGTGAGTTCCTAGGATTGTTCGCTTAAAGGGCCCATTTGGCACCATAGAATTAGTTGTTGAATATAGGTTATCTATCTACATCTATCATTTTTTTGAGTTCTTGAATAAAAAAATTCAACTTGTTCTTGTTTTAGTCCCTTTTCTACACTTCCTTGATTCACATAAAAAAACAAAAAAAAAAACTATCCTTCAAGTCTTTTAGTTTTCTTTCAATTTCATTGTTTTTGTTTTTTGTTTATGGATTTCATTTTATAGTTCTCTTTGAATTCTTCGTATCTTTTTCTTAGTCTTTATTTTTGTCTTCAATCCATCTTTGTTCTTCAAAAAAACAAAAGGGAAAGAGAAAAAAAAGAGCATTGTTTCACAGTTTCAATTTTTTTTGATAAATCGAAGTTGCAACTTTAGACAGCTATAACTTTTGACTCCGGTATTGAACGATTATTATAATATATTAAATCAAAGCTTCTTTCGATTTCTACAAGAAAAATTGGGTTATGTCTCTATTCTTGCATTTTTCAAGTCTAAATTCCATTATGTACATAACTTATTGACGGTTTAAATTTTTGTTGCAATTTTTACCTTGTTTTTGGTTCTTTTTCATTAGGTTTATGAATTTGGTTTTTTTAATTTTCTATTCATAGCAACTGTAGCAGTAGTCAAAAAAACAAAAAAAAAACAAAAAAAAAGGAGAACAAAGGAGCAGATTGTTCAAGATTCCAATTTTTGTTTTCTTATTGAGTTTTCTTATTGAGTTTTCTTATTGAGTTTTCTTGTTCTTGTTGAAATTAGTCTTCCTTTATTTTTGTTCTAGTTTCCATCCATCTAGAGAAGCATCAAACTTGCTATCTAAGTCTGATTTAAAAAAAATCAAATTTTGGTCAAGATTCTTTCTTTAGAGTCCTCTTTAGACTCTCTTTCAATCCTCAATTAACTTTTTAAAATTCAGATTTTCAAGATTTTCAAGTTCTTGAAAAGATTCTTTCTTGGGTCTTTAGAGTCCTATTTGGACTTTCTTTGTATCATCCTTTGCGATTAATTTTTTAAAATTTTGATTTTTTTAGATTTTCATTAACAAATCGGTTACTTCTTGTGATTAGTTGAATTATTTGATTTGGTTAAGAACGCAAAAGGAGGTTGGTTACTTCTTGAGATTAGTTGAATTATTTGATTTGGTTAAGAACACAAAAGTAGGTTGGCTTGAGCTTAGAGTGGAAAAGGCAAGAGAGATAAAAAAGAGGGGTCAAAATAATGAAAAAAAAAGAAGAGTGATAACAATTTGATTTGAAAGAAAACATATGAGGAATGTGTGAGATACACTACCCTTTTATTTCATTTTATTTTACAAATTGAAAACATGAATAAGGAAGTAGAAGAACTACTAGAGGTTGACTTGAGATTCGACCTCAAGATTTTTAATGACCAATTTAAAAGGCCGAATGCTGAGTTGGATGATTTAGAATCCTCTCCTAGTTGAAAATTACATAGGAAAATACATATAAGACATGAGTTTGAAAAAAAGAGAAATTGATTCTAATATGGAAGAAAGAGCAGGTTATAAACAGGAAACAAAGTTATGGATGTACAGACAAATGGAGAAATGAAAGTGCCAATTCAAGTGACAATGAGATACCACTATTTATAGGATTATTTTGATATTAAAGTTGAAAAACATGTGCATTGAGATTTACTTGTCACAAGGAGAGACTTGAATAAATAGCCTAAGGATAAAGGAGATGAGGAGTACCAAGGAGAGAAATATGGGAAAAAAGGAGAGAAAAGTGAGTGAAATGGAAAGAACAGTAATCAAAAAAGAGAGAAAAGTGGGCAAAAGAGAGAAAAAAGCAAGTAAAAGGGAGAGAAATGTGAGCAAAGGAGAGAAAAAAGTAAGAAAATAGAAGAGAAAAGTAAGCAAAAGAGAGAAAAAGTAAGTGAATAGGAGAGGAAAATAAAAAAAAGAGTGTTATTACTAAATACATGAGATTAAGAGTGCAATGATGGCAAGGAAAGAAGTACTTGTACTTATATATAAGGATGTTTATCTTTCTACTAATGGTCGTAACTCATCTTTGCGTGGGGTCATTGAAATTTTATTACAGAACTTTGAGGCTCAACTTCCAGAAGAGATTTCCCATGGATTACTACTTTTAAGATAAATTGAGCATAAAATAGACTTCACAAATGGATCCATTATACCAAATCGACTCGCTTATAGAGCTAAGATTCGAAGACAAATCTTTTTGAAGAGAAGGGGAATAATGGAGATTGAGGTGCTGATCAAGTCGATATTCCCAAGTGCTTATCAATATTCTCAAGATCCTATAAATATTCTGAAGATCTTACACAAGAAATACATTTGGAATACAAAATTGGATGCAAGGAACAATTTAGGAAGTAATTTGTTGTTTTAGTTAATTATGGGCCTTTTATGTTTAGCAGTTTTTATTTCAATTAATTATAGGCTTTTTTCTATTTTATTTGTCATAATTCTTTTAGTTTCTTTTATTTATAAGGATGGATTAGGCATAACCACAAACTAAATAGGCACATTAGGGTTGAATTGCACCTAGGGTTTATCTTTTGTTTGAATTGGCATTTTTTTCATAAGGGTTGTATAAAAGCGCAAACGCCTTGTCATTTGGAGGTACAACAAATATCATTAATGAAATGTATATTTGAGAAAGCCTTTGCTTTGCCTTCTTATGTTCTTGATTGAATCATTGAATTTGACTTCTCGGAGGGAATGATCATCCTTTTTGGCATCTCAAGGTTGGGGTTTTAAGGACTTTATTTCTTTAGGGTTCTCATCTAATTATCTTTAACACGTTCTTAGCAAATCAATCATTCCAATGTTTTTAAATTTGTGGGTTCCTAGTATTTTTCACTAAAGGATCCGCATCATTTGGTATCAGAACATTGTTTGTTGAAAATAAGTTATGTATCTACAACTATCATTTTTATTGATGATTTAAAATCCTCTCCAGGTTCTAAATTACAGAGGAAAATACATAGAAGACATGAGTTTGACAAAGGAGAAAATGATTCCAATGTTGAAGAGAGAGTAGGTTATAAATAAGAAAAAAGGGATATAGATGTACAGATAAATGAAAAAATCAAAAGTTCCAGTTCAAGTGACGATGAGATACAACTATTTGAGGATTGTTATGATATTAAAGTGGAAGAACCTATGCATGGAGATTTACTTATGTCAAGGAGATCCTTAAATATATAGCCTAAGGATAAAGGAGATGAGGAGAACCAAGGAGAGAAATGTGAGAACAAAGGAGAGAAAAGTGAGCAAAAAGGAGAGAAAAATATGTAAAAAAGAGAGAAAAGTGAGCAAAAGAGGGAGAAAATTGAGTAGAGGGGAGAGAAAAGTAGGAAAAAAAGAATAAAGTAAGCAAACAGGAGAGAAAAGTAAGTAAAAGAGAGAAAAAGTAAGAAAATAGGAGAGAAAAGTGAGCAAACAGGAGAGAAAAATAAAAACAAATGGCTGTAATTTGTAAAAAATAAGAGGTTAAGAGTGAAATGATGGCAAGGCAACAAGTACTTGTACTTATGTACATTGATGTTTATCTTTTTACTAATGATCTTAAATCATCTTTGCTTAATGTCAATGTATCTTTATTCTAGGACTTTGAGGATCAACTTCTTGAAGAGATTCCCTATGGATTACCTTCTTTGAGAGAAATTAAGCATAAAATAGACTTCACACATGGATACGTTGTACCAAATCAACCTACTTATAGAGCTAAGATTCAAGGCCGATTCTTTTCAAAGAGGAAGGAAATAATATAGATCGAGGTACTGATAAAGTTGATATTCATAAGTATTGACCAATATTCTCAAGATCTTATAAATATTCTTAAGATCTTACACAAGGGATACATTTGGAATATAAAATTGGATGCAAGAAACAATTTAGGAAGCAATTTTGTTGTTTTAGTTAATTATGGTTCTTTAATATTTAGTTATTTTGTTTTAGTTAATTGTTGGCTTTTTCTGTTTTATTTATCATAGGTTTTTTAGTTTTATTTACTTTTAAGGATGGATTAGGCCCAACCCATAACTAAATAGGCCAATTTGGGTTGAATTGCACCTAGGGTTTATCTTTGGTTTGAATTGGCATTTTTATCATAAGGGTTGTATAAAAACACAGTAGCCTTGTCATTTAGAAGCACAGCGAATATCATTAATGACAAGTATATTTCAAAAAGATTTTTCTTTACATTCTTGTGTTCTTGATTGAATTCTTGAATTTGACTTATCAATGGCAATGATCATCCTTTATGGCATCTTATGGTTGGTGTTTTAAGGACTTTGTTTCCTTAAGGTTCTAATCTAATCATCTTTAACACATTCTAAGAAAATAAATCCTTCATATTCCTTTGAATTTTTGGATTCCTAGGATTGTTCACCTAAAGGTCCCTATCAAAAACCCAAAAGACACCTAAATCAAGTGCATCCATCTTAGCATATTGCATGTAGCACATCTAAAGCACTAAGACTTCATTCTACACTTATAATCTACATACACAAAACAAACACATACCTTGTGAATTTGTCATCCAGAAACAACGTGTAATCAAACCATGTGCTATTGCATTACCCCTATACAAGTACATAACGATAGGTACAAACAGAAGTTAACATGTATTACTCCCCCTAAATGCATGCAAGTAGACAACAATATATAGTACAATCCTACAATCATAGCCCATGCAACACATAACATGGAAAAAAACATATAGTTCTACAAAAAAACTTATCCCTTTTTTTGACACTGAGAGTCAAAGGTACAACCCTATATAAGGGAGAGAAGACATAAATATGCTATAATTCTAACACTAATGCTACATTGTAGATAAGATTAAAAAAAACTATAAGAAGTTTTATGGAAAAAGAAAAAGGATAACATCGAGATAAAGAAAAAGTAAAAGCATATAACAATCATGAAACTAAATGCACAAACAAACCAAGGTAAGTTACCAATTTCCAAAAAAATATCCAAAAGCCTCTTTCAGTAGTCAATTGAAAATATTATTGTTCATTAATTTACACAAGAATATGTAATTTAATAATGCAAGAAAACTTTAATGCCAATGATTTTAATACTACACATGTTCATATAAATCTTTAAATCTCTATATTTACCCATGTTAAAATATTCCAAATCAATCCTCTAATTTCCTTTTTCAATAGTAAATTACAAGACTAAAATCAACTAAATAATAGCTAGTTAATTAGAAGCATTAAACTCAGAATAAATCAAAAAAACATGAAGAGAAATAATTCAAATTAACATAGAAAATCAAGCATAGTTCAAAATTAAATTACATATTTTTCCTAGAATAAAGAAAAATTAGTTCATGCCAAAATTTAAATTTAACATAAACAAATTCACCATAATATTTTGGGAGGAATTGCAAGAAAATTGAATCGCAAAAAGAATCTATTTTTGCGTTAATCTTTTGTGCTTCAATCTGATTTTTTATTTTCTTTTTTTCTCTCTCAGTTCTTTGTGCGCCTGTTTCTTCTTTTTTTGCCGCTTCTTCCTTTTCTCTCTTTTTGTTCTCTACTTTTTTTCTACGGTCCTCTCCTTCCAACTCTCCTTCTCTTATATATATATATATCAAATCCCCTTCCCTGCGCCACTTGTTTATACTTATATATATATATATATATATATATATATATATATATATATATATATATATATATATATAAATATATATATATAATGACCTGCGATTTGTTTTAGTTATATGATATCAATAAATTTTCATTTAATTTTGAGAGTCCTTAAAAGATTTGTTTTTAAAATCTTAGATCTTCATTTTCTTCGAATCTACAAGAAAATTTAAATAATAATAATGAAGTTTAAAATCATTAAAAATTAAATAAAATTAGACTAAATTTAATGTTGAGAAATGATAAATTATGTCAAATTATGGAAGTCATTAAACTCCCCCAAACTTATAACTTCGTTTGTCCTCAAACAAAAATAAAAGAAAAGAAAAGACAACTATATACAACATCAACTAGACCTCATTGAGAATTATCATCACTCCCCAAGCCTTGATCTGAATTTAGATTTTATCACTAATAACTTACTCTTTTTTACATCGAAGATAGTAAGAAAATAAATCAAAAATTCAGCAATTTATCAAATAAGAGTTAAGAATTTACTTCAACCTAAAGCTAAGTCCTTTAGTGTGTGTGTGTAATAGTCAATTTAACTCGAAACCACCAGCAAATTTAAATAAAAGTAGAACAACTGAAGTAAGAAGAATTCTCTCAAAACATAACTCTATAAGTCCAATTTTAAGAAATCATCTCCACTAATGTAATCAAATACCAAAATCAGAAATCAAAAGGTCTTCAATTAGGGTTGTAATGACACATCATAAGGTGAGAGCTAAGAAAGAAATTGATATGAAAAATCAAAGCAAACTAGGAAAATACTTTTTAGAAAAAATCAATAAAAAGAATATCCACACGATTCATATCATAGCTCTTTCTCATCAATATGCTCATATTAATGATAATATTGTTGCTATACTCAATATGTGTTGTGTTCTCTTCTTCTTTTTTTATTTCTTTTTTTTCATGTGGTTGCCTTGATACTTATAGTCTTTACTAATTTCAACCACTTTAACCCTTTTTTGATTATTGCCTTTCACTTTTTTTTCACTATTTGATCAAATAGAGCAAACATAATGTGAATTATTTAATTTGAACTAGCTTTTTCTTTAAATGAAAATTTCCACCAAAGTATTTTCTAAAAATTTAGGGTAAGTTTATGGTTTTTCAAGCTTAGAATGAGAATGATTTATGTAGTTAAAAGAACAAAAAAGGCTTACGTAAAATAAGGCTCAAGGGGGTTGACTATGAGAATTCACTATGCAATGATGGTGTGATATGCAATGATGGTGTGATATGCAATGATGGTGTGATAATTAAGATGGCTGGAAAATCTTTTTAGTTGTGAAAAAATGCCTAGATCATTTCTCTAATATTTGGTATCAACTAGGATTTCACCTCAAGGATCCATCAATGGACTATAGAGCAAAGCAAGATTGAACTTCTCTAACCTAGTTAATTTGACTCCTTCTCTTCATGGGTAGAATGGAGAAGAAATGTTTTTCACTATGTGCTCAATTATTTTCAAGTACAAAGATTTAAATCAAAGTACCCAAAAAACTCTGACTAACATAATAGCATATTTTGAAAAAAAATATTCTCAAAATCATTCTCAGTCGCAAATTTCAGAGTTATAACACATTAAGTAATACTCAAATACATGCTTGATAAAAGATTCCAACAACTCAAGACTATAGGACTCTATACCCCAAAATAAAAATAAAAAAATCTCCCCATCTTGATCTTAACTTACTTGAGAAGAGTTTTATTCGTGAATTGAAAAGCAAGACCTATTGTCCTAGAGGCCTTCAAATTAAAATTATACTTCTTTACAGCTCAATAAGCTTTATGCTCCAACTCAACAGGGAGAAGACAAGCTTTTCCAAACACTAATCGATAAAGAGACATCCCGATAGATGTTTTAAAAGTTGTACGGTATGCCTACAAAGCGTCATTAAGATTCTTTGCCCAATCCTTTCTATTGGTGTTGACCGTCTTTTCAAGGATATTCTTGATTTCTCGATTTGAAATTTCAGGTTGGCCATTAGTTTAAGGATTATAGGCAAGTGCTATCTTGTGCTTCACACCATATTTAGAGATAAGGTTGTCGAACAACTTGTTGCAAATATGGGTCCTTTCATCACTAATAATAGCTCTTGGAGTGCCAAATCTTGTGAATATGTTCTTATGCAGAAATTTAAGCACTACCTTACATCATTTGTTGTTGCAACAATTTCCTTTACCCACTTCGACACATAATCAACTACTGACAAGATATAGACAAAGACAAAGAGAGGGAGGAAAAATACCCATAAAATAAATTCCCCAAACATCAAATAACTCAACCTCTAAGATATTTTTGATGGTCCCTTCACCAAAGTATAACCATGACAAAAAATTGAAGGCCAAAAGAAACCACTTTTAAGTACCTTAGCTTATATTCATGTTACTCCAAAATGGCCTCCATATGATAAGGAATGGAAATGATGGAGAATGGCTTGCATCTCCTCTTCAAGAACAGATCTTCGAATGATTTGATTAGGGCTTCTTTTGAAAAGAAAAGGCTCATCCCAAAAATAATATTTCACATCATGCAAAAATTTCTTACGTTGATGGTAAGTAAGATCTAGTGGCAATACCCTACAAGCTAGGTAGTTTATAATATTAGCATTCTGAGGAGGTTTGATTTCACATGCAAACAATTGCTCATCAGGGAATGCTTCTTGGATCTCAAATTTTGGTTTTACTTCCTCTTACTCCAAATGAGAGAGATGGTTAACATCTAAACTTTCACTTCCTTTCTTATCAATAACTTCCAAATCAAATTTTTGAAAAAGAAGGATCCAACGAATTAGCCTAGGCTTAGCATCCTTCTGACCAAACAAATAACAAAGTACTACATGATCAGTGAATGCTATCACCTTTGTAGCAGATGAGTGCTCAAAAAGCACTAAAATTATCATGATTTTATGCACATTAATTGATTAAATATATATATATATATATATGATTTTATCATATATTTGTATAAATTTGTCTTTTTCGGAATCACGGGTATTTCTATTATTTTTCAGGTATTTTCACTTAAAAATGCAACTTAAAGACTAAAGAAGAATACTGGAGGCAATAAATCACAAATATATTAATAAATAAATGGGGAAAGGTCAACAAATATGGAAATAATTGGACAAAATGGGTCAAAAATGTAAAAAAGGAGAAAAGCGTGCCGCCAAGCCGCCCAGCCGCGCCGAGCCCTACACCTGCCATGCTATCGCCCATGCCCATTCCCGCGTACATCATGTTGTCCTTCCGTGCGCGCCCCTGCGCGCTGCTGCTTGTCCGCGCATGCGCCTGCACGCCCTGCGTGCCCCTGGTGCTGTCTGCGCGCGCCGCTGCCCATTTTTCCCCATTTTCACGCACAGTTGCCCCCATGATGTCATGCTGACGTCAACAATTACACTCTGCGTTTTCAAATTTTTTTAACATTTTTCCCTTAATTTTTCTCCCCATCCTAATCTATAAATACCTCAATTCTCTTCACTTCATACCACACCTAAAAACACACTTCTCTTCTCTTTCTTTCTCTCCATTTCTTAGTTTTTAGAGTTCTTCTCTTTTTGAGAAGAAATAGTTATGTTTTTGTAATTTATTTGCTTTTGATTCAATAAATGGGAGTGCAAATTCCGTTTGGAGGTTTTCCAGCAACGGGAATAGCATCGAAGTTCTGTAAGGATTTTATTTTCTTTGTAGTTATTTTTTTATGCTTTATTCTTACATGTTATATTTAATTTGTCTGTGATTAAATTTAACTTTGCTGGCTATTTGTAAACATAATATAATAATAACCTAAATAGGTAAAAATCTCTAAAATGAATTGATTTTATTTTTATTCAAGATTTATATTAAGAATGTTAGAGAGAAATATATTATTTTTCATTACAAACTTAAATCTGAAAATTAGATTTTAAGGTTTAGTTATCCGGTCTGATTTAGAGTAGTACTCTTTTATTTGTTGGTACAATCACCCGGTAGTTAGAGTGAAGCTCCATTTCAAAAGTTTTTATAAGAATTATTATCTGAAAATATATTGACAACATGTTTTCAGTAGTGGTTTTAAAATTTGAAAGTTAGTACTCGGATAATTAAATTCTTAGGTTTAATTTGGACACCTTGAATAAAGTTTAAACTGTCTAACCCCACCAAAGGTGGTATTTAAATGGTTCATTTTCAATCTCTTAGAAAAAGAAATTAATTTAATTAACCAAATTAGTTACCAACCCCACCCATAGGTGTTAATTGATTTGTTTAGTTAACAAAGAATATCTAACCCAAACAACGGTGTTATTCATACAAAAAAGAGAGAATCAATAAATATCAATTCATATATTTAATAACCTAAATAATATGAGTAAGCATAATTAACTTAGTTATTATATCCATAAATACTCCACAATTTTAACCGATAAAATTTGCATAAATGTTTATTGAATCTATATCTATGTTTATTTTTATGTTCTTAGATTAAAAAATACAAAAAACCAAATATCGTGACAGGATGTTTAGGATTTAATTTTGTTTTTAAAAGTTTAAATAATAAATTAAAAACCACATACATTCCTTCCTTAGATCGACCTTGGGAGTATACTTATCATTTTCTACGAAATTATTCGTGCACTTGTGAGAGTTTTATAAATATAAAACCAAAGTATTGGCAAGAATTTCTATACCGGTTTTCGCTCATCAGTACCAATGAGGTAAGACACAAATATTTCGCAAGCAAAAACACCATAGTAAGCATCTCCTTCTCAATTGTTGTATAATTCAATTGAGCTTCATTCAAAATCAAACTTGTATAGTATATAGCCCTAAAAGTTTTGTCACGCTTTTTTCCTAACACTACTCCAATTGCAAAGTCACTTGCATCACGCATGACTTCAAAAGGTTGACTCCAATTAGGTACAATCATTATTGGTGTTGCATCAATTTCTCCTTGATTTCATTAAAAGCTTGCAAACAAACATCATCAAAGTCAAATGCATAATTTTTTTCAAGAAGATTACATAAAGGTTTAGTGAGTTTAGAAAAATCCTTTATAAATCTTCTATAAAATCCCACATGTCCTAAAAAGCTTATGATTCCCTTCACATTCTTTGGAGGTGCTAGTTTTTCTATGGTTGCA
The DNA here is from genome assembly GCA_033030585.1 of Hippophae rhamnoides. NCBI lineage: Eukaryota > Viridiplantae > Streptophyta > Magnoliopsida > Rosales > Elaeagnaceae > Hippophae > Hippophae rhamnoides. Next base: position 41,219,512 of record CM065438.1, on the reverse strand, counting down.
ATTTTAGCTCGATCAACCTCAATTCCTTTAGATGTCATTTTACGGCCAAGAACGATCCCTTCTTGAACCATGAAATTACACTTCTCCTAGTTTAGGACAAGATTTTTATCTTCACATCTTTGCAAAACAAGAGCTAAATTATGCAAATAGTGATCAAAAGATGTACCAAAAACCGAAAAGTCATCCATGAAAATTTCTATTATATCTTTCACCATATGAGAAAAATAGCCATCATGCAACATTGAAATGTTGTTGGGGGTATTGCACAATCCAAAAAGCAACCTTCTAAAATCAAATGTTCTATAGTGGCATGTGAATGTAGTTTTTTCTTGATCTTTAGGGGCTATGACAACCTAGTTATACCACAAATAACCATCTAAGAAGCAATAATAAAGATACCTAACCAATCGATCTAACATTTGATCAATGAATAGAGGTAGAAAATCACAATTGTTTACAATTATTTATAACACAAAAGTTCCAAAAACTTGATGAAAAAAACCAGCAATGTCGATCTTGCAAATACTTTGGTTTATATTTGTAAAAATCTAGTAACTGCACGAATCATTTTATAGAAAATGACAAGTATACTCACAAGGTCGATCTAAGGAAAACATATAAGTGATTTTTAATTTATTATTCAAACTTTTAAAAATGAAATTAGATCCTAAACATCCTATCACAATATTTTGATTTTTGTTTCCTAATCTAATAACAATAAAATAAACATAGATATGATTCAATAAACAATTATGCAAATTTTTATCATTCATAATAGTGAAGTATTATGGATATAATAATTAAGTTAATTATGCTTGCTCATATTATTTAGGTTATTAAAGATATAAATTGATATTTATTGATTCTTTTTTTTATATGAATACCACATTTGGTGGGGTTAGATATTCTTTGTTAATTAAACAAATCAATTAACGCCTATGAGTGAGGTCGATAATTAATTTGGTTAATTAAATTAATTCTTTTTTTCTAAGAGATTGAAAATGAACTATTTAAATGCCACCTTTGGTTGGGTTAGACATTTGAAACTTTATTCAAGATGTCCAAATCAAACCTAAGAATTTAATTATCCTAGTACTAACTTTTAAGTTTAAAATCGTTACTGAAAATATGTTGTCAATACATTTTCAAATAATACTTCTTATAAAAAACTTTTGAAATAGAGCTCCACTCTAACAACCAAGCGATTGTACCAACAAATAAAAGAGCACTACTCTAAATCAGACCGGATAATTAAACCTTAAAATCTAATTTTTAGATTTAAGTTTGTGATGAAAAATAATATATTTCTCTCTAATATCATTCATATAAAATCTTGAATAAAAACAAAATCAATTTATTTTATAGAGATGTTTTACCTATTTAATATTTCCCAAGCATAACAACGTTATTGTTATATCATATTTATAAATATCCAACTATGTTAAATTCAATCACAAATAAATTAAACATAACATATAAGAAACTAAAAAATAATTCTAACGAAATCATTTTAAAATTATACTTCAAACAAATCCTTACAAAACTTTGATACTAATTTTGTTGTTGGAAAACCTCCAAACAGATTTGCATTTCTGTTTATAAATCAAAAAAATAAAAATCTATAAAAATTCAGCTAGTACTTCTCAAAAAGAGATGAACTTAAAAAACTAAGAAAAATTTCTAGAGAGAAAAAGTTAGAGAGAGAAAGAGCTAAAATATTGTCTTAAGATGTGTTTTTTGCAATAGGGAAAATAGGCTTTATGTAGGTGAGGAAAAGGCTAAAAAGTGGAAAATATCTTTAAAAATGATGATAGACGCTTATTGGACAAGCTGACATGCGTGTGGGGCGCTAAAGCACACGACTAGGTGGGATTTGCGGCCCAAAATGCATTGATGCGCGTGGGATGCACGGTATGAATGTGTTGTGATGTGCATAAGAATTTGGCATGATGCATGTAGGAATTTGGTATGATGCGCAAACAGATGCAAGCTAGATTGTGGTGTGAATGGGCATGGTTGCACCTGGGATAAGCATCATGCGTGTGCAATTGGGTAGTTTTGTCCATTTTTCCTTTTTTTTTTACTTTTTCTCATTTTATCTCAAATATTTGTGATATATTGCCTCCAGTATTATTCTTTGAGTCTTTAAATTATTATTAAAGCAAAAATATCTAAAACAATAATAAAAATACTTGTAATTCTAAAAAGATAAATCTATATAAAAATATGATAAAATCATATAAATATAAATATTTTTAATCAATTAAAGTACATTAAATTATGATAATTTTAGTGCTTTTTAAGCACTAATCATAACCCCTAACCAACTTCTTGCTAGTCTCTTAGCAAGAGAACCGATAAAAACTAAAATAAAAACTAAAAATTAAACTCTCCTAAATCACTTCTGTGGATTGACAAGGTTGCATTTAGGGTTTGCAACAATCCTTTAAACCCATAGGTTGTTCTAGTGGATGAGTTTATGACTCGTGAGAGTTTTTAGTAATGATACTCACAAACATTAACAAAAAAATGAAAACAAAATAAAATAAATAAAATAAGAAGTTAACTAAAATTTAAAATAAAGTAAAAAGACTAAAATAAAATAAAGAAATGAAATACAAAAATATATCATGCTTATAATCTCTTTTAAATTTCATAATTAAAATCTTAAGCATAGATTTTTTCAACTTCCTAAATATTCATGATTTATTATAATAATTAGTTGAAAATCATTTTCATATTTCATATAAAAATGTATCAATTTAATTTTACCCAAACTTAGTACGAGGAATCCGAATTTGCTTCGATTCTATTCCTCATAAATCAGTACTCTCAAAAATACTAAAACCTATGAGTTGAAACACTCATACTAATTTATACGCAAAAGAGTTGATGTATAGAAATGAACTAATATGTTCCCATATGTATAAAGGAGAAAGGCTCAAAGTATTATTTTAACGTTGATCTCATGAAATGAATCGAATGTAAGGATTTATAAAATATTATACATTACTTTCCTACATCAATTAAATTCATCAAATAAAAATATCAAGTAATATGCCTTTTAGAAAATACAATGACTTCTTAAGGAATTACTTCCTATATTTTATTTTGCATTAAATCATTTCTCACAATTGTTTAGGCTTTTGGGTCAAAGTATATAGATCATAGTATTCATTTTCCTCTATTTGTTTCTATTTTTTCTCTCTTATATTCTTTTTTTATAAGAGAATTCATTTTTTTAGAGAGTGGACCCATGTACATGTTCTACATTTTTTATATAGTAAGGTGAGTGGTTAATATTTGACTTTCTCTTTGTATCTATTTAGGTAACCTTAGATATATGTCTTTTTAAATAAAATTTATGAATGAATGAAGAAAGGCATATACTATCAATTTATACTTAAATCATTTAAGCTAAGCAATGAAAATAAATATATAAAACTTTATTAAGATATAAAAATCCAAACATTCAATGCTAAGTCCTATAGAGATCATTTGATAATTTGAAGAAATAAGAAATGTCTTTGGAGTAGAAAAAATATATTTTACTCTGAATAAAGGATAATGGGCTCAAAATATTTCTTACAATGGTCGTCTCCACTATTTGATTCCAAAACACCAAAAACAATTGGATTTAATATAATTTCTACACCTTAATTATCAATAAATACTAGTCATGACTAGGGATGGGCAAAAAAAACTGCAGGTTCAGTTTTTACCAGGTAAATTTCAAGGATGGGTACAGTTTCGAGGAAAAACTGAACGTCAATCAACTAGTACAGTTCGGGTACGGTTATACTAAAAACTGTACCCATCCGTACCTGAAATTAATTATATTTAATTAATTTACTTATATATTGAATAAATAAAAATATATAAGTGGCATTAGGGTTTTTCACTCTTCAGTATCCCTTCCCTATTCCCTAATTTAGCAAAATCAAAATCGCAATTCGTAGCTCTACCTTTGCCTGCGCCACTCACCTTCGCTGCTTGCCCTCACCTTCTCCTTTGCCTTTGCCTTCACCTTTGTCTGGTCTCTCTACCGATCTTAGCTCTCAACCGTCTGGTCTTTCTGCCGATCTCAACTCTCAACCGCCTGGTCTCTCTACCGATCTCAACTCTCTCACTCTATTTAGTCACTTTCTGTATGGGTATTTGGCTAATTTTTTTTATCTTTATGACGAGACTGGCTCTTTCTATTGTGTTTTCTCTTATTCACTATCACTACACATCATGATAGGTAGAATAAATCTTTAGATAAAAATAATCCATAATAGCAAAACATATCACTACACAGCATCATGTTCGGGAGTAGAGCATGATAATGTCGACGATTTATATATTTCATGATTATCAGAACATGGACGATACCTAAGGACTATGTTACTTGCACTCTTAATTTTTTGTGAAGTACCGAGTCATGGCCATGGGTGTTACGCAAACATGGGTGGGTAATACAAACAAAGAAATACAGTATTGTAGAAGATGACAACATTGAGTTTAAAAATTTACATTATCAATTTGTTATTTTGGTTATTTTGGTTCATAAAATTGATTTTATATTTTGATTTTGCAGTATACTCTCAACGTTGAAGAATAATTGGATGATAGAATTTTTGCTTTATTGTACTTAATTTTTTTTTAATTTTATGTAATTAAATTTCAAAGTTTGTAATATGTTTTTTGTATTTGCTCATTTATTTGTGTGGACAAATTTAATTTTGGATTTGTTCTATTAAGTTAGAATTAAAATTGTTTATTTTTAATTTGTATCATGTTTAATAGAAATTTTTAAAAAAATTAAGTCGGACGATTTTTTTTTCTTTTTTTTTAAGTAACTATCCCGAACCGTTACCCACGGGTAGAACTATCCACAAACCGTCATGGCTTTTTGGTACAATTATTATAATTCAGTTCGGGGATGGTTATATCAAAAACCATCCCCACCCATACCTGTGGCCATCCCTAGTCATTACAAAAACTAACTAATTACCATATACTCGATATGTTTTCATCAAACAGTGCAAAAGACTTAACTATTTACTTAAATTTGATTTAAAGAAATGATAATTTTTTGTGAGAAATTTTTTTAAAACTAATCCTAAATTCTAAAAATTACTAAATCACACAAAGAAAACAAAATCAAACACAAAAAAAGAAAATTGTTGAAAATTTTGAATTTAAGCATGGTAACTTTCCACCAGCCCCAACCTAAAACTTACATTTTTCTCAATGTAATAATTGTAAATTAAAGATAAAGAAAAAAAATAAAAATTACCTATTTTCTGAGAATGTGCTAGTGACAGAGATATATAGATGCATCCAATTCCTTCATCATTAAAGTCCACACAGATAGATCACTGTGAACTTCTAACATCTCAACAAATATTTTTATTTTTAACAATTCTAAAATTATTCACATGCAATAAAACTAAAATAAACAAAAGAAATTAAATAAATAAAAGAAATAAAAGAAAATGATCTAAAATGATGAGTTGCCTCCCATCCAACGCTTAGTTTAACGTCTTAGCAAAATGTAACTTGGGGTATTTCATTTTAAGTAAACCCAATGTGCCCACACCATTGAGTCAATCAAACCTATAGGTAGGACAATTTTTTCTACATATACTTTTTAAATCATGTTCTATGGATTTTCAAAATTTTATTCACTTAAAACTAGGGACATTATTGTGGGTATTATATAACTCACTTCTAGGTGCAAGTCAAATAATTAAGACATTAAAAAATAGTTGTACCTAGATCTAACAAAGCAACTACCACCTTTATATCACAAATTGTGATTAAAAACTTTGAAATTTCGAAGATAGCTTCAAAATGTTTTTATTTTTTTAATTATAATTTCTAAGTTAAATAAAATAATTAGTATTAGCTAAGAGTGCTCCTAAGAAAAAATGGTGGGGTAAAGCCTCCTTAAAAACCATTATCCTAGACAAAGCAACATTTCCAAGAAAGACTAGTGGTACAAAAGCTACCAAGAACTAGTCTCCTAGACATAACTCTCCTATATTTTTACTTTTCATATGTTTAAAATCTAAGTTAATTCAGTTAATAAATTAAGTTAAGTTAAAATCTAATTTAATTAAGTTAATAAATTAAATTTTTTGTTTAAATTAAAATAAAAAATAGTTATTTTTAATAATTTCTTTTTAAAAAATAAATTAAAAATTCAGAGAAAATAAAAAATAAAGAATAAAAAAATAAATGAAAATTAAAACTTAAAAATTAAAAAAATAAATTAAAAATTAAAATAAAATTAAAAAATTAAAAATTAAAACTAAAAAAATTAAAAGTTAAAAAGTTTTTTAAAATTTTTTTATTGAGCAGAACTAGCATCGCCAATCTTGCAAATACTTTAGTTTTATATTTGTAAAACTCTTGAAAGTGCTCGAATCATTTTATAGAAAATGACAAGTATACTCCTATGGTTGATCTAAGAAAAGGAATATATGTGGTTTTTAATTTACTATTCAAGCTTTTAAAAATGAAATTAAATCCTAAATATCATGTCACAATATTTTGGTTTTTATGTTTCCTAATCTAATAACAAAAAAAAAGAAACATAGATATGTATTCAATAAATTTTTATCATTCATAATAGTGGAGTATTTAAATATATAATAATTAAGTTAATTATGATTATTCATATTATTTACTTTATTAAAGATATAAATTAATATTTGTTGATTTTCTCTTTTTGGTATGAAAGTTTTCTTAGGTGGGCCCAAATTATTTTGTTAAACATGAATTAACTAATATCCTTAGGTGTGGCCTATTAATTAATTAAGTATTAAATTTTAGCTTTATTTCTAAAAAATAGGAAACCATCTAAACGCAACTTAGATGAAATTAGTTAATTAGACTTTATTTAAGGTGTCCAAATTAAACCTAAGAATTTAATTATCCGAGTACTAACTTTCATCTTTTAAAACCATTATTGAAAATATATCGTCATTACATTTTCGAATAATAGTTCTTATAAAAAAACTTTTGAAATAGAGCTTTACTCTAACTATTGGGTGATTGTACCAAAAATTAAAAAAACACTACTCTAAATCAGACCGGATAATTAAACCTTAAAATCTAATTTTTAGATTTAAGTTTGTAATGAAAAGTAATATTGTTCTCTCTAACATCTTTAATATAAAATCTTAAATAAAAAAAAATCAATTTATTTTATAAAAATGTTTTACCTATTTAATATTTCGCAAGTATAGCAACATTATTATTATATCATATTTTTAAACAGTTAGTCATATTAAATTTAATCACAGACATATTAAATATAATATATAAGAATAAAACATAAAAAAAACTATAAAGAATTTATTTTAAAATTATACATCAAAAGAATCCTTACAGAACTTTGATGTTAATTCTATTATTGGAAAACCTCCAAATGGATTTACATTTTTGTTAATGAATCAAAATCTAAAAAAATAAAAGCTAGTTCTTCTCAAAAAGAGAAGAACTTTAAAACTAAAAACTAAGAAAACTTTCTAGAGAGAGAAAGTTAGACAGATAAATAGCTGAAAAAATTGGGGGAGAGTCTCCTTTTATAGGTGTTGGGTGCGTGTCGGATAGGTTGACACACTTGTAGGTAGAGGTGCACACGGCTAGGCCCTAGCATTGGCATATGAGCGCAAACGTGCACATTGGTGCATATTGGGCAAGATTCGTAGCGTGACAAGCACATGGTGCTCAAAATGATGGATGCAAGGATCGGTAGATTGGTGCATGGAATGTGTACGGTGCGCACGAGTGGGCGCAAGACTCGGAAAATGAGCACAACTAGGAGCATTTTTTACTTTTTTGACCCATTTTATCCAATTTTTCATTTTTTTCGACTTTTTCTCATTTTTTCTCAACATATTTGTGATGTATTGCCTCAATTATTTTTCTTTGACTCTTTAAATTATTTTTGAATGAAAATACCTAAAAACAAATAACAATACCCATGATTCCGAAAAGATAAATTTATATAAAATATATGATAAAATCATACAAAATAAATCTATTAAAGTACATTAAATCAATGTAATTTTAGTGCTTTTTAAGCACACATCACTTGTAGTAATATATATATACATGCCAACCCATGACTGTTCTTATAGGAATAAGCTCATTGTTGTCATTTTTCACCACAATTATTCCACCTTTTTTTTGTACAACATGCACTGGACTTACCCATGAGTTGTATGAAATAGCATAAATAATTCCAGCATAAAACAATCTTCAAAATTTTAGCTTTCACAACTTCCTTCATTACTGGATTTAATTTTATTTGGGGCTCAATTGATGGTTTGTAAGGTTCCTCCATTAGAACCTTGTGCATATAAATGGATGGACTTATACCTTTTATGTCAGAGATAGTCCATCCTAATGTTGTTCTATACTCCCTTAACACACATAGTAACTTTTCCTCTTCTTCGAGTGTAAGTAATGCTACAACATTCATTGGAAAGGTGTAACTATCACTGAAGAATGCATAGCAAATATGCTCAAGAAATTTCTTCAACTTTGGAGTTATAGTTTGCTACACTTTTTATGTAGATATTACAGAATCCGTCTTTTCTACCATTGGCTCCACCCACTTCACTTCTTTGCTAAATGATGTAACCTGCTCCAATGCTTCCAAGGAAATTACATAGTGGAGAAATTCTTCACTAACAAAAGGTAAATCAGATTCACAAATAGTAGAGTTATTGAAATCATAAGCATGAGATGAAGTGGTGATACATCGTTCTAGGTGATCAGTTGACAAATCCTCTTAAAAGGCTTTTACTACATATTGCTTGATGACATCTACCTGAAAGCAAGTGCTTGGATCTTCTAGAAATCCCATGGCTTCATAGATGTTGAATGTAACCTCTTCCTTGTTCACTCAAAATGTGAACTCACTCTTTTGAACATCCATTAAAGACATTTTTGTAGCCTAGAATGGTTGGCCAAGAATTAGTAGGACATCTTGGTCTTCGTCTATATCTAACACCACAAAATCAGCAGGAAAAATAAATTTATCCACCTTTACTAATACGTCTTCTATGATTCCACATTGATACTTGATGGATCGGTCTCCTAAGTGCAAAGAATTTTTTGTTTGTTTCATCTCACCAAGTTCCTATTTCCTATAAACAAACAGTGGCATAAGATTAATGCTAGCAAAAAGATCACATAAAACTTTATCAAAAAATGAATTTCCAATAATGCAAGGCAAAGTGAAACTCCTTGTATCTTTTAATTTTTGAGGAAATTTCTTTTGAAGAAGGGCACTGCATTTTTCAGAAAGCTTTATTGTTTGAACTCCTCCAACCTTCACTTCTTGGAAATAATGTCCTTTAGCAATTTAGCATAATTTGGCATTTGTTCCAAGGCATCTACAAAAGGAATATTTATGTGAATTTTCTTAAAGATATCCAAAAACTTAGAAAATTTCTTATCTAATTTTAGTTTTTGAAAACATATAGGATAAGTATGTGGTGTAGAAAGAATTGAAGGATTGTCAGAAAATGAAATTGATAGAGGTATGCCAGTCTCTCTTAGTGTATCATAAACAATCTCCTCTTCTTCTACTTTATGATTACGTTGGCCATTATTTGGAGCTATAGGGGTGGACTCAATTTCCTTTGATGATGATCTCTTAATTTCTCTTCCACTCCTAAGTGTAATGGCCTTGCATTGTTCCTTTGGATTCACTTCTATATTGCTAGGAAAAATTCCTCGTTCTTGGGCATTGATGGTCATGGCTAATTCTCCAATTTGTACATCAATATTTTTCATAGTGGCTCCCATGTTGCTACAATGAGTCTCGATGTTATCCAGACGTGAATCACTATTTTTAAACCTTGATTTGTTCTCCTCAACAAAGGAAACCATATCATCCTCAAGTGACATCTTTTTCTTGCTTAGTTGACTATCAAACCCTGTAGGAGAGCGCATCACATTCTTTGTGTTTCCATTAAAACAATTCTCACGATTTTGAAGCTCTGGATGGTAGTAATTTTGCATAGGATTACCATGATAATTGTAGTTCTGATTATTGATGTATTGAACATGTTCTTGATTTTTTCCATTCATTTGAACTATCATACTTGAATCTGCAACATATTCTACATTTTGTGGTATTCTTTGGGTTGTCAAGGCTGATAGTTGGCCCATGATAGTTGTTTGAGGCCATTTCTTCCAAAAGAGAAGTAGCACCTTCAGCTATCTTTGATATCAAAGTTCCACGAGAAGTAACATCAACTATGGTTCTAGTTTTCCCATTTAACCGATTATAGAACATCTAAACTTGCACCCAATCTGGCAATCCATGTTGAGGGCAACACCCAATCAGATCTTTATACCTTTCCCATGCTTCATAAAGTGTCTCAAAATCATTTATCTAAATTGACCAATCTCACTCCTGAGTTGGAAACTTTTGCAGGAGGAAAGAATTTAGCAAGAAACTTTCCTGCCATGTCCTGTCAACTAGTGATGCTTCCTGATTGTAACGATTGTAGCCAACCTCTAGCTTTGTCCCTCAATGAAAAATGAAAATATCTCCAACTAATGATGTCTTCAGTAACACCATTCATTTTTACGGTGTCACAAATCTCCAAGAATATCTGCAAATGAATATTGGGATCATCAAGTGGCGATCTGTTAAATTGGGCTAGTTACACTAGGCTAATCAATATTGCGTTAAGTTCAAATATTATTGGCACAATATCATAGTTTTATAATAAAGTGATAAGAAGAGTATCGTCCTAAGGGATTGGTGACTTATTTTTAACAAGTATCAAAATTATATTAATCTCAATTTTATCTAGAAAAATGACTAAGGTTGTTGTAATTAAAATTTAAAATAAAATCAATTTAAAGAAAATATGTAAATGAAAATAAAGATGTTGTTCAAAGATCAAATTAATAGGAAGAAAAATTCTAGGAAATTGATTTCACCTAATCCCTCACTTGCTTTACTAATCTATCTAATATAATTTAATTCTCTCTATTTGTTAGCAATCTCCAAATAATATCCAAAAGCCTCTTTTAGTAATCAATTGGAAATATTATTGTTAATTAATTTACACAAGAGTATGCAATTTAATAACGCAAGAAAGCATTAAGACCAATGATTTTAATACTACACAGGTTCATATATAAGTCTTTCGATCTTCATATTTACCTATGCCAAAATATTCCAGATCTATTCTATAATTCCCTCTTTCAATAGTAAATTATAGTAAATTATAAGACTAAAATAATCTAATTAATGACCAGTTAATTAGAAGTATTAAACTCAGAATATATCAGACAAACATGAAGATAAATAATTCAAATTAATATAGAAAATCAAGCATAATTCAGTATTAAATTACATCTTTTTCTTAGAATAAAGAAAAATTAGTTCATGCTAAAAATTAAATTTAATATAAAGAATTCACCATAATATTTTTGGAGGAATTGAAAGAAAATTGAATCGCAAAAAGAATTTTTTTTCGCTTTAATCAGTTGCGCTTCAATCTAATTTTTTTTTTCTTTTTTGTCTCTAGTTCTTTGCACACCTGTCTCTTTTTCTTTTCTTTTTTTTGCTGCCTTCTCCCTTTTCTCTCTTTTTGTTCTTGCTTCTTTTTTCCTTCACAATCCTCCTCTCCTTCTCTTATATATATATATATATATATATATATATATATATATATATATATATATATATATATATGGTTGTTTACTATCTTAATTTAAATTTGATATCAATAAAATTTTGGATTTTTTTTCTTCAAATTTGCAACAAAATTTAAATAATAATAATGAAGTCTAAAATCAATAAAAATTAAATAAAATTTTAGTAAATTTTAAGTTGAGAAATGATAAATTATGTCAAATTATGTAAGTCATTAGTATTGTATAACTATCTTTAATGGCATTTTTATGATTACATGTAATGTGATATTTACAAACTAGCCACCTTGTTTGCAATGTAATTGCACAATTTTGTAGCTCAATTTCAAATATGCTAAAACTAATCTCCAACATAAGTAACTTAACCTAAGTAATTACACCCAAAACAACTTCGAAGATGGGAATTGCTATCCAAGCAGCTTCCCAAAGAAGTTGGAAGCTAAACAACTTCAAAGTTAGGAATCAATCTCCAATAAATTCCCAAAGAAGTTTGAAGGTAAGGGAATTATACCTAAAATAGCTTTGAAGCTAGGAAATAGTCTCAAACAAAATCTTGAAGCTTAGGGAATAACACCGGAAAAAATAGCTTCGAAGTTAGCAGCTAATCTCCAATATAAGTGGACTTAATGTAAATTCCATCAAAATAGCCTCATTTGAAAAGAGGTAATTGTAAAAGCATCCAAGTAGGGTTGAAAATTTTATCTAATGAGGAAAGTCCTTACTAGGATTCTTTAATTGGATGCAAGGATGAAGATAGCAAATAATGAAGAATGGAAATGCATACTGGGATCTCTATTTTAATGACCTGGGGCAAGGTAATGATTAGGGCTACATTCCCAAACATTCATACCTCTTTATTTTAATTTAAATATATATATATATATATGTAACTTTTTTTAAAAAATATAATTATATTTTAACTTAAATAAATCCTCAAATATAATACAATAAAATTTATCACTAATTATATTATGTCCTATATTGTTTTAATTTTAACTCTCTTATACTAATTTTTTTAAATATTTACTAATTCTAATAATGTAAAACAATTTTATTATACTTTAATTTAATTATAATGATGATTTTAAACTTTCGTTTACAATTATATCTTTTTTATTTACTCAATACCTTACTAATCAAATTAAAATTAAGATTTTTTTTAAATATAAAAATATTATATGAATTCACATTCCCTATATGAGAACCCTTATTTACCGTATACGGGTCCCTATTTTGTCAACACAAGGATTTTAAGTGGGGATGGGAAAGCTTTTTGTAAGCCTTGTTATTTTTGTAATGTCATTTTCGTGTTTAAAACATGGGTCTATATTATTTTATTTAATGTTTTGCCATTATCTATGTAAGATCAATTATTATCAGTTCAATATTCAACACACTCACATAGTATTTACACTTTGTATGTTTGCGTGATACTTACACCATTAGGGGGTTGTAAGCATATACTTGGCATGTTTAAGTTATGCATGCACATTGAGTTCTTTTTTTGTTTGCAAATATTTATGAAAAATTACTTGAAAAAATTTCAAACAAAGTGACAAGTTTTTGGAGCTTAAGGAGGTGCTTGCCAATCGGTCAACAAGATAGTGTCACAAATCTCCAAGAACATTGCCAAATGAATATTGGGATCATCAAGTGGGGATTCGCTAAATTGGGCCTGTTGCACCATACTGTTCAACTCCGATTAGAGCTCAAAATTATTGGCATTAATGGTCTGGCATCTTACACCTGAGTAATTGTCATTCACAATTAGCCTTACATAATCCTTCAATGTGTGTGGCTACACATCCTATTCTCTTTCAACTATGGCTAGTACTTTCTTCTTTCCTGTCAAAAACACACTTAGAGAAAAATTAATAAAAAAATAAATATAAAAATATAAATGAAATAAAATACAATTCTATATTAAAAACAAGATTACTTTGTACTGATATTGGCAAAAATAAGAAGAAATCAATCCCCAACAATGGCACCAAAAACTTGATCGGTGCAAAAATACAAGTGCACAATATCATAGTTTTATAGTAAAGTGATAAAAAGAGTGTTATCCTCAGGAATTGGTAACTTACTTTTGACAAATACCAAAATTATGCTAATCTCAATTTCATCTAAAGAAGTCACTAAGGTTGTTGTAATTGGAATTTAAAATAAAATCAATTTAAAGAAAATGCACAAAAGAAAAGAAAGATATTCAAAAATCAAATCAATAGGAAGAAAACTTCTTGGAAACCTATTTCACGTAATCACTCACTATCTTTACTCATCAATCTAATTGAATTTAATTCTCTCTATTTGTTAGAAATCTCCAAAAAAAACATCCAAAAGCCTCTTTAGATAGTCAATTGGAAACATTATTGTTCATCAACTTACACAAGAATATGCAATTTAATAAAGCAAGAAAGTATTAAGACCAATGATTTTATTACTACATAGGTTCATACAAGTCTTTGGATCTCTATATTTACCTACATTGAAATATTCCTAATCTATCCTATGATTCCCTCTTCCGATAGTAAATCACAAGATTAAAATTATCTAATTAATGGAAAAACTCATAATAAATTAAAAAAATATAAAGAGAAATAATTGAAATTAACATAGAAAATTAAGCATAATTTGGAATTAGATTACATCTTTTTCCTATATATAAGAAAAATTAGTTCATGCTAAAAATTAAATTCAACATAAATAAATTCACCATAACTTTTCTGAGAGGAATTGAAAGGAAAATCAATGCTGAGAATTTTCCATCCACACTAATCACAAATCTCTAAAAAATCTAAGTGGCCAAGGTAAATTGAATAGAATGCATGCTAGATGGATGGAATTCATTGAGACATTTCTTTATATTTTTCAATATAAAAGTGGTAAGGAGAATGTTGTATCCAATGTTTTATCATAGAGGTATACCTTAATCTTAATTTTAAATGCTAGATTGCTAGGATTTGAGTATGTTAAGGAAATGTATGCTAATGATGATGACTTCTCTCTTATTTACCATATAATTGAAAAGGCTTCTTTTGAAAATATTAATAAATTAGATGGGTATTTATTTAATATGTATATTGTTGTCTCTTTATGAGAACATGAAAACGTGCAAGTATACACGATCACAAGCAATAAAATGACAAGTAAAATATCGTTCCCACGGAGATTTGTTACTACAATTTGTTAAGTACTAAAATTGTTTCACTTTGATTTTATCCAAACAATTTTTAACTAAACAATTTTTATAACAGTTTATAACAATAAATAATAAAATTCTAGGATTGTAGTTTCACCAAATTAATCCACTCGAATCATATTATTTTCTCTTGATTTATATTTTTTTGAATTTAATTTGTCTACCAAGAACTCCTAATTTTATCCATATATCTCTGAGGGGTGATTTTTACAATGGGAGAGAAGGTCCTTTTACAGGTGAGGAAAAGGATAAAAAAGTAAAAAATATCTCAAAACTTGGTCTTGGAGGCATTTGGATAGGTTGGCACGCGTGCGGGAGTGCTAGTGCACCCGGTTTGATGAGATTTGCGGTAGGACCAGCGTTGGCGCATGCGAGTGTTGCACGTGGGATAGGCTAGGCATGCACAAAGTTATGCGTAGGATAGGATACGCATGGCTCAACGTGGGACTCGATAGAATTGAAAACTTAGCGCGGCGGGAAGGCTGTGATGACTCTATGAAAATAAAGTTATTAGTGCACTTTTTTACATAATATTTACTTGTTTTATTTAATAAATAGTATTTTTATGGCAAAAAAAAATAAAATATAAACTTTTTAGTGAAAAAGGGTGAAAATATAATTTTTCGAATCTTTTAGGATTTTCTAGAATATTTATGAATTTTTTTATAAATTTTTAACGCAAAACCAATCACAAGTTACCATGTGGCATACCACGCAAGCTAAGGAGCAAACTGGGCAAGCCACGCGGATGCCACACAAGCACGGATAGCGAATCACGTCACACTATAGTCCATCCGTGTGCCACGCCATCCGTTCGCACAAATAACGTCGCACCATGTGTTGCTGACTCGACGTGCATTGACTTTGATCGGTCTCCCATGCCACGTGGCGCCCCTTGATTTTCCCAATGAATTCCTGATGCCACGTGTCAAATTGTGATTGGCCGAAACTTTCATTCTTGATTGTTTTGATTGTAGCCCTTGATCTAATGCTGATCGGATGGTCCAGATCGCACCTGAGATTTATTTAAGCACATAATCACTCCATAAACCCTAATTAGCCTCCATTAGCATAATTTTGGTTAGTTTTTAGAGATAAAAAGAGAGAAAAATTGAAGAAACAACACAATTTTGGTGAAGATTCAAAAGAAAATTAATTCTACAATTCCAAAAATTGATTGTATTTCGTTTTCTACTCTTTTCTTTATTAATTTTATGTCTTTCTTTTTGAAAAATATGAGTTTTATGAATACAATTATGTGTAATTAATTTATCAATCTAGGGATCTTAGGAACCTAATTTTTATCATGTGATGATCTAATATTTTTTCCCAATTATAATATTAATTTAATTATATTATTTAATCTGATTTTTATGCTATTAATTGTTTGCCCAATAATTTATCTATAATGGTAATTAAATATATTTAAGAAAATTATTTAATTGTTTGTCTTGATTAAATAACATGCATAGTTTCTAGGAAGAGATGTATGATTCTTATGTATGTGATCCATAATTGTTGAACTTAATGAGTAGTATGCAATTTAATTGGCATGTGAGTGTGATTAAATTAATTATTATATAGTGTATAGTTTACTTGAGAGAGTAATACATGCTAGGTTAGATTGAATTGATAATGTAATTAATTGATATTATATTGGGGGGATTTTAGGGATTCTTATGTTTAAAAATTGGGGGATTAGGTATTCCTAGATATTTTCTCATATATCTTTTTAGTCACAAAATCTGATTTAATTAATTATTGTTATTTACTTTTAGTTATTTTAATTTTGTTTTCTTAAGATATAAAAACACCAAAAAAATTGATTTTTATTATTTTTAGTTTTAAAAATTAGTTTCTAAAAAAAATAATCTTTGTGGGAATGATGTTTACTTATCACTATATTACTTGTTACGATACATATAATTGTGTATTAATTGCACACACAATTTGTGTGGCGATCAAGTTTTTGGCGCTGTTGTCGGGGATTATTAATATTAGAAATTATTATTATTATTAATTTTATTTTTTCTTTTTAAAAAAAATTTCTTAATTTATTTTTCTTTACTTTAATTTTAATATAAATTTATTTACATTCTTTTAGTGACTTAATTATTTATTTATTCTAGCTAATTTCTATTATTTATTTTCTTTACTTATTTATTTATTTAGTTGTTAATTTTTTTTATTTTTTTAGTTTTTATTTAGACATCTCCTTTAATATATTAGAGACATAGTTAAGTCTATTGCATGAGTAGAATTCATCAGGGAAAAAACATACCTTTAGATCTTGAAATTGAGGGTACTTTGAGATCAATTAGAAAGCAACAAGTCACCCAAGAGGAAGAAATGACTAATCCATTAGAAATAAACAATAATGAGCTAACCTTTAATAATCAAATGTTTTTGATAGATGATTGATGAACAAAACTAGCATCGCCGATCCTACCAATACTTTAGTTTTATATTTATAGAACTCTCGTAAGTGCATGAATCATTTCGTAGAAAATGATAAGTATACTCCCAAGGTCGATCTGAGGAAGGAATATATGTGGTTTTTAATTTATTATTCAAACTTTTAAAAACAAAATTAAATCCTAAATATCCTTTCATGATATTTTGGGTTTTTGTATTTCTAATCTAATAACATAAAAATAAACATAGTTACAGATTCAATAAATATTTATGCAAATTTTATCATTTATAATATTGGAGTATTTATGGATATAATAACTAAGTTAATTATGCTTGCTCATATTATTTAGGTTATGAAAAATATAAATTGATATTTATTGATTCTCTCTTTTTTATATGAATACCACCTTTGGTGGGGTTAGATATTCTTTCTTAACTAAACAAATCAATTAACACCTATGGGTGGGGTTGATAACTAATTTGGTTAATTAAATTAATTCCTTTTTTCTAAGAGATTGAAAATGAACAATTTAAATGCCACCTTTGGTAGGGTTAGACAGTTTAAACTTTATTCAAGGTGTCCAAATTAAACCTAAGAATTTAATTATCCGAGTACTAACTTTCAAGTTTTAAAACCACTACTGAAAACATGTTGTCAATACATTTTCAGATAATAATTCTTATAAAAACGTTTGAAATAGAGCTTCACTCTAACTACCGGGCGATTGTACCAATAAATAAAAGAGCACTACTCTAAATTAGACCAGATAACTAAACCTTAAAATTTAATTTTCATATTTAAGTTTGTAATGAAAAATAATATATTTCTCTCTAACATTCTTAATATAAAATCTTGAATAAAAATAAAATCAATTCATTTTAGTGATTTTTACCTATTTAATATTTCGCAAGCATAACAACGTTATTATTATATCATGTTTACAAACAGCCAACAAAGTTAAATTTAATCACAAACAAATTAAATATAACATATAAGAATAAAACATAAAAAATAATTGTAAAGAAAATAAAATCCTTACAATACTTTGATGCTATTCCTATTGCTGGAAAACCTCCAAACAGAATTTGCATTTCCATTTATTGAATTAAAAGCAATTAAATTACAAAAACATAATTAGTTCTTCTCAAAAAGAGAAGAACTCTAAAACTAAGAAAAAATAACTAATAAAAACTAAAAACTAAGAAATGAAGAGAAAGAAAGAGAGAAGAAGATGTTTTTGATGTATGTTTTGATATGAAGAGAATGAGGGTATTTATAGGTGTGGAGAGGAAGAAAAAGTGGGTGGAAAAATGATTAAAAATGGAAGAAATGCGTAGTAGGTGATGATGACGTCAACTGGTAGGTGGGGCGTGGCGAAGCATGCAAAATAGAGCAAAGGCGCGCGTGGATTGGGTGCAGATGGGCGCAGATGAGGTGCAGATGGGTGCACGGGCTGGGCGCAGTTGTGAGCGCGGAATGGGGCAGATGCATACAGATTGGTGCGCTGCTTTGGCATTGTCGTACGTGCTGCTGGATACGCTGCATGTATTGGCCGGCGTTGCTGGGCCTGTTGCACGCGTTGACCGGCGCTACTGATGAGTGCTCAAAAAGCACTAAAATTACCATGATTTTATGCTCATTAATTGATTAAAAATATATATATTTATATGTTTTATCATATATTTATATAAATTTATCTTTTTCGGAATCACGGGTATTTTTATTGTTTTTCAGGTATTTTCGCTTAAAAACGTAATTTAAAGACTCAAAGAGTAATACTGGAAGCAATACATCAGAATTATATTACTAAATAAATGGGGAAAGGTCAACAAATATGGAAAAAATTGGACAAAATGGGTCGAAAAGGTCAAAAATGTCAAAAAGGAGAAAAACGCGGCCGGAAGCTTCATCTCGCGCTGCCGCGCCACGCCGAAATGCGCAGACCGGTATCGTTCATCCGCGCAGTAGCCGCGCGGTAATCTTGTTCAACCGCGAAGACCTGCGCGTGGTATCTTGTTCATCCGCGCGCACGCGCGCGCGGTATCGTTCATCCGCGCACAAGCGCGTACCGCCTCCGTAGCCGACGCCATTTTGCCCCATTTTTTCACGTGTACGCTTCCCGTGACGTCATGCTGACATTATCAATGACCTCACCTTGTCCATTACGCGTTTTTCATTTTTTTAACATTTTTTTACTCATTTTTTCTCTCCATCCTCACCTATAAATACCCCCTTCCCTTCACTTCAAAAACACACCTCAAAACACACTTCTCTCTTCTTTCTTTCTCTCCATTTCTTAGTTTTTAGTTTTTTTTAGTTTTTCTTATGTTTTAGCTAGTTTTTCTTTTGTTTTAGCTAGTTTCTCTTAGTTTTAGAGTTCTTCCCTTTTTGGGAAGAACTAGTTATGTTTTTTGTAATTTATTAGCTTTTGGATTCAATAAATGGGAGTGCAAATTCCGTTTGGAGGTTTTCTAGCAACGGGAATGGCATCGAAGTACTGTAAGGATTTTATTTTCTTTGCAGTTATTTTTTATGGTTTATTCTTACATGTTATATTTAATTTGTCTGTGATTAAATTTAACTGTGCTAGCTGTTTGTAAAAATGATATAATAATAACGTTGTTATGCTTGCGAAATATTAAATAGGAGAAAATCTCTAAAATGAATTGATTTTATTTTTATTCAAGATTTTATATTAAGAATGTTAGAGAGAAATATATTATTTTTCATTACAAACTTAAATCTAAAAATTAGATTTTAAGGTTTAGTTATCCGGTCTAATTTAGAGTAGTGTTCTTTTATTTGTTGGTACAATCGCCCGGTAGTTAGAGTGAAACTCTATTTCAAAAGTTTTTATAAGAATTATTATCTGAAAATGTATTGACAACATGTTTTCAGTAGTGGTTTTAAAACTTGAAAGTTAGTACTCGGATAACTAAATTCTTAGGTTTAATTTGGACACCTTGAATAAAGTTTAAACTGTCTAACCCCACCAAAGGTGGCATTTAAATGGTTCATTTTCAATCTCTTAGAAAAAGGAATTAATTTAATTAACCAAATTAGTTATCAACCCCACCCATAGGTGTTAATTGATTTGTTTAGTTAACAAAGAATATCAAACCCCACCAAAGGTGGTATTCATACAAAAAAGGGAGAATCAATAAATATCAATTCATATATTTAATAACTTAGATAATACGAGCAAGCATAATTAACTTAGTTATTATATCCATAAATACTCCACTATTTATAAAAGATAAAATTTGCATGAATGTTTATTGAATCTATGTTTAATTTTCTGTAATTAGATTAAAAACACAAAAACCCCAAAATATCGTGACAGGATGTTTAGGATTTAATTTCGTTTTTAAAAGTTTGAATAATAAATTAAAAACCACATACATTCCTTCCTTAGATCGACCTTGGGAGTATACTTATCATTTTATTCGAAATGATTCGTGCACTTGCGAGAGTTTTATAAATAATAAAACCAAAGTATTGGCAGAATCGGCGATGCCGGTTTTCGTTCATCAGCTACTGGGCATCTACGTGCGCGATTTCCTCCTTTTTGACATTTTTGACCCATTTTGTCCAATTTTTCCATCTTTTTTTACTTTTCCTCATTTAATTTATGAATATATTTGTAATGTATTGCCTCCAATATTTTTCTTTGAGTCTTTAAGTTACTTTTTTAAGTGAAAATACCTGAAAAATAATAAAAATACCCGTGATTTTGAAAAGATAGATTTATATAAATATATGATAAAATCATATAAATATATATATATTTAATCAATTAATGTGCATAAAATCATGGTAATTTTAGTGCTTTTTGAGCACTCATCAATGATAGAGATAGAGCTATGAATGAATATGCAATACCTATGTTGGAAGGGCCGAATCCAAGTATTACAATGCCAAACATTCAAGCTAATCAGTTTGAATTAAAGCCAGTGATGTTTCAAATGCTACAAACAGTTGGACAATTCAATTGATTATCAGCAGAGGATCCTCATCTTCATCTCAGATTGTTTATTGAAGTTAGAGATTCATTTAAGTTCAATGGTGTGATAGAGGAGGCATTTAGGCTTAGATTATTCCCTTACTCTTTGCGAGACCGTGCTTAAGCTCGGCTAAACTCTTTGCCACTTGATTCCATTATAACTTGGAATGGTTTGGCAGAGAAATTCTTGATGAAATACTTCCCATAAACAAAGAATGCTAAGCTTAGGAATGACATTACTTCCTACCAACAACACGAAGGAGAATCTCTATATGAAGCATGGGAAAGATTCAAGGAATTGCTAAGGAAGTGCCATCATCATGGTATTCCTTCTTAGATTCAAATGGAAACTTTTTACAATGGTTTTAATGCTTAAACAAGGACTATCGTTGATGCATCGGTTAATGGAGCTTTGCTAGCCAAATCTTACAATCAAGCTTATGATTTACTTGAGAAAATGGCTAGCAATAATTATCAATGGCCAATGGATAGAATGACAACCACGAGAAAAGTAGCTAGAATGCATGAGGTAAATGATATCACAGCACTTACAGCTCAATTTTCATCTTTGGTTAATCTTTTGAAGGTTCAAAACTTGCCAGCGAGTATAAACTAGGTCCATGATTTAGGGGTGTCATGTGTGTTTTGTGGAGGAGCCCATTTGTTTGATAATTGTCCAAATAATCCTAAATCCATTTTCTATGTGGGTAATGTGAATCGAAACAATAATTCATACTCAAACACATATAACTCAAGATGGAGAAAACATCAAAATTTCTCTTGGAGTAATAAAAATAATTACAGTGGTAATCAATTCAACCGTCAATCGTTTCAACCAACTAGTTATCAACAACCACATCAATCGCAGGACCAAGAGAAGAAGCCACCTACTGAGGACATTACGAATTCCTTAATGGGGATGATGAAAGACTTCATCCAATCAGTAAATACAAAAGTGTTCACTCAAGAGCCTTTGATTCAAAATTTGGAGAACCAAATGTGGCAACTTTCCCAAGCCATAAGCCAAAGGCCTCAAGGTAACCTTCCTTGTGACACAATTATAAACCCAAGAAGAGAAGGGAAGGACCATTGTAGTGCTATAGCCTTGAGGAGTGGTAAAACTCTAGAAGGAGATGAGACTCAAAAGGATAAGTTGGAATATAAGACTAAAAAGGATGAAAAGGAAGTAATGGATAAAGAGAGTAATGGAAAGGAAATAATTCAACCGAAAAATAGCAACCTTTACAAACCCACGATTCCTTTCCTTCAAAGATTGCAAAATAAAAAGTCAGATACACAGTTTTCAAAATTTTTAGAAGTCTTCAAGAAACTACACATAAACATACCATTTGTAGAGGCACTTGAACAAATTTCATCTTATGCCAAATTCATGAAGGATATAATATCAACGAAAAGAAGGCTTGAAGATCATGAAACAATAACCTTAACTGAAGGTTGAAATGCCATCCTTAATATAAAACTACCACAAAAAATGAAAGATCTAGGTAGTTTTGACATCCCTTGCACTATTGGGAACATCTGTTTTGGCAAGGTATTATGTGACTTAGGTTCTAGTATTAACCTTATGCCATGATCGGTCTTCCAGAGATTGGGGGTTGGTAAAGCCAAACCCATTTCAGTAACATTGTAGATGGTA
Organism: Hippophae rhamnoides; assembly: GCA_033030585.1. Taxonomy (NCBI): domain Eukaryota; kingdom Viridiplantae; phylum Streptophyta; class Magnoliopsida; order Rosales; family Elaeagnaceae; genus Hippophae; species Hippophae rhamnoides. The sequence continues at coordinate 41,196,552 of CM065438.1, read as the reverse complement.
TGCAGGTCAATTAAAAGACCCCGAGGTGTGGTAGAAGATTTACTAGTAAAAGTAGACAAATTCATCTTTCCGGCAGACTTCATTGTGCTAGACATGCAAGAGGACTATGAAATTCCTATCATACTTGGTCGTTCATTCTTAGCAACCGGAAGAGCACTCATTGATGTACAAAAAGGTGAACCTATAATAAAAGTACAAGATGAACAAGTAACATTTAATGTGTTCAAAGTAATTAAATTTTCTGATAATGATAATATTGGTGCCTACTTTTCAATAGATAGCACTGATGAGCTAACCACTAATGTGCTTTATGACATGTGCCCTATTGATGCTTTAGAGTCTGTGCTTAGTAATTCTGTAAACACATATACTAATGAATACCAAGACATGCATGTAGATGCACAAATTCATGTTAGTATCCTAACAACACTTATTGAATCACTCTCACTTACGACCTTAACACATGATGCTATGAACAAGGACATTAACTCAATAGAAAACAACTCAACTTGTTTTAATTTTGAAAATGTGCAATCAAAGGTTGATTTTGTGAATTGTGTGAACTTTTTTGGAGGACACGCCTCTCATGTATGTATCAAATACAGTTGTGGAGTATATTGAAATATAAGCTCACGGTTGAAACCATCCATTGAAAAGCCATAAAAATTAGAGCTTTAACCTTTACCTTTTCATCTTCGTTATACATTTTTGGGTGATAACGAGACACTTCTAGTCATAATCTCAACTGATCTAAGTATGGAGCAAGTAGAAGCACTACTAAAGGTGTTAAGGAACTTCAAAAGAGCTATAGGTTGGTCTATTGTTGACATGAAAGGCATAAGCCCATCAATATGCATGCATAAAATCTTGCTAGAAGACAGGGATAAACCCACCAGGGATGCACAACACCGCTTAAATCCCATTATGAAAGAAGTGATGAAGAAGGAAATTGTCAAGTGGTTGGACATGTGCATTATTTACCCAATATCAGATAGTGAATGGGTAAGTCCAGTCCAATATGTACCAAAGAAAGGAGGAATCACTGTGGTGGAAAATGAGTCCAATCAGTTAATACCTACTCGGATTGTCACGGGATGAAGAGTATGTATGGATTTTCGTAAAGTAAATAAAGCTATAAGGAAGGATCATTTTCCTCTCCCATTTATGGATCAAAAGCTTAACCGATTAGTTGGGCATTCTTTCTTTTGCCTTCTAGATGGATACTATAGTTATAACCAGATTGTTGTGGTACCTAAAGACCAAGAAAAGACCATATTCACATGTCTTTATGGAAATTTTGCTTTCAGGAGAATGCCTTTTGGATTATGTAATGCACCTACTACATTTCAATGATGCATGATGGCCATTTTCTCAAACATGGTGGAGAAGCATCTAGAAATCTTCAAGGATGATTTTTCGATCTTTGAAAACTCATTTGATGAATGTCTACACTATCTCTCCCTAGTGTTACAAAGATGTGAAGAAACAAATTTGGTTTTAAACTGGGAGAAATGTCATTTATGGTACATAAAGGTATAAACTTGAGTCACAAAATCTCAACTAATGGCATTGAGGTGGATAGAGCTAAAATAGAAGTGATTGAGAAACTACCACCACCTACCAATGTATGAGGAGTAAGAAGTTTTCTTAGGTATGCAGGCTTTTATCGTAGATTCATAAAAGACTTTTCCCAAATCTCCAAACCCTTGTGTAATCTTTTGGAAAAGGACATGCCTTTCAAGTTTGATGATAAATGTTTAACAACATTTCAAGTGCTTAAAGAGAGATTAGTGTCAGCACCAGTTATAGTCACACCGGATTGGAACAAGCCCTTTGAATTGATGTGTGATGCAAGTGATTTTGCTATTGGAGCTGTTCTTGGACAACGAAGAGATAAAAAAATTTGTGCCATATACTATGCAAGCAAGACACTGAATGAGGCCCAAATGAATTATGCTACTACAGAGAAAGAGCTCCTAGCCATTGTATATGCCTTTGAGAAATTCAGATCTTATTTGGTTGGCACTAAAGTAACTATTTACAAAGATCATTATGCAATAAAGTATCTCATAGTGAAGAAGGATGCAAAACCAAGATTGATAAGATGGGTGCTCCTTCTACAAGAATTTGACTTGGAATTCGTGACAAAAAAGGAAATAGAAAATTAGGTAGAAGACCATCTATCTAGACTAGAGAGAGGATAAAAAATGGATGATAATATGGTAATTGGGGAATCTTTCTCAGATGAGCAACTATTTTCTATAGCTCAAACAGAAGTTCTATGGTATGGAGACATTACAAATTTTCTTGCTGCCAACGTTCTTCCACTGAACCTCACATGGCAACAAAAGAAGAAGTTTTTCCATGACATTAAACAGTATTTTTGGGATGACCCTTACCTCTATAAAGAATGTGGTGATGGTATTTTGAGAAGGAGTGTCCCTAATGATGAAGTTGAAAGTATCCTTTACCATTGCCATATCTCATACTATGGAGGTCACTTTGGGAGCTTAAAAACAACAGCTAAAGTACTTCAATTTGGTTATTTTTGGCCTACACTATTTAAAGATGCTTACAATTATGTATATATATGTGATAAATGTCAAAGGATAGGTAATATTTCAAAAAGAGATGAGATGCTTCTGAACAATATACTTCAAGTGGAATTGTTTGATATGTGGGATGAGAAGCCATTGCTAGAAACAAATGTTATGCAAAGTAGTGATAGAACCACATGGAAATGAATTCAACCAACTCTTTTCCTTATCCCTAAGTGAAAAAGGAAAAAGTCTCAACCGAATAGCATCATTAGTAACTCCATTATGCCTAAAGATGTCACAAATCTCTAAAAAATTTGCTATATGGGAGTTTGGATCATCGTGGGGTAAACCACCAAACTGAACTGATGTTTGAATCATATGAATGATTGCATGCTTAATTTCAAAATTATTGGCTTGAATTGATGGTCTTCTTATGCTTGAATGAATGCCACCAACCATAGGCACTGCATAATCTCTTAAAGATCTTGGTCCCTCCACTTCAGGAATTTCCTCATCCATACTTAGATGTTTTGAGTTTTGTTGTTTATTATTTTTTTTTAATTTTAAAATAGTTCTCTCAATTTCTAGATCTAATGGAACTATGTCAAGACTTCTTATGCTTCGCATACAAAGTCCCACTTTATCCAAAAATCTGAAAAATAAATCTAAAAAAGTAAAAATGCAAATAATAACATAAATAAACACACAAATATAAGCAAATAACAATAAGAAATAAAACAAAATAAATTTTTTTGAACTAAAATCAGATTAATTGTTATTAATATCAACAAAAACTAATAAAACCAATCCCCGGCAACGGCGCCAAAAACTTGTTGTCTCATTTAGAGAACATAAAACGTGCAAGTATACACGATCACAAGTAATAATATGATAAGTAAAATATCATTCCCACAGAGATTTTTTACTAGTGTTCGTTAATTACTAAAATTATTTCAATCTAATTTTATCCAAACAATCGATAATTTGATGCAGTTTGATTAACTAATTTTTATAACAATTTGTAAGAAAATTCTAAGATTGTAGTTTCACTAAATTAATCCACTTGAATCATTATATTTTCTCTTGATTTATGTTCTCGTATTTTAAGTTATTAACCAAGAACTCCTAAATTTATCCATATATCTCTTCCGAGCTCCATATAGACACATCTCATTAAAATAATTCACTATATTACTATGAGAATTAAATTCAACCAGATTTATTAAGTTCTAAGTTCTCAAATAGTTACACATACAATAAAAGTATATTCCTATCCCTTATACATATACGTTATTTTATCACGAGCAATACACAAAAATACCTATTCCAAGTTTATTTAAATATCACATATCAATTAATTAATCTTATGATAATTAAAAGCATTAAGCACAGATAAAATAAACAACTTAAAACCGTTCCATAAATCATTCGAAAATAATTAATTCAAGTTTCATAATTCAAGCTACATTGCAACCCTAGAACAAATAATTTAGTTCATAATAGAAATTAAAATTACAACACAACAATAATCACATAGTTTAGAGAAATAAAATTTAAAAGAAAAATATTAGGAAAAACTCTTTTACGATTCCTCAATGAAAAATAAATTCTTCCCTTTCCTTCTTCTTCGTTGTCTTCTTTCTCTCTATTTCCTAAGATCAAAATATAAAATAAAGGTTCTGCGTGTTGTAGAGAACACGTAGAGAGAAATTGAAAATTCTTGTGAAAAAATGGAAAAACAAGAACTAAAACTAAAAAAAACTCCAAACTCTTTCCTCGCGTCCCCCATATATTCCCCCTATACAATTAATATTATTTTTCTTATCAAAATGCGGGGAAAAAAAATACATGGGACGACTTAAAAGAAATAACACGCGTGAAGACCGTTCTGCATTTTTCTGATTTTGTTTCTTTAAACGCACGACACGTGTCATAATTTAATTGGCGGAAAGATATAAAGAGACATGTGGCAGCCTTTCATTAGTGGAAAGAACGGGCGCATGGAGAACAGATGGAATGCGTTGCACAAGATCTTCGCGCAATGGAAGTGCGTGACAACTAGCTTTGACACGTGGCGACGCAGAAAGAGCTGGTGTGTGGGCGATGTTTCTGTGTTTTTATTTTACTAAATACATGCCACGTGTCATTACATGATTAGATGGAAGATTGAGGGAACATGTGGCTGCTTCTTATTCGGTGGTACGCGATGGTGCACTCTGATGCGATGAACCGCGTCGCACGGGAGTGTAGGAGAGCTGCTCAATGCGCGATAGCTTGATTCCACGCCTGTAAATCTGGATCGTTCACTTGATCCAACGGTGAGTGATGCGCCTCAGGAGAAAATTCTACGCAGCCGATATATGGGTTCCACGTGTACCGAGCCACGTGCTTTAGGAATTCCAGGTGTAGTCACCTTTGTCGCGTCTGGATTGCACACGCCCAATCTTGACATTTGATTGGATGATCCAACGGTTTGTGTTGCGCATTGTGAATATCGCGAGTGGCTCTTCTCCTGCACAGAAATTCAACTTTTATTAATTTCATTTTGACCCACAAATTTAATTCAAATTAATTTCTAATCTTTTGATATTTGTAATTTCACCCATTTTTAATTTCAAATTAATTTGTAAGCTTTTTATAATTGCAATTAAGTCCCCTTTTTTACTAAAATTTATTAATTTACTTGAAAATATATTTATTAAAAACTAATACTAAATATTAATTTAATTAATTAAAAATTAAATAAAAATGTAAAGAACTAGCAATTATAATTAATAAAATAGACGTAATTCACTGTATAAAATACAGTTATCACTAAGGTAACCAACCATGGAGCCATTGAATTAGAAAATAAAGATAAAGAGCAATTTATGGTTAATGGGCGTAGGGTGAAGCAATATTATGAAGATCAATTATCAAATGAAACACTTGTGATAACCTTAGTGGATGTATCTTAGGACTTGATATGATTGTCTAGTCAAGGACGTTAAACATGACGCTGGTTGGGAGGCAACCCAACGTTATTTTACTTATATTTTCATTGTTTTTGTTTTGTAGGTGAATAAATGTGGAGAGCAATGGCACAACAAGAATGAGCATTTCAGTGACAAATGTGGTGTGCCATGACTAAGGGAGTTTTCTTTTCTTTGACCTTTTCATATTTATATGTGCACATTGGGGACAATGTGTAATTTAAGTTTAGGGGAGGGAACTTCATTCTCTACATTAGTATTTAGTATGCATTTTAAATTTTTAGGGATTTTGTTTTAATTTTTAGGTTGTTTTTAATCATGATTTGGGTAGAAATTGATAAATATATGGAAACTAAATACATGCATGCTTGATATGAAACATATAAAATCAATGATAAAAATTGGTTGTCATGACTAGGATCAGGAATGTAACATATTTGTTAAAATATTTACATTAATCATGTGATATGCTTGCTAGTTTTGATTGAATTGATTCAAATTTTATGCACATGTTAATGATTGATTTTGGTGTGTTTATTGAGAGAAAATTTGTAGTGAGTTATGTGAGTCAATTAGATCTACCAAGTTTTAGAATCTATTTGATAATCTCTTGGGGCGAAATCCTAAATAGTATTTAGCAAGAAAATTGATTTAGGCCTTATTTGGATCGATTGAGCCTTTCAAGCTAACAATTGTTAATATCTTTAATCACCCATTTGAGCCTAACAAAGAACCTTTCATATTTGTAAGCCACATTTAATGCCTAACTAATAAGTATTACATTTCCCCTTGCACCTTTAGCTTGTATGAAAAGAAAAAAAAAAGATGCAATCATGTGTTATGCTTTAGAGTAAGGTGAAATGTAATGCACCCCGTAAAAAAAAAGAAGAAGCAAAACTCACAACACAAGTATCCCTCTAAAGAAAAAGAAAATAGAATTGAAAATAAGTTTCAGGGTGTTATGAAGTAACCAAAAACCTTGCATATCCTTGTATTGATGGAACGTTGATTGATAAATATGTGAACCTCTTTATCATAGACTTGTACGACTTTTGAGAGGGATAGTTTTCGTGAAATATGCATGTAATAATAGAAGTATATTTATGAATATACTACCCAAGTTATTTTATTTAGTTATACTTAGCTTTACTTGAGGACAAGCAAAGATTTAAGTTTGGGGGTGTGATGACTCTACGAAAATAGAGTCATTAGCGCACTTTTTTTACTTAATATTTACTTATTTTATTTAATAAATAGTATTTTTATAGCTAAAAAAATAAAATATAAACCTTTTAGTGAAAATGGGTGAAAATATAATTTTTGGAATTTTTTGGGATTTTTCTAGAATTTTTATAGATTTTTTTATGAATTTTTAACGCAGGACCAATCAGAAGTTGCCATGTGACATGCCACGCAAGCTGAGGAGTTGACTGGGCAAGCCACGCAAGCACGTACAATGAATCACGTCGCACCGTGTGAGAGGAGGATGAAACACGCATCACGTGTCAGCACACCATTCAATCCGAGTTCGAAAATCGATCAATATGCCATGCCCCGTGTCACCATTCCATTGCTCCGTGCCTTCCACTCGTGCGCCATATCCGTTCGCGTGAATAACGTCGCAACATGTGTTGCTGACTCGATGAGCGTTGACTTTGACCGGTCTCACATGCCACGTGGTGCTCCCTGATTCGCCCAATGAATTCTGATGCCACATGTCATGTTGTGATTGGCTGAAACTGTTAGTTTTGCTTGTTTTGATCGTAGCCCTTGATTTGAAGCTGATTGGACAGTCCAGATCACACCTGAGCTTTATTTAAGCCCCCAATCACTCTCTAAACCTTAATTAGCCTCCATTAGCATAATTTTGGTAAGTTTTTAGAGCTAAAAATAGAGAAAAATACAGAAGAATTCAAGAGAAAACACAATTTTGGTGGATATTCAAGAGGAAATTAATTCTACAATTCAAGATACTGATTGTATTTTTTTCTACTATTTTCTTTATCAATTTTATGTCTTTCTTTATTAAAAAATATGAATTTTATGAACACAATTATGTGTAATTAATTTATCAATCTAGGAATCTTAGGAACCCAATTTTCACCATTTGATGATCTAATATTTTTTCCAATTATAATATTAATTTAATTATATTATTTAATCTGATTTTTATGCTATTAATTGTTTGGCCAACAATTTATCTATAGAGGTAATTAAATAGATTTGAGAGAATTATTTAATTATTTGTCTTGATTAAATAACATGCATAGTTTCTAGGCAAAGATGTATGATTCTTATGTATGTGATCCATAATTGATGAACTTAATGAGTAGTATGTAATTTAATTAGCATGAGAGTGTGATTAAATTAATTATTATATGGTGTGTAGTTTACTTGAGAGAGAATACATGCTAGGTTAGATTCAATTGATCATGTAATTAATTGATATTATATTGGGGAGATTTTAGCGATTCACATGTTTAGAAAATTGGTTGATTAAGTATTTCTAGATATTTTCTCATATATCTTTTTAGTCGCAAAATCTGATTTAATTAATTATTGCTATTTAACTTTAGTTATTTTAATTTTGCTTCATTAAAATATAAAAACACCAAAAAAATTGATATTTATTATTTTTAGTTTTAAAAATTAGTTTCTAATAAAATAATCTCTATGAGAACGATATTTTCTTATTATTATATTACTTGTTGCGATACATATACTTGCGTATTCATTGCACACACAATTTGTGTGGCGATCATGCTGGACTCGACATTGTGCGCAAGTGCCAACGAGACTCATCATTTTTGACCATTTTAACCCAGTTTGTCCAATTTTTCATTTTTTTTGACTTTTTATCATTTTCTTCTCAACATATTTGTGATGTACTAACTCCAATATTTTTATTCGAGTCTTTAAATTATTTTTGAACAAAAATACCTAAAAAACAATAAAAACATCCGTGATTTCGAGAAGACAAATTTATATAAAAAATGATAAAATTATACAAATACAAATCTATTTAATCTTTTAAAGTACATTAAATCATGGTAAGTTTAGTGCTTTTTAAGCACTCATCACAACCGACAAGGCCTTAATGAGCTACAAAATAATTTTTTCAAATTTTCGTGATCGATCTGATTTTTCACACAAAAATTTCCAATACGTTGCTACATCTTAAAATATTATTAAATTTTTTTAAGATATTTTTATAATTTATTACAAATTATCAAGGTTTTATGAATAGTATTCAAAACAAACTCCCAATTGATTAACAGACCAAGAATAGGGACACTTTTCCCTTCTCAATGTTCCTTATGTGGCTCATTTGAGAAAACATTTTCTCATCTTTTTTTGAGTTTTCATTTTATTGGTGCATACTGGGATCTTTTGGGTTATTTTTTCTACAAACAACCTCACATGGATTCCATTACTCTAAACCTATGGACATATGCTATGGCGATAAACTTTGGGGCACATGTTGACAATCTATGAAAACAGGAGTTCTGTTAGTCATTTCGATAATTTGGATAGCCAAAAATGATATTCGTTTTGAGAATAAACCAACTTCTTTAGGTTTTGCAATCATCATAGTTTGTAGTTTATTTGGGAGGCTTACATGTTATAGCGAGGGTTCATGAGAAATATAGTGAACAATCTTGAGGTGTTATATAGTCTATTAATACAGGCAATCCACGATGGTCTCCTAAGATCATAAAAGTTATTTGATATGCTCTACCTTTAGGCTAGTTGGCTCAAGATTATAAAGGATATGTGGGATATTCAGGATCTCTAGATCCTTTGTTAAATGTTGTTTTTTATTACATTCGTTGTTTCATATGCTATTGAGGTTAAGTTAAAAGTTGGGATCTAAATCGCTTTTTGCTACGTGGAGATAATATATGCAACTTGAGTTAACATTTTAGATAATCTTTCACGGAAATTTCATTGTTTTCATATCTATAAGGATAATAATGTTACAACATATAAAATTTCATTGTTTTCATATCTATAAGGATAATAATGTTACAACATAATATAGCATTAAAGGCTCTTAATATTTGTAATGTAACACGGTGATGAGATGTACCCTTATTAGTAAGTACTTTTGTTTTTTTGATGTTAACCGCTAGATATAAATTCTGTTGATGACTTCTTTATATGAGCATATTTTATTAATATTTAATAATATTTTTAGATGAAAAACTAAATAAGGAGGCTATTAACAAAGTGCCAACCTAAGTAAGATTTCTAACCTGTCTCCAAATTTTATCTCTCCGATAGATGTCCAAAGTTTTTCATGTATTATATTTGGATATCATTATATTCCGTAATGTGAAAGAAAAACAAATCGCCAAAGTCAGAGGTAAAATATCATGGATCTGCACTATGCAATAACAAAAAGCTTCTCCGGAAATAACAACTCACGGAAGGTCGAATAAATTCTAATAGGAGACAGATGGGTGTCTTTATATATATAGAGAGAGTTATCCTTTTTCTGATAATTCACTGAGACAAGAGAGAGGGAGGTGATCATCAAAGTCGTGCGACATGTCGTTCTCGTTCTTCAAGCCGTCAAGGCCTAAGACTCCCCTTGACGTAGCTAAGGCCATAAGGGATAGTCTCATCGCCCTCGATACTAAGACAGTCGTCGAAGTTAAGGCCCTTGAAAAGGTCGGACTTTGTTTTCTCTCATTTCGTTATCGATTTTGACTAATTTCTTTGTATTATCTGTAGTTCTCCCTTTGGGTTCTACTGCTTGAATTCCTTGGCCTGAAATTCGAATTTACTTTATCTTATTATTATATCTCTGCCCAAATTATATTTTATCACTCATATATTCAATTATTCGAGGTGGAATTTGAGACTTTACAAAAGCACTGGCAAAACACCAGGCTTCTAGATTGTTATATCACTCCCCAAGTTTTAGTTGATCATTCGTTCATTGAGTTAGCTATTTGCAGTGAATTTAAGTGAGTTTGTGTTCAAAGAAGCTAGCAGAACCCCATTTATAACTTCAAGGATTGGTTTAGAAGATTATATTTCATCTTAGTTTTAATGCAGAAAGTTCTTGTTCTACGCTGAGAAATTTTACATTTCCAGATCATTAATCACTACCTGCCTTATATTAGTTGATCATTCATTTATTTAAAAACTTGGTGCATTTATTTTTGTGCAAAATTACTATCAAAACTTCATTCAATGAATGCTTGCAAAAAGATTATAATTCTTCAGTTGGTTTTAATGCTTGAATTTCTTCTTCTACGGGATTATATCATCATCGGCCATTTACTAAAATTGATCGTTCATTAATTCAGAACAATTTTTGGGGAACTCAGTATTAGCAAAGCACTGTTAGAGCTTAAAACATGGTTGAAAATGAAAATGAATTTTCATTTGGGTCTAAACGAATGAATTTCTTGTCCTCCCACACAATTATAACATCATTGCCCATGGCCATATATAAATTGCTAACATATTTTCTTGAAGTGTGATGACTGAGTTAGTAATGGGTGGTTTTTGAATAATTACTGTCCATATGGATGCTTGTTTTGTTTAACTATAGGCTATGGAAGAAGTTGAAAAGAATTTTGCAACAATGAGAAGTATGCTTGCTGGAGATGGTGAGGTTGAACCCAATGTAGATCAAGTCACACTGCTTGCTCAGGAAGTTTGTAGAGAGGATGTTATTCCTTTGCTAATTCACAAGCTGCCTGTACTAGGATGGGAAGTAAGTTATTTATTCCGCCCCACTCCCACCCCCACCCAGTAAATAAGAGTGCTTTGCTTGCACTTCCTCAGATTTTAAATAGATGATGTAAATGTTTTTTTTATTTAGGCAAGAAAGGATCTCGTACACTGTTGGTCCATATTGTTGAAGCAAAAGGTTGGATCAACACATTGTTTTGTAGAGTACATCGAGAACAATCCTGAATTGCTAGACTTTCTTGTTGTATGGTATGTTGTTTCCTTTTTGTTATAAATTAGCATTAGCGGAAGCAAAATTTGGGTCCAATTTGGTTGCACAAATATATAATTATGGATAACAACAAAATAATAAGTAATGAGAAAAATAAATGATACACAATGATTTAAGTGGTTCAACCTTTCAATGTGAAAAGTGTACTCTACTGACGACGACACACCACTAATAATCAAATGAAGATATAAACACCAATATTCAAAGAGTTTTACAAAATATGCCAAAATCTAAATACTTTTAGAAAATAAGTCCCTCTAACAAACTCGTTATTTAATCAAATATAACCAAACAAATAAGCTTACTGCATATGACCTCTCTCTTAATTTGCTTTGCAAAATTTGAGAAGAAAAAATGGGAGATTCCTTTGCTGAAATTGGAGTTTGATAGCTCTTTCTTCTCTGTTTTCTTTTGTTCACCAATTGTTGGCTCTTTTTTTTCTCCTTCTCACACTTCACAGACGACTGTGGAAGGGAAACAAATATACATGTATTCGCTAGGGTGCACAAGCTGAAAACAATTGGGCTTTTGTGCCTGAAGTTTTGGGCCAATAAAAATAACAAATCTCCACCTTGGCTCCAAACGGAAGCAAGTTTTTCAAATATGAAATTCCTTAGATTACCAAATAACCATCGTCCAAAGTCCCAAAGGATGATTATTTATTGCAAACACCAATTAAGTCCAAGCAATGCTTGAACTTGTTAAATGGAACTGGTTTGGTTAACATATAAGTTAGATTCTCAATAGTGACTATCTTATTGACTATAATAGCACCTTGAGACATAATGTCACGAACGAAGTGATATTTGACATCAATATGTTTAGTTCATTCATGATACATTACTTTCTTGGTTAAGTGTATCGTACTCTGAGTATCACAAAATATAACAGAAGTATCCTGTTGTAAACCCAAATCACAAACCAAACCTGTAAGCCAAATAGTTTCTTTCACTACTTCTGTTGCTGCCATATATTCTGCCTTTGTCGTAGACAAAACAACTGTAAACTGTAAAGTAGCATTCCAACTAATGGAACAATGGAAAAGAGTGAAGACATAACCTGTCAGAGATCTTCTATCCAAATCACCAGTGTAATCAGAGTATACATAACTAATAACACTGTAACTAGTATTAGAACTTCCATCATATACCAAACCAAAATTAGATGTCTTTCAAATACTGAAGTATCCATTTCACTGCTTGCCAATGACCCTTACCTGGATTACCCATATATCTATTGATAACACTAATTGCATATGAAATGTCTAGACGAGTACAAACCATAGCATATATGAAACTACCAACGGTACTAGCATATGGAACCTGAGACATGTACTGCTTTTCTTCTTCTACTTGTGGTGAAAAATCCAAAGAAAGCCTGAAATGCATAGCTAACGACGTGCTCATAAGTTTAGACTCTTTCATACTAAAACGTTCAAGAATTTTTTCAATATAATTTTTCTGAGTCAAATAAAGCTTTTCCGCTTATCTATCCTTGTAAATTTCCATGCCCAAAAGTTTTTTTGTTGCACCCAAATTTTTCATCTCAAGCTCACTACTAAGTTGAGACTTTAATTTATGAATCTCAGCCTTATTTTTAGAAACAATAAGCATGTCATCAATATAAAGCAACAAATAGACAGATGAATCATCATGGAATCTTTTATGATAAACCCAATTATCATAATCACTCTTAGAGTAACCATGATCAATCATAAAAGAGTCAAACCGCTTATACCACTGCTTAGGGGATTGCTTCAATCCATATAAAGACTTTTTCAATAAACAAACATGATCTTCCTTACCTGGAACAACAAAACCCTCTAGTTGATGCATATATATTTGTTCCTCAAACTCCCCATGTAAGAAGGCTATGTTGACATCAAGTTTTAATTCCATGTCAAACAATGCAACCATAGCAAACAACACACAAATAGAGCTATGTTTCACAACAGGTGAAAATATTTTATTGAAGTCAATACCCTTTTTTTGACAATAATCCTTTGCAATAACACGTGCCTTGAACCTAGCTGCTTCAGCCTCAGGTATACCTTCCTTTTTCTTGAAGACCCATTTGTTTCTAACAATCTTTTGGCCTTTAGGCGGTTTTACCAATTCCAAGTATGATTTTTATGAAGTGATTCAATCTCTTCATTCATAGCAACCAGCCACTGAACTGAATCATCACAAGTGACAATTTCATGATAACTAGAAGGTTCATACACCTCAATAGACTTTGTCACAAACAATGCAAAAGAATCTAAGTTTGCATCTATGTACCTCTAAGGTCATCGAATCTCTCTTAATCCTTTATCCTTAGCGATATTATATGGTTGCTCATGTTGCTCTTCTGTTTCATCATGAGTAGAATCATCTATCTCATCTACAGATGGTTGATTTGAAGTGCCCTCTTGCACTTGACTAGGAGCTTTACTCTTAAGCTTCACCTGCTCGCTCACTAACACTGTGGTCTTTACCTATAACAATAGACCTTTTCTTTTCCAACATAAAAACTCATCAAACTTAACATCTCTACTAATAAAAAATTTAGATGACTTGAGTTCAATATACCTTAATCTATAACCCTTCACCCCAAAAGGATACCACAAAAATATGGATTTTAATGCCCTAGGTTCAAGTTTACCATCATTAACATGAACATAAGCAGAACAACCAAAAATTTTCAAATCAGAATAATTAGCAGGAGTACCAGAGAATACCTCAAATGCTTGATTTTCTTGCCTGTTTGATTTTCTATACAAGCCTTGAATTTTACAAATTTTGAGGACACATCATTATTGTTTTTCAGAAAATACACTCAAATATGACGTGAGAAGTCATAAATAAAAGTCAACATATACCGGGCACCATTTTTAGACACAACACAAGAAAGATCCCAAAGATCTGAATGAATATAATTAACAGTACTTTTCGTTTTATGAATGGTTGTACTAAACTTGACCCTACGATACTTTCCATAGACACAGTGCTCATAGAAATCAAGTTTTCTAGTTTTTTGACTACCAATCAAATCCCGTTTGCTCAAAATAGACATCCATGTCTCATTCATATGCCTTAATTGTAGATGCCATAATCGAGTAATATCTGAATCTTGATGTGATGAGGACGAAATTGAAACACTGCCAATAACAGTGTTACCCTGAAGCACATATAGGCCACGCGACAATTTCCCATCAATAACAATGAGAGCACCCTTACTAACTCTTAAAACTCCTCCTTTAGCTACATACTTGTAGCCTTGTGAATCAAAAATACCCAAAGATATTAAGTTCCTTTTCAAATCTGGAACATGACAAACATCTTTCAAAGTCCTAACAATACCATCATGCATCTTAACTCAGATAATACCAATACCAATAACCTTGCAGGACACATTGTTTCCCATCAAGACAACACCCTCATCAATAGACTAAAATAAACGAATCTCTACTGGGACACATATGGTAAGTACAACTTAAATCAAGAACCAAAACATCTCCAGGAGATTCAATAGATACCGATAGAACATTTTTACCATCGAAACTAGAGCTATCTGCAACACCAGCAACATCATTAGTATCAGAAGATGTGGCAGATTTTCCTTTATCTTTGAGTTTCAGACACTTTACTTTCCAATGCCCTTCCCGACGGCAATAGTTACATTTATCCTTTTGTTTTCTAGATTTAGATCTAGACTTTCTTCTATTATTGCTTGAGCCTTTTTCTTGATTTCTACCTCCGACAAATAAACCACTGTTGTTATCATTGTTGCTTGTAGACACCTTTTTCTTCGACTCTTTGGAATTCAAAGTTGCTTTGACATCCTTCGAAGAAATAGTGTCTTGCCTATATAGTATGGTATCAACAAAATGTTTAAATGGATGAGGTAAATAACATAATAGAACTAAGGCCTGATCCTTATCATCAATCTTAACACCATCATATTTTAGATCATCAATAATTTTAGTAAATTCATCAAGGTGATCGTGTAAAGGTGTACATTCTGACATTGTGAATGTATTCAAACGCTATTTCAAATATAACCGACTTGTTAAAGATTTCGTCATATACAAATTTTCCAATTTAAGACATAACCCAGTGGGAGATTCCTCGTCACCAACCTCGCGTAATACCTCATCAGACAAGGATAGCTGAATTGAATTGAGAGCATTTTCCATCAATGCATTTTTTTCTTCATCAATCAATTTTTTTGACAATTTATCCTTACTTTTGAGTGTCTTAATGAGCCATTTTTTAACTAATACGGCTCGCATCTTCATTCGCCAGAGACTAAAATCATTCCTACCATTGAATTTCTTAATTTTGTATTTTGTTGCCATGACAGAAAACTTAATATTAAATAAACAGAAGCACAACCTAGAAAATATGAAACCAATCAGATAACCAAAAGCTCAAAATAAATCTAAAAGAGCAAACTTGATCGGTTCCAATAAATAACAAAATAACCTAATGTTCTGATACCAATTTTTTTATAAATTAGTACTAGTGGAATCAAAATTCGGTTCCAATTTAGTTGCACAAATATATAATTATGGGTGACAACAAAATAATAAGAAATGAGAAAAATAAATGGCACAATGATTTAAGTGGTTCAACCTTTCAATGTGAGAAGCCTACTCCACTGAGGACGACATACCGAGGGAAATCTACAAATAATCAAATGAAGATACAAACACCAATATTCAGAGAGCTTCACAAAATATACTAAAATCCAAATACTCCTAGAAATTAACTCTCTTTAATTTATTAGTAATATATAGCAAGATAAATTAATAAACTTGTTATTTAATCAAATATTACTATATAAATAAGCTTACTGTATATGGCTTCTTTTTTAATCTGTTTTGCAAAATTTGAGAAGAAAAAATAGGAGATTCCTGGGTTGAAAATGGAGTGTGGTAGCTCTCTCTTCTCTGTTTTCTTTTGCTTAGCGGCTGTTGACTTTTTTCTTCTTCTTCTCACACTTCAGAGACAGCTGTGGAAGGGAAACAAATATACATGTATCTGCTATGCACAAGCCGAAAACAATTGAGCTTTTGGGCCAATAAAAAATAACACTTTTCTTTTGTCCCCCACCCCCTCTTGTGATGTACTTTTGCATTTTACCTTTTTTAGTTTACTTTTTTTGTCCAACTTTCCTCTGCCTTTGTTAGGAAAATTTAATGGCTTGTTTGTAGCTTGCTTGTCACTCTCGGGAATCTTTTTCTTGCATGAGCATGTGGCTATTTTAGCATAAGCTTTCATAAATGAAGACCGTTACAATGCCGCCAGATAGTGTATATGATTTTTTTTTATTTTTTTCATTCATCTTGTTACGTAACTGGACTGCTAACTATGCTTTTATGCTTTGTTTCTAAAATGTGGCGCAAAATGATATACTCCTATCTGAGAACTCTGAAATAGATTACAATAAATATATTTTATGGGTGAATCTATAACAAGTAAAAGCATATTTAATGGATATTCGGCATATTCTTCCCAATCCATACATGGTGATATTCTCGGGAACTATGGGCAATTTCTTGGTAACTTATACCATCGCAATAGATCAGTTTTTTAAACATTTTTATTACTGAGCAAATGGTCCAGTGGGAGACTAATAACGACCCACTATTATGAGATGGATATTGTCTTGGATGTTCCTTCATTTCCATTTTATGATGTGTTTTTATTTAATTTGAATGTAGGTGATTTGTATTATATTTAGAAAAATGCTTTCTTGATGCAGCTATGATAACAAGGAAATTGCCTTGAACTGTGGAAATATGTTGAGGGAATGCATTAAGTTTCCATCACTTGCAAAGTAAGAATCCAAAACACAAATTTTTTTCTTTTTTACTTTCCTTTGGTTTTCCCATGCATTTGTGAATTTCTATGGAAGGTCCTTCATGCCTTTACTGACTTTGCTTGTACTTGCATATGAAGTTTTTTGTTATCTTGTTTAGGTTATAGTTTAATTTAATACGACTACAGGAATGTAGGGTCTTTCGTAAACTTGCACAATTGCATGTGGATTTGCATGACTGTGACATGTTTTCCACCTCTAAAGCATAACTGAAAAACATATATAGTTTAAAAGTGTTGTAACACAGTTTTCACAGAGAATGAGAGCCAAAACCGTCCTTTGTATGAATTTTCCAGCTTAGCCATGGTAGGATTGTTATCAGGGTAGCACACTAAGAATGCCCATAATCGTAGAGGACGAATTGTCCTAGAAAACTGGAATCTTTTCATATGAAATGCCACATTGTTGTTTGAAGATTTTAAAATCTGTAAGAATATAAATTATTTCCAAAGGAGTCAAACTTCTCTCTTTTTATTTTGTCCCTGCTAAGCTGAATCAGTATTTTGCTGCTCTTGCCCTTTTCCTTTCATGTGGTCTTTCTAGTTGGATGAGTATTTTCAATTATTCATACATTTGATGTTTGTAGTGATATTCCAGATACATATTGGAGTCTGCAAGCTTTCAGTTGTTCTTTAAATTTGTGGAGTTGCCTAACTTTGATGTTGCTTCTGATGCATTTTCTACTTTTAAGGTCAGATCCCTGAGTTTCTTATATATTTTTTTAATCCAGCTTTCAAACTCGAGAAATATGTCTAACGGTTCTTTTCATGTCCTAATTTTGCTTGGCAGGATCTACTCTCTAAGCACAACTTCGTGGTCTCTGAATTTTTGACTGCTCATTATGACGAGGTTCTACACCTTTTTAAAATTCTCATAAGTTCTGATGTTACCTAGGCACTTGCAAGTTTTTTTGCCTTAATTTGTTTATATTGATTGAAATTTGTGAAGCGAGTAGACCTTCATTAACAAAGCTTCTTGGCAACAATCTAATAATCTTAACATCTGCTATTCAGGAGACAAAACCAAGCAAACCTGCCCGGATTGAAGATAGTTTTTCTTTAAATATTTGTTATATTACTGAAGTATTAATCTTTTTGCTTATATAATAAGAAACCTTCATTTCAGTTTTTTGATGTATATGAAAGACTATTGTCGTCTTCTAATTATGTTACAAGAAGGCAATCTTTGAAGGTTGGTTCTTATTTTAGGTTTTCCAGTTTTTCAGTTCTGCTCTATTTCTAAAATATGTAAAATATAGATTGTTCTTATTTTAGCTTCTCTTGGAATTTCTTTTGGAGCCGCCAAATGCCCACATAATGAAGCGCTACATTTTAGAAGTTCGCTACTTGAAAGTCACGATGACATTGCTCAAGGTATAACAAATGTACTTCTATTTTTTTTCAGTCAGTTGTTTTATCACCTTGTTTAGGTGACCAATCCAAGGGTGGTGCAGCTTGTGCAAGTACCTTTGTTTTCCTAGTTGATCCAACACCTGTATTTTACCCCAAGCATGCTCCTTGGTTGCCTCATTATAAGATTTCTTCATTTCTATTTATAATCAGAATACACAATCAAGCTATTGAGTCTAAAAAGAGTTTCTTGTGTGCCGAGTGGAGCCTCTGTTCTTCAAAATAATTCTTTTCTTGCACTCAGCATTACCATGTGGTGTAAAATTCTTTCATGGCTGTACATATTCTGGCTGATTTCAATGTCAGTCTGCTTCCTTCGGTCAATTTTCAAGCAGTTATAATGTTATTTTTATTAACCTTGTCTCGCAGCAATATAAAGGACCAGTTCTGTTTTTTATATGTTTTGGGCTATATTATAATATTGTTTTCTGCTGTTAAATATTTTCTACCTTTTTTTATCATAATGAGCAGGATTCAAGCAAAAATATCCAAATCTTGGCATTCCACATCTTCAAGGTACTTTCCTGGTCCTTTAGCCACTGTGTCTCTCCGTCTATTTTTTCATTGATGTACTTTAAGTGTCTTTCCTTGTATGCTTATGAATATAAGATAGAGTTTGAGAGATGCCATAATTGGATTCGATGCACGTGCCAAAATGTCAATACTTTTTATGTATACTTTGAATAACTGATGTACTTCTGGCTTAAGCTATGTTTCACTCTGATTTCAAATCCTACTCTCTTGCTTTTTCTTTTATTTTCTTTCTTTCTTTATATTTAAGTGCATTCTAAGAGTTGTACTTTATGTTACAAGTGGCAATTCTTAGCAGTAATAGTGTATTTGCTTTAACTTTATCTTTTTAGGCAGTGATTCTCATTCACCCATCATAGTTTAGCATGGAGAAAACTAAATGGGGACTAGGTCTTGTTCTGTTGCCAATAAGGGTGATCTGGTGAGATATCGAACTTTTTTCTCTTACGGGTGGTAATTTTTGACACAATCCGAGAACAATTCAAACCTAAAATAACACAACATAAGAACAACTCAAACCCGAAATAACACAAACGCAAGAACAACTAACCCATCCCATTTAACCCGTTAGCTATATGGGTCAAATATAACACGATAACTCAAATCAACCCGTTAAATTAATATTTTCACCCTTAGTTTCCATTAATTGATTAAGTGAAAAGTCTTCTCAATTTGCATTAATGGATGAGTTTGAGTGTAAACTGTGAGAGGTCTAGATGTCTAGTGTAAGTCTTGGGTTGCTGACAATGATGGTTCAGTCAAGATTGATCACTTTTTGTTTTTTCTACAAAGATTGAACTTTGTTTTTGAACCAAAAAATAGATTAAACCTTTCTAACAAAGGCGTCAATAATCTAAGTGGGTAATTCTCTTTATGGAGCACATATAAAATTAGGAAGTACTAGAATGTCCCTGTTGTGATAATTCTTCAAGTATGGCTCTCTTTATGTTATGTATAATTTGAGAAAGGAAACCGAGAGAGAGGAAGAGTTGATTTGATAAATTCTTCTATATCTTTTATTGATTTCATTGAGACTATATATAGCCTTACAAGGAAAGGGAAAAACAGAAAAAGACTAACAAACTCTACAGTGGCGCTTGGTTTACGGAATGAGAATGAGAATAGGAAGAAAACAGTTTTATTTGGTTTGATCATTGGAATCAAAGAAAGAATCAGTATTATAGTGTTTGGTTTACAACTAGAATGAAATGAAAAACATTATATATTATCTTAATATCCTTATATTGAGTAAAATTTAAATAATAGTTTAAATAATAATATTTAATTATTATTTTTTTGTCAGATAAAATACATTATTGAAATCATTATTTTTCTAAATAATTATTATTTAAAAATAAAATATATTATTAAAATTATTATTTTTCTAAATAGGGTTTAGGGTTTTGAGGTTTGAGGTTTGAGGTTTGAGGTTTGAGGTTTGAGATTTTGGATTTGGGATTTGGGGTTTAGGGTTATATTTGTGGGTTAAAATTAAGGTTAAAATTATTATTTTTCTAAATAGGGTTTTAAGGTTTTTGGATTTGTGATTTGTGATTTGTGTTTTGTGATTTGTGTTTTGTGATTTAGGGTTTAGGGTTATATTTTTAGGTAAAGGTTTAGGATTAAAATTATTATTTTTCTAAATAAAGTTTTGGGTTTTGGGATTTGGTATTTGGTATTTGGTATTTGGGGTTTAGGGTTTAGGGTTATATTTTTAGGTTAAGGTTTACGATTAAAATTATTATTTTTCTAAATAGGGTTTAGGGTTATATTTGTGGGTTAAGGTTAGGGTTAAAATTATTATTTTTCTAAATAGATTTTAGGGTTTTGAGATTTGAGATTTAGGGTTTAGGGTTTAGGGTTATATTTGTGGGTTAAGGTTTATTAATAAATTATTATTTTTCTAAATAAGGTTTAGGGTTTAGGGTTGTATTTGTATGTTAAGATTTAGGGTTAGAATTATTATTTTTCTAAATAAGGTTTATGGTTTTGGGGTTTAGCGTTAAAATTATTATTTTTTTAAATAGAGTTTATGGTTTTGGGATTTGGGATTTGAGATTTGGGATTTAAGGTTTAGGTAAGATTTAGGATTTAGGATTTAATGCTTAGGATTTAGGGTTTAGGGCTTAGGATTTTGGGGTTTAGGGTTATATTTGGGGTTAGGGTAAAATTGGAAAAAAAATTGCGATGGGAATGGAATCAGAATTCCTTAACTCCATGTTTGGTTGGAAGGAATGGAATAGAATCAAAATTGATTCCTTTCATTTTGTGTGTTTGGTTGGACAGAATAGGCGGACGAAATGGAATTGATTACTAAAAGAGAAGGAATCACAATTCCTTTTCCTCCTTTTGATAATCAATAATGTATTTTGTCTGACGAAAAAATAGTAATTAAATGACATTATTTGAACTTTACAGCATGTAGGGGTATTAAGGTCATTTACAGCTTTTTATATTCCATTCTAGTGGCAAACCAAACACTGTAATCCTGATTCCGAGCTTGATTCCAGTGGTCAAATCAAACAACATTGTTTCCTTTCCATTCTGATTCTGATTCCGATTCCGATTCCATTCCACGAACTAAACGCCACCTAAGGGGAGAAGGAATTCTGATTCCTTCCCTTTAAGGAATTCTGATTCTTTCCTTTTACCCCATGTTTGGTTGGAGGGAATGGAATGGAATCATAATTGATTTCTTCCATTTTGTGTGTTTGGGTGGACAGAATGGAGGACGGAATGGAATCAGATTACTAAAAGAGAAGGAATCACAATTCCTTCTCCCCACCTTGGTAATCATAATTTCATTTCCATCTAAACTTTTTTTTTCCAATTTTACTCTCACTTAAAATATAACCTTAAACTCAAATCCCAAATTCTCAAACCCAAAATTCCAAAACCCTAAACCCTAAATCCAAAATTTCAAAACCCTAAACCCTAAATTTTTAAATCCTAAATCCAAACCCTAAATCCCTAAACCCTAAACCTTAAAACATAAATCCCAAAAGCCTAAATCTTAAACCCCAAATTTTAAATCCTGAAACCCTAAACCCCAAATCCCTAAACCCTAAACCTTAAACCCTAAATCCCAAATCCCTAAACCCCAAATCCCTAAATCCCTAAACCCTAAACCTTAAAACATAAATCCCAAAACCCTAAACCCTAAACCCTAAACCTTAAAACATAAATCCCAAAGCCCAAAACCCTAAAACATAAATCCCAAAACCCTAAACCTCAAATTCTAAATCCTAAAACCCTAAACCCTAAATCCAAAATTCTAAAACCCTAAACCAATTTTAGAAAAATAATAATTTTAACCCTAAACCTTAACCTACAAATATAACCCCAAATCCTAATCCCTAAACCCTAAATCTCACATCCTAAACCTCAAAACCCTATACCCTATTTAGAAAAATAATAATTTTAATAATATATTTCTTTTTAATTAAGTAATAATTATTTAGAAAAATAATGATTTCAATAATGTATTTTGTCTGACGAAAAAATAGTAATTAAATGACATTATTTGAACTTTACAGCATGTAGGGGTATTAAGGTCATTTATAGCTTTTTTCATTCCATTCCAGTGGCAAACCAAACACTGTAATCCTAATTCCGGGCTTGATTCCAGTGGTCGAACCAAACAAAATTGTTTCCGATTCCGATTTCGATTCCGATTCCATTCCACGAACCAAACGCCATCTTAAGGAATTTTGATTCCTTCTCTTTTAGGAATCGATTCCATTCCAGTCTCACTTTTTAGCTTAACCAAACATAAAATTGGCAAGAATCAATTTTGATTCCATTTTATTAGGGTTATCATAACAACTTGCATGGTCCCCCTTAACACACGCCCTATGCTGCCTCGTTGTGCACTAATGCACGCCAGCCTAAATAACTCTGCACCCACATGCGCGCCCTCCAGCCTTGCTCAACCAACTCTGCACACACGAGAGCATAACTAACTCTGCGCCAACGTGCGCGTGCTCCAGCCCTACCTAACCAACTCTGTGCATACGAGCATCCTCAAGGCGCATGCCATGGTTGGCACGTATCAATTCCCCGCTCTTGAGGATCCTTGTTCACAAGAATAAAATCAGGATAGGTTTTGGTGAAACGCCACTCATTTTCCCAGGTGGCCCCTTCTGCCGGTGCATCGTTCCATTTCACAAGGATTTCAGGCTTGGGCTAATACTTCCTTTTTTGGATCACACGTTGAGCCAAGATGGCTTCTAGTTGGGGAAACATAGTAGAGTTGTTCGAGAATGGAGGAAGTTGGGAGAAAGGTTGAGTGAAGGGTCCCAAGTGCTTCTTTAATAAGTTGCATGAACGACATTGTGAATTTGGGAGTCAGGAGGTAGAGCTAGCTTGTAGGCTACTGCACCAACTCGGGCCACTACTCTCTATGGGCCATAGTAACGTGGAGCGAGCTTCATGGAAGAGCAAATATCCATTGAAGATTGTCTATAGGGTTGGAGTTTCAGGTACACAATCCTCTTCCATGAAAGAGATCTCACGCCGGTGTTGATTAGCCTGACATTTAATGCGATTTTGCGCTTGCAGAAGGTTATGGCATAGGTCATGCATAATAGTGTCTCGATCACGCAAGTATTCATCTACTATTGGAACGTGAGAAGTTTCTGGAACATAGGCTAGCAAATATGGTGGAATGCCATAAATTACCTCAAATGGTGTCATCTTAGTAGATGCGCGAGTTGAGGTGTTGTAGTTGAATTTAGTACAAGGAAGCCATTCAACCCATTGCCTTGGTTAATCACCAGTGAAACAACGTAAATACTACTCTAGAGTGCGGTTGACAACTTTTGTCTGGCCGTCTGTTTGAGGGTGGTAGTTGGAACTCATGCACAATTTGATCCCTTGCAGCTAGAACAAGGCTCTCCAAAATGAACTAATAAATACTTTATCACGATCACTAACTATGGAAGTTGGAATGTCGTGTAGACAAACCACATTGGCCACAAATGACGTGGCCACAATCAGTGCAATAAAAGGGTGTTTCATGGCAATGAAATTGGCATATTTTGTCAAGCGATCCACAACTACCATGATCACGATGTATCTCTTAGAGGATGATAGGCCTTCAATGAAATCCATTGAGATTTCAATCCATATTTGGGTAGGGATTGGTAATGGTTGAAGCAACTTGACTCTGGTTTCATACAATCAGTTTTGAACCGTTGGCATATAGTACATAGGCGTAGGAATTCCTTCACCCTTTTGCGCATGCTAGACCAGCAAAAGTTTTGTTTGATGCGAGATAGGATTTTGTGAAACCCAAAATGCCCTCTTATAGATGTGGAATGGCAATCAACCATTATCTTAGGGATCAAAGATGAGTTAGAGCTCAAATATACCTTGTTACCTTTGAACCATACTACATCTTGTTGGAGCAATTTGTGGGCAGCTGAAGTGGAAGATTTAGTTAACAGTTCTTCATAGAAGGGGTCTTGTTGCACTTCTTTTTGAAGCATGTGCCACTAGTCTGTGTGTGGTTGAGAAATGGATAAAAATTGAAATTCAACTACATGTGATAGGGAATCTACACCTTGGTTTTCCGGTCTATGTTTTTATTCAATTTCATAATCATAACCAAGGAGTTTTGGCAACCACCTTGTTTGTGCTGGGGTGGTGATATATTGTTCCAAGAGGTACTTGAGGTTTTTTTATCAGTGCGGATTGTAAATGGTTTTCTCGACAAGTATGGGCGCCACACTTTGATGGCCTTGATGATGGCACATTTCCTTCTCATAGGTGGATAAGGCCAATGCTGATCCTTTCAAAACTTCACTAAAGTATGCCACTGGCTTGTTTTCTTGGATAAGGATGGCCCCAAGACCAATTCCACTAGCATCACATTCAATCATAAACCGTTGAGTAAAATCTGGTAAGCGCAAGATTGGTGGGGATGTTAAGGCTTCTTTAAGGTGTTTGAAGGCCTTCTCAGCTGTCTCATTCCATTGGAATTCTTCCTTGCTCAACAAGCGGGTTAAAGGGGCTGTAATACTGCCAAATTGATGTATGAATTTTCTGTAATAGCTAGTTAACCCGAGGAACCCTCGAACTCCTTTTGTTGTGGTTGGGGTTGGCCAATCAATGACAAATGGTATTTTGGCAGGATCAATTGAGACACTTTGCTCTGAAACATGTCCCAAGTTCTCCACCTGTAACACTCCAAATTTGCATTTGGACTCCTTAGCGTACATGTTATTAGTTGATAAGATTTGGAGAACAGCTCGTAGATGCACTAGGTGGTCTTCCCACAATCATGATTATATCAGAATGTTATCAAAGAAAACCAAAATAAATTTTCGAAAATAGGACCGAAAGAGGTCATTCATGAGGCTTTGGAAAGTTGATGGAGCGTTGGTGAGACCAAATGGCATCACTAGGAATTCATAATGGCCTTCATGTGTTCGAGGCTCTTAGGAATGTCCTCTTCATTGACTCGTATTTGATGATACCCTGAACGTAAATCAACTTGGAAAAGACCTTAATTCCTTGGAGTTCATCTAATAGTTCGTCTATAACAAGGATGAGATATTTATCTTTAATTGTGTTATCATTCAGATCCCTACAGTCTATAGTCCACACAGAACCTCCAGGTTCAAGATTGCAAAAGTTACTTGACCATCTTTTCTATTTTTGTTTTCTGGTAATATGGGTAACAATAAGGCCTTACATTGACGGGCCCTGCACTAGGCTACAATGGGATGCAATGATTATGCAATCGCCTAGTTGTAAACGGGTAGGCTGTTCAAATACATGTGAGAACTCTATGAGTAGATGCCTTATCTATGGGGGTTTGAATTGGTTTTAGGGCTGCCAAGGCTATCTGAGGGAATGATTTGGAAAAATAGCCCAGTGCTTTGTAGCTCATTGAATTCCTTGTTAGTCAGAGCTGCAATATTGAGTTGTTCTAGTCCTTGAAACGTATGGTAGGTTCCTCCTACCTTGAAGCTTAGGGTGAACTTCTTATAATCTATCTCAATAGGGCCAAGAGTTTCAAGCCATTGGACTCCTAGGACCACTTGGCATGTTGCAACAGGAAGCACATAGTAATTTGGATTGATAGGATACCTTTGAATGGAGAGGGTGAGGCTACTGCACTATCCAACACATTCTACCTTCTCATGATTAGTCACCATGACTTCAAGTCTCTTATTCTTTACTATGGTTAAGCCAAATCGAGAGATTAAGGCTTGGTCAATGAAGTTCTGGGTACTACCTCCATCTATCAATGCTAGTACCTTTTTATTTTTTAGCTTACCCATAACCTTGATGGTTTATGGGTGCGTAGTGCTTGCTATGGCATGGAAGGAAATTTATGGTATTAATTTTTGAGGCTCTAGTTCAGGAAGGGGTTCTTCCATGTCATCTGGGGAATCCTGAGGTGAATCCTCAATCATGAATAGTTGAGATCGTGTACAGCGATAGCCAGCCACAAACTTCTTATCACAGTAATAACATAATCCTTTGTCCCTCCTCCGTTGACGTGCTTCCTGGTTGGTAATTCGTCGAAAGAGCACTGATGGGGGGAGCTCCTAACACACTAGTTGTGGAGTTGGATGGATGCCTTGGTGGCATTGATGGGGGCTGGAAGCGAGGAGGTTGAGTGGAATTCTTTTGTAGTTGATTTCTTTTTTCAATCAACTTGGCTACTCTAATGACATCAGCTAATGTTCGAGGTTGCTTGATTTTGACATTAATGTGAATTTCATCTCTAAGTCCAGCAATGAAATAGCGAATCATGAACTCTTTTGGTAAGCCATCAACTTTATGGGAAAGCTTTTCAAAAGCTTCCTGATATGTTGCGATGTTCGTGGTGTGTTTAAGGCTAGTCAAGGCCTTGGAAAGATCCTTGTAGTCCGTTGGACCAAATCTCAATTGTGCAGTCTTGGTGAACTTATCCCAAGTGAGTGGTCCACGTAATTTGGTCAGCTACCGGTGCCATTGCAAGGCAATGTCTTCCAAATGGAAGGAAGTCAACTGTACGTACTGGTCAGGTGCAACGTTAGTGAATTCAAGTATTGCTCTCTCTTAAAAATCTAGTTGGTGGGATCCTCACCAACAATTTTGTGAAAGACGGCTTCAGGTGTGGGTGAGGGTGGTCTGGGTTGGATCGAGAAGTGTGTGGATGAAGGTGTAAGGGTTCATCCCTTGCAAATGGGTTGATCTCAGGTGTGTTACGAGATGCACGCAAGGTCTGTAGCTCGGTGAGCACGGTCTATAAGTTAGTACCAACTTGTCGAAGCTAGTCTCAGGTCATTCGAGAGTTTCCATGACATCATTGCGAAACTCAACATTGGACTTGTCTCATGTATCCATGGCTTTGATACCAAAGTTATGTATAATTTGAGAGCGGAAAATTGAGAGAGGAAGAGCTGATTTGACAAATTCTTGTATATCTTTTATTGATTTTGATGAGGCTATATATAGAAAAAGAAAAATTGAAAAAGACTAACAAACTTTGAATTCATAACAACCTACGTGGTCCTCTCCTAACACACCCTACTGTTACGTCCCGCTCAAATCGTCCATTAAAATCCAAAGCAATGGTGCTTGCCTTAAGGATCTAGGCTTTTCTACATGGCAAAAATCTAGAGTGGTCTAGAGATGTCTAGAAGGAGCTAGAGTTGGATGGACTCAACTCAAGCCTTGAAGACTCTAGAATGTTTTAGAGTACGCTGGAAGGTGCTGAAATATTCTAGAATGTATTGGATGGTTCATGAAGGATGTAGAAGTCTCTAGAAGCTTACGGAACATCCTAGAACTTGCATGAAGGAACTAGACACTCCTAGAAGACTCTAGACTTGGCTAGAAGGTCCTAGAACCTTGTGACATGTTGTAGATAAAACTAGAGCATTCTTGTACATTCTAGACATAGAAAGATCTAGAAAATTGTGGCATAGTCTTAAGCTTAGTGTCACACTATAAATAAACCTATTGGTCTTCATTTGTATGCATCCTTGGAAATCTTTGGGAAGTTGTAAGATAATTTCTCTTTAGAGCAATACAAGGCATTTTTTACAAACTCTCTCTAGTTCTTACTTTGCTCTTGAATCCTCTTAATCTCTAACTCTCTTTCTAATCTCTTTAGAGAGTTTCGTTCGGTTAAAAGGCAGGCTTAGTGCAATGGACCGTACTAAGTTTCACACGATCGTTATTTGAAATTTAAGGTCGTGATAGTTGGTATCAGAGCTTTAGGTTGAAGCATTACTATCTTAGGCATAATGAAGAACACTGTCCCAGCTACACCAAGTGTGGACGTTCTACCAATGGAACGTGGCCGTGAGGAAGTTCGGAAACCACCAAAGGAATCTCGAGTCAAGTCGAAAGACATGCTTTCTAGCTTAGAAGCACGAGTTGGGAGTGCGTAGGACAACTTAGGAGAGCTGTTTGACCGGGTGGACAACTTGGAGGAATGTTGCAACGGCTTGGAGGCTGAGGATGTGGAGATCCATGGAGCAATCAAGATGTCCCTCAACGAGCTAGATGGTGGGTTAAGGCAAGAGATTGATGGGTTGAAGGCCAAGCTTACCAAAGTATGAGACCTTGTCCAAAGAGAAGTTGCTAACGTGTTACTTAGAATGGAGGATATGGGAGGTGACCTAGCTCTTTGTAAGCGGGCTATGGCCGTGGGAACTAGCACAACCACCATCATAGAGGCAAAGAAGGTGGATGTTCCCAAGCCAAAGACCTTCAACGGAGGCATGGTGATGTGCAACAAGGGGTTTGCACAATTGAAACCTTTGTCGATTTTAAAATAGAGTTCAAAATGCAGTTCTTCCCTGTAAATGCTGAAGAGGAGGCAAGAGGTCGACTGCGACGGTTAAAGCGGACAGGTAGCATAAGGGACTATGTGAAGGAGTTCACAACCTTACTGCTTATAGTCCCTGACACATCAGACAAGGATGACCTATTCTTGTTCATGGATGGTGTCCAATCGTGGGCTAACCTCGAGCTCAAGCGATGTGGTGTCCAAGACTTATCTTTAGCCATTGCGGTTGCGGAAAGCTTTATTGACTACACCATAAACAAAGAGAGCTCAAAGGCCACATATAGAAATTTTGTTGGAGGAAAGAGTGGGGGAGGCCATGCTAAAAGTCATGGACCCAAAAATAACAACGAAGGTTTCTCGTTTAAATCACGGGATAAGGGGAAGGAAAGGGAGGATCGTGGTGCCTCGAAGCCCCGTGTGACGTGTTTCATATGCGACAGACTGCATTGGGCATGTGAATGTTCGAAAAGGAAGGCCCTAAGTGCCTTAGTTGCCTCCATGCATGACCAAGGCGGAGGTGAGACGAACGAAGGTGCAAAGGTGGGTTCTTTGCGCCTACTTGGTGTATTACAAAGTGCCCCGAAAACTCCCAAAGGCTTGATGTTCGTAGATGCAACCATCAACGGAAAGGTCCCCAAAGCTTTGGTTGATACAGGTACATCTCATAACTTTGTTTCATTGGAAGAAGCAAAGAGACTCAACCTTAAGGTTGTCAATGGAGGTAGATGCAACCATCAACGGAAAGGTCCCCAAAGCTTTGGTTGATACAGGTACATCTCATAACTTTGTTTCATTGGAAGAAGCAAAGAGACTCAACCTTAAGGTTGTCAATGGAGGAGGATCGCTCAAAGCAGTTAACTCGGCAGCACTACCTTTGCATGGAGTTGCTCATGGAGTTAAGGTCAGTCTTGGTGCTTGGACTGACAAAGTGGACTTATCAGTGACGCTTATGGATGACTTCTCAATAGTATTCAACATAGAGTTCTTGGACTAGGTTAGAGCTTTCCTTATGCCATGCTCAAACTCTATGTGCATCATGGATGGTTCAAAGGCTTGTGTGGTGTCGACGTAGAGGACCACCAGACCTACTACCCAAGCTCTCTCAGCACTTCAATTCAAGAAGGGATTGAAGAGGGACAAAAAGAGTTACTTGGCCATCTTAAAGAAGTACGACGACGAGGAGGCGTCACCAAAGACAAGCTTGTCGACAGAAGTGCAAGTTGTCTCAGATAAGTTCCATGATGTGATGCATGAGGCATTGCCTAAACGGTTACCTCCAAAGAGGGAGGTGGACCATAAAATTGAGTTGGATCTTGACACACGACCACCAACAATGAGCCCTTATCAGGTAGAAAAATCAGAGTCACGCAGCAAAAGCTTGGTGGTTGACTCGCCAAGTCGAAAGGTGGAGTTGTTAGCCTTGAGTAAACCCACTAGTCCCTTGCTGGAAAGGATCAAAGGACTTGAGCATGATGCCCTGGCTCAAAACCTCCTTGGCCTCATTAAGGAAGGAAAACAATGCGATTTTGGCTGAGTGACGGACTACTCTACACCAAGCAGAATCGCATCTTTGTGCCAAAGTGGGGGAACTTGAGGAAGGAGCTAATCAAGGAGTGTCATGATTCACTATGGGCTGGACACTCAGGAATGAGACACACCCTTGCCTTAATGAAGTCCATTTACTACTGGCCTCAACTACGGGATTATGTTGAAGCCTATGTGAGGACTTGTCTTGTATGCCAACAGGACAAGACAAAGCAGCATGCACCCGGAGGTTTGCTAGAGTCGCTGCCTATCCTAGAGAGACTATGAGAAAGTGTCTCGATGGACTTCAGCACATGCTTGCCAAAATCAGAGGGCTTTGGCAGCATCATTGTAGTTATTTATCGCTTCAGCAAGTATGCAACATTCATACCTGCCTCAGCAGATTATATTGCAGATGAGACGGCACGGTTGTTTCTCAAGCACGTCGTGAAGCATTAGGGAATTCCATCCAACATTGTGCGTGATCAAGACCCTCGATTTATTGGGAAGTTTTGGACCGAATTGTTCAAGTTATTGGGATCAGACTTGAACTTCTCTACAAGCTTTCATCCACAAAGCGATGGACAAACAAAACGTGCCAACGCATTGCTGGAGCTTTACCTTAGGCACTTTGTTAGTGTCAACCAACATGATTGGGCTAAGTTGTTA
The DNA here is from genome assembly GCA_033030585.1 of Hippophae rhamnoides. Classification (NCBI taxonomy): domain Eukaryota; kingdom Viridiplantae; phylum Streptophyta; class Magnoliopsida; order Rosales; family Elaeagnaceae; genus Hippophae; species Hippophae rhamnoides. Next base: position 41,165,266 of record CM065438.1, on the reverse strand, counting down.
GATGTAGCCCAATTATCTTATAACCTGCAGAGAAACGAGTCCACAATGAAGAGTCCCTTCGAGATCATCATGGGATAGCAACCCATGACCCCTCATGCTTTGGCTACAAGCTATGAAGGGAAGAGTCCTGCTGCCTTTAAATTTGCCAAGGCATGGCATGAGCAAGCTGAGTTAGCCCGAGCCTATTTAAACAAGGCGTCTAAAAAGATGAAGTGGGCTGAAAAGAAAAGGAGGATGGTTGAATTTCAAGGAGATTTGGTCCTTGTCAAACTATTGCCCCAACAGTTCAAGTCCTTGCAGAAGGTTCACAAGGTGTTGGTGCGGAAGTATGAAAGGCCATTTCCAGTCCTCAAGCGAGTCGATAAAGTGTCTTACAAACTACAACTCCCTCCTAAGCTTAAAATCTATCCAGTCTTTCATGTAAGCATGCTGAAACCTTTTCATAGAGACGAGGAAGACACAAGTCGGGGAGAATCAAAGAGGGCGTCCATCGTAGTAGTAACCTCTTTTGACAGAGAAGTGGACTTTATCTTGGCAGATCGCCTAAATCGGTGAAGGGGAGTACCATGTTATCGAGAATACTTGGTCAAGTGGAAGAATGCCCCGGATATAGAGGCAAGCTGGGAACTTGAAGACTCCTTGTGGCAATTCAAAGATGACATAGAGAGGTTCAAGCTTGAAGGTGTGACGAGGACGTCGTGAACTTGAGTGGAGGAGGGTGTTCCATCCCGCTCAAATCGTCCATTAAAATCCAAAGCAATGGTGCTTGCCTAAAGGATCTAGACTTTTCTACATGGGAAAGATCTAGACTGGTTGATGAGCGAAAACCGGCATCGCCGATCCTGCCAATACTTTGGTTTTATATTTATAAAACTCTCGCAAGTGCACGAATCATTTCGTAGAAAATGATAAGTATACTCCCAAGGTCGATCTAAGGAAGGAATGTATGTGGTTTTTAATTTATTATTCAAACTTTTAAAAACGAAATTAAATCCTAAACATCCTGTCACGATATTTTGGGTTTTGTGTTTTTAATCTAATTACAGAAAATTAAACATAGATTCAATAAACATTCATGCAAATTTTATCTTTTATAAATAGTGGAGTATTTATGGATATAATAACTAAACCTTAAAATCTAATTTTCAGATTTAAGTTTGTAATGAAAAATAATATATTTCTCTCTAACATCCTTAATATAAAATCATGAATAAAAATAAAATCAATTCATTTTAGAAATTTTCACCTATTTAATATTTCGCAAGCATAACAACGTCATTATTACATCATGTTTACTAAACAGCCAGCACAGTTAAATTTAACCACAGACAAATTAAATATAACATGTAAGAATAAAGCATAAAAATAACTGTAAAGAAAATAAAATCCTTACAGAACTTCGACGCTATTCCCGTTGCTGGAAAAACTCCAAGCGGAATTTGCACTCCCATTTATTGAATCAAAAAGCTAAAATATTACAAAAACATAACTAGTTCTTCCCTAAAAAGGGAAGAACTCTAAAACAAAGAGAAACTAGCTAAAACATAAGAAAAACTAGCTAAAACATAAGAAAAACTAAAAAAAACTAAAAACTAAGAAATGGAGAGAAAGAAAGAAGAGAGAAGTGTGGTTTTGAGGTGTTTTGAAGGTGTAGGGAAGGGGGGTATTTATAGGTGAGGATGGAGAGAAAAAATAGAGAAAAAAATGTTAAAAAATGTAAAAGCGGATTTAGTGATTCTTGACGTCATTGATGCGTCGGCGTAGGTCTGCGGATGAATCGCCAGCGGATGAAAAGATCTGTAGCGGATGAAACGATACCGCGGATGAAACGATACCAGCGGATGAAACGATGTTCTTGTGACTTAAATGAGTTAGGCGCGATTTTCTCCTTCGACATTTTTGTCCTTTTTGACCCATTTTGTCCAATTTTTCCTTATTTGTTGACCTTTCCCATTTATTTATTAATATATTTGTGATGTATTGCTTCTAGTATTTCTCTTTTTTTTAAGTTGCGTTTTTAAGCCAAAATACCTGAAAAACAATAAAAATACCCGTGATTTCGAAAAAGACAAATTTATATAAATATATGATAAAGCATATAAATATATATATTTTTAATCAATTAATGAAGCGTAAAATCATGGTAATTTTAGTGCTTTTTGAGCACTCATCACAACCTCAACACCTTGCTAGTCCCTTAGCAAGAAAAGCGATAAAAACTAAAAATTAAACTATCCTAAATCACTTCCGGTGGATTGACACGGTTGCATTTAAATTTACGACAAGCCTTTAAACCCCTAGGTTGCTAGTGGACGAGTTTGAGTCTCGTGAGGGTTTTCAGAAATGATACCCACAAACATTGTACTTAATGTAAAAACAAAAGAAACAATAAAAACAAACAACTTAAAAATTAAATTTACAACAACATCACAAATTATCAACATCTCACAAAAATGTCTCATACTTTTTAATCTCCTTTAAGATCATAATTAAAATCTCAAGCATAAGTTATTTTAATCTCTTTAAACAATCATGATTTATTATAATAATTAGTCGAAAATCATTTTCATATTTCATATAAAAAATGTATCAATTTAATTTCACCCAATTTCAGTGTCATGAATCAGAATTGAACGACTCTATTCCTCACAAGTCAATACTCTCAAAACACCGAATCCTATGGGTTCAAACACTCATACTATTTTATATGCGAAAAGAGTTGATCTATAGAAATGAACTAATATGGTCGCATATGTATAAAGAATAAAGGCTCAAAGTGTTATTTTAACATTGATCTCATGAAAGGAATCAAATGTATAAATTATAAAGATATCATATATAAAAATTATTTTCATGCATAAATCAAACTCATTAAGAAAGAATTTCAAGATATATGCTTTTACAAATGAAGAAATTGCAATGACTTTTTAGGAATTACTTCCTATATCTTTCTTTTGTAAATACCATGTACTCACAACTTTGTAGGCAACGTGGGTCATAGTATATAGATGATACTATTTTTTATCTCTATTTTTTTTTCTCGTAGATATTTTTCAATATATGTATTTTAGAGTCAACCCACGTGCAGATTGTACATTTTTATCTTGGATTTTGGTGAGTGGTTAATTTTGTGGCTTTTCTGTTTGATCTTGGTTTAGGTAACCCCAGATATGTCTCTTTTTTTTTGTAGCAGTCATGCATGAACGAGATATAAGCATATACTATCAATTTCTACTCAAATCATTTAATCTAAGCAAAAAAAAAATAATAAAAAATATACGATACTCTATTAAGATGAGAAAAAAATTCATACATTCAATGCTAATACCTATAGAGATCATCTAAAAATTTGAAGAAATAAGAAATGTGTTTGGAGTAGAAAAAATATATATTTCACTCTGAATAAAGGAATTTAGGCTCAAATTATATCTCACAAAGGTAGTCTCCACTAAAAAAAATTCATAAACACCGATTTTGGGTTTAATATAATTTCTACATCTTATCAAGAAATACTAGTTATGACAAAAACTAACTAATTATCAAAAATAATTACAAAATATTTCATGATATGTTTTCAAAAATTAATCTAACAGTACAAAAGACTTAATTATTTACTTAAATTTGATTTAAAGAAATGATAAATTTTTGTGAAAAAGTTTTTTTTTTTTTCAAAAATTACTAAATCACACAAAATAGAAATAAAACTAAACACATAAAAAATGAAAAAGTATATTTTTTTTATTTTTAAATTTTTTTTTATTTTTAAATTGTTAAAACTTTTTTTTTTAATTAAGCATGGTAACTTTTCACCACCCCCAACCTAGAACTTACATTGTCCTCAATGTAACAACTGTAAATTAAAGATAACGAAAATAGAGAAGAAATATTACCTGTTTCCTGAGAATGTGCAAGTAGTAATGGAAAATGCGGTGCATCCATCATATTCATCATTAAAGTGTATCAGACGGATCATTTGTGAACTTCTAACATCTCAACAAATATTTTTAGTTTTAACAATTTAAAAATTATTCACATGTAATTAAAATGAAATAAACAATAAAATTAAGTAAATAAAAGAAATAAAAGAAAATTACCTAAAATGATGGGTTGCCTCCATCCGCTTAGTTTAACGTCTTGAAGGCGTAACTTGGGGATTGCATTTTAAGTAAACTCAATGTCCCCTCATCATTGAGTCAATCAAACCTGCCAGGTAAGACAAGGTTGTCTACCTATACTTTTTTCACGCTTATTGATTTTCAGATTTCTTTCTGTACTTAAAACTAGAGGCATATTTTGAGTTTTAGATAACCCACAACTAGGTACAAATCAAATAATTAAGGCATAAAAACACAATTTTACCTAGATCAAACAAAGCAACTAACTCCTTAGATTGTAATTAAAACTTTAAAATTTTGGAGATAGTTCATAAATTTTTTGTTTTTGTTTTCTTTTTAAAAAAAAAAATAACATAATCAGTATTAACCAAGAGTGCTCCCAGGAAAGAATGGTGGTGCAGCTTCTTAAAAACCATCCTCCTGCGAACAACGTTCGGGAAAGACTAATAGCCTGAGAACTAGTCTCTATTTAACTCCTTAGATCTTTACTTTTCATGTTATTAAGTTAAGTTAAATAAAAATTTAAGTTAATGAAAATCTAAGTTAATTAAGTTTAAAGAAAAGGTTAATTAAGTTAAGTGAATTAAAAAAAATCTAAGTTAATTAAGTTAATAAAAAAAATTAATTAAGCTAAGTGAAGTAAAAGAAATCTAAGTTAATTAAGTTAAGTGAAAAAAAAAAGTTAATTAAGTTAAGTGAAGTAAAAAAAATCTAAGTTAATTAAGTTAATGAAAATTTAAGTAAAAAACTAAGTTAATGTTAAAAAAAAATTTAAGTTAATTAAGTTAGAAAAAAAACTAAGTTAAGTAAGTTAAATAAAAATCAAGAAGAAAAAAAATAGCTAAAGAAAGAAAAAAAAATAATAAAATAAAATAAAATTGAAAAAGGTAAAAGAAAATAAAAAAAAATAAAATTATGATTTAAAATAAATAAAAAAATAGTAAAAATTAAACTCAAAAAATTAAAATTTTGGTTTTTTTTATTTTTTTTTTTATTTTTTTTTATTTTTTTTATTTATTTTTTATTTTTTTTTATTTATTTTATTTATTTTTATTTATTTTTATTTTTTTTATTTTATTTTATTTTTATTTATTTTTATTTATTTTTATTTATTTTATTTATTTTTTATTTATTTTATTTATTTTTTATTTATTTTTTATTTATTTTTTATTTATTTTTTTATTTATTTTTTATTTTTATTTAAAATTTATTAAAAAAAAATTTATTTTTTTATTTTTTTATTATTTCTTATGAAATTTAAAATTTGAAATTTGATTAAATTTTTTTATTTATTTTTTATTTTTTTTACAAAAACAAAAAAAATCACAATTATTTACAGCACAAAAATATTTTTAAAATTTTGATAAATAAATTAAAAACGCTATTCCTTCATCAAGAATCCGCCAAAAACTTGATGTAGCGAAAAATCAAGATCGCTGATCCTCGCCAATACTTTGGTTTTATATTTATAAAACTCTCAAGTGGCGAATCATTTCGTAGAAAATGATAAGTATACTCCCAAGGTCGATCTAAGGAAGGAATGTATGTGGTTTTTAATTTATTATTCAAACTTTTAAAAACGAAATTAAATCCTAAACATCCTGTCACGATATTTTGGGTTTTGTGTTTTTAATCTAATTACAGAAAATTAAACATAGATTCAATAAACATTCATGCAAATTTTATCTTTTATAAATAGTGGAGTATTTATGGATATAATAACTAAGTTAATTATCTTTTCGTATTATTTAGGTTATTAGAGATATTAATTTATATTTATTGGTTGTCCCTTTTTTGTGTGAATACCTGCTTTGGTGGGGTTAGATATTCTTTGTTAACTAAACAAATCAATTAACACCTATGGGTGGGGTTGATAACTAATTTGGTTAATTAAATTAATTCCTTTTTCTAAGAGATTGAAAATGAACCATTTAAATGCCAACTTTGGTGGGGTTAGGCAGTTTAAACTTTATTCAGGTGTCAAATTAAACCTAAGAATTTAGTTATCAAGTACTAACTTTCAAGTTTTAAAACCACTACCGAAAACATGTCGTCAATACATTTTGAGATAATAATTCTTATAAAAACTTTTGAAATAGAGCTTCACTCTAACTACCTAGGCGATTGTACCATCAAATAAAAGAAAGACTACTCTAAATCGAATAGGATAACTAAACCTTAAACTCTAATTTTTAGATTTAAGTTTGTAATGTAAAATAATTTATTTCTCTCTAACATCCTTAATATAAAATCATGAATAAAAATAAAATCAATTCATTTTAGAAATTTTCACCTATTTAATATTTCGCAAGCATAACAACGTCATTATTACATCATGTTTACTAAGCCAAAGACAGTTAAATTTAACCACAGACAAATTAAATATAACATGTAAGAATAAAGCATAAAAATAGCGTAAAGAAAATAAAATCCTTACGTAACTTCGACGCTATTAGTTCTTTGGAAAAACTCCAAGCGGAATTTGCACTCCCATTTATTGAATCAAAAAGCTAAAATATTACAAAAACATAACTAGTTCTTCCCTAAAAAGGGAAGAACTCTAAAACAAAGAGAAACTAGCTAAAACATAAGAAAAACTAGCTAAAACATAAGAAAAACTAAAAAAAACTAAAAACTAAGAAATGGAGAGAAAGAAAGAAGAGAGAAGTGTGGTTTTGAGGTGTTTTGAAGGTGTAGGGAAGGGGGGTATTTATAGGTGAGGATGGAGAGAAAAAATAGAGAAAAAAATGTTAAAAAAATGTAAAAACGCGGATTTAGTGATTGCTGACGTCATCAATGACGCCAAGATGACAGGCCTGCACAAAGGTCTGCGGATGAAGATCTGCATGGCTGATCTGCATGGATGAACAAGACGCCGCGGATGAAACGAAGTAGCGGATGAACAATCTGTAGCGGATGAAACGATACCAGCGGATGAACACGACCGCGGATGAATGTTACTTACTGGGCGGAGTTAAGTAGCTGGCACGGTGCCTGGCGCGATTTTCTCCTTTCTGACATTTTTGTCCTTTTTGACCCATTTTGTCCAATTTTTCCTTATTTGTTGACCTTTCCCCATTTATTTATTAATATATTTGTGATGTATTGCTTCTAGTATTTCTCTTTTTTTTAAGTTGCGTTTTTAAGCCAAAATACCTGAAAAACAATAAAAATACCCGTGATTTCGAAAAAGACAAATTTATATAAATATATGATAAAGCATATAAATATATATATTTTTAATCAATTAATGAGCATAAAATCATGGTAATTTTAGTGCTTTTTGAGCACTCATCACTGGTCTAGAGATGTCTAGAAGGAGCTAGAGTTGGATGGACTCAACTCAAGCCTTGAAGACTCTAGAATGTTCTAGAGTACGCTGGAAGGTGCTGGAATATTTTAGAATGTGCTGGATGGTTCATGAAGGATGTAGAAGTCTCTAGTAGCTTACAGAACATCCTAGAACTTGCATGAAGGAACTAGACACTCCTAAAAGACTCTAGAGTTGGCTAGAAGGTCCTAGAACCTTGTGACATGTTGTAGATAAAACTAGAGCATTCTTGTACATTCTAGGCTTAGAAGGATCTAGAAAGTTGTGGCATAGTCTTAAGCTTGGTGCTACACTATAAATAGACCTATTGGTCTTCATTTGTATGCATCCTTGGAAATCCTTGGAAAGTTGTAAGATAATATCTCTTTAGAGCAATATAAGGCATTCTTTACAAAATCTCTCTCTAGAGCAATACAAGGCATTCTTTACAAACTCTCTCTCTAGTTTTTGCTTGCTCTTGAATCCTCTCAATCTCTAAGTCTCTTTCTAATCTCTTTGGAGAGTTTCGTTCAGTTGAAAGACAGACTTAGTGCAACGGACCGTGCTCAATGACGCACGATCGCTATTTGAAATTTAAAGTCGTGACACTATGCTTGCCTAGTTGTGCACTAATGCGTGCCGGCCTAACCAACTATGCTCCCACGTCACGCTCTAGCCCTACTTAACCAACTTTGTGGCATAGTCTTAAGCTTGGTGCCACACTATAAATAGACCTATTGGTCTTCATTTGTATGCATCCTTGGAAATCCTTGAGAAGTTGTAAGATAATCTCTCAGCAATACAAAACATTCTTTACAAACTCTCTCTAGTTCTTGCTTTTCTCTTGAATCCTCTCAATCTTTAAATCTCTTTCTAATCTCTTTGGAGAGTTTCGTTCAATGAAAGGCAGGCTTAATGCAACGAACCGTGCTCAGTGTCGCACGATCGCTATTTGAAATTTAAGATCGTGACACTACACTTGCCTCGTTGTGCACTAATGCGTGCCGGCCTAACCAACTCTGCTCCCACGTGCGCACGCCCTAGCCCTACTTAACCAACTTTGTGCACATGAGAGCATAACCAACTCTGTGCCGACGTGCAGTCTCAAGGTGCATGCCATGGCTGGCACGTATCACTTTACTACCTTACTTGGCTGACTTTGCTTTGTTACCTTATTTTGAACTTTATGTTACTCTACTCGCTTGCAGGTATTTGTTGCTAATCCAAACAAGCCACCAGAAATAAAAGTGATTCTTGCGAAAAACCATGAAAAATTGCTGGAATTGCTATACAATCTTTCTGACGGAAAAGGTTAGTCATCTGGGGTTGTTCTTAAACCCTTTTTGTGTAACTTGCTGATCATAATTGTACAAGATTTTAATTTCCTTTTCATTCCTGTTCATATTTTGTTCTTTGCAGGGTCTGAAGATGAACAATTTGATGAGGAAAAGGAGCTTATCATCAAGGAAATTGAAAGAGTATCTCAACTTTCTGATATTCAATGCTAGTTATTTTGATTACTTCTCAAGAGTAGATAAAGGTGCCTATTCCCTTATGGAGTCATTAAACGCAGGTGAGGATGCAATATTGTGGAATCAAAAGCCATATTTGGAGTAAATTACTCCATTTTAATTGAAAAAGGAACCTTCATTATCTATTGATTTTCAATTTTTTGTTACCAATGCCGTGAACATCTCTTCCCTACCCCTTGGTGTTTAACTAAGTGGAAAAAAGGATGAAAAAACTCACATTGTCCATATTTTGGACATCTTACGTCAATACGTAATATCTATATTTTTTAGCAAAAATGTTTGGGACAATATCGGAAATACCGTCAAATTGTTGAGAAAATATCAATTTTTTACTAAAATATCATCGATACAGTAGATATTGTCAATAAAAAGTTGACAAATATCAATAGAATGTCATTTCTTTTTTAGTTTTTCATTTTTCATTTTTTTTTCTTTTCTAAAATATATCTTTAAACTTATATGTTTATAGTTTTATTTTTATTTTTTTAATCTTCAATGAAAAGATTATTTCTTTGAATTTGAGAAAGTATTTATACTTTTTCGTTTTTATTATTTCTATCGTATTATCACATTTACTTTGCCGGTTGTTATTTTTCATAATTCAAATTATAATATGCATCACCTAAATTTTTACAATTTCATTACAATTGTAATCACAATGATATTTTTATTTGAACTACTCATTTTGCAATTTTTTTGATTCATTAATTAGCTTTTTGTTCAAAATAAATACCATAAATATTATAAATATATGTATTAGATAAAAAATTATTTTAAATTATAAGTAATTGAATATTTTGATATTTTTTGAAGTAAAAAAAATTATAATTTTTATAAAATTAGTGATTTTTTTAAGTTTTAATCGATATGTACATTTTAATGCAGTTGGCCCTCAACACCACATGCTAGACTTATTTCAATTATAATTACTCTTAATATAATATAAAGGGAATAATATGTGATTTTTGAAGGAGCAAAGCAAATTACAAATATTGTGTCAGAAGAATACCACCTTTGCACGATGGGGATCAAATTATGCCAGAAACTCCCACCAATTTCGTAAGACTAGTATGTTACTCTTAGCTTGGAACGTTAACTAAGCGATTTTTACTTTTATTTTTTTATAATTACATTACTCACGTGTCTATAATCAATATTTGAATAAAAAAATTTATATGCTCAAATAATTATATGTTATTGAGCCAGCTTGTTAGGTCTATTTTAATGAAAACAATAGCTGTTTTTCTTTCTTTTTTTTCTAAACACCTTTAGCCTTTCTCTTAAATGTGCAAATTGTATGACATTTTAAAAAATGTAATTAAGAACTTTTTAATAAGTGGTGCATTACATGAAGGAAAAAAATAAGAGCGTCTATATGGTGAATGGATCCTAGAGTTCTTATAATTTTCAATAAAAATACACAAAAATCTTATAGTTATCAAGTAGTGTATAAAAGCCTTATAATTTTTCAAAAAAGTGTACATTGGTTTTGAATTATTTGAGTTTTATTGAGATTAATAATTATTTTTTTATTAATTTATAATTTCAAAAATGTCCTATAAAAATGCAGTATGTGTTTGTCACATAACTAATTTAAGAAAAAAAAATGATAAATTATCAATTTATGATCATTGTGTATAATTTTTTTTAAATTATAAAACTTTTATACATCACTTGATAATTATATAACTCTTTTGTGTACTCTTTTAAAATAAAATAAGAATTCTAAGATTGTTCACCCTTAAAATTACATCCCATTTACAAAATAAATTACATAATTTATAAATTATAAATATTTGTAGATTTCGTATCATATTCAGACTCGTGTTTGAAATCAATACAAAATTTACATCCGAATAGAGTTGACGGTCTACTAAATACAAATAAAATTTCTCAAAAAAAGAATCACAACTATGCATCAGAACACCCTTCCCATGTCAGCATAATAATATCAATTTATTAAAGTTGAACACAGTTGTTCTCAATTAAGACAATCTCTTATCTTTTTGTTTTTTTGCTCACTCGGAAAAAAATTCTCTTATCTTTTTTGCTTCGATTGGAAGTGAATCAGATAAGAATAATGATAGCAGTTATACCCACGAGTTTCCATTGTACCAAAAAAAAAAAAAATATGATAATAAAATACCCACGAGTTTTCATATTAGAGTTGACGGGATTACGAGTTATATCTATGTTAAAAGTACAAACTTTTTAGTACTTCGAGAATTTTGAAATTTTTCCCCTTTTAAAAGAGTGCGTTCATATGCACGATTTGTATTTTAATTTTAATTAATATTAATAAAAATTCTAAACATTTTACATTTATGTACAATTGTTTTTTAAAAATAACTACGTTATTCATTTACCGAGATTTAAACTTAGACCTTTTACGTAAATAAATTGCTATTAAGCCACAAAGTAGTTGGTAATGTTTATTATTCTAGAGCTATTGGTGGCAATGTTTTTTAATAAAAGTACATTAAGGTTAATTACTATAACAAAATTCCAAATGTCAAATTTATTATGAAGGTGAAAACGCTGTGTTTTTGAATTAGAAATAATATTTAGCCTAAATATTATATTGTAAAATAAGTTATTTCTTATATCAAATCATATTATTGGTGAAAGATGTTGGTGCACTCCTCCCTGCTTTGGATTTTTTTATTCAATCAAGTAAAATAACAATAAAAAAATTAATGAAATCAATTTTAAAATAAAATATTGTAAATTTTTTAATAGATATATTTAAAATAGATAATAAAAAAGATTTATTAATGAGGATAATTTATATAAAATATTATAAGTCCTTTAATTCCTTGTGTTTTTTTTTGGCTTCTCGTATGCAAAACATAGAGTCTGTTTATTTTACTTGATGTATTTGTCTTTCTTTGTGTAAAATTGGTTACTCGAAACAGTGTTTACAAGTGGTTTTATATGAGAAGCTTATGTGACTGTGAGGCATATGTCGGTTGGTAGTTGCCTTTGTGCTACTTTTTCTTATGTGAAGAGCTATGTGCCTATGAGCCATGTGTCATATGCTAGTTGCTAGGATGCTATGTACCAAAGTTTAAACTCTGATTAGAAAACTTTATTTATTTATTGCCTACTTTTTGAATATTGAATATTGCATCTACTTTATAATACTATCTATGATTAGTTGTTAAGTGTTTATCCTTCTATTGTTTGCATTTGGGTTAAGTCCTTAAGGAGTAAGTATCTCCTAGCTTAACGTATAGAATTTAAAAATAAAATGTTCATCCCATCTAGGTTTATTAGATCCATATTTTATAAGCTTTCAATTGATATCAGAGCGTACACTAGATAAACTTAGTGATTTCGATTCGCAGAGACACACACTCCACTGATGAACTTAATGAAAGAAGGTGGGTCATCTTTTAGACCCCCACTCTTTAATGGGTATAATTACCCTTATTGGAAGGCTCACAAGTAAGTTTGTCTTGGACAAGATAAAAAAGTCTGGGACTCCATTCTTAAAGAATGGAACCACCATCCGTAACCAAAGATGATGTAACAACCATAAAGACTAGAAAAGAATGGACCACAGAAGAAAGAACTCTTAGTGGATAAAATAAAAAAGGGTAAAGTTCAATTTTTACTCCAGTGTTGATGGACGAGTTCCATTGCATCTTCAACTTTGAGACTATGAAAGATGTATGGAAAATACTTGCTCTTACTTATGAAGGAACTTCTGAGTGTAATAATAAACTAAACTGAGATTACTGACATCTCAGTTTGACAATCTTAAAATGAGCAATAATGAAATGTTGAATCAATTTTATGCTCATTTTTGTGATGTTACTAATGCTTTCTCTACATTTGATGAGAAAATTCCTTAGCCTATAATTATATGCAATCTTTTGGGTTCATTGATAGAAGATTAAAAGATGAAATTCACTACTATATAGGAGAGAGAAAAATGTGGACATTTTGAATATTGGTGAACTACTTGGGTCCATCCAAACATATGAGCTTACTCTCCAGCCACTCAAGAAGAACAAGAACATGGCAATCAAAAGCTACAAAAGGTAATTTCTGATAGTGATGATGATTCAAATAACGAATTTATTATTTCATTTGCTCGTAGATTCAAGAAGTACTTTAATACAAAGAACCAACAAAATAACTCCCCATACAAGGTACAATAGAATCGTTACAAGAATTGAATGTCAAAGGAACCCAACCTTAGGGGCTCATATGGTAAGAGATCTAAACCTACTAGTGCTCAATGTTTTACTTGTAGTGGTGTTGGTCATATATCTGTAGAGTGTGCAAATAATAAGAAAAAAACTAGAAGAGCACTTGATGTGGATCTTTTAGGAAAATAAACTAGAACCCACGAACTCAAAGGAATAGAAACGATTGATTTGCTAAGAACGTGTTGAAGATGATTAGATTAGAACCCTAAGGAAATAAAGTCCTTAAAACCAAAACCTTGAGATGTCACAAAGGATGATCATTCCCTTTGATAAATCGAATTCAAGTATTCAATTAAGAACACAAGAATGCAAAGCAAGAAGCTTTTTGAAATTCTCTTTTCATTAATGAATATTCATTCTTGCCTCCAAATTACATAGCTCTTTTTCTTTATAATCAAGAAACCCTAAAAGAAAAAAACCATAGATAAAATGGGCCTAATGGGCCAATTTAATTATGGATTGGCCTAATCCAACCTTAAAAAATAAAAGACTAAAAGATTTAAAATAAAAAGCACACAATTCACTAAAATAAAAATTGCTAAACATAAAAGGCTTACAATTAATTAAAACAAAAATTACTAAATATAAAAGGCACACAATTAATTAATACAAAAATTGTTTCCTAAAGTGACCATCACACCTAACTTGATCGTGTCAATCTATCCCTTGTCATTGAACCGCCAATTCCTCTTGCAAAAGATCTTGTGAATATTTGGAAACATTAACTTGATCAACACTTGGGAACATTAACTTGATTAACACCTCGATCTCCATTAGAACTCAATACCAATCTTAGTGATACAAAGAGTGAACTAAAAAAGGAAAATAATCTAGAAGATGGTGGAACCAACTACTATACCCATAATGCAAAAGCCACTGTATATTTAAACTACATCAAAACTAGCTCGGATGAAGACAATAACGAAGTTAACTCTTCTTTTTCTTTTATCAAAATATAATGCATCTAGTTTTGAAGACTTATTTAGGGATTGTATAGAGGCTAAGGAACAAAAAGAGAAACTTTTAAATGAAGTGGAAAAGTTGAATGAAAAAAATTAGTGTTAAAAAAAACAATTTTACCCCAGAAAAGGAAAATTTAAAATTTTCTAAAATTTTTCCTTCTCGTATGTCAAAAAGGGGGAGAGAATAATGTATTTTACTTCCATGCTTTTATTTTGTTATGCATATAGGGGGAGAATATATTTAATTAAGCTTTATTGATATGCACACTACATGATTATTCTTTACACTTCACTTATTTTTATGTAAACTGAACTAATGTACAACGAGGCTTTCAAGCCAAGTTTTTGTTTGCTTTGCCTATGTATTTTTAGTTAATTACAAACTTGTCAAGTTGCAGCGAAGATGAATTCACCAGATCATATGATAGCTCCACTATGGAGTCTAGGAAATCCTTGTATTTTATCATATAGTGAGAGAGAGGTTTTGCCACACGAAAATGCCAAAAGAGGAGTTTGTAAGGACTATGAGTGTTGGCTATTTTCGTAAACAACATATTTATCTATAAATTTGTTTTTAGGCCTGCTATCAAGTATATCAAAAAAAGCCAAACAAATGCTCGAGTTTCAAATAATTGTACTTCAGGTATATCTTTGATAACTATGACATATAGGATTACATTTATGCATTTAATAGCATATACTTATAAATATAAAATTATTTTTAGTGCTAAAATATAGAATAAGATATGCTAAAATATTAAATAAGAGATACTCTAAATTATAGTTGGAATCTTTAGCATGAAAGATGGCATAAAATCTATTTTAAAAGATATTAGACAAAATATACTCTAAATTATAACTGAAATCTTTAGCATAAAAGATAACATAAAATCTATTTTAAATAGGAGTTTTCTTAATTAGTGAGTATTACTAATCCTATTTGTAATAGAGAAGATATTTATCAATTACATAGGATTAAGGGTTTTAATTTTTCCTATAAATAAAACTCATTACTCATTGTTTCAATTAACCACACAAGAGCATTATTCTATTTTTCTTAATTTCTCTCTCCTGTTTTACAAATATAAGATCATAATTATTTAGGTTTCTTTATTTAGTTAATCTATCAAATATTGATGGTTATGTTTGATTGATTAATAAGCCTAATTATTTTATGATATTTTGATAATATGTTCTGTTGGCTTCTTCTTTATTTTTGTCATATCATAGTTATTTGATTTGATTATTAATCTTTAAAGAAGCTATTTTTATTGAACTTAGGCTTAATATTTTTGATCTAGAATTTTCTAGTTGATTTAATTTAAGTGACATATGTTTTGAATTATCTAGTTAGGATTATTTATTATCAAATCCACTCTAGAACACACACGAGCACTTGTGTTTTTTGTGCTAACTCTTTTTGCAGTTGATTTGTGAACGATTTGATTAGGGGGGAGCTTATTGGAAAGTTGGTCTGGAAAACGCTCACGCTAATATTGGAAACTGTGAAAATAGAGTAGGGGCTCGTAAGTAAAGTACATTGGGGTAGTATCATAGGGAGGGTAGCATAAGACTGAGTTTGTACTTGAATATTTGATTTTCATAGTGGAAAGTTAGGTGGTTTGGTGGACCGGTGGACTGGTGGTTTTCCTCTTAGGTCATGGTTGTGGCCTAGGTTGTTTCTACCAAAAAATATCGTGTGTTATTATTTTATTTCCACATTTTATTCTTACACTTGATTACATATCTGACCGTTTTGTTTAGGTTATTAAGTTATAAATTGATCAAAATTAAAAATTACCTATTCACCCCTCTAGGTTAATTAGGTCTATATCTTATAAACTCTCACCAGTCATCACCCAACTACTTATAGAATTGTGCCACATCAAATGTGTGATGTTTCTACTCCTTAGGTTTTCTATATATACGTCATTCTTCTCTGATAATTACACACATATATTTATATATGATTATGCTAGTATAATTCTAAGTCTATTTGTTTCATATTTTTTTGTTCATATAGCTTTTTAATGATAAAGGTCTTGTAAGTTTAAATCAAATATTTGTATGGGTGACCATGACTATTTGGATTTAATTATTAAATTTCAAAGAAGTTATTTTTATTGGACTTGTGATTAATCTTCTTGCTTTAGAATTTTCTTGAATTTAATAGTTGATTTGATTTAATTGTGTAAGTTCATTTATTTAGTTATGGATTTAATTAGCAGAATATCAAAATAAGTATAACAAATTAAAATTTTGTAATATGCCAAGTATGCAATCTCGTGTAAATAAAGTAATACAAAAAATAAAGATCAACACACAAGAATGTTTTGGTGGAAACAACCTAGGTTAAACTAATAACCTAAGAGAAAAACCATCAGTCCACTAGACTACCTAACTATCCACTATGAAACATAAGTATCCAATTACCATGATAGGACTCAAACTACTCACCTAGGTAATGTCCCTAAGTTACCTACTTACAAGTCACTCCTTTCGGCATAGTCTCTATAAGAAAGGCGTTCAGATCTGTACCAACATTCCCA
Source organism: Hippophae rhamnoides (assembly GCA_033030585.1). NCBI lineage: Eukaryota > Viridiplantae > Streptophyta > Magnoliopsida > Rosales > Elaeagnaceae > Hippophae > Hippophae rhamnoides. The sequence continues at coordinate 41,148,581 of CM065438.1, read as the reverse complement.
CAAACTCAAGTCCCTTAGTTAATTGAACATGTACCATTGTCACCTGAAAAAGTTATCATATAAACACAAGTGCTAGTGCGTATCCTAAAGAAGATTCAATAATGAACAACCCTAACTAGTTTATTGAAACAATATATCAGATAAATAAAAAACAACTAGCAACTCTAGAATAATCAGTTAAAAGTACAATAATACAATTTTTAATGTAGGCTTATTAATCTGTCAAATACAACCACAAATGTTTGATAAATTAACTTAATGAAAAAGTCTACTTGAAAGCTTTTATCAAAACCAAAGAGCTTTTAACAAAACAAGAGAAAGAATAAAAGGTGAAGAGAATAGACACAATTAACTAAAATAAAAATTTCCAAACATAAAAGGCCCATAATTAATTAAAACAAAAATTGCTTTCTAAAGTAACCCTTGAACCCAACTTGATCTTCCAAATCTATCCTTACTCATTAGACTGCCAATTCCTTACAAAATATTTTATGAATATTTGGAAACATCAACTTGATCAGCACTTCGGAACATCAACTTGACCATTGATTAGCACCTCAATCTTCACTATTCCCCTTCTCATTGAAAAGATTCTTCCTCGAATCTTAGCTCTATAAGTAGGTGAATTTAGTATAATGGATCCATATGTGAAGCCTATTTGATGATCAATTCCTCTCAAAGAAGGTAATCCATCAGGAATTGATCCTCAAAGTCTTGCAATAAAGATACAATGACACTAGGAAAAGATGAGTTAAGTTCGTTAGAAGAAAGATAAACATCCTTGTACATAAGTACAAGTACTTTTTACCTTGCCATCATTGCACTTTTAATCTCTTATTTTTCAACAAATGCACTCATTCTTTTATTTTTTTCTTCTTTGTGCTCACTTTTTTCTCCTTTTTCCTCACTTTTCCCTCCATGTTTCTCACTTTTCTCTCAATTTTTTCTCTCTACCTCAATTACTCTTTTTTATTTTCCTTTTTCTCACACTTTTGTCTTTCCTACATCTTGCACTATCCTACTATCCTAATTTGGTCCTCATAAGCTTGCAAAGGTTTGAGAGGGACTAATAGTACTTTTCAGTTGCCCATTTAAAAAGAATAGTGATTTTTGTACCTATCATGTGACACCTTCCTATCAAACTGCCATAATCGACCTAACATTATATGACCAATATACATTGATAACACATCACAAAAAACCTCATCTTCCTATTTTCCAATTGAAAAAGGAACCCAAACTTATTTGTTAACCTCCACTTTTCCACAATCATTCAGCTATGATAGCTTATACGGTTTGGAATGCTTCTACCACTTCAAATTTAAATTTTCTACCAACAAGGTACTAGCAACGTTAATGAAGCTCCCACTATCAATAATTAATGTGCATGCCTTATCCTTCATGTGGCATATTCTATGGAAAATATGATCATGGTGGTTCTCTTCTCCTTCATCCTTAGGCGAGATATTCGGGACTTTCCTTGTGACAAGTGAGTTTCCATGCATAACTTCTACCACTTCAACATAAGAAGAAGTGGCACTTTTGATTTCTCCATTTATATGTACAACCATAACCTTTTTGTTTCATTTATAACTTTCCCTCTCTTCCTCATTGGAATCAGTTTCTTCTTTGTCTAACCTATTTATTCTATGTCTTCTTTATGTAATTTAGAATCGGAAGAGGACTCTAAGTCATCCATCCTTGCATTTAGCTTGTTAAAATGGTCATTAAAAGTCTTGAAGAGGACTTTTAAATTGACCTCTTATGGTTCTCTTTCTTCCTTACTCATGTTTTCAACTTGTAAAATAAAATAAGATAACTCACATACTTCCTCACGTGTTTGCCTTCCAATCTGATTGTTATCACTTTTTTTAATACTATTTTGGCCTTTTTTTATCTCTCTTGCCTTTGCAAATCAAAGCTCAAGTCAACCTTCTTTTGTGTTCTTAACAAAATAAATGAATCCAACTAATCTCAAAAAGTAACCATTTTATTGCTGACAATCTCAAAATTCAGAATTCTAAAAACTTAATGGAAAAGTATGAAAAAAAGAAAGTCCAAAGTGGGCTATAAAGAAAGAAAGTCCAAAGAAGACTCTAAAAAAAGACTCTTGATCAACTATGATTCCTTTTTTTAAACTAATATTGGGCAGCAAGAACAAAATAAAGGGAAAAACAATTTCAACAAGAACAAGAAAACAAGAATTATATTCTTGAACAATCTACCACTTTATTCTCCTTTTCTTCTTTTTCTTTTTCCCTTTTTTTCTTTTTTTGATTGCTGCTATTGTTGTGAATAGAAAATTTACAACTCATGAGTACTTAAACAACACTAAAATTACCATGATTTAATGTACTTTAATTGATTAAATATATTTATATTTGTATGATTTTATCATATTTTATATAAATTTATCGTTTAGGAATCACATGTATTTTTATTATATTTCAGATATTTTAGTTCAAAAATAACTCAAAGATTTGAAGAAAAATACGGGAGGCAATATATCACAAATATATTGAAAAAAAGAAATGAGTAAAAGTAAAAAAGATGGAAAAATGGGACAAAATTGGTCAAAATGGTAAAAAATGTCAAAAAGGCCAAAATCTCGTGCACAACCACTCATTCGTGCCGACTCTTGCGCATAGCTTCCCATCCGCGCCAAGTCCTATGGGCACCAACACCCGCACATGCCCAGCACACACTGGCGCACGCCTAACACACTCCCACACGCGGTCGGCACATGCCCACAAGTAGCCTGCACATGTCGAGCCAATGCATGCCTTGCATATGTCGGACACACACTTGACACAGACTGCATCAATTTTTGCACATGTAAGCACACCCTTACATCGTGTCCTGAGTGCACCCAACGTCCGTCTGCAAAACGTTTTGCACCCCTAAATGCGTGACAACCTGTTCAAACATGTCTAAATTCAAATTTTGAAATAATTTTCCCCCTTTTTTGAATTTTCCTCAACTATAAAAGGACTATCTTCCCCCATTATAAAAGACACAATTTTCTCAATTCTTTCTCTCTCTAGCTTTCTTTGTTTAAAAAGTTTTCTCTTTTTAGCTTTTAGTTTTAAAGTTCTTCTCTTTTTGAGAAGAACTAGCTATGTTTTTATAGATTTTCAGTTTTTGATTCAATAAGTGGAAATATAAATCCGTTTGGAGGTTTTACAACAATAGAATTAGCATCAAACTGGTGTAAGAATTCTTTCAAGGTATAATTTTAATGTATTCTTTATAGTTATCTTTTTATATTTTATTCTTATATGTTATATTTAATTTGTTTGTGATTAAATTTAAAATGGTTGGCTCTTTGTAAATATGATATAATAATAACATTGTTATGCTTACGAAATATTAAATAGGTAAAATATCTCTATAAAATAAATTGATTTTGTTTTAATTTAAGATTTTATATTAAGAATGTTAGAGAGAAATATATTATTTTTCATTACAAACTTAATCTGAAAATTAGATTTGAAGGTTTAATTATCCGATCTGATTTAGAGTAGTGCTCTATTATTTGTTGGTACAATCACCCGGTACATTACTACAAAAGGTGGCATTTAAGTCGAGATTTAAAGTCAGTTTTTGGAGAAAACCAACTTATAATGAATATAAGTTGGTTTGCTAAAAAACTAACTTTAAACACATAGATTATAGCGTTGATTGACGTGTTAAACCGACGCTACATGTAGGACGTAGCATCGGTTCAACAAGTCAATTGATGTTAGGACGTAGCATCGGTTGACATGTAGAACTGACATTGTATGTATGACGTAGTGTCAATTCTACGTGTCAACAGACGCTATCCATGTGTATAGCATCAGTTGACACATAGAACCTACACTATGTCCTACGTGTAGCATCGGTTTAACACGTCAATCGACACTACACACATTTTTATTTTTTTCTCTTATTTCTTCCCCATTAGATAAAACATTCCAACGCTGTAAACACTTAAAAACCAAAAATTGACCAACATTCCTTCCTCCACTCGTTCTCATTTTACGGCCACCAACGACCACGGATTTTGGCACCTTTTAGTGGGTTTTCTTCCTCTCTAATTTCTCTTCTAGATCCCTTATTTTTTTGAGCGAAATACTCAAATTTTTTATACTGACTTTCTCACTTACAAAACACCATTTTTTATTCATTTCCTTCATTTTGTCACTTCATTTACTCTTGTAAGTATTTATATTAATCCTATGCACTTATTATTCATATTTCTTTATTTTTTGTATATTGTGTTATTATTTATGTGTATAATTTTTTGTATTATGTAGGTTTTGTATAAATTTTCATAATAAAATAAATTTCCCATCATTAAAATTTCTCTATGGATGCAAGAAAATATAATTTTCATGTATATGCAAAAAAGAGTTATCTGGTACAACTATTCATAAAAATTGCCCCACAGATCCAACAAAATTGATATTTTGAGTATAAGTGAAAAAAGTTTTAAAAAGTAGTCTCGTAGCACACAAATGAAGGGAAATATACAACAAATTGCATAATTTTTCGGTTATCTCTGAAAAAGATGCAAAATGTGTTCTTACTTCATCCGTCATGAAAATTGCACATCAATGCAACAAAATACCAATTTCAATTATATGTACCAAAGAGGTTCAAAACGTCCTCTAGTACCTCTAGTCATGAATGTTGCTCTATGGATGCAACAAAATGCCATTTTTGGCTTTACGTGAGAATAACTTGAAAAAAGTGCTCCGATGCCACCAATAATTAAAATTATGCTACATATGCAACGAATTTCATTTTTGGGTATATGTGCAAAAAAGTTACAAAAAGTGCTCCAAAAGTACCCATAAAATATATTTCAATATAGATGCAAAAAAATATCATTTTTCATGTATATGCGCAAATAAGATTTCCAATATAACAAGTCATACAAATTTCCCCACAGATCCAAAAAAATTGATATTTTCTGTATAAGTGGGAAAATGTTATAAAAAGTGATTTCATAACACACGAATCAATGGAAATACGAATACAAAAAATGCACAATTTTCTATTATTTGTGAAAAATTTGCAAAAAGTGCTCTAACATCACCCATATTGAAATTTTCACAAGCAATGAAACAAAATGCCATTTTCGATTATATGAGCCAAAAAGGTTCAAAACGTGCTCCGATACCACCTGTAAAGAAAGTTGCACTATGGATGTGACAAAATGCCATTTTTTGGTATACCTGAGAATCAGTTGTAAACAGTACTCCGGTGCCACCAGTCATTAAAATTGCGCTACATATTCAACAAAGTTTCATTTTTAGCTATATGCACGAAAATGTTGCAAAAAGTGCTCGAATACCACCCATTAATAAAATTTCTCTTTGGATGCAATAAAATAGAATTTTATTGTATATGCACGAAAAAGTTGCAAAAAGTGCTCCAATACTAGAAAATTTCTCTAAGGATGCAAGACAATATAATTTTCATGTATATGCAAAAAAAGTTTATCACGTACAACGAGTCATAAAAATTGCCCCACAAATCCAACGAAATTGATATTTTCGGTGTAAGTGCAAAAAAGTTATAAAAAGTGGTCTCTTAACACATGAATCAATGGAATTACGAATACAAAAAAATGCACAATTTTCAATTTTGTATTAAAAAGTTATAAAAAGTGCTCCGAGCTCACCCATCATGAAAATTGCATAATCAATTAAAAAAAAATGACATTTTTGGATATACATAAGTAAAAGTTGCAAAAAGTGCTCCAATACCACTTATCAATAAAATTTCTTTATGGAAGTAAGAAAATAAATATATTTTTTATAATTGCACAAAAAAAGTTGTTCGGTACAACCTGTTGTTAAAATTGCCCCACAGATCAAACAAAAGTTATATTTTGCGTATAAGTGCCAAAACTTTATAAAAAGTTGTCTTGTAACAGACAAATCAATGGAAATAGGAATACAACAAAATGCACAATTTTCGATTATGTGTGAAAAAGTTACAAAAAGTGCTCCGACATCACCAATTATTAAAATTGCACAAACAATGTAACAAAATACCATTTATGATTATATGTTCCAAGAAGGTTCAAAACATACTATGGTACCTCCTGTCATGAAAGTTTCTCCATGGATGCAACTTACCATTTTTGGGCATAGTTGCGCAAAAAAGTTGCAAAAATTGCTCCGATACCATTTTTGTCGCTCTTTGGGTGCAACAAAATGCCATTTTTATGTATACTTGAGTAAAATTTTTAAAAAGTTCTCCGGTGCCACCAGCCATTGAAATTGCACTACATATGCAAAAAAATTTCATTTTTGGGTACATGTGCTAAAAAGTTTCAAAAAGTGCTCCAATATCATCCATCAATAAAATTTCTCTATGGAAGCAAGAAAATAGAATTTTAATGTATTTGCACAAAAATGTTGTTCGATACAACTTGTCGTAAAAATTATCACATAGATCAAACAAAAATGATATTTTCAGTATAAGTGCAAAAAGGTTATAAAAAGTGGTCTCGTAATAGACAAATCAATGGAAATACGAATACAACAAAATGCTTAATTTTTCGGTTATATGTGAAAAAGTTACAAAAAGTGCTCCGACATCACCTGTCATGAAAATTACACAATAAATTCAAAAAGTGCAATTTTCAATTATATGTGCCAAAAAGGTTAAAACGTTTATCCGGTAACACCTGTCATGAAATTTGCTTTATAGAAGCAACAAAATGACATTTTTGGTATATGTCAGAAAAAGTTGTAAAAAGTGCTCCATTGTAACCTGTCATTAAAATTGCGCTACATATGCAAAATATTTCATTTTTAGGTATATGTGCAATTTTTTTGAAAAAGTGCTCTAATTTACCAATCATGAAAATTTCTCTAAAGATGCAAGCAAACATAATTTTCATGTATATGCTAGAAAAAGTTGTCCAATATAACCAATCGTAAAAATTGCCAAACAGATCCAACAAAATGCACAATTTTTGCTTATGTGTGAAAAAGTTGCAAAAAGTGCAACAAAATGCCATTTTCAATTATATGTGTGCCAAAGAGGATCAAAACGTGCTCGAGTACCTCAACTCACGAATGTGGCTCTATAGATACAACAAAATGCCATTTTTTTTGGTTTACTTGAGAAAAACTTGAAAACATTATCTCACGTCACTAGTAATTTAAATTGCATTACCTATGTAACAAATTTCATTTTTGGGCATATGTGCGTAAAAGTTGCAAAAAGTGCTCCAATACCACCCATCAAAAAAATTCCTCTATGGATGCATCAAAATTTAATTTTCAAGTATATGCACAAATAAGATGTTGAGTACAACCAGTAGTAAAAAATACCCCATAAATAAAAAAAAATTGATATTTTGGGTATAAGTGCGAAAATGTTATAAAAAGTGGTTTTGTAACATATGAATCAATGCAAATACGAATACAACAAAACGCACAATTTTCAATTATTTGTGGAAAAATTAGAAACAGTGCTCCGACATAACCCGTCATGAAAATTGCACAATCAATGCAACAAAATTCCATTTTTGATTATATGTGCCAAAGAGATTCAAAAAATGCTATGGTACCACCAGTCATGAAAGTTGCTCTATGGATCTAACAAAATTCCATTTTTTCGTATAGATGAGAAAAAGATGTAAAAAGTTCTTCAATGCCAACAATCATTATAATTGCGCTACATATCCAACCAAATTTATATTTTGGGTTTAAGTGCGAAAAATTTATCTCCTAACACACGAATGAATGGAAATACAAATACAAAAAAAATGCACAATTTTTGGTTATGTGTGAGAAAGTTACAAAAAGTGCTCCGACATTACTTGTCATGAAAATTGCAAAATCAATCTAGAAAAATGCCATTTTCGATTATATGTGTCAAAGAGGTTCAAAACGTGCTCTGTACCACCTATAACAAAAGTTGCTATATGGATGTGACAAAATTCCATTTTTGGGTATATGTGAGAATTAGATCCAAATAGTACTCTTGTGCTACTAGTCATTAAAATTGCGCTACGTATTGAACAAAATTTCATTTTTCGATATATGTGCGAATGTTTTGCAAAAAGTGATTCAATATCAACCATAAAAAAATTTCTCTATGGATGCAAGAAAATATAATTTTCATGTATATGCGAAAAAAAGTTCTCTAGTACAACCAGTCGTAAATATTGGCTTATAGATTCGACAAAATTGATATATTGGGTATAAGTGTAAAAAGGTTTTAAAAATTTTTCTCGTAGCACAGGAATGAATGCAAATATGATTACAACAAAATTCACAATTTTCGGTTGTGTGTTAAAAGTTGCAAAAAGTGCTCTTACATCACCAATTATGAAAATTGCATAATTAATGCAAAACAAATGCCATTTTTGATTATATGTGCCAAGGAGGTTCAAAAGGTGCTTCTGTACCACCAGTCACGAATGTTGCTCTATGGATGCAACAAAATGATATTTTTGGGTATACGTGAGAAAAATTTCTAAAAGGGGTTCTATTACCACTAGTCATTAAAATTGCGCTACATATGCAATAAATTTCATTTTTGGGTATATGTGCAAAAAAGTTGCAAAAACTTCTCAAATACCATCCATCAAAAAAATTTCTTTATTGATGCAAGAAATTGGGTATATATGAGAAAAAGTTGCAAAAGGTGCTCCAATACAACCCATCTAGAAAATTTCTCTAAGGATGTAAGAAAATATAATTTTCATGTATATGAGAAAAAACGTTGTTAGGTACAACTAGTCATAAACATTGCCCTACAAATCCAATAAAAATGATATTTTTGGTATAAGTGTGAAAATGTTATAAAAGTAGTCTCTTAACAGCAAATCAATGGAAATACGAATACAAAAAAGTGCACAATTTTTGGTTTTGGGTGAAAATGTAAGAAAAAAGAAGTGCTCCGATCTCACCTGTCATGAAAATTGCATAGTCAATGCAACAAAATGCCATTTTTGGATATACGTGAGAAAAAATTGAAAAAAGTGCTCCAATACCACTAATTAATAAAATTTCTTTATGGAAGCAAGAAAATAGAATTTTCATGTATTTTCATAAAAAAGTTGTTTCGTACAACTAGTTATGAAAATTTCCCAAAGGATCCACCAAAATTGATATTTCGTGTATAAGTGCTCCAATAACACCCATCTAGAAGATTTCTCTAAGGATGCAAACAAATATAATTTTCATGTATATGCGAAAAAAAAGTTGTTCAACAAAATTGATATTTTGGGTATAAGTGAAAAAATGTTATAAAAAGTGGTCTTGTAGCACAGGAATACAACAAAATGCATAATTTTTGATTATGTGAAAAATTCACAAAAACTACTCTGACATAACCCTTCATGAAAATTTCACAATCAATGCAACAAAATGCCATTTTTGCTATACGTGAGAAAAGGATGCAAAAATTACTCCAGGGCCACGAGTCATTAACAATGCGCTACATATAGAAAAAAATTCATTTATACATATAAAAGTGCAAAAAGCTTGCAAAAAGTGCTCCAATATCACTAATCAAGAATTTCTCTAAGGATGCAAGAAAATATTATTTTCATGTATATGAACAAAAAATTTGTCTAGAACAACTAGGCGTAAAAATTGCCACACAAAACCAACAAAATTGATATTTTGTATATAAGTGCAAAAAAGTAATAAAAAGTGCTCTCGTAACACATGAATCAATGAAAATACGAATTCAACAAAATGTACAATTTTTGGTTATGTGTGAAAATGTTATAATAAGTGCTCTGACATCACTCATTATGAAAATGGTACAATCAATGCAACAAAATGCCATTTTTGATTATATGTGCCAAAGAAGTTCAAAATGTGCTCTGGTACCACCAGTCATGAAATTTGCTCTATGGATGCAACAAAATTCCATTTTTGGGTGTTCGTGAGTAAGAGTTGCAAAGAGTGCTCCGGTGCAAACCATCAATAAAATTTCTCTACGGATGCAAGATAGTAGAATTTTCATGTATAACTGCAAAAAAGTTGTTCGGTATACCGAGTCCAAAAAATTTCTCCATAGATAAAAAAGTTGATATTTTGGGTATAATTATAAAAAAAATAAAAAGTGGTCTCGTAGCACACAAATAAATGGAAATACAAATACAAAAAATGCATAATTTTCAATTATATGTGAAAATGTTTCAAAAACTGCTCCGACATAACCCGCCAAGAAAATTTCTCTATGAATGCAAGAAAGTATAATTTTACTGTATATGCGCAAAAAAAATTGTCCGATACAACTAGTCATAAAAATTGTCCCACATATAAAAAAAATTGAAATTTTTGGTATAAGTGCAAAAATGTTATACAAAGTTGTCTCATAACACATGAATGAATGGAAATACGAATACAAAAAAATGCACAATTTTTGGTTATGTGTGAAAAAGTTGCAAAAAGTGCTCTAATATCACCCATCATGAAAATTGCACAATCAATGCAACAAAATGCCATTTTCGATTATATGTGCCAAAGAGGTTCAAAACGTGGTCCGTTACCACCAGCCGCAAAATGTCCAATTTGGATGGAACAAAATGAAATTTTTAGAAATACCTAAGGAAAAGTTGCAAAAAGTGCTCCAATGCCACCGGTCAATAAAATTGTGCTACATAGGCAACAAAATTTAATTGTTATATATATGCGAAAAAAGTTGCAAAAAATGTTCAAATGCCACCCATCCTGAAAATTTCTCTATGGATGCAAGAATATATAATTTTCATGTTTATGCGCAAAACATTGTACGGTACAACCAATCTTAAAAATTAAGCCACATATCCAAAAAAATTGCAATTTTGGGTATAAGTGCGAAAAATTTTAAAAAGTGGTTTCATAACACATGAATCAATACAAATACAAATACAAAAAAATGCACACTTTTTAGTTATTTGTGAAAAATTTGAAAAAAGTACTATGATATCACCCATCATAAAAATTGCACAATTAATGCAACAAAATACCATTTTCAATTATATATGTCAAAGAGGTTCAAAATGTGTTCCAAAACCACTTGTCCCGAAAGTTGCTCTATGGACGCAACCAAATTCCATTTTTGCTATACATGAGAAAATGTTGCAAATTGTGCTACATATGCAACAAAATTTCATTTATGGATATATGTGAAAAAGTTACAAAAAGTGCTCCAATATCACTCATTTAGAGAATTTCTCTAAGGATGCAAGAAAATATAATTTTCATGTATATGCACAAAATATTTGTCAAGTATAACCAATTGTAAAAATTGCTCCACATATCCAACAAAATTGAAATTTTGGTTATAAGTGTGAAAAAGTTATAAAAAGTGGTCTCATAACACACGAATGAATGGAAATATGAATACAACAAAATGCACAATTTTCGGTTATGTTTGAAAAAGTTGCAAAAAGTGCTCCAACATCACATGTTATGAAAATTGCACAATCAATGCAACAAAATTCCATTTTTGATTATATGTGCCAAAGAATTCAAAACGCACTCTGGTACCACCAGTCACAAAAGTTCCTCTATGGATGCAACAAAATTCCATTTTTGGGTATACGTGAGAAAAAGTTGCAAAAGGTGCTCCCGTGCAACCAGCCATTAAAATTGAGCTACATATGCAACAAAATTTCTTTTTGGGGTATATGCACGAAAAAGTTTCAAAAAGGGCTCTAATACCCCACATTACAAAAATCTTTATGGAGGAAAGAAAGTATTGGTCGGTTATGAGTGAAAAAGTTAAAAAAGTGTTTCGTCATCACCCGTTAGAGAAATTGCACAATCAATTAAAAAAAATGTAATTTTTGATTATATGTGCCAAAGAGGTTCAAAACGTTCTCCGGTACCACCTGTCAATAAACCCATTCTATGGATGCAAAATTAATTCAATTTTTGGGTATACGTGAGAAACAATTGGAAAAAGTAATATTATGTAACCAGTATTTAAAAGTATGCTATATATACAATAAAATTTCATTTTTTGGTATATGCTAGAAAAAATTGCAAAAGTTTCTCCAAAACCACTCATCTGAAAAATCTCTCTAGTGATGCAAGAAAATATAATGTTTATGTATATGCGAAAAAACGTTGTCTGGTACAACTAGTCGTACAAATTTCTCTACAGATCCAACAAAATTGATATTTTGTGTATAAGTGCAACAAAATCGCATTTGCGATTATATGTGCCAAAGAGGTTCACAACGTGCTTCCATACCACTAGCCATGAAAATTGCTCTATAGATGAAACAAAATGCTATTTTTGGGTATACTTGAGAAAATGTTGCAAAAAGTACTCCGGTACCACCAGTCATTAAAATTGCGCTACATATGCAACACAATTTTATTTTTACATATATGCAAAAAAGGTCTCAAATATCACCCATTAAGAAAATTTCTCTATACATACAAGAAAATATAATTTTCATGGATATGCGCAAAAAATATTTCGGTACAACCAATCGTAAAAATTGAGTCACAAATCCAATAAAATTGAAATTTTAGGTATATGTGTGAAAAAGTTATAAAAAGTGGTTTTCTTACACACAAATAAATGGAAATACAGATACAACAAAATGCACACTTTTTGGTTATTTGTGAAAACTTTGCAAAAAGTGCTTAGACATTACCATCATGAAAATTGCACAATCAATTCAACAAAATGCCATTTTCATTTTTTTGGGCAAAAGAGTTTCAAAACATGCTCCGGTAGCACCAACAACAAAAGTTATTCTATGGATGCAACAAAATTCCATTTTTGGGTATGCTTGAGAAAATGTTGCAAAAAGTGCAAAAATATCACCCATCAAGAAAATATAATTTTCTTGTATATATGCAATAAAGTTGTCTCGTATAACCAGTCCTAAAAATTGAGCCATAGATCCAAAAAAAATTAAAATTATGGGTATTAGTGGAAAATGTTATTAAAAGTGGTTTTGTAACACACAAATCAATGAAAATACAAATACAAATACAAAAAAATGCAAACTTTTCGGTTATTTTTGAATAATTTGCAAAAAGTGCTCTGGTACCATGTGAAAAAGTTGCAAAAGGTTCTCCAACATCACCCGTCATGAAAATTGTACAATAAATGAAACAAAATGCCATTTTTGATTATATGTGATAAAGAGGTTAAAAACATGCTCCAGTACATCCACGAAAGTTGTCTATAGATGCAACAAAATCCCATTTTTTGGTATACGTGAGTAAAAGTTGCATAGAGTGCTATGGTGCAACCATCCATTAAATTTGCTCTACATATGCAACATAATTTCATTTTTGGGTCACGAAAGTTGCTTTATGGAAGTAAAAAAAATGATATTTTTGGGTATACGTGAAAATATTTCAAAAAGGGCTCCAATACTACCCATAAATAAAATTTCTATATGGATGCAAGAAAATAGAATTTTCATGTATACGCGCAAAACATTTGTCCGGTACAACCAGTCCTAAAATTGCCCCATAAATCTAACAAAATTGATAACTTGGGTATAATTGCTATAAAGTTATAAAAGTGGTCTTGTAACAATCAAATCAATGGAAATATGAATACAATAAAATGCACAATTTTCAATTTTGTGTGAAAAAGTTACAAAACATTTTCCTACATCACCCGCCACGAAAATTGCACAAGCAATTCAACAAATTGCAATTTATTATTATATATGGCAAAAAGGTTAAAAACATTCTTTGGTACAACCTGTCATGAAAGTCACTCTATGGATGCAACAAAATGCCATTTTTGGGTACACGTGAGAAAAAGTTGAGAAGAGTGCTCCGGCACAACTAGTCATTAAAATTGCTCTACATAAATAAGAAAATTTAATTTTTGGGTATGTTCACGAAAAAGTTCCAAAAGGTGATCCATTACCTCCTAAATAGAAAATTTCTCTAAAAACACAAGAAAATATATTTTCATATATATACAAAAAAATGTTGTCTGGTGCTACCAGTCATAAAAATTCCCCCACAGATCCAACAAAATTGATATTTATTGTATAAGTGAAAAAAGGTTACTCAAAGTGGTCTCATAGCACACAAATGAATGGAAATACGAATACAACAAATTGCATAATTTTCTGTAATATGTGAAAAAGTGGCAAAAAGTGCTCCAACATCACCCTCCCTGAAAATTGCACAATCAATGCAACAAAATGCCATTTTTAATTATATGTGCCAAAAATGTTCCAAACGTGCTCTTGTACCACCTGTCATGAAATTTGCTCTATGGTTGCAACAAAATGCCATTTTTGGGTATATGTGAGAAAAAGTTGTAAAAACCAGTCATTAAATTTGCACTACATTAAAAACAAAATTTAATTTTTTGTTTTATTTGCGAAAAAGTTGCGAAAAGTTCTCTACCACCCATATAGAAAATTTCTCTTAGGATGCAAGAAAATTTAATTTTCATGTATATGCACAAAAAATAATTTCTAGTACAACCAATTGTAAAAATTGCCCCATAGATCCAACAAAATTGATATTTTGGGTATAAGTAGGAAAAAGTTATAAAAAGTAGTCTCGTAACACCTAAATCGATGAAAATATGAATACAACAAAATGCTCAATTTTCGGTTATGTGTAAAAAAAAGTTACAAAAAGTACTCGACATCACCACTTATGAAATTTCTACAATAAATGCAACAAAGTGCCAATTTCGATTATATGTGCCAATGAGGTTCAAAATGTGCCCCGGTACTACCTCTCACAAAAGTTGCTCTATGGAAGCAACAAAATACCATTTTTAAGTATATGTGAAAATGTAGCAAAAAGTGCTCCAAAACCACCCATCAATAAAATTTCTCTATGGATGCAAGAAAATATAATTTTCATAGATATGAGTAATTTTTTTTCGGTACAACCATTCGTAAAAAATTTCGTACAAATCCAAAAGAATTGGTATTTTTGGTGTATGTGTGAAAAAGTAATAAAAAGTTGTCTCGTAATACACAAATCAATGGAAATAAGAATAGAACAAAATGCACAATTTTGGGTTATGTGTGAAAAATTACAAATAGTGCTCTCACATCACTCATCATGGAAATTGCACCATCAATGCAACAAAATTCTATTTTTGATTATTTATGAAAAAGTTACAAAAAGTGCTCCGACATCACTCATCATGGAAATTCCACAATCAATGCAACAAAATTCTATTTTTGAATATATGTGTCACAGAGGTTCAAAACGTGCTCCGGTACCTCCCTAAATGTTGCTCAATGGATACAACAAAATTCATTTTTTGGTATACATGAGTCAAAGTTGTGAAGAGTGATATGGTGAACCAACCATTAAAATTGCGCTATATGTGCAACATAATTTCATTTTTGGGTCAGGAAAGTTTCTCTATGGAAGTGCCAAAATGCTATTTTTGGGTATACGTGAAAAAGTAGCAAAAAATGCTCCAATACCACCCATCAAGAAAATTTCCAAATGCAAGAAAATATAATTTTCATGTATATGCGCAAAAAAGTTGTGTGGTACAACTAGTCATAAAAATTGGCCCACAAATCCAACAAAATTGAAATTTTGGGTATAAGTGTGAAAAAGTAATAAAAAGTGGTCTCGTAAGACATGAATAAATGGAAATACAATTGCAAAAAAATGCACAATATTTGATTATGTGGGAAAAAGTTACTAGTGTTCTAAAATCACCTATCATGAAAATTGAACAATTAATTCAACAAATTGCAATTTTTGATTATATGTGCCAAAGAGGTTCAAAATGTTCTTTGGCACAACCTGCCACGAAAGTCGCTCTATGGATGCAACAAAATGCCATTTTTGGGTATACGTGAGAAAAAGTTGCAAAAAGTGCTCTAGTATAACCAGTCATTAAAATTGTCTACATAAACAACAAAATTTAATTTTTGGATATATTCAACGAAAAAGTTGAAAAAAGTGATCCAATACAAATTTCTCTAACGACGCAAGAAAATATAATTTTTATGTATATGCAAAAAAAAGTTGTCTTGTACAACCAGTGGTAAAAATTGCCCAACAGATCCAATAAAATTGATATTTATTATATAAGGGCAAAAAGGTTACACAAAGTGGTCTCGTAGCACACAAATGAATAAAATACGAATACAACATAATGCACAATTTTCGGTTGTGTATGAAAAAGTTACAAAAAGTGCTTCAACATCACCCGTCATGAAAATTGCACAATCAATGCAACAAATTACCATTTTCGATTATATGTGCCTAAGAAGTTCAAACCATGCTCCTGTACCACTTGTCACAAAATTTTCTCTATGGATGCAACAAAATTCCATTTTTGGGTATACGTGAGAAAAAAGTTGAAAAAAGTGATCTGGTGTAATCATTAAAATTGTGCTACAATACCAACAAAATTTAATTTTTGGGTATATTCGTGAAGGAATGGCAAAAAGTGCTCTAATTCTACCCATCTGGAAAATTTCTCTAAGGATGCAAGAAAATTTAATTTTCATGTATATGCACAAATTGTTTTTCTACTAAAACCAATCGTAAAAATTGCCCCATACATCCAACAAAATTCATATTTGGGGTATAAGTAGGAAAATGTTATAGAAAGTGGTCTCGTAACACACAAAACAATGAAAATATGAATACAAAAAAATGCACAATTTTTCGATTATGTTTAAAAAAGTTACAAACAGTGCTTCGAAATCACCAGTTATGAAAATTCAACAATAAATGCAATGAAATTCCATTTTCGATTATATGTGCCTAAGAGGTTCAAAACGTGCTCCCGTAGTAACAGTCATAAAATTTTCTCTATGGAAGCAACAAAATGCCATGTTTAGGTATGTGTCAATAAATAGCAAAAAGTGCTCCAATACCACCCATCAATAAAATTTATCTATGGATGCTAGAAGATAGAATTTTCATATATATGAATAAAATAGTTGTTTGGTACAACCAATCGTAAAAATTTCCATACAGATCCAAAAAAATTGATAATTTCGATATAAGTGAAAAATATTTATATAAAGTGGTCTTATAGCACACAAATGAGTGGAAATAAGAATAGAATAAAATGCACAATTTTGGGTTATCTATGAAAAAGTTACAAAAAGTGCTCTGACATCACCCATCATGGCAATTCTACAATCAATATAACAAAATTCCATTTTTGATTATATGTGCCAAAGAGGTTCAAAACATGCTTTGATACCTCCTATCACAAAAGTTGCTCTAAGGATGCAACAAAATGCCATTTTGGGTATATGTGAGTAAAAGTTGCAAAAATTCTCCGATTTAACCAACCATTAAAATTGCACTACATATGCAACAAAATTTTATTTTTGGGTATATGTACGAAAATGTTACAAAAAGGGATTCGATACCACCATCAAGAAAAATTCTCTAAGGATGCAAAAAAAAAATATAATTTTCAGTTATATGCGCAAAAATGTTGTTCGGTACAACCAGTGGTACAAATTACCCCACAAATCGAAATAAATGGATATCTTGGGTATAACTTCCAAAAAGTTATAAAAATTGGTCTCGTAACATACAAATGAATGGAAATACGAATACCACAAAATTGCACAATTTTTGGTGTTGCGTAAAAAGTTACAAAAGGTGCTTCGATAACATTAGTTATGAAAATTGAACAATCAATACAACAAAGTGCAATTTTTTATTATATCTGCCAAAGAGGTTCAAAATATGCTCTAGTACCACCAGTCATAAAAGTTACTCTATGGAAGCAACAGAATGTTATTTTTAGGTATATGTGAAAAAGTAGTAAAAAATGCTCCCATACCACCCATTAATAAAATTTCTCTATGGATGCAAGAAAATAGAACTTTCATATATACGTGCAAAAAATGTGTTCGGTACAACCAGTCATAAAAATTGGCACATAGATCCAACAAAATTTATAATTTTGGTATAAGTGCAAAAAATTTATAAAAAATGGTCTCATAATACACAAGTAAATGGAAATAAGAATAAAACAAAATGCACAATGTTGGGTTAAGTGTGAAAATGTTACAAAAAGTGCTTTGACATCACCAGTCATGGAAATTGCACATTCAATGCAACAAAATGCCATTTTTGATTATATGTGCCAAAGAAGTTCAAAATGTGCTCCAGTACCTCCTATCATGAAAGTTGTTGTATGGATGCAACAAAATTCCATTTGTTTGGTATACATGAGTAAAAGTTGAAAAAAGTGCTCTACTGCCACTAGCCATTAAAATTGTGCTACATGTGCAACACAATTTCATTTTTGGGTATATGCACAAAAGTATTATAAAAAGTGTTTTAATTCACCAATCATGAAAATTTCTCTAAGGATGTAAAAAAAATATAATTTTTAGGTATATGCGTAAAAACATTGTTTGGTACAACTAGTTGTAAAACTTGCCCCACAGATCCAACAAAATTGATATTTTGATTATAAGTGAAAAATATTTATAAAAATGATCTCATAACACACAAATCAATGAAAATACGAATATAACAAAATGCACAATTTTTGGTTATGTGTGAAAAAGTTGCAAAAATTACTCTGACATCATTTGTCATGAAAATTGCACAATAATTCAACAAAATGCCATATTTGATTATATATGCCAAAGTGGTTCTAAACATGCTCCGGTACCTACACTGAAGTTTCTTTATGAATGCAACAAAATGGCATTTTTTGGTATACGTGAGTAAAAGTTGTTAAGAGTGCTATGGTACAACCAACTATTAAAATTGTGCTCCATATGCAACAAATTTTATTTTTGGTTCACGAAACTAGCTCTATGGAAGTAACAAAATGCCATTTTTGGGTATAAGTGAAAATTTAGAAAAAAGTGCTGCAATACCACCCATCAATAAAATTTCTCTATGGATGCAAGAAAATAGAATTTTCATGTATATGTGCAAAAAAGTTGTTCGGTGCAACCATTCATAAAACTTTCCTCACAAATCCAACAAAATTGAAATTTTGGGTATAAGTGCGAAATATTTATAAAAATTGGTCTTATAACACATGAATAAATGGAAATACGATCACAAAAAAATGCACAATATTCGGTTATATGTGAAAAAGTTAGAAAAAGTGCTCCGACATCACCCATCATGAAAATTGAAAATGAATTTAAAAAAAATACGTTTTCAATTCTAATGAAAGACTCTTGACCAAAGATAAGTCTAAAGAAAGACTCTTAACCAAGGAGGACTTTATAGAGAAACTCTTGATCCACTATGATTCCTTTTTTTCTAAATTAGTCTTGGGCAAGTAGAACAAAATAAAAATAAAACCAATTTCAACAAGAACAAGAAAGCTCACCAAGAAAAAAGAATTAGATTCTTGAACCATCTACTACTTTAGTAAGAACAAAATATAGGTAAAACCAATTTCAACAAGAACAAGAAAGCTTACCAAGAAAAAAAGAATTAGATTCTTGAACCATGTACTACTTTGTTTTGAATACTGCTACTACTGTTGTGAATAGAAATTTCATAAAAACAAATTTGCAGCAC
The DNA here is from genome assembly GCA_033030585.1 of Hippophae rhamnoides. Taxonomy (NCBI): domain Eukaryota; kingdom Viridiplantae; phylum Streptophyta; class Magnoliopsida; order Rosales; family Elaeagnaceae; genus Hippophae; species Hippophae rhamnoides. Next base: position 41,129,118 of record CM065438.1, on the reverse strand, counting down.
TAATGAACAATAACCGAAAACAACCCAAAATTGTGAAAAAAAATATTTAACCCCTCAGTAAGTGATATAAACGATGGAATTTGGGGTTATAAATGGCATGAAATGAGCTTCGATTTGATATATTATAATAGTCATTTTGATACCAGAGTCAAAAGTTATGGCCTTTTAAAGTTAAAACTCATATTGATCAAATTGTTTTTAAATTACGAACAATAACCCTCTCCTTTTTTCTTGTTTTTTTTGAAGATCAAAGATAGATTGAACACAAAACTAAAGAACAAAAAAATAAATAAAAATTCAAAGAAAACTATGAAACAAAATCCAAAGACAAAAACAATGACAATGAAATTGAAAGAAAACACAAGACTCAAAAGGACGAAACATTTTTTGTGATTTGTGACTCAAGAACGTAGAAAAAAATCAAAGGAAATTTTTTTTTTTGAAATGTAGAATTAAAAAAAAGATAGATGAAGATAGATAAACTATTTTTAGCAACAAAACCTCGGATACCAAATGATGCAGACCCTCTAGGAAAATAACCCTAGGAATCCACAAAATCAAGGAATATGAACAATTGCATTGCTAAGAACGTGTTGAAGATGATCATATAAGAACCCTGAGAAAAAAATCCTTAAAACCCCAATCTTGAGATGCCACATGCAAAGATCATTCCTTTTGATAATTCGAATTCAAGCATTCAATCAAGAACACAAGAAGGCAAAGAAAAAGCTTTATGAAATATACTTTTCTTTGATGATATTCATTCTTGCCTCCAAATTACATAGCTTAATGGAGATCAAGGTAATGAGCAAGTTGATGTTCCCAAATATTCTCAAGATCCTTTGCAAATAATTGGTAGTCTAATGACTATGGCAAAGAAAAAGATAATGAAGGAAGCTTTGCAAGGCTTGATCATGTAAGTGCAATACAAAGAGGTTGTGCTAGAAGAATCAAAAACTAAATTCTAAGATTCTAAACCTAGACCAAGGATGGTCTATTACCATTTTATGCAAGGGATACATTTGGAAGATCAAGTTGGGATCGAAGATTAATTTAGGAAGCAATATTTTTGTTTTAATTAATTATGGGCCTTTTATGTTTAGAAATATTTATTTTAGTGAATTGTGGCTTTTTATTTTAAGTCTTTTAGTCTTTTATTTTTAAGGTTAGATGAGGCCTAATCCATAACTAAATAGGCCCATTGGGCCCACTTATGTACAAGGATATTTATTTTTCTACTAACGATCTTAACTCATCTTTGTCTAGTGTTGTTGTATATTTATTGCAAAACTTTGAGGATCTATTTCTTGAAGAAATTCCCCATGTATTACCTCCTTTAAGAGGAATTAAGCATCAAATAGACTTCATTCACGGATCTAAACTGACTTGCTTACATAGATAATCATGAGGAAACAAAGGAGATACAAAGGAAAGTGGATGAGTTGCTGCACAAGAGATTTGTAAAGGAGAGTCTTAGCCCATGTTTGGTTCCTGTCATCTTAGTCCCAAAGAAAGATGGAACATGGTGCATGTGAGTGGATTTCCATGCTATTAACAAGATAACGGTAAGGTATAGACATCCTATCCCTAAGTTAGATGATATACTTGATGAGTTGCATGGATCTCATTTGTTTTCTTAAAATTATTTACAGAATGGCATATTTGCATGAAAGAAAGAGATGAATGGAAAACTGCATTTAAGATGAAATATGGATTGTATGAATGGTTAGTAATGCCTTTTGATTTAACTAATACACCTAGTACATTCATGAGTTTAATGAACCATGTCTTGCATGCTTTCATGGGGAAACTTGTTGTAGTTTACTTTGATGATATTTTAGTCTATAGCAAAAATTTAGAGGAACATGTGGAACACTTGCATATTATTTTTAGTGTGTTGAGAGGGAACAAGTTTTATCCTAATCTTAAAAAGTGCACATTTTACATAGAATCTGTTGTGTTTCTTGGATTTGTTGTTAGTTAACATGGTATTAGTACTAATGAAGAAAAGGTAAGGGTAATAAGGGATTGGCCTAAACCTAAGAATGAAAATAAGGTAAGAAGTATCCATGGTTTAACGAGTTTTTATCAAAAGTTTGTTAAAGGTTTTAGTTCTATTACTGCACCTTTGAATGAACTTGTTAAAAATAATATTTTTTAAGTGGGATGATGTGCTTGATCGATTGTTTAACACTTTAAAAGATAAACTAACAAATGCACTTTTGTTGTGTTTGCCTAACTTTGATAAAAAAAGTTAAGATAGAATGTGATGCATTGGGATTGGGATATGAGCTGTTTTAATGCAGGATTCCAAACCAATTTCATATTTTAGTGAAAAGCTAAGTGGAGTAGTGTTGAATTATCCTACTTATGACAATGAGGCTAATGCATTAGTGAGAACTCTACAAACATGGCATCATTACTTATGACCAAGGAAGTTCATCATTCATTCTGATCATGAGAGTTTGAAGTTTTTAAAGACCCAAGGTAAGCTTAATAAAAAACATGCTTTTTGGTTAGAGTTTATAGAAATATTTCCTTATGTAATCAAATACAAGCATGGGAAGGACAATGTTGTGGCTGAGGCATTGTCTAGGAGGTACGTATTTCTCACTTCATTGCAAACTAAATTACTTGATTTTGAATTGCTTAAGGAATTGTGTGCATCTGGTGACTTTTATAGGCATGAAGGATTTCTATTCAAGAAAGATAAATTATGTGTACCTATTTGTTCTATTCGTGAGTTGCTTGCTAGGGAAATTCATGGGGGATGTTTGATGGGTTACTTTGGTGTTCTAAAGACTTTAGATATTTTACATGATCATTTTTATTGGCCTAATATGAAGCATGATGTGCAATTTGTTTGTGAAAAGTGCATTACATGTGGGCAAGCAAAATCTAAAGTTAAACCATATGGCTTTTATATTGTTTTAGGATTACCAAGGTCTCAACATGGTAAGGATAGCATCTTTGTTGTTGTTGATAGGTTTAGTAAAATGGCTCATTTTATTGCATGTTTTAAAACCAATGATGCAACACATATTGCTTATTTTTTCTTTAAAGAAGTAGTACGTTTGCATGGGTTTCCTAAGACAATATTTAGTGATAGAGATGTTAAGTTCTTAAGTCATTTTTATCACACTTTATGTAATAAACTAGGAACTAAACTGTTATCTTCTAATGTTGCATATCCATAAACAAATGGTCAGACTGACGTAGTTAATAGGACACTCACTACTTTGATGCATGCTATCATGCAAAAGAATATATTGCAGTGGGAGAGGTGTTTGCTACACATTGAGTTTGCATATAATAGGACTGTTCATTCTACTTCTTCATTTTCTCCTTTTGAAGTTGTGTGTGCCATCAATCCTATAATATCTATTGATACTTTACCTTTGCCTACTAATAAGCATGCTAATCTTGATATTAAAAAAAAGGAAGATTTTGTGAAGGGATTAAATGATAGAATTCCGAACAATATTGAAAGGAAGAATGAGAAATATGCTTAGCAAGCCAATAAATGGAGTTTGATGGTTGTTCTCCAACCTGGAGATTGGGTTTTGGTGCACATGCAAAAGGAGAGGTTTCCTACACAATATAAATCAAAATTGCAGCCTTAAGGAGATGGACCTTTTCAACAAGTCTTGGAACAGATAAATGATAACACCTACACGATAAATTTTCCAAGTGACTATGGTAATGTTATTACAACTTTTAATGTCGCTGATTTATCTTTGTTTGATGTAGGTGATTCGAAGACAAATCTTTTCGAAGATGAGGGGAATAATGAAGATCAAGGTGCTAATCAAGTTGATGTTTCTAAATATTGTCAAGATCTTTTACAAGGAATTGCCGGTCCAATGACTAGGGAAAAGAGAGAAGATAAAGGAAGCTTTGCAAGGCTTGATCATGGAAGTGCAATACAAAGAGGTTGTGTTAGAAGAATCAAAAACTAAAGCTTGACCAAGGATGGTCTATTACCATTTTATGCAAGGGATAGATTTGGAAGATCAAGTTGGGAGCAAAGATTAATTTAGGAAGCAATATTTTTGCTTTAATTAATTATGGGCCTTGTATGTTTAAAAATTTTTATTTTAGTGAATTTTGGGATTTTTATTTTAAGTCTTTTAGTTTTAAGTTTGTATTAGGCCCAATCTATAACTAAATAGACCTATTAGGCCCATTCTATCTTGGGTTTCTTACTTATATAGAAGAAGTGTTATGTAATTTGGAGGCAAGAACGAATATCCTTAATGAAAATTATATTTCAGAAAGCTATTTCTTTGCCTTCTTTTGTTCTTAATTGAATGATTGAATTTGACTTATCATAGGGAGTGATCATTATTTGTGGTGTCTCAAGATTAGGGTTTTCAAGATTTTGTTTTCTTAGGGTTTTAGTCTGATCATATTCAACACGTTCTTAGCAAATCAATCATTTATATTCCTTTCAGTTCATTGGTTCCTAGGTTGTTCGCCTAAAGGGTCTCCATCATAGCTCTTCTTCTTTATAAGCAAGAAACCCTAAAAGAAAAAGCCCTAGATGAAATAGGCCTAATGGACCTATTTAGTTGTGAATTGGGCCTAATGCAATCTTAAAAATTAAAAGACTTAAAGACTTGAATTAAAAATCCCACAATTCAATAAAATAAAAAATGATAAAGATAAAAGGCCTACAATTATTTTAGAAAAATTGCTTCCTAAAGGTAACTCTTGCACCCAATTTTATATTCAAAATTTATCCCTAGTCATTTTACTGCCAATTCCTTGTAAAAAGATCTTGTGAATATTTGGAAACATCATCTTGATCAGCACTTGGGAAAATCAACTTGATTAGTACATCGATCTCCATTAATTTTTCCACGTCATAACAAGCTCGTTAAAATGAAAATGAACCTTAGAGCATCTAACATCCTCAAGAAGAAGAGAATCGTTCAATTGCTTTCTAATAGCTTTTGGATGCTGATGGAAGCTCCTTATATCTTCATAGAGCTATCAAACATCGAGGAAGGATCTCCTACCATTATTGACCTTAATAGAGGGCAAGAGGAATTATTTGTTGCTTTATAAGACCACATCCTCATTAGGAACAACTCTAGTATGTCACAGGGATCTCTTAGGACATATGGAACAACTCCAATCTCTTAAGGACCTATAAAGACTTTAGGGAAGAGCTGAAAGAAGTGTATAGATAGAGTATATTAGCTCTCCAAGCCATACATCCTTATGACAATCATCAATCCTTTAAGTTGAAATCCCTTAAGGTTGAACATGATAGGATAAGGCAAGACAAGGTAAGTCAAGACATAATAAGGTAAGATTAAAAAAGATGTGCAGTTGTACATTGCTTGAAAAATGAAGATTATAGTGGTTCATAAGTACGAGTTCCATTCTAAATGATTTGAGGCCTTTTGAGGGAAATCTCAAGAGAAAAAATATAAATTTTAAACAAAGTTTAATTATTTCTTAAAAATATATAAAAATCATATAAACAAGTTTTAAGGTAAATTATTCCTTATTTTTAAAGTATATATAAATTCATATATTAGTTATCTTAATATAATTATTATTTAAAAAATAAATCATAAATCGTCATAAATAAAGAATAATTTTTTAATTAAAAAATTTATTTTTATTTTAATAAGGTCATATAATTCACCTCTTATTTCAACTTTTTCAATTCGCTTTGCTGATTTCACTAACCATAAATGCATGTGAATGGGATTTAAATGAAACTCAAAAAACAGCTTTACTAGGGTTTCAACCTTATTCCTAAATCCTTACCTTCTTGATTAGTTTTCCTCTAATTCTCACAGTTCCTTCATCTTGTTCCAAGCCATGCTATGAGGTTTTTAAGGTTTTTTTTACTTTTGAGGAGCTCGACTTTAAAGAATCCTATTCTTCTAGGTTTCAATTTTTCATTGCTGAAGAATCCTTATTCATCTTTGATATCATGAAGAGGTTGGACTTTAAGTGAGAAGCTCTACTAAAAATGTCTCACTCGATCACATTTGAAGAGCCTTTTCATGATTTCAAAGACCTGCTTTGATATTTTTGGTTTTCCTCTATGATATTTTTATTGACCCTTGCTAGGACTAATATTCTATCCATCCTTGGTATTACTTTTTCTACCTGTGGGACATTGTTGTCTTCTCTAGAGATTTCCTTTACAATTTGTGACAAAATATCTTTTTGGTATATCAATTTGTATGATCGAAATTGGTGCTCCCTTGGATATCTATTTTGTGTGTGATTATAGAGGATATTCTTAGTTGTTTAGGCAATCTTGATTTCATACTAGAGATTGGCTCGTGTTATTACTAAATGGTTCAACAATTTAGATGCATTTTTCAGAGTATTTCAATGTATATGGTGAGGAAGTGTGGACTCAAGTTCAAGGATCTTGATTATACAACGTTCTTGTTCTACTTTGAGGTGGCTAAAGATTTGGAGCATGCTCTCTATAAATTACTATGGAACTTTAACAATTCTTTGGTGATCGCGAAGCAACTAGAAGCTAGAGTTTAGCCATTTCAAATGAATTTTGCAGTATCTCCAAGTGCATAACTTGCCCCTAAATTGGAAGATGACATCTATTGTGACAAGGATTGCTAAAAGAGTAGGTAATAGGCTGGAGCTTTATCTATATTCTTTAGAAAATGTCTTTTGTGAAATCTATGAGAGTTAAGGTTGAGCTTAATCTCAGACAAAGAATTAAATAATTATTCCTAGTCTATTTAACTGCCTCTATAGATCAATTGTTGGTCAAATAATTAATAGTTTAAAATATAGATTAAATAATATAATTAAATTAAAATCATAAGACCCCTAGATCAATAAATTAGCTAGACATAATTTTGTTTATAAAGCTCTCCTGATTCTGAATCACATAGAAGAAGACATAGAAGGCATGAGTTCGAGGAAGAAGAAGCTGATTCCAATGTGGAAGAGAGAATAAGTTATATTATCCCCTCTCAAACCTTTGCAAGTTTATGAAGACAAAATTAAGATGGTAGGAGAGTACAAGTTGAGAGAAAAACAAAAGTATGAGCAAGAGAAAAATAAAATGAGAGCAAGTGAGGTCGAGTGAAAAAAAGAGAGAGAAGTGAACAAAAGAGAGAGAAAAGAGAGAAGAAGGGAGAGAAAAGTGAGATAAAGAGAGAAAAAGTAAGAAAACTAGAGAGAAAAGTGAGCAAATAGAGGAAAATAAAAAAAATGAGTGTAATTGATGAAAAGGATGAGATTAGGAGTACAAGGCAACAAGTACTTGTACTTATGTATAAGGAGGTTTATCTTTCTACTAATGATCTTAACTTATCTTTGCCTAGTGTCATTATATTTTTTTTCAGGACTTTAAGGATCAAGTTCCTAAAGAGTTTCCCCATGGATTGCATCCTTTGCGAGGCATGTGACATCAAATAGACTTTGTACCTAAATCTGCAATACCAAATTGATCTATTTACAAACCTAAGATTTGAGGTTGAATATTTTCAAATAGGAGGAGAATAATGGAGATTGAGGTGCCAACCAAGTTTATGTTTACAAATATTCTAAAAGTTCTCAAGATCCTACAAATATTCTCAAGATCCTACACAAGGGATTGATTTGGAATATTAAATTGGATGAAAAGATTGATTTAGGAAGTAGTATTTTTGTTTTAGTTAATTATGGGTCTTTTATATTTAGTAATTATTGTCTAAGTTAATTGTGGACTTTTTTAATGTTAAGTTTTTTTGTCTTTTATTTTTATGAATGTAATTAGGCCCAATCCATAATAATTAAGCTCATTAATTTTTTGGTATTTCTTTAGAAGAGGTTGAGTCTAGGGTTTATTTCTTATAAAAGAAACATCATCCATTTAATGGAGACACACGAATATTCACTAATGAAAAGAAAATTTCAGAAAGCTTCTTCCTTTGCCTTCTTATGTTCTTGATTGAATACTTGAATCTGACTTATCAAGGGAGTGATCATTCTTTGTGGCTTATCAAGATTTGGGTTTTAAGGACTTTGTTTCCTTAGGGTTCTAATCTAATCATCTTAAACACGTTCTTAGAAAATCAATTATTTCTATTCCTTTGAGTTCGTGGGTTTCTAAGTTGTGCACCTAAAGGGTCCACATCATATTTACAAACCATTTAATTTTCACCTTTGATAAGGCCAACAATTTAAACTCTAATCAAGGTGTCTAAGTTTGGTTAATGATTTAGGTATATGAAAATTAACTTTTAGATTTTAAAATTACTACCAAAGATATATCGTTAATATGTTTTTAAATAGTAATTCTTGTAAAAGTCGCTAAACTAGAGTTTTAACTCTAACTATATAATTGATATATATCAAAGATCTAAGAGTACTACTCTGAATCAGATTCCAATAATTAAATTATAAAATCTAACTTTCTTGTTTGTTATGAAAAAAATACCTCGTCAATATATATTTTTCTTTTATAAACTTTGTTTAAATTTTGATAAAGAAAGAAAACTTAATTCATTTTATAAAACATTTTACCTACTTTAATATTTTACAAGCATAAAAATGTTACTAATTCCATAATATTTCAACCAGTTATGCTTAATTTAATTAAGGATGAGTAAATTAAATAGAGCATTCAAAACAACACATAAAATTAATATGAAAAAAATATATTTAAATTATACCTCATGTATATCCTTACAGAACTTCAGTATCATTTTTGCTACTGAAAAACCTCTAAATAGAATTGACAATAATGTTTATTGAATTGAAAAGAAAACTAGTATATAAAATATGTTCAACTCTCAAATTGAGAGAAGAACTTTAAGCTATGAAAAGAAAAGAAACTAGAGAGAAACTAAGAAATTCAACTATAAATGAACCTGAGGGATGATTTACAAATAGAGTTTAGGGGTCTGTTTATAGGAGAGGAAAATGAGAGAAAAGGGGATCCTATAATTTGGTAATAAAAAAAAGACCAAAAATAGTGAAAAATAGAGAGGCTGAAATAGTGATACAAAATAGAGGCCAAAATAGTAAAAAAAGAGGTCAAAATAATGGAAAAAGAGTAATAACAATCTGATTTAAGAGCAAACATGTGAGAGAGTGTGAGTTATCTCATTATTTCTATAGTTAGAAAACATGAGCAAGGAAGGTAGAGAACCACAAGAGGTCGACTTAAAAGTCCTTTTCAAGTCATTTAATGATCAATTTAAGAAGCTAAATGCAAGTTTGGATGATTTTGAATCCTCTTCTGATTCTAAATTACATAAAAGAAGACATAGAAAACATGAGTTTGAGGAAGAAGAAGTTGATTCAATAATGGAAGAGAGAGCAAGTTGTAAACGGGACAAAAAGATCATGTTTTTATAGACAAATGAAAAATCAAAAGTGTCAGTTCATGTGAAGAATAGATACCACTAGTGAAGGATGGTTCTAATGTTGAAGTGGAAGAACCTATGCATAGAGATTCACTTGTCATAAGGAGAGTCCTAAATATACCGCCTAATGATGAAGAAGATGACAAGTATGGTGATCATATTTTCCACACAAGATTCTATGTGAAGGATAAAGTATACACATTAATTATTGATAGTGAGAGCTGCATTAATGTTGATAGTATCTTATTGGTAGAAAAGTTAAATTTGAAGTGGTAGGAGCATCCCAAACCATACAAGCTACCATGGTTGAATGATTGTGGAGAAGTGGAGTTAATAAATAACCTTGGGTTCCTTTTTCAATTGGAAAATTTGAAGATGAGGTTCTTTATGATGTGGTACCAATGTATATTGCTCATATATTACTTAGCCTACCATGGCAGTTTGATAGGAATTTATCACATGATGCTTACAGAAATCACTATTCTTTTCAAATGAACAAGTAAAAAGTTTCACTAGCTCCTCTCAAACCTTTGCAAGCTTATGAAGACAAAATTAAGATAGAAAGAGAGTGCAAATTGAGAGAAAAACAAAAGTGTGAGCAAGAGGAAAATAAAGCGAGAGAAAGTGAGGTCGAGTGAAAAAAAGAGAGAGAAAAGTGAGTAGAAGGGATAGAAAGTGAGAAAAAGAAAAAAAATAAGCAAAAGAAAGGAAAAAGTAAGAAAACAGGAGAGAAAAGTGAGAAAACAAGAGAGGAAAATAGAAAAATGATTGTAATTGCTAAAAAAATATGAAATTAAAAGTGCAATGATGGCAAGGCAACAAGTACTTATACTTATGTAAAAGGATATTTATCTTTCTACTAACGAACTTAACTCTACTTTTCCTAGTGTCATTGTATCCTTATTGTAGGACTTTGAGGATCAACTTCCTGAAGAGATTCCCCATGGATTACATCCTTTGCGAGGTATGCAACATCAAATATACTTTCTACCTAAATCTGAAATACCAAATAGACCTACTTACAAAGCTAATATTTGAGGACGAATCTTTTTGAAGAGGTGGGAAATAATAGATTTTAAGGTGCTAACCAAGTTGGTGTTTACAAATATTCTAAGGATTCTCAAGATCCTACGCAAGGGATAGATTTGGAATGTCAAATTGAATGCAAGGAATAAATTAGGAATTTATGTTTAGTAATTTTTATTCTAGTTAATTTTGGGCTTTTCATTTGAAATCTTAGTCTTTCATTTAATTGTGAGCCTTTTATGTTTAGTAATTTTTATTTTAATGAATTGTGGGATTTTTATTTAAAGTCTTTTAGTATTTTATTTTTATGGTTAGATTAGGCCCAATCCATAATTGAATAGGCCCCTTAGGACCATTTCATCTACGGTTTTTTTCTTTTAAGGTTTCTTACTTATTAATAAGAAGAGCTTTGTAATTTAGAGGCAAGAATGAATATAATTAATGAAAAGTATATTTCATAAATCTTTTGCTTTGCCTTCTTGTCTTCTTGATTGAATACTTGAATTTGATTTATCAAAGTGACTAATCATCATTTGTGGTGTTTCAAGGTTTGAGTTTAAGGACTTTTTTCCATAGGGTTCTAATATGATCATCTTCAAGATGTTCTTAGCAAATCAATTATTTCTATTCCTTTGAGTTCATGTGTTCCTAGGTTGTTTGCCTAAAGGGTCCGCATCAACTATCCTAGTTGAGAATTTAGGGTTGCCTATGAATAAACATCCAAAACCTTATAAGTTACAATGTTTAAACGATAGCGAAGAAGTAAGAAGAAATAGCTAAGTATAAGTGTATTTTTCCATTGGAAAGTACAAAGATGAAGTGTCGTTTGATGTGGCTGCAATGCAAGCTAGGAATATGTTGTTAAGTAGGCCATGTCATTCTGATCAAAAGGTTACACATGCGGGGTAAAGGAAAAAAATACTCTTTTGTTAAAGATGGTAGAATTATCATATCTGAAATCCTTACTCCTAAACAAGTCTTTAAAGACTAGATAAAAATTATAAAATAAAAAGATAGGAGTGGAAAAGAAAAGCAAGGACATAAGAGTGAGGATAAATAAAGAAGTGAAAAAAGAAAAAAAAAACAATGGAAAAGAACAAGAGAAAAAATGTTAGTTTTTATGCTAAGGCAAGTGAGATTAGGCAAGCTATTTTTGCATGATAGCGTATACTTGTAGTTTTGTAGAAGGTGGCTAATTTTTGTACAAACGACCTTAATTCTTCTTTGCCTGGTGTTACTATTTCTTTATTGTATGAATTTGAAGATGTGTTTCCTAAAGAGATTCTTGATGGAGTGCCACCAATTACAGGGATTGAGCATCAAATTGACTTCATACGAGGGGAATCTCTTCCAAAACATCCAACCTATAGAACCAACCCAAATGACACAATATACATTGAAAGTTAGGCTAAGGAGTACTTGTCCAAACGTTAAGTAAGGGAAAGCTTGAGCTCGTGTGTGGTTCCAGGGATATTTGTGCCTAATAAGGATAGTTCATATCGGATGTGTGTTGATTGTAAAGCAATAAGCAACATTATGGTATAAACATCATATTCCTAGCTTAGATGACATGTTAGATGAATTTCATGATTCTTGCATTTTTAGTACAATTGATTTGAAAAACGGATACCATCAAATTATGATAACAAAGGGTGATATGTGGAAAACTGCATTTAAAACTAAACATGATTTGTATGAATGGTTAGTCATGCTCTTTGGATTAAACACTACACCTAGTAGTTTTATAAGACTTATCAATCATGTTTTACATTCATTTATTGGAAAATTTGTGGTTGTCTACTTTGGTGATATTCAAATTGACAATAAAAATTTAGAAGAGCATGTTTTATATGTATGATTTGTACTTGAGATATTAAGTAAGGAAAAACTATATGCTAATATGAAAAAGTGCTATTTTTGTATGGAAAGATTGGTGTTTCTTGGTTATGTTGTTAGTTCTAAAGGAATAAAGGTGGATGTTGAAAAGGTGAAATTTATTAAGGAATGGCCCACACCTAAATTTATTACGGAGGTAAGTAGTTTCCATGGTTTAGCTAGTTTTTATTATAGATTTAGTACACTAGTTACATCATTAATTGAGGTTATTAAAAATACTATTGGCTTTAAGTGGGATAAGGAATAAGAAAAATCTTTTAATACAATAAAAGAAAGATTATGTTATGGACCTATTTTAGCTTTACTTGACTTTTCTAAAACATTTGAGGTTAAGTGTGATGGTTCAGGTATATGTATAGGAGCTATTTTGATGCAGGAATAGACATCTATTGCATATTTCAGTGAGAAACTCAATGATGAAACCCTTAAATACCCAATGTATATCAAGGAACTCTATGCTTTAGTAAGGACTCTTGAGACATGGCAACACTACCTGTGGCCCAAAGTATCATTCACATATATCATAAATCCTTAAAAAATTTTAAGAGTCAAGGTTTGTTGAATAGAAGACATACCAAATGGATGGAATTATTTGAAACATTCCCTTATATGATTCAATACAAGAGAGGTAAGGAAAACATAGTGGCTGTCACATTATCTCATTGGTATGCTTTAATTTTCCACATTAAAGGCTAGGTTGTTAGGATTTGAATATATTAAGGAAATGTATGCCAATGATGATGATTTTTCTTTTGTTTACAATGCATGTGAAAATTATGTCTTTGGTAAGTTTTACAAATTAGAAGGGTACTTATTAAAGGAAAAACAATTGTGTATAGCCAATATTTCTACACGTGAACTTTTAGTTATGAAGGCCTTTAGGGGAATGTTAATGGGACACTTTGGGGTTAAAAAGACTTTAGAAACTCTGCATGAACATTTCTATTGTCCAAATATGAGGCGAGATGTAGAAATAATATGTTTTATATGCAATACTTATAGGTAAGCCAAGTCTAAAGTCATACCTCAAGGACATTATACACCCTTACCCATATCTAGCACACCTTGGGTAGATATTTCTATAGATTTCATTTTAGGAAAACCTAGTTCAAAGAAAGAAATAGACTCTATTTTTTTTATTATAGATAGGTTCTCTAAAATGGCACGCTTCATAGCATGTCATAAAACTCATGATCCGACTCATATAGAGGAGTTGTTCTTTAGGAAAATTGTTAGGCTACATAGGGTACCAAAGAGTATTGTGTCTGATCAAGATACTAAATTCCTTAGTTACTTTTGGAAAACTCTATGTGCTAAGTTGGGGACTAAACTTTTATTTTATACTATATGTCATCCCCAAACTAATGGTCAAACGGATATAGTCAATAGAACTTTGTCTATTTTACTAAGAGCGGTGATACTAAAGAACTTGAAAATTGAGAGGATTGCATACCTTTTTGTTGAATTTTCTTATAATAGATGCGTGCAATTTAACTACTAAAAATTCACCGTTTGAAACTATTTATGGTTTTATTCCATTCACTCCAATAGATCTGTTACCTTTGCCTATTTTAGAAAGAACTAATTTAGATGGTATAAGGAAAGTTAAAATAGTGAAGAAATTCAATGAAAGAATTCATAGGCATATTGAAAAGAAGAACAAGGAATATGCTTCCAAAGCCAACAAAGAGTCATTTTGAACCCAGTGATTAGGTTTGAGGACACATAAAGAAAGAATGATTCCCTAAAAAATGAAGGCCCAAGTTGCAACCAAAAAAAATGGTCAATTCCATATTTTTGTATTATAATAATGCTACAAGCTAGGGGAATAGTGATGATTCGAGGTCAAATCCTTTTGACGAGATAGGGAATAGTGAGAAAGAAAAATTGTTATAGATTTTGAGTGGATCTATTACAAGATCAAAGACAAAGAAACTCAAGAAAGCATTAAATGGGCTCATTCAAGAATTAAATCATGATCAAAGAATGGTCCAAATGAAGTATAAGTCATAGAGGGAACCAATCAATGAAATAATTCTGGAAATTAAAGGAGCACCATAGCAGGAGAATAAGCTCGTCACTACCTATGGTTCTCGAGAAGATTTTGAAATTTACGTAGTAGCATATGCACCATGGTAGAGGATAAAGAGTGCCACAGCCAAACCCTTTCTGATCTCAAAGACTCACTAGTTTCTTCAGTTGCTCCGTTATTTCCTTTCTTAGGGTTTTAATTATAGACTATAAATATATGTATGTGCTGTCAATTATCCCTATCTTACATCACATTTTCAAAACTTTGATTTTAATATCAAGTTGAGATCTTTCAATGCTCTTAGTTCCTCTAAAAATTGACTTATCAAGGTATTTGCAAATCTTGTAGCATCCCATCAACTTTGCATTTCAGTGAGTAATATCCATTATGTCATGGTGAGTGCTATTAATGTGAATATTAGTTTTCTAGGATCTATTTTAATTTCATTGTTGGCTCCTTGTTCATGTCTATTATAGTTCTCAAACCAAAATATCACATTTGTGGGTTATAAGGTTTGTGTTCTTGGGTTCATAGAACTTTTTGATCCTTATTCTCAATTGGAATACATCAAATTAGTATAGGTGCGACACTGCTTCTTTGAATGTCACAATTGTAGCCTCCATTGGCATGCATCATTTTGTAGGCAATATGATTAAAAAACAATATATGCATAATTCATAAGTGCATTAATCAGAAGAATTTTGCACATTTTATGCTTATTCTGTTATCGTACCATATGTGCAGTGTGGTTTTATCAATGTAAGTGCATGTTTTTTCAGGGGTAGACCCCCTTCAACTCATAAAGTCATAATGAATTTTTTTCCTATTCGTTAATTAGTATCATTGGTTCCTAGCCAATTCTTGTTCCTATAGTAATCTTCTTGATCTAACTAGCAAAAAACAAAAAACAGGAAACTTGCATCTTGAGTATGACTTGTGATATTTTCTTTAATTCATCAGAAATCCACTAACTATTGGTTCTATTTTCTCACCTGAAGCCTTCTCACTTTGTCACTCGAAGCCTTCTTACATTATTAAGGGTTACATCACTGATAGACCTTTAGTTCACATGAAGAAAAATTTGAAAAGATAAAACATGTATCAAGTTATTTAAACAAGTAGCCAAATGAAGAGGATAAATTTTCATAAATGAAGACATAATTTTTGCAAACTTTCCCTTGCAAGTTTGAAACTCACGAAAACCTCTATATCATGGTTTCTTTAAGGTTGGACAAGTTTCTATGAGAGAACCTATAACAATAACAATTTTTTGTGTGCAAGAAGCCTGTGAAACAAGCAAGACGAAATTATTATGCAAAGATAATAGAGTTTAGAAGGAAGAATGCAATGGTTTTTGTTTAGACCTCTGGACCAGTCTGGTGCCCTATCCATTCAAACCATACAAACAAAGGCACCAATTCGAGATGGAAGAAAAAACATCCCAAATGTCCCACCTGTAGACCATCCCAAGTTCAATAAACTACTTAAGCTCAATGAACAACTCAAGCTCAATGGTTGGACCGAGCTCAATGATCAACCTAGGTTCGGGTCAACCTCAACCTATAACATACTATACTTTATACCAATTATGCCCTTTTGACATGTAAATATGTGTACATATTATGTAATTGACACTTGCATCTATAATGCTCTATAAATAGATAGACCTCTCATGAAGATCCACACATTCAACCAATTATCTTAACTTCTCTCTAATCTCTCTCTGGAAACACATTGAATCTCAACATTTTAGTGCCCGCCACGACTCTCAGATTCTGAGGTCAATTATAAGTTTCTAACCCTATATCATTTGAAATTCACCCCACTCCTAGAGAGAAATTAGGAAGAAAATTTGTGTTCTACTCATGATCTGCAAATATCATGGTAAGAACCTGGGCTAAAATACGGTCGAGGACGGTCGATTGTGAAATAGTGGCTACTCAGAGAAATACCCCACCAGTCCTCAATGAGACTAGGACAAAAGATAACACCTACTACTAAGATTTATCTCTTCAACTTCTCAAACTAAGAAAATAGCTCAAAGAAACCAAAGAGGAAAATAGATCTCTACCCTCATAGGTAAGGGGAATGACCTTGGAAAACCCCATTGCCGATTCAACCAATGGAGATGTAGATTAGCGCGACCAATCTGAGCCCTAGCAAGTTGAACATGAAGTCAAGAGGAATCCTCTCTCTAGCTCGGCATGACTTAATGATGAACAATGGGTTCAAGAAATAAAAAATTGGGAGACACGACCATCGGCGCTAGAGGAGAACAATAAAAGGCAAGATTAGGCCTTGAAAGTGGCAAGTGAGAAACAAGAGAAGGGAAAAACCTCTTAGCATGTGAACAGAGATTGTGAGCAACTATACATCTCCCCCTTTTCTGATATGAAAGAAAATGATGAACCACCACCCAAGTTCAATGATCTTAAGTGCCTTGATTATTTTGAAACAAAAGATTCATTCACATATGTTCAACACTTTAAAACAACCATGGCACCCATGAGTCACACCACAGAGAAAAAGGACGCAATTATGTGCAATTTGTTTACCACCACTCTCTATGAAGATGCATAGAAATGGTTCAAAAACCTACCCCTAGATCCATATCCTCCTTTCCACAGTGCTCCATTATATTCATTACAAACTACGCCTGCAATAAGCCTTTGATGAAGGAATCTTACCACCACTACTACAAAATGTGGCATTTAAGTCGATATGTAAAGTTGGTTTTTGGAGAAAACTAACTTATTAGCTTTTTATTGGTCGCACTCGATGGGGAAAAGCACACTGAATCATTTTGGTAAATAATAATGAGGCACAATCGTACATAGAGTAAGTGATGACAGGTTTAACCTTTCCACTTAAAATAAAATTATTTTTTATTTAACTATTAACGATATCTACTTGATATATCTTTAATAACATTATAAAATGCATTTAAACTTACTGAAGATCGATCCTCATTATTAAAAAAAAGGAGGGGAAAAATGGTTGTATGATGAATATAAGCGAGAGCTTATTAATTGGTTTCGCAACCATGTAAGTGTCACATATAAGAATTCATTAGTAATTCTATTCAATGTTTTAAAACTTTGCTTTAAACACATTTCATGTTTTTGTATGCATAGATTCGAGTTGAACTGAACAAACCCAATCATAAAATAACATAAAGTTTAGAATGGCTTGCACATGGTCCAAAATTTGATGTCAAATAATTTTCTAGTTTCACAATTAATGGATCAAGGTTTACGACTCAAGCAAGGGACAAAGTCCTAGTAAATCAGAATATATAGTGGTGTGAAGATGGTAGCACAAACTATGCAATTTTCCAGTTCAAAAGATGGTAATCATGTACTTTCTAATAGAACATATTATGGTATAATTCAAGAAATTTGGGAACTCGATTATAAGGTCTACCATGAAACAATATTATTGTGTGATTGGGTTGAAGATGTTAATAATGTTGGATATAAAATAGATGATGTTGGATTTATCCTTGTAAATTTATCCAAGATAAGTCACACTGATGATCCTTTCACTTTAGTACTTCATGCAAAAAAAGTATTTTTCATGAGTGATCATATTGACACAAGATGGTCTATTGTGTTATTTCCTCCACAAAAAGAGTTATACAATTGTGATGCTTTAGAAGATGATGACCCTATGCTCGATACATTATCCAATATTATTCATTTATCAAAAAAATTACCTATTGCATATGATGATCTAGTTGATGACGATGATTCTTCGTCCTGGACTCGAAGTGATTGTGAAGGAATATATGTATACGATTAACAACCTAATTAAACATAATGTATGTTCTATATTATTCTAATAACTCTTGGATTTTTATATGCATGGACTTAAAATTATCAATTTATTTATATTTCATCATTGTTTGTAGATATTTCATAGATCATAGGGTACCAGAGCTTGCAGATCCAAATGATCCATTGGGGCATTTAAAAAAAAGGGGTTGGTCGAATATACTTGATACTCCACTTAACCCAGATGATAGAGTACCCATTCTATTTGATGCTACTAGTAATCCAATAGGGGAAAATGGCCAATAATTGAAATCCTCTATTGGTAGACTTGTGAAGTCAAGTGTACCAATTAATATAAATGATTGGACTCAGGTTGACAAAGTTGAAAAGGTCAAAACATGGAAAGCCATATGTATAAGTCACTTTTATTTTATAACTAATTACATATATTATATCTTTTTGTATTGTATCTCATCTTTTGTAGTGTGTTTCCATATTTGGAACCACTTGATGAAGTAGACCTATAAAAAATCCCTGAAGGATATCCCTAGATTACACCTCAAGTTTGGAAAGACTTTGTGGATTATAAACGTACAGATGAATTTCAAATTATTAGGGAAGAACATTAGAATATACAAATGCATAATATTCTTCCTAACCGTACTAGGAGGTCTTCAAATCCTGAAGTCAGATATAGAATGGTATTATTAATTTTTATTAATTTATAAATATTTTTATATTTATTTTCCTCAAATTTAAGTTGATCTCATGGTTAATAAATTTATTTAATTTATGTAGGAAGCTGAATTGGGTAGACCGGTTACCCAATCTGAATTGTACATTGAAACATAGACCCCCAAAATGAAGAAGTCAAGACCAATGACTAAGTTAGGAGAAGAACAACTAAATAAGTTGGTTAGTAATTTAACTTGATACAAAGTCCTTATGATTTTTTCTAATTGATGTAATAATGTATGATATGTTTGTTTGCTTTATTATTTTTAGAGAGTTGTTCAAGAACAAATAGCCAAGGGTGAAATAATCGAACAACTTTGGAGAGATGCTATATACCATGCATTCAGATGCGAACATCTTGGTCGTGTGATGGGAGGAATCCTATATGGTGGTTATATGGAGTATTTTAACATTCCAAAACAAAAGCCTCAAATGGTCAGTAAGGAGAAGTATCGTAAAATTGAAGAAGAACTTAGCTCCTTTAAGGCCTCAATGTTAAGTGAGATTGCCACTTTAAAAGAATATCAATCATAATACTGATGAGCAGAATCGGGATTGTCAAAAACTTTGATGAGCATAAAACCGGCATCGCCGATCCTGCCAATACTTTGGTTTTATATTTATAAAACTCTCGCAAGTGCACGAATCATTTCGTAGAAAATGATAAGTATACTCCCAAGGTCGATCTAAGGAAGGAATGTATGTGGTTTTTAATTTATTATTCAAAATTTTAAAAACGAAATTAAATCCTAAACATCCTGTCACGATATTTTGGGGTTTTTGTGTTTTTAATCTAATTACAGAAAATTAAACATAGATTCAATAAACATTCATGAAAATTTTATCTTTTATAAATAGTGAAGTATTTATGGATATAATAACTAAGTTAATTATGCTTGCTCGTATTATTTAGGTTATTAAAGATATGAATTGATATTTATTGATTCTCCCTTTTTTGTATGAATACCATATTTGGTGGGGTTAGATATTCTTTTTTAACTAAACAAATCAATTAACACCTATGGGTGGGATTGATAACTAATTTGGTTAATTAAATTAATTCCTTTTTCTAAGAGATTGAAAATGAACAATTTAAATGCCACCTTTGGTGGGGTTAGACAGTTTAAACTTTATTCAAGGTGTCCAAATTAAACCTATGAATTTGGTTATCCGAGTACTAACTTTCAAGTTTTAAAACTACTACTGAAAACATGTTGTCAATATATTTTCAGATAATAATTGTTATAAAAACTTTTGAAATAGAGCTTCACTCTAACTACCGGGCGATTGTACCAACAAATAAAAGAGCACTACTTTAAATCAGACCGGATAACTAAACCTTAAAATCTAATTTTCAGATTTAAATTTGTAATGAAAAATAATATATTTCTCTCTAACATTCTTAATATAAAATCTTGAATAAAAATAAAATCAATTCATTTTAGAGATTTTTACCTATTTAATATTTCACAAGCATAACAACGTTATTATTATATGATTTTTACAAACAATAGTACGCTTAAATTTAATCACGCATAAATTAAATATAACATGTAAGAATAAAGCATAAAAAATAACTGCAAAGAAAATAAAATCCTTACAAGATTGATGCCATTCGTTGCTAGAAAACCTCCAAACGGAATTTGCACTCCCATTTATTGAATCAAAAAGCTAATAAATTTCAAAAACATAACTAGTTCTTCCCAAAGAGGGAAGAACTCTAAAACTAAGAGAAACTAGCTAAAACATAAGAAAAACTAGCTAAAACATAAGAAAAACTAAAAACTAAGAAATGGAGAGAAAGAAAGAAGAGAGAAGTGTGTTTTGAGGTGTGTTTTGAAGTGAAGGAAAGGGGGGTATTTATAGGTGAGGATGGAGAGAAAATATTAGTAAAAAAATGTTAGAAAAAATGTTAAAAAATGTAAAAACGCGTAATGGGAATGCTGAGGTCATTAATGACGTCAGCATGACGTCATGGGGGCCGCACATGAAAAATGGGGCGAAAAAGGCGCTGGGCACGCGGCGGGGCCGCTGGCGCTGGGTCTGCCGCTGCGCAGCTCAGTAGCGTGTGAACAGTGCGCTGTGCATGGGACACTGGCGTGCGGGCTGGTGTTGCTGGGCTGCCATGGCCGGCAATGGCCCGATTTCCGTCTTTTTGACATTTTTGACCCATTTTGTCCAATTTTTCCATGTTTGTTGACCTTTTCCCACTTATTTATTAATATATTTTTGATGTATTGCTTCAAGTATTCCTCTTTGAGTCTTTAAATTGCGTTTTTAAGCCAAAATACCAGAAAAACAATAAAAATACCCGTGATTCCGAAAAATACAAATTTATATAAATATATGATAAAACATATAAATATATATATTTTTAATCAATTAATGTACATAAAATGATGGTTATTTTAGTGCTTTTTGAGCACTTATCAAATACATGTCAAGCATGGAAGCATACTACAATTAGGGCATGCAAATATCCATGCTAGTTATACCACCATCCATGTGAGACATGCCACCCATGCAATCTCAAGGCGCCCAATCTATATCCTGTATGGGATATAGTCATCCTATTGGTCCTCCCTTTATGCCAAGAATGTAGATGCAATCAGGTAGTGGTTCATTTTCTTTGATGCAATTTGTGCATTCTTATCATCCATCACATCATGATGAACATTTTGATGAGAATGTACTTCTAATGGCTACCCCACATAGGAGTCCTCCTCTATTTGATGAATCATTTGTGATAAGATTTAAAGTTTATTTAGATAGTCTTTTATTTTTATTTTTATTATATATTTAATTTATTATTTGTAACACTTAATGTTTTTATAGAATATAAAATGTTTTTTGAAACATCCTTCATCAATAGACTTTGTTTCTATTGGAATGGTACAATAATTGAGCAATGATTGGATGATTCATAATCATCATTTTCCAAATCATTGGAAAATAGTAATTGATCAATCATTGCTCCATGATTTTCCACTACATGTGCCTTCTAATGCTACCACAATCCAAGAGGCGGTTGGACAATATATGGCTTGGCTGTCAAGTCAAGTTGTGATAAATTTTGATGTGGTACTATTTTTTTACTTAAGATAACACTTTTTTTACAACTATTATATTATTATTATTTATTGTCACTAACATACATAATACTTCTTCTTTAGTCTATTATACCAAAATTAGTAAGTATGACACATTTAAGAGATACAAAGAAAGTATCTCATGGTAAATCTATGTCTAGTGGCCAATCATCGCACACTAAGTCATTCAAGAAGAAGTCATGGAAAAAGTATAGTTATTATTATGCTTTAAACTTCAGTAGAAATGTTGGCGTTTTGATGACTATTGTTGTAAGGGCATCTAACATAAATGATGGATGGATTGTGCCACTTCCTATAGAAATTTATGGTGTAGACATTGGTCAAACATATATATCGATCGAGTGCATATTACAGCTATTTGAATATCAAATGATCGATTTAAGTATAATTCAAGTGTGGACAAGGTGAGTCCTTAATCAGTAGTTGATAATTTTCATTTATGTAGAACATATATATGTATATTTATATTATCTAATTATTTATATATATTTATTTTATATAGGGCATTTTATTATCACTTCAACATAATCACTCATCACATTTAGCAATGTTCTATGATTCTTCATTTGTCAATCAATATCAAGAGAATGATGTTAGCATCAGAGCTAAACAATTATGTGATAGGGCATTAATACTTAACATAAATCAGAAGTTGATAATCCTTTGGCCACTAAATTTGAACAAGGCCAAGATCATTGGATGTTGGTAATCCTTGGTCTGTATGGAAATCATGTTTGGTACTGTGACTCAGCTTCCATAGAATTGAGTAAAGATACAAAAGTAGTTGTTGAAATGTAAGAGTTATAGCTAGCTATTTTTCTTCTATTGTTCTTTGTAATATTTAATAAAACATTAACTGCTTTAAACTTTAATAGGGCCTGGAAGCCGTAGAACAAAAGTAGGGGCATTTCCCTTAAAAACTCTTATAAGCTTATATGGGAAACAATTATTGTATGTACAAGTGAATATTAATAATTTTATTAATTTTACTATTGAATAATAAAGATGTTTGAATATGGAAAATCATGTGCACATGTTTTTTGTAGGTTCCACAACAAAATGGAGTTATGTGTGGTTACTATGTCATGAACTTTATAAGCAAAATCATCACAAATATCAACATCCCAATTAAAGATGTGGTAATATCTTTTACCAATATACATTTTTAACATATATGAGTTATTTTTTGTAAATTCATGAAATTACATTCTTATTTTGAATTTAAATACATGTAGTTCTTTGGTTGGAACAAGATGGGCTATGACTCGCAAATTTTTGATGATTTACGAGAAGAATGTGTCGAACACACGGTTCAAATTATATCATCATAAGAAGAATCAAGAGAAGATTATCATGATCTTGAATAGCATAATGCTTTAATTTCTCTATTACTGTGTATGAAGTTTGGGTAGCTTGTTTGATGGATGTTTATGTGTGCTCATGTATTTAGGGGAATGAATTGTTATATAGACCTATTTTTTGCCTAAAATTCATCTCATATCTCTTGCCTAGTTCCCTGGTATGACAACATCATAGTAGTCATTGTCTAGCCAAGTATAGGAAAACCACCAAGAATCATCATATCTTCAAAAGTTATTGTTGGTTCACCCCAAGGAAATACATAAGTATTAGTATATGGGAACCAAAACTCAACCAACCCAAGTAAAAAATTGGAGTTACACTTGACTTCATATTTAGAGGTCATTATAGTATTAAAAGTACTAGCTTCATTCTATATTAATACAGTGCTAATATGATTTGGAAGGGATGTGGTTATTATTATATATCACGTTGATGTCGATGTGGTAATCTCTTTTACTAATCTTTTAACATATATAAGTTATTTTTTTGAATTCATGATATTACATTCTTATTTTGAATTTAATTACATATAGTTCTTTGGTTGGAAGAAGTTGGGCTATGGGGTTTATTATTATATCACTCTGGTGTCGATGTGGTAATCTCTTTTACTAATCTTTTAACATATATAAGTTATTTTTTGTGAATTCATGATATTACATTCTTATTTTGAATTTAATTACATATAGTTCTTTGGTTGGAACAAGTCGGGCTATGGGGTTTATTATTATATCACTCTGGTGTCGATGTGGTAATCTCTTTTACTAATCTTTTAACATATATAAGTTATTTTTTGTGAATTCATGATATTACATTCTTATTTTGAATTTAATTACATATAGTTCTTTGGTTGGAACAAGGTGGGCTATGGAGGTTATTATTATATCACTCTGGTGTCGATGTGGTAATCTCTTTTATTAATCTTTTAACATATATAAGTTATTTTTGGTGAATTCATGATATTACATTCTTATTTTGAATTTAATTACATATAGTTCTTTGGTTGGAACAAATTGGATATGTAAATTTTTGATGATTTACGAGAAGAATGGATAGAACACATGGTTCAAATTATAACATCATAAGAAGAATCAAGAGAAGAATATGATTATCTTGAATAACATAGGAAAATAACAAGGCAATTTTTATAATGTTTTAATTTCTCTATTCTTGTGTCTCTGAAGTTTGGGATGTTTGTTTGATGGATGTTTATGTGCTCGTGTATTTAGGGGAATGAATTGTTATATGAACCAGCTATTTTTTGGCCAAACTCAATCTCTCTTGCCTAGTTTCCTGGTTACTATGCTGGTGATTCTAAGCAAACCAAGCTTCTTCTCCTTGAAATAAAATGGAAATATCACAAAATCCATGACAAAAGAGACATAATTTTATTTGTAATTTAAGTTAAATATATATATTGTATATAAATTATTTTTTGTAATAAATTTAATTCTCAAGTAATTAATTAAATTAAAATTTTTAATTATTTATATTATTTAAACTTTGTTAAAAATATTTTAGTTTTTTTCTGCTATTATGTGATCGAATATAGGTTTATGTCATCGAATAAAAGTTCTTAGTAGAGTAGAAAAAGAGTAAAATATGTAAAAAAAAGAATTTAAAATCAGTTCACGGGTTGAACTCACTTTGAATTTTAAGTCTTTCCATTTAAAGTCGGTTTTAAACTGACTTTAAAGCCCAATTTTGTAATAGTACTTTCTCAATTATCCAAAGGGGAGGGGAATCCATTGAATAATACATGAAATGGTTCAGAGAAGAGAAATTGGAAATCTCTGATTGCCCTAACTTTATTTCTATAGAGGTCTTTAAAGGAGGCCTACTAAAGAACTCCAACCAGTTCATGGAACTAACTAAGATAGTGCCACACACTTTAGAGGAAGCCCTTGGAGAAGCAAGAAAGGTTTTCAACCTAGCGAGGGAGCTCAGCTTAGTCAAAGGCCAAAGAACATAGTTAGAGATAGTACTAGATAAGGAAAAAGGTGGATGAGTCCAGACAGGGCACATCAAAATAACAAAAAAAAAATGTTTTGTGATAGGAAACAGGCAGGTTAGAAATTGGCCAAAAAATAGAGAAATTTGGGGAAGGTTATTGTCTCCTTTTAGGGGGGCTCCTTTAAGGGTTGGTTTAACTCACGTTGTAAGAAGAATGGAGAGGGAACCCAAGGTCAGATGGCTAGCAAAGATGCAAGCCTGGTATAGAGACGTGTTCAAATGGTGTGCCTTCTAAAAGGATTTGGACCATGAAACAAAAGATTGTAGAAACTTGAATAAGAGGTAAAAGAGTTTTTGGCTAGAGTATATCTTAAGGAACTCATCATAGAAAATGAGGACATAAGAGGCCACCAAGGTGAACGAAGGGTATTAAAACCAATAATCTCGTCAAGCAATAGTAAGGAGCCATATGATGAATTCAACATTAAAACTATATATGCAATACATAGAGGATAAGGGGTTAGCGAGGTCTCTAATAACTCATGCAAAATATTTTCAAGGGAGTTACAATATATACACCTTGATAAGGCAAGACCTCCTATAAAAATCCTTTTCACGGAAAGGGACGAAACCATGTCCCATCATGAGGACCCTCTTGTGATAACTCTAGGGATCAAGTCTTGTGATGTTTGTTAGATAATGATTGACACTAAGAGTTCAATAGATCTTTTTTTTCTAACCACTTCTAGGGCTCTAGGAGTAAAGGACCCTAACATCGTTAAGATAGAGTTTCCTCTCGTAGGATTCAATAGCAACACCACCTATGCAAAAGGAATGGTGGTCTTTCATGTCATGGAAAAAGGAATAATAATAATGACCAATTTTGTGATCATTGGCACCCCTGCACATTACAATACCATCTTCGGAAGGTCGTGCATACACAAGATGAAGGTAGTCCCATCCACCTTCCACTAGGTAATAAAACTCCCTACAATCGAAGGTCCCGAAGAGGTAAGAGGAGATTAGGAGAAAGCCAAAAAGATTTATAATTCCACTATGAAAAGGACTGCTCCCATATAGAAATCACCAAGGAGTATCCCTCAAAAGAGACCATGGAGTAAAGGTGTGAAGGACCTCCTGATGGGCACCGAGGGAAAGAACCATCCTTTGAAAATGGGTAAGTATTTGACAGCAAAGCTTAAGAGGCAACTCTCGTAGTTCCTTAGAGCTAATGTATATCTTTGCATAGGGCCTAAAAAACATGTCGAGAATTAATTCAAGTGTCATAACACATCAGCTAAATGTCCTCCTAGAAGCTAGATCCATCCAACAATGAAATAGAAAATTCCCCATAGAGAAAAAGGAGGCAATCAAACTCCATGTAGCTTCCCTTAAAGAGGATAGGGTCATTAGAAAGGTCAAATATCCCTCATGGATCTCAAATATGGTACAAGTAAAGAAGGCATGTGGATCATCTTGTATATGTGTGGCCTTCACTGATTTAAACAAGGCATGCCAAGGGAATGTTTCCCCCTCCCGAGTATTGATCAGCTAGTGGATGCCCCTTATGGATTTGAGTTGATAAGTTTCTTGGATGCATACTTCGTATACCACCAAATCAGAATGCACCCTGAGGATGAGGAGAAAAATTAATTCATCACAAAAGAGGGAACATTCTGCTACACAAGAATTCCATTTGGGTTGAAAAATGCAGATGTAATATATCAATGCCTCATTTACATAATGTTTGAGAAACAATTGGGAAAGAATCTGGAAACATATGTAGATGACATAGTGGTAAAGTCAACTCAAACCCTGAACCACATCAAAGATCAGTAGGAGATATGTGAAGTAATACGAAGGTATGGTATGAAACTTTACCCTAAAAAATGAATCTTTGGTATGGCTGTAGGAAAATTTCTAGGATATCTTCTGTCAGCCAGAGGGATTGAGGTCAATCTAGGAAAAATACAAGCACTAGTAAATATGAAACCACCCAGTAGTCTCAGGGGAATACAACAACTAAATGGAAGAATAGAGGCATTGAGAAGGTTCATTGTTAAATGCACTGTTAAATGTATGCTATTCTTTAAGATGATAATAAGGAACAAGGATTGCAATATAGCCTTTGAGAAAATCAAGATGTACCTTAGCGATCCCCTCATCATAGTTAGCCCCCTACAGGGAAAGATTCTTTATCTATATTTGGTTGTCACACCACAAATATACAATGCCATGCTATTAATTGAAAGGAACAAAATTTAGCACCCCATCTACTATGTTAGCCAAATTTTAATTTAGGCCCAAAGTAGATATCCAACCATAGATAAACTTTCTTTTGCTCTTAAGATTATTGCATGAAAGCTCAAGCATTACTTTGGCCCACACATAGTCATGGTACTCAAATCACACTCTTAAAAGTGTCTTGATGAAACTAGATGTTGTGGGGAGATTGGCCTAGATTTGGGAGAGTGTGATATCAAATACATGGCTAGAACAACCATTAAAGGGAAAGTTATGGCCGAGTTTGTGGCCGATTTCACTGATAGACCCGAGGTCGTCAACAAGATAGAAGCATTGGAAGTATGTGAGGTAGACCAAAAGGAAGCACCAACTTGGCAAGTATTTGTAGATGGAGCGCACATCATTATGGGTGCAGGACTAGGGGTGGTCATAGTTGATCAGGATGAACTACTTTGAATATGCAATCAAAATTGATTTTCAAGCAACCAATAATGTCATAGAATATGAGGTTTCCATATTTGGGGTCATGACCACAAAAAAGCTATGGGCAAATAGAATCACTTTATATAGTGATTCTAAGCTAGTGGTTAATCATTTTGTTAGGAACATTTGAAGCGAGAGACGAAAAAATGAAGAGGTACTTGGAGAGATTAAAATAAGAATTCTCAAAATTCTCAAGGTTCAAGATTGCGTAGATAGCTCAAGGCAAGAATAGTTACGCCGATACCTTAGAAACCTTGGAATCAATAAGGGAGACTAAGCACAATAAGGTGGTATCAATAATGGTGCTAGTAGAGGCCATCTTTAGAAGATGCCAAAAAAAGAATTGGGTGCGTGGACGTTCCCTCTATCACATGCTTCACCCTAATCTATAATTTCTTGGAGAAAGATGAATGATAACTGTATTTTATATATTTATTTTCATCAAAATAAGTAATGATAAATGCTATGTTCGTTTAATATTTATTAATTTTTGTTAAATAAATTAATATTTTCCTTTTATTTGCTAAAAATACATTTTTAAAAAAATTAAATAATTTGTATCGAAAATATACTTAATTTCATAATTTTTTGTCCACAAATATAATTTCAAATAGTATAGTTCTTAATTACAATTTATAAAAATTGAAAATATAATTTAAATTAAATTTGGGCTTAATTATAACTATTAAAAGTTTAAAAATTTAATTTTAAATTAGTAAAGGGCTAAACTGTAATTTAAGAAAGTTTAAAATGTAATTTGAAATATATTTGTGGGTGAAAATATAAGTAATAAAAGTTTAATTTTCGCGCAGGGGAAATGAAGACCACGCCCAAGATCACACTCGCCAAACGTGGACCGTCCGATCAAAGGATCAACGACTCAGATTCGCGCGTGCTCATCAAGCCCGACCAAGAAGAGTGGGTACAGAGATATCTTCTTCGCGCGGTTCGGTGTGCCAGTGGGCCCCACGTGTCGCGCAGGCCGGCGTCAGAGTGGGACCCACATGTCGGCTGTGCAGATTCCCCCGAGGTGATCACTGACCGTTGGATCAGATCGACGGTCCAGATTGAAGCGCGTCCATCCAAGCTGTCGCGCACCGAGCCGCTCGTGTAAAAATCCTCTGTGACGCGGGTTATGGTAGCAGAGTGCATCCTCAGTATTTACAGAATAAGAATCTGCCACGTGTCCCACGAATATTAACGCTAATCAAAGTCCGACACGTGGCTATTTACAATGCGCGCGACCGCGCTGGATCACGCCCCGTTTCCAGCCGTTGCCTCACTTTTTCGGCGCCCCAATCCTGTGTGCCGCTCCTACTTGTAACCGGTTTGTGAAGCCAATGATGTGCTGCCACGCGGCCTTAGGGAATCTTTCAGCGAATCAGAAAGCGACACGTGGCAGCGTGGAAGAGAATTAAAACAGAAACGTGCAGCGTCCCTCGATCCCATTTTCGATACAATTTTTGTCCCCCACGCGTTTAATTTATTATTTTCGCCACACCTTTTTGTCCCCCGCGTAGATTTAAATTTAATATTTTATTGATGTATTTTTTTAGCTATAAATAGGTGATGTTATGATAGAGTTAAAGAGTTTTTTTTTAGTTTAGAAATTTTGTGGTGTTCTGTTTTGGACTGCAGAACACGGAAAAGCCATTTTTTGGCTTTTGTTGTGTTCTGCGTGTGCAAATATTTTCGTTTCTTGATGTTTTAATTTTCCTTATTCTTCATCTTATTTTTCTGAATCTGTTGTAATTTTAATTTTAATTTTATGAAGTAATTTAATTTTTCTAGGGTTGCATTTGATCTAAATTTATGAAGCTTTGATTTTAATTTTTTTTTTGATAGATTTATAAGACGTTCTATTTGTTCGTTCTATTTTGTGCTTAATGCTTTTTGATTATTTACGAATTTTATCAAAACGATTTGTGGCATAAAAATAAACTTGAGAAAGGCATTTTTGTGTATATTGCTCGTAAATAGAATGACATGTATGATGAAGGATAGGAATATACCCTAATTGTATGTGTGACCATTTGAAAACTTAGAACTTAATGAATCTTGGTGAATTTAATTCTCATAGAGATATAGTGAATTAATTTAACGAGGTGTGTTTGTACGGAGCTCGGAAGAGATGTATGAATAAAAAAGAAGTTTTCGGTTGACAAATTAAATGTACCAAAAAATATAAATCCAAAGAAAATAATATGATGGGAGTGGAATAATTTGGTGAAAAATTGCAATCCTAGAGTTCTCTTATTTCCTTTTTACCTTTTTCCATATCAACGATTGTTTTGGATAAAATCAGAGAGATACAATTTTAGTACTCAACAAACTATAGTAACAAATCTCCGTGGGATCGATCTTTACTTATAAATGTTATTACTTGCGACCGTGTATACTTGCACGAGTTCGTGTGTTGAAAAACCACACAACAATGAACTACCAAAGCATAGCAAGGCCGCGAAAGAAATCGAAGCCAAGGTAGGTTGGTACATGATTGAGGGGATCCAAAAGGATGATGTTTGAAGCACATGAATGAGACTATGGTTTGCATTCTAGGGATAAGAGATTATATCAATGAATTATGAGACATGTTTATTATTGGCCGACCATGTTGGAAGATTGCACCAAATACCCTCAGAAGTGTAATAAATGCCAAAGGTTTTCCCCTCTGATCCACACACCTCCAAATACAATGGTATGGGTAGTGAGTCCTTGGCCCTTTTACAAGTAGGGACTAAATATAGTAGGACATCTACCTATAGGCATAGGACAAAAGAAGTTTCTTCTTATGGACACTGATTATCTTTCCATGATTCAGAATTAAATTATCACATTAATTAAAAAGAATAGTTGTTAAAAAGACTAATAAGAAAATTTCAATATATGGCATAAATTTTAGATTCATTACTAGAATCGATAACAAGAATTTTGATTATTTCTTAAGAATAATATTGTAGGTGATTATAAACAAGGAATATTAGTTTGATGAAAAGAGTGGTTTAACCATTACAATTTTAAAGTAAAACATCTCTTAGGAAATAAGAATAGTTTATGATGCAAACCAAGGATCTAGATATGTCAATCATACAAGTGGGAATGGAGCAAAATTTGCACAAGACCCTTTGTCACTTCCTAGTGGCCCAATTACAAGACTTAGAGCCAAATGTTTCAAGAAAGCACTAAATGGGCTAGTCCAAGAGAATTAGGATGATTCAAAAATGACCAAGATGGGCTCAAATAATAATAAAGGCCTAGTCCATATCATTAAAGAAATTGAAGAGGCTTATTAGCATGAAAATTTGTAGCCAACTTAATTTGACCATTAAAGGGTGTCAATTTGAAGAATTTTAAGAATAGTAAATAGGAGAATAACTTGGTCTTGGTTGGGTATGTTAAAATACAATGAATCTAGTCATTTAGCTATTTATTGGTTGTCTTGAGAAGTCCAAATTAGTTGTCTTAAGAAGTCCAAAATATCCATTTATTAGCTATCTTTAAAAGTCAATAAATAGTTATTTATCAGTTGTCTTTAGAAGACTAAGGGTCTAAAAAGGGTATAGAACTTATTTAGTCTAATTTTCGTACTGTAATTATGACTTTGCCTATTCTTGGAGGGTTGTTCCAAGTATAAAGAGGAGTACTATGAATTTTAAGGGGGAGATTGGAATTATTATGAAAATTATATTCTTATGAGATCTTCTGTTCCTCTTAGTTCTTAAAAGGAACTCTTGAACTTATCCAGTTAATCTTGTGGCGTTCAAACAACCAAACTTATCACCTTGAATTCTTGAGAGATTCCTTAGGTTTTCTTGGTATGGTATTTCAATCCTTCGTAGTCTTGATTTTAATCTTATTAGGTGATGGGTTAAGACTCAACAAATATTTTCTTCACGATCTTAGGGTTTTGATCCATCTTTGTTATCAAGTATCATCACAATTATTGGTGGGGTTCGTATAATTTGGAATCAGAACTTCGGTTCTAAGACAAGTTTTACTATCTTTTATTTTCATTTTATTTCTTGATTTCCTATTCCTTACTATTAAAAAAACTATATAATTTTAATTAGAAATCTCTCACTACATGAAGAGAAAAATTTCTTAATTTATATCATTTCTCGGTAGACAATTTTAGTAGAAAAATAAAAAAATCTTCCTATCAATCTTATTTCTCTCCTTATTCAAGTTCTTGATCTTTTTTATGATTATTGGTTATTTCTTATATTTGAATTGCCGTTGGATTATTTTGAATTAGTATCTTCAAGTTTGATTAAGAAGTAAAGAAGACACAAAAGAGTGGAAAAAGGCAAGAGTGTGTGATACCATAAGAGCATAAAAGCAATTTAGAATGAAAAAACACGAGTGTAAGTTTATCAACTATTGAGTGAAATATGTGAGGGAGTGATTGTGAGGATTCTAACCTTGTTTTGTAGATGTAAAAGAGGACTAGAAGGCCACTATGGCTAGCTTTTTAAATAGTTTAAATCATGAGATTGCAAATATCATTGAGATGCAGCACTTTGTTGAGTTGACGGATATGGTACATCAAGCTATAAAGGTGGAGGAAAATTTCCAACGAAATGGATTGGATTGGAGAGGACAACCTATGGCTACCACCAGTCTGTGGAAGATAGTTCCAAAAAGGGATGAGTAGCTACAAAATAAGCCAAAACTTAAACTATCTAAGAATGAAAACACAAAGACCGTCACTACTTCATGTAATACCAAGACTTTGAGTTCTAAAACACATGATCTTAAATGTTTTAAGTGTTAGGGGTGAGGACACATAGCTAGCCAATATTCTAACAAAACAATGATAGTGATAAATGCTCAAGGAAAGCTTAAGTCGAAGAATGAGGAAGAGGTAGATGATGATGACGTACCATCTTTGGAGGATGTCAATGATGAGATAAATGTTATGGTTGGATATTTATTAGTAGCAAGGCAAGTTCTCAATGTGCAAGTTAAGGAGGAATAAAGTAACCAAAGGAAGAACTT
The DNA here is from genome assembly GCA_033030585.1 of Hippophae rhamnoides. Classification (NCBI taxonomy): domain Eukaryota; kingdom Viridiplantae; phylum Streptophyta; class Magnoliopsida; order Rosales; family Elaeagnaceae; genus Hippophae; species Hippophae rhamnoides. The sequence continues at coordinate 41,096,153 of CM065438.1, read as the reverse complement.
CATTCATACCTGGTGCTTTGTAAATAACAAAGTTGATAATGTTATTATTGTTGGAGAAATTTGCACAAATATTGCCCGCACTAATTTGGTGGAGAAATTAGCATTAACTACCTTCAAAACATCCTCAACCTTACCGAATTTAGTAGCTGAATGAAAGTGGTGAAGTCAAGGTGACAAAAAAAGTGTTGGTGGCATTATTCATTAGCAAATATGAGGATAAGGTGATTTGTGATATGGTTCCTATGCATGCATGCCATTTATTATTGGGGAGACCATGGCAGTATAATTTGAGGGTTATGCATGTTAGATTCACAAATAAGTATTTGTTCTCTCTTAAAAGGAAACCTATTACTCTAGTGCCATTAACTCCAAAACATGTTAGGGAGGACCAAGTAAAGTTACAAAGATCAAATGAAAAAGAAAAGAAAAGAAATGAAGGTCAAAGTTGAAAACAAAACAGAGTTAAAAAAAAGGAGAGAGAAACATCAATTAGAGTGAACAAAAAAGAGAGGATTTTGGAAATAGTGAGAACAAGAAAGGAAAAATTAAATTATATTCCAAAAAAAGTGGGATCAAGAGAGCATTATTTTCACATCATCCCCTTATTGTACTCAGGTACAAGGGAGCTCTTTTGTGTACTAATGATCTCATTGGTGCATTACCGAGTGATATTGTTTCTCTTTTGCAGGAGTTTGAAGATGTCCTTCTTGAAGAGGTACCTTATGGTTTACCTCCAATCCAAGGAATTGAACATAAAATTGAATTCATTCATGGTCCATCAATTCCAAACCGACCTGCTTATACGAGTAATCCTGGGGAGACTAGGGAACTTTAGAGGAAAGTAAGTGAATTATTGGAGAAAGGGTATCGATGAAACAAGACTAGAAATGCAATGCCGATCTTGAGGAAACTTTGGTTTTATATTTGTAAAATCCTCGCAAGTTCACGAATCATTTTATAGAAAATGACAAGTATACTCCCAAGTGTCACGATATTTTGGGTTTTGTTTCCTAATCTAATAACATAAAAAAATATACATAAGTATGGATTTAATAAAGAATTATGAAATTTTTTATCATTCATAATAGTGGAGTATTTAAGGATATAATAATTAAGTTAGTTATGCTGGCTCATATTATTTAGATTATTAAAGATATAAATTAATATTTGTTGATGTTTTCTTTTTGGTATGAAAGTGTCCTTAGGGGGCCCAAATTCTTTTGTTTAATATTATTTAACTAATATCCATGCTTTAGGCGAAGTGAGTTAATTACACTTTATTCAAGGTATCCAAATTAAACCTAAGAATTTAATTATCTAAATACTAACTTTCAAGTTTTAAAACCATTACTGAAAATATGTCATCAATACATTTTCGAATAATAGTTCTTATAAAAAAACTTTTGAAATAGAGGTTCACTCTAACTACTAGGTGATTGCACCAACAAATAAAAGAGTACTACTCTAAATCAGACTAGATATTTAAACCTTATAATCTAATTTCCATATTTAAGTTTGTAATGAAAAATAATATATTTCTCTATAACATCCTTAATATAAAATCTTTAATAAAAATAAAATCAATTTATTTTATAGATATGTTTTTCTTATTTAATATTTCGTAAGCATAACAACATTATTATTATATCACATTTACAAACAACCAGGCTTGTTAAATTCAATCATAGAAAAATTAAACATAACATATAAGAATAAAACATAAAAAATATTTGTAAATAATTCATTTCAAAGTTATACATCTGAAGAATCCTTACAGAACTTTGATACTAATTCTGTTACTGGAAAACCTTCCAATGGATTTGCATTTCCGTTTATTGAATTAAAAACTTAAAATCTATAAAAATATAGCTAGTTCTTCTCAAAAAGAGAACTTTAAAAACTAAAAATTAAAATAACTAAGAAAACTTTCTAGAGAGAGAAAGAGTTGAGAAAATTGTGTGTTTTACAATAAGGGAGAGAGGGTTCTTTTATATTTGAGAAAAAAGTCCATAAAAGGTGGGAACATTTTTCAAAAATTGATTTTGGATGCATTTGGATAAGCTAGTATGCGTGTGGGGCTCAAAATTTGTGGTAGATGGGGGTTTGCTAGAACGCGTAGAAATCGACATGGCGTGTGCTGAGCGTGTGTCGACTATGTGTGAGCATATACTAGGCATGTGTCTACTACGTGTGGGTATGTGCTGGGCATGTGCCAGCTGCATAAAGGCATGTGCTGGGCGTGCGCATAGGGCTCGGCGTGAATAGGAGGCTGTATGTAGGGTTTCAACATTTTTGACATTTTTGACCATTTTGACCCATTTTGTCCAATTTATCCATCTTTTTGACTTTTTCTCATTTTTTCTCAACATATTTGTGATGTATTACCGCTAGTATTTTTATTCGTATCTTTAAGTTATTTTTGAACCAAAATACCTAAAAAAAATAAAAATACTTGTGATTCCGAAAAGACAAATTTATATAAAAATGTGATAAAATCATACAAATAGGAATTTATTTAATCAATTAAAGTATATTAAATCATGATAATTTTAGTGCTTTTTAAGCACTCATCAAGTATGTGCATGAAAGCATGAGTCCTTGTGCGGTTCTAATGCTATTAGCTCCTAAGAAGGATGGAACATGGAGGATGTGTCTTGATTGCCGAGTCATCAACAACATAATGGTAGAGTATCATCATCCCATTCCTAGGTTATATGATATATTGGATGAATTGCGTGGATCTTGTATCTTTCAAAAATTGATCTTAAGAATGGATATCATCAGATTAGGATGAAGGAAGGTGACAAATGGAAAACTGATTTTAAGACTAAATATGGTTTGTGTGAGTGGTTAGTGATGCCTATCGGTTTAAATAATGCTCCAAGCACATTTAAGCATTTGATGAATCATGTTTTGCATGCATTTATTGGTAGAATTGTACTTGTGTATATTGATGATATCCTAATTTATTGGTAGAATTGTACTTGTGTATATTGTTATGTTAAGGAAGTTAAAAAATCATCTTTAATCAATAATATACAAAAATTACAATAAATAGGAATTATAAGTATTAAACAATTAGCCTATAATTTGGTACGAGAGCCATGGGTTTAAGGATATCAACTAATATGGATGAAAAAGTTAACACCATTAAATTTAGGGATATCAATGGTATTTATCATAAAGTCTGGATATTATAGCATTTTTTGCAAATTTTAAAAACATAAGCTAAGATATGTTAAGCCCAAGGACATTTTAAATAAATTTTCTAGATTGGTGATAAACATAGTTACTTTTTTTTCCTTCCTTTTTTGATTAATTAGCACATGAAAAGGCCTTGAGGGCAAACCTATCACTCATATGCATCCCAAGCAAAAGAAGAAAAAAAGTTTGTCTAAGTACCCTCGAGCCAACTTTGACGTGGCCTTAACTCCTTATAGAAAACTAGTGTTAAATAACTGTTCCTTTTGTTAATTCGATGCAATGTTTTTTATATACTTTATCATAATATATTATACAATTTAACCTCTTCTTGCCCATGACTTCAGACATTCTTAAACGTTTAATGCAAGCTCAAATTGATCTTCACCTTTAGAGAAGATCGAAGATTTTCAATGCAATCGAGAAATACAAGGAAAACTTTTTGCAGTCAAAAATCATTGACATGTTAAGAAATATTAGAAGACAACTCAAATGGTTTTGCTCAAGGATAAGGCGGCTGATATGGAGGACATCGAGACCAAAATTTATCATCCAGAGGTTTAGGTTTATAAAGGTAAACTCAGAAAACCTCACTAAAGGAGAACTAACAGTGCTAAGTTTGGTACAAATACTCGATTTTTCTCAGAAAAACCAATAAGAATATCCATATTTAATGTTGCAATGTTTTTACCCACACCTGCTATTTCTAAAGCTGAAGAGCCATCTGGGTTTAATCATGTAAATTAAGGGTATATGTTAAGGAATTCTCTAATGAATGATGCTCAAACAAAGTCTACGAATGGTCATCCGAAAAGTATACTTAAGCAAAGGAAGCTTAGCATATCAAATATGAAGGTTTTGATGAATCTTCCTGGTAATGAGATTTCATTAGCACAAAATAAGTTACTTAGTTATATGGAAGAAGAGAAGAAGCAGGGTTCACCAAACATGACTTATGATGGTGTTCAATGGAGTCAAGTTCCAGTGAGATCACCTATTTGCTTTCTTATATATTGCTCCTTAGTGAGAAAATTAGAAAAGTCCCACATTGGTTAGGAATGAAGATGGGTGTTGGATTTGGGGCTATAAATAAAGCCCTCCTTCACCATTTGTAAACATCCCAAAATTTGTAAATCTTTCTCTCTTTTGTAAGGGTAATTGATTAGCTCAATTTTGCCCAATTAGTTGTAATTTTGAAGTTCATTCATTTGGAGATAGTGGAAGTGGTCAACGACGCCCGAGGACCTAGGTAACATTTATACCGAATCTCGTTAAATTTCTGGTGTTATTATTTTTCTGCTTTAATATTTCTCTTTCAATATCTGTTTTAGTTTATTTTAGCATTATATTTCCAATAGCATTATTTTGTCGGGTTAGTTTGAGTTCTATTCATTTAAATCATAAGTGAATAGTAACTACTTAGAATAGGGAAAATATACCCGATTTTCCCAACAATTGGTATCAGAGCCGAAGGTTTTCTACCTAGGCATTTGTTTGTATTCCGTTTGTTTGCTATTGGAATATAGTTGCTAGTTGTTGTAATTTGAAGAAATGGCGGAAGAAAAATTTCTTTCAAACAAAGGCCAGTCATCCACGTCAAGCAGAACTATGGTGATGAACGTAAGGCTCGAGTTGGAAAAGTTTGATGGAATCGGTCATTTCGACATGTGGCAAGGCGAAGTTCTAGATGCTCTGTTTCAACAAGGTCTAGACATCGCCATTGAAGAAGAGAAACCAGATGGAGCAGATGAAGTAGAGTGGAAAAATATCAACCGATTGGCATGTGGTACAATCCGTTCGTGTCTCTCAAGAGAACAAAAGTACACGTTCATGAAGGAGACATCCACAAGTAAGTTGTGGAAGGCGTTGGAGAACAAGTTCATGAAGAAGAGTGGACAAAATCGTCTCTATTTGAAGAAGAAGTTGTTCCGGTTTGAATACCTTCCAGGTACTACAATAAATGACCACATTACTGCTTTTAATCAATTAGTAGCAGATTTGTTAAATATGGATGAAACTTTTAAAGATGAAGATTTAGCCTTGATGTTGTTAACCTCCCTTCCTGATGAGTTTGATCATCTTATTACGAGCTTACTCATTGGGAAGGATAAAGTGTCTTTTGAGGAAGTTTGTACTGCTTTGTATAGTTATGAAATTAGAAAAAAAGATAAAAGAGAAAGCAGGAATGAAGCAGCAGAGGCATTGTCTGTAAGAGGACATCCGCAAACACAACATAAAGGAAGGAGAGGTAGATCTCTATCAAAAGGAAGACTTGGTAAAGATGAATGTGCCTTTTGTCATGAGAAAGGCCATTGGAAGAAAAATTGTCCAAAGCTGCAAAAGAAAGGAAAAACTGTGCAATCTGATGCATGTGTAGCTGAAAGCAATTCAAATTCAGATTTTGCATTGGTTGGTTCGTCAACAGCATCTCATCCTGGTGATTGGATTTTTGATTCAGCATGTACTTTCCATATGTCTCCTAACAAGGAATGGTTCTTTAACTTTGAAGAACTAGACGGTGGAGTTGTTTTCATGGGTAATGATTATCCATGCAAAGTTTTGGGAATCGGTACAATTCGTTTGGAGAATCAATATTGTTCAATGAGGGTCTTGACAGATGTTCATTATGTTCCAGATATGAAGAAGAATCTCATTGCTGTGGGAGTCTTAGAATCAAAAGGCTTCACTATGACCATACAAAATGGGGCATTGAAGGTTACTTCTGGAGCACTGGTGGCGATGAAAGGTGTTCGGAAGAATAACTTGTACTACTACCTTGGTAGTACAGTTATTGGGGTAGCATCAGCAGCAGTTTCAGATGAAGAAAGAGATTCAGAAACTACCAAGTTGTGGCATATGAGTTTGGGACATGCTGGTGAAAAAGCTTTACAGATTCTAGTAAAGCAAGGCCTGTTAAAAGGCGTGAGAACCGGCAAGTTGGAATTCTGTGAGCATTGTGTATTGGGGAAGCAGAAAAGAGTAAGCTTTGGCACTGCTCTTCATAATACAAAGGGCATTTTGGATTACATCCATACTGATGTATGGGGGCCAACAAGAACTCCATCCATGAGTGGCAAACATTATTATGTCACTTTCGTTAATGACTTCTCCAGAAGAGTTTGGGTGTATCTCATGAAGAAAAAGGATGAAGTGTTGGGAATTTTTCTCAAGTGGAGAAAGATGATCGAGACTCAGACTGGTAAAAATATCAAGCGTCTTAGGTCTGATAATGGCATTGAGTACATAAACGATCCATTTATGAAAGTTTGTGAAGAAGAAAGGATAGTGCGACACTTCACTATTCGAAAAACACCACAACAAAACGGAGTTGTAGAATGTATGAACCGGACTTTGCTGGAGAAGGTTTGGTGTATGTTGTCAAATGCTGGTTTAGGCAAGCAGTATTGGGCCGAGGCTGTAACATATGCATGCCATCTCGTCAACCGTCTACCATCGTCTGCTCTTGAAGGCAAAACGCCTATAGAGGTATGGTATGGAAAACCTGCTAGAGATTATGATTTCTTACATGTGTTTGGTTCAATTGCATACTACCATGTAACAGAATCAAAGTTGGACCCAAGAGCCAAGAAAGCCATTTTTTTAGGGATCCCTTCTGGTTCTAAGGGATATCGACTATGGTGCCTTGAAAGGAAAAAGATAATCTTTAGCAGAGATGTTACCTTTGATGAATCTGCATTGTTGAGAAAGGTAACCAAGAAGATTGATGGCACTTTAGAGCAGGTGCAACAAACTCTGAAACAAGTGGAGTTTGAAAGCAAAATTGTTAATCCAGTTAGTGAAGATAAGACAGAAGCTGATCCTCCATTGACAGAAGATGAATCAGATGAAGAGGTTTTAACCCAAGAACCTCCACAGCAACAAGAAGAAACTGCAGTTGATAGGCCACGACGAAAAAATGTCAAGGTACCTGTTCGATACAAGGATTTTGAAGACCTACCTGCTCAATTTAAGAATACGGTAGCCTGTGCACTTTTAGTTGTGAATGATGATGTTCCTTCCATATATAGAGATGCAATCAGAAGCCCTGAAGTTGAAAGATGGAAGGAAGCCATGGATGAAGAACTTCTGTCCCTTCAGAAGAATAAAACATGGAAGTTGACACAACTACCTAATGGCAAGAAGGCAATTGGATGCAAATGGGTGTATGCAAAGAAAGATGGATTTCCTAACAAAGATGGTATTCGCTACAAGGCAAGGTTGGTGGCTAAGGGCTATGCTCAGAAGGAGGGAATCGATTATAATGAGGTATTTTCTCCAGTTGTAAAACATTCTTCCATTAGAATTTTGTTGGCCTTGGTAGCACAGTTCGATTTGGAACTAGTTCAACTTGATGTGAAAACCGTGTTTCTACACGGTGACTTAGAAGAGGAGATCTATATATCTCAGCCAGAAGGGTTTATTGTTGCTGGTAAAGATAATTGGGTTTGTAAGCTGAACAAATCATTGTATGGATTGAAGCAATCTCCAAGGCAGTGGTACAAACGATTTGATCAGTTTATGTTGCAACAAAAGTATACCAGAAGCACACATGATCATTGTGTGTATTTTCGCAAGCTACAAAATGAGTCTTTCGTCTATCTCCTATTGTACGTCGATGATATGTTGATTGCATCGAAGAGCCAAGCAGAAATTGAAAAGTTGAAGGCTCAACTAAGTCAGGAGTTCGAGATGAAAGATTTGGGAGAAGCCAAGAAGATTCTCGGTATGGAGATAAGTAGAGACAGGAAGAAGGGGAAGCTTAGTTTGACCCAGAGTCAATATTTGAAGCGGATACTACAACGTTTTGGTATGAATGAACAGACAAAACCTGTAAGTACTCCGCTAGTTCCTCAATTTAAGCTTAGTGCTCAATTATCTCCTAAGAATGATGCAGAACGAGAATATATGGCAAAGGTACCATATGCAAATGCAGTTGGTAGCTTGATGTATGCAATGGTGTGTACAAGACCTGACATTTCACATGCGGTTGGTGCTGTAAGCAGGTACATGCATGATCCTAGTAAAGGACATTGGTTGGCTGTGAAATGGATTCTACGATATATTATAAATACTGTAGATGTTGGTTTAGTATTTCAGCAGGATAATACCATTGGTCAATGTGCAGTCGGATATTGTGATTCTGACTATGCAGGAGATTTAGATAAGCGCCGGTCAACTACTGGTTATGTGTTTACTCTTGCTAGAGCACCAGTCAGTTGGAAGTCTACCTTACAGTCCGAAGTTGCTTTGTCTACTACAGAGGCAGAGTATATGGCAGTTACAGAGGCTGTGAAGGAAGCTATTTGGTTATGAGGTTTGCTTGAAGACTTAGGAGTTAGTCAAAAACATATTAAGGTGTTTTGTGATAGTCAGAGTGCTATTCATTTAGCAAAGAACCAAGTCTACCATGCACGTACAAAGCACATTGACGTTCGTTATCATTTCGTGCAAGAGATTATTGAAGAAGGTGGAGTACTAGTTCAGAAGATTAGTACAACAGAGAATCCCGCAGATATGATGACCAAGGTGGTAACAACAATCTAGTTCAAACATTGTCTGGACTTGATTAACATCCTACAAATCTGAATTGGCACCGGCGTCGTTGATCTAGCAATTGAAGAAATCATTTAAAACCACTAAGTCGCTAAGGTGGAGATTTGTTATATATTGCTCCTTAGTGAGAAAATTAGAAAAGTCTCACATTGGTTAGGAATGAAGATGGGTGTTGGATTTGGGGTTTTAAATAAAGCCCTCCTTCACCATTTGTAAACATCCCAAAATTTGTAAATCTTTCTCTCTTTTGTAAGGGTAATTGATTAGCTCAATTTTGCCCAATTAGTTGTAATTTTGAAGTTCATTCATCTAGAGATAGTGGAAGTGGTCAACGACGCCCGAGGACCTAGGTAACATTTATACCGAATCTCGTTAAATTTCTGGTGTTATTATTTTTCTGCTTTAATATTTCTCTTTCAATATCTGTTTTAGTTTATTTTAGCATTATATTTTCAATAGCATTATTTTGTCGGGTTAGTTTGAGTTCTATTCATTTAAATCATAAGTGAATAGTAACTACTTAAAATAGGGAAAATATACCCGATTTTCCCAACATGCTTTCATTTGGGAATGGTTAACAATTGGAATTGGAATTGGAATGAAGTTAGCTTCAAAAGTGGTAGAAGCATCTTTGAAATTTTGAAAGATGTGGATGCTGATATATTGGCTTTACAAGATGTGAAGGAAGAGGAAGCGAAAGGCATGAAACCTCTTTCTGATTTGGCAAATGCTTTGGGGATGTACTATGTATTTGCTGAGAGTTGGACTCCTGAGTACGGGAATGCCATATTAAAAGATGGAAGATTCAGAAGATTGCTAACAATGTTGATTTCAGGTGTTCATTCTTTTTCCTTGTTGACCTTTTAAGTAATAAAATGAAGGGTAAAGTGCCGCATCAATCTACTAGCTGTGCAATGGGGAGTATTTAGATTCAGTAACTATTTTGTGAACAGTAAAGTTTTTTCATTTCTTTTCTATTTTTATTTTTTATTTTAAAAAAATGCTTCGACAATTATTCATGTTAATTTTTTTTTGTCAAATAAAGTTGAAAAAATCTATATTTTAAAATCGATACTGAACCTAAGTGTAATTTTTTTTTTGTATTGTTACTTAGTTAAATCAAATGGACTAAACTACTTTTAAAATGGTTAGTGGAACTAAGTGGTCCAAACTCCGGTTGCAAAAGTTAGATCTATGCAGTCAGCCACCCTAAAATGAATTATAATTGCATGTAATATATTTAACGAATAGACAAATACCTGAAAGTGAAAAATTAGTTTGTTTTGCAAAGAAGTCTATACATCATAAATTTATGATAAGTATAATTAGACTTGTATAATTTGTATCTAATAATAAGCTACTATGCTAATTAATGTTATAAATTTATGATTTATAGCAGCCCTTTGCAAAAATTGTTCACGAAACTAGTTCTGGGTTTATGCAGAAATGTACTGAAGGCTACAATTGATGTTCTGGGCTGGAGAAGTGAACTTTTACTGCACCCAACTTGACCATTTGGACGAGAATTGGAGAATGAAGCAGATTGGTGCTTCTATTCATGCAAATGATTCTCCGCATATCTTGGCTGGAGGTTTGAATTCTCTGAATGGATCTGATTACTCATCTGAAAGGTGGATAGACATTGTGAAGGTAAAATATCTATAACAAAAAGTCTCTTTTCATCCCAAAGTTATTGGATGTTTACAAACCATGCGGAAAAATACACTGGATATGACAATTAAGCCCATTTGAAACATCCGTTTATAATATGCCACGTGAGTTGTGAATATACAACTGAATTTAATGTAGTTACTGATATATAGGTGTTTAAACCTATGGTATAGGACTCATTCATAGTGTCCAATCCAGTCCACGTTTGACATGCCTGCTTTTCTCAACCTTGTTTTTATTAAATATTTTCCGTATTTTGATGTGGCATATGTTGGGTTAGTTTTCTAAAACTCTTTCTTGTTCATCTCAAATGTGAATTGAGTTCACACACACTTTGGAGACTAAAAATAGTTTTTCTCTTATTCATTTCTACTTCACATTACATGCTTTAATATAGAAACAAAATGCTTAAATTTAAGTAGCTTTTTAGAATTTCAAGAATGGAGAACACCATTCCTTAAAACTAGGAACTCATGCTCACACCACTTATGAAAACATGGAATGTTGAAAACAATCATAAAATTAAGGGAGTAGCAATATTTACTTCCAACACCCCTTTTTAAACTTATTTTCTGCTGAAAAATAGTTTAGGGTTTTTTTCACTTGTCTATAACTTCAAGCAATCCTCCCTTATTCGAGGCTGAGGAATGAGTACATTCTAAGAAACTTCTTGAGCTTCTCAAAACTTGGTTGCTTCAGGGGTTTGGTTAGAATATCTACTACATGTTCTGAACTCTTGCAATACTTCAATCCAATAATCTCTCCTAACACCATCTTGACATAAGTAACAAAGAAAATAAAATATGATATCTATGTGTTTGCTCCTCCCATGCATTAAAGGATTTTTGGACTGTTTGATAGTAGACATGTTATCATAGTATATTATCATAGGGTTGCCTTGCTTCACTCCTAAGACTTCAAACATTTTCTTCATCCAAATCCCTTGATAGGAGGTTGATGTTGCTACCACATATTCAACCTCAGTAGTTGACAGAGTGACTATATGTTGCTTCTTTAAGGACCATGAGATAGCTCTTGAGCTTAACATATAAGCATGGCCCGATATGCTCTTTTTGTCATTTAGATCTCTTGCATAATCACTACTAGTGTAACCATAGAAATCTGAGTTGTCATCTTTCTTATAGAACACTCTATAGTCTAGTGTCACCTTCACATATCTTAGAATTCTTCTTGCTGCATTCAGGTGAAACTCTATTTGATTTTCCATTTATCTACTCATCAAGCTTACACTATACATGATGTTTGGTCTAGTTGAAGTAAGATACATGAGACTTCCAACGATTTGTTTGAAGAAAGTGTTATCAACCTCTCTTCCTCTTTCATCCTTGCTGATTTTCAATCTAGGTTCAACTAGAGTCCCAATGGCTCGACATTCTACCATCTAAAATCTTTAAAGTACCTCATGTGCATATTTCTTTTGGTAAATGAAGTTACCAAAAGAGTGTTGAATTACTTATATCCTAGGAAGTAGTGCAACAATCCTAGATCTGTCATCTTGAATTCTTTCATCATTGAGTTTTTGAACTCATCTAGCATTTCTTGATTGTTTCCTTTATAGATTAGATAATCAATAAAGAGTGACATGATTAGAAGTTTACCTCCAGTTCTAGCCTTAGTGTACAATGTATGTTCTAAGGGACATTTCGCAAAACCTAACTTGGAAAAAAAGTGTCGATTATGTTGTACCATGCCCATAAAGCCTACTTCAGGACATAGAGTGCTTTCTTCAGCTTTTGAACTTTTTCTTCTTTTCCCTTTTGAACAAAACTAGGAGGTTGTTCAACGTAAACCTCTTCCTACAATTCTCCATGGATAAAAGCAGACTTTACATCCATCTATTGAATCCTCCAGGATTTCTTGGCAACTAAGGATGTGAGCATCCTTATGGTTTCATGCCTTGCTACAGGTGTAAAGACTTCATTATACTCTATGCCCTATTTCTATTTGTATCCTTTAGCCACCAAACGGGCTTTATACTTGTCAACCTCTCCTCTTTCATTCACTTTTGTTTTAAATACCCATTTTATCCCAATCTACTTTTTCCCTTTAGGTAAATTAGTGAGCTTTCAAGTGTTATTATTTTTAATTGATAGTATCTCACTGTCCATTGCCTCCTTCCATGTATCTTCCTTCACAGCTTCATCAAAGGTGATGGGATCACTACTAACAAAAAAGGCAAAATTGGTAGTGTCTTCATTTGAACCACTGAAATTTGTCTCATAGTCCATCATCTAGGGAGGCCTTATCAATGTTTGAGGGTTTCTCGGATTGTAAACCCTCCCTTCTTTAGATTCCTCGTCACTTTGAGCTGATGTGTGGGCTTGAGGCTTCTATGTTGATGTTAGTGGCTGAGGGATTTGAGTCTCAGTTACCTGAATTGTCTTTTCATCATCTACTTTACTTTCCACCAGCATATTCTTTGGTGTTTCTTATTGTTCTCCCCAATTCCACCTTTTGTCCTCATCAAACACCACGTCACGACTTATCACTATCTATCCTGAAATTGGGTTAAACAGTTTATAAGCTTTTGACAATTCACTTACCCCTAGGAATACACATTTCTCAGTCTTGTCATCCAGCTTTTTCCTTCTCTGATAAGGTATATGTGCATATGCTATGCAACCAAATACCTTGAAATACTCTTAATAGGCTTCTTTCAATTCCATTCTTCTTGTGGAGTCATGTTCTTAATATAATTTTTTGGACTTCTGTTAATAATGTGAACTGTGTAACAAATAGCTTCAGGCCAGAAAACTTTGGGAACCTGTCCTATTACGTGTAAAATCCTTACTATATTGACTATGGTATGATTCTTCCTATCACATACACCATTTTGTTGTGGTGTATAAGTTGTGGTCAACTATATTCTAATTAATTCCCTTCTCATTATAGAACTCAAAAAACTCCTTAAAATAGAATTTTCCTCCTCGATCTATTCTTAGACATTTAATCCTTGTTTTTTGTCTGTGTCTTCACTAGAGAAGTGAAGTTTTTGAAAGCTTCAAAAGCTTCTGAATTTTCTTGCAAGAAATACACCCAACCTTTTCTGTTATAGTCATCTATAAAGGTTATGAAGAATCTTTTACCTACATTAGATGTATAGGACATTGGACCACAAAGAACTGAGTGAATTAGCTCTAGGATCTTGTGAGCTCTTGTTGATTTTCCTATAGGAAACATATCACAGTCATGTTTCCATGTGATACAGTTCTCACATGTTGTCGAGGAAGGCATTGTGATTTCTGGTAGTCCTTCCACCATGTGCTTCTATTTTAGAGTCTTGAGGCCGTTGAAATAAAGATGCTCATATCTCTCATGCCATCTCCATACTAAAGCACAAACATGTTTGCACTAATTTAATTTTGAGAGGGAATATTCCATTTCTTGTCATCTACACCATTGCGATTGATCCATGTTTGGGATCATAAATCTCACACTCTTCCTTTTTAATTGTGATAGTGTAACCCTTGTCTTGCAACAGGTCAGCACTTAGCATATTTGTTTTTAGGTTAGGTATGTAAAATACATTAGATATTACCTCAATGAACTAATTCTTAGTTCTTATCTAAATATCATCCTTTCCTTCAACCTTCACACTTGATTGATCATCAAAACTAACAAAAGTGGTGAAACTCTCATCTAGAATAGAGAAGGATGACTTACAATGACTCATATGGTTGCTAAAACCTGTGTCCATGTACCAGATGTCTTCATCCATGTCTTCCATTGCGTGGAAGGCCATAAACAAAGTCTCTTCCTCTTTCTCCTTTCCCTTTACTGCAAAGTTGAATCTCTCACTCTTCCCCTTGGTCATTTTTGTGTAACACTTATTTTTGTAATGGCCTAAATTTCCACATCTGTAACAATCGACCTTTGATGTGTTGCAATGTCCCTTTTGCTTGTTTTGATTATCATACCTTTGAGTTTGAGAAAATGATTTAGTTCCTTCTTTTCTCCACACCCTATCTTCATCTTTTTTATAAGTTTTTTAAGAGTGATGTCCTTGACCTCTTCCACGTCCACCACAGCCTCTACCTCTTCCTCTTATGTTTGAAGACTCATCAAAGGCGGAAACCTTCAGTGCCTGCATTTATTCAAATGCACTGGTCCTGGTAATTCTTTGTTCATTCATGAGCAAGGAACTCTATAGTTCATCTACGAACATATCTTCAACTTTATTAGACTCCTAAATTGAGCTGACCACATAGTCAAACTTAGGAATCAAGGACCTTAGTATTTTCTCAACCACAATGTCATTTGTGGTTTTCTCACTATGAAGACGCATCCTGTTTTCCACGGTCATTAGTTTTCCAAAGTATTCAGTTATTATTTCTCCTTTCTTCATCTGAAGAGTTTCAAAATCTCTACTGAGAGTTTGAAGCTGTGCCCACTTCACTTTGTTGGAGCCCTGATACTTCTTTTTCATGGAGTCCCAAATGTCCTTAACTGAGAAAGGAAAATCTCAAAACAAATAGAAAGGGAAAGGGAAAGTTCCACCTCAAGCTAATATTAAGAAAGAAGCCAAGTGTTTCTTTTATAAAAAGAAAGGACACATGAAGAAGGAATGTATCATATTCCAGAAATGGCTTGAGGATAAAGGTAATCCAACCTCATTTATTTGTTATGAATCTAATATGGTTAATGTTAATATTAACATCTGGTGGTTTGTTTTTGGATCTACAATCCATATTGTAAACTCCTTGCAAAGTATGTGAAACCTAAGGAAGCTAGTGGGAAGTGAGTAATACATCTTATCTAGCAACAAGATGGGCTCGTCTGTGAAGGCTATAAAGACATGTAATTTAATTTTAAGTAGTGGTTTTGTTTTAGAATTAGAAAAGACTTTTTATGTTCTACGTTTCTCTAGAAACATGGTTTCTATTTGATGACTTGTACCTTCTAGTTATTCCTTTCACTTTTCAGAAACATCTTTCAATTTATTTTATAAATTTGATTGTGTTGGGAATGGTATTTTATCTTATGAACTTTATTTCATTAGTTTATGAAATAATGTCACTTATAATTCTATGCATGTTCAAACTGGCACTAAAAGATGTATTATTAATGAGGACTCTTCTACATTATGGCATGGGAGATTATGACATATCTCCATAGAAAGAATTAAAAGATTAGTGAAAGATGGGTTACGTAGTACTCAATATTTTACTAATTATGAGACATGTGTAGAATAAATTAAGGGAAAGTAGACTAACAAGTCAAAGAGAGGTGCCAATAGGAGTTCAGGCATATTAGACATCATACATGCTAATATATGTTTTCTAGACATAGATATACATGGTCAAAAATATTGATCACCTTTATTGATGATTTTTCTCAATATGTGTATCTCTACATGCTTCATAATAAGAGTGAAGCATTATATGCCTTCAATATCTTTAAGGCTGAAATAGAGAAATAATGTGGAAAGAAAATAAAGCTCATTAGATCATATAGAGGTGGTGAGTATTATGGTAGATATACTGAGAATGGACAAGCGCCTGGTCCATTTGCTAAGTTTTTTTAAGAGCATGGGATAGTTTCTCAATACACTATGCCCGATTCACCATACCATAATGGTGTAGCAGAAAGGGGAAACCAAACCTTATTGGACATGGTGTGGAGTATGCTTAGCTACTCCAATCTTCCTAAATCCTTGTGGCCTGAAGCTTTAAAAATAGTTGTGTATATATTAAATTGAGTTCCAACCAAGGTTATCACAAAGACACCATTTGAGTTAAGAAAGGTTGGAAATTGAGTTTGCAACATATGCATATTTGGGGATGCCTATTTGAAGTGACAATCCACAAGAGAAAAGGCTAGACCCAAGGACCATTAATGGGTATTTCATTAGATATGTCGAACGGTCTAAGGGCTATAGATTTTATTGTCTATTTCACAACACTAAGTTTCTGAAATCAAGAAATACAAAGTTTCTTGAGTATGAGCTAGTTAGTGGGAGTGATCAAATCAGGAATATAGTTTCTGATATTGATCACTAAGAGTATCAATCTTCCATTTCAGGAGATAATTTGATTGTTGTTCACAACACCTCTCAAGTACAAGCTAATGTTGAACAACTAATCATTGAAATTCCATAAGTTGTTGACAACATTCCAATAGATCAAACTGTTCAAAAGATTTCTAAAACTTCTGAACATCAAGTTGAACCTTATACTTCCCAAGAAGATGATGGTGCGGCATTAAGAATATCTACTAGAACTAAAATATCGAAAATTCCTAGTGATTATGTTGTGTATCTATAAGAATCTGATTGTAACATTGGAGCTGACAATGATCCCGAATCCTTTTCACAAGCCATGAGTTGCAAAAAGTCTAAATTATGGTACAATGTTGTGAAGGATGAGATGAGTTCCATGTAGAGTAATGGATTATGGAACCTTGTTGAGTTGCCTAATGGTGCAAAATCTATAGGATGTGAATGGGTCTTTAAGACAAAGAAAGACTCATTCGACAATATTGAGATATACAAGGCCAGATTAGTTGCTAAAGGATTTACTCAGAAATAAGGAATTGATTAGACAAAGATTTTCTCCCCTATATCTAAGAAAGATTCCTTGTACATTATATTGGCATTAATAGCCCATTTTGACCTTGAGTTGCAACAAATAGGTGTGAAAACAACATTTCTCAATAAAGATCTAGAAGAAGATGTTTATATGAAACAACTTGAAGGATTTCTCTCCAGTGATGGTAAGGATTTGGTTTGTAAGCTTAATAAGTCCATATTCTATTACCACAAAATGGGGTATTTAAGTCAAGATTTAAAGTCATTTTTTGGGGAAAACTGGCTTATAATGAATTTTAAGTCAATTCGCTAAAAACCTGACTTAAAACACGTAGTGTGTAGCATCGATTGACATGTATGATCCACTATGTCCTACGTGTAACGTTGGTCCTACATGTCAACCGACGCTACACACCTCTTTTTTTCCTTTTCTCTTTTTTCTCCTCCATTTTTCCAGCATAACTTATTTTCCAGTTGCTATGTAACCCTAAACAACGACTCCCTCCTCCACTCTTTCTCATTTTTCGACCACCTCTGACCACGAATTCCGGTACCGTTTAGTGGGTTTTATTCCTCTCCAATTTCTCTTCTAAATTCTCTACTTTTTTTGAGCTAAATACTTAAATTTTTTATACCCATTTTCTCACTTACAAAACACCTTTTTTTTCTTCATTTTCTTCATTTTGTCTCTTCATTTACTCTTGTAGATATTTCTTTTAACTCTATTTAGCATTTTTATATCATGTATAATTATGTTTTTGTTTATTTTGTTTTTGATCTAAATTTTCATTTAGATATATATGCGAAATTCCTTAACCCATCGGTTAAGTGGTCAAAATTTTAGTGAAAATTAAGTAGCCACCATTTTTTTAACAAAATGGATATTTTATGTATTGAATTTTTTAGAACACTTATAGGATCATTATTGATAATCATATATTGCATTTCTTTGTGGTAGTGAAAACATTAAGAAAAATTCAAGCGATTATCATTTTCTTGTTTCGTTGTAATGTTCTTAAATTTTTATTTTTTTTGTTTTGTTTGTTTGTTTGTTTGCTTGCTTGATCTCCTTCTAAATGTTTAATTACATTTATAATTCGCAATTTCACTAGCAACTGTCTTTGAAGTGGTTGAATGCATCAAACCTTTGCAATCGCTATCTTTATACTATCTTGGCCCAATTTTTGGCATGTAATAGTCATTTTAGCATACAATACATGCAATGTTACTGATAAACAATTTAATCAATAAGTATGCTCAAGCAACAGAAAAACATGAATTCATACACTAGAGGTAAAACATAGTCCACACATAGATATATTATAGTAGACATCTTTTCTCAGTTTATGGAAAGCATCTCAAAGTAAAAATATCTCTCATAAGTGTTAAGGTTTAAGACTTAAATTATCATTAATAAATTTTATTTTTATATTAAATGTTATAATTATTTGAATGGTACGTTAAGTTAATTATATAACTTTATCTTATTGATACATTATTCATGTAATTATTAAAATATGTTAATTTAGTCATCTAATAATTTATAGTTTGGTCAATTTAATTAAACTTTCCAAAATAATATTTTTGATGGGATAATAATAGATTTTTGTTACGAGTATAGTAGAAAATGAGGAGCAAAAAATGAGTAAAATATGTAAAAATAAAATAAAATTTAAAGTCGGTTCATGCGTTAAACTGACTTTAAACTTAAAGTCGGTTCACTCGCTAAATTGAAATTAATCTTAAATTCATTTCACCTAACCAATTTTAAATTAATTTAAAGTCAGCTATTAACCGACTTTAATACTGAGTTTTGGCATAGTGTAAGGACTAACACATGTATCCTTCCGATGGTATTTTAAATTACATGGAGTAATTTCTTCATTCAGATTTGTTGAAAACCCCATAGATCAATGTATACAATAGAAGGTTAGTGGGATTAAGATATGTTTTCTTATTTTATACATGGATGACTTTTTTTTTTGCAACCAACGATAAGGGTTTACTACACGAGGTAAAACAATTCCTCTCTAAAAATTTTGATATGAAAGATATGGGTGATGCATCTTATGTTATTGACATTAAGATTCATAGAGATAGACTTTGAGGCATCTTGGGTATGTCTCAAGAAACCTATGCAATAAAGTTCTAGAAAGATTTCAAATGAAAGATTGTTGACCTAGTATTGCTCCCATTGTGAAGGATGATAAGTTCAATTTGGACCAATGCCCAAAGAATGATTTTGAAAGAGAACAATTGAAGAACACTACATATGCTTCTGGTGTAGAAAGTGTGATGTATGCTAAAGTATGCACAAGGCCTGACAATGCATTTGGTATAGGAATGTTGGGATGATATCAGAGTAATCCAAGTTTGGACCACTAGAGAGCTGCAAAGAAAGTGATAAGGTACCTTTAAAGAACCAAGGACTATATGCTTATGTATAAATGAACGGATAATTTAAAAGTGATTGAGTACTCAGATTTTGACTTTACTGGTTATGTTGATTCATGAAAATCAACATCAGGGTACATTTTTATGATGGCTACATAGTTGTATCAAGGAGGAGTGTCAAGTAGACATTGACTACTACTACTATGGAAGCTGAGTTCGTTTCTTATTTTGAGGCTACTTTGCATGGTGTATGGTTTAAGAGTTTCATTTCTGGACTTAGAATTATAGATTCTATCTCTAGGCCATTAAGAATATATTACGACAATTCAATGGCTATCGTTATGGCTAAAAATAATAAGAGTAGGATATGAAGTAAGCACATCGATATTAAGTATTTAGCCATAAGGGAACGTGTTTAAGAAGAGAAAGTGGTCATTAAGCACATTAGCACTAAATTAATGGTCCTTGATCCTTTGACTAAAGGCACATCCACCACTGAAATTTAAGGTTCATGTAGAGAAAATGGGACTTGGCTCCACTTTTTAAATGTATATATACAGTTTATTAATGGAACTTTTATATATTTTGATTTTTTCTCATATTCAAATGCGCCTTAATTTATTTAAGAAAATATATTTGTATAGGACCAAGAATAAATATAGGATTTATTTATTAAATTTTATACCACATAAAGTGTAATACTTGAAAAACTAAATATATTGTAACACATGAAAGATAATTGATCGCCACACGTGAAGTGTGTGCAATAAATACACAAATATATGTATCGTAACAAGTAATATAATGATAAGGGTTTGGACATCTGGACCGACCCAAAGACCAGACCATATAAACTACCCAAGCCAAGTCCAGCCAAAGACGGAAGATGAAGTACCCTAGACATCCCATCTATGGTACATATCAAGCCCAACGACAGCTCGAGTCCTGAGTAACATCGAGTGGAAAGGTAGCTCGAGCCCAACGACAGCTCGAGTCCTAAGTAACATCGAGTGGAATGGTAGCTCGAGCCCTGAGTAATATTGATCCCAATGGCAGATGAAGCTAGAGTAACACCGAGCCCAATGGTAGCACGAGCTCGAGTACAACACTAGCTCATAGGTAGCATGAGTAAACTCGACCTGGATCTCTGACTTATTGTACTTTAGGCTAATTATGCCCTCCCAACACTTAGCTACATGTACACATTGTATAACTGACACCAGTATCAATAAATGTGCTATAAATAAATGGAACCCTCATGAGGATCCACACATTCAACCCTTTGTAATAATCTCTCTAATATCTCTCTATAAGATATTGAGTCTCAACATTTTGGTGCCTACCGTAGGGCTTATATTCTGAGGTCAATCACGAGTTTTTGACCCCATATCCTGTAGGGACTCATCTCGCTCCAAGATAGAAATTAGGAAGGTCTATCGTGCACTACTCATAACCCAAAAAATCATGGCAATAACTCAATATGAAAGACAGTGAAATTCGACTGATCCTGAAACAATGGCTACTCAAGGAAACACACCACTGACCACCAATGGGGCCAGGGAGATTTTTTACTAATCTTTGTTAAGTACTAAATTTTTTTCAACTTAATTTTATCCAAACAATCGATAGTTGGATAGAGTTTAACTAAACTAATTTTTGATAAAAATATATAAGAAAATTCTAGGATTGTAATTTCACCAAATTAATCCACTTGAATCATATTATTTTCTTATGATTTATGTTCTCGCATTTAATTTGTCAACCAAGAACTCCTAATTTATCCATATATCTCTTCCGATAACAAATAAACACACTTGCCAGAATAATTCACTATATTCCTATGAGAATTAATTTTTGCAAAGATTCATTAAGCTCAAAGTTCTCAATAGTTACACATACAATAAAGGTATATTCCTATCCCCTATATATGTTATTCTATCCACGAGCAAAACACGAAAATTCCTTTTCCAAGTTCATTAGGGTTCACAGATCAATTGATTAATCTTCCAACAATCAAAAGCATTAAGCACAAATAGAATAAACAAATTAAAAACATCCCATAAATCATTCAAAAATAATTAATCCAAGCTTCATAACTTAAGCTACATTGCAACCCTAGAACAAATAATTTAGTTCATAGCAAAAATTGACATTACAATACGAAAATATTTAGACATTTTAGAGAAATAAAATTAAGAAGAAAAAAAGATTAGAAGAAACTCTTTCACGATTCCTTAGTGAAAAAATGATACTCCTTCCATTTTCTTCTTCTTTGTTGTCTCCTTTCTCTGTATTTTACCTAACAAAACAAAACACAAGTAAAAAAAATGCTTCTGTGTGTTCTCTCTATTTTTCAGAGATGCAGAGCAAAAACCAAAAAAAAAAATTTCTTCTCTAAGTTCTCCAAAATATACATCACAAAAAATTCCAAACACGCGTGCAAAATGTGGAAACAAATGGTGCAAACAAGCTGGCAAAATATGATTTGCTGGAAGGATAACAAAACACATGGTGGCTTCAGATTAGGCGAGACCAAGCAGGATCAGGTAGTATCAGTAACGATGCTAGCAGAAGCTTCTCTAGAAGAGGCTGAAAGAAAGATCGGATGCGTGGACATTCCCTCAACCACATGGTTCACTCTGATCTATAATTTCTTAGATAAAAGGGACCTACCCAAAATTTCATAGACACGAAGCAAATTTAAGCCAAAGTAGGCCGGTACATGATCGAGGCAGGAAAATTATACCGCAAAACCCCAGTCGGTCCTGACCTTCTATGCATAACCACAGAAGGAGCTAAAATAATAATGTATGAAGAACATGAAGGATATTGTAGTTTGCATTCTGGGGGTAGAAGTTTATCACAGCATATTATGAGACAGGGTTATTATTGGCCCACTATGCTGACCGATTGCATTAAATATGCTCAGAGGTGTAACAAATGCCAAAGATTTGGCCCCTAACCCACACCCCCAAAAACTTTTCTCCTTATTGCCATTGATTATTTTTCAAAATGGATAGAATCAAAAGCCCTAGTAAGAATATGAGAGGAGGAGGTAATCAGGTTCATATGGAGGTCCATAGTTTGTCGATTTAGCCTCCAATCCAATGGCCAAGTAGAGTCCTCCAATAAGTTAATAATCAACCTATTTAAGCTGGAAAGAGCCAAAGGGAGATGGGTAGAGGAGTTATCAGGAGCATTATGGGCTGTTAGAACAAACCCCTGTGGGAGCACCAACGAGACCCTCTTCTCCCTAGTATATGGAACCGAGGTGGTCATACCAACCAAAGTCACAATCCCTACCCCCAGATCAATCCTAATATAAGAGCAAAACATAGTGAGAAGAGCAACCAAACTCACCTTAGCGGAGGAAAAAGCAAACGAAGCTTTAAGAAGGGTGATCAAACAAAAAAGAACAATATCATAATACTACAACAAAACCAAGCACTTAAAAACATTTTCCATGGGTGATTGGGTTCTTAGGAAGGTTTTCCCTAACAAAAGGGAGTGGATGGCTGGTAAAATGGGTGCCAATTGGAAGGAACTTTATCAAATAATTGAGATAACACCAAGAGGGGCCTACGTATTGAAAATCATCAAAGGCATAGAATAAAGCACAAGCTGGAATGCTAGACACTTAAAAAGATACTATTTCTAAAAACATATGTATTAACCTACCTATCTCTTTTTTTTTGTGTAACAACAATGCACATGTATCTATGAAATAAAAGGCTTCAACAGCTGATCATTTACTCAAGCTCTCTCCCTTAACATGGGCATCAAGGGTTACTCACCTAGATTAATAAATCAGGTAGAGTGCCTTACCAGTTGAAGAGGTTCAGTTGCCCACCTCTATCAGGAACTAGTTCAGTGCTCTAACAATAAAAAAATAAGAGCACCTCAGTCAAGAACCGGGTCAAGTTCTCTCCCTTAAAATGGGCATCAGGGGCTGATCACCTATATTAATAAATCAAGTAGAGCACCCTACTAGTTGAAGAGGTCAAGTTGCCCACCTCAATCAGGAACCAGGGCAACACTTTGACAATATAAATAAATAAATAAAGAGCACCTCGGTTAGGAACCAAGTCAAGCTCTCTCCCTTAAAATGGGCATCAAGGGCTGCTCACCTATATTAATAAATTAGGTTGAGCACCCTAATAGTTGAAGAGGTCGAGTTTCCCACCTCGGTTAAAAACCCAGTCAAGCTATCTCCCTTAAAATAGGCAGCAAGTGCTCCTCACCTAGATTAATAAATCAGGTAGAACGTCCTAACAATTGAAGAGGTCAAGTTTCCCACCTCGGTCAAGGAACCAGGTCGGCGCTCTAAAAACAAATAAAGAGCACTTCGATCAGGAGCTATATTAGACTCCTTCCCATAAATCAAAACCACGGGTCAATCACCTAGATTATGCTAAATAACTTAAAATTACAATATACCAAATAGTCATTATACATAAAAAATATTAATCATTACATGCCGCTCATACTGTCCTTTATTTAAAAATTATAAACTAAGCATAAAAATTTAAAAACTCTTTAAGCTCTTGGACACACGGCCAATATCTAGATCACTGGTTTCTTCAACCAAGGGTAATAACTCGGCCTGAATCTCCACAACCTTCTCACTAACATAAGTCACAGGTTCGAGCTGCGTTGTCATCATGGAAAGTAACCCCCGCTCCAAATCTTCGATAACCTCCATAACCTTAAGAAAAATGCTTTCAAATCGCTTCATATAAAAACTTGCCCAATAAGATTCTTTATCAATAAGAGCGGCCATTCTAGCCAAGATCCTTTTTTCTCGAGATTGTGTTTGGATTAATTTCTCCCTACAAATAGTGAGCTCACACTTTGTCTCTTTAGTATTACAGTCAAGTTTCACAACCTCGGCTTTAAGCAAACTAACCTCATTCTCAAGACTACCATTTTCAATACGAAAGGTTTAACTAAGTGCCTATTTGATGGATCAAAATCCATAACGTGTGGCCAAAATTTTTATAGGAATTGGAAAAGATTCTCGAACACATGAATCAAACTAGTGTTCTCCAACCCTTTTTATAGTGAAGGAAAACAATATATATATATATATATATATATTCTTCAATAAATGACAAAAGGTAGGTCAACATTATAAATACAAAATAACTAGGAAAATTACTCTATTTATTTAAATAAGTTCATAAATGCAAAA
Source organism: Hippophae rhamnoides (assembly GCA_033030585.1). Lineage (NCBI taxonomy): Eukaryota > Viridiplantae > Streptophyta > Magnoliopsida > Rosales > Elaeagnaceae > Hippophae > Hippophae rhamnoides. The sequence goes on along the minus strand of CM065438.1, from coordinate 41,071,596 downwards.
TCAAGTAACAAATCGCGACCATACAAACCAAAATGGCATCGAGCTTTCAAAAAAATAATAATAATAACAAAATCAATCAATCAATGATCAGTTATCCCTTCCCCGGAAACCTTAAGGTCGTCCTCACCACCAGATGAGCCCAATATTTTTCCCTCCTTCTTAATTGAAGGGGCTTGAGTATAGAGAAACGTAATAGGGATATCCAGAATGCGATAGTAGTACTCACCTAAATCCTTCTTTTTGTCATCTATCTTGAAGGTCTCCAACACCAACTCATATGCCCGCTCGACACTAGACTCGAGCTTCGATGCCATTACATCCACATTGGCTTTTGCTAGATGTCGCACCTCTTCAGCAAAGGCCTCATCTTGTCTCTATACTTCCCTCGTCTCCTCTTTAGCTCACCTCAATGCCTCCAAAAGCTCAATCACCCACTGGGAACATGTATTAAGCTCAAATGCAACCCTCTTTAGCTTCTCCTCCTTATCAATTGCCTCGCTCTCCCACTTTGATGCTCTCGCCAACAACACAGTGTATTTCAAGCGCGAATATTCATGAGCCTACTTCTCCTTCACCATCTCAAAATTTAAATAGCCCATATTGTGAGCTTGATCAAATTCATAAAGTAGCATCAACTACATACAAAGAGAAAAGGTAAAGCAAATAAAAATCGAGCTCATAGTTGGAATATCACAAACGAAAACGTATAACACACCTAACACATCTGACGACAAATGACCTTGATATCTGCCCCCTCAAAAACAGCCGTAAGTTACTCCTTGTATGTATCTATGGAAATATATGGCTCATACAACAATTGAGGTATTTGGGTGCCAAACCTCGATTCAGTACGACCCCGTCAATCATCAGCAGTAAGGTCCTCAACAACAACATTCCCCCTCTTTAAATCCCTTAGAGGATTGCCGGATTCTTTGGAGTCAGTGTAGGGAGTTGAGGATCTAGGGTGGTCTCACAAAGGTGTCATAGGAGGACAAACATTTAGAAGATTGGGATCACAAGCAAGTTCATCAGTACCAACCTTCTTCTTTTTAATCTTAAGGGAAGAGTATATGTCCTTCATGAGAAAATTTTCCCCTCTTATAACCCACCAATGAGCCCCTCCCCCCCAAGGAACAGGATAGGCACCCATGGGTGAACCTATTCCTCTCGATGTCACCTTACTCTTCATATGAGCAAAAAGTTGGGCAGCGGTCAAATCCATAGGAACTGCATAATAGAAAAAGAATATAGGGTAAATACCTTAATATATATATATATATATATATATATTAAATATAAAACCAGGGGAAAATATTAAAAGGCGAGAACAAAGAGAGACTAATGGTCACCATCATCCGGCACCACCTCGAACCGTACCCTAAAATTTGTAGGAGGAGTTCTACGTTTAAGAGAAGCCCGGGCGTTAGTAAGAGCTTGGAGTTTGCGATTCAACTAGAAAGAAGGCTCTACAGCACCATGCCTCATTAATCCACATGCAACAAAACGCTGAGTGTTCAAAAGAGTCCTCCAATTTTTCTTCTCGGGAAGATAGTTTTGAATAACATCCAACCTCGACTTCGCATGAAGACTCAAGATCATCATCATCATTCCAGACACACCTTACTAACCTCGTGTCATTTGTGGGGGACTCTCATCGACATGAAACATAGAAAAAGTACTCTTTCCAATTTTTCTCATTTTCAGGAAGGGACACGTTCACGCCACGATCCTACTTAACCGACATATACACCCTCATCGGGTTTGTATGGTTCTATTTTAGAACATATGCCTCATTAAACTCAGCCATCTCTAAAATCACCCTAAATTCTTGATATATCATTGTTAGGCAGAGAAGATATCTCCACCTATTAGGCATCCCCAGTACAAGCTACATCCTAACCAAGAATCTCCTAATAAGAGGATACAAAAGGAACCTTACCCCTAGCCATAGAGCTTTTTTATGAAAAATAGTCCTCCCAACTAGAGGTTCATCACTATCACAAGCTCCTTCAGAAGAATCATTATTTGAACTATTGGAATGATGTCGTAGGTCCTTCTTAGTCTCTCTTCATCTTGGGGCAACAACCCACAAGTTTTAGGAACAGCCGCCCAACCCCCAATATGACCTATCGACTCGCCATAACCTATATTCCTGTTTTTCCTCCTCCATGTCCTAGACACTAAAATCTGAGTCTGAGACACACTCAATTTCACATTAGGCATAGTCTAAGGGTAAGGGTAGAGGTAGACGGTTATGGTGAAGACTGACTCATTTCATTAAAATAACCCGAGCTAGAAGACCCTGAGTTTCCACTTGTACTAGCATATTGGGGACTCTCCCATGAGCCCGAGCCAGAAGCCGATGTCTCTTCTCTTTGCTTTCTAATAAAAGCTACAAAAATATAAAAACAATAGCAAGTGGTAAGGTATGAGGAAAATAGATTACCTAGAAACGACTTGAAAGTAAAAGAAATTTTTCCTTTTAAAACAGACCTAAAAAGAAAGTAGCAAATTGTTAGGTTCCCAATGCTTGAGTGCTAAAAAAGCCGAACAAAGAATATTATAGCATGAGCTGAATTCTTACCACCAAACTAAAATCTTGCACCACTCGAGATGAAATGAAAGAGCATTGTCCCTCACTATTTTTCAAATTTTCAGGTAAACAATGATAAGTCCCAGCCCAAGCACCCTTTTATAAATGGGCATTAGATTTCTCTTTCTAATCAACTAACACACATTTATTTTGGAAGTCAAACAATTTGTATCCTGTGCACGGTATTCACTCTTCCACCTCAGATCGAAGCCAAAGCTGAAAGAGTAGGGGGACTTGATATTTGGACATCTGGACCAACCCAAAGACAGGACCTTATAAACTACCCAAGCCAAGTCCAGCCTAAGATGGAAGATGAAGTACCCTAGACATCCTACCCATGGTACAGACCGAGCCTAACGGTAGCTCGAGTCTTGAGTAAGACCGAGCCCAACGACAGCTCAACCCTTGAGTAAGACCAAGCCCAATGGTAGCTGAAGCTTGAGTAAGACGGAGCCCAATGGCAGCACAAGTTCGAGTACAACACGAGCTTCTTGGGCAGTACGAGTAAACTCGACCTATATCTTTGACATATTGTACTTTAGGCTAATTATGCTTTCTTGACACATTCTTAAATGTACACTTTGTATAATTACACCTGTATCCATACATGTGCTATAAATAAATGGACCCCTCATGAGAATCCACACATTCATCCCTTTGCAATAATCTCTCTCTATAAGATATCGAGTCTCAACAATAAGAACTGATCGTTTCCATGGAGATTATTTTATTAGAAACTAATTTTTAAAAATAAAAAAAAATTATTTTTGTGTTTGTATATATTAAGGAAGCAAAATTAAAATAACTAAAAGTAAATAGAAATAATTAATTAAATCAGTTTTGGTAACTAAGAAGATATATGAGAAAATATCTAGGAATACTTAATCTCTCAATTTTATAAACATGCAAATCGCTAAAATCCCTCCCAATATAATTATCAATGAATTATATGATTAATTGAACCTAACCTAACATGTATTCCTCTTTCAAGTAAACTACACACCATATAGTAATTAATTTAATCACACTCTCATGCCAATTAAATTGCAAACTATTCATTAAGTTTATCAATTATGGATCATATACATAAGGACCATACATCTCTCCCTAGAAACTATGCATATTACTTAATCAAGACAAACAATTAAATAATTCTCTTAAATCTATTTAATTGCCTTTGTAAATAAATGGTTGGCCAAACAATTAATTGTATAAAATTCAGATTAAATAATAAATTTAATTAAAATTATAATGGGGTAAAATATTATATCATCACATGGTGAAAATTGGGTTCATAAAATCCCTAGATTAATAAATTAACTACATATAATTGTGTTCATAAAGCTCATATTTTTCATAAAGGAAGACATAAAAATTGATAAATAAAATAGTAGAAGAAGAAATACAATCAATCTCTTGAAATGTAGTATTAATTTGCTCTTGAATCTCCACAAAAATTGAAACTTTTCTCTTTTTTTTTCTCTTTTTATCTCCAGAAACTAAACAAAATTATGCTAATGATGGCCCCTTGGGTTTTATGGGGTGATTAGGGACTTAAATATATCTTAGGTATGATCTAGAACGTAAGATCAGCTTCAAGTCAAGGGCTGAAATCAAAACAAGCAAAACCGACAGTACTAGCCAATCACAAAACAACATATGGCATCAGAAATTCTTTGGGAAAATCAGAGAGCAACGCGTGGTAGGGGAGACTGGTCAGAGTCAATGCTCACTGAGTCATCACAACGTGGTGCAACATGATTCATGGAAATGAATGGTGTGGCACACGGGTGGAACACGGAGAGCAATGGCGTGGCGACACATGGTAGGGCGTGCTAACACGTGGCGTGCGGTTCGTCCTCCTCACACCTAGCCTAACGTGATTTAGTATCCCTTGTTTTAGGGCATCTATATGGCTTGCCTAGTTAGCTCTTATACTTGCGTGGCATGCTACGTCGCAATTCCTAATTAGCTATGCGTTAAAAAATCATTAAAATCCCAAAACAATTCCAAAAATTATATTTTTACCCCTTTTCATTAAAAGTTTTATATTTTAATATTTTTGGCCACAAAAATACTATTTATTGAATAAAACAGGTAAACATTAAGTAAAAAATGCGCTAATGACTCTACTTTCTTAGAGTCATCACACCCCCAAACTTAACTATTTACTTGTCCTCAAGTAAAGCCAAGTATATCTAAATAAAATAACATTGGTAGTATATTCATTAATATATTTCTATTAGGTCATGCATATTTCCCGAAAACTATCATTCTCAAAAGTTGTACAATCCTATGATAAGGAGGTTTATATATTCGTCAATCAACATTCCATCAATACAAGGATATGCTAGGTTTTTGAAAAATTGATTTGTATGTGTGTGCTGCACATGATATCATCCAATGCATTCATGAAATCAACCTATATGAGCATGCTAATCAATTTAATCTTAGAACAAGTCTCATAAGTCTATTTTTCATATCCCTCTCCACTAATATAAATATGCACTTAGCTAAAGATCAATAAGGACTTTACATGGTTGTATTGTAAGCTTCAGGTGGGGGTCGATAAATGAAGACATTTAGGCTCTTTCTACACCATAGCTTTTTTTCATTATGTAGTTTTTAACTGCAATTGAGCTTTTACTTTATATTTTAGTGCACCCTCTTTTGTCATTCTTTTCATATTCTTGTATTCCACATTTCTTTTCTCTTCTTTTTTTATAAATTCATAACACCCCAAAACTTATTTTCAATTCTATTTTATTTTTCTTTAGAGGGATAATTGTGTTATGAGTTTTAATTCTTTTTTCTGTTCTTTTTTTATAGGGTGCATTACATTTCACCTTACGGTATAGCTTAATACATGATTGCATTTTTTTCATACAAGCTAAAGGTGCAAGGGTAAAGGTAATACTTATTAGTTAGGCATTAAATATGGCTTAAAGATATGAATGGTTGTTTGTTATGCTCAAATGGGTGATTATGGCTATTAACAATGGTTAGCTTGAAAGGCTTAATCGATCCAAATAAGGCTTAAATCATCTCTATTGCTAAATACTATTTAGGATTTTGCCTCAAGGGATAATCAAGTAGATTCTAAAACTTGGTAGACCCCATCGGCTCGCATAAGTTACTACAAATTTTCTCTCAATAAGAACACCAAAATCAATCATGAACATATGCATAAGAATTTTAATCAATCCAATCAAAACTAGCAAGCATATTGCATGATTAATGTAAATATCTTAACAAATATGTTACATTCCTTATCCTAATCATGAAAAGAAATTTTTATCATTGAGTTCATATGTTCCATATCAAGCATGCATGCATTTAGTTTCCATATATTTATAAATTTCTACCCAAGTCATGATTAAAAAACATCCTAAAAATTAAAAACAAAAATTCCCTAAAAGTTAAAAATTCATACTAAATACTAATGTAGAGAATGAAGCTCTCTCCCCCAAACTTAAATTACACATTGTCCCCAATGTGTACATATAAATATGAAAAAGTAAAAGAAAAGAAAACTCCATTAGTCATGGCACACCACATCTGTCATTGAAACTGCTCAATATTATTGTGTCATTGGTTTCCATATTTATTCACCTATAAAACAAAAACAATGAAAATATAAGTAAAATAACTTTAGGTTACTTCCCAACTATGGTTATGCTTAACGTCTTTGACTAGACGATCATATCAAGTCCTAAGGGACATCCCTTTGTGTCCATTAACTTTTGAGTTTCCCTATAAATAGTTTGAGTCTTGATTTGTGCAATAATACCTTATGTTTTGACTCGTAAATACTGTACTCCATTCTTTTTTCATGCCATATTTTTGTTTTCTTTTTGAACTTTTTGGCATCCTTATAAGAAATCCATCGTAATTCATCCAATTTATGTATTTGTAATAGATTTTTCACCTATCCATTGGACTCTTTCACTTTCATACTTGACTGGGGATAAGAGGGTAAAATTGTAGGGTCTAAACTTGGTGACTCTTCAATTGATGGTTTGAGCTTAGATCCTATCTCAAAATTTTCCATGATCTCCTTTGAAACACACACGAGGGGAACGTCCTCCAAAAAGTTCACACTTTCCACAATATTAAACTTTGATGCCATACTTTCAAAGTTAAAATAGGTTGAGTTGTTTTCTAGCGAGTTTATTTCATTGTTCATAGCATCATGTGTAATAGTCTTATGTTTGGGCTACTCAATAGATTCTTTTAAGCTATTACCACATTCAGTAACATTTATCATTAAACCTTCATTAGCATTATCAATATTAGGGGGTTCAGATTCTTTAAAAACTTTAAATATTAATTGTTCAGCTTACACTCTCATTGTAAGTTTACCTTTTCGTACATCAATGAGTTCCCTTCTAGTTTCTATGAATAGACTACCAAGTATGATAGGAATGTCATGGTCCTCTTCCATGTCTAGTAGAATGAAGTCCGTTAAAAAGATGAATTTATCTACTTTTACTAGAAAATCTTATACCAACCTTGAGGTCTCTTAATTGAACTAACTACCATTTCTAATGTTACTAAATTGGGTTTGGCTTTACCAACCCCTAATCTCTTCAAGAGCGATAATGGCCTAAGGTTAATGCTAGAACCCAAGTCACATAATGTCTTGCCAAAATGGATGTTCCCAATAGTGCAAGGGATATCAAAACTACCTAGATCTTTCAATTTTTGTGGTAGTTTTCTTTCAAGGATGGCACTACAACCTTCACGTATATCCTTCATAAACATGGCATAAGACGTCATTTGTTCAAGTGCCTATACAAATGGTAGGTTTATATGCAACTTATTGAAGACCTTTAGAAATTTTGAAAACTATGTATCTGACTTTTGCTTTTACAGCCTTTGAGGGAAAGGAATAGTGGGTTTGTAAAGGTTGTTTTTCTTTGGTTGAATTATTTTGTTTTTAGTGCTCTCTTTATCCACTAGTTTCTCTTCATCCTTATTAATTTTCTATTTCTCCTCATCCTTTTCTATCTTTTGTTCCTGTTTTGAAGTTTTACCACTCCTCAAGGATATAGAATTACACTGGTCCTTAACTTTTCTTCTCTGGTTTGCAATTATGTCACTTGGAACATTACCTTGAGGCCTTTGACTTATAGCCTAAGCAAATTGCCCTATTTAGTTCTCCAAATTTCGAATTGAAGCCTCTTGAGTTGATACTTTTGTATTAAATGATTGGATGAAGTATTTCAACATCCCCATTAAGGCATTTGTATTATCCTCAGTAGGTAGTTTTTCCTCTTGGGCTTGTGATTGCTATGGTTTTTGAAAATCAGGTGGTGGAAATGATTGATGGTTGACCTGATTACCACCTTAACTACTGTTATTACTCCAAGAGAAATTTGGATATTGTCTCCATCCTAGGTTATATATGTTCGAGTATGGATTATTGTTTTAGTTTACATTCCCCACATAGAATACTCATTCAGGATTATTTGGACAATTATCAAACAAATGAGCTCTTCCACAAAACACACACGATACTCCTGAATTTTGGACCTAGTTTATACTCGCTAGCAAGTTTTAAGCCTTCAAAAGATTAACAAAAGATGAAACTTGATTAAGTATTGTGATATCATTTACCTCATGCACTCCGGCTACTCTTCTTATGGCTATCATTCTATCCATTGGCCATTGATAATTATTGCTAGCCATTTTCTCAAGTAAATTATAAGCTTGATTGTGAGATTTGGCTAGCAAAGTTCCATTAGCATATTCATCAACAATAATTCTTGTTTGAGCATTGAGACCATTGTAAAAAATCTCCATTTGAATCCAAAAAGGAATACCATAATAAGGACACTTAGAAATTCCTTGAATCTTTCCCGTGCTTCATATAAAGATTCTCCTTCATAGTGTTGTTAGAAAGTAATGTCATTTCTAAGCTTGCCATTTTTTATTGGTGGGAAGTATTTCATCAAGAATTTCTCCACCAAACCATTCCAAGTTGTAATGGAATCAAGTGGAAAAGAGTTTAGCCAAGCTCGAGCAAGGTCTCGCAAAGAGTAAAGAAACAATCTAAGCCTAAATGTCTCGTCTGTCACACCATTGAACTTAAATGAATCTACAACTTCAATAAATAATCTGAGATGAAGATAAGGAACCTTTGTTGGTAATCCAATAAGTTTTTCAACTGTTTGTAACATTTGAAACATCACTGGCTTTATTTCAAATTGATTAGCTTTAATATTTTTCCTTGTAATACTTGGATTCAGCCCTTCCAACATAGGTATTACATATTCATTAATAGCTTTATCTCTATCATCCATCAAAAGCATTTGATTGTTCAAGTTTAGCTCATTATTGTTTATTTATAATGGATTAACCATTTTTTCTTCTTTAGTGACAACTTATTTTCTAATTAATCTCAAAGTACGCTCAATTTCAAGATCTAAAGGTAAGATTTCTCCCTCACAAACTCTACTCATGCAATTGATTCAACTATATTTCTACAATACTAAAGGAGATGTCTAAATCAAAATTAAAAAATAAATAACTAAATAAATAAATTTAATTTAAAAAAAATAAGTAAAGAAAATAAATAAATAAGATTAGTAAAAGAAAATAAGTAAAGAAAAATAAAATAATAAAAATAAAATAAAATAAAAAAGTATTAATTCTAATATTTATAATCCCCAACAACGGCGCCAAAAACTTGATCGCCACACACGAAGTGTGTGCAATAAATATGTAAGTATCCATATCATAACAAGTAATATAATTATAAGAAAAGATCATTCTCAAGGAGATTATTTTATTAGAAACTAATTTATAAAACTAAAAAAATTAAAAATCAATTTTTTTTGTGTTTTTATACTTTAAGGAAGCAAAATTAAAATAACTAAAATTAAATACCAATAATTAATTAAATTAGTTTTGGTAACTAAGAAGATATATGAAAAACTATCTAAGAATACTTAATCTGTCAATTTTCAAAACATGTGAATCGCTAAAATCTCCCCAATATAATTATTAATGAAATATATGATTAATTGAATCTAACTTAGTATGTATTTCTCTCTCAGGCAAACTACATACCATATAGTAATTAATTTAATCACACTCTCATGCCAATGAAATATATGTTTATCAATTATGGATCACATATATAAAAATCATACATCTCTACCTAAAAACTATGCATGTTATTTAATCAAGACAAACAATTAAATAATTCTCTCAAATCTATTTAACTGTCTCTATAAATAAATTGTTGGCCAAACAATTAATAGCATAAAATTCAAATTAAATAATATAATTAAATTAAAATTATAATGGGGAAAAATTTTATATCATCACATGGTGAAAATTAGATTCATAAGATTCCTGGATTAATAAATTAACTACACATAATTGTGTTCATAAATCTCATTTTTTTCATAAAGAAAGACATAAAAATTGATAAAGAAAATAGTAGAAGAAGAAATAAAATCAATCTCTTGAATTGTAGTATTAATCTCTTCTTGAATCTCCACCAAAATTGTATCCCCTCTTGAATTTCTCTCTTTTTCTCTCTTTTTAGCTCCAAAAACTGACCAAAATTATGCTAACGATGGCCCTTTGGGGTTTGTGGATTGATTAGGGACTTAAATATAGCTCAGGTGCAATATGGAGCATCATATCAGCTTCAGATCAAGAGTTGGGATCAAAATAAGAAAAACTGACAATGCCAGCTAATCATAGAGCAACACGTGGCATCAAAAATTCATTAGGCGAATGAGAGAACAAAGTGTGGTAGGGGAGACTAGTCAGAGTCAAAGCTCGTTGAGTTAGCGCAACATGGTGCAACATGATTTGCAGAAATGGATGGCGTGGCGCACTAGTGGAACTAGGAGAGCAATGGCATGGTGACACGTGCTAAGATGGGTTGACCGATCTCTGAACTCGGATTGAACGACGTACTGACACTTGGTGTGCAGTTCGTCCTCCTCACATATGGCATAATGTGATTTCCTATCCCTGCTTGCGTGACGTCTACTTGGATTGCCTAGTCAGCTCCTCTGCTTGCATGGCATGCCATATTGTAGCTCCTGATTGGATGTGCGTTAAAATTTCTTAAAAAATTCATAAAAATTCTAAAAAAATCCCAAAAAATTCCAAAAATTATATTTTTACTCCTTTTCACTAAAACATTTATATTTTAATATTTTTGGCCACAAAAATACAATTTAGTGAATAAAATAAATAAATATTAAGTATAAAAGTGTGCTAATTACTCTACTTCCGTAAAGTCATCAATGATACTCATTCTTAGAGGATCTATCGCCATGATTCATGTGTTTATTTCTTAAGAAACATAATCAACGGGATTAAGTTGAACGTTTGGACCAAGTAAGAGAATATAATTGATCTGTTGCTTATTCTCCAAATTTATTTTAAACTGTTTTTCTTTAATGGATCATAGTCCATATGTTTTGGTCATTGAAGTTTGATAATTAGAGGGCCATAACTCATCTGTTGAAACCTTAGGTTGGTAATATTGGGGAAATTTTGATGGGAAGCACGACTATAAAAGACTGTTATGATCTTTAAACTCAGCACATTTTTTTTTATCGAAATGCACTATCTAATATGAGTATTGTTGAGAGCTTAGAATAACCAAACACAGAAAAAACATATATATATTATCAGTTTGTTTGCTTTGCAGTTTAGAGAACAATTTTAATGGTTAGAGGTAAGATTTTTTACTTTACAAGTTCTCAATCCCTTTAGTTTGTGTATTCTGCTTTTGGATTGTAAATTATGCTTATAATTATGGCCAAATGCCAAATTACAATAATATTCTATGATCTATCATAACTATAGCTTCTTTGTGAGTTTGTTCTCTAGTCGATTTCTTCAAAGTTAATTAGACTAAAACTTTGTCTCTTTCTAAACCAGATGTGCAAGGCACTCGCAAATGTTTAGCTCGAGCTACAGTTGCAGATCCGTCATTCGCCCGCGCCATCCAGTCAGCACTGTTCAGCCTATGTCATCCACCATGCAGCCCTGCGCCGTTCAACCATGTGCAGCCCTGCGCCGTTCAGCCCCGCGTAGCCCCAAGCGCCGTTCAGCTCACGCCCCTACGCGCCGTTCAGCCCTGCGCCCCTGCGCGCCGTTCAGATCCGTGCCCCTACGCTCCGTCAGCTCGTGCCCCTGCATGCCATTCAGCTCGCGTCCCTACGTACCATTCAGCTCGTGCCCCTATGCACCATTCAGCTCGCGCCCCTACGCACCATTCAGCTCGTGCCCCTACGCCCCTGCACAGCGTCCAGCTTTGTGCCACCTACACACCCCTGCGACGTTGCCGATCAGCTTGCCGTTTATTTGCTGGTATCAGCCGAAACCTGGTATGCAGTTTCTTAAAATTGTTTCTTATGTTTCTTAAATTTTCAAATTTTTAAAACCCTAATTATCAGCCAAAATCAACCCTAATTATCAACCCAACCCTAGCCCATCAACTCCTACCCATCAGCTCCAAGACCATCTGCTCCTAATTATCAACTCTAATTCAAGCCCATCAGCCCAAACATTCAAATAGCCCATTTATCAGCCCAACCTGCCAAAAAAAATCCAAAATTTTTATTCCGCTGCACAATATACTTTTATTATTATTTCAATGGAAGATTCAAGACAACATCAAGTTTCCAGAATTCATGAAGTTCCAAATTTTGAAGTTTTTGTTAAGAGTTCAGAAATTGGTTCTTTCGCGGGTACTAAACTTAATGGTACAAATTTTCGAACATGGAAAAAAGTTATGTCTGTTTATCTTCGTGGGATGCATAAGATGGGACATATATCTGAATCAATCAGGGCTCCTAGTCAAGATGATATAGAAGCCTATACTCGGTAGGAAGATGATGATGGTTTTGTCATGTCAATCCTATTTAGAGCAATCACTGATGATATATAACAAATGGTGGAGGAATGTGAAACTGCTGAGGGTATATGGAATACCTTAAGCGATCTTTATACAAATGAGTCTGACTTTATTCAAGTTCATGAACTCATGTGCAAAGCTACTGGCATGCAGCAAAATGGGCAACCAGTATCTCTTTTTTTTTACCAAGCTGAAAAATGTATGGGCTGAAATTGACCAGAAACGCCCATGCAAAATTAAAAATCCAGAAGATCTTTTGTGGTACCAGAAGGAGAAGGAGCTTGAACGAGTACATGCTTTCTTAAGAGGCCTTGATATAAAACATAATAGTGCTAAAGGCAAATTTCTTCGAATGTCAGATCCTTTGAGCTTGACTACTGCCTTTACATACATCAGTAAAGACGAATCTCAGCAAGAGAGTCTTCATCAGGCACATGTTGAGGTATCAAGCCTAGCCATTCAAGCTAAATCAAAGGCACCTTTCCTCCTGTAGCAAAATTCAATTCCATTTCATCAGTAGGGCCCTCCACCAGGTTTTACCAACTGCCCCCGTTCTCCCTGCTCTTATTGCAATGAACAAGGGGCATCTTCGTGAGACTTGTTGGAAATTATATCCACACTTGAAACCAAAACGAAAAAAGGTGCCTCGTTCTAAAGCAAAAGCAACTGCAGTGCAAATTGTCCAAGAACCAGACTACTATGGACAGAATCATCCTTTGGAATGTGGAGGTATCCCTACAGCTTCAATAGCTGGTTGTGGTAAGATTGGTATGACCTTAAATATTTCTCACTCTATTGGGTGTAACACTTGGGTTATTGATTCTGGTGCATCTGATCATATGACTTATGATAAATCTTATTTTAATGAGTTATCTCCCTCACCAGTGTCTTATGTTACAAATGCTAATGGTGAGGCCTTTCCTGTCTTGGGATAGGGGTCAGTTCATATCACTCCATCTTTACAGCTCCATAATTTTTTATATGTACCTGACTTATCTCATTACTTAATATATGTCCCACAGTTGAATATTGAGTCTAAATGCTTTGTAACCTTTTATCCTATGTATGTGATTTTTCAGGATCTTCTTACCAAGGAAATAATTGGTTGAGGGTATCTAAGGGGAAGATTGTTCCGCTTGGATCAGAACTACGGAGGGAAGAAACTAGGAGCACGGGCAAGCACTGCATTGACTTCTAGTTCTGATAAGCTAAGTGAAATTTGGTTGTGGCATCGCCGCCAGTGGCATCCATCTTTTAGTCTTTTGAAAAAACCCATGCCTACTTTATTTATTGGTGTTAGTGAGACTGTGTTGCATTGTGAGACTTGTGTTTTGGCCAAGAGCCATCGTGTTACTTATTCTCCTAGTATTTCTAATAAAAGTACTATTCCTTTTGAATTAATTCATTCTGATGTTTGGGGACCATTTAAAGAACCCACTATATCATGTATGAGATATTTTGTTTCATTTATCGATGATTGTACAAGGTTATCATGGATTTCTCTTCTTAGAACAAAAGATGAAGTTTTTTCAGTTTTTCAAAATTTTCATACCTTTGTTCAAACACAATATAATGGCATCATTCGGATCCTCCGTTCTGACAATGGGGGGAATATGTTAATCATGTTTTTCAAAAAAATTTCAAAACACATGGGATTATTCACCAAACTACTTTTTTGCAAACACCGGAACGAAATGGAGTGTCTGAAAGAAAAAATCATCATTTACTTGATATGGTTCGTGCACTCTTATTTAGTGCTTATATGCCAAAATATCTTTGGGGTGATTGATGAACGAGAATCAGATCGCGATTCATAAATACTTTGGTTTTAATATTTGTAAAACTCACGCAAGTGCACGAATCATTTCGTGGAAAATGATAAGTATACTCCCAAGGTCGATGTAAGGAAGGAATGTATGTGGTTTTTAATTTATTATTCAAACTTTTAAAAAACGAAATTAAATCCTAAACATCCTCATTACTGATAGTTTGGTTTTTGTGTTCCTAATATAACATAAAATAAACATATATACAGATTAATTAAATATAATCTAAAAACGTAAAAATAAACATAGATACAAATTCAATAAATAAATATAAGTACAGATTCAATAAATATTCATGCAAATTTTATCTTTTATAAATAGTGGAGTATTTATGGATATAATAACTAAGTTAATTATGCTTGCTCGTATTATCTAGGTTATTAAAGATATGAATTGATATTTTATTGATTCTCTCTTTGTATTTAATACCACCTTTCATGGGGTTAGATATTCTTTGTTAACTAAACAAATCAATTAACACCTATGGGTGGGGTTGATAACTAATTTGGTTAATTAAATTAATTCCTTTTTCTAAGAGATTGAAAATGAACCATTTAAATGCCACCTTTGGTGGGGTATAGCTTTAAACTTTATTCAAGGTGCCCAAATTAAACTTAAGAATTTAGTTACTCGAGTACTAACTTTCAAGTTTTAAAACCACTATTGAAAACATGTTGTCAATACATTTTCACATAATAATTCTTATAAAAACTTTTGAAATAGAGCTTCACTCTAACTAATGGGGCGATTGTACCAACAAATAAAAGAGCACTACTCTAAATTGACGTGATAACTAAACCTTAAAATCTAATTTTCGATTTAAGTTTGTAATGAAAAATAATATATTTCTCTCTAACATCCTTAATATAAAATCTTGAATAAAAATAAAATCAATTCATTTTAGAAATTTTCACCTATTTAATATTTCTCGCAAGCATAACAACGTTATTATTATATCATGATTATAAATAGCCATGCTTAAATTTAATCACAGACAAATTAAATATAACATGTAAGACTAAAGCATAAAAAATAACTCAAACGAAAATAAAATCCTTACAGACCTTCGACGCTATTCCCGTTGCTAGAAAACCTCCAAGCGAATTTGCGACTTCCATTTATTGAATCAAAAATCTAAATTATTACAAAAACATTACAAGTTCCTCTCAAAAAAGAAGAACTCTAAACCTAAGAGAATTGAACTAAAAACTAAGAGAAAAACTAAGAAAAGCTTAGAAACTAAGAAAGAAACTAAGAAAAACTCAAAAACTAAGAAATGAGAAAGAAAGAAGAGAGAAGTGTGGTTTTGAGGTGTGATTTGGAGGTTGAATGGAAGGGGGTATTTTATAGGTGAGGATGGAGAGAAAAAATGAGTAAACAAATGTTAAAAAAAATATTAAAAAATTAAAAACGTGTAATGGACATTGTGAAGTCATCAATGACATCGCGATGACGTCATGAGGGGCTAACGCGCGTGTGGAAAAATGGGGGTGAAAACGCGTTGGGCGCGCCGCTGGTGGGCGGCTATGGCCGGCTACAAGGCCGGAACCTGCTGGGCCGCATGAACGGTAACCGCTGCGCGATCTTTAACAAGCGCATGAAGAGTAATCCTGCTACAAGTCTTTGCTACAAGCATGAACAAGAAACCCACGCCAGTTTGGGGCGGAGTCGAGTCGATGACGCAGCGCGTTTTTCTTCTTTTTGACATTTTTGACCCATTTTGTCCAATATTTCCATATTTGTCGACCTTTACGCATTTATTTATTAATATATTTGTGATGTATTGCTTCCAGTATTCCTTTTTGAGTCTTTAAGTTGCATTTTTAAGCCAAAATACCTGAAAAACAATAAAAATACCCGTGATTCCGAAAAATACAAATTTATATAAATATATATATTTTTAATCAATTAATTTGCATAAAATCATGGTTATTTTAGTGCTTTTTGAGCACTCATCAGTGATGTTGTACAAGCTTCTTCCCATCTCATCAATCGTCTCCCATCTAGTGTCCTTAACGGAAAAATCCCATTTCAGATTCTCGCATCTTACGTATCCTTATCATCCTTTCATAATCTTCCTACTCGAGTATTTGGTTATGTTGTTTTTATGCATGTTCCTAAAAATCAATGGTCTAAATTAGATGCACGAGCAATTAAATGTGTGTTTGTTGGTTATGGAAGTTATCAAAAAGTTGACAAGTGCTTTCATCCACCAACCAGAAAGTATTATGTTACTATGGATGTTACCTTCTTTGAGGACATGAGTTATTTTTTCCTCACCAGATACTGCTCGTCAGGGGGAGAATACATATTTCGAAGAACTGCATCATGGTGAGAGGGAGGCATTAGGTGAGTCAACAACTGATGTTTCAATGAGACCAGATGAGACTTCTAATTCATTGAATCCAGTCATTGCAGAAACAGATGCTTCAAGTATTCAAGTACCAAATTCACTTACAACAAATGACATTGAAGACAGAACTGTACCCTCAGGCATTACTCCTACCCTTGATCAACAACTCCCTGGTACTGAAGGTCACTCATCTGAGGTATGTACACCTACTGATACTAATAACATTGAGTCTAATGTTGGACAGTATATGTTACCAAATAGGTCTACTCGAGGTCAACCAGCCAAAAGGTATGAACCAAATATTCATGCAAAATCAAAATACCCAGTAGCCAATTTCATGTCCACTAAAAGATTATCTAAGTCATACAAATAATTTGTGAATCAAATATCTGGTGTATCAGTACCTAACAAAGTGTAGGATGTGTTGGGAGATCCAATATGGAGGAAGGCAATGTATGAAGAGATGGACGCATTAAAGAAGAACGATACTTGGAAACTTGTGTCACCACCACAAGGAAAAAAGGCAATTGGTTGTCGATGGGTGTTTACTATAAAACATAATGGTGATGGATCCGTAAATCGGTATAAAGCTCATCTTGTAGCAAAAGATTTTACTCAAACGTATGGTGTAGACTACGATGAGACTTTTGCTCCTATTGCCAAAATGAACACGATTCGGGTTCTACTCTCACTTGCTGCTAACCTAAACTGGCCACTTCGGTAGTTTGATGTCAAGAATGCATTTCTTCATGGAGAATTAGCCGAGGAGGTGTACATGAGTCTTCCACCTGGGTATGTAGTTGATTCTTCTGGTAATTTTGTATGCAAATTGAGGAAGTCTTTGTATGGCCTCAAGCAATCCCCTCGAGCCTGGTTTGGAAGGTTTTCACAGTTCATGCAAAAGTTTGGTTACAGATAGAGTAATTCAGACCACACTCTATTTCTCAAACATCAACGAGGGAAGGTAACAGCCCTAATCATATATGTTGATGATATGGTAATCACTAGTGATGATACTATTGAGATGAATAAATTACAAAGACAACTAGCCTCTGAATTCGAAATGAAGGACTTAGGTGAACTAAAGTACTTCTTAGGAATTGAGGTAGCTAGGGGAAGAGAAGGAATATATCTGTGTCAAAGGAAGTACATTATTGATCTGCTAACAGAGACAGGTATGTTGGATTGCAAACCTATTGACACTCCTATTGAGCAAAACCATTGTTTAGTAGAGTATCCAGATTAGATACCAATTGATCGAGCCCGCTATCAGAAATTGGTTGGATGTTTGATTTACTTAGCTCATACTAGACCAGATGTTGCATATGCAGTAAGTGTGGTGAGTCAGTTCATGCACAATCCAAGTGAGAACCATATGAATGCTGTTTTGAGAATTTTAAGGTATTTGGAATCAGCTCCAGGAAGAGGAGTAATGTTCTCTAAACACAACAATCCTCTTGAAGTCTATGGATTCACAGATGCAGATTGGGCAGGAAGTATTACAGATAGAAAGTCAACATCAGGTTATTTCACCTTTGTGCGAGGAAATTTGGTTACATGGAAAAGTAAGAAGCATAAAGTGGTGGCACGATCTAGTGTTGAGGCAGAGTATAGAGGTATGGCTCATAGGGTTTATGAATTGCTATGGATAAGAACTTTGTTATTAGATTTGGGTTTCGAACTCAAAAATACTATGCAGATGTATTGTGACAATCGGGCAGCCATTGATATATCACAAAATCCAGTACAACATGATCGCACTAAGCATGTAGAGGTTGATCATTGTTGCGTGTTTTTCAACACATAGAAAAACGTGCAAGTATACACGGTCACAAGAAATAAAGATTTATAAGTAAAGATCGATCCCACGAGGATTTGTTACTATAGTTTGTTGAGTACTAAAATTGTATCTCTCTGATTTTATCCAAAATAATCGTTGATATGAAAAAAAAGGTAAAAAGAAAATAAAAGAACTCTAGGATTGCAAATCTTCACCAAACTAATCCACTACAATCATATTATTTTCTTTGGATTTATATTTTTTAGTACATTTAATTTGTCAACCGAAAACTTCTTTTTTATTCATACATCTCTTCCGAGCTCCGTACAAACACACCCCGTTAAATTAATTCACTATATCTCTATGAGAATTAAATTTAATAAGATTCATTAAGTTCTAAGTTCTCAAATGGACACACATACAATTAGGGTATATTCCTATCCTTCGTCATACATGTCATTCTCCTCGTCTGGCTTGCCACGGACACGCGCGACCGGTTGATCCTTTGATCTGACGGTCCACGCCGCTTGGCGAGTATAATGTCAAGGCGTAGACTTCATCTCCCCTGCGCAAAAATTAAACTTTTATTAATTATATTTTCACCCACAAATATATTTCAAATTACATTTTAAACTTTCTTAAATTACAGTTTAACCCTTTACTAATTTTAAATTAAATTTTTAACTTTTAATAATTATAATTAAGCCCAAATTTAATTTAAATTATATTTTCGATTTATATAAATTGTAATTAAGAAACTATATTATCATAAATTATATTTGTGGACAAAAATATGAAATTAAGTACATTTTCGATACAAATTATTTAATTTTATTAAAAATGTATTTTTAGCAAATAAAAGGAAAATATTAATTTATTTAACAAAAATTAATAAATATTAAACGAACATAGCAATTATCATTACTAAAATTGATGCAAATAACTGTATAAAATACAGTTATCAACACCCCCAAACTTAAGTTTTTGCTAGTCCTCGAGCAAAAGGAAGAAAATAAAACAAAAATAAATGCATTTAAAATAGTGATTTTCAAAATATTTCTTTTTAAACATTCCATATAACATAACTCAAAGAAATAAAAGAATTTTATCTAAGCATCAAAATCAATTTAAAAGTATATAACCTTTTTACAATGAACTTTTAAGCGTGTGTGTGAAGTCTTTTCAAATTTCATCACATGCAATCCGGATCAGTTTATACAAATATAAAATCAAACAAATTATCATGAAATCACAAATCTCATAAGTTTATTTTTCATTTCTCTCTCCACTAATGTAGACAAACACAAAACACCAAATCAATAGGACTTTATAAAGCTTGTAATGTATGGCTTAGGTAAAGGAAGGAATGAAGGACAATATTTAGCTTAAAACTTTTCCCGAGCATAACATTTCAGGATTGAACAAGATAATTCTATCATCACCATAATTACAAACAGATTTGGGATTTATCATCACATACACCATATTTGTTTTTTTTTATTTCGCCTTTTTTTCTGCTTTTTTTTTCTTTTCTGATTTCTTTTCTTTCTATTCTTTTTTTTTAACCCTTTTTTTCTATATATCCTTCAACATTTACTAACAATTATAACATGCTAGTGAAATAAGAACAATAGGTATATCTAAACACATATATATATACTTTTTAGATAGGTTTTTGAAATGAGACATATATATATATATATATATATATATATATATATATATATATATATATATATATATATATATAAACTTTGAAGCTCAAATGGGGTATACTATGGATAATGCATGTGAGGTAGATAGAAAGGCTCAAACAATCCAAAGATGGCCTAAATCATTTTCTTAGTTAAATGTTATCTATAATTTCGCCTCGAGAGAAAATCAAACAAATTCTAAGAACTGTGGCACCACAAAAATCAATCGAATTCAATACTCGCATAAACATTCTCTAAATTAGCATAGCAATTCAAAAATCAAGACTAGTGCTCATGAATATTAATTCTTGTAAAAATGAAACATACGTAAAAATTATTCATCGCTTACACAATATTCAAATTTTTCAAAGAATCATGCATCATTTTAATGAGAAATAAAAATAAATCACTATTCATAGCAAAATATCTTCAAATAACCAAACAAAACAAAAAAAAATTCACAAGCAATCACATCCAGAAAGTATGTTAATTCGGTTAAGTGTATACACCACCCCCAAACTTAATATACACATTGTCCTCAATGTGTGAAAATTAAAGAACATTTGAGATGGGTTTAAAGAGACTTCCTGGTTTGTTTGATTGGTTAAGCCAAAATAGCTTCATTACCTCCAATTTGCACCTACGAAACAAAAAAATTAACATAACAAAATATAATATTTAATACATGCAAAAAAAATAATAAAAAAAAAATAAAAATAAATAAATAAAACACATGGGTTGCCTCCCAAGAAGCGCTTGTTTTATAGTCTTCAGCTTGACTTCTCAATTTGTTTTTCTGTTTGTAAGTTAAGATTTGTGTGTCAAACAAAATCTCAACTTACGAGAAAATTGAAAATTAAATTAAGAAACAATAACCATAACTTTTTATTTTTTTCATTTTTCTTTTATTTTCTTTTGTGAATTAAGATTTGCGTGTCAAACAAAATCTCAACCCACGAGAAAATTACAAAATTAAAAAAAACAACAAAACAATAAAAAATAACAAATTTATTTTTCTTTATGTGAGATAAGATTTGTGTGTCAAACAAAATCTCAACCCACTAGAAAATTGAAAAATAAATTAAACACGCAAAAATAATTTTTTTTTTTGAATTAAAATCAAATTGATTGGTATTAATATCAACAATGAAAATAGTAAAACAAATCCTCGGCAACGGCGCCAAAAACTTGTTGCGTGTTTTTCAACACACAGAAAAACGTGCAAGTATACATGGTCACAAGTAATAAAGATTTATAAGTAAAGATCGATCCCACGAGGATTTGTTACTATAGTTTGTTGAGTACTAAAATGGCTTCTCCATGTTCTGCAGTCCAAAACCGAACACTACTAAATTTCTAAACTCCAAAAACTCTTCTCCAACCAAAAAACTTTTTTACAACTAAAAAACTATCTCCTATTTATAGCTAAAAAATACATCTAAAATATTACATTTTTATTTTATTTTTTTATCGAAAACGCGTAATAATTTTTATCGAAAAACAAAAATCACGCCAGATCGATTTTTGTATCGAAAAATATAAATTATTATCACGCGTAGACAAGCGCCGCGCTTTTTTTATTTTCTCCCACGCCGCCACGTGTCGCTTCGATTCAAAGATTCCCTATGGCCACGTGGCAAAGAAATCATCAGGTACACAAACCGGCTGCACGTAGGAACGGTGCACGTGATCGGGCGCCGAAAATCGAGGCAACTACTGAAACGGGTCGCGGATCCGAAGACGGCCGCGGCGCATTGTAACACAGCCACGTGTCGACTTGGATTAGCTTAAATATTCGTGGGACACGTGGCGCATTCTTATTCTATAAATACCGAGGATGCACGCCGCTACCATAATCCGCCGTCACACAGATTTTTACACGAGCCGGCCACAAGGCGACAGCCTTGGATGACGCTGCTTCAACTGACCGCTGACTGATCCAATCGGCCGCCGATCGCTCTCGGGAATCTCGCGTAAATTACGTTGGTCCCACCGGCACGCCACCGCGCAAAACGAATATCTCTCGTCCCCCAATCTCCTTGGTCGGGCTTGACGGACACGCGCGACCGAGCCACCGATCCTTTGATCGGACGGCCCACGTTTGGCGAGTGTAATGTCAGCTGTGGACTTCATCTCCTCGCGCAAAAAATTAAACTTTTATTAATTATATTTTCACCCACAAATATATTTCAAATTACATTTTAAACTTTCTTAAATTACGCTTAACCCTTTACTAATTTTAAATTAAATTTTTAACTTTTAATAATTATAATTAAGCCCAAATTTAATTTAAATTATATTTTCGATTTATATAAATTGTAATTAAGAAACTATATTATCATAAATTATATTTGTGGACAAAAATATGAAATTAAGTACATTTTCGATACAAATTATTTAATTTTATTAAAAATGTATTTTTAGCAAATAAAAGGAAAATCTTAATTTATTTAACAAAAATTAATAAATATTAAACGAACATAGCAATTATCATTACTAAAATTGATGCAAATAACTGTATAAAATACAGTTATCAATCATCATTTTATAAAAGAGAAGTTAGATGCCAAACTTATTAGTTTTCTTTTTGTTCCCACAGAAGAGCAACTTGCAGATATGCTTACCAAATGAGTCTCCAAGAAGTCATTATATGGCTCACTAAGCAAGTTGGGCATGATTGATATCTACGCGCCAACTTGAGGGGGAGTGTTAATAAATCATTAAATGGTATATTAGTTGTATGCAACTAATATACTTTATAAGCTGTATATTAGTTGTATGCAACTAATATACTTTTTCTAAAAGCACTTTTAGGAAAAGTAGATTCCCTTTTTCTATATTTATACATGTATTAATCTTCAGTGTAATCTGTACCTTGTAAATACATTTAGTGAATTTAATTATACTCTGTTATTTCATCAAAAGGGTATTTTTGACCATCACACGGTCAAGGTTGATATAATCAAACAAGGTAAGTATATCAAGCAAAATGTTATTTTTAGCAGAAACACATATCATTGAAAAAGCTTGTAAAAGGTACAAACTCTTGTTATTCGAGTGGCCTATGGAGAATAAGTCCATGAATTGTTTGTCTGTCTTTGTGAAAATACTTACCAGCCAATGTGAAATTACTTATTCGTATTAATTAATGTAGAAAGGTGATTTCTTCGATTGTAATAAATTTAAAAAAAGTTTTAGCTTTCGTTACAATTAATTTGCCATTAGTACTACCAGGTTCCTAAGTTATGATATGTCTCACTTTTGAATTCTTACCAATGTGTATACAACATTAATGTATGTACATAAAGGTTAAAGGAAGCGTTTATTCGGTTACAATATTAGGTAAAACTTTTTGATTTATAATTTTGAAATATCTTTGTTAATTATTCCGTAAAAAATTGTCTAATTTAATAGAAAAATTTAATTTACATGTGCGATACGTAAAATAGGAGCTAACCATTCCTACCAAAAGCTTAAGCTGTCAGTAGGGGGCGCCAACTATCCTTTATTCAACCCATTACACTTAACCCAGAATTCGAGTTCCACCAGGACACATGGATATGACCCACCATGAACCACGCAAGTCAAGGGGTGGAAAAAAGGTATATCGTGAATAAGATAAATTTATCAATCAAATTGATCAATTATGATCAAAATAATTGATATAAAGATATTTTAATAATATAAGTATCGATTAAAATAAAAAAATATTATATAATATTAATAATTAAAAAATATTTGTCCGTACATAAATCTATTATAATAAAAGCATATTAAGTTTTGTGTAAATATACATCACCATAATGCTATAAATAGTTGTATATGTATATGATATTGATAGATTCGAAGAATAGAGAGCATCTGGAATGGAATACTAGAAAATAAAATGCGTTTGGTGAGGAATCAAGTAGATGATATGAAGGAGAAAGCATTGTTATGCAAAAAAGCAGCATAAGAGTATTTTTCATAAATTTTGAATATGTTTGAGTCCTTATCAAATATATAATTTTGTTTAAAAAAATCGTGGATGGGATTAATTTAAAAAATTTAATGGGTTGGATGTATCTTACATACTACGTAGAAGAAAAATGTTAAGACACTATTACTCAATTATCAATACTATTACTCAAGCATCAACTATCTTATAATATAATAACATATATTTTAAATAAATGAGTGTATATATAATAATTTAAAAAAATAAAAAACAAATGCACGAAGGGTCCTTAAGCTATTTTAGTTTGAGCGCATTAATCATTTGTTATTTTTATTACATTTTAATCATTGTGATATAATAAAGTGAAACTAGAATTACAAATTATCAATTTTTAATTTCATTTATTTATCTTGTTTTTCAATTATGTTGTGACAATCTCGAAATGTAAAATAACAATAAAATGATCTGAATTATCATTTGATTTTTTTACTTTCTTTTATTAAAAAGATTAAACCGTTAAAAAAATAAAATTAACATAAATAAATAAGGAAGTTATACCGTGAATCACCCTTAAAAAAAAAATCCTTCAACGACAACTCTGTGTCTTATGATTTTATTTCTCACATATGATTCAGATACATAATAGAAAACTGTAAGAAAGGCAATTGATGAGTAATTGATAAAAATCTAGATACTCTGCCTATATTGCAATTGTTGAGCAATGGCAAAAATACAAAATTAAAAGTTACACTATATCTTATAGCAAACTTTACATAATACACAGAAGACACCAATCTCAAACCTCAAAGCAATCACCAAATAAATATAAATATATTTATATAACTTTCTTGTGTAATATATATCAGTTAAGAGTCCTGAGCAACACCTGAAGAAGGGTACCCAATTCCATGACGATTATTAGGAAAAATAACAAAAACACCACCAGAAATAACACCAATAACAGGAGGCAAAACTTGAAGCAAAATCTTCTCCGTAGCCTCAAATTCAGGATAGAAACATCTCACAGTGTTAGTATCCAAAAGTGACAAAACCACAAACACAATTAATGAAAAGAAAGAATGAACAAAGTCTCCAAATCTTTCAACTTATATAATGACAAATCCACAGAATCTAAATTGAGTGAAGGCCAAAGACCTTTGTTTGTAACAATTCCATAATGGGTTTTTCCATCACTGCCTTTATAGTTATCTGTGAAACAAGCAAACCAGCAAGAAAATACACAAAGAGCAATGAACATGGAGTCTAAAGACTTGTCGACTGTTGTACAAGAACCATTGTTGGTTAAAACAGGGTTGATAAAATTGAAATAAGAAGACTGTTCCTGTAGGCAAGAGTTTTATGAGACTGCCTAAGCTTGAGAATGTTATTTCTTGGATACCCTTCACCTTGTTAGTTCCACCCATTTAGCTATGTTGGTGTGGCCGCGGTGGGGGGGGCGGCTTTGGTTCGTTTCTGTGTTTCTTGTGACAAATTTAAAAGAAAATGTTGAGGAATTTATAGAGAGAGAGAGAGAGAGAGAGAATTAAGAGAGTGTTTTTATTGGATATTAGCTCTTAATTCAAGGAATAAAACAAGGACCTTAATTCAAGGAGTAAAACAAGGAGCTTAATTCAAGGAGTAAAACAAGGAATCCTTAATTCAATGAGTAAAACAAGGAATCCTTAATTCAAGGAGTAAAACAAGGAATCCTTAATTCAAAGAGTAATTGAAGGAGTAAAATTTCCTTATAAATAGCTATACAATTGTAATGAAAACATAAAGAAAATAATAAGAGCTTTTTTGTGTAGAGTTATTTCTTGTTTTTTCAACATGGTATCAGAGCAGGAAAATTAACTTGCTTCTGCTTTATTATTATCTTAGCATCTTCAATCTTTGAAATGACGGAAGACAAGCCGCTAGGATCAGAAGCTGAAAGTTCATCGGTGCTTTCCTTCATGAATATGCATGAGGTGGATGTCAACCCAAATAAAAGATTAAGCTCAGTCTTGTTGAATGAGTTTAATTAGTTGCCTTGGTCAAAAGCAGTGTCTCTGGCTCTAGGTGGAAGGTCCAAGTTGGGGTTCATAAATGGAAGCATCGAAGTACCTGATGTTTCCTCACCAACCTATGAATCTTGGCTTAGTAAGGATCAGCTGGTTATGTCATGGCTCCTAAATTCCATGGAACATAAATTAGCTGAAATATTCAGTTACTCTGAATCTGCATACCAACTATGGGAGACGGTCAAGGAAATGTATGGCAGTCAAAACAATGTTGCACGAGTTTTTCAATTAAAGAAGGACATCTCAAATCTGCAACAAGATGGTAAGCCTTTTGTACAACTCTTAGGAAGCATGAAAAGCATGTGAAATGAGTTAGAAATATATCGTCCTCATACAACCGATGTAGCTCTGCTACGAAAAAGAGCGGAAGAAGATAAGATATTTCAACTTCTGTCCAGTCTCGATTCAACATATAAAGATATACGATGCCACATACTCATGAATACTGAACTTCCTTCCTTCACCAATGTATGTGTGACAATTCAACGTGAAGAAGTAAGGAGGAAAGTCATGAACAAGGATACAATGGTTAGTGCACTTGAGGCAAGAGCCTATCTAACCAACGAGAGAAAGTACAAAGGGAAGCATCCAAACTTGAAGTGTCAACACTGCAACTATACGGGCCATATTAAGGACACATGTTGGATTCTACATCCAGAATTAAAACCTGATTTTATAAAGGATAAGGATTTACAGAAAGTGAATCGTACTGCACACCGTGCAAATCATGCTTCTGCCTCTACCTCTAATGGGTCTGATCCATTCAAAAACTTCATAGCGAATCCAGCTGAACTTATGAATGAGTTTATGTTGTATCTTCAAAACAAGACAGGAGGAGTTAGAATTGACTGTGTGGATAGCATAGAAGAAGGAAACTCGACAGCATTGCTAGGCAAGTTTGCAGGTTTCTTGGCAGATACAAAACTCATACCACAAGAGGACATGCAAGGTATCATAAAAGCCTTTAAAACTGCTCTTAAAATAAATATGTTGTATGATTTTGGGTTGTAGATTCAGGTGCCACAGATTATATGACAAATCATGTCAAAGTCTCATAAGTTTGAAAAATTAACAAATCCTTCTCAAGTTTCAATTGCAAATGGTGAGAATGTAAAGGTTTTAGGAAAGGAAAAAATAAAATTAATGTCAGATGAAATCGAGTCGGCGGTTTTATATGTACCTTCTTTTCCCTTCCAACTTCTGTATGTAGGAAAAATCACAAATACCTTGAATTGCTTAGCCATTTTTTCTCCTCACATGTCATTTTTCAGGATTGTGCCACCAAAAAGACGATTGGTGAAGGGTTTTACTTAGATGGTCTCTATTACATATCCAAGAGCAATCCCAGAGGGTTTCCAACCAAGTTTAACCCTATCCAAGATAATCAATTATGGCATCAAAGTTTAGCTCACCCTTCTCCACCAATTTTGTCAACTTTATTTCCAAACTTAGGAAATGATGCAATTGCATGTGAAACTTGCCACTTGTCTAAAGCCACTAGATTGCCTTTTAATTCTTCCTTGTCTAGGGCTAGTAAATGTTTTGAACTAGTTCATTCAGATGTATGGGGACCAACTAATGAATCTTTTGATGGTTATAAGTATTTTGTGATTTTTGTTGATGATTTTTCTCGAGTCACATGGTTATATCTTTTAAAGTCTAAGAATGAAGTTATGGAAGTATTTAAGGACTTTCATAACCTTGTTAAAAATCATTTCTCCTCTAAAATTCAAACCTTAAGGTCTGACAATGGCACCGAATACATGTCCCATATCATGAAATAATATTTGAGCATTCATGCCATTATGCATCAAACAAGTTGTGTTGGCACACCTCAACAAAATGGTGTAGCTGAATGCAAAAGCCGGGACTTACTTGAAAAAACTAGAGCATTAATGCTATAAATGAATGTACCAAAGAGATTCTGGTCCCAAGGGGTTATGACAGCTGCTTACATCATCAATAGATTACCCAGCCGAGTCTTGGATTTCAAGTCTCCCCTAGAGGTCATGAAAGGAAGAAAAATTAATCTCTCACACATTAGAGTCTTTGGTTGTATCTGTTTGGTACATATTCAATCTCATCATCGAGATAAATTGGATCCTAGAGCTGTTAAATGTATTTTTCTTGGTTATTCATCTACACAAAAGGGATATAATTGTTATGATCCCCAACTTAGGAGATTAATTGTGTCTAAAGATGTTCGATTTTATGAAACTAGCCATTTTTTCAGCAAGTCACATGAAATCACAAGTCAAAGGGATGACATATTGGATGTGTTTCCATTACCAAGAATCGAACTTGAGGCTCTACAACAACAAGATCCCAGCCATGTCAACATTGATACATCTCTCACTGAAAGTAACAATGAAGGGTCTCTTCTTAATGGTACACTGCATGAAGATGGTGATAATCAAGATGATCCTCACAATATGGTACAAGATGTGAACGAGTGTGAAATAACTCCTCCTGCTCCACGACGTAATCCAATGCGTGTTAGGCAACCTCCCACAAGACTTCAAGACTTTATCACCTACAAACCCACACATCCCATCTCAAATTATGTGTCATATAAGAGAGTGACACCAACCCATGCCGCATTCCTCAGCACTATATCGAGTTACAGTGAGCCTCAAAACTTTCATGAGGCCAATAGCCAAGAGGTGTGGAAGGAAGCCATGCAAGAATAACTTAAAGCCCTAGATCAACACAACACATGGAGCATTACCAAACTTCCAAAAGGCAAGAAAGTCGTAGGTTGCAAATGGATTTATAAGCTAAAATTCAAGTCAGATGGATCAATTGAGAGGTATAAAGCAAGATTGGTGGCTCGGGGATTCACTCAAACATTCGAGGTGGATTACAAAGAAACATTTGCACCTGTTGCAAAAATGAACACAGTAAGAGTGCTACTGTCTGTGGCTGTAAACAAGGGGTTGTCCATGTACCAAATGGATGTGAAGAATACATTATTGCATGGTGATCTCAAAGAAGAAATCTATATGAAATTGCCACCCGGGCATCCTCAAAGCAATGAACTGGATTTAGTGTGCAAATTGCACAAATCCATTTATGGTTTGAAACAGTCCCCACGAGCTTGGTATGACAAGCTAAGCTCAATTCTCACTAGTGTTGGTTTCAAAAGCAGCAATGGTGATTCTTTACTATTTGTTCGCACAGGAACTATGGGAAAATTGGTTGTGCTGATTTATGTAGATGATCTGATAATTACAGGTGATAATGCTAACGAGATTTTCAACCTCAAACAGTCCCTCAGACAAAGGTTTGCAATTAAAGACCTTGGGATATTGAAGTACTTTCTTGGTATAGAAATGGCAACCTCGCACAAGGGCAACCTCGCACAAGGGCAACCTCGCACAAGGGCAACCTCGCACAAGGGACTCTTTCTTAACCAAAGGAAATATGTCCTAGATTTGCTCAAGGAAGCTAACATAAGTGATGCTAAACCAGCCATTACCCCTCTTGACAGCAAGCTCAAACCTAGCTTGAAGGGCACGCCACTCACGGATATAAGTTATTACCAGCGACTGGTTGGTAAGTTGATCTACCTAACAATCACCAGACCTGACATCACATATTCTGTAAGTATTGTGAGCCAATTCATGCACTCCCCAACACTTGAGCATTTGACCCTTGTTAAAAGGATCTTATGCTATTTAAAAGGATCAGTGGGTCGTGGTATCATCATGAAGAAGAATGACAACACACAAATCATAGGGTATTGTGATGCTGATTGGACAGGGAATGCAATCGATCGCAAGTCCACCACTGGCTACTGTACATTTGTCGGTGGAAACTTGGTCATATAGAAGAGTAAGAAGCAAATTGTCATCGCTAGATCAAGTGCCGAAGCTGAGTATCGTGCAATGGCTTCAACTGCGTGTGAATTGATATGGCTTAAAGGTCTTCTATGTGATTTAGGTGTTCCTACAACTCTTCCCATGTCCTTATTTTGTGACAATCAGGCAGCCATGCATATAGGATCAAACCTAGTGTTTCACGAGAGGACAAAACACATTGAAGTTGATTGTCATTACATTCGTGAACAAGTTCAATCCATAGTGATTCGGACACGTTATCTCTGAAAAACCGAAGCCAATGGTGACATCTTCGCAAGCCTGCAAACCACCATGACTTCGATGACTTTTGTCCAAGCTTGGATCCATAAACCTTTTGGATCCAGCTTAAGGGGGAGTATTGGATATTAGCTCTTAATTCAATGAATAAAACAAGGACCTTAATTCAAAGAGCAAAACAATGAGCTTAATTCAATGAGTAAAACAAGGAATCTTTAATTCAAGGAGTAAAACAAGGAATCCTTAATTCGAGGAGTAAAACAATGAATCCTTAATTCGAGGAGTAAATCAAGGGATGCTTAATTGAAAGAGTAATTGAAGGAGTAAAATTTCCTTATAAATAACTATACAATTGTAATGAAAACATAAAGAAAATAATAAGAGCTCTTTTGTGTAGAGTTATTTCTTGTTTTTTCAACAGTTTTGCTTGTATGCTTAAATGTAAATGATTTTGCTTCTACATTTAGAAATTATGAGCTTCTTTTTAAAAAACAATTTAAAGGAAAATGAGTTTCTTGTTTTTAGGCAAACTTGAAGATTGAATTTGCTTTAAGCTATACACCAAAACAGAAAGAAAGGAAGGAAGGAAACAAAGAAAAGGAAAATGAGCTATAATATATTAAACATTAATTAATAAACAAAGAACCTGACTCGAAAATGAGCTAATAAAAAACTGGCAAGTGTACTTCTCAGGTGATTGACCAATCAATTTACAGTGGATGCCCATATATAGTAGTCTCAGCATTCTCGAGATAGGTAAAGATAGTGCCCAACATGCTTTGACGTACGTTCCAATCCAGTCAGGGATTTAAAATAATTAATTCGTATGTATTAATACATTTTAAAGTATATTTTAAATATTAATATTGAGTAGGTATTAATATTTATAATAAATCTTATTAATAAAAATTTTATTTGACTTTTTTAAACCAAAAAAAAATGGCGTTATATATATAATTTATAACTTTTTATTTGAAATTTTTTTATATTTTATTGGTCATACTCCTAAATTTATATGTTTTTAATTAAAAACTTTTAAATTAATAAATAATAAATATATTAATGTTAAAAAATATTACAAAACTAAATATTTGCTTTATCAAAATAAAAAGATTACATTCTCTTAATTATATTTATATCATTATTTGATATTGAGATAATGTACAAGATTAAATTTTCTTTTTAATTTCTATTTTTCAACATTGAAGAAATATTTGAACATTTTTTTTAACTTTACACTAAAATTTTAAAGTAATTCAACTTTAATTATTTAATCACAATAATATTTTTATTTTTTAATGTTTTTAATTAAAAATAATTATTTAAAATAATAAATAATGGATGTTTAGGATGAATCCAATGAGTAGAGATAATTTTAAAAGAAGTCAAGATAATTAGTTGAATATATGTATTCCAAAAAAAGTCCATCTATTTATAGGACATTACATGTATAGATGTCGATAATATAATATATATACACATATGTATGTATCAGTAAGAAATACAATCAATACAAGTATAACATTTTGTGAATTGAGATTGACCCTAGCTTGTGCTTGTGGTTGACCTTACATAGGATGTGACCTACTAGGCCGACCTCATACTTGATGGTGTGCTAGATGGTGCACAGTTAGGAGGGTCATTCAGCTCGGCTTGATCATGTAGACCTCGTCTGATGTATAACTTGATGTGATTATGTAGGCTCAATCTTATAGCTTAATGTGATCATATAGGCTCGTACCGATCTCTAGGTCGGTCCATATAACCAGATCATGTAGACCTCATCTGATATACAACTCAATGTGATTATGTGGGCTTATACCGACCACCAAGACACTCCATAGGTCCAAACATCTAGTCCTCCTACTCTTTTAACATGATATCTTGAGTAGAGGTAGAAGAGTAGTTCTTATGCAATGAATATGAACTGTTCATCTTCCCTAATAAATGCATGTCAGTTGATTGAAGAGAGAATATAGGTGTCTCTATATAAATAGGTGCTATGGTCGGGACATATCATTATTTCCTGCATAATAAACAAATAGCAAGGAAAAAATGCTTTGTCATGTCAACTCAGGTTATCAAAGGTTTTTCAGTTTGATGGTAAGCATTCAGCTCAAACCAAAGTCTTATTTGTTCGAGTTTTAGAGAGCAAATCTCGGGAGTCTAGCGCTTTTATACTTTATTTTCAAGTCAAATTTTAAAGCATCACTTACTTTTATTTTCAAACTCAATCCTAGGTAACTCCTCATCCTAGTACCTTACCATTTTTTTATATTGTGTTTTTTATAGATCATGTGTAGAAAAGAAACCTCGACCTCAGGCTCGGGCTCCTGGGAGAGCCCCCAATATCCTAGTGCTAGTAATGATTCAAGATCTTTTGGGTCGAGTTCCTTCAGCAAGGTAAGTCAGTCTTTGCCTCCACCCTCTACCTCTACCCCTCTTCCCCAGGCTGCTCCAACAATTAAGCTGAGCATGCCCCAAACCCAAATATTTATGTCCAAGATGTGGAGGAAAAAGACGAGAAATAAGGGGTATAGGGAGCCAATAGGTCGCACTAGGGGTTGGTCAGTTGTCGTTAAGACTAATAGGATAGTGACTGAGGAAGAAAAGGTTAACGAAAACCTACAACATCCCCTCCTCAATTCAGATAATGATTCCTCTAGAAGGAGCTAGTGATATTGACCAACCTCTAATTAGGTGGACTATCTTTCAAGAGAAGGCGTTGTGGTTGGGGTGAGGTTCCCCATATGCCCTTTCATAAGGAGATTTTTATTTAGGACTTAGCTCGCGCCAAGATAATTGATGCCTAATGGGTGGAAGTAATTACTCTACTTGACATTGATATACCAAGAACTCGGGGTGGATTTAGAGATAGTCGAGTTTAATGAGGCTTACGTCCTTAAACAGAACCCTACAAATATGAGGAGGGTATACATGTCTATAAAGTAGGCTCGGGGTATGAATGTGTGTCTCCCTGAGAATGAGAAAAATGGGAAAGAATATTTTTTATGTCTTAGATTGGTTGGAATCTCCTACCAATGACACAAAAAATAAGAAGCATTTATAACGACACTAAGGTCATGATAAGGAATATGAGCACCTTAATCACAAATTTGAGTCTTGATGCGAAGCAATGGTTCTCTGATATCCAAAACTATCTTCATGAAAAAACCCTTTTGAGGCACTTATTGAACACCTCACGGTGCGGTGGAGCCCCATTTTGGATCATTCGTAAACCCCAAGCTCCTCCTAGTCATCGAACCCCTTCCATAAACTTTAGGGGTCAATTTAGAGTGGTTACTAACAATGGTGAATTAGTCCTGGGCTTTCTCCCCCTTTCTTTTATTGGCATGTCATGACGATAAAAACATTGCTTCTCATTTTAGTTTTGTAGATCCCATGGAGCCTATTTCTACCCATCTTTTGTCTCGCTTTCAAAGTCAAATCACTTTTACGGAGGTGAGTTTCTAGAAGGGTATACCTCATATATCTTAAAGGGGCTCGTCTAAGGGTAAGAAGATGAGAAAATCCTTTAGCCATGAAGGTCGCCCTACATGCCTAAAAAAGAAGAAGAAAGTTTCCATGGATGAGTCTATGCTCATCCTAAAGCCATTGAACATTTACATGCCTCTACCCAAGATGCAAGGAAGGTAAAAGTAGTTCTTAATAACCTCACCACCAACGTAGATGGGATTGTGTTAAATTAAGGGTTGGCTCCAGAGCAGCTTGAAGCTTGAATGCTATCTGAGCCAACTTCCTACTGAGTCACTCGAGAAGTAGCTCAAGGAAATCTATGAGGATGCAAACTCTAACGAGGTCACTTGTCAACAACTGTATCAAGTATGATACATTGCACCCTGCGTTTATTTATGACAATAATTTTTACAAGCTTTAGCTTGCGACATATTTGTTTGACATCGTACTTTCCTTTTCTTTCAGTTGGTGTTGCTTTATGATTTTCATAGGACTCATGGCGTAGGTCGTTCAAAGAATGAGCTAACACAAGAGAAGTATGGCCATGCATTGACTCAATCTCGATATGTTGCGCTATTGGCGAGAGCAAATAAGTGGAAGGGGAAGGCCATTAATAAGGAGGAAAAACTAAAAAGGGTCGTGACCGAGCTAAATAACTATGCTAAGCGTGTTTCTGAGCTTGAGAAGGCTAGAAGACATATGGAAGATAAGACCAAGGAGGCTTGGGAAAGAGTCGAGGATGAGCAAAAGAAAGCTGAGGCTACTGTTGATGAAGCCCACAAGATAAAGGCCTAGGTTGATGTCCTGGCCAAACAACTCTATTTGAGCTTAGAAAGGGGGTATGAGTTGGCCATGGAATATTTCAAGATCACTCCTAGCTCAAGTGGGGGTAAGGATAAGCTTGAGGTAGTAGGTGTAAAGGCAGGAGGTAAGGATCATTAATTTATTCACATATGTTTTAGTGGACATGAGCTTATACTTTGTAAATAATATTTTGTGAAATAAAAAACCAATTTTATTTATTAAAGAAAAGTTGATATGTTTGAATTATTGTGTATTTATGATGTTGACCAACCCATTTTTTTATTGGAATTAATATCTTTTACCTTTCTTCTCTATATCATTTCCTATTAAGGGATCAAGGGCATTTGTTTGATTCATGTCTTAATTCTTCCATCTTTTATGGTCGAACTTCATGGATTTCGATAGGTCAAATAGACATTCAGTTTGAGCTTTGAGAGTGGAAAATGTCAGGCTTAAAAGCAAGGTTAATGTGTTAAAAATTGAGGTGTTAAAACTCGAGGGTAAGGTAAGCCTCTTCGAAGAGAACAAGGGTGATCTCGCTTCTTGCAAAAAGCAGTTATGCCAAACTCAATCTTGAGGAAAGTGAACCTTGTCTAAAATGGTCAATCTTATAGATAGGGAATCCTATTGGGTGAGCTTCTATATGAAAAGGTTTGAAAGAGTGTTCCATTAGGTGATAGAGCTCACTAAAGAGTTAGGGCAAGTAGTGTTCATGATGAGGTCAACTCATCCTGACACAATGACCCATGCACAAAATAAAATTATTGAGATTCAGGATGAGCTTTTTCCATTAGTGGAAGAAACCAGTGACCTAGACACTGGTCATGTGTCAAAGTGTTTGAAGAATTCATGACCTTTTGTGGGACCAAGCTTTGTATAAAAAAGTTTTATCAAATATTTGTAATTTCAAATAGTGAAAATATACCTAAGGGCCTACATTTGCAATGCTCGAGTATTATTTATTTTTATTATTATTTATTTTATTAAGGCATGTGACTTACTTATAATTACTCATGAACCTTATCTAGCTCTGAACCGACTAAGGTGCTCCTCTTTCCCTTCAATGTCGTGTCAATCTGATTCCTGATCAAGGTGGACAACTCATGACCTTTGCATAAGTTAGGACGCTATACCAGGTTCTTAACCGAGGTGATCAACCTATGACGTAGAGATGGAGTTTTACCTAGTTCTTAACCGAGGCGCTCATCTCTCCTTTCAATGTCAGAGTGTCAACCTGATTCTTGACTGGGGTGAATAACTTGTGAATTTTGTAGGTGTCAAGGTGCTCTACTTGGTTCTTAACCTATGTGATTAGCTCGTGACATAGAGATGGAACTTGAACTGGTTCCTAATCGAGGTTCTTATCTTTCTTTTCAATGTTATAGTGTTGACCTGATTCCTGAATGAGGTGGACAACTCGTGACTTTTTCATATGTTAGGGTGTTCTACCTAATTCTTAATTGAGATGATTAGGCAGTGACATAGAGATGGTGGTGACTTTCAAGAAAAAGAACCATTTGTATGGGAGTGTAATTCCATTAACATGTTTGTGCTAGTATTACATGAAAATGGTAAATTATTATACATTAAAAGTGATACTTCTTCAAGTGTCTAGCATTCCAACTTGTGCCCTCCTCAA
Source organism: Hippophae rhamnoides (assembly GCA_033030585.1). Taxonomy (NCBI): domain Eukaryota; kingdom Viridiplantae; phylum Streptophyta; class Magnoliopsida; order Rosales; family Elaeagnaceae; genus Hippophae; species Hippophae rhamnoides. The sequence continues at coordinate 41,035,438 of CM065438.1, read as the reverse complement.
TTCCTTCAATGCTTTTTAATGCATAAGCTCCTCGATATGTTGTTTAAGCTATTTGGTAAGGTCTTTCCCAATTAGCATCCATATTTCACGCCATCCACTCTCTTTTGTTAGGGAAGACCCTTCTAAGGACCCAATCATAGCTAGAAAATGTTTTGAAATGCATAATCATATTGTATTAATCTGATACCTTCCTCTTTTTCTTGGTCATCCTTCTTAGAGCTTCATATCTTTTCTCCTCTGCAAGGGTAGGTTCAATTGCTCTACTTACCTTGTTTTGTTCTCCTATTGAAATCGACTTGGTAGTGGGTATTATGACCTCGGTTGGTATCACCACTTTGGTTCCATAGACCATGAAAAAAAGGGTTCCTACAACGTGCCAGGCAATGCCTCCACCCATCTCTTTTTTGCATTTTCCAACCTTTTCTTTAATAGGCTGATGATTAGTTTGTTGGAAGATTCTGCCTGACCATTGGCTTGGGGATGATATGGCATGGAGTGGCACATCTTAATATTGTACTTAAGGGCGAATTCTTTGATACTTCCTCTTATAAATTGCCTCCAATTATCTGTGACAAGCTCTTTGAGTAGGCTGAAATGGAAAATCATAGAGTTCCATATAAAATGAATCACTTCTTCCTCCCATATTTTTCCCAGGGGTTCTGTTTCAATCCATTTTGAAAAGTAATCGATAACCACAAGTAGAAACGTTTTTGACCCTTTCCTATGGGTAGGGGTCCTACTATGTCAAGACCCTATTTATAGAAGGGCCACAAACTCACCACCCCATTTATGATATTTGGAGGAATGTATGATAAAGGGCAAACTTTTGGCATTTATTGCATGGCTAGGTGTATTTTGTGCAATCTACCAGCATAGTGGGCCATAGCCTTGTCTCATAATCCATTGTGATAATCTCTTCCTTCCTGAATTTGAACTGCAGTCTCCTTCGTGTGCTTCATACATCTATCTTTTGAACCCTTCCTTGGCTATGCACAAAAGCCTTGGACCAAGTAAGGTTTTTCAATACAGTCTCCCTACTTCTATCATGTACCGTCCTACCTTGGCTCAAATTTATTTTACAAAATTGATATCTTCTAGTAGTTCCCCTTTTCTAGGAAGTTATGGAATGAGGTGAACCATGGGACAATGGGAGCATCCATACATCCAACCCCTCTTTTGGCTTCCTCCAAAGTCACTTCTGATAGGATTGTTACTAACACTGCTTGATTGTGCTTTGTCTCTTGTATCGATCCCAAAGTGGCTAAAGCATTGATATGACCATTATCATTTTGCCCTATTGTTTTGTTCTAGAACTTTGAGAATTTAGAGCACTCTTGCTTTAATCTATCTAGGTACCCCTCATTTTACCATCTCTAGCTTCAAATGTCCCCAAATATTAGTTGACTACTAGCCTAGAATCGTTGTGTAGGGTGCTCCCATCTTCTTTGCAGTCATAGCTTCAAATATCAAGTATTACTATGTACTTAAAATAGTTGTTGTTGTAGTCAACTATGACTACCCCTAGTCCTGCACCATTGAAGTTGTGCACTCCATCAACAAACACCTTTCAAATTAGGCTGTCTTTTTGATCTACCTCACACACTCTTTTTTTCTCCTCGTTGATGACTTTTGGCTTCTCACTAAATTCAGCCACGAACTCGACCATTGCTTTCCCTTTGATGGTTATTTTAACCATGTATTTAATGTCATCTTCTCCCAATTATATAGCAATCTATGCTAGCCTTTCTACTACATCTGGCCTTCTCGTAAAACTTTTGAATGGGTGAGAAGTGAGCACCATAATCATGTGTGAGCCGAAGTAATTCCTGAGCTTTTTCACACTAACTTTGAGAACGAATGCTAATTTTTCAATTGTTGGATATCTGCTTTGGGCATCTATCAGGACCTAGCTGACATAGTAGACAGGGTGTTGAATCTTGTCTCTTTTGGCTAAGAGTACGGCATTGCATGCGTGGGATGTCATAGCCAAATACAAGTACAGAACCTCGCTTGGGCAAGGGCTAGCTAAGATAAGGATTACTTAGATACTTTTTGATTTCTTCAAAGGCTCTATCACAACTCTCGTCCCAAAAGACTGATGTGCCTTTTCTTAGCATTTTAAAGAAGGGCATACATTTATCGGTGCATTTAGAAATGTACCATTTTAGTGCTACATCCTTCCATTTAGTTTATGGATTCCCTTAAGAGTATAAGGTGGCTTCATATTCACTACGACCTGTATCTTATCTTGGTTAGCCTTAATCCCTTTGGTGGACATGAGGTACCCTAGGAATTTTTCCATTGCAATACCAAATACATACTTCTTGGGGTTGAGCCGCATACCATATCTTTGGATCACTGAGAATATCTCATCTAGGTCCTTCATATGGTTCAGGGGTTGAGTTGATTTCACCACCATATCGTTTACATATGCCTCTAGATTCCATCCAAGTTTCTCTTCAAATATTTTATTAATTAAACGTTGAGATATGGTGCCCACATTTTTTAATCCAAATGGCATCCTCTTATAACAAAATATGCCCTCTTCCGTGATGAAAGACGCTTTATCCTCGTCTTGGAGGTGCATTTTGATTTGGTGGTACCCAGAGTATGCATCCAAAAAACTCATTAGCACAAATCCAGTAGAGGCATCTAGTAGCTGATCAATACTTGTAAGAGGAAGCAATCCTTGGGACATGCCTCATTTAAATCTGTGAAGGACACACACATGCAAGATGACCAACATGATTTCTTGACCAGAACTACATTTGATAGCCATGAAGGGTAGTTGACCTCCCTTATGTCCCCAGCTTCTTTAAAGGCAACTAGATGGTGTTTGATTATCTAATTCTTTTTTCTTCGAATTTTTTTTCGTTGCTAAATAGGTCTGGTCTATGCATTGAAATTTAATCGGTGTGTCAGGACTTCTAGATCAATCCCAGGCATATCATTTAGGATCCATACAAAGAAATATGTGTTAGACTTGAGAAATTGTTATTTGATATTATTATATTAAATGATAGTTGTTTTGTCTCAACTCTATGGCTTGAAGAGAGAGCGAGAGAGTTTATTTAATGATACGAGGATGCGAGAAAGTATGAAAAGAAACATAGACAAGTTTGAGCCCAATATTTTTTATTATATTATTTTTTTCATTCTCCTTAAAATGTATCTTTCAATACTATAAAAAACAAGAAAATTATCAAATTAATTATGATTAAATTTTCATTTGTTTCACAATCATTCTAATAACTCTTTTAATCATTTAATCTATAAAATTTTGTACTTTTAACACTTAAGAAGCATTTTTTTAATTTTCTTCATGTATATTTTACATATTTTTGTGCCTATTTATGAAACATTGATCAAGAAAATTGTATTATTTACTTATTGTATTTGACATTTTACAATGTTGCTTTTATGTAATACAAAAACACAAAACTCATTATTCCAAATAAACTGTATATTATATATTATATGTTTATAAAATTTATAATTTATTTAAAATATCTAATATAAATGTATTATCATAAATAAAAATAAATATCTACTAATTTATAAGTATAAATTTTCACGTGAAATATATATACTGATGATTAATAGTGAATTAAGGATTTTAAAATAAAGATAAGAAAAACATACTAATGAGAATAAAGAAAAAATATTGGTGTGGTCTTGGAGATGTGATGAGGTAACGAGGTGTTTTTTATTTAAATCAATGAACTAAATCTCATATAAATCAATAATTTTCAATTTCTTATTTTATATTTTTCCTTAAATAAGATGAGATATTTGAAGTTTGATTTTGTCAACTGATGAGTGCTCAAAAAGCAATAAAATAACCATGATTTTATGTACATTAATTGATTAAAAATATATATATTTATATGTTTTATCATATATTTATATAAATTTGTCTTTTTCGGAATCACGGGTATTTTTATTGTTTTTCAGGTATTTTGGCTTAAAAACGCAATTTAAAGACTCAAAAAGGAATACTTGAAGCAATACATAACAAATATATTAATAAATAAGTGGGAAAAGGTCAACAAACATGGAAAAATTGGACAAAATGGGTCGAAAAGGTCAAAAATGTCAAAAAAGAGAAAATCGTGCCGGGCTTGACCCGTCCGCGCGCGGCTGTAGCCTACTGTGTCTTGTTCATCCACGGGCGCAGCGTTCTTGTTCATCCGTGCACAAGTAGCGCGCCCGGTACTCTCGCCAGCGCCATTTCGCCCATTTTTCACGTGCGGCCAATGACGTCATCTTGGCGTCATTAATGACCTCAGCATTTCCATTACACGTTTTTACATTTTTTAACATTTTTTTACTCATTTTTTCTCTCCATCCTCACCTATAAATACCCCATTCCCTTCACTTCAAAACACACCTTAAAAACACACTTCTCTCTTCTTTCTTTCTTCCATTTCTTAGTTTTTTAGTTTTTCTTAGTTTTTAGTTAATTTTTCTTTGTTTTGGAGTTCTTCTCTTTTTGGGAGGAACTAGTTATGTTTTTGTAATTTATTAGCTTTTTTTGATTCAATAAATGGGAGTGCAAATTCCGTTTGGAGGTTTTCTAGCAAAGGGAATGGCATCGAAGTACTGTAAGGATTTTATTTTCTTTGCAGTTATTTTTTATGCTTTATTCTTACATGTTATATTTAATTTGTCTGTGAGTAAATTTAACTGTGCTAGCTATTTGTAAACATGATATAATAATAACGTTGTTATGCTTGCGAAATATTAAATAGGTAAAAATATCTAAAATGAACTGATTTTATTTTTATTCAAGATTTTATATTAAGAATGTTAGAGAGAAATATATTAATTTTCATTACAAACTTAAATCGAAAATTAGATTTTAAGGTTTAGTTATCGGTCGATTTAGAGTAGTGCTCTTTTATTTGTTGGTACAATCGCTAGGTAGTTAGAGTGATGTTCTAATTCAAAAGTTTTTATAAGAATTATTATCTGAAAATGTATTGACAACATTTTTTTCAGTAGTGGTTTTAAAACTTGAAAGTTAGTACTCGGATAACTAAATTCTTAGGTTTAATTTGGACACCTTGAATAAAGTTTAAACTATCTAACCCCACCAAAGGTGGCATTTAAATGGTTCATTTTCAATCTCTTAGAAAAAGGAATTAATTTAATTAACCAAATTAGTTTTCAACCCCACCCATAGGTGTTAATTGATTTGTTTAGTTAACAAAGAATATCTAACCCCACCAAAGGTGGTATTCATACAAAAAAGGGAGAATCAATAAATATCAATTCATATCTTTAATAACCTAGATAATATGAGCAAGCATAATTAACTTAGTTATTATATCCATAAATACTCCACTATTATAAATGATAAAATTTACATAAATATTTATTGAATCTATGTTTATTTTTATGTAAGTAGATTAAAACACAAAACCCCAAAATATCGTGACAAGATGTTTAGGATTTAATTTCGTTTTTAAAAGTGAATAATAAATTAAAAACCACATACATTCCTTCCTTAGATCGACCTTGGGAGTATACTTATCATTTTCTACGAAATGATTCGTGCACTTGCGAGAGTTTTATAAATATAAAACCAAAGTATTGGCAGGATCGGCGATGCCGGTTTTCGCTCATCATCAACTTGTTAGGTGCTTTGGTTCAACCTATATGTAGTTTTGGTAATTGAAAAAAAGCATTGTGATATGAATTTTAGTATTATAAATCATTTTGGAACTTTGGATTTTTTTCTCGTTCTTTTTTTTTTTTTGCATTGAAACTTTTGAGAAAAGCAAAAAGTGGCTTAAGTAAGAAGGTTGAAGTAGGATGTGGTCGAGGAACATCATGAAAGAACGAAGAAAGCATTACAATATGAATAAGTTGCAAGTGGACTTAATATAGGCACAATTGTAATAAAAGGAACAGTTAAGAATACAAGTATAGGTTGTTATGGTTAATCATAGAGAGATTGGGGAAGAAGAAGAAACAGTGAGAAAGAGACACTATTACAATACATATATATATAGTCTCGAACATTTAGCCTTGATTTTTTTAAAAAACTGAGATTATAGGGTTTTGGCCTCGGTTATTTAAAAGCTGAGGCCATAGATATACCCTATGACCTCGGTTATTTAAAAATCGAGGTTATAGACATATCTTATAGCCTTGATTATTTAAAAACCGAAGTCATAGACATATGTTATCAATTTTTCTCTTTTTCTCCTTTTTAAAATTACATAGACATACGTATACACAAATATTTTTCGCAAGGATGATGAGGTTCAGGTGGTTTGAGGCACATACAAGGGTCATGACGAAAAGGTTGTTCAAGTCTATCGTCGGGATGGTTGTCCTTTGCTTTTGGATTTAATAGAAGGAGGTCATCATCTTCAAATCCTTTACCATTTATGTTTTATATTTCCCTTTTAATTGACAAACTCTATATTCTTGGTGTTCTTATGCTAGGGTTGTTCCTACTTCCTAGGCATCTGGTAAGTATTATAGTTGTATGATAAATATCTTTGTAGTCTATACTTCTTTGGTGGAAATATCTTTCTATAATCTATCTGCAACACCTAATACATTTTAGAATCTAGATAGGAGTAGTGGTTCGACAATTTCTAGTTATGTTTTGTATTAATTTTGCTCCTTTTTTTTACTTTTAGGCTTCTGCATCAGGTTTTATTTTTTTGGTAATATGCTCATTTCCAGTATTTGGCCTGATGCTTGGTGTTGGTGCTTGGTCTGATGCTTAGTGTTGATGCTGGTACTTGGCGGGGTACTTGGCATGTTGCTTGGTGCTGGTGCTTGGTACTAGTGTTGGTGCTTGGTACTGGTGTTGGTGCCTGGTGCTGGGCTTGGTGCTTAGCCTAATACTTAGTACTAGGCATAATGCTTGGTCCTGGTACTGGTGCTTGGCCTGTTCTTTTTTGGTAATATGTTAATTTCCAATGTTTGGCATGGTACTTGGTGCTAGTATTGGTGCTTGGCCTAGTGCTTGGTATTGGTACTAGGGTTGGTGCTTGGACTGTTGTTTTTTGGTTATATGTTAATTTCCAATATTTGGCTAGATGATTAGTGGTTGGCCTGGTGCTTGGTGCTAGTGCTTGTGCTGGTGCTGGTACTGGTGCTTGGCCTGGTTTATGGTGTTGGTGCTAGCCTAATGCTTGGTGCTAGCCTGGTGCTTGGTGCTGATGCTTGGTGTTAGGGCTTGGCTTGTTGTTTTTTTTAATAATATGCTAATTTCCATTGTTTGGCATGGTGCTTGGTTCTGGTGTTGGTGTTTGGCCTAGTGCTTGGTGCTAGTACTGATGCTAGTGCCTGGTCCTGATATTGGTGCTTGGTCGGGTGCTTGGTATTGGTATTGGTGCCTATGTTGGTGCATGGTGTTGATGTTGGTACCTGGTGTTGGTGCTTACCCTTTTATTTTTTGGTAATATGATAATTGCAAGTGTTTGGCCTAGTGTTTGGTGCTGGTGCTTGACCTATTTTTGTTTTGGTAACATGCTAATTTCTAGTGTTTGGCTTAGTGCTTGGTGCTGGTGCTGGTGCATGGTGTTGGTGTTGGTGCTGGTGTTGGTGCTTATGCTGGTGCTAGTGCCTAGTGTTGGTGCCCGGTGCTGGTAATTGTCCTGGTGTTTTTTGCTGGTGCTAGTGCTGATGCTTGGTACTGGTGCCTAGTGCTGGTGCCTGGTACTAGTAATTGCCTTGGTGCTTTGTGCTAGTGCTAGTGCTGATGCTTGGTACTGGTGCTTAGCCTAGTGCTTGGTGCATGGTGTTGATATTGGTACTGGTGTTGGTGCATGTGCTTGTGCTTATGCTAGTGTTGGTGCGTAGTGTTGGTGCTTGGTGTTGGTGCTTGGCCTAGTGTTTTGTGCCAATGCTGGTGCTTATCCTGTTATTTTTTGGTAATATGCTAGTTTCTAGTGTTTGGCTTGGTGCTTTTTTCTAGTGTCTGGTGCTGGTGCTTGGCCTATTGTGCTTGGTGCTAGTGCTTGGTACTGGTGTTGGGGCTGGGGCTTGGCCTGGTGCTTGGTGTTGGTGCCTGGTACTGGTGATGGTGCTTGGTGTTGGTACTAGTGCTTGGTTCTGGTGTTGGTGCTTAGCCTGTTGTTTTTTGGTAATATGCTAATTTCTAGTTTTTGGCTTGTTACTTGGTATTGGTCCTTGTGCTTAGCCTGGTGCTTGATGCTGGTACTGGTGCCTAGTGTTGGTACTGGTACTGGTGCCTAATGTTGGTACTAGTACTGGTGCCTGGTATTGGTGTTAGTGTTAGTGCTGGTACTGGTGCTTGGTGTTAGTGCTTGGTGCTGGTGTTGGTGTCTAGTGTTGGTGCTTGGCTTGGTGCTTGGTGCTGGTTCTTAGTACTGGTGAAAGATTTCCTTATGTTGTTGTTTCATTTTTAGGGTATTCATTATATTAATTGATTAGGTTGCAAGTCAAGTTATTTAAGTTACAGAATAAGTGGGTCCTTATAACTGTTTGCATTTGTATTCAATAAATTGTTTTTGCACATTAATTCGTTGTTGTCACTAAATTATATAAACTATATATGCCTTGAGGTTTGTTGTTTATTATTGCTAATGCATTAGAATATGCATGATTTACATTTTTTAATGTTATGTTTATCATTAAGAACTTTAATCTCAGTATTTAGTGTCTTGTGGAAAGTATGAAAGCAATGTTATCTAGACTATAGAGCTTATTGATTTGTATTGATGTAATTTATAGGAGAGAGATTATTGATTTGTATTGATGTATTGATATTATATATATAATGCATATTTACATGTTTTATGGCGTATTTCATTGCTTGTTGGGGTATCTTTTTGGTCCTTGCATTTTCTGATGTAGTTAATTTATGATATAGTTAAAGGTCTGTAAAGCAGTGGAGATGTAATCACAAGTAATTAATAGGTTATATTGAAAGTAATATATTAGTTTTTAGATGATCCTTGGTAAAGCTTATGGAAATTACTAAATTTGTCTAATCATTTTGTTCAGAATTTTTGAAATGTTCAAAATTAAGTGAATTTTGTAATATTCTTTTCAGTGTATGGAATAAATAGAGTATTCTTAATGAAGTTTACTTTGTTGGTTTATCTCTGGTATAAATGAGCTTGAAGAGACACTTTTGTAATGTTTTAGTCCAAAGTATCACTAAGTAGTATTTGACTTCATCGAGCAGCTAAGGTTTTACCAAGGTGTGTCATCGAGCACATTGATTTTGTTAAGTAAGAGTATTTGACTAGTTGTGCAACATATGATTCGTTCATTCTTATATTGGAAATTATGACTATGATGTTTATGTATGAAATTACTGTTGAAACTGTTGAACATGATTCAGAAGTCGAAAAAAAGATTGTTGATGTTAACATGAAGTTAGACATTGATTGTTTTAATAATGAGGGAAGGGATCCAAAGAAAACACATGTCATAAGTGAGTATCATTTCATTTATTGTCTCATCACGAATATGTTATGTACTTTTCTGCTCAATTGCATACACAAGTAGCACATATTTCTAGCCATTTATCCATAAATTCCACTTCATCTAATTTTGTTATGTTTTAACCAACGCAGCACCCCAACACACCACCACCAACACTAGTGCAGCACTACCAGTACAAGCGCACCAGCACAAGCGTACCACCACCAACACCAACAAGACACCCCAAATAAGACCAAAGACTAAAGACAAGACACCTCAAATAAGACCAAAGACCAACACAAAGACCTCAAAGACACTAGCACAAGCGCACCAACAAAACTAGTAAAATAGGGAAAAATTCAAGAATTACAAGTGCGTTGCAACACATTCCTCTCGATTTCATTGGGTATTATGGAAAAATAATAAGCGTCACGACATGGTTTTATGTGTGTTTTTGCCCCCTATTCATAACAGCACACTTCAACGCCGAGTTTCCAGAATTTTAATCCTAATTGTAGTCAGGGTAAAATCCTTGGGACACAAGAATATACATTTTAATTTTCTTTGCATTAGTTTTGTATATGCCCAGGGAGATAGATATAAATCTTGAACTTTTTGATCTTAAAATAAAAAGAACTCTTCATAGGTTAAGAAGAGAAGGATTAAACTAACTTCATCTTGAGGATATGGAAGATTTGGAGCCACAACGAGACATCATCGTCCCTAAACTTCTTCAGGACTTCATAGTACCATAGGTAGATAAAGTTCAATCATACATTACTAGACCCTTTATTAATGCAAATAATTTGAAGTTAAAAGCTACTGTCATCTAAATAGTACAATCAAATCAATTTAGAGAGCTAGATAATAAGGATTCTAGCTCCCGCTTAGACACATTCTTTGAGTTATGTAATACCTTCAACATGAATGGAGTTTTCAAAGATACCATATGTCTTTGCTTGTTCCCTTTCTCACTTAGTGACAAGGTAAGGCAAAGACATGGCTAATTTCTTTACCTAAAGGATCCATCACCCCGTGGGACGATATGTCCCATAAATTCTTGGCTAAATATTTTTCACCTTCAAAGACATCCAAATTTAGGAACGCTATCACTTCTTTTAAACAATTTGATTGGGAATCTTTCTATGAGAGATGGGAACGCTTCAAAGAGCTATTGAGAAAATTCCCACATCATAATATTCCTCTATGGTTACAAATCCAAACATTTTACGGAGGATTATTAGGGAAAACAAGAATTATTCTTGATGTAGATGTGCTTTAATGGAAAAAAGGTTAGAGTGAAGCCTTTGCGTTACTAGATAGAATGCCCTCTAATAGTTGTCAATGGCCAATAGAAAGGTTTAATCCAAAAAGAGTTGTTGAAATAGCAGATATGGTTACCCTTACAACCTTTCAAGCACAAACGAATGCACTGTTGTTACGGCTATCAAACAAATTTGATGTGGCATCTATAGAGATGAATATGGTACAAAACCCATCTCTTATTTGTGAGCACTATGGTGAACCTCGTACTAGTAATACTTGTAGAAGTAATCATAGGTTGTTAATTATATCATTAATCCAAAGGGAACCCTTACTTAAATACTTATAATCCAAGTTGGAGGAACCACCCTAATTTCTCTTGAAGTAATAATAAGCAAAGTGGAACATCCAATAATAGACCACTATTCAACCCACTGAGGTTTAATCAATCACAATAAGGACAACCACCTATTAAAGAAGCAAGACTAGACAGAGTGGAGAACACATTGGAAACAATGGCTACCTTACTTATCACTATTAGCCAAGATATGAATAATCTCAATGCTAAATGGATGATATATCCTCTAAGATAGAGAGCTTGATAATAAATGAAGGCAACAATAGTGCTAGTATAAAAAACATAGAAATGCAAATAGGACAGCTTGCCCAAATGTTGCAAGTAATAATTCAAAGTATGCTTCCTAGTAACATCGAAGTAAATCCTAAGAAATATGGTATGGAGCAGTGCAATGCTATCATAACAAAAGGTGGGTTAATAGTAGAAGGTGAGGAAGAAAAGAAAACTAAAAAAGAAGAGAAAGAGCCTGAAGAAATAGTTGTGAAACCTAAAGAAGATAATACTAAAAGGTAGAAAGACTATATTGCACTCCTTTCTTTTCCACAAAGACTCAATAAATAGAAGTTAAACCAACAACTCTCCAAATTCCTTAACATGTTTTAGAAGCTACATATTAATATTCCCTTCATAGAGGCTTAGAACAAATGTCATCATACATAAATTAATGAAAGAGATTCTATCAACGAGGAGAAAAGTTGGAGATTATGAGACCATTTCCTTTATAGATGGTTGTAGTGCTATAATTGATCAAAAATTATCACCCAAATTGAAGGACCTCGATACATTTTACATTCCATGCACAATAGGGGATCATCACTTTGAGAAAGCACTATCTGATTTGGGAGCAAGTATCAACTTACTATCCTTGTCAATTTTCAAAAAATTAGGACTTAAGGAAGGACAACTAACCTCAATTAAATTACAAATGGCAGACCAGTCATTGAAGAAACCAAAATGAGTAATTGAGGATGCATTAGTAAAGATAGATAAGTTTATTTTGCATGTTGATTTCATTACTTTAGATATGGAAGTAAAAAGACATCCCCATTATTTTAGGTGATCCTCTCCTAGCTATAGGAATGACCTTAATTGATATAAAGGGGAAGAATTGATTATGAGAGTTAAAAAGGATGAAGTAAAAATCAAGGTATTCAAACTTTCAAAGACATCCTATTAAATTAAAAGACAAGGAGAAGTGAAAACAATAAGCTTGGAAAAAGAAAAGGTGGAGAATGAGATTAAAAATAAGAGAGAAGAAAATGAAAAGAAAAGGAAGAAAAAGGAATGGAGATGAAGGAAGTATGGGTTAGACAATTATACTATGATAGAGATAAAAAAATGTATGGAGAGACCAAACCCTTCATAAAGGAATTATATGTGATGGAACATCTTGGAAGTACTTAAAGAGAGCAACCGGTATAAGTAGAAAGGGTCACCTAAACTATCATATGTTGCATCCAAGTTGAAGAGCTTAAGAAGGTCTAGTGGAAGACCTAAAACGTGGTGCTTGTTAGGAAGCAACCAACATCTTTTTATTATTTATGCTTTTATTGTTTTGTAAGTGAATAAATGTAGATGCACTTGGTAAATACAAGATATATTTGTTAAAGAAGGCCAACATTAATATCAAGGGAGTTTTTCTTTTCCTACATCTCTTACTTATATTTACTATATTGTACATTAAAGACAATGTACAATTCAAGTATAGGGGAGGAAACTTCGTTATCTACTTTAGTTTATTAGTTTGTTTTTAAGTTATTAGTTTAATATTTTTAGTTAACACATGGATAAAAATTGATAAATACATTAAAGCTTTATGCATGTTTACTTGATAGAAAATATATGAACTCAATAATAGAATTGGTTGTCGTAATTATGATAAGGATATAACATGCAACTATTAAGATGATTACACTAACTATGGGTATACTTGCTTGTTTTTAATTGAAATCAGAAATATCATTTAGTTAGAAAAATGATTTATGTTTTAAAGTGAGCAATTAAGTGCTAAGCTAAACTCTGAACACTATAAACCCCTAAGAAAAAAGAATAAACTTAAATTTAAGTTTTGGGGAGTTGAGTTAAAAAAGCACCAATGTATTAAAGAAAAACTCAATTGCATGATGAAAAGAAAAGAGACGTGGGTTTAAACCTTAAAATAAGCATTGATCTATCACCACCTAAGTCTTATATTATAAAATGCAAAGTCCTTTTGATCTCTAGTTATATTTATAACCAACAAAAGTGGGAAAGGATATGAAAAATAGACCCATGAAACTTGTTCTAAGATTTTAATCTTTGGCATGCATACATAAGTCTATCTCATGAGTGCATTGAATAATATTATTTGCAAGTCACACACACATATTATTTTGTTAAAAAACCTTACATATCTAGGTGTTAATAGCCATATAAACTTCTGAATCATATGAATTATACAATCTTTAAGGGGAATAAATTCATATTGAAAATGCATCAATTGGAGTATACGTGTTTATGAATATGCTTTTCGTGTTAGTATTTAGTAGTTATTTTATTAGAGTTTAGTGTGTCTTTACGTAAGGACAAGTAAAGAGTTAAGTTTGGGGGTGTTGATAACTCTAAATAGTAGAGTTATTTAGTCATTTCGAACTAGCTATTTGTTTTATTTTGAGATAAATATCATTTAAAAGATCTATCTTATGTTCACTTTGGCATTGTAAGTGAAAAGATATCAAACAAAGAAAAACTAGGCAAAATTGAGACAAATTCAAGAATTACATGTGCATCGGGGCACATAAATAGTGCACTGTGACATGCTCTCTCGATTTCATTGGGTATATTAAAAAAACAACATGCACCGCAACAAGGTTTTACGTGTGTCGTGACCTAGTCCTCTCGTGTCTACTTTGGGGCACAAATTTAATTGCACACTGTGACATGAAATAAAGTATCATGTGACCCACTATTCGTAACAACACACTTCAACCCCAAGTTTCCAGAATTTTAATCCTAATTGTATCAAGTTTAAACCTATCACTATATATATATATAATTAGGATTAAGAACCTAGGAAACAAGAAAATACAATATATATATATATATATATATATATATAAAATTTACAATTCATAAGAGAAAACATAGAGATTTTATGGCTACAAATCGAGATCAAGAAAAACAAATCAAGCAAGCAATTACGTAGCTAGCAATAAGATTACAAGAGGAGTTGGTTTCTTCATCAAAGTTGAATTTTCATCATTTTTCTCAACTTTCTTGTAACTCTTATGCACTCCTATATTTTTAATTACAATTTTCAGAACTATGAGCGACTAGGTCTTATTTGGGCTTCTTGATGAACTTAACCACAAAGACATATTATTGATTTTATTTAGTTGAAAGATTTTCTCTATTAAAAAATTTGATTTTAAAGCTTGAATTATTTGAACAATAATTATATGATTTAAGATTTATGTCTTAACTTGACAAAATTGGTTTCTGAATTAGTAATAGAATTATTATCACATGAATTGAAATAATATGACAATATGATTGATGAATGTATGACTTAATACATGTGATTATAATTGATGCGAATAAAATAGCATGACAATACGATTATTTGCATATAATCTAAAAGGATGCTCGACAAAGATTACTAAAAATATTGCATATAGCAATAAAGAAACCAATCAATAATATTTGATATTATATGTTCTTATAAGATAATTCATAGATTTTAAGTATTAAAATATTATTTACTTTATCCTTATATCTTTGAATTAATTCTACATTAATTTAAATAAATTTTTCATGTTACTCACTTAAATAGTAGTACAAATAATACGTACTCATACTTAATTATAAAAACAAATCACTCTATGTGAAACGATTTAACGATTTAACTAACTTTACTACTTCAAAGATCTGTATATTTATGGAATTGCTACCCGTGGTAAACTTGTTTTTGGTGTTAAAGCTACAAGGGAGCTGCTTGTTCAGGATTGTTGGAGATTGGTTGATGGGATGTTCAGTTTTAGATCCATCTCTGCATTTGTAATGATTGTGTTTGGAAAAATGTACGCATATCAGTATTTTTATAAAGAACTTAGTTCCTAAAAAGAAAAATGTAGTCCCTAAGCACAACTCATCTTTCCAGGTGATCTCCTTCTTTAAAAAGTATTCTTTATTTTATTTTATTTATTTAATTGTTTCTTGATCCTTTTTATGATTTTTTTAATGAATAAAACTCACATATAACTATATCATGTTTAGAATTTTACTGTATTAATGAGAAATGTAATGCATATTTAAATCAAAATAAGATAAAGTTAATGCATTATAATTAATTTGACATAGTATGCTACCTAATGCTCACCCTATAAATCTAGTCAATTTTATTACTTAATAAAGATTAACTGGAGATCATGTCTAAGGTTGTTCCATGGAATTTTAATATTAAGATCACAGTTCGGCTAAGGTTTTATTTTTTTACGGAACCGGGAAGATAAGATACGCTTGTAAAATGACTCTATAACCAATGGAACCAACATATGCCCACCACTATTGCCTGCTACTAAACTCTGTAAACTTGTAGTTATGTTTTTGTTTGAGAATCTCCATTTCCTATACCTAGTTTTACACAAAAATATGTTCCAAACCAATATCTTGACAAGTCAATATACAGCAGGAACGCCGCAAAACCCTTCCATTAAACGCATAGTTCATCTCTAAATGCATCAATTCTGTATAAGTTGTTTCTTCAAGCAGATATAGAAATTCTAGGGAAGTAACTAACTTAGTTTCAATGATCATCTTCATTGCTTCCAGGGCAGTTAGATAAGAGAGACTCCATTGTTTCATACTGGAAACAAACAAACAGCAAAATCAAGAGAATCAGAACGTTAAATTGTATATCAGCTTAATTTCCAGTTTGGCACATAAATCAAAGATCTAATCATTTGGTGGATAAGACTCACATATTTGAACAACACAAAATATAGCTTAATTGAAAGAAAGAAAGTAAGAAAGAAAGGGGGGAAAAAAATTTCTCCAGCATAGCTTGAATGTTTTCTAACCTGGCATCCACAGAAGAGCCAATATTTATGTTCATCTCTCAGTTTCATCAATATTTCCACCAAGTCCTGTATGCAGCTCAATTCATTTAAATTTAATGTCAGCTGAGTTAAATTACTTATAAAAAAGTTGGGTGGACTAACTCATGAATTCATGGACATGCTTTTGTTTCACACTTGTATTGAATATTGACAATTTGACATACCTCTTCAGTGATTTGTTCCTCTTCCTCTTCTTCCCGTTCACCGCCCTCCTCTTCTTCATCTTCATTTTTCTTTGGCTCCACAACTTCCTTATTCTCCAACTGATCTACAGCTGCCTTTGCCTTCCTATAATTAACAACAAATTTTCTATTCCTCCACTGAGACTTTTGTCTAGACCCAAAGTCCTCCATCAAAGCCTCCACTGTTCTTCTCTTACTTTCTACCATAATCTCTTCCATCTTTCTCTTCTCTTTAAGGGGATCTTCCAGCCCAATTCCAGCACGGGATCGTCGAATCTCGATCCCCACCGGCTCAGCCCATCCCAAGCCCTCCATGCCAAGGGATCCACCAGGTGTATAGCCCATTTTATTCAGCAATTTAAACCCTATATTGGATTGTGGTATTGGGGCCTCTATATTTGCTAAGGTTTTCTCATCCTCTTCCAGTTTCTTTCTTTCTCTGTCAAGCTTCCGCTGTTGTTGCCAATTTAGGGCTTTGGACTTCTTCGAAGATTGAACGGGTAAGGTTTGGTTATTAGAACCCTGTAAATTTCACATTAATATATAAAAAAAATCACCCAAATTTTGAAAAACAAGGCATCTAGAAATCGAAATTCCACAATAACTCAGAAATTGGGATTGGAGTTTCTATCGGAAAAGATTTCTAGGAAACCAAAGATGGTAATAATAGTCTTACCTTTTGGGGTAAATTTTTTGGTGAGATAGTAGCTTCAGGAGGAAGAAAATGTGAGAGGTCCCCTATGTAGTCGTCTTCCTCTTCTTCTCCATTGATTGTTTGGTTAACTGATTCCGCCGTTATTGAGGACGGAGGAAAAGCAGTTCGGAGATTAGAGAGTAGATCTTCTCACAGGAATTTAATTGAGAACATTATATTTGGGCCTTCAAATTAGAATTATTCTTAGCCCATAATAAACATAGGCTGTTATTAGGCTTCCATGTATTCGTATTCATATCTATCACTTGGACTCTTTGTTATAATCATATGTGATATTCGAACTAATGACCTCATATAGTGCCCAAATAGATTCAAAATAGAATTTGACAAAAATATGTTTTAACACTTCAATTTCCAAATTTATCCTTACCTTTCTAGTTTTCAATTTGCAAATATGAAATATTTCCTCTTTTTGCTCTCTCATCTATCTCCATTATTTTAACCACATAATTACTTCATATTAATCTTCGTCGTAGGTGAAGAATTAGTATCACTAATAATTAATCACCATTGAATGACTAGAGCCGATAGTTTACTAATGAATGACTAGTGTAGGTAGTCATTCCTAATTAACTACTGGTGCTAGTAAATGTCCTTTCTTTCATGTGTTTTTCTCGCACTTCAAGTAATGGAGATTGAGGTGTTAATTAAGTTAATGTTTATCAATATTTTAAATGTTCTCAAGGTCATACAAATATTCTCAAGATATTACACAAGAGATAGATTTGAAATATTAAATTAGATGCAAAAATTGATTTAAGAAATAATATTTTTGTTTTAGTTAATTATGGGTTTTTTATGTTTAGTAATTTTATTTTAATTAATTATGAGCTTTTATTTTAAGTCTTAGTTTTTTATTTAATTATGAGCCTTTTATGTTTTGTAATTTTTATTTTAATGAATTGTGGACATTTTATTTTAAGTATTTTGGTCTTTTATTTTCAAGTTTGGATTAGGCCCAATCCATAAATAGGCCCATTAGTCCACTCAATCTAGGATTTTTTTTCTTTTAGGATTTCTTGCTTATTAATAAGAAGAGCTATGTAATTTAGAGGAAGAACGAATATTTATTAATGAATTTTTTTTTCAAAAAGCTTCTTGCTTTGTCTTCTTGTGTTCTTGATTGAATACTTGAATTCGACTTATCAAATGGAATTACCATCCTTTTGTGTTGTCTCAAGATTTGGGCTTTAAGGACTTTGTTTCCTTAGGGTTCTAATATGATCATGTTCAACACGTTCTTAACAAATCAATCATTTATATTCCTTTGAGTTCATGAGTTCATAGGTTGTTCACCTAAAGGGTCTACATCATTAAGACCATCTATTGTCAACTAATTGCTATTGTTATTGGCAAATACCATTGGAATGAATCTCTCCTTTCTTCACTCTAAATTTGTATGAACTTCAAAATCCAAAAAAGAATTGTAAGTTTCCTTTCAATTTTGTGTACATAGGATCTTCAAATAGTTTATCTCAAGCTTATGATTAATTATTAGATCTTGGAATATTAAATGTTAGTATTTTAGAAGTTATTAGATGTTGAAACCGAGATTATTCTAGATATGAAAGATAACCGTTTATGACTTTGCATAAATAATGCAAATTTCTTTTGTCAACAAACCACCATATGTAACCCGTTATATCCACGTATATTTTTGTATGTAACTCATTACAACCATTGTACTTCCAGCAATCCAACGGATGTAATATGTTACATTTATATGTAACTTTGTATGTATTTTGTTACATCCATTGTAGTTCCAGTGACCCACCAAATGTAACATGTTACATCCATCTGTATATTAGTATATAACATGTTATATCTACCTCTACCTTTGTATGTAACATATTACATGCATTTTTGACGAGTCGTCGATGATAGTTGATGGAGCACCAGTGATATTTTACATGCACCTCTATCTTTGCTTATAATATATTATATCTATCTTTGACTATGTATATAACATACAATAGTTATCTCTATCTTTATATGTAATAATCATATATTGCATTTTTCTCACTTAATTTCAGCAAGCATACACCAAATCTTTCACTGAAATTAGTTTGCACCATCATACCTAATGCAGACCTTCTATGCGAATAACCTTAGAAATCCACAAACTCAAAGAAATATGAACGATTGATTTGCTAAGAACGTGTTAAAGATTATTAGATTAGAACCCTAAGGAAACAAAATCCTTAAAACCTCAATTTTGAGATGTTACAAAGGATGATGATCACTCCCTTTGATAAGTCGAATTCAAGCATTTAATCAAGAACACAAGAAGACAAAAAAGCAAGAATCTTTTTGAAATAAATATTTATTAATGATATGTGATCTTACTGTTGCGTGTTTTTCAACACACGAACTCGTGCAAGCATACACGGTCGCAAGTAATAACATTTATAAGTAGAGTATCGATCCCACGAGGATTTGTTACTATAAATATTGAGTAGTAAAATTGTTTCTCTCTGATTTTATCCAAAATAATCGTTGATTTAAGAAAAAGGTAAAACGAAAATAAAAGAACTCTAGGATTGCAATTTTTCACCAAACTAATCCACTACAATCATATTATTTCCTTTGGATTTATATTTTTTAGTACATTTAATTTGTCAACCGAAAAACTTTTTTTTTATTCATACATCTCTTCCGAGTCTGCATAAACACACCGTGCTAAATTAATTCACTATATCTCTACGAGAATTAAATTCACCAAGATTCATTAAGTTCTAAGTTCTCAAATGGCCGCATACAATTAGTGGTATATTCCTATCCTTCATCATACGCCATTCTATTTACGAGCAATATACACAAAATGCCTTTCTCAAGTTTATTTTTACGCCACAAATCGTTTTGATAAAATTCGTGAAATAATCAAAAAGCATTAAACACAAAATAGAACGAACAAATCGAACGTCTTATAAATCTATCAAAAATAATTAAAATTAAAGCTTCATAAATTTAGATCAAATGCAACCCTAGAAAAATTAAATTACTTCATAAAATTAAAATTCAAATTACAACAGATTCTGAAAAAATTAGAAGGAGAAGGAAAATTAAAACATTACGAAATGAAAATATTTGGCACACGCAGAACACAACAAAAGCCAAAAAATGGCTTCTGCGTGTTCTGCTGTCCAAAACCGAACACTACAAAATTTCTAAACTACACAAAAACTCTTCTCCAACACAAAGAAAACTCTAAAAACTCAAAAATATTCTAAAATCCAAGAAAAAACTTTTTTTACAACTAAAAACTATCTCCTATTTATAGCTAAAAAAATACATTAATAAAATATTATATTTCTTTTTTTTTTAAAACGCTGTATGAATATTTTTTGTATCGAAAATAGAATCGACGCAGACGATTTTCGATATTATTATTTTAATTTACGCGTGATACACTCGCCGTTCTCGATTTTTTTTTTTTAATTCAAAGCAGTATGCCACGTGTCACCGTCTCGATTCACGAAAGATTTCCTAAGGCCACGTGGCAAAGACGTCATCGGGTGCATAAACCGGGCCGCAGACGTAGAACGGCTCACGTGATCGGGCGCCGGAAAAACCGAGACAACGGGCCTGAAACGGCGTGATCCAGCCGCGGGCGCAAGCATATTGTAAATATCCACGTGCCTGACTTTGATTAGCCGCAATATTCACGGACACGTGCGTATTCTTATTCTGCGTGAAAATGAAGATGCACGCCGTCAGATTTCACCGTGTCACACAGATTGTAACAAGAAGAGCTGCCTGCCGCGACGATACCACGGACACGCTTCAATCCGGGACCGTCGACCGATCCAACGGCCGGAAATCGC
The DNA here is from genome assembly GCA_033030585.1 of Hippophae rhamnoides. Lineage (NCBI taxonomy): Eukaryota > Viridiplantae > Streptophyta > Magnoliopsida > Rosales > Elaeagnaceae > Hippophae > Hippophae rhamnoides. The sequence continues at coordinate 41,014,580 of CM065438.1, read as the reverse complement.
CAGGGAATCTGCAGCTCGACATGCGCGGCCCACTGACGCCGCCCGCGCGACACGCTGACCCACCGGCACGCCGAGCCGCGTGAAAGGAATATCTCTGCCCCAAATCGCTTTTGTCGAGCTTCACGGACACGCGCATCCGAGCCGCCGTGGATACTTTGACGGACGGTCCACGTTTTCGCGAATAAGGCCACAAGCGGTACTTCATCTCCTCGCACGAAAAATTAAACTTTTGTTAATTGTATTTTCACCCACAAATATATTTCAAATTACATTTTAAACTTTCTTAAATTACAGTTTAGCACTTTACTAATTTTAAATTAAATTTTTAAACTTTTAATAATTACAATTAAGCCCAAATTTAATTTAAATTATATTTTTGATTTATATAAATTGTAATTAAGAACATATATTACCATAAATTATATTTGTGGACAAAAATATGAAATTAAGTATATTTTCGATACAAATTATTTAATTTTATTAAAAATATATTTTTTAACAAAATAAAAAGAAAATATTAATTTATTTAACAAAAATTAATAAATATTAAACGAACATAGCAATTATCATTACTAAAATTGATGCAAATAACTGTATAAAATACAGTTATCACTTACCTCCAAATTACATAGTTGCTCTTTTTTATAAACAAAAAACCCTAACGAAAAAAATCTAGATGAAATAGGCTTAATAGGCCTATTTAGTTGTGGATTGAGTCTAATTTATCCTTAAAAGTAAAAGACAAAAAGAAAGAATTATGATAAATAAAACATTAAAAAACCCACAATTAACTAAAATAAAATTATTAAACATAAAAGAAAAAGTAGCGATAGAAAATTTAGTAGAGAAAGAAACCCACAATTAATTGAAAAAAAATTATTTCATAAAGTAACCCTTACACCAACTTGATCTTCCAAATCTATCCCTAGTTATTGGACCACCAATTCTTTGCAAAAGATCTTGAGAATATTTAGAAACATCAATTTGATCAGTACTTGGGAACATTAACTTGATCAATACTTGGAAACATTAACTTGATCAACACCTCGAATCTTAGCTCTATAAGTAGGTTGATTTGGTATAATAGATCCATATGTGAAGTCTATTTGATGTTCAATTCCTCTCAAAGGATGTAATCCATGGAGAATCTCTTCAGAAAGTTGATCCTCAATGTCCCGCAATAAAGATACAACGACACTAGGTTAAAATAAGTTAAGATCATTAGTAGAAAGATAAACATCCTTGTATATAAGTACAAGTACTTGTTGCCTTACCATCATTGCACTGTTAGTCTCATGTTTTTCAAAAATTACACTCATTTTTTTATTTTCCTCTTCTATTTGCTCACTTTTCTCTTCTATTTGCTTACTTTTCTCTCATTTTTACTTACTTTCTTACTTTTTTCTCTCATTTGCTCATTTTTCTCTCCCTTATGCTCACTTTTCTCTTTCTTTGGTTCACTTTTCTCTCTTTTTTGAATTGGAATTAGTTTCTTCTTTGTGTAACCCATGTCTTCTATGTCTTCTTTTATATAGTTTAGAATCGAAAGAGGACTATAAATCATCCAACCTTGCATTTAACTTCTTAAATTGGTCATTAAAAGTCATAAAGATGACTTTTAAGTCAACCCCTTGTGGTTCTTTTCCTTCCTTACTCATGTTTTCAACATGTAGAATAAAATGAAATAACTCACACCCTCCCTCAAATGTTTGCTCTTAAATTAGTTTGTTATCACTCTTTTGTTTTATAATTTTGGCCTCTCTTTTTTACTATATTGGCCTCCTTTTTATCAATATTTTGGCTTATCCTTTTTTTATCTCTCTTGCCTTTTCCACTCAAAGTTTAATCCAACATTCTTTTTGTGTTTTTTAACAAAATCAAAGAATCCAACTAATCTCAAGAAGTAACTATTTTATGGTGACAATCTCAAAATTTATAATTCTAAAAAACTTAATGGAAAAGTATGACAAAAAGAAAGTCCAGAGAGGACTCTAAAGAAAGAAAGTTGATAACTGTATGTTTTATAGTTATTTTGTCCAATTTATTAATTAGAATTGCTATGTTCTTAATATTTTTAATTAATTTTAAGTTCTTAAATTAATATTTACTGTTATTTTTTAAGGAATATATTTTTAGAGAAAATTAAAGAATTTTAAGTGAAAAAAGACTTAATTGCAATTAATAAAAATTGAAAATATAATTTGAATTAAAAGAGGGCTTAATTGTAAATAACAAAAGTTTAAAATTTAATTTGAATTAAAAGAGGACTTACTTGTAAATATCAAAAGTGTTAAATTTAATTCGTATTAAATTAGAGGGCTTAAATGCAATTAACAAAACTTTTGTTTTTCTGTGCAGAGAAGGACTACCACGTTCATCATTTTAAACACTCTACATGCACCGTCAAATAAGAAAATCAATGATGGGGATCAGGCGAGTGAGATGCACGCACTACATAGGCGATTGTACACATTTCTAGTTTTGGCACACTATTCCGCACGCAGAGTAGGGTCCACCAGTCTGTGCAGTCTGACGCAAAGTGGGGCCCACCTATCTGCACAGATGATTCCCTCTGACGAGTCTCCCTCACCCACCATTAGATCAAATCACGAACGGCTTAGATCGTGCATGAGTCCCATGCTCCTAGCAAGTGGATGCCAACTGTTGTGCATAGTTTAGCGCCAAATTTCTCGTGCGATGCGGTTCACATAATATGCGTGCGCCCTCTCATCCCATGTCTCATTATTCTTCCAGCGAATCAAATGCCGATACGTGGTATGAGTGTTGTGAAATAAAAATGTAGGAAATGGTGCACACTATCTAGCCTATTTTTTCACGCTTGTCTCCCACGCGTGTTTAAAGAATATTTTCAATGTATTTTTTTGTCTCCCACTTTACAAGCATGTTGTAAAAAAATGTTTTGTGATGTATTTTTTTTGGGAGAGCTGAAGCTATAAATATATGCTTATTATGATACAAGAGAGTTGGATGTTGGAACATGCAAAAGCCATTTTTGGCTTCTGTTGTGCTTCTACTTAGGAGAAAAATTAGAGAGTATAGATGAAATACTTTTAATTCTTTTTATTGTTCTTCATCTAATATTCCTTAACTGTTTTAATATTTTCGTATTGTAATTTTAATTTTTGTTATGATGTAATTTAATTGTTTTAGGGTTGCCATGTAACTTATATTATGAAGCTTGGATTTATTATCTTTGAATGATTTATGAGATGTTTAAATTTATTTATTCTATTTGTGCTTAATACTTTTGATTGTTGAAAATTAATCAATTGATCTGTGACACTTAAATAAACTTAGAAGAGGCATTTTTGTGTGTTGCTCGTGGATAGAATAACATGTATATATATGTGATAAGAGTATACTTTTATTGTACGTGTAACTATTTGAGAACTTTAAACTTAATGAATCTTGGTGAATTTAATTCTCATAGGAATATAATGAACTATTTTAGCAAGATGTATCTATTTGTTATCGGAAGAGACATATGGATAAATTAGGATTTCTTGGTTGACAAATTAAATACGACAACATAAATTGAGAGAAAATAATATGATTTAAGTGAATTTATTTGGTGAAATTGCAATCTTAGAATTTTCTTATTTATTGTTATAAAAAAATCAATTTAGTTAAACATCATCAAACTTTCTATTATTTGGATAAAATCAGATTGAAACAATTTTAGTACTTAACGAAGATTAGTAACAAATCTCCGTGGGAACGATATATTACTTATCATTTATTACTTGTGACCGTTTATACTTGCATGTTCATGTTCTCTTAAAGAGACAAAAAAAGTCCAAAGAGGACTTTAAAGAAAGAAAGTCCAAAGAGGACTATAAAGAAAGAAAGTTTAAAGAGGACTATAAAGAAAGAAAGTCTAAAAAGGATTATAAAGAAAGACTCTTGACCAAAGAGGACTCTAAAGAAAAACTCTTTATCAAAGAGTACCCTAAAGAAACAATCTTGATCAACTATGATTCCTTTTTTTTAAACCAGTCTTGGGAAACAAGAACAAAATAAAGGAAAAACCAATTTCAATAAGAACAAGAAAACAAATATTAGATTCTTGAATAATCTACTACTTTTTCTCCTTTTTTTCTTACTTTTTTTCTTCCTTTTTTACTACTTCTTTTGCTGCTATAAATAGAAAATTCAAAAAAAATAATTCGCAACCCTAATGAACAAGAACCGAAAACAACGCAAAAAGGTGCGACAAAACTTTAACCCCCCAATAAGTGGTGTAAACGATGGATTATTTTATCAGAAATGGCAAGGAACGGAAGTAAAACTCAGTTCTAGTTATAGTAATCAATACAAGCTTCAATTTGATATATTATAATAGTCATTTCGATACTCGAGTTAAAAGTTATGGTTGTTTAAAATTACAACTCCGATTTATCAAATTGTTTTTGAAACTGTGAATAGTAGCCCTCTTTTTTTCGAAGAACAAAGATAAATTGAATACAGAAATAAAGAATAAAAAAACATACCAAGAATTCAAAAAAAATTACGAAATGAAATCCAAAGAAAGCACAAGACTTAAAGGACGAATTTTTTTTACTCAAGAACGTAGAAAATGACTGATCAATATGAATTTATTTTTTCAAAATCAAGAATTCATAACAAAAATAGATGAAGATAGATAATATGTTTTTAGCAACCAAATATTTAACACCAAATGATGCTGACCCTTTAGGCGAATAACCCTAGGAACCTATGAACTCAAAGGAAGAGAAACGATTGATTTGCTAAGAACGTGTTAAAGATGACATATTATAACCCTAAGGAAACAAAGTCCTTAAAATCCTAATCTTGAGACGTCATAAATGATGATCAATCCTTTTGATAAGTCGAATTCAAGTATTCAATCAAGAACACAAGAAGACAAAAGTAAGAAGCTTTTTGAAATAAATTTTCATTAGTGATATGTAGTCTTGCCCACAATAACATAGTTTCTCTTTTTAATAAGAAAGAAACCCTAACAAAAAAACTCTAAATGAAATGGGCTTAATTGGCCTATTTAGTTGTGGATTAGACCTAATCTATCCTTAAAAATAAAAGACTAAAAAGGACTTATGATAAATAAAACATAAATAGTCTACAATTAACTAAAATAAAATTACTAAACATAAAATGCCTACAATTAATTAAAAAAAATTTCTTCCTAAAGTAACCCTTGCACCTAACTTGATTTTCCAAATCTATCCCAAGTCATTGAATCGCCAATTCCTTGCAAAAGATTTTGAAAATATTTATAAACATAAACTTGATCAGCACCTCAATCTCTATTAATACCCATATAAGAAATAAAGTAAGTTAAAAAGGAAAAATTAATAAGTTGCATCAATTTATAGTGGCTAAAAATGGTATTAAAACATATTAGAACCAATATTTAATGAGTTACATTCATCTCTATTTTTGTATGTAATATTTTACTTTCACTTTTATCTTTATTGTAACATGTTACACCACCTCCGGTAGGATGGTTAGAGCTCTAATTAAGTCATCGATTGGTTGAAGCTTCAATGGGGTCGTCGACGATGGCTATTGGAAAAATAATGGGGTCTCACTTTGGTCCTATTTTATTGAAGTTATGAAATAATGATATTTTGATTTATTTGTTAAGTTGTGTGATTTAAAACTATGAGTTTTGAAATAAATTATTACTAGTTAGAAAATATTAATGCTATTTATGCCAAAAGCTCTAAGATATTTTAGTTACATCCCACAAAATTATTTAAGTATATATTTTTAAAGTATATACTTGTAATAATTTTATACATTCTGGTAATTATTTGAAAGCTTTGTAAGATATAATTAAAATTGGTTTAATCATTTTTGTTTTTGGAGAAAAAATGATATTTCTTTTAGACAAATAATCCACAATACAAACCTTTAAGGTTGAGCAAAGACATATGTTTAGTTAAGGGTTATTTTGGAATAAAGTTTATTTTTTGTGTTTGGAAATAATTTTATCTTTCCTAAATTTATTTGTTAAAGAAAACATAAATTTGTTTAATAACAAGTTATTGTTTCTACTTTTAGTTTTTTAATTATTTTAATTATTTTTCTTTTATATCCTTAACTTTTAATTTTATTTTATTGAAAAATATGATTAAAATAGGTGTGATCTTGATTTTTGTGAAAATTAAGTCTTCAAATATGATATTAAATTTAATTATTGAAGTTTTAAAATTTAAAAATTGAAAATACGTTTAAATAACATTTTTTCAATTTCCAGTCTTAGCTTAAAAGAAAGACTCATTTTCTACTAAAATGTAAAACTAAAAATTGAGACAGAATTACCAAATTTAAAAATTTGAGTTTGAATATAGAAAATATAATACATTTAAAACGAGCCCTAAATACAGAAAAAAATAATAAATTTATAAATTTGCAACATGAAGTTAAAATAACAAATCAAAAGTTAGAAGCATGATTTGTTTCTCATGTTTGAATGTATAAATAAACTTTCGTGAAATTTCCAATACGCATGAACAATTGAACATAAGAATTGAATTTTTGACTCAAATAGATAATCATGACCTGAACGAGTGTAGATATGGAAACTAATTGAATCTTTTCATGAGCTCTATTTCAGCTAAGACAAGCATGTCTTACAACGTGAATTAAACAAATAACACATCAAAATATACAATAAAAACGACATGCTTAATTTAGCACACCTCAAAAAATAATCAGGAAACAAGAAATAATAAGATGCGATAAAAAAACTAATGATAATATGCTTCACAAGATCTTATCTAAGCTAGCAATATGCACTAACAAGTCAAATATACAGCACACAGTATGTGAATTAGGCAATCATATATTGGGAAAGCTATAAAGGATTTCAAAGATCACTTCAAAAAATACTAAGTATAAATATATTGAGTAAATGTTAATTGTACTCTCAAAACATTAGAAGATATATAACAAAATATGTAACTATAGGAAATTAAGTCAAAACATTAGAATATATATAACAAAATATGTAACTATAGGAAATGAAAATGCTTAAGGCAATTCAGTTACAGCCAAAGGTGTTCAAGATGCTCAAGGAAATTTAGTTACTAACATGGAATTGAAGTGCACATGACGCTGGTGTGGAGTGTAGAGAAAATGCGTTACATTTCAAGTTTTGATGAACACGTTTGGTTGTTAGATGTCATTGTCACAATTAGCTAGCATTATTAGCAAAATTAGCTACATGAGTAGTGTATTAGCTTAGTTAAACATTGGTTGTGATTAAGTAATGAACTATAAATACATTGTAATGTGTTGTATTCAAAAGACAATCAATACAAAATTCACAAGAGTAAATATATTTTTATACCATCAAACTTTAGGAATTGTTACAAATATACCATCAAACTTTAAGAATTGTTACAAATATACCATCAAACTTTTCATTTGTGATAAATATACCATTGACGTTATGAAATTAGTGGGGGCTAACGATTGACTCTAAAATTCCCGAAAACCCAAAAATTAGATCCCATTAATACCCTAATCGAAAACCCATCTCGTGAAGACCCTTTCAACCCATCCCCAGCCAATGAAGTCCACTCCCAAAAGCCCATATCCTTCACCTATCGCACAATACTCTCTATTTTCTCGACCAACTTTGCACTAGCGTAACAATTGATGAGAGCACTATAAACCAAAAGAGATTTCAATTGTCTTGGAAGGCTATTGATATAATTCTCAACTTTAACTATACCATTAAATTTTGCAATCGGATCAAGTAGGGTAGTAGTATCACCATGTGAAAGTGGATGGTACCTTTTATCGGTCATCTACAAAGATAACTAAGGAAAAGGAAAAAAAGAGAAATACCATAATTTGAATTGATTAAACATGTTGGTAAAGATGTAGTAAATACTGATAGATCATCTTTAATAATTCCAAATTTCATGAATTTACATGCTTGTTTTTTCCTTAAAAGGATATGTATCACACAATTCAATCATGGTTGATTCACTTGATGATGCTAGAACAACACTAACTTCAATATGTTGTGTGACTTAAACAACCCTAACATTGGGTTCCAATAGTTTTAGTTATTCAAATCAAGTCCATAGGATAACTAAAACTTCACAAAACAAAGGCATACCTTACGAATTAGCTATCAAGACATGCCTCGAATCTACCTTGATAACACAGGATGTATCCCAAAGATTGTACTAACTAACTAACTTGTTTCCTTAGATGATTTTAGGTTGTATCAAAACCATAACTGTATAAAGTTCTATAAAAAATTTGGTAAGATTTTCTAAAATTGCGACTAACCATCTTGTAGCAAAATGACAATAATTCTCATATAATAATTTTTCACGGGCTAACAAATATCATAATATTTTAAATAACCCTAAAGTAACTCATGTATATCAACATGGATGTACACCAAATCATAAGACCTTTTAGTCTTGGCTATTATTTCTTTTACACACCAACCCAAAATTTACTATACCAAAGGGTAAAGAGATCAAAGCATCTAATTTGCGCAACAAAGGAATAATCATATGCCCCTAAACTTACTGTCACACTATATTTTCTCAAAGTTACTACTTAAGGGAGGAAAATATAAAAGATGAGCTTGAAAGCTCATTGAGTGGACGAATTTCATAAATATATGTAATTGCAAGCTCAAAAACTATGAACGAAATACTTATGACTTATTGATAAGTGTTTAAAAAACTCTAAATATACCATGTTTTAATGTCATTTAATTAATAAAATGGATTTGTATTTGCTTTATTTTAATATATTTTAGACAAATCTAGTTGTTTAGATTAATGAGTATATTATAGTGTTTTACAAGTATCTTAATATATAAATATTAAAATAAAGAAAAATACTTGAAGCATGTTTATCACACTTTTTAGAACTTAAATGAATATCATTTATTTGATATTATCTAAAGTGAAGAAAAGAGATAATGGAAAATAAAGAAAAATAATTGTATGTTGCGACACAAAGAGGTTTGAATTGGTTAAAAATCTGGTTGCAATTCGATCGTACCACAACGAAAATACAAGTTTTTCTCACATTCTTTCCTATAAATAGGACCCCTTGTATACCAAAAAAAATAAGATTCCAAGTTACGTTTTTAGCAACTTTCTCTCTCCCTTTTCTATAGATTTTTATATTTTTAGCTTATAAAATTTATTTATTTCTTTCCTCAATTTTGAGGAAGAACATGTTTATGTTTTAATAGTTTCTAGTTTTCGATTTAACAAATTATAGAGTGAAAATACTATTAGAGTTTTTCCAATCTTAGAATCAACTCTTCAAAGTTCTATAAGGATATTGTTAAGGTATGAATTATATTCCTTTTGTAGTCCATATATATATATATATACATACATATATACATATATATATATATATATATGTATATGTATATGTATATGTATATACATATACATATACATATACATATACATATATATATATATATGTATATATGTATGTATTGCTTCTTCTGTGTCATTCTTGATTTGTCTCGGATCAATTATAACATGGTTGGTTGATAGTGAATATTATATAATAATAATGTTGTTATGCTTAAAAAATATTGAATAAGTAAAATATTTTCTTAAAATAAATTGATTTTATTTTTATTCAAGATTTTTATAAAGAATGTTATTTGAAGGAGTACATTACTCTTAAAAACAAACTTAATATGAGAGTTAAAATTCATATTTTATTACCTAGACTTAATTTAGAGTAATAATTTAAATATTTAGAATGAAACTCTATTTCAAATTTTATTTACAAAACATTATTATTTGAAAATGTATTGACAACATATTTTCTTAAATAGTTTTAAAACCAGAAAGTTATTTTTCAGATAGTTAAATTCTTAAGTTTAATTTAGACACCTTGAATAAAGTGTTATTAATTGACTCCACCTAAAGCTGTGATTAAATGATTTGCTATTTTCTTAGAAATAAAGCTAAAATTTAATACTTAATTAATTAATAGGCCTCACGTAAAGATATTAGTGAATTAATATCAAACAAAAGAATTTGGATCCCGCCTAAGGATACTTTCATACCAAAAGTAGAAAATTAATAAATAACAATTTATATTTTTAATAACCTAAGTAATATGAGCAAGCATAATTACTGAATTATTATATCCATTATTCTCCACTTTTTATGAATGTATTAAATTTCATGAGTATATTTTGAATCCATGTCTATCTTTATCTTTATGCATTAGATTAATTTTTTCAAAAACTAAATCATTGTGATAGAATGTTTAAGTTTAATTTTTTTTTCAAATTTGAATAATCTTTAAAAACCACACAATATTACTTTCTTGAATCAACCTTAGGAGTATATACACTTATCATTTATATAAATGATTCGTAAAATTATGAGAATTAATAAAATTTAAAATGGATAAGTATTTACGAAATGAGTACCCAATTTTTTTTATTACTTACCTTGAAATGTCATGCCGATGAAAATGATTTCTATTTGATCTTTAAAAATATAATAACATATTATTTTATGAGTTACCGTGAGATAACATTCACTTGAAAAATGATTTATGTTTGATCTTTAAAGTATAATAACGTATTATCTTATAAGTGACCATGAAATAACATTCTGTTGAAAAATTATTTGTCTTATCTTAAAAATATTATAATTCAGTATCTTATGAGTTACCATGAAATAAAATTCTATTGAAAAATAATTTATGTCTTATCTTTGAAATATTATAACATGAGATGATGAATATACAAATAGAAAATCTAAACATGAAAAATATACTTTGATTTTATTATGCCAATAGCACTTGGGGATCTGGTCACAAACAGATGATATATTTAGCATTGGTGCTAGGTCTCAACTATACGTGTGATGAGTGCTCAAAAAGCACTAAAATTACCATGATTTTATGCTCATTAATTGATTAAATATATATATATATATATATTTATATGTTTTATCATATATTTATATAAATTTGTCTTTTTCGGAATCATGGGTATTTTTATTGTTTTTCAGGTATTTTGGCTTAAAAACGCAATTTAAAGACTCAAAGAGGAATACTTGAAGCAATACATCACAAATATATTAATAAATAAGTGGGAAAAGGTCAATAAATATGAAAAAATTGGACAAAATGGGTCGAAAAGGTCAAAAATGTCAAAAAGACGGAAATCGCGCTCCGCTTCCTGCCAGCCTTCACGCCCCCCATGCCGCGCCCGGCACTATTCACGTGTGCCGAAGCCGCGCATGACAAGCGCGCGTTGCCTAGCAGCCCCCCTCCGTGCCCCCAACGCCTTTTCGCCCCATTTTTCACGTGCAGTCGCCCCCATGACGTCATGCTGACGTCATTAATGACCTCAGAATTTCCATTACGCGTTTTTACATTTTTTAACATTTTTTTACTCATTTTTTCTCTACATCCTCACCTATAAATACCCCCCTTCCCTTCACTTCAAAACACACCTAAAAACACACTTCTCTCTTGTTTCTTTCTCTCCATTTCTTAGTTTTTAGTTTTTTTTAGTTTTTCTTATGTTTTAGCTAGTTTCTCTTAGTTTTAGAGTTCTTCCCTATTTGGGAAGAACTAGTTATGTTTTTGTAATTTATTAGCTTTTTGATTCAATAAATGGGAGTGCAAATTCCATTTGGAGTTTTTCTAGCAACGGGAATGGCATTGAAGTACTGTAAGGATTTTATTTACTTTGCAGTTATTTTTTATGCTTTATTCTTACATGTTATATTTAATTTGTCTGTGATTAAATTTAACTATGCTAGCTGTTAGAGTGAAGCTCTATTTCAAAAGTTTTTATAAGAATTATTATCTGAAAATGTATTGACAACATGTTTTCAGTAGTGGTTTTAAAACTTGAAAGTTAGTACTCGGATAACTAAATTCTTAGGTTTAATTTGGACACCTTGAATAAAGTTTAAACTGTCTAACCCCACCAAAGGTGGCATTTAAATGGTTCATTTTCAATCTCTTAGAAAAAGGAATTAATTTAATTAACCAAATTAGTTATCAACCCCACCCATAGGTGTTAATTGATTTGTTTAGTTAACAAAGAATATCTAACCCCACCAAAGGTGGTATTCATACAAAAAAGGGAGAATCAATAAATATCAATTCATATCTTTAATAACCTAAATAATATGAGCAAGCATAATTAACTTAGTTATTATATCCATAAATACTCCACTATTATAAATGATAAAATTTGCATGAATTTTTATTGAATCTATGTTTAATTTTATGTTAGTAGATTAAAAACACAAAACCCAAAATATCGTGACAGGATGTTTAGGATTTAATTTCATTTTTAAAAGTTTGAATAATAAATTAAAAACCACATACATTCCTTCCTTAGATCGACCTTGGGAGTATACTTATCATTCTCTACGAAATGATTCGTGCACTTGCGAGAGTTTTATAAATATAAAACCAAAGTATTGGCAGAATCGGCGATGCCGGTTTTCGCTTATCAAGTTTTTGGCGCCGTTGCCGGTTATGACTCCGTTGCGGGGATGGCATCAAAGTTTTTGGCAATTCCGATTTTGCTCATCAAGTTTTTGGCGCCGTTGGCGGGGAAGGAATAGCGTTTTTAATTTATTTATCAAAATTTTAAAAATATTTTTGTGCTGTAAATAATTGTGATTTGTTTTTTGTTTTTGTAAAAAAATAAAAAAAAATAAAATATTTAATCAAATTTCAAATTTCATAAGAAATAATAAAAAAAATTAAAAATAAATAAAAAATAAAAAAAAAAATTGTAGCATGAATAGTACAATAATTTAGAAATTTGAAATTTGAAGTAAAAAGTTTTTACCGTTAATGAATAGTAAAAATAAAAAAATAAAAAAAAATTTAAATAAAAATTTTAGCGTGAATAATAAAATAATTTAAAAATTTAAAATTTGAATTAAAAAAAAAGTTTTACCGTTCATGAATAGTAAAAAAAAATAAAAAAAAAACATTTCAAAAATTCTAAGTTAAAAAATAAAACAAATAAATAAATAAATAAATAAAAAATAAAAAATAAAATAAATAAAATAAATAAAATAAATAAAATAAATAAAATAAATAAAATAAATAAAATAAATAAAATAAATAAATAAATAAATAAAATAAATAAAAAACCAAAATTTTAATTTTTTGAGTTTAATTTTTACTATTTTTTTATTTATTTTAAATCATAATTTTATTTTTTTTTTCTTTTACCCTTTTCAATTTTATTTTATTTTATTATTTTATTATTTTTCTTTCTTTAGCTATTTTTTTTCATCTTGGTTTTTATTTAACTTACTTAACTTAGTTGTTTTTACTTACTTAATTAACTTAGATTGTTTTTAACATTAACTTAGATTTTTACTTAAATTTTCTTTAACTTAATTAACTCAGTTTTTTTTACTTCACTTAACTTAATTAACTTAGATTTTTTTTACTCTACTTAACTTAATTAACTTAGATTTTTTACTTCACTTAACTTAATTAACTTAGATTTTTTTTACTTCACTTAACTTAATTAACTTAGATTTTTTTTACTTCACTTAACTTAATTAACTTTTTTTTCACTTAACTTAATTAACTTAGATTTTTTTTACTTCACTTAGCTTAATTAACTTTTTTTTACTAACTTAATTAACTTAGATTTTTTTTAACTTAACTTAATTAACTTAGATTTTTTTAATTCACTTAACTTAATTAACCTTTTCTTTAAACTTAATTAACTTAGATTTTCATTAACTTAAATTTTTATTTAACTTAACTTAATAACATGAAAAGTAAAGATCTAAGGGAGTTCTGTCTAGGAGACTAGTTCTTGGAAGCCTTTGTGCCACTAGTCTTTCCTGGGAACGTTGTTCTGTCTAGGAGGATGGTTTTTAAGGAGCCTTTGCACCACCATTCTTTCCTGGGAGCACGCTTGGTTAATACTGATTATGTTATTTTTTTTCTTAAAAAAAACAAAAATTCTGAAACTACCTCCAAATTTTTAAAGTTTTAATTATAATCTAAGGAGTTAGTTGCTTTGTTTAATTTAGGTACAATTGTGTTTTTATGCCTTAATTATTTGATTTGTACCTAGATGTGGGTTATCTAAAACTCAAAGTATGCCTCTAGTTTTAAGTACAAAAAGAAATTTGAAAATCAATAGGGCATGACTGAAAAAGTATAGCTAGACAACCTTGTCTTACTTGAAGGTTTGATTGACTCAATGATGAGGGGATATTGAGTTTACTTAAAATGCAATACCCAAGTTACGTCTTCCTAAGACGTTAAACTAAGCGCTGGATGGGAGGTAACCTATCATTTTAGGTAATTTTCTTTTATTTCTTTTATTTACTTAATTATTTCATTTTAATTACATGTGAATAATTTTTAAATTGTTAAAACTAAAAATATTTGTTGAGATGTTAGAAGTTCACAGCGATTTGTCTGTATACACTTTAATGATGAATATGATGGATGCACCTGCATTTTCCATTACTACTTGCACATTCTCAGGAAATAGGTAATCTTTCTTCTCTTTTCTCTTTATCTTTAATTTACAGTTGTTACATTGAGGAAAATGTAAGTTCTAGGTTGGGGGTGGTGAAAAGTTACCATGCTTAATTAAAAAAAAGTTTTAACAATTTAAAAATAAAAAACAAAATTTAAAAAATAAAAAATATACTTTTTCATTTTTTGTGTGTTTGGTTTTATTTCTATTTTGTGTGATTTAGTAATTTTTGAAAAACAAAATTCTCACAAAAATTATCATTTCTTTAAATCAAATTTAAGTAAATAGTTAAGTCTCTTGTACTGTTAGATTAATTTTTGAAAACATATCATGAAATATTTTGTAATTATTTTTTATAATTAGTTAGTTTTTGTCATAACTAGTATTTCTTGATAAGATGTAGAAATTATATTAAACCCAAAATCGGTGTTTATGAATTTTTTTAGTGGAGACTACCTTTATGAGATATAATTTGAGCCTAATTTCCTTTATTCAGAGTGAAATATATACTTTTTCTACTCCAAACACATTTCTTATTTCTTCAAATTTTTAGATGATCTCTATAGGTATTAGCATTGAATGTATGAATTTTTTCTCATCTTAATAGAGTATCATATATTTTTTATTATTTTTGCTTAGATTAAATGATTTGAGTAGAAATTGATAGTATATGCTTATATCTCGTTCATGCATGACTGCTACAAAAAAAAAGACATATCTGGGGTTACCTAAACCAAGATCAAACAGAAAAGCCACAAAATTAACCACTCACCAAAATCCAAAAAAAAATGTACAATCTGTACATGGGTTGACTCTCTAAAATACATATATTGAGAAATATCTTCAGAAAAAAATAGAGAGATAAAGAATATATAGTATAATCTACATACTATAACCCATATTGCCTACAAAGTTGTGAGTAAAAGTTAATTACAGAAGAAAGATATAGGAAATAATTCCCTAAAAAGTCATTGCACTCTCTTCATTTGTAAAAGGCATATATCTTGAAATTCTTTCTTAATGATTTTGATTTATGCATGAAAATAATTTTTATATATGATATCTTTATAATTTATACATTTGATTCCTTTCATGAGATCAATGTTAAAATAACACTTTGAGCCTTTATTCTTTATACATATGCAACATATTAGTTCATTTCTATACATCAACTTTTTTGCATATAAATTAGTATAAGTGTTTGAACCCATAGGATTTAGTGTTTTGAGAGTATTGACTTGTGAGGAATAGAGTTAAAGCGAATTCTGATTCATGACACTGAAATTGGATGAAATTAAATTGATACATTTTTGACATGAAATATGAAAATGATTTTCAACTAATTATTATAATAAATCATGATTGTTTATAGAGATTAAAATAACTTATGCTTGAGATTTTAATTATGATCTTAAAGGAGATTAAAAAGTATGAGACATTTTTGTGATATGTTGTTAATTTGTGATTTTGTTGTAAATTTAATTTTTAATTTGTTTGTTTTTATTGTTTCTTTTGATTTTTACATTTAGTTCAATGTTTGTGGGTATCATTACTGAAAATTCTCAAGAGACTCAAACTTGTCCACTAGGGCAACCTAGGGGTTTAAAGGCTTGTTGCATAGGCTAAATGCAACCGTGTCAATCCACAGAAGTGATTTAGGATAGTTTAATTTTTAGTTTTTATCGCTTCTCTTGCTAAGGGACTAGCAAGAAGCTGGTTGGGGGTTGTGATGAGTGTTCAAAAAGCACTAAAATTACCATGATTTTATGCTCATTAATTGATTAAAAATATATATATTTATATGTTTTATCATATATTTATATAAATTTGTCTTTTTTGGAATCATGGGTATTTTTATTGTTTTTCAGGTATTTTGGCTTAAAAACGCAATTTAAAGACTCAAAGAGGAATACTTGAAGCAATACATCACAAATATATTAATAAATAAGTGGGAAAAGGTCAACAAACATGGAAAAATTGGACAAAATGGGTCGAAAAGGTCAAAAATGTCAAAAAGACGGAAATCGCGCTCCGCTTCCCAGCGTACAGAAATTTCAGCGCCATGTTACAAGATCGGCACTGTTCACGCGCACCGAAGCCGCGCGACAGCCTCATACAAGGCGTTAGCGTCTAACCCCCTCCGCGCCCCCAATGCCTTTTCGCCCCATTTTTCACGTGCAGCCGCCCCCATGACGTCATGCTGAAATCATTAATGACCTCAGCATTTCCATTACGCGTTTTTACATTTTTTAACATTTTTTTACTCATTTTCTCTCTCCATCCTCACCTATAAATACCCCCTTCCCTTCACTTTAAAACACACCTAAAAACACACTTCTCTCCTCTTTCTTTCTCTCCATTTCTTAGTTTTTAGTTTTTTTTAGTTTTTCTTATGTTTTAGCTAGTTTCTCTTAGTTTTAGAGTTCTTCCCTTTTTGGGAAGAACTAGTTATGTTTTTGTAATTTATTAGCTTTTTGATTCAATAAATGGGAGTGCAAATTCCATTTGGAGTTTTTCTAGTAACAGGAATGGCATTGAAGTACTGTAAAGATTTTATTTTCTTTGCAGTTATTTTTTATGCTTTATTCTTACATGTTATATTTAATTTGTCTGTGATTAAATTTAACTGTGCTAGCTGTTTGTAAAAATGATATAATAATAACGTTGTTATGCTTGCGAAATATTAAATAGGTAAAAATCTCTAAAATGAATTGATTTTATTTTTATTCAAGATTTTATATTAAGAATGTTATAGAGAAATATATTATTTTTCATTACAAACTTAAATCTGAAAATTAGATTTTAAGGTTTAGTTATCCGGTCTGATTTAGAGTAGTGCTCTTTTATTTGTTGGTACAATCGCCCGGTAGTTAGAGTGAAGCTCTATTTCAAAAGTTTTTATAAGAATTATTATCTAAAAATGTATTGACAACATGTTTTCAGTAATGGTTTTAAAACTTGAAAGTTAGTACTCGGATAACTAAATTCTTAGGTTTAATTTGGACACCTTGAATAAAGTTTAAACTGTCTAACCCCACCAAAGGTGGCATTTAAATGGTTCATTTTCAATCTTTTAGAAAAAGGAATTAATTTAATTAACCAAATTAGTTATCAACCCCACCCATAGGTGTTAATTGATTTGTTTAGTTAACAAAGAATATCTAACCCCACCAAAGGTGGTATTCATACAAAAAAAGGAGAATCAATAAATATCAATTCATATCTTTAATAACCTAAATAATATGAGCAAGCATAATTAACTTAGTTATTATATCCATAAATACTCGACTATTATAAATGATAAAATTTGCATGAATGTTTATTGAAACTATGTTTAATTTTATGTTAGTAGATTAAAAACACAAAACCCAAAATATCGTGACAGGATGTTTAGGATTTAATTTCGTTTTTAAAAGTTTGAATAATAAATTAAAAACCACATACATTCCTTCCTTAGATCGACCTTGGGAGTATACTTATCATTTTCTACGAAATGATTCGTGCACTTGCGAGAGTTTTATAAATATAAAACCAAAGTATTGGAAGAATCGGCAATACCGGTTTTCGCTTATCAAGTTTTTGTGTAGGAAACTTACTTGATACAGCCATTAAAATGGCTCATTTGGATCTACCGATACATATGTCATATGCACACTAACTTAACTAACTGGTAAACATCATACTGAACTAGTCTAATAAATATTATATTGATATGATAACATCATATTGAACTAATCTAGTATCATACTACATTGAATTAATAAATATCATATGGATCTGCTAACATCATACTGAACTAACATGATGTCATAACAAGTTGGTAAATATCATATTGAGATGAATTAGGCCAAATCTATTGGTCATGATGTCTTTTCAAATAAAACTAAATATTTTAAATATTGAGTAGAGCCATCTATCACCGAGTATTTAAGGGTAAGTACTTTGGAATTTCTAAAAATATTTACTTAACTTGCAAGTTTGTATAAAAACATATATAATAAAAATAACTTAATCTCAAGCTGAAATTGGTTGCAAATTATGTTGCTTTTAGCTTACTGGTTAGCACAATAAAGTATTTTCTCATGGTACTTTCATACAAGAAGTATGGAGTGGAGGCTACAATGCTCATTACTTGTATTGAACTGAATAGTACTTTAAGGGATCTCACAATACTAGAATGCTACCATCTTTTGTGTTTGAGGTCTTTTATAGATGCTAGAGGCATACAAAGTTTGTCGCACACATACGAATGGAGTGGAGAGGGCCACATCTACCATAACTTTAAGACCAATCTAGAGCCATCAAACTCCTACAAACAATATCTAGATTGGGATAGTCAACCTAGTTACTCTTGGAGCTATAACCAAGAGGGTTCCAATTCTACTTAGTTGTACCATTCAATGAACACTTATGTGCAACCACCACCACACCATAAGAAAAGAAGCCTTTTATGAAGGAGTTGAACAAAAACTATGTAGCCAAGATGGCTATGAGATCTTTATTATGAAGGATGAAGAAGAGGTGTGTGGGAATGAAAAATTAGATGAGGTAATTAGTGTTGAAGTTGAAGATGTGCCATAGGATAACAATGAAGAGCATGTAATAGCTTAAGAAGAGGAAAGGGAGATTCCTAAGGAAGATGGGATAGAACTCTTAGCCATTGGGCTAATTAAATTCAATGTAGAAGAAAGGGAGCTCACAATGAGGATTTTTGGTGGATTAATGACTCATAAGGATATAAAAACTATGGACCTCCACATTGATCCTACTATAAGCAATGAGTTAGATTTTGGTGATGAGCTTGAAGAGTGAAAAATCGCAATGGAAGTTCCAATCGACCCTTTTGATATGAATTTCAAGCATGATTGTGGTGTTGAAGAAAAAGAGGGCTTTGGATCCCAAGTGTAACATCGATAACCTTGACCCAACCAACATGAAAACAATTAAGCGACTGTTCATGGAATAGTTTTTTATATCATCCACCTTAATTTGTTCAAGAAAGGTCTAGTCAAGGCCCTAAAATGTGACACTTCTTGGGAGGTAACCCATGTTTTTAAAACACTAATGAATAAATTGGTTTGATTTTTGTAGGTAAACAATGAGTAGCACTGGAGCTTGGAGAAGATACAATTTAAATATTTTAAAGCTTCAAGTTTGAGGCAATTTTCAAAACCTTTTTTTGCTTTTGTTTCCTTTATTGCATATTGAGGACAATATGCATGTTAAGATTGGGGTAGGAAACTTTCATTTCTCTTGCTAGATTATAGTTTGTTGTAATCTTTATTTAGGAGTATTGTGGTAGAAATGCCTATTTATGACTATGTTGGTATTGGTGAATTGCATGTGAAATTAATTTGATAGGGACCCAATGATGATAAACAGTTGGCATGTATTTAACTTGGATAGAAATTTGATTATTGATATGTATATTCATTCAGTGCATGTATGACTAAATTTTTTGATTTAAAATGCTCAATTCTATATGCACATGCCATAATTTTGTGAATTTGTATGCTTATTTTAATAAGTTTGTGTGAATTTCATGTATTGATGATTTATATCGGTAACAAGCTTTAAATCCATGATAGTTTATCTTGAGGCAAAATCCTAAGTGTTACTTAGATTGAGAGAGGATATAAGCCTTATTTGGATCATTTGAGCTTTTCAAGTCACCATTAAATATTTATGTCCTTAATTACCCCTTTTTGAAACATTATGTTAACTTTTCATTTCAATGCACTTATATATTAACTTAGCTCAAATGATAAATATCACTTACCTTGTACATCCTTAGTTGATGTTCTATTATATTGTATATTAAGCTTGTGTGTTTTGAGAATGTTTGATTTACCTTCTTGAGATAAAAAGTAAAAAAATAATATTCAAAGTAAAAGAAAATGAGAGCTACACTCATTTTACAAAAAAAAAAGTTGAAGAAAACAAATTATTGAATTTGGTGTAGTTCTCACAAAAAAATATTAGTGAATAAAATTTGAGAAGTGAAGTGAAAGAACCTAAGTTTGGGGGTATACTACTTGTGGATGTGAACTTATTAGTTAATTGTATGTATTTCGTTAGCTAAAGGTATGATTGAGCCGAAATATTTCATATCTCACCTACCCATACCTTAGCCCCATCATTACATGCATTGGGAGACCTATTGATTTCAATCTAAGTTGGCATTCATATTAGTGGAGAGAGAGGCTAAATGTGGACTTATGAAGTTTGGTGCTATTTGAGGCTATTTTTCTAATTGCATGTCTCATATAAGCTTATCTTGATGGCATATAGAATAACCAAGTTTGGTATAACACAAACGTAGCATGTCATTGAAAAATTGGTCATACCCTTACATGAATGCATTATACATTGATAATCATGTCAATATTTAGGTTTACTATATTGGTTAATCTTTAAGGGTCCTCTAGTTTATTAAGCATGCTTGAAACCAATATTATATATAGTTATGAATGTGTTATTAACACCATGATTAGAAGTTAGTTTTAGTATTTTAGTTTGTTTGTTTTGCTTGGGCCAAGCAAAATATTTACTTTGGGGTCTAATAAATCCATGAAAATATTGTTATTATATCATTTTAATGCTTAATATTTAATTGTTTAATTTAATCAATTGTGTTTATGAGCTTAAAATAATTAAATATGATATTTTATGTCAAATTATGATAAAGGGATAAAAATAATTTTTTTTGAATTTCCTGGAATTATTAGGAATTCTTTAAAATGTTTTTACATATGTGGATGCACATAGAAGATTTTCAAGATACACCTAGAAATTTCCAATGGACATATGGAAATGAGTCAATAGTTAAGGCAAACATCATCAATTCAATCAATGCACGATGCGTGTTGCCACATCAACATAGCTTGACAGCCCAACTATTTTAGTGGCACATGTAATCTACATGTTAAATCCACATTTTATCCATCCCACATTAGCTGAAAGCCCCCTTTAGCGAATCAAGGAGCACTATCTTTACCCAAATCAATGTACCTCGACACATCATCAATCCAAACCCTACTGCTCCAACCATATGTCAAGCGTGCATTTGCTTTGCCTTATGTATGTTCCACACATTTCCCATCCCTTGGATAGCTTTGTTTTTAATCCCTTTTTCATCTTAGCCTTTGATCTTCAGTTAATCCAAGAGTCCATATTTCATCTAAGCCATTTTTCAAGGGTTTTAGCACCAAAACTCCATAGGTCCCAAAAATACAACAATTTTGGAGTGGTTCATCATTTTTAACAAAGGCAAAGGTTTAAGGTTCTTGGGGATTTTTCACAAAGATTTTCACTAATCTATACTAATTATAATCTTTATGTTTCTTGTAATATTTTCCTTTGCATTTATTGTTTTAAAAATAGGTATTATGGAGTAGATATTTTGTAGTAGGGATTTGATTGAACCCATGCTATAAACATGTTTTTCTAATGTTTATTTAATGTTATTTAAGTATTTGGATTATTCAATTTGATGTGCCTAATGCTCATACATAAATTTTCCATTTAATTAGGTAATTTATTAATTTTTTTATACAATTAAAATTTTTTATGAAATGATAGATATGCATTAAATTGATACTAATATAATGTGGTAAGAAATACTCATTATTATTTGGGTAACTCTAATTGAATCTTTTATGCTTAATTGACCTTGTATGTTTAGATGGCCTTAGAAATGAAGGCTAGATATATTTGGACTAGAATTGCTATGTCATATACATATGCGTCGTAATTAATTGAGTAGGACTCGGTTAATAATGAAATCATTTATTTAATGTTAATGAGATATAGAAAATCATGTGATTAGGATGTGGAAATTAATTCCTAGGTTTGTTTAATTTGTGTATTGAATCTATTTTTTTTAATTTTAATTTGTCACTCATTTTTTGGTAGTTCAAATAGAAAAGGAAGTAAATATTTATGTGCTTAGTCCTTGTACACTATTTAACAAGTTCATTGTGGGTACGACAACCCCAATCTTAAATATACTTATCCGTTGTACATGGCCCATGTACTTGCAGATTTGCAACAATATGACTAACTATGGTAGTAAAGTTTTGGTATGAAAATTGCTTTATTAGAAATAGCTAATATGTGCTTATAAAAATCCATTTTAACTACATTGGAAATCTTATATCCATATGCATGACCTTTACTAAATAATTGAATTAATTAGGAACTACATAGTTAAAAAGTAAAACTTTTGTCAAAACATGGATAGTACATAAGTATGGAGCCACGTAAAATCATGTGATCAATTTTTAAAAATGTTGAATATCTACTCACAATACTGTATCGTTGCTACTACTCTAGTTGCATTGAAAAGTATTTTGAAATATCTTCTAAATCAACACATCATATATGATCATACAAGAATAACACCATATCTAGTTTGGTTAAATAATATTTAGGTATAAATTAAATTGTTACTTATAGTTTCAATATTCTTACACTTCTAGTTTCAAATTTAGAAAGAAAACTCTAAAATCCACTAAAAATACAAATAAAATAAGTCCAAAACTATTCAAAAACATCACTAAAATGCAAAGATTGAACTCAACTCTTTAGCCCTGAACATGGGTGAAACATCTTTTGAAATCACAAAAAGAAATCATTCAAAAATACATAACTCTATGTGGAAATGGTCAAATCAAATCTATCAAAACACTCAAAAAATGGACATTTTAACCCCAGATCCTGGGTATACTACACTATCCAAACTAATTGGTTTAGGTATTGTAATATTGGATCTAGACAGATTTGTTTGTAATAATAAGGTTTCTCCCTTAGTAGAGTTATGAATATTTTTTATGTCCCAAGTGGAAGTCATAATCTTATAATGGACTCTATATAATAAGGCTACCGTTATAGTTCATGGTAAAAAATTAGTATTATGAGTTTGGATTTGAAGAGTTAATGTTTTTAATAATTGGGGATTTGTAATTGATACCACTATATTTGGAAAGTAGTTAAAGGATATAGGTCCTAAACCTAAACCTGTTTCTACCGTTCCTAATAAGGATTCTTTGAAATTTGTTAATCTAGCATCTCTTAAAACTGCTAGAATTGATGAACTTAACCCTAATTGTGTTAAGGGTCTTAGTCCAATCTGGAATAGGCCTATATGGACATACTTGAATTTTTTTGTCAAAATGCCTTTGTAATGAATCTTTTGAAAGAAGTTGGATTGATTCAAAAGGTAATAATAATTGAAGATCCCTTTCTTCAATTTTAATGATATAATCTGTTTTGAAAAGATTCATCATCTTTGTTTGATAAATTTGATTTTTATTGATCTTTGGAACTTTCCAACGATCAATTGATTTTTCAAAATTTTCAATAGTAACCTCGTTACTATTCGTAATGTAAGACTTATTTTTAGAAGATGATGAAGTTTGGTTTAATAAAGGTGATGATGCTGAAAAGCTTTTATGCGACATGTTTAAGTTAAAACAAAATTTAAATTTAAATTGTAAACAATATGGAAAACTAATCATCAATATAGCATGTATTGCATGGTAAATAAGATTCTTAATAAATAAATTGCAAGAAAGATATAGAATATAAATCATGAAATTTGAGTCATGGAATTATTTTAAATAAATTATACATGAAACATTTAACATTTACTTTCTTGTTCTATCTCTTATAAGAATACTTATGACTTATAACACTTACCCAATTGAGTTGGTCGTTTGCTAAACCACCGGTATTTATAAGGTATTAATGCCATGAACGCCATTACCTCGACTTAAGCAGGACTTACAACCCTTCACCTGGATCTATGCATTACTGCAGTAACCTTACCTCCTCTATTAGAGTGAATAGCTAAGTCATACGTATTAGTACAAGCTAGTACTGAAAGGAGAGATGGATGTTTTGAAAACACAAGGAACAATACTAATGAATATTAACTACTGCATGTATAGTCTAGTTAAATTAATCCTTTGGCTCTAATACCATAACGTCTACCTAGGATCTCGGGTGTTATTAATAGAGGCAATTATAAGATTATAACTTCCACTTGGGACATAAAAAATATTCATAACTCTACTAAGGGAGAAACCTTATTATTACAAATAGATCTATCTAGATCCAATATTACAATACCTAAACCAATTTGTTGGGATAGTGTAGTATACCCAGATAGGTGACTATTAAAAGGAATTTCCTAGCCAACATCTGAAAACAACCAACAGGAAGTAGCTGAACAACACACAGAACTTTCTGAAATAATAAAATATAAAAATGGAAATATTGAAATAGATTCAATAGATCTTCATCAATGAGATACTCTTTGAGTGCCTTAGATTTCTCATCAACAGAATTACCATTCAAAATAAACCCTAGGTCGCCAACCTCTAATTTACTTAGGAAAACAAAATTCAAAGGAGTAGACTATAGTACACAAGTACCCAGACTGGTTTACACTGTTGACTCTGAGATGAACGAATCACCTCAGTTATCACCTATATTTCCTTTATCACCAACTCAATCCCTAGCCCCTAGCCAGGAACCTAGGATTAATGAGTTAAATGTATTAATGGTGGATAGTGAAGAATCTTGGGAAGGGAAAATCATTAGAACAGATTTAAACCTACCACATTATAAAAGAATTAAACATTGGTACTTTAAAACACATTCAGAACATTCTAGGGCTAGCTACTTTAGGAAACATGAACGTTATATTAAAGAACACAATAAAAATATTAAATTTTTTGATTGGTTAGAAATCTATAGGGAAACCAAAGGATTGGACTCCCCATTCGTCCATCAATCAAAACATACAGATCAACCACATAGGTAAATTTGTAGAAACATTACCGGATCACATTATTACCCATACCTAGGATAGCATAGTTAAATCCTCATCCTCATCAATAGTTAGCCCTAAACAGGTTAGCAAATTAACATTAGTTGACTTTGAATCTATCAAAACAGTAGAACCTATTGACCTAGTCAAACCATTAACGGTCTTAATAGGTAACCTACCAGTTACTATTCAGGATCCAAAACCAGAACTAATAGTTAAACCTATAGTTCACATTGACCCTAAACAAGTCAATATTACTGTAGAACCAATAGCCATAGAAACTATAGCTATAGTTCCACAATACAAAATATTCCCTTCAATTAGTGTTTCGGATGTCATAGAATCTGACTTCGATATGATTTTAAGAGATGATGAACCAGTAGAGCCATTAGCTATAGATTTAGTAGTTTTGACTCCACAGATTAAAACCTTTTCAGAAATTGAAACTAACGAAATCACACAAGATGACTTCGATAAGTTTTTAGAAGAAATGGATGATCTAATTAACGAAGTTAATATGATCAAAACAAAAAGGAAGTTACTCATATGGGAAACTCTAGATGGTTCAGTTGAAGCTGAACATCCTCCATTAAGACCCATTACCATCTCTTACCAGGATAGTCAGGTAGAAGCCTTTCCTCTTAAGAACCCTCAAGAGAACCAGGCAGCAAACCTCAAAAACATAGTTACCCAGAATAACTATACAAACATCAGCCTAAATACTTTAGTTAAACAATTAATTAGGATAGATAAAAATCTAAAAATAGATATTCCCTCTACCTCCTATCAAGCAACATATAGGATGATTAAGAACCCTATCTTCAAACCATTCCAAGTCTCCAAACTAGCCCAGGAAGAAATAACATCAAAATTTGAAAAACTTCAAAATTGGAATAATACCCTTAGATCCTAATTAGAAGAACAATTTTCAACCAACATAGGATTAGTTGTTCTTGAGTCACCAGTGACCTTAAAACCAACCCAGAAACCATTACAGGATCTTAGTATTCTTAGCAATCTAGGATCTGATATATCATCTAAGGATAGTTCCCAGGAAACCATTTCTGAACCAACCCCTCACCTTCCAAAATTAACTTGGCAAGAACCTAGCCCAGTTAGGTATCCTCACACCATAGGAACCTAACCTAGTCAGCTTGTCCAGTCTAAATATAACACATCTTCTATCTATGTTTGGAACATTGATGGAATGATTGATCATAAGATATTAAATATCTTACAACAGATGGCCATAGCATCAAATGCTTATAAAACCCAAATAGGTACAACTGATAAAATAGTTGTTGAATTATTAATAGCTGGCTTCTAAGGCCAATTAAAAGGATGGTGGGATCATCATCTTTCAAAACAACAACAGTTGGATATCTACAATGCAATATTGACTGATGAGTGTGGTATACCCATACTTTCTCATCAAGGAGCTCCTATACAGGATGCAATCTCCACATTACTCTTTACCATATCACACCATTTCATGGGGGATTCATCCCACTTAAATGATAAAAATGCTGATCTTCTTTCCAACATAAAATGTAGGAAGATGAGTGATTTTTAAAATTATAAAACTACATTCCTAACTTAAGTTAGGCTAAGAAATAACTCTATTCAACCTTTCTAGAAGGAGAAATTCCTAGCTGGTCTTCCTCCACTCTTAGGTGAGAAAACCAGAAACAAAATACGTCAAACATATGGGAACCACATCATCCTATATGATCAACTAACATACGATCAACTAATTAGTTTTGCTCAAAACCAAACCAGGGTCTTCAAATTTGTCAAGATTTGAAAATCCAAAAACAAATGAAATTGGAACTTAAAGTTTCCAAAAGAGAAATTGGATCATTCTGCAAATAGTTTGATGGCAACCTCTCTATTGATAAAACCTGCGAGGGAACTTGTAGTAAAACTAAATCAAAACCTTATAAGGAATCTCATAAAACTTATAAAAATTTTCAAAATCCAAAAAACCATTCTTTGAGAAAAGAATGAATTTTTATAAAAAAACCATTCTTTGAGAAAGGAATCAAAATATCACAAAAAACCATTTAAAAACTTTAAAGAATTTAAATATTATAAATGTGGCAAGAAAGGTCATACTGCCAATTTCTACAAAATGTCTAAAAAACTTCATGAACTAAAACTTGAAGAAGACACATTTGCAAAAATATCTACCTTAATGGTAGACACACCCTCATCATCTGAGTTTGGACAATGGACAGACGAGGAATCAAATCCCCAGGATAATGAATTTGCAACCAACAATTCAGATTCCTCCAATATTAAAAACATTAATGTATTAACTAAGGAAGAAGATGAACAACTTCAAGCTAAAATCCTTAAATTAAATGATCCATCAATAATCAAATTGTAAGTAGACCACCTAACTACAACTTGGGAAAAATGAACAAAATGGAATTCTGAACTTCCAAATACCAACACAGGCTATTATAACCTCACTGTTGTTCTGGAAAGAAAGAGCAAAACCATTACACTAGAAAGTCAAATTCAAGACTTAAAATTGGAGATCAAAACAATTAAACTGGAACTCCACCAGCTTAAAGAAAAGTTGAAAGAATATGATATTAAGTTTCAACTACTCAATAATGGAGATAAAATATCAAGATATGTAAGTGACTCTAACGAAGATCTTACTCAAAATCCTCAAGAAATTCAAAACTTGAGAAAAATTACCACCAAAAAATATAAATTAAGATAACCTTAATATTCCTGATGATTCAAAACTTGAGACCATTGCTCTATTTGACACAGGAGCCGATCTCAATTGTATTACTCCCTCAATCGTTCCTAGATGGTTTCACAAACCAACTGAAGAACGTCTCAATTCAACCTATAAATCTCGCATGAGTATTATTGGAAAAACTGAGGTATCGATTCTAAAAGGATTATACCTTATTAAAACTCCATTTGTCATAGTATTTGATATAGGTTATTTTGTTATATTAGGTACTCCTTTAATGGATATCATTACCTCATATTCTGTTAAACATGATAGAACTTCTTTCAAAATTGGAAGAGAAGCCTTCAGCTTCCCTTTCGTCGAAAAACCAAAAACCAGGGATCTTAATCTCATTAAAACTTATTCAATCTCCCCAAAGGAGATTTCTATTCTGATAAATCATAGAGAAAATGACATTCTCAACCTCAAAACTAAGGTTCAATCTCATAATGTTGAGAAAAATATTCAAATTCCAGAGATCAAAGACAAAATCTCTAAATTATAGACCTCTTTTGAAAAGGAAGTTTGCTCTGAATTACCCAATGCTTTCTGGGAAAGAAAACAACACATGGTAGATTTACCATATGAATCATCCGTCAATGAAAAGAATATCCCTACAAAAGCAAGGCCTATTCAAATGAATGGTGATCTTGAGCAATTCTATAGAAAGGAGATCGAAGATCTCTTATCTAAGAATTTTATAGCAAAATCCAGATCGCCGTGGAGTTGTGCGGCCTTCTATGTCAATAAATCTGGCGAGATTGAAAGATGAACTCCTCGGCTAGTCATCAACTATAAACCTTTGAACCAAGCCTTAAAATGGATTAGGTACCCTACCCCCAATAAAAAAGACTTGCTACAAAAATTATATTCATCATCCATATTCTTGAAGTTTGATATGAAATTAGGCTCTTGGCAAATCCAAATCAAACCTCAACATCGGTACAAAACTACATTCACTGTTCCATTTGGACAGTTTGAGTGGAACGTTATGCCATTTGGGATCAAAAATGCACCTTCTGAGTTTCAAAGGATCATGAATGACATATTCAATCCTTACTCAGATTTTTGTATTGTGTACGTTGACGATGTACTCATATTCTCAAAAGATGTCAGACAACACATCACACATCTCAAAACTTTCTTCCATATCATCAAGAGAAGTTGATTGGCTCTATCAGCCAATAAAATGACTCTATTTCAAACTAATATTAGGTTTCTTAGACACAATGTATCCAATGGAAGAGTAATTCCAATCAATTGATCCCTCCAGTTTACAACTAAGTTTCCTGATAGGATTATTGACAAAACTCAGATACAAAGATTTCTAGGTAGCTTAAACTACATATTAAGTTTTTGCCCAAATATTATTAGGTTAGCAAAACCTCTACATAATAGGCTTAAGAAAATCCCTGAACCTTGGACAGAAGAACATACAAAAATTGTGCAAAATATTAAAGCACAAGTCCAAAACATTCCCTGTTTACACCTTGCGGATCCCATACTCCCTAAGATAGTAGAAACCGATGCCAGTGATCTTGGCTATGGTGGGATTTTAAAACAAGTCCAGAATGACAACGAGCAGATTGTTCAGTTTGCCTTTGGCCACTAGAATGATTGTCAAAAGAATTATTCCACTGTTAAAAAGGAAGTACTATCCATAGTACTTTATATTTCTAAATTTCAATTAGATTTATTAAATCAAAATTTTTTACTAAGGATTAATTGCAAATCTGCAAAAGAAATTTTATTAAAAGATGTTAGAAACATTGCATCAAAACAAATTTTTGCCAGATGGCAGGCATTATTAAGTATTTTTGATTTTGATATTGAATTTATCAAAGAAGAGAATAATTCATTACCAGATTTTCTAACTAGATAATTTCTCTAAAATAGGTATCAAGATGAGAAAGAAAAAGAAAGGAAAGGAAAAAAGTGAACCTCTAACCCTCACCATTACCAACCTCTCATCGGCTAAACCAATTATGACCTGGTCTTTGGTTACCCATAACCAATCATCATCTTCCAAACAAACCATGGAACAATCATTACCTCAACTAACCCAGAGGATTTAGAATTAAACAATCGCATCCATTAATGGTTGCAAAACATGGATTCTGAGAAAATCAGAACAACATTTCATTGCATCCCCAAAATTGGGGGACCAACTACTTCATCAAATTTGGAAATTATACTTTCCAAATCAAAAATATTTTCTCAAATATCAACTAGAACACTTCTATTCCAGAAAGAGGAATTACATCCTCAACTTATTTTCCTCCCAAAGGAGCAAGGGAAGCATTTCCCAAAAAAAAAAATCATCATCTGAGTATTTTAAGAAACAACCAACTCAGGTGGTTACAATTATCGAGAAAGAATTTTTAACCAAAACCCTTACCTGGCCATCCAAAGCTATTTTGGAAAAGGAATATTTTACAAGCCATCATTATCATAAAAAAATCCTCAATACTATCAGAGTGTTTTGGAAATTACAAGTAGTATGGAATTCAAACATTTCCATTATCCAAAATCAACAGAAGTATAGTTTTCAACTACAAAACTACATAAAATCATATCTCCAACAGATTGGGGCAATGAACTATATAAATAACTGACATTCCCAGTCAGTGCAACTCACTCCATTCCCTATTGTACATCGTACAACTATTGGGATTATCACCAGGCATGGTTTAATGCATTCCTTATTCAAAATAAAGATAACCAACATTCTTGGTTGTTTTTCCTTGTCAATAAATCTATTGATCCAAACTGGTTCCCATCTTGGTTTTTACAATGGTGGAAGCTATTCGGAAACCTTTCATCAATTCTTATATCTCCTGTGAAAGGAAGTTATGAATCTTTCCATTCATATTATAAACCATCCATAAAGGAAGCTAGATTCCCTCCTTTATGTATATTTTGTACACAATTTTACCTCCTTGGGTATGTCAATGGGTCTTATACCCAGAAGCATCAGAGGTAATGACTATCAAACGATCATTTCAAATTAAATGGTGGTTGTCATTTATGATCCCAAAAACACTCTTATTACTGACTATTGAAAAATGGCTAACACAAAAAGGTTACATAGATCACCCGGTGGAGGAAATACAAGCATCTTCACTATTATTGGCATAGAAGGCACACACAAATTCCCTAATTGCTCAAGCAAAAACTCAAGAAGAACTCTTGGACATTATCAAACAACTATCATCTAGACAAACATCCCAGCCCCCAAAAGAAGAGTTACCTGATTCGGATGAAACACAATCACCTGATAAAATAGTATCTCCATCACAAGCTTCAGAAGAGGACTTAATTGATTTAGAGACCTATACTATAGACATGAATTTTTGGACTTCAAAATAGGTCTAGTATTACTTATTAGTAGGCCTGCGAGTCTATTTCTATTTATCATTGTGCCTGTGTGTCCATTACTATTTTTCATTGGACTTGCGTGTCCATTACTATTTATCAATGGGCCTATGAGTCCTTTATTTTTCATTGGCCCATAAAAGGCCCATTATTATTTTTTGAGGATAACTAATTGTTAAAATCAGAAAATGACAAAACCTATAACAGTACCAATAGAGTTATTGTTCATTTACCCAAAAAGTACTCGATATAGTACTGTTCTATTCTCTGTTCGGAATAATGAAGTCACTAATATTCACAATAGTAGTCAAGATTCCTACAGTATCAAGTGGCAGACCAAGTATTGTTCAATGAATAGTAAAAGCATATCCACAGTACCATCACTCGGTTATTTAAGAAGAACGAGATCAGAAGGAAAGTGTTCCACTTTTTTGAGTTTTCTCTCTAGCCTTGAATACTCTCTACTCTTTGATTCTGTTTAATTCATAACCTTGTTTAGTTTAATTTTTTATAAGTAAGTTTCTTTAATTGTTTTTTAGTTTTTTATTTTATTGTTAGAAGTTTATTTTATTTTGTATTTTATTTGTAATATTAATATGGCTGGCTAAGCTGCCTAATTATCAATATAATATGTATGTTTATTAAGCATGTGTTCTTAGCCTAAGTATGATTGCCTCTATTAATAACACCCCAGATCCTAGGTAGACATTATGGTTTAGGTATTCAATCAAGAACACAGGAAGGAAAAGTAAGAAGCTTTTTGAAATTTTCTTTTCATTAATGAATATTCATTCTTGCCTCCGAATTAAATAGTTGCTCTTTTTTATAAGTAAAAAACCCTAATAGAAAAACCCTAGATGAAATGGGTCTAATAGGCTTAATTCATTATGGATTGGGCCTAATCCATCCTTAAAGAGTAAAGGACTAAAAAAACTTACGATAAATAAGACATAAAAAGCCCACAATTCACTAAAATAAGAATTGCTAAACAACAAGGCTCATAATTAACTAAAACAAAAATTCCTTCTTAAAGTAACCCTTGCACCCATATTGATCTTCCAAACCTATCCCTAGTCATTGGACTGCCAATTCCTTGCAAAAGATCTTGAGAATATTTGGAAACATTAACTTGATCAGCACCTCAATCTCCATTATTCCTCTATTCTTTGAAAAGATTCATCCTAGAATCTTAGCTCTATAAGTAGGTCGATTTGGTATAACGGATCCATTTGTGAAATTTATTTGATTTCCAATTTCTCTTAAAGGAAGTTATCCATGTAGAATCTCTTTAGGAAGTTGATCCTCAAAGTTCTACAATATAGATACAACGACACTAGGTAAAGTGGAGTTAAGATCATTAGTAGAAAGATAAACATCGTTATACATAAGTATAAGTAATTATTGCCTTGCCATCATTGCACTCTTAATCTCTTTTTTTTTTGCAAATGCACTCATTCTTTTATTTTTCTCTCCTTTGTGCTCAATTTCTTCTCTCTTTTTTTCTTACTTTTCCCTCCATTATGCTCACTTTTCTCTCCATTATTCTCCCTTTTCTTTACACTATTTTTGCTCTCTATTTTTTACCACCCAAAGCTCATGCTAACCACCTTTGTGTTCTTAGCAAAATCAAAGAATCCAACTAATCTCAAGAAGTAACCATTTTCTTGGTGACAATCTCAAAATTCAGAATTCTAAAAGAACTAAATGGCAAAGTATGACAAAAGGAAAGTCCAAAGATGACTCTAAAGAAAGAAATTCCAAAGAGGATTCTAAAGAAAGACTCTTAACCAATGAGGACTCTAAAGAAAGACTCTTGACCAAGGAGGACTCTAAAGAAAGACTCTTGACCAAGGAGGACTCTAAAGAAATAATCTTGACCAAAGAGGACTCTAAAGAAAGAATCTTGACCAAAGAGGACTCTAAATAAAGACTTTTAACCAAAGTGGACTCTAAAGAAAGAATCTTGAACAAAGAGGACTCCAAAGAAACAATCTTGACCAAAGAGAATTCTAAAGAAAAACTCTTGAATGAAATAGGACTCTAAAGAAAGACTCTTGAAAAAGATAAATCTAAAGGAAGACTCTTGATCTAATATGATTCCCTTTTTTTTAAAATCCATCTTGGGTAGCAAGAAAAAAATAAAGGAAAACCAATTCAACAAGAACAAGAAAACAAAGCAAGGAAACAAGAATTAGATTCTTGAACAATCTACTACTTGTTCTTCTTTTTTCTCTGTTTTCTCTTTATTTTTTATTTTTTTTATTTTTACTGATGCTTCTGCTTCTTTGAATGTAAAATTCACAAAAAAAATTTGCAACCGTAATGAACAAGAATAGAAAACAAAGCAAAAAGCTATGACAAATCTTTGACCCCTCGGTTAGTGGTTTAAACGGTGGAATTTGAACTCAAAAATTGAAATAATATATGGAAAGCCAAATATTTCTTGTATGAATCGAAATGAGCTTTGATTATAATAGTTATTTTGTTACCCGAGTAAAAAGTTACGGCCATTTAAAGTTGCAACTACATTTTATCAATTTGTTTTTGAAACTGAACAGTAGCCCTCTTCTTTTTTATGAAGAATAAAGATAGACTGAACACAAAAATAAAAAACAAAGAAAAGATACGAAGAATTCAAAGAAAACTATGTAACAAAATCTAAATACAAAAATAATGACAACCAAATTGAAAGAAAACACAAGACTTAAGGACAAATTTTGTTTTTCTTATTTGTGACTGAAGAATGTAGAAAAAAATCAAGAACACAGAAAATAATCAAAGGATTATTTTTTTGAAATATAAAATTCAAAAAAAATATAGATGAAGATAGATGACATGTTTTCCACAACCAAGGTTCTGATACCAAATTATGCGGACCCTTTAGGCGAATAACTTAGGAACCCATAAACTCAAAGGAATAGAAACGATTGATTTTCTTAGAATATGATGAAGATGATCAGGCTAAAACCTAAAGGAAACAAAGTCCTGAAAACCCAAACCTTGAGACTTCATAAAGAATGATCACTTCCTTTGATAAG
Organism: Hippophae rhamnoides; assembly: GCA_033030585.1. Classification (NCBI taxonomy): domain Eukaryota; kingdom Viridiplantae; phylum Streptophyta; class Magnoliopsida; order Rosales; family Elaeagnaceae; genus Hippophae; species Hippophae rhamnoides. Next base: position 40,980,054 of record CM065438.1, on the reverse strand, counting down.
TCAGATTCAAGTATTCAATCAAGAACCCGAGAAGGAAAAGTAAGAAGATTTCTGAAATTTTCTTTTCATTAATGAATATGTTCTTTCCTCCAAATTACATAGTTGCTCTTTTTTATAAGAAAGAAACCCTAATAGAAAAACCTAGATGAAATGAGCCCAATGGGCCTATTTAGTTGTGGATTGGGCCTAATCCATCCTTAAAGATTAAAAGACTATAAAGAATTATGATAAATAAGACATAAAAATTCCCACAATTCAGTAAAACAAAAATTGGTAAACATAAAAGGCCCAAAATTAACTAAAACAAAAATTCCTTCCTAAAGTAACCATTACACCCAACTTGATCTTTCAAACTTATCCCTAGTCATTGAAGCGCCAATTCCTTGCAAAATATCTTGAGACTATTTGGAAACATAAACTTGATCAATACTTGGAAACAACAACTTGATCAGCACCTCAATCTCTATTACAAATATTATAAATATTCTCAAGATCCTACAAATATTCTCAAGATCGTAGAAAAATTCTCAAGATCCTACACAAGAGATATATTTTTAATATCAAATTGGATGCAAGGATTAATTTAGGAAGCAATTTTTTTTAGTTAATTATGTGCCTTTTATGTTTATCTATTTTGTTTTAGTTAATTGTGGGCTTTTTGATGTTTTATTATTATAAGTCTTTTTTTGCTTTTTATTTTTTAAGAATGGATTAAAACCAATCCACCAATAAATAAGCCCATTAGTCTTTTGTATCATGAATTGGCCCCTTGGGTTTTCTTAAGGGAGAGGAGTGGCGCCTATGGTTTTCTTTAGGGAAGTGGCATCTAGGATTTTTATGGCTTATAATAAAATAGTAGCCATGTAAAAAAGAGCAGACCATATCAAAGTGAGTAATCATCCTTTGTGGCATCTCAAGATTGGAGTTTTAAGGACTTTATTTCTTTAGGGTTCTAATCTAATCACCTTTAACTCATTCTTAGCAATTCAATCGTTCTTATTCCTTAGAGTTCATTAGTTCCTAGGGTTATTTGCCTAGAAGGTCCACATCAATTGGTTTCAGAGCCTTGGTTGCTAAAAATAGGTTATCTATCTTCATCTATCTTTGTTTTGAATTCTAGATTTAAAAAAAAGGAAATTTCGTCCTTTGATTGTTTTCTATTTTCTTAATTCACAAAAATATTTCTTCAAGTCTTGTGTTTTTTTTCAATTTTGTTGTCGTTGATTTCATCTTTAGATTTCATTTCGTAGTTTTCTTCAAATTATTTGTATCTTTTTCTTTTTCTTTATTTATGTGTTCAATCTATCTTTGTTCTTAAAAAAATAATAGAGCTGTTGCGTTCACAGTTTCAAAAAGAAAAAGAAATTTGACAAATTGGCATTGCAACTTTAAACGGCCATAAATTTTGACTCGAGTAACGAAATGACTATTATAATATATCACTGTTTACAAACTAACCAAGGGGTTAAAGTTTTGTTGCATCCTTTTGTGTTGTTTTCTGTTTTTGTTCTTTAGGGTTTCGAATTTATTTTTTGTTCAACAGTAGTAGCAATAAAAGAGAAAAGAAGAAGAAAACGAGAAAAATGTAGTAGATTGTTCAAGAATCTAATTCTTGTTTTCTTGGTGAGTTTTCTTGTTTTTGTTGAAATTGGTTTTCCCTTTATTTTGTTCTTGCTACCTAAGACTAATTTTAGAAAAACAGAATCATAGTTGATATGGATTCTTTCTTTGGAGGCCTCTTTGGACTTCTTTTTGTCATACTTTGCCATTAAGTTTTTAGAATTTAGAATTTTGAGATTGTGACCAATAAGACTGTTACTTCTTGAGATTAGTTGGATTTTTTGATTTTATTAAGAACACAAAGGAGGTTGGCGTGAGCTTTGAGAAGTAAAAGAAAAAAAGAAGCAAAAATAGTGTAAAAAACAATCTTATTTGAGATCAAACATGTGAGGGAGTGCATGAGTTATCTCATTTTATTTTACAAGTTGACAACATGAGTAATGAAGGAAGAGAACCATAAGAGGTTGACTTAAAATTCTTCATCAAATCTGTTCATGACCAATTTAAGAGAATGAATGCAAGATTGGATGATTTATAATCCTCTTCTGATTTTGAATCACATAGAAGAAGACATTGAAGACATGAGTTTGGGGAAGAATAAGTTGATTCCAATGTGGAGGAGAGAACAAGTTATAGATTGGGCAAAAAGACTAACTCCAAAGAAGATAGAAATATAGGCAGTATAAATATGGCAATTATGCCTTTTCAAGGAAAGAATGATCCTAAGGATTTTCATAATTACTCCAAGGAGAAGAAAGTAAAGCTAGCAGTCGTAGAATTTACAGATTATGCTGGTTTATGGTGGGATAAATTGGTGGTCAAATAGGTGAAGGAATGGTGAGAGACCTATTCGGTCATAGGATGAGATGAAATTGGTGATGCGTAAAAGGTTCATACCTAGCCATTACTAAATAGACTTATATAGAAATTTGCAAGGGTTGATTCAAGGTTCCATGAGTGTAGAGGATTATTATAAGGAAATGAAGTCGCTATAATTAGAGCAAACATAGAGGAAGATAGAGAAGCAACAATGGCTAGATTCATTATTATGTTAAACAAGGAAATTGTTGCTATGATTGAATTGCATTATGTAGAGATGGAAGAAATACTACACAAAACCATTAAAATGGAGAAGCAAATCAAGTCCAAAAGGTTTAGATCTAGTTCGTCCTCTAGTTATTTTTAGAAACAAACTTGGAAAGATAATAAAGCTACCTTTAGAACAAAAGATGATACAAAGTCAAACAATTCAGTTGCTGTTGCTAAAGGTAAACCTAAAACTAAAACTCTTACTAAGTCACATGATATTAAGTGTTTTAGGTACCAAGGACTTGGATATATTACATCTAAATTCCCAAACAAAAGGGTTATGGTTGTATGGGTAGATGGAGAAATAGAAAATGCTAGTTCAAGTGATGATGAAATACCACAATTAGAGGATTGGAAGTACCTTTTCATTGGAAATTACTTGTCACAAGGAGAGCTCTGAATATATAGCCTTAGAATGAAAGAGATGAGGAGCAATGTGATCATATTTTCACACAAGATGCCATGTGAAGGATAAGGTATGCACGGTTATTATTGATAGTGGGAGGTGCACTAATGTTACTAGTATTTTGTTGGTAGAAAAGTTGAATTTAAAGTGGCAAAAGTATCTCAAACAGTACAAGCTACAATGGCTGAATGATTGTGGAGAATTGAATGTTAACAAGCAAGTTTGGGTTCCTTTTTCAATTGAAAAGTATGAGGATAAGGTTCTTTATGATGTGGCACTAATGTATGCTGCTCATATTTTGCATGGCCAACTATGGAAATTTGATAGAAGGGTGTCGCATGATGGTTACAAAAATTGCTATTCTTTTGAAATGAAGAACCAAAAAGTTGTATTAGGCCATCTCAAATCTTTGTAAGCTCATACGGCCCAAATTAGGATAGTAGGAGAGAGCAAGAAGTGGGAAAAAAGTGTAAGCAGGAGGAAAATAAAAAGAGAGCAAGTGAGCACAAAGGAGAGAAAAGTGAGTACAAAAGAGAGAAAAGTGAGCACAAATGAGAAAAAATGGAGTACTAAGGAGAGAAAAGTGAGCAAATTGGAGAGAAAAATTAAGAAATGAGTGTAATTGTTGAAAAAATGAGGTTAAGAGTGCAATGATAATGAGACAATGAGTACTTGTACTTATGTACAAGGATGTTTATCTTTCTATTAACGATCTTAATTCATCTTTGCCTATTGTTGTTATGTCTTCAATGCAGGACTTTTAGAAAATATTTCATAAAGAGATTCCCCATGGATTACCAAATCGGCCCACTTACAAAGCTAAGATTCGAGGACCAATCTTTTCGAAGAGGAGGGGAATAATGGAGATTGTGGTGTTGACCAAGTTGATACTTACAAATATTCTAAAGATTCTCAAGATCCTACAAATATTCTCACGATCTTACAAATATCCTCAAGATCCTACAAATTTTCTCAAGATCCTACACAAGAGATATACTTGTAATATCAAATTGGATGCAAGATTTAAGTTAGGAAGAAATTTTTTTATTCTAGTTAATTATGAGCATTTTATGTTTAGCTATTTTTGTTTTAGTTAATTGAGGGATTTTTAATGTTTTATTATCATGTCTTTTTTTGGCTTTTATTTTTTAAGAATGGATTAAGCCCAATCCATAAATAAATAAGCCCTTAGTCTTTTGTATCTTGAATTGGCACCTAGGGTTTTCTTAGGGGATAGAAGTGGTGTCTAGGGTTTTTACCTAGTTATACTTTAATTTAGAATTTCTATCTTCTTCCACTTCTTCTCTCTTTCCTTTTCCCCTCTTATCTCTTTTTTGTCTTCTTTATTGTAAGATAATTTCATACCAAGCTTCTTAGAGACTTTTGCACTAGCAAGATATGTATAAACAAAGAAAATTTATCTAAAATGATATATGGGTTTAACATATCTTCACGTATGCCCTTGAGGTTTGCAAAAGTTGCTATAATTTTTCTAGACTTTATGGTAAATACCATCGATATCCCTAAGTCAAATGGTGTTAAATTTTCCATCCATATTATGTGGATATCCTTAAACCTATAGCTCTGATACCAAAATTATAGGCTAATTGTTTAACGCTAATTGTTAATTCCTATAATTCCTATTTATTGTAATTCCTATATATTATTGATTAAAGATAATTATTTAACTTTCTTAACACAACATTGTGTTATTTCTAAATTCATATTCTTATTTATCAGTATTATAACTTGATATAAGAAAATATTTAAACATTTAGAATCCTTAATTGTCTTAAAAGTTATAATTATTATATTTGAATTAATGGACCCATCACGGCCTTCTCTTCTGTTATTCTTCTTTTGTTACACTAGTTATGCCTCGATTTTGCTTAAACCATCAATACCCTCATGGTAATTATAAGCCTTCTGCATCTGTATATAAATGATGTCTAATTTATATTTACTAGAAAAGAGTGAATGTGTTCCATTTTATTCATAATATAATAATTATTACAATTCTAAGGCCAACTAAGAACCTTGAAGAGATTCTTAACTGCTTATAATTACTAGGTACATAATTGTTGGTTGGGGTTTCTGGATAGAGAGGGTGCTATGCTAGAAGCTATCTGTTTTCTTAGCTATATGCTCTACTTTTTTCTGTGTTATGAAATGAAAATAAGTGTTTCTTTTATAGCACAAGGAATCCCTATTAATAGGATGGAAATTACTATTTTATCCTTACTTTAATAATTCATCTACTTTACTTCTTTTTGGTTTATCAATTTTAGCCATTGTTTTTACTTGGCATATGCTGCCGACTAAACATGTGGATACTACAACTTTAATTTTCTTTGTCTTCTTCTACATATAGTTTTTTTGCTTTATTCTTAATTATCTTTCTTATCATTTTCTACTAACAGTCCATTGGAGGACTTTAATGATGATGCATATTTATCTTCTCTATCCTTGATGCAGTAAATGCATCTATGATCTTTGGTGGCTTTTCTGGCATAGAAGAAAAATGCCTTGTTTCTTGACCAATTTTTAGGTTGTTAATGTTAAAATTTGTCTTAAATTTGGTGATTTTTTCACCATCATTTTCTGTGAGAGCCATGATACTTTGAGAATTGGGGATGAATTTACTGGTTGAGTAATCTACTTTGATCTTAGTAGAATTATCAATTTTCCTAAGTTCATTGTAAATTTGGCCTAACATTTGACCTCTTAATACACAGAGTTTATGTGTGTTGAATTTTTGGAAGCATCATTGGTTTAGGAACTTTTCTATTTGTGTTGAAAATCCCTATCTTGATAAAGTGATAGGGATTGATCCATCCTTCCTTATTCCAATCCATTAGTGAACTAAAAAAATCTGAGACAAACAAGCTTGTCACTTGCTCTTATCTTCTTTCTAAAGTTTTTGATTACTTTTTTTTTGAAATTTTTTGGAAAATAATTTAATTCACTTAAATGAATTCTTGGATATGTGTTTTCTATTAGTCCTAAATGGAAAGCTTTGTAAAAAATATTGGATCAACTCCTAAAATGTTGAAATTACTCCTGGTAGGAAATTCATTTTTTTTTGTAGCATAGAACTTCATATCTTATATTTGTTCTTGAGTAGATTTTTTGGTTAAGTTGTAGAGACTCAAGCATTGTTGTTTATTAAGATTTCTATATTAGTCCTTTTCATCTTCGATGACTAATGAATTTATGGGGATGTTTCTCTAAATAGCATTGGATGCCTTACTATCTTTGATGTTTTTGCCATTGGACTTCCAAGGACTAGTAAGGTTTGGTTTTGTAGTAATGGTACTAGACCTTGATGGTTGGGACTGATAAATCTATTTCTTTAATTGCCTTTCCACCTTAATTACCATGTGTACCATGTCCTCCATCTCCACAAAATGACAAAGTTCCACAATGTTGGCAATGTCTGGATTCAACCCACTAAGAAACCTAGCCATTGTGGCCTCTCTATCTTCCTCGACATTAGCTCTTACCCTCGCCACTTCCATTTCCTTATACTACTCATCAACAGACTTATATCCTTGAGTCAATCTTTGTAGGTGTTGGTGTAACTCTTTATAGTAGTAGCTAGGGACATACCTCTTCCTTATGATGGCCTTCATATCCTCACAAATATCTATAGGCCTTTCATGGTTTCTCCTCCTACTAATGACCAATAGATCCCACCAATTTAATGCATAGTCAGAAAACTCAATGACAACGATTTTTACTTTTTTCTCCATAGAGTAGTTGTGGCACTCAAAAATGTGATCCACCTTCTTCTCCCATTCCAAATACTACTTTGGGTCATTCTTTCCTTAGAATTTTAGTATCTTTATTTCTATACTACTTGTATCTCTATTAACTCCATCTTGGACCCTAGGTAGGGGTCTCCACATACCTCCCTCACCATTTCTTCCTCCTCTAGGCATTATTCCTTCTTATTCCTCCAATTCTTCTTCCCAATCTTCTTCCTCTATAACATCCTCAACATGAGCTTGCCTATTAACCATCCTAACATTGGGTAGAGGTGTTTCTGGTTGTAAAGCTCTCATCATGAACATCATATTCGGTCTTTCTCTAGGACTACCCCTGTTGGATATTTCTTTTTTCATTACTACAAAACAAGAGCTTAGTGTAATAAAATAGAACTAATGAAAATTCACTCAATACCTCTCGTGTTTAGCTCTCCAATTGATCACTCAAACCCTCTTAGCTCCTAATCAAAGCAAAAAAATCCAGAAATTCCAAAATATTTGTAGAATTATCGAACACCCAAAAATGTAGTTCACAATATCCTACGTGTTCAAGTACAAAGGAAACTAACATAAAGTGTTTAGGATCCTAGACTATAATAGTTAAGCACAAGGGAAATCAAAAGATTAACAATATTGGAAGAACAAAAATTTCATCAAAGAATTCAACACACAATTGGGAATTTATAATAATAGGCTAAAATTCTTGGAACTATGAGTTCAAACACTAACTAGAAATTAGTATATGTAATTTGGCCTTTTTTCTTTGTCTTTCTTTCTTTCTTTCTTTTTTGAATAAAATTTGGCCACCCCTTTTCTATTTTTTTGGAACAAATATGCTAATTTCAAAAGTAAATTAATACAACACCTTCAATATTATTTAGAGAAATTTTTACAATATGTAAAATAACACATAAATTATGACACAAAGGGGAAATGGAATTTCTGTAGGAACGACCATAGAAATACCAAAAACCATCCAAAAACTATAGAAAATATTAGATACTATAGAATATGCAAGCAAAAATGTAGAATAGTTTTAGACACAACAGAATATGTAGGGAAAATGCAAAAAAACATGGAAACAAAGAAGAACCATATTTTTAGGGTTTGGAAACAAAATTTTAGCAAGAACACAACACATGGATTTTTTTTTCTTTTTTGTATGTATTAGAAACAAAACAATACAAGAACAAGAACAAAAATAAAGGATATGAATTTAAAAATTAGCACCTAAAGCTCTGATTCCAAATGATATGAACCAAAGGGTTAGGACCTAGCTAATTTTCAGATTACATAACAAAGGGGTTCTCCACAAAAAAATAGATATGACTCACCATTAAATTGAAGAGAAAGACGTCATAAGGAGGTGCTACCTCCTTCATAAGTCAAGAATAAATGACACCCTAACAAGTATGGATATTACCCACTACAAATGCTTAGATGCTAAGAAAATGCCACAAAGGATGCCAATACCTTTATAAGTTTCTTAAAGAGGAACAAAGAGCATGAATGAGCTCTCAAATATTTGAAAAAAATCAAATTTCATTAAGAAAAATACAGCCTCTGTAGATGTACTACTTTTAATTATTTATAAGATACAAATAAACCCTAAAATCTATTATTACATCACAGCCCTTGTGCTCATCCAAGGTTTTAAAATAAAAAACAACCAAAAAGTAAAAAATGGTGGCGCATCACATGGAGTAAAAATGAGGTAGTTGAGTACAAAGCAATCCCAAGAAAATATCACATTTTAACCCTTGATTTCATCCAAGGGCTAAAAAGAAAGCTTCCCAAAATCAGTCCAAATGGCATAGCAAAAATGAGGCAATGGATTACAAAGGAATCTTAAGAAAATATTATATCTTAACCCTTGATTTCATACAAAGGCTGAAAAGAAAGCTACCCAAAATCTGTCCAAATGGTACAAAAATATGCCTAGTTTTGTTATGCCAATTTTTCCCCAATTTCAATAGTAGGATTGTACCAATCCTTGCACTCTCATTTTGGGTCCCTTTGGTTATGCATGACCTCTTGAATGATCATGTTTAAAGCCTCTTCGAGTTGTGCCCTCTTAGACCTTGTGATTGGTTAACTTGAATTTGTATGGCTCCATGATTCTGATTAGTGCTCCTATACTACTCATCAAGAAAATTTCTCTACATATGCAAGAAAATATAATTTTCCTATATATGGGCAAAAAAGTTGTCTGGTATAACCAATCATAAAAATTGGCACAGAGATCGAACAAAATTGGAATTTTTGGAAATAAGTGCGAAAAGGCTATAAAAAGTGTTCTCGTAACTCCTGAATGAATGGAAATATGAATACAAAAAAAATGCAAAACTTTCGATTATGTGTGAAAAAGTTACAAAAAGTGCTTCGACATCACCCATCATTGAAATTACACAATCAATGCAACAAAATGCCATTTTCAATTATATGTGTAAAAGAGGTTCAAAACGTGCTTCGGTACCACCTATCATGAAAGTGGATATATGGATGCAACAAATTGTGCTTTTTATGTATTCTTGAGAAAAGGCTGGTCTCATAACATATGAATGAATGGAAATACGGATACAAAAAATGTACAACTTTCAGTTATGTGTAAAAATGTTGCAAAAAGTGCTTCAACATCACCCGTAATGGAAATTTCACAATCAATTCAACAAAATGTCATTTTCGATTATATGTACCAAAAAGGTTCAAACATGCTATGGTACCACCTATCACGAAAGTCATTGTGTGTAGCAAAAAATTGCAATTGTTTGGTATACGTGAGAAAATATTGCGAAAAAGAGCTACATTGCCACCATTCCATAAAATTGTGCTACATATGCTACATAATTTCTAATGGAGATTGAGGTGCAAACCAATTTTATGTTTACATATATTATAAAGATTCTCAAGATCCTACAAATATTTTCAAGTTCCTAAACGAGGGATAGATTTGGAATAATAAATTGGATGCAAGGGTTGCTTTAGGAAATAAATTTTGTTTTAATTAATTGTGGGCCTTTTATATCTAGAAATTTTTTTAGTTAATTATGGGATTTTTATTTTAAGTCTTAGTCTTTCATTTAATTGTGGGCCTTTTATGTTTAGGAATTTTTATTTTAGTGAATTGTGGGATTTTTAAGGTTGGATTAGGCCCAATTCAAAACTATATAGACTCGTAAGGACCATTCCATCTAGGGTTTTTTTTTATTTTAGGGTCTCTTGCTTAGTAATAAGAAGAGCTATGAAATTTAGAGGCAAGGACAAATATACATTAAGGAAATCAAAATTTTAGAAAGCTTCATACATTGCCTTATTTTGATTTTGATTGAATACTTAAAGGGATTGACCATCCTTTATGGCATCTCAAGTTTTGAGTTTTAAGGAATTTTTTTAGGGTTCTAATATGATCATCTGCAACACATTCTGAGCAAATGAATCGTTTCTATTTTTTTGAGTTCGAGGATTACTAGGGTGTTCAACAACGCATCAATTTCCTTTATGGATATATGTGCGATAATGTTGGAAAAGTGCTCCAATACTACTACCTATCAATAAAATTTCACTATGGTTGCAAGAAAATATAATTTTTATGTATATACATAAAAAGTTGTCCAGTACATCCAGTCCTAAAAGTTGCCCCACAGATCCCACCAAATTGCAATTTTGGGTATAAGTGTGAAAAACTTATAAAGAATGGTCTCGTAACACATGAATGAATGGAAATACAAATACAATAAGATGCACAATTCTCGGTTATATGTCAAAAAGTTACAAAATGTGGTCTGACATCACCAGTCATGAAAATTGCACAATAAATGGAACAAAGTACTATTTTTTATTACATCTATCAAAGAGGTTTAAAACGTGCTCCTGTACTACCTGTCAAAAAAGTTGATCTATGGATACTGATGAGCAGAATCGGGATTGCCAAAAACTTTTATGCTATCCCCAGCAACGACGCCAAAAACTTGATGCCATCCCCGGCAACGGCGCCAAAAACTTGATGGGCAAAAACCGGCATCACCGATTTTGCCAATACTTTGGTTTTATATTTATAAAACTCTCGCAAGTGCACGAATCATTTCGTAGAAAATGATAAGTATACTCCCAACGTCGATCTAAGGAAGGAATGTATGTGTTTTTTAATTTATTATTCAAACTTTTAAAAACGAAATTAAATCCTAAACATCCTGTCACTATATTTTGGGTTTTTTGTGTTTTAATCTACTTACATAAAAATAAACATAGATTCAATAAACATTTATGCAAATTTTATCTTTTATAAATAATGGAGTATTTATGGATATAGTAACTAAGTTAATTATGCTTGCTCATATTATTTAGGTTATTAAAGATATGAATTGATATTTATTGATTCTCCCTTTTTTTGTATGAATACCACCTTTGGTGGGGTTAGATATTCTTTGTTAACTAAACAAATCAATTAACACCTATGGATGGGGTTGATAACTAATTTGGTTAATTAAATTAATTCCTTTTTCTAAGAGATTGAAAATGAACCATTTAAATGCCACCTTTGGTGGGGTTAGACAGTTTAAACTTTATTCAAGGTGTCCAAATTAAACCTAAGAATTTAGTTATCCGAGTACTAACTTTCAAGTTTTAAAACTACTACTGAAAACATGTTGTCAATACATTTTCAGATAATAATTCTTATAAAAACTTTTGAAATAGAGCTTCACTCTAACTACCGGGCGATTGTACCAACAAATAAAAGAGCACTACTCTAAATCAGACCGGATAACTAAACCTTAAAATCTAATTTTCAGATTTAAGTTTGTAATGAAAAATAATATATTTCTCTCTAACATTCTTAATATAAAATCTTGAATAAAAATAAAATCAATTCATTTTAGAGATTTTTACCTATTTAATATTTCGCAAGCATAACAACGTTATTATAAATAAACCTTACAGTACTTCGATGCCATTCCCGTTGTTAGAAAACCTCCAAACGGAATTTGCACTCCCATTTATTGAATAAAAAAGCTAATAAATTACAAAAACATAACTAGTTCTTTCCAAAGAGGGAAGAACTCTAAAACTAAGAGAAACTAGCTAAAACATAAGAAAAACTAAAAAAAAACTAAAAACTAAGAAATGAAGAGAAAGAAAGAAGAGAGAAGTGTGTTTTGAGGTGTGTTATGAAGTGAATTTGCACTCCCATTCATTGATGACGTCAGCCTGACCTCCAGGGGAGGCTGCACGTGAAAAATGGGGCGAAATGGCATCGACGCGCGCGGAGGGCAGCTGGGGTGCGCACAGGTGCGTGCGGATCTGGAGGAAGGCGCGCGCATCTGCGCGCGGACGTGGACCATACTGCGGGCGCGGCTGATCGCTGGCGCGCTCGGGGTGGGTTGCTCCGGGCGCGATTTTTTCCTTTTTGACATTTTTGACCTTTTCGACCCATTTTGTCCAGTTTTTCCATATTTGTTGACCTTTCCCCATTTATTTATTAATATATTTGTGATGTATTGCTTCCAGTATTCCTTTTTGAGTCTTTAAGTGACGTTTTTAAGCGAAAATACCTGAAAAACAATAAAAATACCCGTGATTCCGAAAAAGACAAATTTATATAAATATATGATAAAACATATAAATATATATATTTTGAATCAATTAATGTGCATAAAATCATGGTAATTTTAGTGCTTTTTGAGCACTCATCACAACCCCCAACCAGCTTCTTGCTAGTCCCTTAGCAAGAGAAGTGATAAAAACTAAAAATTAAATTATCCTAAATCACTTCCGTGGATTGACACGGTTGCATTTAGCCTATGCAACAAGCCTTTAAACCCCTAAGTTTCCCTAGTGGACGAGTTTGAGTCTCGTGAGGGTTTTCAGTAATGATACGCACAAACATTGAACTAAATTTAAAAATAAAAACAATCAAATCAAAAACTAAAATTACAACAAAATCAAAAATTAATTTAAGAATAAAAGAAAACAAAATATCACAAAAATGTCTCATACTTTTTTAATCTCTTTTAAGATCATAATTAAAATCTCAAGCATAAGTTATTTTAATCTCTTTAAACAATCATGATTTTATTATAATAATTAGTCGAAAATCATTTTCATATTTCCTATCAAAAATGTATCAATTTAATTTTACCCAATTTCAGTGTCATGAATCAGAATTCGCTTCAACTCTATTCCTCACAAGTCAATACTCTCAAAACACTGAATCCTATGGGTTCAAACACTCATACTATTTTATATGCGAAAGAGTTGATATATAGAAATGAACTAATATGTTCTCATATGTATAAAGAATAAAGGCTCAAAGTGTTATTTTAGCATTGATCTCATGAAAGGAATCAAATGTATAAATTATAAAGATATCATATATAAAAATTATTTTCATGCATAAATCAAACTCATTAAGAAAGAATTTCAAGATATATGCCTTTTACAAATGAAGAGAGTGCAATGACTTTTTAGGGAATTATTTCCTATATCCTTCTTTTATAATTAGCCTTTACTCACAACTTTGTAGGCAATGTGGGTTATAGTATGTAGATTATACTATATATTCTTTATCTCTCTATTTTTTTCTGAAGATATTTCTCAATATATGTATTTTAGAGAGTCAACCCATGTACAGATTGTACATTTTTTTTTGTATTTTGGTGAGTGGTTAATTTTGTGGCTTTTCTGTTTGATCTTGGTTTAGGTAACCCCATATATGTCTTTTTTTTGTAGCAGTCATGCATGAACGAGATATAAGCATATACTATCAATTTCTACTCAAATCATTTAATCTAAGCAATAATAATAAAAAATATATGATACTCTATTAAGATGAGAAAAAAATTCATACATTCAATACTAATATCTATAGAGATCATCTAAAAATTTGAAGAAATAAGAAATGTGTTTGCAGTAGAAAAAATATATATTTCACTCTAAATAAAGGAAATTAGGCTCAAATTATATCTCACAAAGGTAGTCTCCACTAAAAAAATTCATAAACACCGATTTTAGGTTTAATATAATTTCTACATCTTATCAAGAAATACTAGTTATGACAAAAACTAACTAATTATCAAAAATAATTACAAAATATTTCATGATATGTTTTCAAAAATTAATCTAACAGTACAAAAGACTTAACTATTTACTTAAATTTGATTTAAAGAAATGATAATTTTTGTGAGAAATTTTTTTTTTCAAAAATTACTAAATCACACAAAATAGAAATAAAACCAAACACACAAAAAATGAAAAAGTATATTTTTTATTTTTTTATTTTTTTATTTTTTTTATTTTTAAATTGTTAAAACTTTTTTTTAATTAAGCATGGTAACTTTTCACCACCCCCAACCTAGAACTTACATTGTCCTCAATGTAACAACTGTAAATTAAAGATAAAGAGAAAAGAGAAGAAAGATTACCTATTTCTTGAGAAAGTGCAAGTAGTAATGGAAAATGCAGGTGCATCCATCATATTCATCATTAAAGTGTATACAGAAAGATCGCTGTGAACTTCTAACATCTCAATAAATATTTTTAGTTTTAACAATTTAAAAATTATTCACATGTAATTAAAATGAAATAAACAATAAAATTAAGTAAATAAAAGAAATAAAAGAAAATTACCTAAAATGATGGGTTGCCTCCCATCCAGTGCTTAGTTTAACGTCTTAGCAAGACGTAACTTGGGGATTGCATTTTAAGTAAACTCAATGTCCCCTCATCATTGAGTCAATCAAACCTTCAGGTAAGACAAGGTTGTCTACCAAAGAGGGAAGAACTCTAAAACTAAGAGAAACTAGCTAAAACATAAGAAAAACTTAAAAAACTAAAAACTTAGAAATGGAGAGAAAGAAAGAAGAGAGAAGTGTGTTTTGAGGTGTGTTATGAAGTGAAGAGAAGGGGGGTATTTATAGGTGAGAATGGAGAGAAAAAGTGGGTGAAAAATGTTAAAAAATGGTGAAAACGCGTAGTGCAAATAGTGAGGTCATTGATGACATTAGCATGACATCATGGGGGCGGCTGCACGTGAAAAATGGGGCGAAATGGCGTCGGTGTGCGCGGAGGGCAGCTGGGGCCCGCATAGGCGCACGCGGAGGGCACCAGTAGCACGCGCGCGCGTGTGCGTGAACAGTGGTAGCGCGCTGCGGTGCGCGCAGATCTGGAGGAAGGCGCGCGCATCTGTGTGCAGACGTGGACCATACTGCGCGCGCGGCTCGGCCGGCGGCCGGAGCGCGCGCGGGCGGCGGGGCTCCGGCGCGATTTTATCCTTTTTGACATTTTTGACCTTTTCGACCCATTTTGTCCAATTTTTCCATATTTGTTGACCTTTCCCCATTTATTTATTAATATATTTGTGATGTATTGCTTCCAGTATTCCTTTTTGAGTCTTTAAGTGACGTTTTTAAGCGAAAATACCTGAAAAACAATAAAAATACCCGTGATTTCGAAAAAGATAAATTTATATAAATATATGATAAAACATATAAATATATATTTTTAATCAATTAATGTGCATAAAATCATGGTAATTTTAGTGCTTTTTGAGCACTCATCAGATACAACAAAATGCCAATTTTGGGTTTACATGAGAAAAAGTTTCCAAAAGTGCTCTGTTACCACCAGCTATTAAAATTGCGCTACATATGCAACAAAATTTCATTTTTGGGTATATGCGCAAAAAAATTATTAAAAGTGCTTAAATACTAACCTTCAAGAAAATTTCTCTACATATGCATAAAAATATAATTTTTAGATATATGTGCAAAAACATTGTCCAATGCAACTAGTCTTAAAAATTTCCCTACAAAACCTACAAAATTAGATATTTTGGAAATAAGTTTGAAAACGTTATAAAAAGTGGTCTCATAACACACGAATGAATGGAAATACAAATACAACAAAATGCACAATTTTCTATTATGTGTGAAAAAGTTGCAAAAAGTGCTCCGACATCACCCGTCATGAAAATTGCACAATCAATGCAACAAAATGCCATTTTCGATTATATGTGCCAAAGAGGTTCAAATGGTGCTCCAGTACCACCTATCATAAAAGTTTCTCTATGGATGCAACAAAATGCCAATTTTAGGTTTTCTAGAGAAAAAGCAACACAAAGTGTTACGGTGGCACCAGGTATTAAAATTCTACTACCCATGCTACAAAATTTCTTTTTTAGATATATGGGAGATAAAGTTGGAAAACTGCTCCAATACAACCCATAAATAAAATTTCTCTATGGTTGCAACAAAATATTATTTTTCTGTATATGCACCAAAACTTTGTCTCGTACAACTAGTCCTAAACATTGCCCAAAATATTGTAGAAAATTGCAATTTTGGCTATAAGTGTGAAAACATTATATAGATTGGTCTCGCAAATCACGAATGAATGGAAATACGAATAGAACAAAATGCACAATTCTAAATTATGTTTGAAAAAAGAGGAAAAAGTGCTATGACATCACCCGTCATGGAAGTTGTATAATAAATGCAACAAATTGCGATTTTTTATTATATGTGCCAAAGAGGTTCAAAATTTGCTACGGTACCACCTACCACAAAGGTTGCTCTATGGATGGAACAAAATGCCAATTTTGGGCATACACGAGAAAAAGTTGCAAAAAGTTCTCCGGTTCCACCAGTCATTAAAATTGCGCTACATATGCAGTACAATTTCATTTTTAGGTGTATGTGCGAAAAAAGTTGCAAAATGTGCTCCAATACCACCCACCAAGAAAATTTCTCTACATATGCAAGAAACTATAATTTTCTTGTATATGAGCAAAAAAGTTGTTAGGTACAACAAGTCGTAAAAATTGGCCAACAAATACAACATAATTGGAATTATTTGAAATAAGTGCAAAATGATAATAAAAAGTGGTCTTCTAACGCTCGAACGAATGGAAATACGAATAAAACAAAATGCACAACTTTTGGGTATGTGTGAAAAAGTTGCAAAAAGTGCTCCAATACCACTAACCAAGCAAATTTCTCTATGTTTGCAAGAAAATATAATTTTCCTATATATGGGCAAAAGAGTTGTCAAGTACAACCAGTTGTAAAAATTGGCCCACAAATCCAACAAAATTAGAATTTTTGGAAATAAGTGAAAGGTAATAAAAAGTGGTCTCGAAACACCCGAATGAATGGAAATACGAATACAACAAAATATACAACTTTCGGTTATGTGTGAAAAAGTTGCAAAAATTTCTTCACATGACCCATCATGGAATTTGCATAATCAACGCAACAAAATGGAATTTTCAATTATATGTGCCAAAGAGGTTCAAAACGTGCTCTGGTACGACCTATCATGAAAGTTGCCAAAAGTGCTCCAATGCCACCAGTTATTAAAATTGCATTACATATGTTACAAAATTTCATTTTTTGATATATGTGCAATAAAGGTTGAAAAGTACTTCAATACCACCCATCAATAAAACTTCTCTCTAGTTGTAAGAAAATATACTTTTTATGTATATGTGCAAAATAGTTATTTGGTACATCCAGCCTTATAAATTGCTCAACAGATCCCACCAAATTGCAATTTTGGGTATAAGTGCGAAAAGGTTATAAAGAGTGGTCTCATAACACACAAATGAATGGAAATATGAATACAAAAAAAAAGCACAAATCTCGGGTAATGTCAGTTCACTCGTTGAACCGACTTTAAAATATTGATTATTTTTATTTTTGTTCTCATTTTTCACTCTACTAACCTGTATTCAATATAGCATAAAAAACCAAAATCTATTTGACAAAGTGTAAATAATAATACAAATAATTGAAAATTTAAATATAATTAATTACTTGATAATTAAATTTATTACAAAAAAGGTTTATACAATACATATATATATATATATATATATATATATATATATATATATATAGTTAACTTAAATTACAAACAAAATGATGTCATCAAAGTGTAATGGATTGTGCGAGTAAGCTTGGTTGGCTTAGAATCCTCAGCATAGTGATAAGGAAATTGGGCAAAAAGCAGTTGGTCCATATAACAATTCATTCCCCTACATACATGAGCACGTAAACATCCATCAAACAAGCAATCTAAACTTCAAAGACATATGAATGGAGAAATTAAAGCATTATAAATATTACCATGGTGTTGTCCTATGTTATTCAAGATCATCATATTCTTCTCCTAATGTTATAATTTGAACAAAATGTTTTGTCCATTCTTCTTGTAAATCATCAAAAATATGCATATCATAGCCCTACTTTATTCCAACCAAAGAAATATACGTAATTAAATTCAAAATAAGAATGTAATATCATGAATTCATAAAAATAACTTATATATGTTAAAAGATTAGTAAAAGAGATTATCACATTGACATCCGAGTGATATAATAATAACCTTATCCCTTCGAACTCATATTAGCACTTTATTAATCTTTTGTCTATAAATATGAAGCTATATGGAATCAAGCTGGTATTTTTAATGCTATAATGAACTTTAAATATGAAATCAAGTGTAACTTTGATTAGTTACTTGGCTTGGTTGACTTTTGATGCCCTTAAACGTATGGAACAATTGTGTAATATGTTTATGGGCACCAAAACTCAACCAAGCCAAGTAACAAAATAGAGGTTACACCTGACTTCATATTTACAGCTCATTATAGCATTAAATATACCAGCTTGATTTATCTAGCTTCATATTTATAGACAAATGATTAATAAAGTGCTACCATGATGTTGTCATAAGGAAAGTAGGTAGGAGAGACGAGATGAAGTTTGGGCAAAAAATAGGTCCATAAAACAATGCATTCCCCTAAATACATGAGCATATAAACATCCATCAAACTAAACATCCATCAAATAAGAGACTTTAGACATAGGAATAGAGAAATTAAATCATTATAAAAATAACTGTTATGTTGTCATATGCTACTCAAGATCGTCGGAATCTTCTCTTGATTCTTCTTGTGATGATATAATTTGAACCATGTGTTTTGCCCATTCCTCTCATAAATCATTAAAAATTTGTTGGTTATAGCCCATCTTGTTCCAACCAAAGAACTACATGTATTTAAAATCAAAATAAGAATGTAATTTCACGAGTTGTTAAAAAACAACTCATATATATTAAAAACTTTTTTGTATATTGGTAAAAGATATTTCCACATCATCAATTGGAATTTTGATATTTGTGATGATTTTGCTCATAAACTTCATGAGATAATAACCACATATGACTCCATTATTTTTTTGTGGAACCTACAAAAGAGAAATGTACATAATTTTCCATATTCGAACATCTTTATTATTCAATAGTAAAATTAATAAAATTATTAATATTTGTTTGTACATACCATAACTTTGTGCCATATAAGCTTATGAGATTTTTTAAGGGCAATGCCCCTAAACTTGTTCTACAGCTTCCATGCCCTATCAAGGTTTAAAATGGTTATTTTTTTATTAAATATTACAAAGAACAATAGAAGAAAAATAGCTAGTTATAACTCTTAAATTTCAACAACTACTTTTGTATATTTACTCAGTTCTATGGAAGTTGAGTCACCGTACAAAGCATGATTATTGAATGGATCAAGGATTACCAACATCCAATAATCTTGGCCTTTTTCAAACCTTATTGGCTAAGGGATAATCAACTTTTGATTTTTGTTAAGCGTTAATTCCCTATGACATAATTGTTTAGCTCTAATGCTAACATCCTTCTCTTGATATTGATTGACATATGAAGAATAAAAGAATATTGCTAAATCTGATGAGTGATTATGTTGAAGTCGATAATAACATGCCCTATATAAAAGAAATATATATAAGTAATTAGATAATATAAATATAATTATATATGTTCAACATAAATGAAAGAAATTTTCTAATTGAGGACTCACCGTGTCCACACTTGAGTTATACTTAATTCGATCATTTGATATTTAAATAGCTACAATATGCACTCGATCGATATATAATTTTAGCTGAGGTCTACACCATAAATTTCTCTCGAAAGTGGCATAGTCCATCCATCATTTATGCTAAATGCCCTCGTAACAATAGTCATCAAAGCGCCAAGATTTCTACTGAAGTTTAGTGCGTGATGATTGGCCACTAGACATAGATTCAGAATGAGATACTTGCTTGGTATCTCTTAAATGTGCCGCATTTAAGAGTTATAGTATAATAGACTAAAGAATAAGTATTATGTATGTTAGTAACAATAAAAGATATAATAAAATAATAGTAGTAAACAAGTGTTATCTTTTAAGTAAAAAAATAGTACCACATCAAAATTTAGAACAACTTGAATCGACGGCCAAGCCACATACTTTCCAATCACCTCTTGGACTGTGGCAGCATTAGAAGGCACATGTAGTGGACATTCATGGAGCAATGATTGATCAATTAATATTTTCTAATGATTTGGAAAATATTGTTTATAAATCATTTGATTATCGCTCAATTGTTGTACCATTCCAATAGCAACAAAGTCTTTTGATGAAGGATGTTTCAACGAAAATTTCATATTCTATAAAAATTTTAAGTGTTATATATAATAAATAAAACATATAATAAAAAAAATAGATTATCTACTCCATAAATTAAAATCTTACCACATATGATTCATGTGATTGATGGTAAGAATGTGCAGATTGCATTGCAGAAAATGAACCACTAGTTGATTACATATGCATTCTTGGCATAAAGGTAGGACCAATAGGATGACTATATCCCATACTGGATATAGTTTAAGCACCATGAGATTGTGTGGGTGGCATGCTTGGCATGGATGGTTGCATGCTTGGCCAATATGGCATGCCCTAATTGTAGAATGATGTCATGCTTGACATGTGTTGTGCTTGATACTATTTTATAGTGGCAATCTCACTTAACATTGAGGCCTTCAAGGAGTTGAGTTCTTCTTCAATTTTAGTGTACTTCTCCTTACTGAACGTCTGAGACTTTTGTTTTGGAATGTTAAAATACTCCATTTAACCATCATATTGGATACCTCCCCTAACACGACCAGGATGCTCGCATTTGAATGCATGATATATTGCATCTCTCCCAGGCTCCTCAATTATTTCACCCCTTGATATTTGTTCTTGAACACCTCTCTAAAAATAATAAAGCAAACAAACATATAATACATTATTATATCAATTATTAAAAATCATATGGACTTTGTGTCAACCAAAATTACTAACCAACTTATTTAGTTGTTCTTCTCCATGCTTAGTCATCGGTCTTGACTTCTTTGTTTTGGGAGTCTTTATTTCTATGTACAATTTAGATCGGGTAACCAGTCTACCGAATTTAGCTTCCTACATAAATTATGAAAAATTTATTAACGATGACATCAACTTAAATTTGAGGAAAATAAATATAAAAATATTTATAAATTAACACAAATTAATAATACCATTCTATATCTAACTTCAGGATTTGAAGACCTCACATTATGGTTAGGAAGAATGTTATGCATTGGTATATTCTAATGTTCTTCCCTAATAATTTGAAAGTCATCCATACGTCTATAATCTAAAAAGTCTTTCCAAACTTGAGGTATAATCCAGGGGTGTCCTTCAGGGATTTTAAAGAGCACTACTTCATCAAGTGCTTCCAAATATGGAAACACATAATTTTCCATGCCTTATTTGCAATCTTATAACACTTGCTCTTCCAAGTGTCATCGAATTTGTAACTATTCTGTAAAAACACACTAAAAAATATTAGATATAATACAAAAAAGATATAATATATGTAATTAGTTATAAAATATAAGAGACTTACACAAATGGTTTTCCATATTTTGGACTTTCCATCTTCGTCAACCTGAGTCCAATCATTTATATTCATTGGTATATTGGACTTCACAAGTCTACCAATAGAGGATTTCAATTTTTGGCCATTTTCCCCAATTGGATTAGCAGTAGCATCAAATAGAACAGGTACTCTATCATCTGGGTTAAGTGGAGCATCAAGTATATTTGCCCAACCCCATCTTTTCAAATGCCCCAATGGATCATTTCGATCTACAAGCTCTGTTACCCGAGGATCCATGAAATATCTACAAATAATGAAGAAATATAAATTAATTGACAATTTTAGGAACATACATATATATAAACATCCAAGAGTGATTACAATAATATAGAACATACGTTATGTATAATTAGGTTGTTGATCGTATACATATATTCCTTCAAAATCAATTCGAGTCTATAACGAAGAATCAGCATCATTAACTAGATCATCACATACATTAGGAAATTTGTTTGAGAAATTACTAATATTGGTTAATGTATCAAGCATATGGTCGTCATCTTCTAAAGCATCACATCGGTAAAACTCTTTTTGTGGAGGTTTTTACATGACAGACCATCTTGTGTCAGTTTGATTGCTCACATAAAATACTTGTGTTTTCATGAAGTGCTAATGTGAAAGGATCATCAGTGTGACTTATCTTGGATAAATTTACAAGGGTAAATCCAAAATCATCTAGTTTATATCCAATATTGATAACATCTTCGACCCAATCACACAAGAAAACTATTTCATGGAAGACCTCATAATCCAATTCCAAAATCTCTTGAATTATACCATAATATGCTCTATCAGAAAGTACAAGATTACCATCTTTTGAACTGGAAAATTGCATAGTTTGTGCAACCATCTTTACACCACTATTATAATTTACCCAGACTTTGTCCCTATCGTGAGTCATAATCCTCGATCCATTTATTGTGAAACTAGAAAATGATTTGACATTGAATTTTGGACCATGTGCAAGCCATTCTAAACTTTCTGTTATTTTATGATTGTGTTTCTTGAATTCATCTCGAATCTATGTATACAAAAACATGAAATATGTTTAAAACAAAGTTTTAAAACATCGCATAGAATTACTAATGAATTCTTGTATGTGACACTTACATAGTTGCGAAACCAATTAATAAGCTCTCGCTTATGTTCATCATATAACCATTTTTCTCCTCCTCTTTTTAATAATGAGGATTGATCTTCAATAAGATTAAATGCAACCTGTATTGTTATTAAAGATATATAAAGTAGATATAATCATTAATAGTTAAATAAAAAATAATTTTTGCATAAATGGAAAGGTTAAACATCACTTACTCTATGTACGATTGTGCCTCATTATTATTTACCAAAATGATTTGGTATACTTTTTTCCATTGAGTGCGATCAATAAACAATTTCTTACTTACACCAAACATAGGGTTACCTACTTGGATCATATGGCGCTCTAAGAATAAATTGGGCGTAGGATTCCCAATTTCAGTGCAGCAACTAAAGTATTCAAAACAAAACTTAATGGCCTCTTCAGCAATGTAACGTTCCACCATGCATCCTTCAGGTCGATTTCTATTATTTACATATCTTTTAAGGACTTGCATATATCTCTCAAAAGGATACAACCACCTTAAGTAAGTAGAATCACACAATTGAACCTCTCAAACTAAATGAACATACAAGTGAATCATTATATCGAAGAAAGGAGGAAAATATTTTTCAATTAGACAAAAAGTCTTTACAACATCTTTCTATAAAGAGTTTAACTCGTCAATTGATATATATTTCTTGCATATTGTATTGAAGAATGAACAAAGATGAATTATTGATAATCAAACATGATTTGGAAGAATTGATCTAATAGCAACTGGTAATAACTATTGCATTAAGATATGACAATCGTATGATTTCAATGCATAAAATTTCTTATCGGTGACAAACACAAAATTTCTTAAGTTGGATGAGTAACCATCTAAAACTTTCATACCTACCAAACATTTACAAAACACATCCTTCTCTTTTATGGACATTGTATATGATGCTAGTGGCAAGTATGTTCGATTTTATCATTTTCCACCCTTGGTGCCAATTCAGGCTGTATGCCTAGTTTCTTTAAATCCAATCTTGCTTTAATTCCATCCTTCGTTTTTCCAGGTATAATTAATGTACCAATCAAGCTCTCACATACATTTTTCTCAATGTGCATGACATCTAAGATGTGACGAATGTGTAGGTCTTTCCATTAAGATAATTCCCAAAATATTGATTTTTTTATTCCAACAACCATGGTTTATTGATTCTCTTCCTTTTTTCATTTTCACTTGTTTCATTAGTTAACCTCTTTCGTTTCCCTACCTTAGTGAGTATTTTTTCATCTTTCTATATTGTTTGAATGTCATACCATTCGATTACCTTAGTATCTCAACACCTCACAAAGGTTAGAGTGCATGATCATAATCTTCTTTACCATCGAATGGTTTCTTTTGGTATCTATACTTGTGTCCAGATGGAAAAACTCTTCTATGTCTTCTATAAGACATCTTTCATCCGTGAACAAGATAAGTTGCAGAAGTGCCATCACTACATATAGGGCATCCCTTGTAACCTTTTGTTGCATATCCTAATAAGTTTCCATAGCTAGGCAGGAAAATCATTAATTGTCCATAAAAGAACCCCCCTCAAGTTAAAGTGTTCTTATTTATGTGCATTGTAAACATTTACACCATCATTCCACAACATCTTTAAATCATCTATTAGAGGCCACAAATGAAAATCAATATCAACACCGGGTTGTTTTGATCTTGAGATCAATAATGTTAACATCATGAATTTTCTTTTCATACACAATCAGGGAGGCAGATTGTGTGTTACCATAATTACTGGCCAATAGCTATATCTATTACAAAGGGAACTATGTTGATTAATTCCATCAACATCAATGGAAAGACAAGGATTGTGCGGATCAGATGCAAATTGAGGGGATAAATTATCCACTACTTTCCAATTTGGAGAATCACAAGGATAATGTAGCACCTCATCATCATATCAATTATCTAAATGCCAAGTCAACATCTTTGATGTCTCTTTACTTTTGAAAGACCTTTGAAAGTGAGGAATCAGAGGAAATTACCAAAAAACCTTTGTGGGCACGCCTTTCTTAGGTGTTTTCTCATTTGTAGCATGCTTCCATCTCGATTCTTTAAACATCGGATAATCATCTAATGTCTCATATTCTTTTCTATAAAGAATGTAATCATTTGGACAAGCATGAATCTTATGATATTCCATGCCAAATTGACTAAGAGATTTCTTCACTTCATACATTGAAGATGGCAATTCAATACCCTCAGGAAACATATCGACTAATAGATTTAGTAATTCTATGAATCCCTTCTCAAAAAACCATGTTTTACCTTCACATTATAAAAATGAACCAATCCTGACATTTTAGTGTATTTCTTGCATTTTGGATATAATGGTTTTTAAAGGTTTTGGGATCATCCTCATGTAGTTCATCTTCAACACCATGAAACATATTTTCTGTCTGTACATTATGATAAGATGTATGCAATCCACTCACATTCTTATTTATCTCTTCCCCATGAGTATTATCGATATTTTCTCCACTCAAATATGGCTTGGACATCCAATCATACTAATTTCAATATTACTATTTCTAAAAGCAAATTCCACGAAACTTTCAACTCCATAAATGTAGTCCTACTCAATTATATTAATGACATTAATTAAGCATTTTAATTATATATCCAATATATAATATATTTCAAGTATTATTATATATGAATTTCCTAATTATTAGAATATATACAAAAACATACATATCACAAAAAATTATCATTTTAATCATTTTAAAATTGTATTACTTTTACTTAATAAAATATAATTATTTATATGTAAATAAATTTATCCACGTATGGTAAATATTATAGTCCCCCAAACCCACAACATCCATATATTATTTTCTGTGGTTGTTAGAATATATACTTTACATGTATTTATGCAAAGAGTATATATACTTTCGGTACAACTAGTCCTTAAAATTACCCTACGGATTCCACAAAATTCCAATTTTGGTTATAAATGCAAAAAAATTGTGAGGCGTGGTCTCGTAACACACAAATCAATGGAAAAATGAATATAACAAAATCCACAATTCTACGTTATATGTGAAAAAGTTGCAAAAAGTGGTATGACATCTACCATCACCAAATATGCACAATAAATGCAAAAAAAAAATTCCATTTTTGATTATATGTGCCATTGAGGTTCAAAACATCCTCCCGTACCACCAGTCACGATATTTGCTCTACAGATGCACCAAAATGCTAATTTTGGGTACACGTGAGAAAATGTTGCAAAAAGTTCTCTGATTACACCAGTCATTAAAATTGTGCTACATATGAAACCAAATTTCATTTTTGGGTGTATTTGGGAAAAGGTTACAAAATGTGATCTAATACCACCCCTTAAAAAACTTTCTCTACGTATGCAAGAAAATATAATTTTTCTATATATGGAAAAAAAAGTTGTCTTGTACAACCAATCGTAAAAATTGGCTCACATATCCAACAAAACTGGAATTTTTGGAAATAAATGGGAAATAGTTATAAAAAGTGGTCTCGTAAGTACCAAATAAATGGAAATACGAATACAACAAAATGTTAAATTTTCGATTATGAGTGAAAAAGTTGTAAAAAGTACTTCGACATCACCCATTATAGGAATTGCACAATGAATGCAAAAAAATTCCATTTTTGATTATATGTTCCAAAAAGGTTCAAAACATCTTACGGTACCACCAGTCACGAAAGTTGCTTTGTGGATGCAACAAATTGTGATTTTTGGATATACGTGAGTAAAAGTTCAAAAAGTTCTACGGCGGTGCCATTCAATAAGATTGCGCTACATATGCTACAAAATTTCTTTTTTGGGTATATGTGCAATAAAGGTGGAAAAGTGCTCCAATACCACCCATCAATAAACTTCTCTACAGTTGCAAGAATATATACTTCTCATATATATATGCAAAGAAGTTGTCCGGTACAACCAGTCCTAAAAATTACCCTACATATCCCACCAAATTTCAATTTTGGTTATAAATGTACAAAATTTATAATGAGTGGTCTCGTAACACACAAATGAATGGAAAAATGAATACAACAAAATTCACAATTCTCTATTATATGTGAAAAAGTTGTAAAAAGTGGTCTGACATCTACTGTTACCAAAATTACACAATAAATACAACAAAATGCCATTTTCTATTATATGTGCTGAAGAGGTTCAAAACGTCCTCCCATACCACCAGTCAGGAAATTTGATCCACGCATGCAGCAAAATGCCAATTTTGGGTACATGTGAGAAAATGTTGCAAAAAGTTCTCCGATTACACTAGTCATTAAAATTGCGCTACATATGGAACCAAACTTCATTTTTGGGTGTATTTGAGAAAAGGTTGCAAAAAGTGTTCCAATACCACCTCGTAAGAAAATTTCACTACGTATGAAAGAAAATATAATTTTTCTGTATATGGGCAAAAATGTTGTCATGTATAACCAATCATAAACATTGGCTTACAGATCCAAGAACTTTGGAATTCTCAAAAATAAGTGGCAAATAGTTAATACAAATAAAAGTGGTCTCGTAATTATCAAATAAATGTTAATACAAATACAACAAAATGCTAAACTTTCGGTTATGAGTGAAAAAGCTGCAAAAAGTTCTTCGACATCACCCGTCATGGGAATTGCACAATGAATACAACAAAATTCCATTTTTGATTATATGTGCCAAAAGGTTCATAATGTGTTGCAGTAACACCTATAATGAAAGTTACTTTGTGGATGCAACAAATTAAAAATTTTGGATACACGTGAGAAAAATTTTCAAAAAGGGCTATGGTGCCACCATTCAATAAAATTGAGCTACATATCCTACCAATTGTTTTTTGTATAAGTGCGATAAAGTTGGAAAAGTGCTCCAATACCATCCATCATAAAAATTCTCTATGGTTGCTAGAATATATACTTTTTATGTAAATGCGCAAAAACGTTGTCTAGTACAACCATTCCTAAAACTTTCCCTATAGATCCCACCAAATTACAATTTTGGCTATAAATGTGAAAAAAGGTATAAAGAATGGTCTTGTAACACATGAATGAATGGAAATATGAATTCAACAAAATGCACAATTTGCTGTTATATGTGAAAAATTTGCAAAAAGTGGATCGACATCACATATAAAGGAAATTGCATAATAAATGCTACCACCTATTAAAATTGTGTTACTCTGCAACAAAATTTCTTTTTTTGGGTATATGTGTGAAAAGTTTCAAAAAATGCTTCATTACCACCCACCAAGAAAATTTCTCTATGTATGCTAGAATATATACTTTTTATTTATATGCGCAAAAAAGTTGTCTTGTACAACAAGTAGTAAAAATTGGCCCACAAATCCCTCAAAATGAAATTTTTTGGAAATAAGTGCAAAATGGGTATAAGAGGTGGTCTCGTAGAACAAGAATGAATGGAAATACGAATAAAACAAAATGCACAACTTTCGGTTATGTGTGAAAAAGTTGAAAAAAGTGCTTCAACATCACCCATCATGGAATTGCACAATTAATTCAACAAAATACCATTTTCGATCAAATGTGCCAAAGAGGTTCAAAATGTGCTGCAGTACCACCTGTCACGAAAGTGGCTCTATTGATGCAACAAATTGCAATTTTTCGATATAGGTGAAAAAATTTGCAAATAGTGCTCAAGTGACACCACTCATTAAAGTTGCGCTACATATGCTAAAAAATTCATTTTTGGGTTTATGTGCGATAAAGTTGGAAAAGCGCTACAATTATACCCATCAATAAAACTTCTCTATGGTTGCAAGAAAATATGCTTTTTATGTATATGCACAAAAAGGTTATCTGATACATTCCTAAAAATTTCCTATAGATCCCACCAAATTGCAATTGGGTATAAATGAGAAAAAGGTATAAAGAGTGGTCTCGTAACACATGAATGAATGAAAATATGAATACAACAAAATGCAAAATTCTCTATTATATTAGAAAAATTTTCAAAAAGGGGGTTTGACGTCAACCGTCATGGAAATTGCACAATAAATGTAACAAAATGCCATTTTTAAATATATGTTCCAAGAGGTTCAAAATGTCCTCCGGTACCACCTATCATGAAAGTTGCTCTATAAATGCTACAAAATTCCAATTTTGGGTACATGTGAGAAAAAGTTGCCAAAAGTGCCCGGTGCCTCCGCAAATTAAAATTGCACTACATATGGCACAAAGTGCAAAAAGGTTTATGTGTGAAAAAGTTACAAATTGTGCTCCATTACCACCCACAAGAAAATTTATCTACGTATGCAAGAAAATATATTTTTTTATGTATTTTTGCAAAAAGGTTATGGGGTACAACCGGTCCTAAAAATTACCCCATATATCCCACCAAATTACAATTTTGGGTATAAGTGCAAAATGTTATAAAAAATGGTCTCGTGACACCCGGATGAATGGAAATACGAATACAAAAAAATGCACAACTTTTGGTTATGTGTGAAAAAGTTGTAAAAAGTACTTTGACATCACCCGTCATGGAAATTACACAATCAATGCAACAAAATACCATTTTTGATTATATGGGCCAAAGAGATTCAAAACGTGCTCTGGTAACACTAGTAAGAAAAGTCACTTGATGGATGCAACAAATTGTGATTTTTGGATATATGTGAGAAGTTTTTCAAAAAGTACTCTGGTTCCACCAATCTTTAAAATTTCCCTAGATATGCTACAAAATTTAATTTTGGGGTATATGTGCGATAAAGTTGGAAAAGTGCTCCAATACTAACCATCAATAAAATTTCTCTATGGTTGCAAAAAGTGCTTCGACATCACCTGTCATGGAAATTGTACAATAAATGCAACAAAATGCCATTTTTTATTATATATGCCAAAGATGTTCAAAACATGCTCCAGTATCACCTGTCATGAAAGTTTCTCCATGGATGCAACAAAATTCCAATATTGGGTATAGTGAGAAACCAAAAGTGCTCCCTTACCATCAGTCATTAAAATTGCGCTACATATGCAACAAAATTTCTTTTTTTTGGGTATATGTGTGAAAAAATTGCAAAAAGTGCTCCATTACCACCCACCAAGAAAATTTCTCTATGTATGCAAGAAAATATACTTTTTTTGTATTTGCGTAAAAAGGTTGTCGGCTACAACTAGTCCTAAAAATTTCCCAATAGATCCCACCAAATTGCAATTTTGGGTATAAGTTGCAAAAGGTTATAAAAAGTGGTCTTGTAACAATCGAATGAATTGAAATACGAATACAAAAAAATGCACAACGTTTTCTTATGTGTGAAAAAGTTGCAAAAAGTGCTTCGACATCACCCGTCATGGAAATTGTACAATCAATGCATCAATATACCATTTTCTATAATATGTGCCAAAGAGGTTTAAAACGTGCTCCGGTACCACCAGTCACAAAAGTCACTCTATGGATGCAACAAATTGCAATTTTTGGATATACATAGGAAAAAGTTTCAAAGCTCACATTTAACTAAAATTAAAGTACTAAACATAAAATCCCATAACTAGCTAAAACAAAAATATTGCTTCCAAAATTAATCTTAGCATCCAATTTAATATTCCAAAACTATCCCTTGGGTTGGATCTTTAGAATATTTGTAGGATCTTTAGAATATTTAGAATATTTACAAACATCAACATGGTTAGCACTTCACTCTTTAACATTGCAAACCCTTTAAGCGAACAACCAAGGAACCCACAAACTCAAAGGAATACAAATGATTGACTTGCTAAGAACGTGTTGAAAATAATCATAATAGAACCCTAAAGAAAAAAATCCTTGAAACCCAAATCTTGAGATGCCACAAAGGATGATCACTCCCTTTGATAAGTCAGATTCAAGTATTCAATCAGGAACATAAGAAGGCAAAGCAAGAAGCTATCTGAAATTTTCTTTTCATTAATGAATATTCGTTTTTGCCTCCAAAATACATAGCCCTTCTTATTAATAAGCAAGAAACCCTAAAAGAAAAAAAATCTAGATGGAATAGGCCTATTTATTTATTGATTGGGCCTAATCTAACCTTAAAATTAAAAGACTAAAAGAATTAAAAAAAAGCCCACAATTTAATAAAATAATAATTGCTAAATAGAAAAGGTTCACAATTAAATAAAAGACTAAAGCTTAAAATAAAAAGTTCACAATTAACTAAAATTAAATTACTAAACATAAAATCAAATAATTAGCTAAAACAAAAAGATTGCTTCCTAAATTAATCATTGCATCTAATTTAATATTCCAAATCTATCCCTTGGTTAGGATATTTAGAATATTTGTAGGATCTTGAGAATCTTTAGAATATTTGCAAACATCAACTTGGTTAGCACTTCACCCTTTATCATTGCAAACCCTTTAAGAGAACAACCAAGGAACCCACATACTCAAAGGAATAAAAATGATTGATTTGCTAAAAATCTGTTGAAGATAATTAGATTAGAGGCCTAAAGAAAAAAACATCCTTAAAACCCAAATCTTAAGATACCACAAAGGATAATCTCTCTTTTTGATAAGTCGGATTCAAGTATTTAATCAGGAACATAAGAAGGCAAAGATCTTTGGAATGTTTGTAGGATCTTGAGAATCTTTAGAATATTTGCAAACATCAAATTGGTTAGCACTTCACTCTCTATCATTGCCAACCCTTTAAGCGAACAACCAAGGAACCCATGAATTCAAAGTAATAAAAACAATTGATTTTCTAAGAACGTGTTGAAGATGACCGTATTAGAACCCCAAGGAAACAAAGTCCTTATAACCCAAATCTTGAGATGCCACAAAGGATGATTAATCCCTTTGATAATTGGGATTCAAGTTTCAAGCAAGAACATAATAAGGCAAAGCAAGTAGCTTTCTGAAATTTACTTGTCATTAACGAATAGTCGTTCTTGCCTCTAAATTACATAGCTCTTCTTATTAATAAGCAAGAAACCCTAAATGGAATGGGCCTATTTAGTTATGGATTGGGCCTAATCTAACCTGAAAAATAAAAGACTTAGAGAATTAAAATAAAAAAGCCTAAAATTTATTAAAATAAAAATTGCTAAACATAAATGGCACAAAATTAAATAAAAGAGTAAGGATTAAAATAAAAAGCCCGCAATTAACTAAAATTAAAATTACTAAACATAAAATCCCATAATTTGCTAAAACAAAAATATAGCTTCCAAAATTAATCCTTGCATCCAATTTAATATTCCAAATCGATCCCTTGGATAAGATCTTTAGAATATTTGTAGGATCTTGAGAATCTTTAGAATATTTTCAAACACTAACTTGGTTAGAGCTTCACTCTCTATCATTGCCAACCCATTAAGCGAACAACCAAGGAAACCACAAGTTCAAAGGAATAAAAATGATGGATTTGTTAAGAACATGTTGAAGATGATCAAATTAAAACCCAAAAAAACAAGTCCTTAAAACCCAAATCTTGAGACGCAACAAAGGATGATCACTCTCTTTGATAAGTCGGATTCAAGTATTCAATCAAGAAAACAAGGCAACACAAGAAGCTTTTTGAAATTTTATTTTCATTAATGAATATTCATTCTTGCCTCTAAATTACATAGCTCTTCTTATTAATAAGCAGGAAACCATAAATGAAAAAAAACTAAATGGAATGGGCCTATGTAGTTATGGATTGGGCCTAATCTTAACTTAAAAATAAAATACTAAAAGAATTAAAATATAAAAGCCCACAATTTAATAAAATAAAAATTGCTAAACATAATTTACTAAAATTGAAATTACTAAACATAAAAATGCACAAAATGTTTTTTGTGTGAAAAGTTGCAAAAAATCCTTCGACATCATTCGTTAAGAAAATTGCACCATCAATGCAACAAAATTCAATTTTTGATTATATTTTCCAAAGAGGTTCAAAACGTACTCCAGTTGCACCTATCATGAAAGTTGCTTAATGGATGCAACAAAATGCCAATCTTAGTTATACGTAAAACAAAGGTGCCAAAAGTGCTTTGGTGCCACAGTCATTAAAATTGCACTACATATGTAACAAAATTTAATTTTTTAGTATATGCGCGAAAACATTTTAAATAGTGCTGCTATAGTACCCATCAAGAAAATTGTTCCATGGATGCCTGAAAATATAATTTTCATCTATATGCGGAAAACGTTGTCTTGTACAACTAGTCCAAAACTTTGCCCCATAGATCTAACAAAATTGGAATTTTTTGTATTAGTGTGAAAAAGGTTATAATTAGTGGTCTTGTAACACACAAATGAATAGAAATACAAATACAACTAATTGCAAATTTTTTGGTTATGTGTGAAAAAGTTCCAAAAAGTGCTCCTAAATCACTCGTCATGGAAATTGCACAAACAATGCAACAAACTACCATTTTCGATTAAAAATGTCAAAGAGGTTGAAAACGTGCTCTGGTACCACCTTTCACTAAAGTTTCATTATAAATGCAACAAATTGTTATTTTTGGGTATACATGAGAAAAAGTAACAAAAAGTGTTGTGGTGCCCCTAGTTATTAAAATTCAGCTACATATGCAATAAAATTTGATTGTTCTATATATGTGCAAAATTTTTGCAAAAGTGCTCCAATACCACCCATCAATAAAAATTCTCTATGGTTGCAAGAAAATATTATTTTAATGTATATGACCCAAAAAGTTATCCTGTATAACTAGTCCTAAAAATTGCCCAACATATCCCACAAAATTACAATTTTGGGTATGAGTTCAAAAAAGTTATAAAGAGTGATCTCCTAACACATAAATGAATGGAAATATGAATACAAAAAATGCACAATTCTCGATTATGTGTGAAAACGTTGAAAAAATGCTCTGACATCACCTTTTTTGGGTATATGTGCAAAATAGTTTCAAAAATTTCTCCAATACCACCCATCAAGAAAATTTCTCTACGTATGCAAGAAAATATAATTTTCCTATATATGGGCAAAAAGGTTGTCTAGTGCAAGCAATCGTAAAATTTGGCCAACAGATCCAACAAAATTGGAATTTTTGGAAATAAGTGCAAAAAGGTTATGAAATGGATTTCCGTACCACCCGAATGAATGGAAATACAAATACAACAAAATGCACAATTATCGATTATGTGTAAAAAAGTTGCAAAAAATGTTACAACAACACCCATCATGAAAACTACACAATCAATGCAACAAAATTCCATTTTCGATTATATTTGCCAAAGAGGTTCAAAATGTGCTCCGGTTCCACCTGTCATGAAAGTTACTCAATGGATACAAAAAAATGCCAATTTTGGGTAACATGGGAAAAACTTGCCAAAAGTGCTCCGGTTCGACTAGTCATTAAAATTACGCTACTTATGCAAAAAAAATTATTTTTGGGTATATGGGCTAAAAAAATTTAAATAGTGCTCCTATACTACCTATTAATAAAATTACTCTAGGGATGCATGAAAATATGATTGTCTTATATATGCGCAAAAAGGTTGTCCGGTGCAACCAGTCTTAAAAATTTCCCCACAAATCAAACAAAATTGGAATTTTTGGTATTAGTGGAAAAAGGTTATAAAGACTAGTATTCTAACACATGAATGAATGGAAATATGATTACAAAAAATTGCACAATTTTTTCTTATGTGTGAAAAAGTGCTTATACATCACCCATAATGGAAATTGCAAAATAAATGCAACAAAGTGCCATTTTTGATCAAATGTGTCAAATAGGTTCAAAACATGCTCTTGTACCACCTATCACGATAGTCGCTCTGTGGATGCAACAAATTGTAATTTTAAGTATATGTGCGATAAAGTTGGAAAAGGGCTCCAATACCACTCATCAATAATATTTCTCTATGGATGCAAGAAAATATAATTTTTTGTATATGCGCAAGAAAGTTGTCTGGTACAACCAATCTTAAAAATTTCCCCACAGATTCCACCAAATTGCAATTTAAAGTATAAGTACCAAAACGTTATAAAGAGTGGTCTCGTAACACACGAATGAATGGAAATACGAATACAACAAAATGCACTATTCTCTAATATGTTTGAAAAAGTTCCAAAATGTGGTCTAATGCAATAAACCAAGAAAATTTCTCTATATATGCAAAAAAATATAATTTTCCTATATTTGAGTAAAAAAGTTGTCCGGTACAACAAGTAGTAAAAATTGGCCTACAAATCCCTCAAAATTGCAATTTTTGGAAATAAGTGCGAAAAAGGGTATAAAAAATTGGTCTCGTAAGACACAAATAAAGGGAAATACGAATAAATAAAAATCCACATCTATCATTTATGTGTGAAAAAGTTGCAAAAAGTGCCTCGACATCACCTGTTATGGAAATTGCATAATCAATGCAACAAAATTCCATTTTCGATTATATGTACCAAAGAGGTTCAAAACGAGCTCCGGAACCACCTGTCATGAAAGTTTCTCAATTGATTCAATAAAATGCCAAATTTGGGTATACGTGAGAAAAAAATGCCAAAAGTGTTCCAGTGTATTAAAATTGTGCTACATATGTAACAAAATTTCATTTTTTTGGTATATGCACAAAAAGATTTTAAATAGTGCTCCTATACTACCCATCAATAAAATTGCTCCATTGATGCATGAAAATATAGTTTTCATGTATATGCACAAAAAGGTTGTCTAGTACAACCAGTAATAAAATTTACCCCACAGATCCACTAAAATTGGAACTTTGGGTTTTAGTGCAAAAAGGTTATAAAGACTGGTCCCATAATAGACGAATGAATATAAATACGAATAAAACAAATTGCACAATTTTTGGTTGTGTGAAAAAGTTACAAAAAGTGATCCCACATCACCCATCTTGGAAATTGCATAATCAATGCAATAAAATTCCATTTTTGATTAAATGTGCGAAAGAGGTTCAAAACATGTTATGTTACCACCTACTACAAAATTTTCTCGATGGATGAAACAGATTGTGATTTTTGGGCATATATGAGAAAAGATTGCAAATAGTGCTCTAATGCCATCAATTAAAATTGCGCTACATATGCTACAAAATTTCATTTTTGGGTATATGTGTAATAAAGTTGGATAAGGGCTCCAATGCCACCCATCAATAAAATTTCTTTATGGTTGCAAGAAATTATAATTTTTATGTATATGCACAAGAAAGTTGTTCTATACAACCATTTCTAAAAATTGCCCAGTAGATCCCAACAAATTGCAATTTTAAGTATAAATGCGAAATAGTTATAAAGAATGGTCTCGTAACATACGAATGAATAGAAATAAGAATACAAGAAAATGAAAAAATCAAAGTTATGTTTGAAAAACTTGCAAAAAGTGGTTTGACATTACACTTCAAGT
This sequence comes from Hippophae rhamnoides, assembly GCA_033030585.1. Lineage (NCBI taxonomy): Eukaryota > Viridiplantae > Streptophyta > Magnoliopsida > Rosales > Elaeagnaceae > Hippophae > Hippophae rhamnoides. Next base: position 40,943,990 of record CM065438.1, on the reverse strand, counting down.
AAGAAAATATATATTTTTTGTATGGGCAAAAAAAGGGTATAAAAAGTGCAAAAAAAGTATAAAAAGTGGTCTCGTAACACACAAATGAACGAAAATATGAATACAAAAAATATACACAACTATCAGTTTTGGGTCAAAAAGTTGCAAATAATGCTTGGACATCACCTGTCCTGGAAATTTCACAATAAATGCAACAAAATGCATTTTCGATTATATGTGATAAAGAGGTACAAAGCGTGCTTCGATACCACCTGTAAGGGATGTTTCTTAATGGATGCAACAAAACTCCAATTTTTTGTATACGTGAAAAAAATGCCAATGTGCTATGGTGCCACAATCATTAAGATTACGCTACATATGTAACAAAATTTCATTTTTGGGTATAAGCATGAAAATGTTTTAAATAGTGCTCCTTTATTACGCATCAAGAAAATTTCTCTACGGATGCAAGATAATATAATTTTCATGTATATGCGCACAAAGGTTGTCTGGTACAACCAGTCTTAAAATTTACACCATAGATCCACCAAAATTGGAATTTTGGGTATTAGTACAAAAGGGTTATAAAGACTGGTCTCCTAACACATAAATGAATATAAATACGAATACAACATATTGCACAATTTTTGGTTATATGTGAAAAAGTTGTAAAAAGTGCTCCCAGATCACACATCATGGAAATGGCACAATCAATGCAGCAAAATGCCATTTTCGATTAAATGTGTGAAAGAGGTTCAAAACTTGTTTTGTTACCACCTACCACAAAAATCACTCTGTGGATGCAACAAATTGGGATTTTTGGGTATACATGAGAAAAAAGTTGCCAAAAGTGCTCCAGTGCCATCTGTTATTAAAATTGTTCTAAATTTGTAAAAAAAAATCATTTTTGGGTATATGTGCGATAAAGTTTGAAAAGGGCTCCGATACCACCCATCAATAAAATTTCTCTATGGTTGCAAGAAATTATAATTTTTATGTATACACGCAAAAAAGTTGTTCGTTACAATCAGTCCTAAAAATTGCCCCACAAATCACACCAAATTGAAATTTTAATTATAAGTACAAAATATTTATAAAGAGTGGTCTCGTAACATGCGAATGAATGGAAATAAGAATACAACGAAATGCACAATTCTCGGTTATGTTAGAAAAAGTTGTAAAAAAATGGTCTGACATCACCCTTCATATAAATCGCATAATAAATGCAAGAAAATGCAATTTTCGATTATATGTGCCAAATAATCATTAAAATTGAGCATATAATGCAAACTCATTGTGTGGAAAATACTTCTCCCACTGCCTTATATTCTTTTGAATGATAGCTTGCAGCAAAGTAGTGAGTATTCTATTAACTACTTTAGTTTGACCATCCTTTTGAGGATGTTGAACAATAGTTTAGTTCCTAGTTTATTCCACAAAGTGCATCAAAAATGACTTAGGAACTTAACAACTCTATCACTAACAATTGTCTTAGGCAACCCATACAAACGAACCACTTCTTTAAAGAACAAATCAGCAATATGTGTTGCATCATTGGTTTTAGAACATGCAATAAAATGACCCATTTTACTAAACCTATCAATAACAACAAGGATGTTATCCTTACCACTTTGAGACCTTGGTTATCCTAAAACAAAATCCATAGATATATCAATCCAAGGTTGATTAGGTACAAGTAAAGGGGTATACATGCCATGTGGTTTAACTTTAGATTTTGCTTCCCTACGTGTAATGCACTTTTCAAACACAAGATTGCAGATCATGCTTTATAGTAGGCCAATAAAAATGCTCACGTAAAATATCTAAAGTTGAAAGAACAACAAAGTGACCCATCAAACCTCCCCCATGACTTTCCCTAATAAGAAACTCACAAACAGAACAAATAGGCACATATAATTTATCTTTCTTGAATAGAAATATTTCATGCCTATAAAAATCACCATATGCAAACTTATCACATGCATTCCATACTTGGAAAAAATTAGAATCATTAGCATACAAGTCCTTAAGAAATTCGAAACCAATTAATTTAGTTTGCAATGAAGTAAGTAATACGTACCTCCTAGACAATGCATCAGCCACAATGTTGTCCTTCCCATGCTTGTATTTGATTACATAAGGAAATGTTTCTATAAACTCCAACCACTTAGCATGTCTTTTATTAAGTTTACCTTAGGTCTTCAAAAACTTCAAACTCCCATGATCGGAATGAATGATAAATTCCCTTGGCCATAAGTAATTCTTCCATGTTTGAAGAGTTCTCACTAATGAATAAAGCCCCTTGTCATAAGTAGGATAATTCAACACTGCCCATTTAGCTTTTTGCTAAAATATGCAATTGGTTTGGAATCCTGCATTAAAATAGCTTCTATGCCAATCACTGATGCATCACATTCTATCTCAAAATATTTATCAAAGTTAGGCAAACACAACAAAGGTACATTTGTTAGTTTATCTTTTAAAGTGTTAAGCGCTCGATCATGCACATCATCCCACTTAAAAATAACATTCTTTTAACAAGTTCATTCAAAGGTGCCGCAATATAACTAAAATATTTAACAAACCTTTAATAAAAAGTCACTAAACCATGGAAAATTCTTACCTTATTTACATTCCTAAGTGTAGGCCAAAAAATCCTGTGATAATATCATTCAACACTAACACCCTGTGAAATAACAAAAAATCCAAGAAACACAATTGCAAAATGTGCACTTTTTAAGATTAGAATACAACTTGTTCTCTCTCAACACATATTTTTGCTATAGACTAAAATATCATCAAAGTAAACTACCACAAATTTCCCCATGAAAACATGCAAAACATGTTTCATTAACCTCATGAATGTACTAGGTGAATTTGTTAAACCAAACGGCATTACTAACCATTCATATAATCCATATTTAGTCTTAAATGTAGTTTTCCATTCATCCCCTTCTTCTATACGAATATGATAATATCCATTCTTTAAGTCAATTTTGGAAAACAAATGAGAGCCATGCAACTCATCAAGCATATCATCTAACCTGGGGATAGGATGTCTATACTTTACCGTTATCTTATTAATAACATGGAAATCCATATATATACGCCATGTTCCATCTTTCTTTGGGACTAAGATGATAGGAACCAAAATTGGGCTGAGACTCTCCCTTACAAATCCTTTTTGTATATCTCCTTTGTTTCCTCAAGATTAGCTCTATAAGTAGGTCGGTTTGGTATTGCAGATCTGGGTGTGAAGTCTATATGATGCTCAATTCCTCTCAAAGGAGGTAATCCATTGGGAATTTCTTTTGGAAATAGATCCTCAAAGTCCTACAATGAAGACACAACAACACTAGACAAAGACGAGTTAAGATCGTTAGTAGAAAGATAAATATCCTTGTACATAAGTGTACAAGTACTTATTGCCTTGTCACTATTACACTCTTAATCTCATGTTTTTCAGAAAATGCACTCATTCTTTTATTTTCCTCTCCTTGCTCACCTTTCTCTCTTTTTTGCTTACTTTTCTCTCATTTTTGCCCACTTGGCTCTCCTTTGTGCTCACTTTTATCTCTTTTGTGCTCACTTTCCTCTCTTTTGTGCTTACTTTTCTCTCTTTAGTGATTTTCCTCTTGCTCACACTTCTATTTTTCTCTCAACTTGCACTCTCTTGCTATCCTAATCTAGTCCCTATAAGCTTGAAAAGGTTTGAGAAAGGCTAATACAACTTTTTGATTGTTCATTTCAAAAGAGTACAGATTTTTATACACATCATGCATCACCCTCCTATCAAATTGCCATGGTCGCCCAAGCAAAATATGAGCAGCATACATTGGTGCCACATCACAAAGAACCACATCATCACACTTGTCAATTGAAATAGGAACCCAAACTTGTTTGTTGACATTCACTTCTCCACAATCATTAAGCCATTGTAGCTTGTATGGTTTGGGAAGCTTTTTCCACTTTAAATTTAACTTTTCTACCAACAAAATACTAGCTGCATTAGTGCAGCTCTTATCATCAATACTAATTGTGCATACCTTATCCTTCACATGGCATCTTATATGAAAAATATGCTTACTTGTGAAAAATAATTCCCTATGCACAGATTCTTCTAATTCTACATCAGAACAATCCTCCAATGGTAGCATTTCATCGTCATTTAAACTAACACTCTCGATTTCTCTGTTATCATGAACAACCATAACCCTTTTGTTTGGAAATTCAAAAGTAATATGTTAGAGTCCTTGGCACCTAAAACAGTTAATATCATGGGACTTAGTTGCAATTTTTATTTTAGGTTTACTTTTAGGAACAATAACTAAATAGTTTGACATCACTTCACCTTTTGTTCTAATGGTAGCTTTTTGTCCTTCCAAGTTGATTTCCATAGAGAACTAGAGGACAAACTAGATCTAAACCTTTTACACTTGATTTTCTTCTCCACTTTAATGTCTTTGTTCTATAGGTCTTCCATTTCTAGGTGAAAGCTTATAAGATATGGACTTAATTAACCTAGAGGGGGGGTGAATAGGTTATTTTTAATTTTTACAAATTTATAACTTAATAACCTAAACAAACCGGCCAGGCATGCAATCACGTGTAAGAATAAAGTGCGAAAATAAAATAATAACACACGATATTTTTAGGTGGAAACAACCTATGCCACAACCATGACCTAAGATGAAAACCACCGGTCCACCGGACCACCTAACTTTTCACTATGAAACTCAAATATTCAAGTACAAACTCGATCTTATGCTACCCTACCTAGGATACTACCTCAATCTACTTCACTAACGAGCCCCTGCTCTACTTTCACAGTTTCTAAAATTAGCGTGAAAGGTTTCCAGACCAACATTCCAATAAGCTTCCCACCAATCAGATCGTTCACAAATCAACTGCAAAAAGATTAGCACAAAAAAATGCACAAGTGCCTGTGTGTGTTCTAGAACGGTTTAAGAATGAATAATCCTAACTAGATTATTCAAAATATATATCATTTAAATCAAATCAACAAGAAAATTCTTGAGCAAAAAGATTAAACAAAAATCAATAAAAATAGCTTCATGGAAATTTAATAATCAAATCAATTAATTAGGATCACACATAAAATTATTTAATTTAAATATGTAAAGATAAAAATAATAAATAAATTTATTAATAAATATCTTTCTCAAGATATCAATTTGATATTAATCAATTTATTTAATACCTTGTTTTTCAATTATCGATGAATCAGCCGCCACTCTACTCTATCTTCTCTATGAACAAAACATCACAATTAAACACATTTATTCATGTGATCAAATATCAACTAGTTTATTCCATGTGAATTGCAAAGAAAAACTTACCAAATTTTAAGTAATATAGAGAATTAAACCAACTTACTAACTTTTTGGAATAACCAATATGAAGATTGTAACATGATGAGCAGAATCGGGATTGCCAAAAATTTAATTAACCTAGATTCAAAAACTTGATGAGCGAAAACCGGCATCGCCGATCCTGCCAATACTTTGGTTTTATATTTATAAAACTCTCGCAAGTACACGAATCATTTCGTAGAAAATGATAAGTATACTCCCAAGGTCGATCTAAGGAAGGAATGTATGTGGTTTTTAATTTATTATTCAAACTTTTAAAAACGAAATTAAATCCTAAACATCCTGTCACGATATTTTAGGGTTTTGTGTTTTTAATCTACTAACATAAAAATAAACATAGATTCAATAAATATTTATGCAAATTTTATCATTTATAATAGTGGAGTATTTATGGATATAATAACTAAGTTAATTATGCTTGCTCATATTATTTAGGTTATTAAAGATATGAATTGATATTTATTGATTCTCCATTTTTTTTATGAATACCACCTTTGGTGGGGTTCGATATTCTTTGTTAACTAAACAAATCAATTAACACCTATGGGTGGGGTTGATAACTAATTTGGTTAATTAAATTAATTATTTTTTCTAAGAGATTGAAAATGAACCATTTAAATGCCACCTTTGGTGGGGTTAGACAGTTTAACCTTTATTCAAGGTGTCCAAATTAAACCTAAGAATTTAGTTATCTGAGTACTAACTTTCAAGTTTTAAAACCACTACTGAAAACGTGTTGTCAATACATTTTCAGATAATAATTCTTATAAAAAATTTTGAAATAGACCTTGACTCTAACTACCGGGCGATTGTACCAACAAATAAAAGAGCACTACTCTAAATCAGACCGGATAACTAAACCTTAAAATCTAATTTTCAGATTTAAGTTTGTAATGAAAAATAATATATTTCTCGCTAACATTCTTAATATAAAATCTTGAATAAAAATAAAATCAATTCATTTTACAGATTTTTATCTATTTAATATTTCGCAAGCATAACAACGTTATTATTATATCATTTTTTACAAACAGCTAGCACAGTTAAATTTAATCAAAAACAAATTAAATATAACATGTAAGAATAAAGCATAAAAAATAACTGCAAAGAAAATAAAATCCTTATAGTACTTCGATGCCATTCCCGTTGCTAGAAAACCTCCAAACGGAATTTGCACTCCCATTTATTGAATCAAAAAGCTAATAAATTACAAAAAACATAACTAGTTCTTCCCAAAGAGGGAAGAACTCTAAATGGAGAGAAACAATGAGTAAACAAATGTTAAAAAAATGTTAAAAAATGTAAAAACGCGTAATGGACATGGTAAGGTCATTGATGATGTCAGCATGACGTCATGGGGTGGCTGCACGTGAAAAATGGGGCGAAATGGCGTCGGTGCACACGGAGGGCAGCTGGGCGCGCGCATCTGTGCGCGGATGAACAGTACCGCGCGTGCATCTTTGAACAGTACCGCGCGTGCATCTTTGCGCGGATGAACAGTACCGTGCGTGCATCTGTGCGAGGATGAACAGTACCGCGCGTGCATCTGTGCGAGGATGAACAGTACCGCGCGCGCATCTGTGCGTGGATGAACAGTATCAGTGCACGGGATGGGCTGCTCCGGGCGCGATTTTCTCCTTTTTGACATTTTTGACCTTTTCGACCCATTTTGTCCAATTTTTTCCATATTTGTTGACCTTTCCCCATTTATTTAGTAATATAATTCTGATGTATTGCTTCCAGTATTCCTCTTTGAGTCTTTAAGTTACGTTTTTAAGCGAAAATACCTGAAAAACAATAAAAATACCCGTGATTCCGAAAAAGACAAATTTATATAAATATATGATAAAACATATAAATATATATATTTTTAATCAATTAATGAGCATAAAATCATGGTAATTTTAGTGCTTTTTGAGCACTCATCATAACACCAAAAAAAAATGAGCCAGCTATATTCAAAGCATATTACTTTGTTTTATACTATACTTGGCTTGGTTTCTCTGGAAAGCTTCTAGCATTCAAAAGGAAAGGCTACTAGCTTCGGGCACAAAGCATTGCAGACTCTTTTTCTTTGTTTTTTATAGTGATAAAAGTTCGGCAGATCCAACCATTTCTTTTTCTATTTTTTTCTTCTTCTATTAGGCTACTTCAAGATTTCTTTTTTTTTTGTTTGAGGCTGCTTGTAATATTTTCAGTGCACTTTTAACCCTAACCCTATGTGTATATATATAGATAATAACAATGACCTAGGGTTAAATGCATTTTGGTCTTAATTTTTCAAAGCCCATTAAAAACAGAAACTTAAAATTATAAAAAATCATTTTTAAGACACATTATAAAAATATTTAATTAATAATTTCATAAATTGATTAAAGTTTAAATAAATATTTTAACACAAAATATAATTTTAGATTTATGAAGATGTGCTATTAAATGCATGAATGCAATCCTATATGTCGTAGTTATAAAAGACATACCTAAAGTAGAAATAACTGGAACTTGAGCATTTGTTCGATTTTTCTTAATAGACTTGATAATAGGCCTAAAAACAAGTTTACATGTAAACATTTTATCCACGAAAATAGTCAACACTCATAGTCCTTACAAACTCTCCCTTTGGCATTTTCGTGTGGCAAAACCTCTCACTCACTACATGATACTTATAAAAATAAGATATAAATAAAATGATATCCTAGACTCCATAGTGGAACTATCTTATGGTCCAGTGAATTCATCTTCATTGCAACATGACAAGCTTGTAACGAATAGTCATGAAAGCCTCATTGTATATTAGTTCATTTTACATAGAAATAAGTGAAGTGTAACGAATAGTCATGTAGTATGTATTCATATCAATCAAGGTTAATTAAATATGTTCTACCCCTATATGCATAACAAAATAAAAACATGAAAGTAAAGCACATTTTTCTCTCCCCCTTTTTGACATACGAATAGGACAAAGCATTTGACAAAGTAACAAAGCTAAACACCTTCTAAGGATATAACAATGTAAAATTAGAGTAATGTAAAAGTGCAATGTGCTATAAACTCCCCTAAGTTCTATGACTTTCTAACTTAGAAACCAATTAAAAATGTAATAAATAAAAAGAGGAAGTAAATGAAAAAAATCAGATTTTTTTTAATTTGCACAAATAGCCACATATGGTATTAAACTCATTTAATCACAAATGAGCACATAACCAATTGAAAACTCACTAATTTTTAACTCAAATTTGTATTATTTATTATATATATAAGCAAGTAGAGTAGAAGAGTCACACAAGCACATATAATGACATATTGACATTTACTTAAAGTAGTATATATGTTTAAACTCCACAAATATGTCAATTAATTCATTTATGACCTATCAAGAAAGACTAAAAAAAAATATCACCTATCATGTAAAACCATAATCGAGTCTTCAATATTACAAAATAAAATATATATACGAAAAGAGGACTTACTTTTTTATATATATATGAGGTAAATGATATATGTTTTTTTATAACCTCTATTGGCTCTTTCTTTTTGTGCATTCAATGTACAAGATTTATAAGTAGTCTCTTTTTGTATAATCTTTCCTTCTTCTTTTTTTTGCACGAGCCATAAACCTAGCATGATGACTTTCACACAAGTTGTGAGGTATCCCTTTCCGCTCACTGCGGTAGCTTCACACATCACAATAGGTATCCCTTTCAATACTAGGTGCCTCCATACATTAAAATTTTAGTAAGAAAAAGCATAACTCAAGACAATTTTACAATCAAGATTATTTAAAGTCCTAGAGTCTTTCAAGAAAATTCATAAACTTCAAGCATAATATATATGTGTGTTCGTGAGTGTGTGAAGAAGTTTATGTCAACATCGATCATCACATGTATAAGAATATGTGTGTGCATAAGTAAAAATTGTATAATAATTTATACAATAAATAGCAAAATGAGATTATGTGTATGTAAGTATTAAATAAGTCGAATACCATGTTGGCCAGACAAAGATGCTATTTTTTTTTGTAATAAAATTTGAAATTCGATTTGAGGGAGAAATTCCCAAGGCACTTCTAAGATACTCAAATCTTTGAGTGTCTATGGTTTTAGTGAATACATCAGCTAGTTATCTTGCAATAGGTACAAACTCAAGTGTCACTATTTTCTCTTCAACTAATTCTCGAATAAAGTGATGCCTAATGTCAATGTGCTTAGTTCTAGAATATTACACTGGGTTATTATAAATAAATATAGCACTAGAGTTATATAAGGGCATCATACCTTGTGGTTGACCATAGTCCTTGAGCATGTTTTTCATCCAAAGCATTTGTGTGCAAGAGCTTCCTACAGCAATGTATTTCGCTTCAGCTGTAGAGAGTAAGATAGAGTTCTGCTCTTTACTTTGCCAGGATACTAAGTTGTTTCCAACATATAAATAACCACCTGAAGTGTTTTTCCTATCATCCGAGTTGCCTACCTAATCGGCATCTATAAAACCAATTACTTTACAAGTAGTGTTAGTAGTAAAATATAAACCATAATTACTTGTTCCTGAGATATACATGATGATTTTCTTTACATTATCTCAGTGTGATTCCTTAGGATTAGCTTGATAATGAGCATACATACCAACACTAAAACATATGTCAGACCTAATTACAATGAGATAAAGTAAACTACCTATCATACTTCTATAAAGGGTTTGATCAACACCTTTACCTTGAGTGTCCTTTGTAATTTTTGTGCTGGTACCTAAAGGAGTCTCTAATGGCTTGCTAGTTTAAAGACCAAACCTTTTAACAAGGTTATAGGCGTACTTGGTTTGAGAAATAAATATATTATAAATAGATTGTATGATTTGGAAACCAAGGAAGAAAGTCATTTCACCTACCATGGACATTTCAAATTCATTTGTCATAACATGCACAAAATCATCCACTAGTGTACTAGATGTGGATCCAAAAACTATGTCATCCACATAAATTTGAGCAATAAAGATCTCGTCACTACTCCTTTTAATGAATAAAGTCTTATCAACTCCTCCACGAATAAATCCCTTGTTCAAAAGATAGATGGTAAGTCTCTCATACCATGCTCATGGAGCTTGTTTCAAACCTCCTTATTTAGAAATCCATTCAAAAAGGTAGACTGAACATCCATTTGATATAATTTAACTTCATGTGACAGGAAATGGCAAGTAAAATCCTAATTGACTCTAGTCTAGCTACAGGTGCAAATGTTTCATCATAGTCAACTCTTTCTACTTGAATGTAGCATGGAGCTTCCAAACTAGCCTGGAGCTACCAACCTAGCCTTATTTCTAACAACAATGTCATGCTCATCAGATTTATTTTTGAACACCCATTTTGTTCCAATAACATTTTCATTTTTAGACCTAAGTACTAATTCCCACACATGATTTCTTTCAAATTGAGCTAATTCATCCTGCATGGCATTTATCCAAAATTCATCTCTAAGGGCTTCATTCAAATGTTTTGGTTCAAATTGAGAAATATTGCATAAATGGGTTACCTCACTTATTTTTCTTCTTCTTGTTACCATGCTTGCATTAGGATTTCCAATTATATTCTTAATAGGATTATTTTTTGAAGTTTGAGTTGGATTTATCATTGATGAGGTTGATGCTTCTTCCTTCTTTTCTTCTCTTTCCTCTAACTCTTTTTCTTTTATTCCAATTGTGTCACTGGTCATTATTAATTGAGGTGTTGTGAAAATTTTCTTCATTTCCAACTTCTTCACTTGTAATCTTCTTACCTCCATCATCTATAACGACATTTATGGATTCCATAACTACATTAGTTCTATAGTTGAAGACTTTATAGGCTCTAATATTTAGGGAATAACCAAGAAACATACCTTCATCACTTCTTGAATCAAACTTACCCAATTGTTCTCGATCTCTAAGTATGTAGCATTTACTTCCAAAAATATGCATAAATTTTAGATTGGGGTTTTTACCTCTCCATATCCCATAGGGAGTTTGGTTTGTACCTGGGCGAAGATATACACGATTTATAATGTGAGATGCAGTGTTTATAGCTTCAGCCCAAAACCTTTTGGAGACTCCCTTGGCATGGAGCATTACTCTTGCCATCTCTTGAAGTATTCTATTTTTCCTTTCAACTACTCCATTTTTTTGAGGTGTGATAGGAGCAAAAAATTCATGTCAACATACTTGGTATTTTCAAACTCTTTTCCATGGTCTATTCTCAGTCTCTTGATGGTTACTATTTTGTCACCTGCTTAAACCTGCACTCTTGTACAATATGAGATGAAGAACTCAAAAGTATTTGACTTGTCTCTAAGAAATTCTACCCACGTGTAGCGAGAAAAGTCATCTACTACAACTATGATATATTTCTTACCTCCAATAATTTCTATTCTCATAGGACCCATAAGGTCAATATGTATCAATTCCAATACTTTGTTTGTATTTATACTCTTGATCTTCTTATGAGCAATCCTAGTTTGTTTACCTTGACATGGTCCATATACAAGTGTTTCAAATTTTGAGACAATAGGTAAACCATGTACAGTCTCAATTTTACTTAATCTAACCAGATCTTTAAAATTAATATGACCTAGCTTTTCATGCCATAAGGTAGTTGAGTCATTGCTAGCTAGGTTACATGTTACTGTGGGTGATGTATCAATACAATAACAACAGTCATGTGATATGATTCCCTTAATAATACATTCACTCTTTTGTTTGTTACAATACAATGATTGTTTGTAAATTGCACAATAAAATCACTGTCACATATTTGACTTATGCTAATCAAGTTTGCCTTAAGTCCTTCCACATATAAAACTTCATCAAGTTTAGGGATACCCTCTATTTGAACAGAGCCTTTTCCAATAATTTTATATGTTTTACCATCACCGCGTGAACCGACTTTACATTTTAAGTCACTCAATTTCAAGTTGATTCAGTGAGCCGGTTTTAAAGCCCATTTTTGTAGTAGTGACGATTATTTACTTGAATAATATTTTGATTTACAGAGCATTAAATTTTTCAATATTTGAATAAAAAATTAATTGTGACCTATTTTTTGTTAAATTAGGAACAAGTTGATGCAAACCCTTTATCCGAACAACCTAAGAACCCACGAAATCAAAGGAATAAAAATAATTGATTTGCTAAGAATGTGTTGAAGATGATCATATTAGAACCCTAAGGAAACAAAGTCCTTAAAACCCAAATATTAAGACACCACAAAGGATGATCATTCCCTTTGATACGTTGAATTCAAGCTTTCAATCAAGAACACAAGAAGGCAAAGCAAGAAGCCTTTTGAAATTTTCTTTTCATTAATGAATATTCATTATTTTCTCCAAATTGCATACCTCTTCTTATTTATAAGCAAGAAACCCTAAAAGAAAAAACCCTAGATGGAATGGACCTAATGGGCCTATTTAGTTATAGATTGGGCCTGATATAACCATAAAAATAAAAGACTAAGACTTAAAATAAAAAGCCCACAATTCACTAAATTAAATTTGCTAAACATAAAAGGCCCATAAGTAATTAAAACAAGAATATTGCTTCCTAAATTAACCCTTGCATCCAATTTATTATTCCAAATCTATCTCTTGTGTAGGATCTTGAGAATATTTGTAAGATCTTGAGAATCTTTAGAATATTGGTAAATATCAACTTGGTTAGCACCTTAATCTCTATCATTCCCCTCCTCTTTGAAAAGACTCGTTCTCAAATCTTAGCTTTGTAAACAGGTCAATTTGGTATTGCAAATTCAGGTATGAAATCTATTTGATGTTGCATGCCTCGTAAAGGATGTAATCTATGGGGAATATATTCAAGAAGTTGATCCTCAAAATGCTACAATAAAGATATAATGACACTAGACAAAGATGAGTTAAGATCGTTAGTAGAAAGATAAACATTCTAGTACATAATAACAAGTATTTGTTTCCCTCTTAATCTCTTGTTTTTAGCAAATGTACTCATTTTTTTTACTTTTATCTCCTTTTTACTCACTTTTCTCTCGTCTTTTCTCACTCTTCTCTCCTTTATGCTCACTTTCTTCTCTTTTTTGCTCACTTTTCCCTCCATGATGCTCCCTTTTCTCCCCATTTTCTCATTCCTCTCTCCTTTTTTGCTCTTTACCTCACTTACACTTTTTTTTTATTTTCCTCTTCCTAACACTTTTGTTTTTCCCACCTTTTGTACTCTCCTTCTATCTAAATTTGGTCTTCATAAGCTTACAAAGGTTTGAGAGGGGCTAATACCACTTTTCAGTGGTCATTTCAAAAGAATAGCGATTTTTGTACCTATCATATGATACCCTCTTATTAAACCTCCATGGTCGGCCTAGCATTATATGACTAGCATACATCAGGATCACATCAAAAAGAACCTCATCTTCATATTTTCCAGTTGAAAATTGAACCCAAACTTGTTTGATAATCTCCACTTTTCCACAATCATTCAACCATGGTAGCTTGTACGATTTGGGATGCTCCTGCTACTTCAAATTTAACTTTTCTACCAACAAGGTACTAGAAACATTAGTGCAACTCACACTATCAATAATTAATGTAGATACTTTATCCTTCAAATGACATCTTGTGTCAAAAATATGATCACAATACTTGTTATCTTCTTCATCATGAGGCGGTATATTCAGGACTCTCCTTGTGAAAAGTGAATCTCTATATGCAGGTTCTTCCACTTCAACATTAGAACCATACTTCACTAGTGGTATCTCTTCATCACATAAACTGGTACTTTTGATTTTTCCATTTGTTTGTACAACCATGATCTTTTTGTTCTGTTTGCAAGTTACTCTCTCTTCCATTACGGAATTAGCTTTTTCTTCCTCGAACTCATGTTTTCTATATCTTATTTTATGTAATTTAGAACAAGAAGCAGATTCTAAATTATCCAACCTTGCATTCAGCTTCTTAAATTGGTCATTAAAAGTCTTGAAGAGGACTTTTACGTTGACCTCTTGTGGTTCTCTGCCTTCCTTACTCATGTTTTCAAACTGTAGAATAAAATGAGATAATTGACCTCACACACCCTCACGTGTTTGCTCTCAAATAATATTGTTAATACTCATTTTTTCATACTATTTTCGCTCTCTTTTTTTGCACTATTTCTCTTTTTTTATGAATAAAAGCTTATGCTAACCTCCTTTTTGTTCTTAACAAAATCAAAGAATCCAACTAATCTCAAGAAGTAACTATTTTATTGGTAACAATCTCAAAATTCATATTTTTGAATGAACTTAATGGAAACATATGACAAAAGAAAAGTCCCAAGAGAACTCTAAACACATAATCTTGACAAAATAGGACTCTAAAGAAAGACTCTAGACCAAAGAGGACTCTAAAGAAATATTCTTGACTAAGGAGGACTTTAAAGGAATAGTCATTGATCAAGGAGGACTCCAAAGAAAGACTCTTGACCAACGAGGACTCTAAAGAAAGAATCTTGACCAATGATGAATCTTATCAGAAGGAATCTTGACGAATAAGGACTCTAAATAAGGACACTTGACCAAGGATGACTTTAAAGGAAGACTCTTAGACCAAAGAGGACTTTAAAGAAAAACTCTTGATCAAATATAATTCCTTTTTAAAAAAAAAACTCAATCTTGGGCAGCAAGAACAAAATAAAGGAAAACCAATATCAACAAGAACAAGAAAAATTAGCAAGAAAAAAAGAATTAGATTCTAGAAAAATTTACTATTATGTTCTCTTTTCTTCTTCTATTTTTCCTTTTTTCTCTTGTTTATACTGCTACTTTTGATGCTTTGAATATAAAATTCACAAAACAAAATCAAAATTTGTGGTTTAAAAATGGTACGTAATGTAGGCAAAGAGAATTTTATGTTATAGGAATCGAAACATGCTTCGATTTTATATATTATAATAGTTGTTCCGATACCCAAGTCAAAAGTTATGGCCATTTAAAATTGCAACTCCAATTTATCAAAATATTTTTTTGAAACTAGGAACAGAAGCTCTCCCTTTTTTTTAAGAAAAATGATAGAAAAAACACACAAATAAGGAACAAGAAAAATACAAAAAATTCAAAGAAAACTATGAAACAAAATCCAAATAAGAAAACAACGACAACCAAATTGAAAGAAAACACAAGATTATAAATAACCAAATTTCTTTTTTTTTGTGACTCAAGAATGCAGAAAAAAATTAAAGGGAATTTTTTTTTTAAATTGAAAATTCGAAACAAACATATATAATCCTTTAGGCAAACAACCTAGGAACCCATGAAATCAAAGGAATAAAAACAATTGATTTGCTAAGAACGTGTTAAAGATGATCAGATTAGAACCCTAAGGAAACAAAGTCCTTAAAACCCAAATCTTAAGATGCCACAAAGGATGATCACTCTTTTTGATAAGTCGAATTCAAGAATTCAATGAAGAATACAAGAAGGCAAAGCAAGAAGCTTTCTAACATTTTCTTTTCATTAATGAGTATTCATTCTTTCCTCCAAATTACATACCTCTTCTTCTTTATAAGTAAGAAATCCTAAAATAAAAAACCCTAGATGGAGTGGGCCTAATCTAACCTGAAAAATAAAAGATTAAAAGCCTTCAAATAAAAAAGCCCATAATTCACTAACATAAAAATTTCTATACATAAAAGGACCACAATTAAATAAAAGACTAAGACTTAAAATAAAAAGCTCACAATTCACTAAAATAAAATTTGCTAAACATAAAAGGCCCATAAGTAATTAAAACAAGAATATTTCTTCGTAAATTAATCCTTGCATCCAATTTATTATTCCAAATCTATCCCTTATCCTAACCCTCTTGATATTATGAAAGTTTTCATGTCATTGTTTGGGTGTTTGCTTTAAGCCATGTAATGAGCTCAATAATTTGCCGACATTTCATTCTTATCTTGGGGCAAAATATTTGTTAGGTTGTTCCAAGTAGATTGTTTCATCTACATATCCATTTAGAAAGGCCATTTTTGCATCCATTCGATGTATCTCAAGATTTAACAAAGCTATGATACAATTATCATCCTAATGGATGTTATTCTTATCATAAGAGAGTATGCATGTATCAAAGTAATCAAGGCCATGTTATTGTTTGGAACTCTTAATTACAATCATGGCCTTATTATTTTCAATCGATCCATCTAGTCTACATTTTCTCGTGAAAATATACTTGAACTCTAAACTACACAGAGGTAAATAAGTTAGTTACTAAGTGTGATTTTACATAATGGACTCAATTTCACTATTAATGGCCTTTTTCTATTGAGAACCTTGAGAAGAGTTCATAGCCTCTTCAAATATTTGAGGTTCAATTTCTAGTAAGTAGGTAAAAAAATCATGACCATAAGTTGTTTCTGTCCTAACCCTTTTTCTAGTAAGTAGTTCAAAAAATCACTTGATTCCCCTTACGATTTACATTAAATACATTTTCAAAGAACAAATAATTTCTTGATTCCATGATCGTGTTCTTATGTATGGGATCTGTGACTCATGCATAAGGAAATGATAAGAACTACTATCATATGCATATCCAATAAAGATGCAATCTATCATTTTCATACCTATCTTTTACCTTCTTAGGTTCAAGTACTACTGCTTTAGAAAGACACCTACACTCATAAATATTTATAGGAAGGTACCCTTCCTCTAAATAATTCATACAGTGTCTTCTATGCATTTTTTTTGTTTACCTTATTTAAAAAATAGTTTGCTGGAAAAGTAGCTTCCCTCTAAGAGTTCTATGGTACACCAAAACTTAATAGCATTATATTCATCATTTTTTTCAAGGTACGATTCTTTCAATCAAAAACACCATTTTACTAAGGCAAATAAGAGGGTTTTGGTTTCATGTATGATTCCATTTTATGGACATAATTCACTAAATTATACTTCATATTACCACATTGATCACTTCACAGTAGCTTGATTTTCTTGTTAAGCTCATTCTCAACTTCTACTTTATAAGATAAAATTCTCTCTAAATTCATCTTTTCTTTTAAACAAATGCATATAGCAGTATTTGGTGCTATCATCAACAAAAGTAATAAAATACTTATTGCTACCCCTTGTTGGAAAAATTTCAAATCATATAGATCTCTATGGAATAAGTCAAGGGGTTTAGTGTTCCTTTCAATTGAGTGGAAAGATGACCTAGTCATTTTCACCTAAACATAAGTGTCACACTTATATTTGGAATTAATTTGAAAAGTGGGTATATAGTCCAAATTATTTAATCTATGAAATATATCATAATTACCATGACCTAATCTACTATGCTATAAGTTGAAAGACTTAAGCAAGTAAACAAAAGAATTTACTTTATTAATTTTCTTAGACATTACAGCCATAACATTAAGCTTAAAAAGGGCATTACAAGCATACCCTTGGCCCACAAACATAACCTATTTATTTATCAATGAACTAGGTATAAAGTTCTTACAAATATTAGGCATATACATGACATTGTTTAATTTTATATCCTTCCCAATGGTCACCTTCAGAATCACTTTTCCTCACCCTTCAATAGAATAGGTAGCAAAATTTTCCATGATTATTATTTAACCATTCTTGATTGGTTCAAGGGTGATGAAACTTTTTGCCTATGACAACACACCTAGTTACACTAGTATTAATCTACCACTTCTATGGGTTTGACCCCTAGAAACGACTGCACACAATTCATGATCATAAATGTCTTGAGAAATGTCATCAAACATGTTGGCCTCACAGTTTCTGTTCTTCCTTGGAAACTGAAATTCTAGAGATTTGTGTGCTATCTTTTGACGGTTAAAACAAATCCCTTTGAAGCTTGACTTCGTAAACCTAGATTCCTTAGATCCCAACTTAGACCCTTTACCCAACATGCCCTTGCCTTTGTACTTATGGTGCTTAGAACTTTGTCCTTGGGTGCTAAAGGGATACTCCCTCTTATAGAAGAAGCCTTTGTTATCTTATTCCACCTTAAACCTTATAAGAAAGCCCTTCAAAGGAAATTCCCTTCAATTATGCTTAAGGTAAGCCTTGAACTCTCTCTATGAAGGGGAAAATTTTCAATAATAGCTCCAAGTTGAAAGGTCTCACTGAGTACCATCCCTTCATCATGCATCTCTATTAAGAAATATTGGACTTCGTGTACTTGAGAGCATAATTGATCAATGTCATTTTATACATATACTTGTACATCATTTCTCACAAATTTATAATGAATTAGTATTCCCTATGTATTTTATAAGTTTATTCTATGTTATAATGATTTTTAGGGCTGAATTGAGAAAAAAAGAGAAGAAATGTGTTAAGATAAAAAATAACGGACTTGATCGATTGAACTTTGATTGAGATTGAAATTTGATAACGGACTTGATCGAGTGCCTTGGGTTGAAATTTGGATCAAAGTAGTCGATTGATCAGGCTTTTCTTAGGATCAATTGAGGATGTAGGGTAAGAACGAAAAGAGTTGATAGATTGATCGACAATGGTTTCAATCTGTTGAACTTTGATTGAGATTGATCGAGTGCTCTCTGGTCAAAAATTGCAATAAGTTCATCGATTGAAAAAGGGTTTTGCTAAATCTAGTACATAGTCTAGTCAAGGTGGAAAGTTTTTGCATAACAACGTTAGTTCTTAAAATTACTTATAACTTTTACATGAGCACATATAATTGTGCATTCTTAATTGTGTTAAGCTTTTGGTATTGTTATTGGGGATTTATTTTGTATTTTTTTACTTTCAAAATTTTCTTTTTAGTTTACTAATTTTTCTAATTTCTCAATTCTCGAGAAACTGTTGAAAGTAACAAGGAAATCATACACTATTGAGGTGTAAAGGATCACTAGACCCACAACAAGAAAATAAATTGAATAAACTTCTTCAAGTGACTCAAAAATTAGACAAGAAAACATGGCAATGTTTGATCCAATACTAAAACAATTAGCAGCACCTAACTTGGAGCAGTAGCCTTTATACATAACACATTCTAACTTGGAGATAGGTTTTAAGCTTAGGTATAAACTAATTATTTTGTTATATTTTGTTTGGGGTTTATCTTCAGAGGATCCAAACAGAAACTTGAAGGAATTCCATTTTGCTTGCTACAGCATGCAACCACTTAGGATTACCATAGAACAAATAAAACTTACATCTTTTCCTTTGTCTTTGGTAGATAGTGCAAAGGAATGGCTATATTAAATACACTCTTGATCCATTACCATATATAATAACATAAAAATATAATTTATGAGAGGTACTTCTTATCTTCCAGAGCTAAAACAATAGAGAAACTATTGTTTTGGAATTATGCAACATAATGGAAAAAACTCTATGCATGTTGGGAGAGGTTGAAAAGGTTATATGCAAGATGCCTAAAACATCAAATAAGTGAGCAACTTGTATTCCAATACTTCAATGAAGAGTTAGCACCATAGAGAGAAACGTGATTGATGCTACAAGAGGAGGGGCATTGGTAAATACTACCAACTAAAGCATGAACCTTGATTGCAAAAATATTTTCCAATTCGCAATAGTTTGGCACTAGAACTGATCCATAAGTTAAGGTAAATGAGTTATACACTCACTCTCACCTTAAGCAACAAATAAGTAATTTCACTACTTTGGTACAACAACTAGCTATAGGACAAGTGAAAACATGTGTTATATGATCTACAATGGGACACCCTACTAATATGTTTCCCACCCTTCAAGAAGAACAAGCCAATATTGTTGGTGATCTTTCAAAATATAGGACCATTTATGATCCATATATAACATTGGATAGAGGGATCACCCACATTTTAGCTATATAGGTAATAATCAAATAAGTGCTCCCTACAATCCACTTGGATTCCTTAATCCTAGGCCATAACAATAATACCAAAAAATACCCCAACCACTACAGTAACCATAACGTAACACTATGGAAGACTTGGTAAATATTATGGTTAATAACATTACTATATTTACGTAGGAGACCCAAACTTCCATAAGAAGAACTGAACAGTCTATCATAGATACGTAAAATTTATTGTGGAATCTTTAAAATCAAGTGGTCAAACTAGCCACAACTATTGTAAGGTTGGTTGCTCAAGCATCTCTTAAACTTCCATCCCAACTTATGGCAAATCCAAGAGAAAAGGGAGCAACTACTCAACCAAAAAACATTACAACACCCCAGGTAATTCTTAAATCCCAAATGTATACTGGTACAATGTTTCCTTTCCAAAATAGGCCTTTATAAATCAAAGGAGGAGGAGTATAAATAAGGGATTTTGGAAACCTTTCGCAAAGTGCAAGTCAACATCCCCCTATTTGATGCTATAAAAAAAGTGCAAAGGTATGCTAAGTTCCTTAAATAGCTTTGCACTACTAAATGCCAACAATAAGGTAATAAGGTAGGTATTCTACTAGAGTATGTATGAGTTATAGTACAAATAAAATTTCCTCCTAAGTGTAATGATCCCGATAATTTCACTCTTTCATGCACTATAGGAACCACTAGGTTTAAGAGAGCCATGTTAGATTTAGAATCATCCATTAATGTTATTCCTTACTCTATGAACGGTTCACTTAACATTAGCAAGTCCAATGCATATCCAAAGGGTATTATGGAGGATGTATAGGTGCAAGTTAGAGATGTTATTCCACACTAACCTTTATGTTCTTGACATGCGAGATAAGACTATAAGACTAATAATATATCTACCTACCTTCTATTGGGTAGACCATTCATGAAAATTTCTAGCATAAAAATTGATGTCCATAATGACTCATTAACCATGAAATTAGACAGAGAGTCTATACATTATCATCTTTGAAGCAATGAGGTACCCAAATGATATTAACACTTGCTACTATATTGACATAGTAGACTCTTATGTGGAAAAATTATTTGAACTCAAGTAGGAAGATACCTTACAAGTAGCCCTGACATATAGCTTGGATTTTGAACATCCAAGAAGGCCTAGTAATACAGCACAACTTAATGTAGGCTTGAAAATTATAGTGGAATTCTTGGAATCTCTTTTCAAAATGTCACAGAGGTATAACCTGAGCTTTATCTCTTTCCCTATCAATACTGAGAAGATATTACCCTCTTTTGTGTAGGAAACCACATTTGAATTAAAATCTCTCCCATCACACTTGAAACATATATAGTTGGTAGATAATGACACTATTGGTCATCATTGCTAGCAATATATCTTATGAATATGAGGATAAGCTTCTAAAAGTATTAAGAGATAAAAATATTGCCATAGGATGGATCATTGCTGGTATTAAAGTTTTAAATCCCTCCATATGCTTGCATAAGATCCCACTCAAGGATGAAAGGGAAAAGTGTTGGCTAAATCATCCAATGATGGATGTAGTAAAGAAAGAAATACTCAAATGGCTAGATGTGATGGTTATCTACCCCATATTTGGTAGTAAATGTGATGTAGACCCTTTAGGCTAACCACCTAGGAATCCACGACCTCAAAGGAATAGAAATAATTGATTTGCTAAGAATGTGTTTAAGATGATCAAATTAGAACCCTAAGGAAACAAAGTATTTAAAACCCAAACTTTGAGATGCCACAAATGATGATCACTCTCTTTGATAAGTCAAATTCAAGTATTCAATCAAGAACATAAGAAGGCAAAGCAAGAAGCTTTTTGAAATTTTCTTTTCTTTCATGAATATTCGTTCTTACCTCAAAATTACATAGCTCTTCTTCTTTATAAGAAATAAACCCTAAAAGAAAAAAACCCTAAATGAAATAGACCTAATGGGCCTATTTAGTTATGGATTGGGCCTAATCCAACCTTAAAAAATAATAGACTAAAAGAATCAAAATAAAAAGCCCATAATTAACTATAAAACAAATTTCCAAACATAAAAGGCTCACAATTAATTAAAAAAATTACTTCCTAAAGTAACCCTTGCACCTAACTTGATCTTCCAAATCTATCCCTAGTCATTGGACCATAATTCCTAGCAAAAGATCTCGTGCATATTTTCAAACATCAACTTAATTGGAACTTGAGAACATGAACTTGATTACCATCTCGATCTCCATTATTCCCCTCCTGGAAAAGATTTATCCTCAAATCTTAACTCTATAAGTAGGTCGATTTGGTATTGCGAATTCATGTATAAAGTCTATTTGATGCTACATGCCTCACAAAAGATGTAATCTATGGGGAATCTCTTCAGGAAGTTGATCCTCAAAGTCTTGTAATATACAATGACACCAAGTGAAGATGAGTTAAGATCGTTAGTAGAAAGATAAACATCCTTGTACATAAGTATAAGTACTTGTTTTTCTCCATTTTTTCAGCAATTACACTTAGTTTTTTGTTTTTCTCACTTCTTTGCTTACTTTTTCCTCTCTCTTCCTTACTTTTCTAGTGTTTGCTTACTTTTCTCTCTCTTCTGTGCTCACTTTTCTCTCCATTTTTATTTTGCTCTTGCTCACACTTTTTTTCTTCTCCCAATTTGCACTCTTGTTCTATCCTCATCTAGTCCACATAAGCTTGAAAAGGTTTGAGAGGGGCTAATACAACTTTTCCATTGTTAATTTCAAAAGAGTACCGATTCTTATACCCATCCCACATTACCCTTATGTCAAACTGCTACGATCGCCCAAGAAAAATATGAGAAGCATACATTGGTGCCATATCACAAAGAACCTCATCCTCGCACTTCCCAATTGAAAATGGAACCAAACTTGTTTTTTGACATTCACTTCTCCGCAATCATTTAGCCATTGTAGTTTGTATGATTAGGGAAGCTTTTTTCACTTCAAATTCAACTTTTCTACCAACAAAATACTAGCTACATTAGTGCAACTCCCTCTATCAATAATAACTATGCATACTTTATCCATCACATGGAATCTTGTGTGAAAAATATGCTCACATTGCTCCTCATCTCCTTCATTCTTAGGTTGTATATTAAGGGCTCTCCTTGTGACAAGTAATTCCCCATGCACAGGTTCTTCCAATTCTACATCAAAATAATCCTCCAATGGTGGCATTTCATTGTCACTTGAACTAGCACTCTCAATTTCTCCGTTATCACGTAAAATCATAAACCTTTTTTTTGGCATTTAGAAGAAATATGTCGAAGTCCTTGGCACCTAAAACACTTAATATCACGTGACTTAGTAGGAGTTTTTGTTTCAGTTTTATCTTTAGGAACAAAAATTGAATTGTTTGACTATGCTTCATCTTTTGTTCTAAAGGCAGCTTTGTTATCCTTCTAAGTTGATTTCCATGGAGAACTAGAGGATGAACTAGATCTGAACCTTTCGGATTTCATTGGTTTCTCCACTTTAATGGCTTTGTGCAGTAGATCTTCCATTTCTAAGTAAAGTTGCAATTCAACCACATTAGTAATTTCACTGTTTAATCCGGCAATGAATCTGGTCTTTGCCACTTCTCTATCTTCCTTTATGTTTACTCTAATCATGGTGACTCCCATCTACTTATAATCTTCTACACTCATGGAACCTTGGACCAGCCCTTGGAACTTTCTATGTAGATACTTATAGTAATGGCTATGTATGAACCTGTTACACATCACAAATATCATCTCTTCCTATGACTGAATTGGTCTTTCTTTGCCTATTTACCACCAATGGATCCCACCATATTCTAGCATAATCTATAAATTCTATGACTGCTAGTTTTACTTTCTTCTTCTCGTAGTAATTATAACAATCAAACACATGTTGTCAACCATATTTTACACTATTTTTGCTCTCTTTTTGCTTCCTTTTTTTACACTATTTTCACTCTTTTTTTTCTTTTTACTACTCAAAGTTCATGCTAACCTCCTTAATGTTCTTAACAAAATCAAAGAATCCAACTAATCTCAAGAAGTAACCATTTTATTAGTAACAATCTCAAAATTTAGAATTTTGAAAGAACTTAATGATAAACTATGACAAAAGAAAAGTCCAAAGAAAACTCTAAAGAGAGAGTTCAAAGAGGACTATAAAGAAAGACTCTTGACCAAAAAGGACTCTAAAAAAAATACTCTTGACCCAATGAGGACTCTAAAGAAAGACTCTTGACAAAAGAGGACTCTAAAGAAAAACTCTTGATCAACTATGATTCCCCATTTTTTTAAAATCAGTTTTGGGAAGCAAGAACAAAATAATGGAAAACCAACAAGAGCAAGAAAACAAGAATTAGATTCTTGAACAATCTACTATGTTCTCCTTTTCTTTTTCTTCCTTTTTCCTTTTCTTCTCTTTATTTTTCTCTTTGTTTTTTTTCTTTTTACTACTACTGCTTGGAATAGAAAGTTTATGAAAAAAAATTCGCAACCTGAACAAAAACTAAAACACAATGCCGAAAGGTGCAATAAATCTTTAGCCCATCGATTAGTGGTGTAAAACGGTGGAATTTGGACTCGAAAATTGTAAGAACAGAGGAAAATCCCAGTTTTTCTTGAAGGAATTGAAACAACCTTTGATTTGATATATTATTATAGTCGTTTCGTTAAACGAGTCAAAAGTGGTTGTTTAAAGTTACAACTCCGTTTTATCAATTGTTTTTTTTAACTGAACAACAACCCTCTTCTTTCCTTTTTTTTTCATTTTTCTTATGAACAAAGATAGATTGAACGCTGAAATAAAGAATCAAGAAAAATATATGAAGAAGTCAAAGGAAACTACAAAACAAACTCCAAATACAAAAATAACGACAATAAAATTGAAAGAAAACACAATATTCAAAAGGACAATTTTGTTTTTGTGATTTGTGACTCAAGAATGCAAAAAAAAAATCAAAGGTTGAAATTTTTTTTATATCTAAAATTCGAAACAATGATAGATAAAGATAGATAAGTTGTTCTCAAGAACCAAGGCTCTGATACCAAATGATGCGGACCCTTTAGGCGAACAACTTAGGAAACCACTAACTCAAAGCAATAGAAACGATTGATTTTCTAAGTACGTGTTGAAGATGATTAGATTAGAATCCTAATGAAGCAAAGTCCTTAAAACCCAAAACTTGAGATGCTACAAAGGATGATCACTCCCTTTGATAAGTGAGATTTAAGTATTCAATCAAGAACACAAGATGGCAAAGCAAGAAGCTTTTTGAAATTTTCTTTTCATTCATGAATATTCGTTCTTGCCTCTAATTATATAGCTCTTCTTCTTTAAAAGCAAGAAACCTTAAAAGAAAAAAAATCCCTATATGAAATGTGTCTATTTAGTTATGGATTGGGCCTAATCCAACCTTAAAAAACAAAAGACTAAAAACTTCAAATAAAAAGCCCACAAGTAACTATGTTAAAAATCTGCAAACATAAAGGACCCACAATTAATTAAAAAATTAATTACATCCTAAAGTAACCCTTGCACCCAACTTGATCTTCCAAATATATGCCTAGTCATTGGTCTGCCAATTCCTTGCAAAAGATCTTGTGAATATTTTGAAACATTAGCTTGATCAGCACTTGGGAACATTAGCTTGATTAGCATCTCGATCTCCATTAAAATAGGTAAGTCTAGATGTGGTGGTTATCTAATTAGATCCAACATTGTATCAATAGTTAAGAATGACAAGAATGATTATCTCCAACAAGAATCCAAACATGTTGGAAAGTATGCATAGGCTGCATAAAGGTCAATGGCAACACTAAAAAATCCTTTGTCCTTCATTGATAAAATGGAAGAAAGGTTGGCAGTCCACACTTTTTATTGTTTTCTTGATGGTTATTTTAGGTTGCAACCAAATTGATAAATGAAGATCAAGAGAAAACTACATTCACCTGCCACCTTTTAAAGGTTTGTGGTAAGTATCTTTTTTGAATAAATAGAGAATGTTATAGAGGTATTTATGGATGATTTTCTAGTATATGGTGACTTTTTTGACCTATGTTTATATAAACAAGCACTTATTCTTCAAAGATGTGAAGAGACTAATATAGTTTAAAATTGATAAAAGTGTCATTTTATGGTAGATCATGAAATTATATTAGGGTATGTAATCTCTTCTAACGGTATAGAAGTACATAAAGCTAAAATTGATACTTTGTGTAGCTTAATATCTCCCACTATTATGAGGGAGGTTCGTTCTTTCCTTGATCATGTAGGATTTAAAGGAGGTTCACAAATATTTTTTCAAAGATTACAATAAAGCTTATGCAAAGCTTAAGGAGCTAATCACCATAGTTCCAATCAATCAAGCACTCAAATGGAGTAGTCGATTTGAGCTAATGTGTGATGCTAGTGAATACACAGTTGGAGCGGTGCTAGGGCAACAAATTGGCAAACAACCACATATCATCAACTCTACCTCTAGAACTCTCAATGATGCCCACCTAAATCACTATAAAATAACTACTTTCATTTAGTTTTGCTTTCGAAAACTTTAGATCACATTTAGTAGACACTAAAGTAATTTTATTTTCTTTTTAGCAAAATATTAATTAATTTATTTACTAACCATGCAGTTCTTTGGTAGTTAGTAACACTGAAGGATGTAAAGCCTAGACTAGTAGGTGGATTCTCTTGCTACAAGCACTTAACTTGGAAATAATGTCAAAAATGGAATGGAGAACTTAGTGGCCTACTACTTAAGTCGAAGCATTAAAAAATAAGACTCCCTACTATTGCAAGAACAATTCCCAAATGAAAAATTGTTGTCAATAGAGAATTCATCACCATGGTATGCTGACCTCATCAATTGCCTCATAACCAAACTATGCCTAGTAATCTACCAAGAGAGTAAAAGCAAAGCTTAGAAAAGAGGAAGGGTACTTCTATGGAATGATCCATATCTGTGGAAACATTGCATCAATCAATTACTACATAGTCTATACCTAAAACTCAATTTCATTCCATACTTACTTTTTTCCACACATATGCATGCGAAGGATACTTTAGAGCCAAATGAACAACCCTCAAAGTTTTTAAGAGTCGTGTTCATTGGCCCATATTTTTCACAGATGCAAGCATCTTTTGTAAAGCTTGTGAACGTTGTCAACAAATGGGTAATCTAGGACATAGACACCAAATGTCCCAAACCTCTATACTTTTTGTTGAAATGTTTGATGTATTATGTATTGATTTTATGGGATCCTTCCCTTCCCATAATGGACTTATATTTTTTTTCTTAATATGGATTATGTTTCTAAATGGATGGAAGTTAAAGCCACTCAAATTAATGACTTTGAAGAAATTGTAGATTTTGTAAATTCTAACATTTTTGCTAGGTTTAGAACACTAAGAGCCATCATAAGTGATGGTAGACTGCACTTTTGCAATATGATTTTCTCGACTCTACTTAAAAAGTATCATGTCCACCATAGAGTCTCTACACTATATCATCTGCACATAAGTGGACAAGCTAAAGTTCCAAATAAAAAGGTTAATACATCCTTAAAAAAACAATTAAACCTAACAAGAAGGATTTTAGTTTGAGACTAGATGATGCACTTGGGGCATTGATGAGTGCTTGTAAAGCTCTAGATATTATGTTATTATTTATAATTTAGTGTTAAAAATAAATTTGTATTTAGATAATTTTATTATTATTTTCGCAAATCAATATTTTCAAAATTGCAACAGCAAAATGATTCAATTGATAAAAACTTAAAAATTGTATTTGAAAGTACTCAATTGTAACCTAGAAGAATAAAAGAAATTACATAAACCAAGTTTTGATGGGGTGAAACACATGAAATTTTGAGACAAATAAATCAATATGGCTTGTGAGGAGAATATATGTGTGCTAAATGATATGAACCCCACTAACAATTGTGATGAAACCTAATAACAATGATGAATTGAAACCCCAAGATCGTGAAGACAAAATTTGTTGAGTCTTAACCTATTAATAAACAAAATGAAAATCCAAACTATTGAGGATTGAAATGCCACACCAAGAAAACCTAAGGATTCTCTCAAAATTCAAGGTGATAAGTTTGGTTGTTTGAATGCCACAATATTACTTGATAAGTTTAAGAGTTCTTTTAAGAACTAAGAGCAACACAACAATTCACAAGAAGCTAATTATCTAAATAATTCCAATATGATCCATAGAAATGTTTCGAACAAGGTTATAATATGTTTACAAATAATTCAAGCACCAAATTCTAGTCATTACTTTTTTCCCGTTTGGAAGGTAGGCAATAAAATTCCGTTGAATTAGGCTAGGAAGTATGACTTACAAAGGAAAGAAAATAGTTAGAAAACTTGAGTATAAATAATTAAATTTAAAAGAAAGGTTAAATATTTTTTTTTACTTTTTTGCAAAAGAAGGCAAGGGAAGTAAATACTCTAAATTGTATTTCCTTATAACTATGATATATTTAAATGGAAATTGTTATATCTTAAAATGCCAAACAATCAAAATTTAGAATTTGTTTTTATTAATTATTTTATAAGTTATTAATAATTCAAATTACTAATTATTTTATAACACCAAAATTGTTAATATATTTATACAATATTCTTTTAGTTTTGAAATAAACTGTATAGAATTTATCTTTGTTTTTACCTATTTCACCCACAATCTAGGTTCCAAACCAATTCGAAGAGTTAGAAGCAAATAAAGATCTTGAGAAATATCGTTCTCATAAACCATAGAAATATTTCGAGCAAGGTAATAATATGTTTACAAATAATTCATGCACCAAATTCTAGTCATTACATTTGTTTCCCTTAGGTAGGTAGGCAACACAATTCCGATGAATTAGGCTAGGAAGTATGACTTACAAAGGAAAGAAAATAGTTAGAAAACATGAGTATAAATAAATAAATGGAAAAGAAAGGTTAAACATTTTTTTTTACTTTTTTGCAAAAGAAGGCAAGGGAAATAAATACTCTAAATTGTATTCCTTATAACTATGATATATTTAAATGGAAATTGTTATATCTTAAAATTCCAAAAAATCAAAATTTAGAAATGTTTTTATTAATTATTTTATTAGATATTAATAATTAACATTGGTAATTATTTTATAACACCAAAATTGCTAATTTATTTATACGTTGTTCTTTTAGTTTGAAATAATATGTATAGAATTTAACTTTGTTTTTACCTATTTCACCCACAATCTAGGTTCCAAACCTATTCGAAGATTTAGAAGCAAATAAAGATCTTGAGAAATATCGTTCTCATAAACCATAGAAATATTTCGAGCAAGGTAATAATATGTTTACAAATAATTCATGCACCAAATTCTAGTCATTACATTTGTTTCCCTTAGGTAGGTAGGCAACACAATTCCGATGAATTAGGCTAGGAAGTATGACTTACAAAGGAAAGAAAATAGTTAGAAAACATGAGTATAAATAAATAAATGGAAAAGAAAGGTTAAACATTTTTTTTTACTTTTTTGCAAAAGAAGGCAAGGGAAATAAATACTCTAAATTGTATTCCTTATAACTATGATATATTTAAATGGAAATTGTTATATCTTAAAATTCCAAACAATCAAAATTTAGAAATTTTGTTTATTAATTATTTTATAAGATATTAATAATTCACATTGCTAATTATTTTATAACACCAAAATTGTTAATTTATGTATACATTATTCTTTATGTTTTGAAATAATCTGTATAGAATTTAACTTTGTTTTTACCTATTTCATCCACAATCTAGGTTCCAAACCAATTCGAAGAGTTAGAAGCAAATAAAGATCTTGAGAAATATCGTTCTCATAAACCATAGAAATATTTCGAGCAAGGTAATAATATGTTTACAAATAATTCATGCACCAAATTCTAGTCATTACATTTGTTTCCCTTAGGTAGGTAGGCAACACAATTCCGATGAATTAGGCTAGGAAGTATGACTTACAAAGGAAAGAAAATAGTTAGAAAACATGAGTATAAATAAATAAATGGAAAAGAAAGGTTAAACATTTTTTTTTACTTTTTTGCAAAAGAAGGCAAGGGAAATAAATACTCTAAATTGTATTCCTTATAACTATGATATATTTAAATGGAAATTGTTATATCTTAAAATTCCAAAAAATGAAAATTTAGAAATGTTTTTATTAATTATTTTATTAGATATTAATAATTGACATAGGTAATTATTTTATAACACCAAAATTGCTAATTTATTTATACGTTGTTCTTTTAGTTTTGAAATAATCTGTATAGAATTTAACTTTGTTTTTACCTATTTCACCCACAATCTAGGTTCCAAACCAATTCGAAGAGTTAGAAGCAAATAAAGATCTTGAGAAATATTGGGCCCATAAACCATAGAAATGTTTCGAACAAGGTAATAATATGTTTACAAATAATTCATGCACCAAATTCTAGTCATTACCTTTTTTTCCGTTTGGAAGGTAGGCAATAAAATTCCGTTGAATTAGGCTAGGAAGTATGACTTACAAAGGAAAGAAAATAGTTAGAAAACATGAGTATAAATAAATAAATTTAAAAGAAAGGTTAAACATTTTTTTTTACTTTTTTGCAAAAGAAGGCAAGGGAAATAAATACTCTAAATTGTATTCCTTATAACTATGATATATTTAAATGGAAATTGTTATATCTTAAAATTCCAAAAAATCAAAATTTAGAAATGTTTTTATTAATTATTTTATTAGATATTAATAATTCACATTGCTAATTATTTTATAACACCAAAATTGTTAATTTATGTATACATTATTCTTTATGTTTTGAAATAATCTGTATAGAATTTAACTTTGTTTTTACCTATTTCATCCACAATCTAGGTTCCAAACCAATTCGAAGAGTTAGAAGCAAATAAAGATCTTGAGAAATATCGTTCTCATAAACCATAGAAATATTTCGAGCAAGGTAACAATATGTTTACAAAGATGTATACAAACCAATTCTAAGAGTAAGAAACAAAGAAAGAATATTACAAATATTATGCTTATACACCATAGAAATATTTATTGCAAGGTAACAATATGTTTACAAATAATTCATGCACCAAATTCTAGTCATTACATTTGTTTCCCTTAGGTAGGTAGGCAACACAATTCCGATGAATTAGGCTAGGAAGTATGACTTACAAAGGAAAGAAAATAGTTAGAAAACATGAGTATAAATAAATAAATGGAAAAGAAAGGTTAAACATTTTTTTTTACTTTTTTGCAAAAGAAGGCAAGGGAAATAAATACTCTAAATTGTATTCCTTATAACTATGATATATTTAAATGGAAATTGTTATATCTTAAAATTCCAAAAAATCAAAATTTAGAAATGTTTTTATTAATTATTTTATTAGATATTAATAATTCACATTGGTAATTATTTTATAACACCAAAATTGCTAATTTATTTATACGTTGTTCTTTTAGTTTTGAAATAAACTGTATAGAATTTATCTTTGTTTTTACCTATTTCACTCAAAATCTAGGTTACAAATCAATTCGAAGAGTTAGAAGCAAAAAAAGATGTTGAGAAATATTGTGCTCATAAACCATAGAAATATTTCGAACAAGGTAATAATATGTTTACAAATAATTCTTGCACCAAATTCTAGTCATTACCTTTTTTTCCATTTGGAAGGTAGGCAATAAAAGGCCGATGAATCAAGTTTGGAAGTATGACTTACAAAGGAAAGAAAATAGTTAGAAAACTTGAGTATAAATAATTAAATTTAAAAGAAAGGTTAAATATATTTTTTTTACTTTTTTGCAAAATAAGGCAAGGGAAATAAATACTCTAAATTGTATTTCCTTATAACTATGATATATTTAAATGGATATTGTTATATCTTAAAATGCCAAACAATCAAAATTTAGAAATTTTGTTTATTAATTATTTTATAAGATATTAATTATTCACATTTTTAATTATTATAAAAGACCAAAATTGTTAATTTATTTATACGTTATTCTTTTAGTTTTGAAATAATCTGTATAGAATTTAACTTTGTTTTTACCTATTTCACCCACAATCTAGGTTCCAAACCAATTCGAAGAGTTAGAAGCAAATAAAGATGTTGAGAAATATTGTGCTCATAAACCATAGAAATATTTCGAGCAAGGTAATAATATGTTTACAAATAATTCATGCACCAAATTCTAGTCATTACCTTTTTTACGTTTGGAAGGTAGGCAATAAAATTCCGTTGAATTAGGCTAGGAAGTACAACTTACGAAGGAAAGAAAATAGTTAGAAAACATGAGTATAAATAAATAAATGGAAAAGAAAGGTTAAACATTTTTTTTTACTTTTTTGCAAAAGAAGGCAAGGGAAATAAATACTCTAAATTGTATTCCTTATAACTATGATATATTTAAATGGAAATTGTTATATCTTAAAATTCCAAAAAATCAAAATTTAGAAATGTTTTTATTAATTATTTTATAAGATATTAATACTTCTCATTTTGAATTATTTTATAACATAATATTCTTACCTTATTTATAAGTTATTCTTTTAGTTTTGAAATAATCTGTATTGAATTTAACTTTGTTTTTACCTATTTCACTTACAATCAAGGTTCCAAACGAATTCAAAGAGTTAGAAGCAAATAAAGATGTTGAGAAATATCGTTCTCATAAACCATAGAAATATTTCGAGCAAGGTAATAATATGTTTACAAATAATTCATGCACCAAATTCTAGTCATTACATTTTTTTCCACTAGGTAGGAAGGCAACACAATTCCGATGAATTAGGCTAGGAAGTACGACTTACAAAGGAAAGAAAATAGTTAGAAAACATGAGTATAAATAAATAAATGGAAAAGAAAGGTTAAACATTTTTTTATATCTATTTTAAAAAAGAAAGAAGGGGAAATAAATACTCCAAATTTTAAATATTTATAATTATGAAATATTTAAATAGAATTTATTATATCTTAAGACCCCAAAAAATTAAACTTTAGAGTTTTTTTATATGAGATCAATACTTTTCTTTTTAATTATTTTCAATCATTAATATTCTTATCATGTTTTTAAGATATTCTATTAGCATTATAATTGACCGCATTGAATTTAACTTTGCTTTTACCTTTATGCCAAATAATTTAGGTTCCAAACCAATTCAAAGAGGAAAAAGCAAAGAAAGATGATTACAAATATTGTCCTCATACACCATAGAAATATTTCTTGCAAGCTAACAAGGTGTTTACAAATGATGTATACAAAAACCTCTAGCCATCACCTTTTCCATTTGGTACAGAGATAACAAAATTCATTTAACTTTGGGTGTGTGGGGAATCACAACTTAAAAAGGAAAGAAACTATTGAGAACACAAGAGGAAAAATAAATAAGTGGAAAAGAGAACTTAAACATTTTTAATATCTATTTTACAAAAGAAAGTAGTGGAAATAAATACACCAAATTTTATTTCTTTATAATTATATAATATTTAAATGGAGTTTATTATATCTAAAAATGCCAAAATTTCAAACTTTATATATTTTGTTTATTATTATATATATATGAGATCAATACTTTTCATTTTTAATTATTTTCTACCTTTAATATTCTTAACTTTTTTATAAGTTATTCAGTTAGCGTTGGAATTTACCGTATTGAATTTAACTTTGTTTTCACCTTATGCCAAAGAATCTAGGTTCCAAACCAATTCAAAGAGTAAGAAGGAAAGAAAGACGATTACAAATATTGTGCTCATACAATATAGAAATATTTCTGGGGAGCTAACAAGAATTTACATATGATGTATACAACAAGCTCTAGCCATCACCTTTTCCATTTGGTATGGAGAGAACAAAATTCGGATAAATTAGTGTGTGTGGCAAACACAACTTACAAAGGTAAGAAACTATTGAGAACACATGAGGATAAATATATAAGTGGAAAAGACAACTTAAACATTTTTTTATGTCTTTTTTACAAAAAATGAGGGGAAATAAATGCTATAAATTTTATTTCTTTATACTATGATATATTTAAATGGAGTTTATTATATCTAAAAACGCCAAAAAATCAAACTTTAGATATTTTGTTTATTATTTTATATATATAAGGTCAATACCTTTCATTTTTTATTATTTTCTAACATTAATATTCTTAAGTTATTTATAACTCATACTGTTAGCGTTATAATTGACCACATTGAATTTAACTTCGTTTTTACCTTTATGTTAAATAATCTAGGTTCCAAACCAATTCAGAGAGTAAGAAGCAAAGAAAGACGATTACAAATAATGTGCTCATACACCATAGAAATATTTCTTGCAAGCTAAAACAAGTTTACAAATGATGTATACGACCATCTCTAGCCATTACCTTTTCCATTTGGTCCAAAGATAACAAAATATGGTTAAATTAGGGTGTGAGGGGAAACCCGACTAACAAAGGAAAAAAACTATTGAGAACTCATTAGGATAAATAAATAAGTGGAAAAGACAACTTAAACATTTTTTTATTTCTATTTCTCAAAAGAAAGTAGTGGAAATAAATACTCCAAATTTAATTTCTTTATCATTATGAAATATTTAAATGGAGTTTATTATATCTAAAAATGCCAAAATATCAAACTTTAGATATTTTGTTTTTTATTTTATATATATGAGATCAATACTTTTCATTTTTTATTATTTTCTAACATCAATATTCTTAAGTTATTTATAACTCATTCTGTTAGAGTTGTAATTGACAACATTGAATTTAACCTTGTTTTTACCATTATGTTATAGAATCTAGGTTCCAAACCAATTCAAAGAGTAAGAAGCAAAGAAAGACGATTACAAATATTGTGCTCATACACCATAGAAATATTTATTGCAAGCTAAAAGAAGTTTACAAATGATGTATACGACCACCTCTAGCCATTATCTTTTCCATTTGGTTCGGAGAGAACAAAATTCGGTTAAATTAGGGTGTGTGGGGAAACACGACTAACAAAGGAAAGAAACTATTGGGAACAAATGAGGATAAATAAATAAGTGGAAAAGACAACTAAAACATTTTTTTATATCTATTATACAAAAGAAAGTAGTGGAAATAAATACTCCAAATTTAATTTCTTTATAATTATGAAATATTTAAATGGAGTTTATTATATCTAAAAACGCCAAAATATCAAACTTTAGATATTTTGTTTTTTATTTTATATATATGAGATCAATACTTTTCATTTTTTATTATTTTCTAACATCAATATTCTTAAGTTATTTATAACTCATTCTGTTAGAGTTGTAATTGACCACATTGAATTTAACTTTGTTTTTACCATTATGTTAAAGAATCTAGGTTCCAAACCAATTGAAAGAGTAAGAAGCAAAGAAAGATGATTACAAATATTGTGCTCATACACCATAGAAATATTTCTTGCAAGCTAACAAGAAGTTTACAAATGATGTATACAACAAGCTCTAGCCATCACCTTTTCCATTTGTTACGGACAGAAAAAAATTAGGTTAAATTAGGGTGTGTGGGGAAACATAACTTACATAGGAAAGAAACTATCGAGAACACATGGGGAAAAATAAATAAGTGGAAAAGAAAACTTAACAATTTTTTATGTCTACTTTACGAAAGAAAGTAGGGGAAATAAATACTCCAAATTTTATTTCTTGATAATTATGAAATATTTAAATGGAATTTATTATATCTAAAAACGCCAAAAAATGAAACTTTATATATTTTGTTTATTATTGTATTTATATGAGATCAATACTTTTCATTTTTAATTATTTTCTAACTTCAATATTCTTAACATTTTTATATGTTATTCAGTTAGAGTTGGAATTGACCGTATTCAAATTAACTTTATTTTTACCTTTATGCCAAAGAATCTAGGTTCCAAACGAATTCAAAGAGTTATAAGCAAAGAAAGACGATTACAAATAATGTGCTCATACACCATAGAAATATTTCTTGCAAGCTAACAAGAAGTTTACAAATGATGTATACAACAAGCTCTAGCCATCACCTTATCCATTTTGGTACGGAGAGAACAAAATTCTGTTAAATTAGGGTGTGTGCGGAAACACAACCTACAAAGGAAAGAAACTATCGAGAACACATGAGGAAAAATAAATAAGTGGAAAAGAAAACTTAACAATTTTTTATGTCTACTTTACGAAAGAAAGTAGGGGAAATAAATACTCCAAATTTTATTTCTTGATAATTATGAAATATTTAAATGGAATTTATTATATCTAAAAACGCCAAAAAATAAAACTTTAGATATTTTGTTTGTTATTTTATTTATATGAGATCAATACTTTTCATTTTTAATTATTTTCTAACTTCAATATTCTTAACTTATTTATAAGTTATTCAGGTAGTGTTGGAATTGACCTTATTGTATTTAACTTTTTTTTATCTTTATGCCAAAGAATTTAGGTTCCAAATCAATTCAAAGAGTAAGAAGCAAAGAAAGATGTTTACAAATATTGTGCTCATACACCATAGAAATATTTCTTACAAGTTAATAAGAAGTTTACAAATGATGTATATAACAACCTCAAGACATCACCTTTTCCATTTAGTACGAAGAGAACCAAATTCACTTAAATTAGGTCGTGTGGTTAAAAACAACTTACAAAGGAAAGAAACTATTGAGAACATATGAGGAAAAATTAATGATTGGAAAAGACAACTTAAACCTTTTTTTAAATCTATTTTACAAAAGAAAGTAGGGGAAATAAATACTCCATATTTTATTTCTTTATAATTATGAAATATTTAAATGGAATTTATTATATGTAAACACCCCAAAAATTCAAACTTTAGAAATTTTGTTTATTAATATTTTTATATGTGATCAATACTTTTACTTTTTAATTATTTTCTAACTTCAATATTCTTAAGTAATTTATAAGTTATTCATTAAGCATTGGAATTGACCGTATTGAATTTTACTTTGTTTTTACCTTTATGCCAAAGAATCTAGGTTCCAAATCAATACAAAGAGTAAAAAGCAAAGATAGATGATTACAAATATTGTGCTCATACACCATTGAAATATTTCTTGCAAGATAACAAGAAGTTTACAAATGATGTATACAACAATCACTAGCCATCTCCTTTTCCATTTGGTACGGAGGGAATAAAATTCAGTTAAATTAGGGTGTGTGGGGAAACACAACTTACAAAGGAAAAAACAATGGAGAACACAAGAGGAAAAATAAATAAGTTGAAAAGACAACTTAAACATTTTTTTATGTCTATTTTACAAAAGAAAGTAGGGGAAATTAATACTCCAAATTTTATTTCTTTATAATAATGAAATATTTAAAAGGAATTTATTATATCTGAAAACGCCAAAAAATCAAACTTTAGATATTTTTATTAATATGTTATTTATATGAGATCAATACTTTTCATTTTTAATTATTTTCTAACATCAATATAAATAACATATTTATAAGTTATTCTATTAGCGTTAGAATTGACCGTATTTAATTTAACTTTGTTTTTACTTTAATCCAATTAATCTAGGTTCCAAACCAATTGAAAGAGTAAGAAGCAAAGAAAGATGATTACAATTATTGTGCTCATACACCATAGAAATATTTCTTGCAAGCTAACAAGAAGTTTACAAATGATGTATACAACAATCACTAGCCATCACCTTTTCCATTTGGTACGGAGAGAACAAAATTCGGTTAAATTAGGGTGTGTGGGGAAACACAACTTACAAAGGAAAGAAACAATGGAGAACACATGAGGAAAAATAAATAAGGTTAAAAGACAACTTAAACATTTTTTATGTCTATTTTACAAAAGAAAGTAGGGGAAATAAATACTCCAAATTTTATTTCTTTATAATAATGAAATATTTAAATGGAATTTATTATATCTAAAAATGCCAAAAAATCAAAATTTAGATATTTTATTTATTATTTTATTTATATGAGATCAATACTTTTCATTTTTAATTATTTTATAACTTCAATATTCTTAAATTATTAATAAGTTTTTCTTTTAGTGTTGGAATTGAACGTATTTAATTTAACTTTGTTTTTAAATTTATGCCAAATAATCTAGGTTCCAAACCAAATGAAAGAGTAAAAAGCAAAGAAAGATTATTACAAATATTGTGCTCATACACCATTGAAATATTTCTTGCAAGATACCAAGAAGTTTACAAATGATGTATACAACAATCACTAGCCATCTCTTTTTCCATTTGGTACGGAGGGAATAAAATTCAGTTAAATTAGGGTGTGTGGGGAAACACACCTTAAAAAGGAAAGAAACAATTGAGAACACATGAGGAAAAATAAATAAGTTGAAAAGACAACTTAAACATTTTTTTATGTCTATTTTACAAAAGAAAGTAGAGGAAATAAATACTCCAAATTTTATTTCTTTATAATAATGAAATATTTAAATGGAATTTATTATATCTGAAAACGCCAAAAAATCAAACTTTAGATATTTTATTTATTATTTTATTTATATGAGATCAATACTTTTCATTTTTAATTATTTTCTAACGTCAATATAAATAACATATTTATAAGTTATTCTGTTAGCGTTAGAATTGACCGTATTTAATTTAACTTTGATTTTACCTTTATGCCAAATAATCTAAGTTCCAAACCAAATGAAAGAGTAAGAAGCAAAGAAAGATGATTTCAAATATCGTGCTCACACACCATTGAAATATTTATTGCAAGCAAACAAGTAGTTTACAAATGATGTATACAACAATCTCTAGCCATCACCTTTTCCATTTTCTACGGAGAGAACAAAATTCGGTTAAATTAGGTTGTGTGGTTAAACACAACTTACAAAGGAAAGAAACTATTGAGAACATATGAAGAAAAATAAATAAGTTGAAAAGACAACTTAAACATTTTTTATGTCTATTTTACAAAAGAAAGTAGGGGAAATAAATACTCCAAATTTTATTTCCTTATAATAATGAAATATTTAAATGGAATTTATTATATCTAAAAACGTTAACAATCAAACTTTATATATTTTTTTATTATTTTATTTATATGAGATCAATACTTTTCATTTTAAATTATTTTCTGACATCAATATTCATTACATATATATAAGTTATTATTTTAGCGTTGGAATTGACCGTATTGAATTTAACTTTGTTTATACCTTTATACCAAATAATCTATGTTCCAAACAAATTGAAAGAGTAAAAAGCAAAGAAAGATGATTACAAATATTGTGCTCATACACCATTGAAATATTTCTTGCAAGCAAACAAGAAGTTTACAAATGATGTATACAACAATCTCTAGCCATCACCTTTTCCATTTGGTACGGAGAGAACAAAATTCGGTTAAATTAGGGTGTTTGGGGAAACACAACTTAAAAAGGAAAAAACAATTGAGAACACATGAGGAAAAATAAATAAGTTGAAAAGACAACTTAAACATTTTTTTATGTCTATTTTACAAAAGAAAGTAGGGGAAATAAATACTCCAAATTTTATTTCTTTATAATAATGAAATATTTAAATGGAATTTATTATATCTAAAAATGCCAAAAAATCAAACTTTAGATATTTTGTTTTTTATTTTATTTATATGAGATCAATACTTTTAGTTTTTAATTATTTTCTAACATCAATATAAATAACATATTTTTAAGTTATTCTATTAGCGTTAGAATTGATCGTATTTAATTTAACTTTGTTTTTACCTTTTTGCCAAATAATCTAGGTTCCAAACCAATTGAAAGAGTAAGAAGCAAAGAAAGAGGATTACAATTATTGTGCTCATATACCATAGAAATATTTCTTGCAAGCTAACAAGAAGTTTACAAATGATGTATACAACAATCACTAGCCATCACCTTTTCCATTTGGTACGGAGAGAACAAAATTCGGTTAAATTAGGGTGTGTGGGGAAACACAACTTACAAAGGAAAGAAACTTTTGAGAACATATGAAGAAAAATAAATAAGATCAAAAGACAACTTAACCATTTTTTTATGTCTATTATACAAAACAAAGTATGCGAAAATAATACTCCAAATTTTATTTCTTTATAATAATGAAAGATTTAAATGGAATTTTTTATATCTAAAACGCCAAAAAATCATACTTTAGATATTTTGTTTTTTATTTTATTTATATGAGATCAATACTTTTCATTTTGAATTATTTTCTAACATCAATATAAATAACATATTTATAAGTTATTCTGTTAGCGTTAGAATTGACTGTATTTAATTTAACTTTGTTTTTAACTGTATGCCAAATAATTTAGGTTCAAAACCAATTGAAGGAGTAAAAAGCAAAGATAGATGATTACAAATATTGTGCTCATACACCATTGAAATATTTCTTGCAAGCAAACAAGAAGTTTACAAATGATGTATACAACAATCTCTAGCCATCACCTTTTCCATTTAGTACGGAGACAACAAAATTCGGTTAAATTAGGGTGTGTGGGGAAACACACCTAAAAAAGGAAAGAAACAATTGAGAACACATGAGGAAAAATAAATAAGGTGAAAAGACAACTTAAACATTTTTTTATGTCTATTTTACAAAAGAAAGTAGGGGAAATAAATACTCCAAATTTTATTTCTTTATAATAATGAAATATTTAAATGGAATTTATTATATCTAAAAATGCCAAAAAATCAAAATTTAGATATTTTGTTTTTTATTTTATTTATATGAGATCAATACTTTTCATTTTTAATTATTTTCTAACATCAATATAAATAACATATTTATAAGTTATTCTGTTAGCGTTAGAATTGACCGTATTTAATTTAACTTTGTTTTTACCTTTATGCCAAATAATCTAGGTTCCAAACCAATTGAAAGAGTAAGAAGCAAAGAAAGGTGATTACAATTATTGTGCTCATACACAATAGAAATATTTCTTGCAAGCTAACAAGAAGTTTACGAATGATGTATACAACAACCCTTAGCCATAAACTTTTCCATTTGGTACGGAGAGAACAAAATTCGGTTGAATTAGGGTGTGTGGGGAAACACAACTTACAAAGGAAAGAAACTATTGAGAACATATGAAGAAAAATAAATAAGTTGAAAAGACAACTTAAACATTTTTTATGTCTATTTTACAAAAGAAAGTAGGGGAAATAAATACTCTAAATTTTATTTCTTTATAATAATGAAATATTTAAATGGAATTTATTATATCTAAAAAGGTCAAAAAATCAAACTTTATATATTTTTTTATTATTTTATTTATATGAGATCAATACTTTTCATTTTAAATTATTTTCTAACATCAATATTCATTACATACTTACAAGTTATTCTTTTAGCGTTGGAATTGACCGTATTGAATTTAACATTGTTTTTACCTTTATGCCAAATAATCTAAGTTCCAAACCAAATGAAAGAGTAAAAAGCAAAGAAAGATGATTTCAAATATTGTGCTCATACACCATTGAAATATTTCTTGCAAGCAAACAAGTAGTTTACAAATGATGTATACAACAATCTCTAGCCATCACCTTTTCCATTTGGTATGGAGAGAACAAAATTCGGTTAAATTAGGGTGTGTGGGGAAACACAACTTAAAAAGGAAAAAACAATTGAGAACACATGAGGAAAAATAAATAAGTTGAAAAGACAACTTAAACATTTTTTTATGTCTATTTTACAAAAGAAAGTAGGGGAAATAAATACTCCAAATTTTATTTCTTTATAATAATGAAATATTTAAATGGAATTTATTATATCTAAAAATGCCAAAAAATCAAAATTTAGATATTTTATTTATTATTTTATTTATATGAGATCAATACTTTTCATTTTTAATTATTTTCTAACATCAATATAAATAACATATTTATAAGTTTTTCTGTTAGCGTTAGAATTGACCGTATTTAATTTAACTTTGTTTTTAACTTTATGCCAAATAATCTAGGTTCCAAACCAATTGAAAGAGTAAGAAGCAAAGAAAGATGATTACAATTATTGTGCTCATACACAATAGAAATATTTCTAGCAAGCTAACAAGAAATTTACGAATGATGTATACAACAACCCTTAGCCATAAACTTTTCCATTTGGTACGGAGAGACCAAAAATTCGGTTGAATTAAGGTGTGTGGGAAACACAACTTACAAAGGGATGAAACTTTTGAGAACACATGAAGGAAAAATAAATAAGTTGAATAGAAAACTTAACTATTTTTTATGTCTATTTTACAGAATAAAGCATCGGAAAAAATACTCCAAATTGTATTTCTTTATAATTATGAAATATTTAAATAGAATTTATTATATTTTAATACGCCAAACATTCAAACTTTAGAAATTTTGTTCATTAATTATTTTATTAGAGTCTAATACTTCGCATTTTAAATTATTTTTTGACATCACTATTCTTAACTTATTTATAAGTTATTCTCTTAGTATTTGACTTGAACGTATTGAATTTGACTTTGTTTTTACCTTTATGTTAAAGAATATAGGTTCCAAACTAATTCATTGAATAAAAAGCAAGGAAAGATTATTACAAATATTGTGCTCATACACCATTGAAATATTTCTTGCAAGATAACAAGAAGTTTACAAATGATGTATACAACAATCACTAGCCATCTCCTTTTCCATTTGGTACGGAGGGAATAAAATTCAGTTAAATTAGGGTGTGTGGGGAAACACAACTTAAAAAGGAAAAAACAATTGAGAACACATGAGGAAAAATAAATAAGTTGAAAAGACAACTTAAACATTTTTTTATGTCTATTTTACAAAAGAAAGTAGGGGAAATAAATACTCCAAATTTTATTTCTTTATAATAATGAAATATTTAAATGGAATTTATTATATCTGAAAACGCCAAAAAATCAAACTTTAGATATTTTATTTATTATTTTATTTATATGAGATCAATACTTTTCATTTTTAATTATTTTCTAACATCAATATAAATAACATATTTATAAGTTATTCTGTTAGCGTTAGAATTGACCGTATTTAATTTAACTTTGTTTTTAAATTTATGCCAAATAATCTAGGTTCCAAACCAAATGAAAGAGTAAGAAGCAAAGAAAGATGATTACAATTATTGTGCTCATACACCATAGAAATATTTCTTGCAAGCTAACAAGAAGTTTACAAATGATGTATACAACAACCCTTAGCCATCACCTTTTCCATTTGGTACGGAGAGAACAAAATTCGGTTGAATTAGGGTGTGTGGGGAAGCACAACTTACAAACGAAAGAAACTATTGAGAACATAAGATGAAAAATAAATAAGTTGAAAAGACAACTTAAACATTTTTTATGTCTATTTTACAAAAGAAAGTAGGGGAAACAAATACTCCAAATTTTATTTCTTTATAGTAATGAAATATTTAAATGCAATTTATTATATCTAAAAAAGCCAAAAAATAAAATTTAGATATTTTATTTACTATTTTATGTATATGAGATCAGTACTTTTCATTTTTAATTATTTTCTAACATCAATATAAATAACATATTTAAAAGTTATTATGTTAGCGTTAGAATTGACCGTATTTAATTTCACTTTGTTTTTAAATTTATGCCAAACAATCTAGGTTCCAAACCAAATGAAAGAGTAAAAAGCAAAGAAAGATTATTACAAATATTGTGCTCCTACACCATTGAAATATTTCTTGCAAGCTAACAAGAAGTTTACAAATGATGTATACAACAATCACTAGCCATCTCCATTTCCATTTGGTACGGAGGGAATAAAATTCATTTAAATTAGGGTGTGTGGGGAAACACAACTTAAAAAGGAAAAAACAATTGAGAAAACATGAGGAAAAATAAATAAGTTGAAAAGACAACTTAAACATTTTTTTATGTCTATTTTACAAAAGAAAGTAGTGGAAATAAATACTCCAAATTTTATTTCTTTATAATAATGAAATATTTAAATGGAATTTATTATATCTGAAAACGCCAAAAAATTAAACTTTAGATATTTTATTTATTATTTTATTTATATGAGATCAATACTTTTCATTTTTAATTATTTTCTAACATCAATATAAATAACATATTTATAAGTTATTTTGTTATCGTTAGAATTGAACGTATTGTATTTAACTTTGTTTTTACCTTTATGCCAAATAATCTAGGTTCCAAACCAATTGAAAGAGTAAGAAGCAAAGAAAGATGATTACAATTATTGTGCTCATACACCATAGAAATATTTCTTGCAAGCTAACAAGAAGTTTACAAATGATGTATACAACAACCCTTAGCCATCACCTTTTCCATTTGGTACGGAGAGAACAAAATTCGGTTAAATTAGGGTGTTTGGGGAAACACAA
This sequence comes from Hippophae rhamnoides, assembly GCA_033030585.1. Lineage (NCBI taxonomy): Eukaryota > Viridiplantae > Streptophyta > Magnoliopsida > Rosales > Elaeagnaceae > Hippophae > Hippophae rhamnoides. The sequence goes on along the minus strand of CM065438.1, from coordinate 40,899,467 downwards.
CTTAAAAAGGAAAAAACAATTGAGAAAACATGAGGAAAAATAAATAAGTTGAAAAGACAACTTAAACATTTTTTTATGTCTATTTTACAAAAGAAAGTTGGGGAAATAAATACTCCAAATTTTATTTCTTTATAATAATGAAATATTTAAATAGAATTTATTATATCTGAAAATGCCAAAAAATCAAACTTTAGATATTTTATTTATTATTTTATTTATATGAGATCAATACTTTTCATTTTTAATTATTTTCTAACATCGATATAAATAACATATTTATAAGTTATTCTATTAGCGTTGGAATTGATCGTATTGAATTTAACTTTATTTTTACCTTTATGCCAAATAATCTACGTTCCAAACTAATTGAAAGAGTATTAAGCGAAGAAAGATAATTACAAATCTTGTGATCATACCCCATAGAAATATTTCTTGCATGCTAACAAGAAGTTTACAAATGATGTATACAAGAACCTCTAACCATCAAATTTTCCACTTGGTACGTAGAGAACAAAATTCGGTTAAATTAGGGTGTGTGGGAAAACATATCCTACAATGGAAATAAACTATTGAGAACACATGAGCAAAAAAAAAAAAAATTGGAAAAGACAACTTCAACCTTTTTTTATGTTTATTTTACAAAAGAAAGTAGGGGAAATAAATACTCCAAATTTTATTTCTTTATAATTATGAAATATTTAAAATGAATTTATTATATGTGAAAACGCCAAAAAATCCAACTTTAGATATTTCTTTTATTATGTTATTTATATGACAACAATACTTTTCATTTTTAATTATTTTCTAACATCAATATAAATAACATATTTATAAGTTATTCTATTAGCGTTAGAATTGACTGTATTTAATTTAACTTTGTTTTTAACTTTATGCCAAATAATCTAGGTTCCAAACCAATTGAAAGAGTAAAAAGCAAAGAAAGATGATTACAAATATTGTGTTCATACACCATTGAAATATTTCTTGCAAGCAAACAAGTAGTTTACAAATGATGTATACAACAATATCTTGCCATCACCTTTTCCATTTGGTATGGAGAGAACAAAATTCGGTTGAATTAGGGTGTGTGGGGAAACACAACTTACAAAGGAAAAAACAATTGAGAACACATGAAGAAAAATAAATAAGTTGAAAACACAACTTAAACATTTTTTTCTGTCTATTTTACAAAATATAGTAGGGGAAATTAATACTCAAAATTTTATTTCTTTATAATAATGAAATATTTAAAATGAATTTATTATATGTGAAAACGCCAAAAAATCCAACTTTAGATATTTCTTTTATTATGTTATTTATATGACAACAATACTTTTCATTTTTAATTATTTTCTAACATCAATATAAATAACATATTTATAAGTTATTTTTTTAGCGTTGGAATTGACCATATTGAATTTAACTTTGTTTTTACCTTTATGCCAAATAATCTATGTTCCAAACAAATTGAAAGAGTAAAAAGCAAAGAAAGATTATTACAAATATTGTGCTCATACACCATTGAAATATTTCTTGCAAGCAAACAAGTAGTTTACAAATGATGTATACAATAATCCCTAGCCATCACCTTTTCCATTTGGTATGGAGAGAACAAAATTCGGTTGAATTAGGGTGTGTGGGGAAACACAACTTACAGAGGAAAAAACAATTGAGAACACATGAAGAAAAATAAATAAATTGAAAACACAACTTAAACATTTTTTTTATGTTTATTTTACAAAAGAAAGTAGGGGAAATTAATACTCCAAAATATATTTTTTTATAATAATGAAATATTTAAAATGAATTTAATATATCTGAAAATGCCAAAAAATCAAACTTTAGATATTTTTTTTATTATGTTATTTATATGAGATCAATACTTTTCATTTTTAATTATTTTCTAACATCAATATTCTTAACTTATTTATAAGATATACTGTTAGTGTTGGAATTGACCTTATTGAACTTAACTTTGTTTTCACCTTTATGCCAAAGAATCTAGGTTCCAAACCAAATCAAAGAGTAAAAAACAAAGACAGAAGATTACGAATATTTTGCTCATACACCATTGAAATATTTCTTGAAAGCTAACAAGAAGTTGACAAATCATGTATACAACAATCTCTAGCCATCACCTTTTCCCCTTGGTACGGATGGAACAATGTTCGGTTAATTTAGGGTGTGTGACGAAACACAACTTAAATAGGAAAGAAACTATTGAGAACACATGACGTAAAATAAATAAGTAGAAAAGATAACTTAAACATTTTTTATGTCAATTTTTCAAAAGAAAGTAGGGGAAATAAATACTCCAAATTTTATTTCTTTATAATAATGAAATATTTAAATGCAATTAATTATATCTAAAAACGCCAAAAAATCAAACTTTCGATATTTTGTTTATTATTTCATTTATATGAGATCAATACTTTTCATTTTAAATTATTTTCTAACATCAATATTCATAAAATATTTATAAGTTATTCTGTTAGCGTTGGAATTGACTGTATTGTATTTAACTTTGTTTTTCCCTTTATGCCAAATAATCTAGGTTCCAAAAAAATTGAAAGAGTAAAAAGCAAAGAAAGATGATTACAAATATTGTGCTCATACACCATAGAAATATTTCTTGCAAGCTAACAAGAAGTTTACAAATGATGTATACAACAACCGTTAGCCATCACCATTTCCATTTGGTACGGAGAGAACAAAATTCGGTTAAATTAGGGTGTGTGGGGAAACACAACTTAAAAAGGAAAGAAACTATTGAGAACATATGAAGAAAAATAAATAAGTTGAAAAGACAACTTAAACATTTTTTATGTCTATTTTACAAAAGAAAGTAGGGGAAATAAATACTCCAAATTTTATTTCTTTATAATAATGAAATATTTAAATGGAATTTATTATATCTAAAAACGCTAAAAAATCAAACTTTAGATATTTTTATTAATATGTTAATTATATGAGATCAATTCTTTTCGTTTTAAATTATTTTCTAACATCAATATTCATAAAATATTTATAAGTTATTCTGTTATCGTTGGAATTGACCGTATTTAATTTAACTTTGTTTTTAACTTTATTCCATATAATTTAGGATCCAAACAAATAAAAAGAGTAAAAAGCAAGGAAAGATTATTACAAATATTGTGCTCATACACCATTGAAATATTTCTTGCAAGATAACAAGAAGTTTACAAATGATGTATACAACAATCACTAGCCATCTCCTTTTCCATTTGGTACGGAGGGAATAAAATTCAGTTAAATTAGGGTGTGTGGGGAAACACACCTTAAAAAGGAAAGAAACAATTGAGAACACATGAGGAAAAATAAATAAGTTGAAAAGACAACTTAAACATTTTTTTATGTCTATTTTACAAAAGAAAGTAGGGGAAATAAATACTCCAAATTTTATTTCTTTATAATAATGAAATATTTAAATGGAATTTATTATATCTAAAAATGCCAAAAAATCAAACTTTAGATATTTTTTTTTATTTTATTTATATGAGATCAATACTTTTCATTTTTAATTATTTTCTAACATCAATATAAATAACATATTTATAAGTTATTCTGTTACCGTTGGAATTGACCGTATTGAATTTAACTTTGTTTTTACCTTTATGAAAATAATCTAGGTTCCAAACCAATTGAAAGAGTAAGAAGCAAAGAAAGATGATTACAAATATTGTCCTCATACACCATAGAAATATTTCTTGCAAGCTAACAAGAAGTTTACAAATGATGTATACAACAACCGTTAGCCATCACCTTTTCCATTTGGTACGGAGAGAACAAAATTCGGTTAAATTAGGGTGTGTGGGGAAACAGAACTTAAAAAGGAAAGAAACTATTGAGAACATATGAAGAAAAATAAATAAGTTGAAAAGACAACTTAAACATTTTTTATGTCTATTTTACAAAAGAAAGTAGGGGAAATAAATACTCTAAATTTTATTTCTTTATAATAATGAAATATTTAAATGGAATTTATTATATCTAAAAACGCTAAAAAATCAAACTTTAGATATTTGTTTTATTATTTTATTTATATGAGATCAATACTTTTCATTTTAAATTATTTTCTAACATCAATATTCATTACATATTTATAAGTTATTCTTTTAGCGTTGGAATTGACCGTATTGAATTTAACTTTGTTTTCACCTTTATGCCAAATAATCTAGGTTCCAAAAAAATTGAAAGAGTAAAAAGCAAAGAAAGATTATTACAAATATTGTGCTCATACACCATTGAAATATTTCTTGCAAGATACCAAGAAGTTTACAAATGATGTATACAACAATCACTAGCCATCTCTTTTTCCATTTGGTACGGAGGGAATAAAATTCAGTTAAATTAGGGTGTGTGGGGAAACACACCTTAAAAAGAAAAGAAACAATTGAGAACACATGAGGAAAAATAAATAAGGTGAAAAGACAACTTAAACATTTTTTTATGTCTATTTTACAAAACAAAGTAGGGGAAATTAATACTCCAAATTTTATTTCTTTATAATAATGAAATATTTAAATGGAATTTATTATATCTGAAAACGCCAAAAAATCAAACTTTAGATATTTTTTTTATTATGTTATTTATATGAGATCAATCCTTTTCATTTTTAATTATTCTCTAACATCAATATAAATAACATATTTATAAGTTATTCTGTTAGCGTTAGAATTGACCGTATTTAATTTAACTTTGATTTTACCTTTATGCCAAATAATCTAAGTTCCAAACCAAATGAAAGAGTAAGAAGCAAAGAAAGATGATTACAATTATTGTGCTCATACACCATAGAAATATTTCTTGCAAGCTAACAAGAAGTTTACAAATGATGTATACAACAACCCTTAGGCATAAACTTTTCCATTTGGTACAGAGAGACCAAAATTTGGTTGAATTAGGGTGTGTGGGGAAACACAACTTACAAAGGATGAAACTTTTTGAGAACACATGAAGAAAAAGAAATAAGTGGAATAGAAAACTTAACTATTTTTTGATGTCTTTTTTACAAAAAAAAAAGTAGGGAAATAAATACTCCATATTTTATTTCTTTACTAATAATGCAAATATTTCAATGGAATTTATTATATTTAAAGACGCCAAAGAATCAAACTTTAGATATTTTGTTTATTATTTTATTTATATGAGATCAATACTTTTCATTTTAATTATTTTCTAACTTCAATATTCTTAACTTATTTATAAGTTATTCTGTTAGCGTTGGAAATGACCGCATTGAATTTAACTTTGTTTTTACCTTTATTTTAAAGAATATAGGTTCCAAACTAATTCAATGAATAAGAAGCAAAGAAAGATTATTACAAATATTGTGCTCATACACCATTGAAATATTTCTTGCAAGATAACAAGAAGTTTACAAATGATGTATACAACAATCACTAGCCATCTCCTTTTCCATTTGGTACGGAGGGAATAAAATTCAGTTAAATTAGGGTGTGTGGGGAAACACACCTAAAAAAGGAAAGAAACAATTGAGAACACATGAGGAAAAATAAATAAGGTGAAAAGACAACTTAAACATTTTTTTATGTCTATTTTACAAAAGAAAGTAGGGGAAATTAATACTCCAAATTTTATTTCTTTATAATAATTAAATATTTAAAAGGAATTTATTATATCTGAAAATGCCAAAAAATCAAACTTTAGATATTTTTTTTATTATGTTATTTATATGAGATCAATCCTTTTCATTTTTAATTATTCTTTAACATTAATATAAATAACATATTTATAAGGTATTCTGTTAGCGTTAGAAATGACCGTATTTAATTTAACTTTGTTTTTAAATTTATGCCAAATAATCTAGGTTCCAAACCAAATGAAAGAGTAAGAAGCAAAGAAAGATGATTACAATTATTGTGCTCATACACCATTGAAATATTTCTTGCAAGCTAACAAGAAGTTTTCAAATGATATATACAACAACCCTTAGCCATCACCATTTCCATTTGGTACGGAGAGAACAAAATTCGGTTAAATTAGGGTGTGTTTGGAAACACAACTTAAAAAGGAAAGAAACTATTGAGAACATAAGAAGAAAAATAAATAAGTTGAAAAGACAACTTAAACATTTTTTATGTCTATTTTACAAAAGAAAGTAGGGGAAATAAATACTCCAAATTTTATTTCTTTATAATAATGAAATATTTAAATGGAATTTATTATATCTAAAAAGGTCAAAAAATCAAACTTTAGATATTTGTTTTATTATTTTATTTATATGAGATCAATACTTTTCATTTTAAATTATTTTCTAACATCAATATTCATTACATATTTATAAGTTATTCTTTTAGCGTTGGAATTGACCGTATTGAATTTAACTTTGTTTTTACCTTTATGCCAAATAATCTATGTTCCAAAAAAATTGAAAGAGTAAAAAGCAAGGAAAGATTATTACAAATATTGTGCTCATACACCATTGAAATATTTCTTGCAAGATAACAAGAAGTTTACAAATGATGTATACAACAATCACTAGCCATCTCCTTTTCCATTTGGTACGGAGGGAATAAAATTCAGTTAAATTAGGGTGTGTGGGGAAACACAACTTAAAAGGTAAAGAAACTATTGAGAAGATATGAAGAAAAGTAAATAAGTTGAAAAGACAACTTAAACATTTTTTATGTCTATTTTACAAAAACAAATAGGGGAAATAAATACTCCAAATTTTATTTCTTTATAATAATGAAATATTTAAATGGAATTTATTATATCTAAAAATGCCAAAAAATCAAAATTTAGATATTTTATTTATTATTTTATTTATATGAGATCAATACTTTTCATTTTAAATTATTTTCTAACATCAATATTCATTACATATTTATAAGTTAATCTGTTAGCGTTGGAATTGAACGTATTGAATTTAACTTTGTTTTTACCTTTGTGCCAAAGAATTTAGGTTTCAAACAAATTCAAAGAGTAAAAAGCAAAGAAAGATGATTACAAATATTGTGCTCATACACCATAGAAATATTTCTTGCAAGCTAACAAGAAGTTTACAAATGATGTATACAACAACCGTTAGCCATCACCTTTTCCATTTGGTACGGAGAGAACAAAATTCGGTTAAATTAGGGTGTGTGGGGAAACAGAACTTAAAAAGGAAAGAAACTATTGAGAACATATGAAGAAAAATAAATAAGTTGAAAAGACAACTTAAACATTTTTTATGTCTATTTTACAAAAGAAAGTAGGGAAATAAATACTCCAAATTTTATTTCTTTATAATAATGAAATATTTAAATGGAATTTATTATATCTAAAAACGCTAAAAAATCAAACTTTATATATTTTTTTATTATTTTATTTATATGAGATCAATACTTTTCATTTTAAATTATTTTCTAACATCAATATTCATTACATATTTATAAGTTATTCTTTTAGCGTTGGAATTGACCGTATTGAATTTAACTTTGTTTTCACCTTTATGCCAAATAATCTAGGTTCCAAAAAAATTGAAAGAGTAAAAAGCAAAGAAAGATTATTACAAATATTGTGCTCATACACCATTGAAATATTTCTTGCAAGATAACAAGAAGTTTACAAATGATGTATACAACAATCACTAGCCATCTCCTTTTCCATTTGGTACGGAGGGAATAAAATTCAGTTAAATTAGGGTGTGTGGGGAAATACAACTTAAAAAGGAAAGAAACTATTGAGAACATATGAAGAAAATAAATAAGTTGAAAAGACACCTTAAACAATTTTTTATTTCTACTTTACAAAAGAAAGTAGGGGAAATAAATACTCCCAATTTTAATTCTTTATAATTATGAAATATTTAAATGCAATTTATTATATCTAAAAACGCCAAAAAATAAAACTTTAGATATTTTGTTTATTATTTTATTTATATGAGATCAATACTTTTCATTTTAAATTATTTTCTAACATCAATATTCATTACATATTTATAAGTTATTCTTTTAGCGTTGGAATTGACCGTATTGAATTTAACTTTGTTTTCACCTTTATGCCAAATAATCTAGGTTCCAAAAAAATTGAAAGAGTAAAAAGAAAGGAAATATTATTACAAATATTGTGCTCATACACCATTGAAATATTTCTTGCAAGCTAACAAGAAGTTTACAAATGATGTATACAACAACCGTTAGCCATCACCTTTTCCATTTGGTACGGAGAGAACAAAATTCGGTTAAATTAGGGTGTGTGGGGAAACAGAACTTAAAAAGGAAAGAAACTATTGAGAACATATGAAGAAAAATAAATAAGTTGAAAAGACAACTTAAACATTTTTTATGTCTATTTTACAAAAGAAAGTAGGGGAAATAAATACTACAAATTTTATTTCTTTATAATAATGAATTATTAAAATGGAATTTATTATATCTAAAAACGCCAAAAAATCAAACTTTATATATTTTTTTATTATTTTATTTATATGAGATCAATACTTTTCATTTTAAATTATTTTCTAACATCAATATTCATTACATATTTATAAGTTATTCTTTTAGCGTTGGAATTGACCGTATTGAATTTTACATTGTTTTTACCTTTATACCAAATAATCTATGTTCCAAACAAAGTGAATGAGTAAAAAGCAAAGAAAGATTATTACAAATATTGTTCTCATACACCATAGAAATATTTCTTGCAAGCTAACAAGAAGTTTACAAATGATGTATACAACAACCGTTAGCCATCACCTTTTCCATTTGGTACGGAGAGAACAAAATTCGGTTAAATTAGGGTGTGTGGGGAAACAGAACTTAAAAAGGAAAGAAACTATTGAGAACATATGAAGAAAAATAAATAAGTTGAAAAGACAACTTAAACATTTTTTATGTCTATTTTACAAAAGAAAGTAGGGAAATAATTACTCCAAATTTTATTTCATTAAAATTATGAAATATTTAAATGGAATTTATTATATCTAAAAACGCTAAAAAATCAAACTTTAGATATTTGTTTTATTATTTTATTTATATGAGATCAATACTTTTCATTTTAAATTATTTTCTAACATCAATATTCATTACATATTTATAAGTTATTCTTTTAGCGTTGGAATTGACCGTATTGAATTTAACTTTGTTTTCACCTTTATGCCAAATAATCTAGGGTCCAAACAAATTGAAAGAGTAAAAAGAAAGGAAAGATTATTACAAATATTGTGCCCATACACCATTGAAATATTTCTTGCAAGATAACAAGAAGTTTACAAATGATGTATACAACAATCTCAAGCCATCACCTTTTCCATTTAGTACGGAGACAACAAAATTCGGTTAAATTAGGGTGTGTGGGGAAACAGAACTTAAAAAGGAAAGAAACTATTGAGAACATATGAAGAAAAATAAATAAGTTGAAAAGACAACTTAAACATTTTTTATGTCTATTTTACAAAAGAAAGTAGGGGAAATAAATACTCCAAATTTTATTTCTTTATAATAATGAAATATTTAAATGATATTTATTATATCTGAAAACGCCAAAAAATTAAACTTTATATATTTTATTTATTATTTTATTTATATGAGATTAATACTTTTCATTTTTAATTATTTTCTATCATCAATATAAATAACATATTTATAAGTTATTCTGTTAGCGTTAGAATTGACCGTATTTAATTTAACTTTGTTTTTACCTATATGCAAAATAATCTAGATTCCAAAAAAATTGAAAGAGTAAAAAGCAAAGAAAGATGATTACAAATATTGTGCTCATACACCATTGAAATATTTCTTGCAAGCTAACAAGAAGTTTTCAAATGATATATACAACAACCCTTAGCCATCACCATTTCCATTTGGTACGGAGAGAACAAAATTCGGTTAAATTAGGGTGTGTTTGGAAACACAACTTAAAAAGGAAAGAAACTATTGAGAACATAAGAAGAAAAATAAATAAGTTGAAAAGACAACTTAAACATTTTTTATGTCTATTTCACAAAAGAAAGTAGGGGAAATAAATACTCCAAATTTTATTTCTTTATAATAATGAAATATTTAAATGGAATTTATTATATCTAAAAAGGTCAAAAAATCAAACTTTAGATATTTGTTTTATTATTTTATTTATATGAGATCAATACTTTTCATTTTAAATTATTTTCTAACATCAATATTCATTACATATTTATAAGTTATTCTTTTAGCGTTGGAATTGACCGTATTCAATTTAACTTTGTTTTTACCTTTATACCAAATAATCTATGTTCCCAACAAATTGAAAGAGTAAAAAGCAAGGAAAGATTATTACAAATATTGTGCTCATACACCATTGAAATATTTCTTGCAAGATAACAAGAAGTTTACAAATGATGTATACAACAATCACTAGCCATCTCCTTTTCCATTTGGTACGGAGGGAATAAAATTCAGTTAAATTAGGGTGTGTGGGGAAACACACCTTAAAAAGGAAAGAAACAATTGAGAACACATGAGGAAAAATAAATAAGTTGAAAAGACAACTTAAACATTTTTTTATGTCTATTTTACAAAAGAAAGTAGGGGAAATAAATACTCCAAATTTTATTTCTTTATAATAATGAAATATTTAAATGGAATTTATTATATCTAAAAATGCCAAAAAATCAAACTTTAGATATTTTGTTTTTTATTTTATTTATATGAGATCAATACTTTTCATTTTTAATTATTTTCTAACATCAATATAAATAACATATTTATAAGTTATTCTGTTAGCGTTAGAATTGACCGTATTTAATTTAACTTTGTTTTTACCTATATGCTAAATAATCTAGATTCCAAACCAATTGAAAGAGTAAGAAGCAAAGAAAGATGATTACAATTATTGTGCTCATACACCATAGAAATATTTCTTGCAAGCTAACAAGAAGTTTACAAATGATGTATACAACAACCCTTAGCCATCACCTTTTCCATTTGGTACGGAGAGAACAAAATTCGGTTGAATTAGGGTGTGTGGGGAAACACAATTTACAAAGGAAAGAAACTTATGAGAACACACGAGGAAAAAGAAATAAGTGGAATTTAAAACTTTACTATTTTTTGATGTCTCTTTTACAAAAAAGTAGTGGAAATAAATACTCCATATTTTATTTCTTTACTACTATGCAATATTTCAATGGAATTTATTATATCTTAAAACGCCAAAAAATCAAACTTTAGATGTTTTGTTTATTATTTTATTTATATGAGATCAATACTTTTCATTTTTAATTATTTTATAACATAATATTCTTACCTTATTTATAAGTTATTCTTTTAGTGTTGGAAATGACGCATTGAATTTAACTTTGTTTTTACCTTTATGTTAAAGAATATAGGTTCCAAACTAATTCATTGAATAAAAAGCAAGGAAAGATTATTACAAATATTGTGCTCATACACCATTGAAATATTTCTTGCAAGATAACAAGAAGTTTACAAATGATGTATACAACAATCTCTAGCCATCACCTTTTCCATTTGGTACGGAGACAACAAAATTCGGTTAAATTAGGGTGTGTGGGGAAACACACCTAAAAATGGAAAGAAACAATTGAGAACACATGAGGAAAAATAAATAAGGTGAAAAGACAACTTAAACATTTTTTTATGTCTATTTTACAAAAGAAAGTAGGGGAAATAAATACTCCAAATTTTATTTCTTTATAATAATGAAATATTTAAATGGAATTTATTATATCTAAAAATGCCAAAAAATCAAAATTTAGATATTTTATTTATTATTTTATTTATATGAGATCAATACTTTTCATTTTTAATTATTTTCTAACATCAATATAAATAACATATTTATAAGTTATTCTGTTAGCGTTAGAATTGACCGTATTTAATTTAACTTTGTTTTTACCTTTATGCAAATAATTTAGGTTCCAAACCAATTGAAAGAGTAAGAAGCAAAGAAAGATGATTACAATTATTGTGCTCATACACCATAGAAATATTTCTTGCAAGCTAACAAGAAGTTTACAAATGATGTATACAACAACCGTTAGCCATCACCTTTTCCATTTGGTACGGAGAGAACAAAATTCGGTTAAATTAGGGTGTGTGGGGAAACAGAACTTAAAAAGGAAAGAAACTATTGAGAACATAAGAAGAAAAATAAATAAGTTGAAAAGACAACTTAAACATTTTTTATGTCTATTTTACAAAAGAAAGTAGGGGAAATAAATACTCCAAATTTTATTTCTTTATAATAATGAAATATTTAAATGGAATTTATTATATCTAAAAAGGTCAAAAAATCAAACTTTAGATATTTGTTTTATTATTTTATTTATATGAGATCAATACTTTTCATTTTAAATTATTTTCTAACATCAATATTCATTACATACTTACAAGTTATTCTTTTAGCGTTGGAATTGACCGTATTCAATTTAACTTTGTTTTTACCTTTATACCAAATAATCTATGTTCCAAACAAATTGAAAGAGTAAAAAGCAAAGAAAGATTATTACAAATATTGTGCTCATACACCATTGAAATATTTCTTGCAAGATAACAAGAAGTTTACAAATGATGTATACAACAATCACTAGCCATCTCCTTTTCCATTTGGTACGGAGGGAATAAAATTCAGTTAAATTAGGGTGTGTGGGGAAACACAACTTAAAAAGGAAAGAAACTATTGAGAACATATGAAGAAAAATAAATAAGTTGAAAAGACAACTTAAACATTTTTTATGTCTATTTTACAAAAGAAAGTAGGGGAAATAAATACTCCAAATTTTATTTCTTTATAATAATGAAATATTTAAATGGAATTTATTATATCTAAAAATGCCAAAAAATCAAACTTTAGATATTTTGTTTATTATTTTATTTATATGAGATCAATACTTTTCATTTTAAATTATTTTCTAACATCAATATTCATAAAATATTTATAAGTTATTCTGTTAGCGTTGGAATTGACTGTATTGTATTTAACTTTGTTTTTACCATTATGCCAAATAATCTAGGTTCCAAACCAATTGAAAGAGTAAGAAGCAAAGAACTATGATTACAAATGTTGTGCTCATACACCATAGAAATATTTCTTGCAAGCTAACAAGAAGTTTACAAATGATGTATACAACAACCGTTAGCCATCACCTTTTCCATTTGGTACGGAGAGAACAAAATTCGGTTAAATTAGGGTGTGTGGGGAAACAGAACTTAAAAAGGAAAGAAACTATTGAGAACATATGAAGAAAAATAAATAAGTTGAAAAGACAACTTAAACATTTTTTATGTCTATTTTACAAAAGAAAGTAGGGGAAATAAATACTCTAAATTTTATTTCTTTATAATAATGAAATATTTAAATGGAATTTATTATATCTAAAAACGCTAAAAAATCAAACTTTATATATTTTTTTATTATTTTATTTATATGAGATCAATACTTTTCATTTTAAATTATTTTCTAACATCAATATTCATTACATATTTATAAGTTATTCTTTTAGCGTTGGAATTGACCGTATTGAATTTAACTTTGTTTTCACCTTTATGCCAAATAATCTAGGTTCCAAAAAAATTGAAAGAGTAAGAAGCAAAGAAAGATGATTAAAAATATTGTGCTCATACACCATAGAAATATTTCTTGCAAGCTAACAAGAAGTTTACAAATGATGTATACAACAACCGTTAGCCATCACCTTTTCCATTTGGTACGGAGAGAACAAAATTCGGTTAAATTAGGGTGTGTGGGGAAACAGAACTTAAAAAGGAAAGAAACTATTGAGAACATATGAAGAAAAATAAATAAGTTGAAAAGACAACTTAAACATTTTTTATGTCTATTTTACAAAAGAAAGTAGGAAATAAATACTCCAAATTTTATTTCTTTATAATAATGAAATATTTAAATGGAATTTATTATATCTAAAAAGGTCAAAAAATCAAACTTTAGATATTTGTTTTATTATTTTATTTATATGAGATCAATACTTTTCATTTTAAATTATTTTCTAACATCAATATTCATTACATATTTATAAGTTATTCTTTTAGCGTTGGAATTGACCGTATTGAATTTAACTTTGTTTTTACCTTTATGCCAAATAATCTATGTTCCAAACAAATTGAAAGAGTAAGAAGCAAAGAAAGATGATTACAAATATTGTGCTCATACACCATAGAAATATTTCTTGCAAGCTAACAAGAAGTTTACAAATGATGTATACAACAACCGTTAGCCATCACCTTTTCCATTTGGTACGGAGAGAACAAAATTCGGTTAAATTAGGGTGTGTGGGGAAACACAACTTAAAAAGGAAAGAAACTATTGAGAACATATGAAGAAAAATAAATAAGTTGAAAAGACAACTTAAACATTTTTTATGTCTATTTTACAAAAGAAAGTAGGGGAAATAAATACTCCAAATTTTATTTCTTTATAATAATGAAATATTTAAATGGAATTTATTATATCTAAAAATGCCAAAAAATCAAACTTTAGATATTTTTTTTATTATTTTATTTATATGAGATCAATACTTTTCATTTTAAATTATTTTCTAACATCAATATTCATTACATATTTATAAGTTATTCTTTTAGCGTTGGAATTGACCGTATTGAATTTAACTTTGTTTTTACCTTTATGCCAAATAATCTATGTTCCAAACCAATTGAAAGAGTAAGAAGCAAAGAAAGATGATTAAAAATATTGTGCTCTAACTTCATAGAAATATTTCTTGCAAGCTAACAAGAAATTTACAAATGATGTATACAACAACCCTTAGCCATCACCTTTTCCATTTGGTACGGAGAGAACAAGATTCGGTTAAATTAGGGTGTGTGGGAAACAGAACTTAAAAAGGAAAGAAACTATTGAGAACATAAGAAAAAAAAATAAGTTGAAAAGACAACTTAAACTTTTTTTATGTCTATTTTACAAAAGAAAGTAGGGGAAATAAATACTCTAAATTTTATTTCTTTATAATAATGAAATATTTAAATGGAATTTATATATCTAAAAAGGTCAAAAAATCAAACTTTAGATATTTGTTTTATTAGTTTATTTATATGAGATCAATACTTTTCATTTTAAATTATTTTCTAACATCAATATTCATTACATATTTATAAGTTATTCTTTTAGCGTTGGAATTGACCGTATTGAATTTAACTTTGTTTTCACCTTTATGCCAAATAATCTAGGTTCCAAAAAAATTGAAAGAGTAATAAGCAAGGAAAGATGATTAAAAATATTGTTCTCATACACCATAGAAATATTTCTTGCAAGCTAACAAGAAGTTTACAAATGATGTATACAACAACCGTTAGCCATCACCTTTTCAATTTGGTACGGAGAGAACAAAATTCGGTTAAATTAGGGTGTGTGGGGAAACAGAACTTAAAAAGGAAAGAAACTATTGAGAACATATGAAGAAAAATAAATAAGTTGAAAAGACAACTTAAACATTTTTTATGTCTATTTTACAAAAGAAAGTAGGGGAAATAAATACTCCAAATTTTATTTCTTTATAATAATGAAATATTTAAATGGAATTTATTATATCTAAAAACGCTAAAAAATCAAACTTTAGATATTTGTTTTATTATTTTATTTATATGAGATCAATACTTTTCATTTTAAATTATTTTCTAACATCAATATTCATTACATATTTATAAGTTATTCTTTTAGCGTTGGAATTGACCGTATTGAATTTAACTTTGTTTTCACCTTTATGCCAAATAATCTAGGTTCAAAAAAATTGAAAGAGTAAGAAGCAAAAAAAGATGATTAAAAATATTGTTCTCATACACCATAGAAATATTTCTTGCAAGCTAACAAGAAGTTTACAAATGATGTATACAACAACCGTTAGCCATCACCTTTTCCATTTGGTACGGAGAGAACAAAATTCGGTTAAATTAGGGTGTGTGGGGAAACAGAACTTAAAAAGGAAAGAAACTATTGAGAACATATGAAGAAAAATAAATAAGTTGAAAAGACAACTTAAACATTTTTTATGTCTATTTTACAAAAGAAAGTAGGGGAAATAAATACTCCAAATTTTATTTCTTTATAATAATGAAATATTTAAATGGAATTTATTATATCTAAAAAGGTCAAAAAATCAAACTTTAGATATTTGTTTTATTATTTTATTTATATGAGAACAATACTTTTCATTTTAAATTATTTTCTAACATCAATATTCATTACATATTTATAAGTTATTCTTTTAGCGTTGGAATTGACCGTATTGAATTTTACATTGTTTTTACCTTTATACCAAATAATCTATGTTCCAAACAAATTGAATGAGTAAAAAGCAAAGAAAGATTATTACAAATATTGTGCTCATACACCATTGAAATATTTCTTGCAAGATACCAAGAAGTTTACAAATGATGTATACAACAATCACTAGCCATCTCTTTTTCCATTTGGTACGGAGGGAATAAAATTCAGTTAAATTAGGGTGTGTGGGGAAACACAACTTAAAAAGGAAAGAAACTATTGAGAACATATGAAGAAAATAAATAAGTTGAAAAGACACCTTAAACCATTTTTTATTTCTACTTTACGAAAGAAAGTAGGAGAAATAAATACTCTAAATTTTATTTCTTTATAATAATGAAATATTTAAATGGAATTTATTATATCTAAAAACGCTAAAAAATCAAACTTTATATATTTTTTTATTATTTTATTTATATGAGATCAATACTTTTCATTTTAAATTATTTTCTAACATCAATATTCATTACATATATATAAGCTATTCTTTTAGCGTTGGAATTGACCGTATTGAATTTAACTTTGTTTTCACATTTATGCCAAATAATCTAGGTTCCAAAAAAATTGAAAGAGTAAGAAGCAAAGAAAGATGATTAAAAATATTGTGCTCATACACCATAGAAATATTTCTTGCAAGCTAAAAAGAAGTTTACAAATGATGTATACAACAACCGTTAGCCATCACCTTTTCAATTTGGTACGGAGAGAACAAAATTCGGTTAAATTAGGGTGTGTGGGGAAACAGAACTTAAAAAGGAAAGAAACTATTGAGAACATAAGAAGAAAAATAAATAAGTTGAAAAGACAACTTAAACATTTTTTATGTCTATTTTACAAAAGAAAGTAGGGGAAATAAATACTCCAAATTTTATTTCTTTATAATAATGAAATATATAAATGGAATTTATTATATCTAAAAAGGTCAAAAAATCAAACTTTATATATTTTTTTATTATTTTATTTATATGAGATCAATACTTTTCATTTTAAATTATTTTCTAACATCAATATTCATTACCTACTTACAAGTTATTCTTTTAGCGTTGGAATTGACCGTATTCAATTTAACTTTGTTTTTACCTTTATACCAAATAATCTATGTTCCAAACAAATTGAAAGAGTAAGAAGGAAAGAAAGATGATTAAAAATATTGTTCTCATACACCATAGAAATATTTCTTGCAAGCTAACAAGAAGTTTACAAATGATGTATACAACAACCGTTAGCCATCACCATTTCCATTTGGTACGGAGAGAACAAAATTCGGTTAAATTAGGGTGTGTGGGGAAACAGAACTTAAAAAGGAAAGAAACTATTGAGAACATAAGAAGAAAAATAAATAAGTTGAAAAGACAACTTAAACATTTTTTATGTCTATTTTACAAAAGAAAGTAGGGAAATAAATACTCCAAATTTTATTTCTTTATAATAATGAAATATTTAAATGGAATTTATTATATCTAAAAAGGTCAAAAAATCAAACTTTAGATATTTGTTTTATTATTTTATTTATATGAGATCAATACTTTTCATTTTAAATTATTTTCTAACATCAATATTCATTACATATTTATAAGTTATTCTTTTAGCGTTGGAATTGACCGTATTGAATTTAACTTTGTTTATACCTTTATACCAAATAATCTATGTTCCAAACAAATTGAAAGAGTAAGAAGCAAAGAAAGATGATTAAAAATATTGTTCTCATACACCATAGAAATATTTCTTGCAAGCTAACAAGAAGTTTACAAATGATGTATACAACAACCGTTAGCCATCACCTTTTCAATTTGGTACGGAGAGAACAAAATTCGGTTAAATTAGGGTGTGTGGGGAAACACAACTTAAAAAGGAAAGAAACTATTGAGAACATAAGAAGAAAAATAAATAAGTTGAAAAGACAACTTAAACTTTTTTTATATCTATTTTACAAAAGAAAGTAGGGGAAATAAATACTCCAAATTTTATTTCTTTATAATAATGAAATAAATAAATGGAATTTGTTATATCTAAAAATGTCAAAAAATCAAACTTTTGATATTTGTTTTATTATTTTATTTATATGAGATCAATACTTTTCATTTTAAATTATTTTCTAACATCAATATTCATTACATATTTATAAGTTATTCTTTTAGCGTTGGAATTGACCGTATTGAATTTAACTTTGTTTTCACCTTTATGCCAAATAATCTAGGTTCCAAAAAAATTGAAAGAGTAAGAAGCAAAGAAAGATGATTAAAAATATTGTTCTCATACACCATAGAAATATTTCTTGCAAGCTAACAAGAAGTTTACAAATGATGTATACAACAACCGTTAGCCATCACCTTTTCCATTTGGTACGGAGAGAACAAAATTCGGTTAAATTAGGGTGTGTGGGGAAACAGAACTTAAAAAGGAAAGAAACTATTGAGAACATATGAAGAAAAATAAATAAGTTGAAAAGACAACTTAAACATTTTTTATGTCTATTTTACAAAAGAAAGTAGGGAAATAAATACTCCAAATTTTATTTCTTTATAATAATGAAATATTTAAATGGAATTTATTATATCTAAAAAGGTCAAAAAATCAAACTTTAGATATTTGTTTTATTATTTTATTTATATGAGATCAATACTTTTCATTTTAAATTATTTTCTAACATCAATATTCATTACATATTTATAAGTTATTCTTTTAGCGTTGGAATTGACCGTATTGAATTTAACTTTGTTTTTACCTTTATACCAAATAATCTATGTTCCAAACAAATTGAAAGAGTAAGAAGGAAAGAAAGATGATTAAAAATATTGTTCTCATACACCATAGAAATATTTCTTGCAAGCTAACAAGAAGTTTACAAATGATGTATACAACAACCGTTAGCCATCACCTTTTCCATTTGGTACGGAGAGAACAAAATTCGGTTAAATTAGGGTGTGTGGGGAAACAGAACTTAAAAAGGAAAGAAACTATTGAGAACATAAGAAGAAAAATAAATAAGTTGAAAAGACAACTTAAACATTTTTTATGTCTATTTTACAAAAGAAAGTAGGGGAAATAAATACTCCAAATTTTATTTCTTTATAATAATGAAATATTTAAATGGAATTTATTATATCTAAAAACGCTAAAAAATCAAACTTTAGATATTTGTTTTATTATTTTATTTATATGAGATCAATACTTTTCATTTTAAATTATTTTCTAACATCAATATTCATTACATATTTATAAGTTATTCTTTTAG
Organism: Hippophae rhamnoides; assembly: GCA_033030585.1. Classification (NCBI taxonomy): domain Eukaryota; kingdom Viridiplantae; phylum Streptophyta; class Magnoliopsida; order Rosales; family Elaeagnaceae; genus Hippophae; species Hippophae rhamnoides. The sequence goes on along the minus strand of CM065438.1, from coordinate 40,879,969 downwards.
CGTTGGAATTGACCGTATTGAATTTAACTTTGTTTTCACCTTTATGCCAAATAATCTAGGTTCCAAAAAAATTGAAAGAGTAAGAAGCAAAGAAAGATGATTAAAAATATTGTTCTCATACACCATAGAAATATTTCTTGCAAGCTAACAAGAAGTTTACAAATGATGTATACAACAACCGTTAGCCATCACCTTTTCCATTTGGTACGGAGAGAACAAAATTCGGTTAAATTAGGGTGTGTGGGGAAACAGAACTTAAAAAGGAAAGAAACTATTGAGAACATAAGAAGAAAAATAAATAAGTTGAAAAGACAACTTAAACTTTTTTTATGTCTATTTTACAAAAGAAAGTAGGGGAAATAAATACTCCAAATTTTATTTCTTTATAATAATGAAATATTTAAATGGAATTTATTATATCTAAAAAGGTCAAAAAATCAAACTTTAGATATTTGTTTTATTATTTTATTTATATGAGATCAATACTTTTCATTTTAAATTATTTTCTAACATCAATATTCATTACATATTTATAAGTTATTCTTTTAGCGTTGGAATTGACCGTATTGAATTTAACTTTGTTTTTACCTTTATACCAAATAATCTATGTTCCAAACAAATTGAAAGAGTAAGAAGGAAAGAAAGATGATTAAAAATATTGTTCTCATACACCATAGAAATATTTCTTGCAAGCTAACAAGAAGTTTACAAATGATGTATACAACAACCGTTAGCCATCACCTTTTCCATTTGGTACGGAGAGAACAAAATTCGGTTAAATTAGGGTGTGTGGGGAAACACAACTTAAAAAGGAAAGAAACTATTGAGAACATATGAAGAAAAATAAATAAGTTGAAAAGACAACTTAAACATTTTTTATGTCTATTTTACAAAAGAAAGTAGGGGAAATAAATACTCTAAATTTTATTTCTTAATAATAATGAAATATTTAAATGGAATTTATTATATCTAAAAACGCTAAAAAATCAAACTTTAGATATTTGTTTTATTATTTTATTTATATGAGATCAATACTTTTCATTTTAAATTATTTTCTAACATCAATATTCATTACATATTTATAAGTTATTCTTTTAGCGTTGGAATTGACCGTATTGAATTTAACTTTGTTTTCACCTTTATGCCAAATAATCTAGGTTCCAAAAAAATTGAAAGAGTAAGAAGCAAAGAAAGATGATTAAAAATATTGTTCTCATACACCATAGAAATATTTCTTGCAAGCTAACAAGAAGTTTACAAATGATGTATACAACAACCGTTAGCCATCACCTTTTCCATTTGGTACGGAGAGAACAAAATTCGGTTAAATTAGGGTGTGTGGGGAAACAGAACTTAAAAAGGAAAGAAACTATTGAGAACATATGAAGAAAAATAAATAAGTTGAAAAGACAACTTAAACATTTTTTATGTCTATTTTACAAAAGAAAGTAGGGGAAATAAATACTCCAAATTTTATTTCTTTATAATAATGAAATATTTAAATGGAATTTATTATATCTAAAAAGGTCAAAAAATCAAACTTTAGATATTTGTTTTATTATTTTATTTATATGAGATCAATACTTTTCATTTTAAATTATTTTCTAACATCAATATTCATTACATATTTATAAGTTATTCTTTTAGCGTTGGAATTGACCGTATTGAATTTAACATTGTTTTTACCTTTATACCAAATAATCTATGTTCCAAACAAATTGAAAGAGTAAGAAGGAAAGAAAGATGATTAAAAATATTGTTCTCATACACCATAGAAATATTTCTTGCAAGCTAACAAGAAGTTTACAAATGATGTATACAACAACCGTTAGCCATCACCTTTTCCATTTGGTACGGAGAGAACAAAATTCGGTTAAATTAGGGTGTGTGGGGAAACAGAACTTAAAAAGTAAAGAAACTATTGAGAACATAAGAAGAAAAATAAATAAGTTGAAAAGACAACTTAAACTTTTTTTATGTCTATTTTACAAAAGAAAAGTAGGGGAAATAAATACTCCAAATTTTATTTCTTTATAATAATGAAATATTTAAATGGAATTTATTATATCTAAAAAGGTCAAAAAAACAAACTTTATATATTTTTTTATTATTTTATTTATATGAGATCAATACTTTTCATTTTAAATTATTTTCTAACATCAATATTCATTACATATTTATAAGTTATTCTTTTAGCGTTGGAATTGACCGTATTGAATTTAACTTTGTTTTCACCTTTATGCCAAATAATCTAGGTTCCAAAAAAATTGAAAGAGTAAGAAGCAAAGAAAGATGATTAAAAATATTGTTCTCATACACCATAGAAATATTTCTTGCAAGCTAACAAGAAGTTTACAAATGATGTATACAACAACCGTTAGCCATCACCTTTTCCATTTGGTACGGAGAGAACAAAATTCGGTTAAATTAGGGTGTGTGGGGAAACAGAACTTAAAAAGGAAAGAAACTATTGAGAACATATGAAGAAAAATAAATAAGTTGAAAAGACAACTTAAACATTTTTTATGTCTATTTTACAAAAGAAAGTAGGGGAAATAAATACTCCAAATTTTATTTCTTTATAATAATGAAATATTTAAATGGAATTTATTATATCTAAAAAGGTCAAAAAATCAAACTTTAGATATTTGTTTTATTATTTTATTTATATGAGATCAATACTTTTCATTTTAAATTATTTTCTAACATCAATATTCATTACATATTTATAAGTTATTCTTTTAGCGTTGGAATTGACCGTATTGAATTTAACTTTGTTTTCACCTTTATGCCAAATAATCTAGGTTCCAAAAAAATTGAAAGAGTAAGAAGCAAAGAAAGATGATTAAAAATATTGTTCTCATACACCATAGAAATATTTCTTGCAAGCTAACAAGAAGTTTACAAATGATGTATACAACAACCGTTAGCCATCACCTTTTCCATTTGGTACGGAGAGAACAAAATTCGGTTAAATTAGGGTGTGTGGGGAAACAGAACTTAAAAAGGAAAGAAACTATTGAGAACATATGAAGAAAAATAAATAAGTTGAAAAGACAACTTAAACATTTTTTATGTCTATTTTACAAAAGAAAGTAGGGGAAATAAATACTCTAAATTTTATTTCTTTATAATAATGAAATATTTAAATGGAATTTATTATATCTAAAAAGGTCAAAAAATCAAACTTTAGATATTTGTTTTATTAGTTTATTTATATGAGAACAATACTTTCATTTTAAATTATTTTCTAACATCAATATTCATTACATACTTACAAGTTATTCTTTTAGCGTTGGAATTGACCGTATTCAATTTAACTTTGTTTTTACCTTTATACCAAATAATCTATGTTCCAAACAAATTGAAAGAGTAAGAAGCAAAGAAAGATGATTAAAAATATTGTTCTCATACACCATAGAAATATTTCTTGCAAGCTAACAAGAAGTTTACAAATGATGTATACAACAACCGTTAGCCATCACCATTTCCATTTGGTACGGAGAGAACAAAATTCGGTTAAATTAGGGTGTGTGGGGAAACAGAACTTAAAAAGGAAAGAAACTATTGAGAACATATGAAGAAAAATAAATAAGTTGAAAAGACAACTTAAACATTTTTTATGTCTATTTTACAAAAGAAAGTAGGGGAAATAAATACTCCAAATTTTATTTCTTTATAATAATGAAATATTTAAATGGAATTTATTATATCTAAAAAGGTCAAAAAATCAAACTTTAGATATTTGTTTTATTATTTTATTTATATGAGATCAATACTTTTTATTTTAAATTATTTTCTAACATCAATATTCATTACATATTTATAAGTTATTCTTTTAGCGTTGGAATTGACCGTATTCAATTTAACTTTGTTTTTACCTTTATACCAAATAATCTATGTTCCAAACAAATTGAAAGAGTAAGAAGCAAAGAAAGATGATTAAAAATATTGTTCTCATACACCATAGAAATATTTCTTGCAAGCTAACAAGAAGTTTACAAATGATGTATACAACAACCGTTAGCCATCACCATTTCCATTTGGTACGGAGAGAACAAAATTCGGTTAAATTAGGGTGTGTGGGGAAACACAACTTAAAAAGGAAAGAAACTATTGAGAACATATGAAGAAAAATAAATAAGTTGAAAAGACAACTTAAACATTTTTTATGTCTATTTTACAAAAGAAAGTAGGGGAAATAAATACTCCAAATTTTATTTCTTTATAATAATGAAATATTTAAATGGAATTTATTATATCTAAAAACGCTAAAAAATCAAACTTTATATATTTTTTTATTATTTTATTTATATGAGATCAATACTTTTCATTTTAAATTATTTTCTAACATCAATATTCATTACATATTTATAAGTTATTCTTTTAGCGTTGGAATTGACCGTATTGAATTTAACATTGTTTTTACCTTTATACCAAATAATCTATGTTCCAAACAAATTGAAAGAGTAAGAAGCAAAGAAAGATGATTAAAAATATTGTTCTCATACACCATAGAAATATTTCTTGCAAGCTAACAAGAAGTTTACAAATGATGTATACAACAACCGTTAGCCATCACCTTTTCCATTTGGTACGGAGAGAACAAAATTCGGTTAAATTAGGGTGTGTGGGGAAACAGAACTTAAAAAGGAAAGAAACTATTGAGAACATATGAAGAAAAATAAATAAGTTGAAAAGACAACTTAAACATTTTTTATGTCTATTTTACAAAAGAAAGTAGGGAAAATAAATACTCCAAATTTTATTTCTTTATAATAATGAAATATTTAAATGGAATTTATTATATCTAAAAAGGTCAAAAAATCAAACTTTAGATATTTGTTTTATTATTTTATTTATATGAGATCAATACTTTTCATTTTAAATTATTTTCTAACATCAATATTCATTACATATTTATAAGTTATTTTTTTAGCGTTGGAATTGACCGTATTGAATTTAACTTTGTTTTTACCTTTATGCCAAATAATCTATGTTCCAAACAAATTGAAAGAGTAAGAAGCAAAGAAAGATGATTAAAAATATTGTTCTCATACACCATAGAAATATTTCTTGCAAGCTAACAAGAAGTTTACAAATGATGTATACAACAACCGTTAGCCATCACCTTTTCAATTTGGTACGGAGAGAACAAAATTCGGTTAAATTAGGGTGTGGGGGAAACAGAACTTAAAAAGGAAAGAAACTATTGAGAACATAAGAAGAAAAATAAATAAGTTGAAAAGACAACTTAAACATTTTTTATGTCTATTTTACAAAAGAAAGTAGGGGAAATAAATACTCCAAATTTTATTTCTTTATAATAATGAAATATTTAAATGGAATTTATTATATCTAAAAACGCTAAAAAATCAAACTTTATATATTTTTTTATTAATTTATTTATATGAGATCAATACTTTTCATTTTAAATTATTTTCTAACATCAATATTCATTACATATTTATAAGTTATTCTTTTAGCGTTGGAATTGACCGTATTGAATTTAACTTTGTTTTCACCTTTATGCCAAATAATCTAGGTTCCAAAAAAATTGAAAGAGTAAGAAGCAAAGAAAGATGATTAAAAATATTGTTCTCATACACCATAGAAATATTTCTTGCAAGCTAACAAGAAGTTTACAAATGATGTATACAACAACCGTTAGCCATCACCTTTTCCATTTGGTACGGAGAGAACAAAATTCGGTTAAATTAGGGTGTGTGGGGAAACAGAACTTAAAAAGGAAAGAAACTATTGAGAACATATGAAGAAAAATAAATAAGTTGAAAAGACAACTTAAACATTTTTTATGTCTATTTTACAAAAGAAAGTAGGGAAATAAATACTCCAAATTTTATTTCTTTATAATAATGAAATATTTAAATGGAATTTATTATATCTAAAAAGGTTAAAAAATCAAACTTTAGATATTTGTTTTATTATTTTATTTATATGAGATCAATACTTTTCATTTTAAATTATTTTCTAACATCAATATTCATTACATATTTATAAGTTATTCTATTAGCGTTAGAATTGATCGTATTTAATTTAACTTTGTTTTTACCTTTTTGCCAAATAATCTAGGTTCCAAACCAATTGAAAGAGTAAGAAGCAAAGAAATACGATTACAATTATTTTTCTCATACACCATAGAAATATTTCTTCAAGCTAACAAGAATTTTACGAATGATGTATACAACAACCGTTAGCCATCACCATTTCCATTTGGTACGGAGAGAACAAAATTCGGTTAAATTAGGGTGTGTGGGGAAACACAACTTAAAAAGGAAAGAAACTATTGAGAACATATGAAGAAAAATAAATAAGTTGAAAAGACAACTTAAACATTTTTTATGTCTATTTTACAAAAGAAAGTAGGGGAAATAAATACTCCAAATTTTATTTCTTTATAATAATGAAATATTTAAATGGAATTTATTATATCTAAAAACGCTAAAAAATCAAACTTTATATATTTTTTTATTAATTTATTTATATGAGATCAATACTTTTCATTTTAAATTATTTTCTAACATCAATATTCATTACATATTTATAAGTTATTCTTTTAGCGTTGGAATTGACCGTATTGAATTTAACTTTGTTTTTACCTTTATACCAAACAATCTAGGTTCCAAAAAAATTGAAAGAGTAAGAAGCAAAGAAAGATGATTAAAAATATTGTTCTCATACACCATAGAAATATTTCTTGCAAGCTAACAAGAAGTTTACAAATGATGTATACAACAACCGTTAGCCATCACCTTTTCCATTTGGTACGGAGAGAACAAAATTCGGTTAAATTAGGGTGTGTGGGGAAACAGAACTTAAAAAGGAAAGAAACTATTGAGAACATATGAAGAAAAATAAATAAGTTGAAAAGACAACTTAAACATTTTTTATGTCTATTTTACAAAAGAAAGTAGGGGAAATAAATACTCTAAATTTTATTTCTTTATAATAATGAAATATTTAAATGGAATTTATTATATCTAAAAAGGTCAAAAAATCAAACTTTAGATATTTGTTTTATTAGTTTATTTATATGAGAACAATACTTTCATTTTAAATTATTTTCTAACATCAATATTCATTACATATTTATAAGTTATTCTTTTAGCGTTGGAATTGACCGTATTGAATTTAACATTGTTTTTACCTTTATACCAAATAATCTATGTTCCAAACAAATTGAAAGAGTAAGAAGGAAAGAAAGATGATTAAAAATATTGTTCTCATACACCATAGAAATATTTCTTGCAAGCTAACAAGAAGTTTACAAATGATGTATACAACAACCGTTAGCCATCACCATTTCCATTTGGTACGGAGAGAACAAAATTCGGTTAAATTAGGGTGTGTGGGCAAACACAACTTAAAAAGGAAAGAAACTATTGAGAACATATGAAGAAAAATAAATAAGTTGAAAAGACAACTTAAACATTTTTTATGTCTATTTTACAAAAGAAAGTAGGGGAAATAAATACTCCAAATTTTATTTCTTTATAATAATGAAATATTTAAATGGAATTTATTATATCTAAAAACGCTAAAAAATCAAACTTTAGATATTTGTTTTATTATTTTATTTATATGAGATCAATACTTTTCATTTTAAATTATTTTCTAACATCAATATTCATTACATACTTACAAGTTATTCTTTTAGCGTTGGAATTGACCGTATTCAATTTAACTTTGTTTTTACCTTTATACCAAATAATCTATGTTCCAAACAAATTGAAAGAGTAAGAAGCAAAGAAAGATGATTAAAAATATTGTTCTCATACACCATAGAAATATTTCTTGCAAGCTAACAAGAAGTTTACAAATGATGTATACAACAACCGTTAGCCATCACCTTTTCCATTTGGTACGGAGAGAACAAAATTCGGTTAAATTAGGGTGTGTGGGGAAACAGAACTTAAAAAGGAAAGAAACTATTGAGAACATAAGAAGAAAAATAAATAAGTTGAAAAGACAACTTAAACTTTTTTTTATGTCTATTTTACAAAAGAAAGTAGGGGAAATAAATACTCCAAATTTTATTTCTTTATAATAATGAAATATTTAAATGGAATTTATTATATCTAAAAAGGTCAAAAAATCAAACTTTAGATATTTGTTTTATTATTTTATTTATATGAGATCAATACTTTTCATTTTAAATTATTTTCTAACATCAATATTCATTACATATTTATAAGTTATTCTTTTAGCGTTGGAATTGACCGTATTGAATTTAACTTTGTTTTTACCTTTATGCCAAATAATCTAGGTTCCAAAAAAATTGAAAGAGTAAGAAGCAAAGAAAGATGATTAAAAATATTGTTCTCATACACCATAGAAATATTTCTTGCAAGCTAACAAGAAGTTTACAAATGATGTATACAACAACCGTTAGCCATCACCTTTTCCATTTGGTACGGAGAGAACAAAATTCGGTTAAATTAGGGTGTGTGGGGAAACAGAACTTAAAAAGGAAAGAAACTATTGAGAACATATGAAGAAAATAAATAAGTTGAAAAGACACCTTAAACCATTTTTTATTTCTACTTTACTAAAGAAAGTAGGGGAAATAAATACTCTAAATTTTATTTCTTAATAATAATGAAATATTTAAATGGAATTTATTATATCTAAAAACGCTAAAAAATCAAACTTTAGATATTTGTTTTATTATTTTATTTATATGAGATCAATACTTTTCATTTTAAATTATTTTCTAACATCAATATTCATTACATATTTATAAGTTATTCTTTTAGCGTTGGAATTGACCGTATTGAATTTAACTTTGTTTTCACCTTTATGCCAAATAATCTAGGTTCCAAAAAAATTGAAAGAGTAAAAGCAAAGAAAGATGATTAAAAATATTGTTCTCATACACCATAGAAATATTTCTTGCAAGCTAACAAGAAGTTTACAAATGATGTATACAACAACCGTTAGCCATCACCTTTTCCATTTGGTACGGAGAGAACAAAATTCGGTTAAATTAGGGTGTGTGGGGAAACAGAACTTAAAAAGGAAAGAAACTATTGAGAACATAAGAAGAAAAATAAATAAGTTGAAAAGACAACTTAAACTTTTTTTATGTCTATTTTACAAAAGAAAGTAGGGGAAATAAATACTCCAAATTTTATTTCTTTATAATAATGAAATATTTAAATGGAATTTATTATATCTAAAAAGGTCAAAAAATCAAACTTTAGATATTTGTTTTATTATTTTATTTATATGAGATCAATACTTTTCATTTTAAATTATTTTCTAACATCAATATTCATTACATATTTATAAGTTATTCTTTTAGCGTTGGAATTGACCGTATTGAATTTAACTTTGTTTTTACCTTTATGCCAAATAATCTATGTTCCAAACAAATTGAAAGAGTAAGAAGCAAAGAAAGATGATTAAAAATATTGTTCTCATACACCATAGAAATATTTCTTGCAAGCTAACAAGAAGTTTACAAATGATGTATACAACAACCGTTAGCCATCACCTTTTCCATTTGGTACGGAGAGAACAAAATTCGGTTAAATTAGGGTGTGTGGGGAAACACAACTTAAAAAGGAAAGAAACTATTGAGAACATATGAAGAAAAATAAATAAGTTGAAAAGACAACTTAAACATTTTTTATGTCTATTTTACAAAAGAAAGTAAGGGAAATAAATACTCCAAATTTTATTTCTTTATAATAATGAAATATTTAAATGGAATTTATTATATCTAAAAAGGTCAAAAAATCAAACTTTAGATATTTGTTTTATTATTTTATTTATATGAGATCAATACTTTTCATTTTAAATTATTTTCTAACATCAATATTCATTACATATTTATAAGTTATTCTTTTAGCGTTGGAATTGACCGTATTGAATTTAACTTTGTTTTCACCTTTATGCCAAATAATCTAGGTTCCAAAAAAATTGAAAGAGTAAGAAGCAAAGAAAGATGATTAAAAATATTGTGCTCATACACCATAGAAATATTTCTTGCAAGCTAACAAGAAGTTTACAAATGATGTATACAACAACCGTTAGCCATCACCTTTTCCATTTGGTACGGAGAGAACAAAATTCGGTTAAATTAGGGTGTGTGGGGAAACAGAACTTAAAAAGGAAAGAAACTATTGAGAACATATGAAGAAAAATAAATAAGTTGAAAAGACAACTTAAACATTTTTTATGTCTATTTTACAAAAGAAAGTAGGGGAAATAAATACTCTACATTTTATTTCTTTATAATAATGAAATATTTAAAAGGAATTTATTATATCTAAAAATTTTAAAAAATCAAACTTTAGATATTTGTTTTATTATTTTATTTATATGAGATCAATACTTTTCATTTTAAATTATTTTCTAACATCAATATTCATTACATATATATAAGCTATTCTTTTAGCGTTGGAATTGACCGTATTGAATTTAACTTTGTTTTCACATTTATGCCAAATAATCTAGGTTCCAAAAAAATTGAAAGAGTAAGAAGCAAAGAAAGATGATTAAAAATATTGTGCTCATACACCATAGAAATATTTCTTGCAAGCTAACAAGAAGTTTACAAATGATGTATACAACAACCGTTAGCCATCACCTTTTCCATTTGGTACGGAGAGAACAAAATTCGGTTAAATTAGGGTGTGTGGGGAAACAGAACTTAAAAAGGAAAGAAACTATTGAGAACATAAGAAGAAAAATAAATAAGTTGAAAAGACAACTTAAACATTTTTTATGTCTATTTTACAAAAGAAAGTAGGGGAAATAAATACTCCAAATTTTATTTCTTTATAATAATGAAATATTTAAATGGAATTTATTATATCTAAAAAGGTCAAAAAATCAAACTTTAGATATTTGTTTTATTATTTTATTTATATGAGATCAATACTTTTCATTTTAAATTATTTTCTAACATCAATATTCATTACATATTTATAAGTTATTCTTTTAGCGTTGGAATTGACCGTATTGAATTTAACTTTGTTTTTACCTTTATACCAAATAATCTATGTTCCAAACAAATTGAAAGAGTAAAAAGCGAAGAAATATGATTACAAATGTTGTGCTCATACACCATTGAAATATTTCTTGCAAGAAACAAGAAGTTTACAAATGTTGTATAAAACAATCTCTAGCCATCAACTTTTCCATTTGGTACGGAGAGAACAAAATCCGGTTAAATTAGGGTGTGTGGGGAAACACAACTTAAAAAGGAAAGAAACTATTGAGAACATATGAAGAAAAATAAATAAGTTGAAAAGACAACTTAAACATTTTTTATGTCTATTTTACAAAAGAAAGTAGGGAAAATAAATACTCCAAAATCTAATTCTTTATAAATATGAAATATTTAAATAGAATTTATTATATCTAAAAACGCTAAAAAATCAAACTTTAGATATTTGTTTTATTATTTTATTTATATGAGATCAATACTTTTCATTTTAAATTATTTTCTAACATCAATATTCATTACATATTTATAAGTTATTCTTTTAGCGTTGGAATTGACCGTATTGAATTTAACTTTGTTTTCACCTTTATGCCAAATAATCTAGGTTCCAAAAAAATTGAAAGAGTAAAAAGCAAAGAAAGATGATTACAAATATTGTGCTCATACACCATTGAAATATTTCTTGCAAGCTAACAAGAAGTTTACAAATGATGTATACAACAACCGTTAGCCATCACCTTTTCCATTTGGTACGGAGAGAACAAAATTCGGTTAAATTAGGGTGTGTGGGGAAACACAACTTAAAAAGGAAAGAAACTATTGAGAACATATGAAGAAAAATAAATAAGTTGAAAAGACAACTTAAACATTTTTTATGTCTATTTTACAAAAGAAAGTAGGGGAAATAAATACTCCCAATTTTAATTATTTATAATTATGAAATATTTAAATGCAATTAATTATATCTAAAAACGCCAAAAAATCAAACTTTCGATATTTTGTTTATTATTTCATTTATATGAGATCAATACTTTTCATTTTAAATTATTTTCTAACATCAATATTCATTACATATTTATAAGTTATTCTTTTAGCGTTGGAATTGACCGTATTGAATTTAACTTTGTTTTCACCTTTACGCCAAATAATCTAGGTTCCAAAAAAATTGAAAGAGTAAAAAGCAAAGAAAGATTATTACAAATATTGTGCTCATACACCATTGAAATATTTCTTGCAAGATAATAAGAAGTTTACAAATGATGTATACAACAACCGTTAGCCATCACCTTTTCAATTTGGTACGGAGAGAACAAAATTTGGGTAAATTAGGGTGTGTGGGGAAACACAACTTAAAAAGGAAAGAAACTATTGAGAACATAAGAAGGAAAATAAATAAGTTGAAAAGACAACTTAAACTTTTTTTATGTCTATTTTACAAAAGAAAGTAGGGGAAATAAATACTCCAAATTTTATTTCTTTATAATAATGAAATATTTAAATGGAATTTATTATATCTAAAAAGGTCAAAAAATCAAACTTTAGATATTTGTTTTATTATTTTATTTATATGAGATCAATACTTTTCATTTTAAATTATTTTCTAACATCAATATTCATTACATACTTACAAGTTATTCTTTTAGCGTTGGAATTGACCGTATTCAATTTAACTTTGTTTTTACCTTTATACCAAATAATCTATGTTCCAAACAAATTGAAAGAGTAAGAAGCAAAGAAAGATGATTAAAAATATTGTTCTCATACACCATAGAAATATTTCTTGCAAGCTAACAAGAAGTTTACAAATGATGTATACAACAACCGTTAGCCATCACCATTTCCATTTGGTACGGAGAGAACAAAATTCGGTTAAATTAGGGTGTGTGGGGAAACACAACTTAAAAAGGAAAGAAACTATTGAGAACATATGAAGAAAAATAAATAAGTTGAAAAGACAACTTAAACATTTTTTATGTCTATTTTACAAAAGAAAGTAGGGGAAATAAATACTCTAAATTTTATTTCTTTATAATAATGAAATATTTAAATAGAATTTATTATATCTAAAAACGAAAAAAAATCAAACTTTAGATACTTTTTATTATTTTATTTATATGAGATCAATACTTTTCATTTTCAATTATTTTCTAACATCAATATTCATTACATATTTATAAGTTATTCTTTTAGCGTTGGAATTGACCGTATTGAATTTAACTTTGTTTTTACATTTATGCCAAATAATCTATGTTCCAAACCAATGGAAAGAGTAAGAAGCAAAGAAAGAAGATTACAAATATTGTTCTCATACACCAAAGAAATATTTCTGCCTAGGTAACAAGATGTTTACAAATGATGTATACACCAACCTCTAGCCATCACCTTTTCCATTTGGTACGGAGAGAACAAAATTCGGTTAAATTAGGGTGTGTGGGGAAACACAACTTAAAAAGGAAAGAAACTATTGAGAACATATGAAGAAAAATAAATAAGTTGAAAAGACAACTTAAACATTTTTTATGTCTATTTTACAAAAGAAAGTAGGGGAAATAAATACTCCAAATTTTATTTCTTTATAATAATGAAATATTTAAATGGAATTTATTATATCTAAAAAGGTCAAAAAATCAAACTTTAGATATTTGTTTTATTATTTTATTTATATGAGATCAATACTTTTCATTTTAAATTATTTTCTAACATCAATATTCATTACATACTTACAAGTTATTCTTTTAGCGTTGGAATTGACCGTATTGAATTTAACATTGTTTTTACCTTTATACCAAATAATCTATGTTCCAAACAAATTGAAAGAGTAAGAAGCAAAGAAAGATGATTAAAAATATTGTTCTCATACACCATAGAAATATTTCTTGCAAGCTAACAAGAAGTTTACAAATGATGTATACAACAACCGTTAGCCATCACCATTTCCATTTGGTACGGAGAGAACAAAATTCGGTTAAATTAGGGTGTGTGGGCAAACACAACTTAAAAAGGAAAGAAACTATTGAGAACATATGAAGAAAAATAAATAAGTTGAAAAGACAACTTAAACATTTTTTATGTCTATTTTACAAAAGAAAGTAGGGGAAATAAATACTCCCAATTTTAATTCTTTATAATTATGAAATATTTAAATGCAATTTATTATATCTAAAAACGCCAAAAAATAAAACTTTAGATATTTTGTTTATTATTTCATTTATATGAGATCAATTCTTTTCGTTTTAAATTATTTTCTAACATCAATATTCATAAAATATTTATAAGTTATTCTGTTATCGTTGGAATTGACCGTATTCTATTTAACTTTGTTTTTACCATTATGCCAAATAATCTAGGTTCCAAACTAATTGAAAGAGTAAGAAGCAAAGAAAGATGATTACAATTATTGTGCTCATACACCGTTGAAATATTTCTTCCAAGCTAACAAGAAGTTTACAAATGATGTATAAAATAATCACTAGCCATCTCCTTTTCCAATTGGTACGGAGGGAACAAAATTCGGTTAAATTAGGGTGTGTGGGGAAATACAACTTAAAAAGGAAAGAAACTATTGAGAACATATGAAGAAACTAAATAAGTTGAAAAGACAAGTTAAACATTTTTTTATGTCTATTTTACAAAAGAAAGTAGGGGAAATAAATACTCTAAATTTTATTTCTTTATAATAATGAAATATTTAAATAGAATTTATTATATCTAAAAATGAAAAAAAATCAAACTTTAGATATTTTTTATTATTTTATTTATATGAGATCACCACTTTTCATTTTAAATTATTTTCTAACATCAATATTCATAACATATTTATAAGTTATTCGGTAAGCGTTGGAATTGAACGTATTGAATTTAACTTTATTTTTACCTTTGTGCCAAAGAATTTAGGTTTCAAACAAATTCAAAGAGTAAGAAGCGAAGAAAGATGATTACAAATCATGTGCTCATACACCATAGAAATATTTCTTGCAAGGTAACAAGAAGTTTACAAATGATGTATACAACAACCTCTAGCCATCACCTTTTCCATTTGGTACGGAGGGAATAAAATTCAGTTAAATTAGGGTGTGTGGGGAAACACAACTTAAAAAGGAAAGAAACTATTGATAACATAAGAAGGAAAATAAATAAGTTGAACAGACAACTTAAACTTTTTTTATGTCTATTTTACAAAAGAAAGTAAGGGAAATAAATACTCCAAATTTTATTTCTTTATCATTATGAAATATTTAAATGGAATTTAAAATATTTAAAAACACCAAAAATCAAACTTTAGATATTTGTTTTATTATTTTATTTATATGAGATCAATACTTTTCATTTTTAATTATTTTCTACCTTCAATATTCTTACCTTATTTATAAGTTATTCGGCTAGCGTTGGAATTGAACGTATTGAATTTAACTTTATTTTTACCTTTGTGCCAAAGAATTTAGGTTTCAAACAAATTCAAAGAGTAAGAAGCGAAGAAAGATGATTACAAATCATGTGCTCATACACCATAGAAATATTTCTTGCAAGGTAACAAGAAGTTTACAAATGATGTATACAACAACCTCTAGCCCTCACCTTTTCCATTTAGTACGGAGAGAACAAAATTCGGTTAAATTAGGGTGTGTGGGGAAACACACCATAAAAAGGAAAGAAACAATTGAGAACACCTGAGGAAAACTAAATAAGTTGAAAAGACAACTTAAACATTTTTTATGTATATTTTACAAAAGAAAGTAGGGGAAATAAATACTCCAAATTTTATTTCTTTATAATAATGAAATATTTAAATGGAATTTATTATATCTAAAAACGCCAAAAAATCAAACTTTAGATATTTTATTTATTATTTTTTTTATATGAGATCAATACCTTTAATTTTTAATTATTTTCTAACATAAATATTCATGACATATTTATAAGTTATTCTATTAGCGTTGGAATTGATCGTATTGAATTTAACTTTATTTTTACCTTTATGCCAAATAATCTACGTTCCAAACTAATTGAAAGAGTAAGAAGCAAAGAAAGATGATTAAAAATATTGAGCTCATACACCATAGAAATATTTATTGCGAGCTAAAAGAAGTTTACAAATGATGTATACGACCACCTCTAGCCATTATCTTTTCGCTTTGGTCCGGAGAGAACAAAATTCGGTTAAATTAGGTTGTGTGGGGAATCAAAACTTACAAAGGAAACAAATTATTGAGATCACATGAGATAAATTAAATAAATGGAAAAGAAACTTAAACATTTTCTTATGTCTATTGTACAAAAGGAAGTAAGGGAAATAAATACTCCAAATTTGTTTTCTTTATAATTACGAAATATTTAAATAGAGTTTATTATATCTAAAAACGCCAAAATATCAAACTTTAGATGTTTTGTTTATTATTTTATTTATATGAGATCAATACTTTTCATTTTTAATTATTTTCTACCTTTAATATTCTCACCTTATTTATAAGTTATTCGGCTAGCGTTGGAATTGAACGTATTGAATTTGACTTTGTTTTTACCTTTGTGCCAAAGAATTTAGGTTTCAAACAAATTCAAAGAGTAAGAAGCGAAGAAAGATGATTACAAATCATGTGCTCATACACCAAAGAAATATTTCTTGCAAGGTAACAAGAAGTTTACAAATGATGTATAAAACAACCTCTAGCCATCACCTTTTCCATTTGGTATGGAGAGAACAAAATTTGGTTAAATTAGGGTGTGTGGGGAAACACAACTTTCAAAGGAAAGAAATTATTGAGAACACATGAGGAAAAATAAATAAGTGCAAAAGAAAACTTAAACATTTTTTAGGTCTATTTTACAAAAGAAAGTAGGGGAAATCAATAATCCAAATTTTATTTCTTTATAAGTATAAAATATTTAAATGGAATTAATTATATCTTAAAACCCCAAAAAATCAAAATTTTGAAATTTGTTTTATTAATGTTTGTATAAAAGATCAATACTTTTCATTTTTAATTATTTTCTAACTTCAATATTCTTAACTTATTTATAAGTTATTCTATTAGCATTGGAATTGACCGTATTAA
Organism: Hippophae rhamnoides; assembly: GCA_033030585.1. Classification (NCBI taxonomy): domain Eukaryota; kingdom Viridiplantae; phylum Streptophyta; class Magnoliopsida; order Rosales; family Elaeagnaceae; genus Hippophae; species Hippophae rhamnoides. The sequence goes on along the minus strand of CM065438.1, from coordinate 40,862,944 downwards.
ATTTAACTTTGTTTTTACCTTTATGCCAAATAATCTAGGTTCCAAACCAATTGAAAGAGTAAGAAGCAAAGAAATATGATTAAAAATATTGTCCTCATACCCCATAGAAATATTTCTTGCAAGCTAATAAAATGTTTACAATTGATGTATACAACAACCTCTAGCCATCACCTTTTCCATTTGGTATGGAGAGAACGAAATTCTGTTAAATTAGGGTATGTGGGAAAACACAACTTACGAAGGAAAGAAACTATATAGGACACAAGGGGAAAAATAAATATGTTGAAAAGACAAATTAAACATTTTTTTATGTCTATTTTACAAAAGAAAGTGAGGGAAATAAATACTCCAAATTTTATTTCTTTATAATTATGAAATATTTAAATGGAATTTATTATATCTTAAAATGCCAAAAAATCAAACTTTAGATGTTTTGTTTATTATTTTATTTATATGAGATCAATACTTTTCATTTTTAATTATTTTCTAACTTCAATATTCTTAACTTATTTATAAGTTATTCTGTTAGCATTGGAATTCACCGTATTGTATTTAACTTTGTTTTTACCTTTATGCCAAATAATCTATGTTCCAAACCAATTGAAAGAGTAAGAAGCAAAGAAATATGATTAAAAATATTGTGCTTATACCCCATAGAAATATTTCTTGCAAGCTAATAAAATGTTTACAATTTATGTATACAACAACCTCTAGCCATCACCTTTTCCATTTGGTATGGAGAGAACGAAATTCTGTTAAATTAGGTTATGTGGGTAAACCCAACTTACGAAGGGATGAAAATTTTGAGAACACTTGAGGAAAAAGAAATAAGTGGAAAACACAACTTAAACATTTTTTATGTGTGTTTTACGAAAGAAAGCATGGGAAATAAATACCTCAAATTTTATTTTCTTATAATGATGAAATATTTAAATAAAATTTATTATATCTTAATACGCCAAACAATCAAACTTTAGAAAAAAAATTTGTTAATTTTTTTTATAAGAGTTTAATAGTTCTCATTTTTAATTATTTTTTGACGTCAATATTCTTAACTTATTTATAAGTTCTTCTTGTAATTTTGGAATTGAACATATTGAATTTAACTTTGTATTTACCTTTGTGTTAAATAATTTAGGTTTCAAACAAAATAAAGGAGTAAGAAGCAAAGAAAGATGATTTCAAATATCGTGCTCACACACCATTGAAATATTTATTGCAAGCAAACAAGTAGTTTACAAATGATGTATACAACAATCTCTAGCCATCACCTTTTCCATTTGGTATGGAGAGAACAAAATCCGGTTAAATTAGGGTGTGTGGGGAAACACAACTTAAAAAGGAAAAAACAATTGAGAACACATGAGGAAAAATAAATAAGTTGAAAAGACAACTTAAACATTTTTTTATGTCTATTTTACAAAAGAAAGTAATGGAAATAAATACTCCAAATTTTATTTCTTTATAATAATGAAATATTTAAATGGAATTTATTATATCTGGAAACACCAAAAAATTAAACTTTAGATATTTTATTTATTATTTTATTTGTATGAGATCAATAATTTTCATTTTTAATTATTCTTTCACATCAATATAAATAACATATTTATAAGTTATTCTGTTAGCGTTAGAATAGACCGTATTTAATATAACTTTGTTTTTATCTATATGCTAAATAATCTAGATTCCAAACCAATTGAAAGAGTAAAAAGCAAAGAAAGATTATTACAAATATTGTGCTCCTACACCATTGAAATATTTCTTGAAAGCTAACAAGAAGTTTACAAATGATGTATACAACAATCACTAGCCATCACCTTTTCCATTTGGTACGGAGAGAAAAAAATTTAGTTAAACTAGGGTGTGTTGGGAAACACAACTTACAAAGGAAAGAAAATAGTGAGAAAACAAGAGGAAAAATAAATAAGTGGAAAAGAAAACTTAAACATTTTCTTAGGTATATTTTATTAAAGAAAGGAGGCGAAATAAATAATCCAAATTTTATTTTCTTATAATTATTAAATATTTCAATATAATTTATTATATATTAATTCCTCAAACAATAAAACTTTAGAAATTTTGTTTTTTATTTTAATTATATAACATCAATACTATTCATTTTTTTATTATTTTCTAACATCAATATTCATAAATTATTTATAAGTTATTCTGTTAGCGTTGGAAATGACCGCATTGAATTTAACTTTATTTTTACCTTTATTTTAAAGAATTTAGGTTACAAACCAATTCAAAGGTAAGAGGCGAAGAAAGATGATTACAAATCATGTGCTCATACACCATAGAAATATTTGTTTCAAGCTAATAAGAAGTTTACAAATGATGTATACAATAACCTCTAGCCATCACCTTTTCCATTTGGTATGGAGAGAACAAAATTCGGTTAAATTAGGGTGTGTGGGGAAACACAACTTACAAAGGAAAGAAAATAGTGAGAAAACATCAGGAAAAATAAATAAGTGTTAGAGAAAAATTAAACATTTTCTTATGTCTATTTTAAAATAGAAAGAAGGGGAAATAAATACCTCAAATTTTATTTCCTTGTAATTATGAAATATTTAAATATAATTTATTATATCTTAATACGCCAAACAATCAAACTTTAGAAATTTTGTTTGTTAAATGTTTTAAAAGAGTTTAATACTTTTTATTTTTAATTATTTTTTTATATCAATATTCTTAACTTATTTATAAGTTATTCTGGTAGTGTTGGAATTAACCTTATTGAATTTAACTTTGTTTTTACCTGTATTCCAAAACATCTAGGTTCCAAACCAATTCTAAGAGTAAGAAGAAAAGAAAGATGATGGGAAATATTGTGCTCATACACCATAGAAATATTTCTAGCAAGGTAACAAGATGTTTACAAATGATGTATACAACAACCTCTAGCCATCACCTTTTCCATTTGGTATGGAGAGAACAAAAATCGGTTAAATTAGGGTGTTTGCAAAAACACAACTTACGAAGGGATGAAACTATTGAGAACATGTGAGGAAAAATTAATAATTGGAAAAGACAACTTAATCCTTTTTTTATATCTATTTTACAAAATAATGTAGGGGAAATAAATACTCCATATTTTATTTCTTTATAATTATGAAATATTTCAATAAAATTTATTATATCTTAAAACGCCAAAAAATCAAACTTTAGATATTTTGTTTATTATTTTATTTATATGAGATCAATACTTTTCATTTTTAATTATTTTCTACCTTCAATATTCTTACCTTATTTATAAGTTATTCGGTTAGCGTTGGAATTGAACGTATTGAATTTAACTTTATTTTTACCTTTGTGCCAAAGAATTTAGGTTCCAAACCAATTCAAAGAGTAAGAAGCGAAGAAAGATGATTACAAATCATGTGCTCATACACCATAGAAATATTTCTTGCAAGGTAACAAGAAGTTTACAAATGATGTATACAACAACCTCTAGCCATCACCTTTTCCATTTGTTATTGAGAGAACAAAAATCGGTTTAATTAGGGTGTGTGCGAAAACACAACTTATGAAGGAAAGAACTTTTGAGAACACACGAAGAAAAATAAAAAAGTGGAATAGAAAACTTTACTATTTTTTGATGTATTTTTTACAAAAAAAGTAGTGGAAATAAATACTCCTTATTTTATTTCTTTAAAATTATGAAAAATTTCAATAAAATTTATTATATCTAAAGACGCCAAAAATTCAAACTTTAGATATTTTGTTTATTATTTCATTTATATGAGATCAATACTTTTCATTTTTAATTATTTTCTAACTTATATATTCTTAACTTATTTATAAGTTATTCTGTTAGTGTTGGAAATGAACGCATTGAATTTAACTTTGTTTTTAACTTTATGTTAAAGAATATAGGTTCCAAACTAATTCATTGAATAAGAACCAAAGAAAGATGATTACAAATATTGTGCTCATACACCAAAGTAATATTACTTGTAAGCTAATAAGAAGTTTACAAATGATGTATATAACAACCTCAAGACATCACCTTTTCCATTTAGTACGGAGAGAACCAAATTCGGTTAAATTAGGTTGTGTGGTTAAACACAACTTACAAAGGAAAGAAACTATTGAGAACATATGAGGAAAAATTAATAATTGGAAAAGACAACTTAAACCATTTTTTATATCTATTTTACAAAAGAAAGTAGGGGAAATATATACTCCATATTTTATTTCTTTATAATTATGAAATATTTCAATAAAATTTATTATATCTAAAGACGCCAAAAAATCAAACTTTAGATATTTTGTTTATTATTTTATTTATATGAGATCAATACTTTTCATTTTTAATTATTTTCTAACTTCAATATTCTTAACTTATTTATAAGTTATTCTCTTAGCGTTGGAAATGATCACATTGAATTTAACTTTGTTTTTACCTTTATGTTAAAGAATATAGGTTCCAAACCAATTCATTGAATAAGAAGCAAAGAAAGATTATTACAAATATTCTCCTCATAAACCATTGAAATATTTCTTGCAAGATAACAAGAAGTTTAAAAATGATGTATACAACAATATCTAGCCATCACCTTTTCCATTTGGTATGGAGAGAACAATATTCGGTTAAATTAGGGTGTGTGGGTAAACACAACTTATAAAAGAAAGAAACTATTGAGAACACATGAGGAAAAATAAATAAGTGCAAGAGAAAACTTAACTACTTTTTTATGTCTCTTTTAGCAAAAAAGTAGTGGAAATAAATACTCATAATTTTATTTCTTTACCACTATGCAATATTTAAATGGAATTCATTATATCTAAAAATTTCAAAAAATCAAACTTTAGATATTTTATTTATTATTTTATTTATATTATATCAATACTTTTTATTTTTAATTATTTTCTAACTTCAATATTCTTACCTTAATTATAAGTTATTCTGTTAGCGTTGGAAATGACCGCATTGAATTTAACTTTGTTTTTACCTTTATTTTAAAGAAAACAGGTTCCAAACTAATTCATTGAATAAGAAGCAAAGAAAGATGATTACAAATCATGTGCTCATACACCATAAAAATATTTCTTGCAAGGTAACAAGAAGTTTACAAATGATATATACAACAATCTCTAGCCATCAACTTTTCCATTTGGTGTGGAGAGAACAAAATTCGGTTGAATTAGGGTGTGTGGGGAAACACAACTTAGAAAGAAAAGAAACTTTTGAGAACACATGAGGAAAAATAAATAAGTGTAAAAGAAAACTTACATATTTTTTTATCTATTTTACAAAAGAAAGTAGTGGAAATATATACTCCATATTTTATTTCTTTATAATTATGAAATATTTCAATAAAATTTATTATATCTAAAGACGCCAAAAAATCAAACTTTAGATATTTTGTTTATTATTTTATTTATATGAGACCAATACTTTTCATTTTTGATTATTTTCTAACTTCAATATTCTTAACTTATTTATAAGTTATTCTGTTAGCTTTGGAAATGACCGCATTAAATTTAACTTTGTTTTTACCTTTATGCCAAATAATCTTGGTTCGAAACCAATTCAAAGAGTAAGAAGCGAAGAAAGATGATTACAAATCATGTGCTCATACACCATAGAAATATTTCTTGCAAGGTAACAAGAAGTTTACAAATGATGTATACAACAACCTCTAGCCCTCACCTTTTCCATTTGGTATGGAGAGAACAAAAATCGGTTAAATTAGGGTGTGTGCGAAAACACAACTTACGAAGGAAACAAACTTTTGAGAACACATGAGGAAAAAGAAATAAGTGGAATAGAAAACTTAACTATTTTTTGATGTCTCTTTTACAAAAAAAGTAGTGGAAATAAATACTCCATATTTTATTTCTTTACTACTATGCAATATTTCAATGGAATTTATTATATCTTAAAACGCCAAAAAATCAAACTTTAGATGTTTTGTTTATTATTTTATTTATATGAGATCAATACTTTTCATTTTTAATTATTTTCTAACTTCAATATTCTTAACTTATTTATAAGTTATTCTGTTAGCGTTGGAAATGACCGCATTGAATTTAACTTTGTTTTTACCTTTATGTTAAAGAATATAGGTTCCAAACTAATTCATTGAATAAGAAGCAAAGAAAGATGATTACAAATATTGTGCTCATACACCAAAGAAATATTTCTTGCAAGCTAATAAGAAGTTTACAAATGATGTATATAACAACCTCAAGACATCACCTTTTCCATTTAGTACGGAGAGAACCAAATTCGGTTAAATTAGGTTGTGTGGTTAAACACAACTTACAAAGGAAAGAAACTATTGAGAACATATGAGGAAAAATTAATAATTGGAAAAGACAACTTAAACCATTTTTTATATCAATTTTACAAAAGAAAGTAGGGGAAATATATACTCCATATTTTATTTCTTTAAAATTATGAAAAATTTCAATAAAATTTATTATATCTAAAGACGCCAAAAATTCAAACTTTAGATATTTTGTTTATTATTTCATTTATATGAGATCAATACTTTTCATTTTTAATTATTTTCTAACTTATATATTCTTAACTTATTTATAAGTTATTCTGTTAGTGTTGGAAATGATAGCATTGAATTTAACTTTGTTTTTACCTTTATGTTAAAGAATATAGGTTCCAAACTAATTCATTGAATAAGAAGCAAAGAAAGATGATTACAAATATTGTGCTCAAACTCCATAGAAATATTTCTTGCAAGCTAATAAGAAGTTTACAAATGATGTATACAACAACCTCTAGCCATCACCTTTTCCATTTGGTATGGAGAGAACGAAATTCTGTTAAATTAGGGTATGTGGGAAAACACAACTTACGAAGGAAAGAAATTATTGAGAACACATGAGGAAAAATAAATAAGTGCAATAGAAAACTTAACTATTTTTTTATGTCTCTTTTAGCAAAAAAGTAGTGGAAATAAATACTCATAATTTTATTTCTTTACTACTATGCAATATTTAAATGGAATTCATTATATCTTAAAACACCAAAAAATGAAACTTTAGATGTTTTGTTTATTATTTTATTTATATGAGATCAATACTTTTCATTTTTAATTATTTTCTAACTTCAATATTCTTAACTTATTTATAAGTTATTCTGTTAGCGTTGGAAATGACCGCATTGAATTTAACTTTGTTTTTACCTTTATTTTAAAGAATATAGGTTCCAAACTAATTCATTGAATAAGAAGCAAAGAAAGATGATTACAAATATTGTGCTCATACACCAAAGAAATATTTCTTGCAAGCTAATAAGAAGTTTACAAATGATGTATACAACAACCTCTAGCCATCACCTTTTCCATTTGGTATGGAGAGAACAAAAAATGGTTAAATTAGGGTGTGTGCGAAAACACAACTTACGAAGGAAAGAAACTTTTGAGAACACACGAGGAAAACGAAATAAGTGGAATAGAAAACTTAACTATTTTTTGATGTCTTTTTTACAAAATAATGTAGGGGAAATAAATACTCCATATTTTATTTCTTTATAATTATGAAATATTTCAATAAAATGTATTATATCTAAAGACGACAAAAAATCAAACTTTAGATATTTTGTTTATTATTTTATTTATATGAGATCAATACTTTTCATTTTTAAATATTTTCTAACTTCCATATTCTTAACTTATTTATAAGTTATACTATTAGCGTTGGAAATGACCGCATTGAATTTAATTTTGTTTTTACCTTTATTTTAAAGAATATAGGTTCCAAAATAATTAAATGAATAAGAACCAAAGAAATGTGATTACAAATAGTGTGCTCATACACCAAAGAAATATTTCTTGCAAGCTAATAAGAAGTTTACAAATGATGTATATAACAACCTCAAGACATCACCTTTTCCATTTAGTACGGAGATAACCAAATTCGGTTAAATTAGGTTGTGTGGTTAAAAACAACTTACAAAGGAAAGAAACTATTGAGAATACATGAGGAAAAAGAAATAAGTGGAATAGAAAACTTAACTATTTTTTGATGTCTTTTTTACAAAAAAAGTAGTGGAAATAAATACTCCATATTTTATTTCTTTACTACTATGCAATATTTCAATGGAATTTATTATATCTTAAAACGCCAAAAAATCAAACTTTAGATGTTTTGTTTATTATTTTATTTATATGAGATCAATACTTTTCATTTTTAATTATTTTCTAACTTCAATATTCTTAACTTATTTATAAGTTATACTATTAGCGTTGGAAATGACCGCATTGAATTTAACTTTGTTTTTACCTTTATTTTAAAGAATATAGGTTCCAAACTAATTCAATGAATAAGAAGCAAAGAAAGATGATTACAAATATTGTGCTTATACACCATAGAAATATTTCTTGCAAGCTAATAAGAAGTTTACAAATGATGTATACAACAACCTCTAGCCATCACCTTTTCCATTTGGTATGGAGAGAACAAAAATCAGTTAAATTAGGTTGTTTGGTTAAAAACAACTTACGAAGGAAAGAAACTTTTGAGAACACACGAGGAAAAAGAAATAAGTGGAATAGAAAACTTAACTATTTTTTGATGTCTTTTTTACAAAAAAAGTAGTGGAAATAAATACTCCATATTTTATTTCTTTACATTATGCAATATTTCAATGGAATTTATTATATATTAAAACCCAAAAAATCAAACTTTAGATGTTTTGTGTATTATTTTAATTATATGAGATCAATACTTTTCATTTTTAATTATTTTCTAACTTCAATATTCTTAACTTATTTATAAGTTATTCTGTTAGCATTGGAAATGACCGCATTGAATTTAACTTTGTTTTTACCTTTATGTTAAAGAATATAGGTTCCAAACTAATTCATTGAATAAGAACCAAAGAAATGTGATTACAAATAGTGTGCTCATACACCAAAGAAATATTTCTTGCAAGCTAATAAGAAGTTTACAAATGATGTATATAACAACCTCAAGACATCACCTTTTCCATTTAGTACGGAGAGAACCAAATTCGGTTAAATTAGGTTGTGTGGTTAAAAACAACTTACAAAGGAAAGAAACTATTGAGAATACATGAGGAAAAAGAAATAAGTGGAATAGAAAACTTAACTATTTTTTTATGTCTTTTTTACAAAAAAAAGTAATGGAAATATATACTCCATATTTTATTTCTTTAAAATTATGAAAAATTTCAATGGAATTTATTATATCATAAAGAGCCAAAAAATCAAACTTTAGATGTTTTGTTTATTATTTTATTTATATGAGATCAATACTTTTCATTTTTAATTATTTCCTAACTTCAATATTCTTAACTTATTTATAAGTTATTCTGTTAGCATTGGAAATGACCGCATTGAATTTAACTTTGTTTTTACCTTTATTTTAAAGAATATAGGTTCCAAACTAATTCAATGAATAAGAAGCAAAGAAAGATGATTACAAATATTGTGCTTATACACCATAGAAATATTTCTTGCAAGCTAATAAGAAGTTTACAAATGATGTATACGACAACCTCTAGCCATCACCTTTTCCATTTGGTATGGAGAGAACAAAAATCGGTTAAATTAGGGTGTGTGCGAAAAACAACTTATGAAGGAAAAAACTTTTGAGAACACACGAGGAAAAATAAAAAAGTGGAATAGAAAACTTAACTATTTTTTGATGTCTTTTTTACAAAAAAAGTAGTGGAAATAAATACTCCATATTTTATTTCTTTTCTACAATGCAATATTTCAATGGAATTTATTATATCTTAAAACGCCAAAAAATCAAACTTTAGATGTTTTGTTTATTATTTTATTTATATGAGATCAATACTTTTCATTTTTAATTATTTTCTAACTTCAATATTCTTAACTTATTTATAAGTTATTCTGTTAGCGTTGGAAATGATGGCATTGAATTTAACTTTGTTTTTACCTTTATGTTAAAAAATATAGGTTCCAAACTAATTCATTGAATAAGAAGCAAAGAAAGATGATTACAAATATTGTGCTTATACACCATAGAAATATTTCTTGCAAGCTAATAAGAAGTTTACAAATGATGTATATAACAACCTCAAGACATCACCTTTTCCATTTAGTACAGAGAGAACCAAATTCGGTTAAATTAGGTTGTTTGGTTAAAAACAACTTACGAATAAAAGAAACTTTTGAGAACACACGAGGAAAAAGAAATAAGTGGAATAGAAAACTTAACTATTTTTTGATGTCTTTTTTACAAAAAAAAGTAGTGGAAATAAATACTCCATATTTTATTTCTTTACTACTATGCAATATTTCAATGGAATTTATTATATCTTAAAACGCCAAAAAATCAAACTTTAGATGTTTTGTTTATTATTTTATTTATATGAGATCAATACTTTTCATTTTTAATTATTTTCTAACTTCAATATTCTTAACTTATTTATAAGTTATTCTGTTAGCGTTGGAAATGACCGCATTGAATTTAACTTTGTTTTTACCTTTATTTTAAAGAATATAGGTTCCAAACTAATTCATTGAATAAGAAGCAAAGAAAGATGATTACAAATATTGTGCTTATACACCATAGAAATATTTCTTGCAAGCTAATAAGAAGTTTACAAATGATGTATACAACAACCTCTAGCCATCACCTTTTCCATTTGGTATGGAGAGAACAAAAATCGGTTAAATTAGGGTGTGTGCGAAAACACAACTTACGAAGGAAAGAAACTTTTGAGAACACACGAGGAAAAAGAAATAAGTGGAATAGAAAACTTAACTATTTTTTGATGTCTTTTTTACAAAAAAAGTAGTGGAAATAAATACTCCATATTTTATTTCTTTACTACTATGCAATATTTCAATGGAATTTATTATATCTTAAAACGCCAAAAAATCAAACTTTAGATGTTTTGTTTATTATTTTATTTATATGAGATCAATACTTTTCATTTTTAATTATTTTCTAACTTCAATATTCTTAACTTATTTATAAGTTATTCTATTAGCGTTGGAAATGACCGCATTGAATTTAACTTTGTTTTTACCTTTATGTTAAAGAATATAGGTTCCAAACTAATTCATTGAATAAGAAGCAAAGAAAGTTGGTTACAAATATTGTGCTCATACACCAAAGAAATATTTCTTGCAAGCTAATAAGAAGTTTACAAATGATGTATATAACAACCTCTAGCCATCACCATTTCCATTTGGTATGGATAGAACAAAAATCGGTTAAATTAGGGTGTGTGGTTAAAAACAACTAACAAAGGAAAGAAATTATTGAGAACATATGAGGAAAAAGAAATAAGTGGAATAGAAGAGTTAACTATTTTTTGATGTCTATTTTACAAAAGAAAGTTGGGGAAATAAATACTCCATATTTTATTTCTTTATAATTATGCAATATTTCAATAAAATTTATTATATCTTAAAACGCCAAAAAATCAAACTTTAGATATTTTGTTTATTATTTTATTTATATGAGATCAATACTTTTCATTTTTAATTATTTTCTAACTTCAATATTCTTAACTTATTTATAAGTTATTCTGTTAGCGTTGGAAATGACCGCATTGAATTTAACTTTGTTTTTACCTTTATTTTAAAGAATATAGGTTCCAAACTAATTCATTGAATAAGAAGCAAAGAAAGATGATTACAAATATTGTGCTTATACACCATAGAAATATTTCTTGCAAGCTAATAAGAAGTTTACAAATGATGTATACAACAACCTCTAGCCATCACCTTTTCCATTTGGTATGGAGAGAACAAAAATCGGTTAAATTAAGGTGTGTGCGAAAACACAACTTACGAAGGGATGAAACTTTTGAGAACACATGAGGAAAAAGAAATAAGTGGAATAGAAAACTTAACTATTTTTTGATGTCTTTTTTACAAAAAAAGTAGTGGAAATAAATACTCCATATTTTATTTCTTTACTACTATGCAATATTTCAATGGAATTTATTATATCTTAAAACGCCAAAAAATCAAACTTTAGATGTTTTGTTTATTATTTTATTTATATGAGATCACTACTTTTCATTTTTAATTATTTTCTAAATTAAATATTCTTAACTTATTTATAAGTTATTCTGTTAGCGTTGGAAATGAACGCATTGAATTTAACTTTGTTTTTACCTTTATGTTAAAGAATATAGGTTCCAAACTAATTCATTGAATAAGAAGCAAAGAAAGATGATTACAAATATTGTGCTTATACACCATAGAAATATTTCTTGCAAGCTAATAAGAAGTTTACAAATGATGTATACGACAACCTCTAGCCATCACCTTTTCCATTTGGTATGGAGAGAACAAAAATCGGTTAAATTAGGGTGTGTGCGAAAACACAACTTACGAAGGGATGAAACTTTTGAGAACACATGAGGAAAAAGAAATAAGTGGAATAGAAAACTTAACTATTTTTTGATGTCGTTTTTACAAAAAAAGTAGTGGAAACAAATACTACATATTTTATTTCTTTACTACTATGCAATATTTCAATGGAATTTATTATATCTTAAAACGCCAAAAAATCAAACTTTAGATGTTTTGTTTATTATTTTATTTATATGAGATCAATACTTTTCATTTTTAATTATTTTCTAACTTCAATATTCTTAACTTATTTATAAGTTATTCTGTTAGCGTTGGAAATGACCGCATTGAATTTAACTTTGTTTTTACCTTTATTTTAAAGAATATAGGTTCCAAACTAATTCAATGAATAAGAAGCAAAGAAAGATGATTACAAATATTGTGCTTATACACCATAGAAATATTTCTTGCAAGCTAATAAGAAGTTTACAAATGATGTATACGACAACCTCTAGCCATCACCTTTTCCATTTGGTATGGAGAGAACAAAAATCGGTTAAATTAGGGTGTGTGCGAAAACACAACTTACGAAGGGATGAAACTTTTGAGAACACATGAGGAAAAAGAAATAAGTGGAATAGAAAACTTAACTATTTTTTGATGTCTTTTTTACAAAAAAAGTAGTGGAAATAAATACTCCATATTTTATTTCTTTACTACTATGCAATATTTCAATGGAATTTATTATATCTTAAAACGCCAAAAAATCAAACTTTAGATGTTTTGTTTATTATTTTATTTATATGAGATCAATACTTTTCATTTTTAATTATTTTCTAACTTCAATATTCTTAACTTATTTATAAGTTATTCTGTTAGCGTTGGAAATGACCGCATTGAATTTAACTTTGTTTTTACCTTTATTTTAAAGAATATAGGTTCCAAACTAATTCATTGAATAAGAAGCAAAGAAAGATGATTACAAATATTGTGCTTATACACCATAGAAATATTTCTTGCAAGCTAATAAGAAGTTTACAAATGATGTATACGACAACCTCTAGCCATCACCTTTTCCATTTGGTATGGAGAGAACAAAAATCGGTTAAATTAGGGTGTGTGCGAAAACACAACTTACGAAGGGATGAAACTTTTGAGAACACATGAGGAAAAAGAAATAAGTGGAATAGAAAACTTAACTATTTTTTGATGTCTTTTTTACAAAAAAAGTAGTGGAAATAAATACTCCATATTTTATTTCTTTACTACTATGCAATATTTCAATGGAATTTATTATATCTTAAAACGCCAAAAAATCAAACTTTAGATGTTTTGTTTATTATTTTATTTATATGAGATCAATACTTTTCATTTTTAATTATTTTCTAACTTCAATATTCTTAACTTATTTATAAGTTATTCTGTTAGCGTTGGAAATGACCGCATTGAATTTAACTTTGTTTTTACCTTTATGTTAAAGAATATAGGTTCCAAACTAATTCATTGAATAAGAAGCAAAGAAAGATGATTACAAATATTGTGCTTATACACCATAGAAATATTTCTTGCAAGCTAATAAGAAGTTTACAAATGATGTATACGACAACCTCTAGCCATCACCTTTTCCATTTGGTATGGAGAGAACAAAAATCGGTTAAATTAGGGTGTGTGCGAAAACACAACTTACGAAGGGATGAAACTTTTGAGAACACATGAGGAAAAAGAAATAAGTGGAATAGAAAACTTAACTATTTTTTGATGTCTTTTTTACAAAAAAAGTAGTGGAAATAAATACTCCATATTTTATTTCTTTACTACTATGCAATATTTCAATGGAATTTATTATATCTTAAAACGCCAAAAAATCAAACTTTAGATGTTTTGTTTATTATTTTATTTATATGAGATCAATACTTTTCATTTTTAATTATTTTCTAACTTCAATATTCTTAACTTATTTATAAGTTATTCTGTTAGCGTTGGAAATGACCGCATTGAATTTAACTTTGTTTTTACCTTTATTTTAAAGAATATAGGTTCCAAACTAATTCATTGAATAAGAAGCAAAGAAAGATGATTACAAATATTGTGCTTATACACCATAGAAATATTTGTTGCAAGCTAATAAGAAGTTTACAAATGATGTATACGACAACCTCTAGCCATCACCATTTCCATTTGGTATGGAGAGAACAAAAATCGGTTAAATTAGGGTGTGTGCGAAAACACAACTTACGAAGGGATGAAACTTTTGAGAACACATGAGGAAAAAGAAATAAGTGGAATAGAAAACTTAACTATTTTTTGATGTCTTTTTTACAAAAAAAGTAGTGGAAATAAATACTCCATATTTTATTTCTTTACTACTATGCAATATTTCAATGGAATTTATTATATCTTAAAACGCCAAAAAATCAAACTTTAGATGTTTTGTTTATTATTTTATTTATATGAGATCAATACTTTTCATTTTTAATTATTTTCTAACTTCAATATTCTTAACTTATTTATAAGTTATTCTGTTAGCGTTGGAAATGAACGCATTGAATTTAACTTTGTTTTTACCTTTATGTTAAAGAATATAGGTTCCAAACTAATTCATTGAATAAGAAGCAAAGAAAGATGATTACAAATATTGTGCTTATACACCATAGAAATATTTCTTGCAAGCTAATAAGAAGTTTACAAATGATGTATACAACAACCTCTAGCCATCACCTTTTCCATTTGGTATGGAGAGAACAAAAATCGGTTAAATTAAGGTGTGTGCGAAAACACAACTTACGAAGGGATGAAACTTTTGAGAACACATGAGGAAAAAGAAATAAGTGGAATAGAAAACTTAACTATTTTTTGATGTCTTTTTTACAAAAAAAGTAGTGGAAATAAATACTCCATATTTTATTTCTATACTATGATGAGCGAAAACCGGCATCGCCAATTCTCGCAAATACTTTGGTTTTAATATTTGTAAAACTCTCGCAAGTGCACGAATCATTTCGTAGAAAATGATAAGTATACTCCCAAGGTCGATCTAAGGAAGGAATGTATGTGGTTCTTAATTTATTATTCAAACTTTTAAAAACGAAATTAAATCCTAAACATCCTGTCACGATATTTTGGTTTTTGTGTTCCTAATCTAATAACATTAAAATAAACATATATACAGATTAATTAAATAAAAAAAATAAACATAGATACAAATTCAATAAATATTTATCTACAAATAAATATAATTACAGATTCAATAAATATTCATGCAAATTTTATCATTTAAATTAGTGGAGTATTTATGGATATAATAACTAAGTTAATTATGCTTGCTCATATTATCTAGGTTATTAAAGATATAAATTGATATTTTATTGATTCTCTCTTTTTTATATGAATACCACCTTTGGTGGGGTTAGATATTCTTTGTTAACTAAACAAATCAATTAACACCTATGGGTGGGGTTGATAACTAATTTGGTTAATTAAATTAATTCCTTTTTCTAAGAGATTAAAAATGAACCATTTAAATGCCACCTTTGGTGGGGTTAGACAGTTTAAACTTTATCCAAGGTGTCCAAATTAAACCCAAGAATTTAGTTATCCGAGTACTAACTTTCAAGTTTTAAAACCACTATTGAAAACATGTTGTCAATACATTTCCACATAATAATTCTTATAAAAACTTTTGAAATAGAGCTTCACTCTAACTACAGGGCGATTGTACCAACAAATAAAAGAGCACTACTCTAAATTAGACCGGATAACTAAACCTTAAAGTCTAACTTTCAGATTTAAGTTTGTAATGAAAAATAATATATTTCTCTCTAACATCCTTAATATAAAATCTTGAATAAAAATAAAATCAATTCATTTTAGAAATTTTCACCTATTTAATATTTCGCAAGCATAACAACGTTATTATTATATCATGATTATGAACAGCTAGCACAGTTAAATTTAATCACAGACAAATTAAATATAACATGTAAGAATGAAGCATAAAAATAACTGTAAAGAAAATAAAATCCTTACAGAACTTCGACGCTATTCCCGTTGCTAGAAAACCTCCAAGCGGAATTTGCACTTCCATTTATTGAATCAAAATCTAAATTATTACAAAAACATTACAAGTTCCTCTCAAAAAGAGAAGAACTCTAAACCTAAGACAATTGAACTAAAAACTAAGAGAAAACTAAGAAAAGCTTAGAAACTAAGAAAGAAACTAAAGAAAACTCAAAAACTAAGAAATGAGAGAAAGAAAGAAGAGAGAAGTGAGGTTTTGAGGTGTGTTTTGAAGTGAATGGAAGGGGGGTATTTATAGGTGAGGATGGAGAGAAAAAATGAGTAAAAAAATGTTAAAAAAATATTAAAAAAATAAAAAACGTGTTTTGGACCTGCTGAGGTCATCAATGACGTCAGCATGACGTCATGGGGGCGGCTGCACGTGAAAAATGGGTCAAAAACGCGTTGGGCGCGCGCCGCCATTGACAGGCCGACAAGGCTGGCCGGGCGCCGCCAGCCGCGCGGCGTGAATGGCCCGCGCGCCGCGGCGCGCGCGAAGCAGGACGGCGCTGGCGCGGCGGCGCGCGCGCGCGGCAGGCGCTGGCGCGGCCGGGCGCGCGGCTCGGCTGCGGCGCGCGATTTTCCGTCTTTTGACATTTTTGACCTTTTCGACCCATTTTGTCCAATTTTTCCATGTTTGTTGACCTTTTTCCACTTATTTATTAATTTATTTGTGATGTATTGCTTCAAGTATTCTTCTTTGAGTCTTTACATTGCGTTTTTAGGCCAAAATTCCTGAAAAACAATAAAAATACCCGTGATTCCGAAAAAGACAAATTTATATAAATATATGATAAAACATATAAATATATATATTTTTAATCAATTAATGTGCATAAAATCATGGTTATTTTAGTGCTTTTTGAGCACTCATCACAACCCCAACCGAACTTCTTGCTAGTCCCTTAGCAAGAGAAGCGATAAAAACTAAAAATTAAACTATCCTAAATCACTTCCGTGGATTGACACGGTTGCATTTAGCCTATGCAACAAGCCTTTAAACCCCTAGGTTGCCCTAGTGGACGAGTTTGAGTCTCGTGAGGGTTTTCAGTAACGATACCCACAAACATTGTACTAAATGTAAAAACAAAAGAAACAATAAAAACAAACAACTTAAAAATTAAATTTACAACAAAATCACAAATTATCAACATCTCACAAAAATGTCTCATACTTTTTAATCTCCTTTAAGATCATAATTAAAATCTCAAGCATAAGTTATTTTAATCTCTTTAAACAATCATGATTTATTATAATAATTAGTCAAAAATCATTTTCATATTTCATATCAAAAATGTATCAATTTAATTTCACCCAATTTCAGTGTCATGAATCAGAATTCACTTCGACTCTATTCCTCACAAGTCAATACTCTCAAAACACTGAATCCTATGGGTTCAAACACTCATACTAATTTATATGCGAAAGAGTTGATGTATAGAAATGAACTAATATGTTCGCATATGTATAAAGAATAAAGGCTCAAAGTGTTATTTTAACATTGATCTCATGAAAGGAATCAAATGTATAAATTATAAAGATATCATATATAAAAATTATTTTCATGCATAAATCAAACTCATTAAGAAAGAATTTCAAGATATATGCCTTTTACAAATGAAGAAATTGCAATGAGGGAATTACTTCTTATATCTTTCTTTTGTAATTAGCCTTTACTCACAACTTTGTAGGCAATGCGGGTTATAGTATGTAGATGATACTATTTTTATCTCTCTCTTTTTTTCTGTAGATATTTTTCAATATGTGTATTTTTAGAGAGTCAACCCATGTACAGATTGTACATTTTTTGGATTTTGGTGAGTGGTTAATTTTGTGGCTTTTCTGTTTGATCTTGGTTTAAGTAACCCCAGATATGTCTTTTTGTTTTTGTAGTAGTCATGCATAAATGAGATATAAGCATATACTATCAATTTCTACTCAAATCATTTAATCTAAGCAAAAATAATAATCAAAAATATATGATACTCTATTAAGATGAAAAAAAAAATTCATACATTCAATGCTAATACCTATAGAGATCATCTAAAAATTTGAAGAAATAAGAAATGTGTTTGGAGTAGAAAAAATATATATTTCACTCTGAATAAAGGAAATTAGGCTCAAATTATATCTCACAAAGGTAGTCTCCACTAAAAAAACTCATAAACACCGATTTTGGGTTTGATATAATTTCTACATCTTATCAAGAAATACTAATTATGACAAAAACTAACTAATTATCAAAAATAATTACAAAATATTTCATGATATGTTTTCAAAAATTAATCTAACAGTACAAAAGACTTAACTATTTACTTAAATTCGATTTAAAGAAATGATAAATTTTTGTGAGAAAAGTTTTTTTTTTTTTTTTATTATTTTTGTTTTATTAAGTATGGTAACTTTTCACCACCCCCAACCTAGAACTTACATTGTCCTCAATGTAACAACTGTAAATTAAAGATAAATAGAGAAGAGAAGAAAGATTACCTATTTCCTGAGAATGTGCAAGTAGTAATGGAAAATGCAGGTGCATCCATCATATTCATCATTAAAGTGTATACGTATATCATTGTAAACTTCTAACATCTCAACAAATATTTTTAGTTTTAACAATTTAAAAATTATTCACATGTAATTAAAATGAAATAAACAATAAAATTAAGTAAATAAAACAAATAAAATTTTTTTTATTTTTTTATTTATTTTTTTTTATTTTTTTGTTTTTTTTTTATTTATTTTTATTTATTTTTTATTTATTGTTTTTTTTTTACCTAAAATGATGGGTTGCCTCCCATCCAGCGCTTAGTTTAACGTCTTAGCAAGACGTATCTTTTTGGTGCTAAGGGTTACTCAGCCAAATGCAATCCATTTCAGCAATGTTGTTTGGTTCTTCTAAATAAGGCTTGACACGATGGCCATTGACTTTGAACGTTTTTTGTGTCTTGGAGTCCAATAGTTCCACTACTCCATGTTCAAATACTTGAACTATTTTGAATGGTCCATCCCATCTTGATCTCGACTTTCACGGAAACAATCTCAAACGAGAGTTAAATAAAAGAACTTTCATTCCAGGGTGAAGAGTCTTAGGAACTAGCCTCTTGTCATGATAGCGCTTAGTACGCTCCTTGTATAATTTGGCATTCTCATAGGCTTCATTCCTAATTTCTTCCAACTCATGAAGCCGAGTAATCGTTTTTCACCGCTTTATCTAAATCCATGTTTAACTCTTTAATTGCCCAATAAGCTTTGTGTTCAAGTTCAACTGGAAGGTGGCATGCTTTCCCAAAGATTAACCGGTAAGTGGCTCATCCCAATAGGTGTTTTGTAAGCGGTGCGGTATGCCCATAAGGCATCATTTAGCTTAAATGCCCAATCCTTCCTTGACGGACGCACGGTGCGTTCAAAGATTCCACTTAATTTGCCTATTACTCACTTCCACTAAACCTAAGTTTGAGGATGATATGGAGTAGCTACTTTATGTGTGATGTTGTACTTGTTTAGTACTCCATCAAAGAGTTTGTTACAAAAATGGCTACCTCCATCACTTATTATAGCTCTAGGCATTCGAACCTACCGAATATGAAATCTTTCAAGAATTTCACAACAACATTAGCATCATTGGTTTTGGTGGGGATAGCTTCTACCCACTTGGACACATAATCCACAAAGAACCAGAATGTATTGAACAGCATTAGATGGGGGAAAAGGAACCATGAAGTCAATCCGGGATACATCAAAGAGTTGAGCAACTAAGTTAGATGCCAAACGCAGTTCATCTCTTTTGCTTATGTTTGCTGTTCTTTGACGTCTATCACATTGTGCACAAAACATATGAGCATCTTTAAAAAGAGTGGGCCAAAAGAATCCAGTGTAATATCTTACGGGCTGTCTTTTCACCTCCAAAATGACCCCCACAATGAAGTTCATGACAAAAAGTCGAATGCTCTTATGTTCTTCTTCTTCCGGTACACATCTCAGGATGACTTGATCTTGACCAATCTTGTATAAATAAGGGTCATCCCAGAAATAGTCCTTAATAGTTTTAAAAAACCTTTTCTTGTCCCGATATGAAGTGTTAGGTCGCAAAACACCAAAGTGGCAAGATAGTTTACAATATCAAAGCATACCATGGGTTTGGACCTATGAAAAATAACTGTTCATCGGAAAGGTTTCAACTATATCGTCATTACTCTCATCTTTAAGAGAATTGAAGTCGAAATCAACCTAGACAAATGGTCACTACTAAGTTTTCACCGCCTTTCTTATCCTTGATTTCTAGGTCAAATTCTTGTAAGAGTAAGACCCACCTCGATTAATCTTGGCTTGGCATTTGGTTTACTTAATAGGTATCTTAAAGCAAAGATGATCGTAATGTACAATCACTTTAGATCCTACTAAATAAGACCGAAATTTGTCTAAAGAGAATACTATAGCCAAGAATTCCTTTTCGATGGTGGTGTAATTCATTTGGGCATCATTGAGTGTTTTGCTAGCATAGTAGATGACATGTAAACGCTTATCCACTCTTTGTCCCAGGACTGCTCCTATTGCATAATCGAAGCATCACACATTATCTCAAAAGGTAAAGACCAGGTTTGGTGCCATTATAACAGTGGGTAGATGTTAGTTTTCTTTCAAGGTATTAAAGGAAATAAGGCAGTCATTGTTGAAGTCAAATTCAAAGATCTTTGGATAGTAAGTTACATAAAGGACGACTTATTTTAGAGAAATCTTTAATAAATCGTCTGTAAAATCCTGCATGTCCCAAGAAGCTTCTTATCCCCTTCACATGTAGGGGAGGTAGTTTGGATATCAATTCAACTTTTGCCTTATCAACTTCAATACCCTTGTTTGAAATTATATGTCCCAAAACTATCCCTTGTTGAACCATAAAATGACTTTTCTCCCAACTAAGGGTTAGATTGCATTCAATGCATCTTTCCAAAACCAAAGTCAATTTATGTAAGCAATCATCAAATGAGTTCCCAAAGACAGAGAAATCGTCCATGAAAATTTCAATGAACTTCTCCACCATGTCCGAGAAAATGGATATCATGCATCTCTGGAAAGTGGCAGGAGCATTGCATAACCCAAATGGCATTCTGCGAAAAGCAAATGTCCCAAAAGGACATGTAAATGTGGTCTTTTCCCGATCTTCTTGCTATGGGTACTTGATAATATCCAGAGAGTCCATCCAAAAACAAGAAAATTCGTGCCCACTAATCTTTCCAACATTTGATCAATGAATGGAAGAGGAAAGTGATCCTTTTTCGTATATAAATTTAGTTTCCTAAAATCTATACACATTCTCCATCCAAAGTGATTATTCTAGTGGGCACTAATTCACTTTTATCATTTTTAACAACTCATATCCCGCATTTCTTTGGTACCACATGCACCTGGACTAACCCACTTACTATCCGCAATAGGATAGATAATCCCTTCTCCTAACAATTTAAGGATTTCCTTTTAACTACCTCTTGCATGTTTGGGTTTAGTCTTCTTTGGGCCTCTCGTACAGGTTTAGCACCATCCTCCAAGTTGATCTTGTGCATACACATTGTTGGACTAATGCCTCTTATATCCCCTATACTCCAACCTATAGATTTCTTAAACTGTTTAAGCACTTTGATGAGTTCTTTTTCTTGTGATTTGGTCAAGGTTGAAGAAATTATCACTTTGGATATGTTTCTCCTTCTCCCAAAAACACATATTTTAAGTGCTCGGGTAAGTCTTTGAGTTCAAGTTTAGGTGGATTGGCCTCTTTAACAGATGAAGAATTTGGGTAGATTTAAAAGTGTACTAGATTTTGTCATCACTTCATTATTGTCTAGTTGTTCAAGGTACCCCTTAATTTCTTCATCTAAATCTTCTTCAACCTTTTCAAGTGTAAGAACGGTTTCAAGCTTGTCTTCTATTCCTGGTTTGGAAAAAGGTGTTTTGGACAAGATTATCCAAAGGATCAACTTCGAATATTTCATCGATGGCGTAAATAGAAGGGAAAGGTGAAGAATCAAAAACTTTGAAATGAACAGTCTCTCCTAAGACCTGTCATTGTCAAATTTCCATCTTGGACATCAATAATAGTTTTAGTAGTTGCCATAAATGGTCTACCAAGCAATATTGTATGCTCTCTCGTCCAATGCCGGATTTTCTTGCATATCCGTAACCACAAAGTCAACAGGTATTATCGGTTTGTCTACCTGTACCAAAACATCCTCAACTATTCCCTCCGGATATTTAAGAGATCTATCCGCAAGTTGCGGGGACATAGTTGTGGGTTTTAAATCCCCTAGATTGAAATGTGAGAATATAGAGTAGGGCATCAAATTTATACTAGCACCTAAATCAAGCATTGCTTTAGCAACCTTCCTATCCCCCATAGTTATGTTTATAATAAAACTTCCAGGGTCTTTCAACTTAGGGGTAGTTTGTCTTTGAAGTACGCTAGAAATTTCGATACTACTACTCGTTCATTCGATTCATACCTCCTTTTCTTAGTGTTCAACTCTTTGAAAAACTTGGCATATGAGGGCACATTCATGATCACTTCTAATAATGGTAAATTGATATTTACTTTAGAGAGCATATTAAAAAGATCATTGAATTGCTTATCTTGTTTGGACTCTTTCAACCGGTGCGGAAAAGGGACTTACATCCGGTGTGGTTACTCGTTGTCTTTTGAATTTTGGGAGTGTCGATGACCCCCAATGAGTTTTTCAGAAAGCTTGTGAAGTTTAACACTTGTTTCTCCTTTTTGCGAGATTAGAATGTCGCCTTCTTTGTTAAATGAACTACAAGGTAGTTTAGAGATTTCAGGTACACTGGTATTGACTACCTTACCACTTCGAAGGGTTCTAACATCTTTTGCTTGTTCTGGTTGACTGGGCAACTTTCCTGGTTCTTTCTTTTGCATTTGTTCAGCCAGTTGCCCAACTTTAGATTCAATTCTTTTAACCGAAGCCTCCATGGTGTTCAACCTTTGATTAGTCATCAGTTGGTTGTCACGACTAACTTGAATAAAAGCATTCAAGCTATCTTCTAAGGTTGGTTTAAAAGATTGGCTTGGTGGGTAAGGGTGGTTGTAGGTTGGGTGATTATAGGTGTTTGGATGATACTTTTGAAAATATTGGACTTCCTCTATGGCATCGACACTAGAATCACAAGTATTAGAATAATTATGAGTACCATGCCCAATTGAACAACACACTCCACATACCTCTTGATTTGAAATTTGGTGAGACGTGAGGAATTTCACTTGTTTAGTCAATTCAGCAAGTTGCAAGGTTATCTCATTATCAAAGCCGACTTCATTGACCTTTGCTTTCCTTCTACCACCTCTTTGTTGGGAATTAGAACCCAATAGCTCATAGAGATTATAGGTTTCCTCTGCTGTCTTTTCTCCTACAAAGACCTCCAAAGAAGATTATCAACCATGTATTGACTCTGCAAAGTGTCAATCCATCGTAAAAGAATTGGTTTTGTAGTCAGTAGTGGAAAGCTATGATTTTGACATTGAATGAAAAGGAGTTTGAATCGTTCCCAAGCTTCATGAAAGTGGCTCTTCATTCATTTGAGAAAATGTTGCTATCTTTGTTCTTAGATCAATGGTCTTTTGATGGGAATAGAACCTACCCATAAAAATTTCATAGATTTCCTCCCAAGTTTTAAGAGAACCTGACTGTAGAGTAATGAACCATGACCAAGCTTTATCTTTGAGAGTGTAAGGAAAACACCTCATCCTAAGTTGATCTTCATTAATTGCATGTAGTGGAAAGGTTTGGACAATAGCATAGAATTCTCGAATGAAATGCAAAGGGTCTTCATTAGGGATACCGTAAAAGGAAGGCAACAAAGAATAATGAATCTTTTTCAATTCATAATTCCTTGCAGCCTCTTGCAATTGGATGCCGGAAGTTACATTGCCAATGATTGGCATTGTATAGTCTTTCATCTTTTTCCGCCTATCTTCAGCATCTCCCATGGTTGTTTGTAGTTGAAAATGATCCTCCTCCTATTGTGAATCAACATTTTGCTCTTAAAAACAATAGTAGATATCTCTAAAAATGCAAGGAACCTAAATTTTTTTTTTTTTTTTTAATTTAAACGAAGGGACACAATTTTTGAACACAAGCAAATTTATTTCATTTGAATTTTTTTTTTACACGCAAACTAAAACAAAGGAAAATACAATAATGGGTGACCTCCCATGTAGGACTAAAATTTATCGTCTTCTAGTAAGACGTTGCTCGGAGATTGCAGAATGAAAAACTCAATGTCTCCTCTTCATTGAATTCATTTAAGTTTCAATTTAGTCTTTGCCTTTTTGCAAATGTTCAACTAACTGTTCAACTTGAACTTCCACCTTTTTGATTGAAGCTTCCACAGAGTCCAACCGTTGATTGGTTTTAGATCGATTATCCCTACAAACTTGAATAAAAGAATTCAAGTTGTCCTCCAGGGTTGGTTTATTTGGAATGCTTCTTGGAATAGGTGGGTGGAATTGCTGGCCCGCCTGGTTTGAGCTTTGAGGGAAATGAGGGTTGTTTTGCCTCCAAGAGAAATTTGGATGACTTCTCCACCCAGGATTATAGGTATTTGAACTGGGATCACACCTTGGTCTCTGTTGATTCGCTCCCAACACATTAACCTGCTTCAGTCCAGTTGTATCTCCTTGATATGGACCAGGCTACCTTGTCCCACGTTTGCTATACAAACCATATTGTTCAATATTTGTGTTTGTTTGTGTAGCGAGAAGGGCAACTTGCTTAGTCAGTTGAACAAGTTGTTGTTGAACTTCATTACTGGAGTCGATTTCATGAACACCAGCTTTTCTCACTCGGGAGCTTTTCTGCTGGGAATTAGCACCCAACATCTCAAAGAGATTATACGTTTCTGATGTAGTTTTTTCTCCTATTGCTCCTCCTGCAGCGTTGTCGACAATGAACTGACATTGTTGTGTAAGTCCATCGTAAAAGAATTGGTTCTACAACTGTAGGGGAAAGCTATGATGAGGACATTGAGTGAGAAACATTTTGAACCTATCCCAAGCTTCATGGAATGGTTCTCCTTCCATCTGAGAGAAAGTAGCAATCTTTCCTCTCAGCTCTGATGTTTTTTGATGGGAATAGAATTTTCCCATGAATTTATTGTAAATTTGACCCCATGTCATCAGAGAACTTGGCGGAAGTGACATCAACCAAGCTTTGGCCTTATCCTTTAAGGTGTAGGGAAAACATCTCATTCTAAGCTGATCCTCGTTTAGAATACCGAGGGGGAATGTTTGGACCGTGGCATAGAAATCTCTCATAAAGGAAAGAGAATCTTCATTAGGTAGCCCATAGAAGGAAGGAAGCATAGAAAAATGAATATTTTTAAGGTCATAATTCCGAGCAGCCTCTCCCAATCGGATAGCGGCAGTTGCCGTGCCAATCACCGGCCTTGCAAACTCCTTCATCGTGGTTTCCCTGACATGTTGGTTTTCTTCCATTTCTTTTGGTTCAAGTAAAGGATTAAGACTTGATTCTATGTTTGGCTCAAAATCAGGTTGATGGGTAGAATCCAGTGTTGTTGACACTTGTTTAAATTTATGAATATTATTTACATATGGTGTAAGGGGGTTTCCTAAGGATCTCCTACCACGCATAGACTATTTTTAAACGTAAATTTAAAACTCCTGTCAACAAAAATAAAAGAAAATTAGAGAAATTTTCCATGGCATTTAATACAAAACACTGGACAAATTTTTTTTTTTTTTTTTTTATGTTTTTTTTAAATTTTTTTTTTAAATAACATAATCAAGATAACCAAGATGTTCAGTGAAAGAATGGTACTATGGCTCCTTAAAACCACTCTCCTAGTAACAACGTTCCCGTGAAAGACTAGTGCACAAAGCGCTTCAAAGAACTAGTCTCCTAGACATAACTCCCTTAGATTTTTACTTTTCATGCCTTTTAGTTTTTTTCCTTTTTTTTTTTTACCTTTTTTTTTTTTTTAAGAAAGGTAATTTTATTTTACTATTCACGCTATCTTATTTCTTATTAACTTAAAATTTTAAATTTTTTTTTTTCGAACGGTAATTTTATTTTACTATTCACGCTATCTTATTTCTTATTAACTTAAAATTTTAAATTTTTTTTTTTTTACTATTTTTTTTACTATTCATGAACGGTAAAAACTTTTTACTTCAAATTTCGAATTTCTAAATTATTTTTTTACTTTTTTTAATTTTTTTTTTATTTTTTTTTTAATTTTTATTTTATTTTTATTATTTTTTATTATTTTTTATTTTTTTTATTTATTTTTTTTATGAAATTTGAAATTTGATTAAAAATTTTTATTTTTATTTTTTTATTTTATTTTATTTTATTTTATTTTTATTTTTATTTTTATTTTATTTTATTTTTTATTTTTTTTTAAAAAAAAAATCACAATTATTTACAACACAAAATATTTTTAAAATTTTGATAAATAAATTAAAAAAGCTTACTCCTTCCAAGAAGGCCAAAAAAACTTGATGAAATAAAAACCCAAGATCGCCAATTCTCGCAAATACTTTGGTTTTAATATTTGTAAAACTCTCAAGTGCACCTAATCATTTCGTAGAAAATGATAAGTATACTCCCAAGGTCGATCTAAGGAAGGAATGTATGTGGTTCTTAATTTATTATTCAAACTTTTAAAAACGAAATTAAATCCTAAACATCCTGTCACGATATTTTGGTTTTTGTGTTCCTAATCTAATAACATTAAAATAAACATATATACTCATTAATTAAATATAATAAAAAATAAACATAGATACAAATTCAATAAATATTTATCTACAAATAAATATAATTACTGATTCAATAAATATTCATGCAAATTTTATCATTTAAATTAGTGGAGTATTTATGGATATAATAACTAAGTTAATTATGCTTGCTTCATATTATCTAGGTTATTAAAGATATAAATTGATATTTTATTGATTCTCTTTTTTATATGAATACCACCTTTGGTGGGTTAGATATTCTTTGTTAACTAAACAAATCAATTAACACCTATGGGTGGGGTTGATAACTAATTTGGTTAATTAAATTAATTCCTTTTTCTAAGAGATTGAAAATGAACCATTTAAATGCCACCTTTGGTGGGGTTAGGCAATTTAAACTTTATTCAAGGTCACCAAATTAAACGCAAGAATTTAGTTATCCGAGTACTAACTTTCAAGTTTTAAAACCACTATTGAAAACATGTTGTCAATACATTTTCACATAATAATTCTTATAAAAACTTTTGAAATAGAGCTTCACTCTAACTACCAAGGCGATTGTACCAACAAATAAAAGAGCACTACTCTAAATTAGACAGGATAACTAAACCTTAAAGTCTAACTTTCAGATTTAAGTTTGTAATGAAAAATAATATATTTCTCTCTAACATCCTTAATATAAAATCTTGAATAAAAATAAAATCAATTCATTTTAGAAATTTTCACCTATTTAATATTTCGCAAGCATAACAACGTTATTATTATATCATGATTATAAGCAATTTAGCACAGTTAAATTTAATCACGGACAAATTAACTATGACATGTAAGAATGAAGCATAAAAATGAGTGTAAAGAAAATAAAATCCTTACAGAACTTCGACGCTATTCCCGTTGCTAGAAAACCTCCAAGCGGAATTTGCACTTCCATTTATTGAATCAAAAATCTAAATTATTACAAAAACATTACAAGTTCCTCTCAAAAAGAGAAGAACTCTAAACCTAAGACAATTGAACTAAAAACTAAGAGAAAACTAAGAAAAGCTTAGAAACTAAGAAAGAAACTAAAGAAAACTCAAAAACTAAGAAATGAGAGAAAGAAAGAAGAGAGAAGTGTGGTTTTGAGGTGTGTTTTGAAGTGAATGGAAGGGGGGTATTTATAGGTGAGGATGGAGAGAAAAAATGAGTAAAAAAATGTTAACGAAAATATTAAAAAAATAAAAACGTGTTTTGGACTGCGAGGTCATCAATGACGTCGCATGACGTCATGGGCGGCCGCACGTGAAAAATGGGTCAAAAACGCGTTGGGCGCGCGCCGGGCCGCCGCTGGGCGCCGCGCGCGCGCCGGGCCGGGCAGGCCGCGCGCAGCCGCACGCGCTGCGTGAACAGGCCCGCGCGCCGCGCGCGCGCGCGGAAGACCGCGCGCGCGCGCGCGCGGCTCGGGCGCCGGCGCGCGCGCGGCAGGCGCCGGGCACCGGGCCGGGCGCGCGCGCTGGGGCGCTGGCTGGGCGCGCGGCTGGGCTGCGGCGCGCGATTTTCCGTCTTTTGACATTTTTGACCTTTTCGACCCATTTTGTCCAATTTTTCCATGTTTGTTGACCTTTTTCCACTTATTTATTAATTTATTTGTGATGTATTGCTTCAAGTATTCTTCTTTGAGTCTTTACATTGCGTTTTTAGGCCAAAATTCCTGAAAAACAATAAAAATACCCGTGATTCCGAAAAAGACAAATTTATATAAATATATGATAAAACATATAAATATATATATTTTTAATCAATTAATGTGCATAAAATCATGGTTATTTTAGTGCTTTTTGAGCACTCATCATATATTTACATGGAACTTATTATACCTTAAAACGTTAAAATATCATACTTTATAAATTTTGTTCATAATGTTTTTTAAGAGATTAGTACTTATCATATTTAATAATTTTATGAAAACAATATTCTTAACTTATTTTTATGTTATTCTAGTAGTGTTGGAATTAGCCATATTGAATTTAACTTTGTTTTTACCTGTCTCACTCAGAATATAGGTTCCAAACTAATTCGAAGAGTTACAAGCAAATAAAAATGTTGAGAAATATTGCCCTCATAAACCATAGAAATATTTTGGGCTAGGTAATAATATGTTTACAAATAATTTATGCACAAAACTCTAGTCATTACATATTTCCATTCGGTAGGTAGGCAACAAAATTTGGTTGAATTATGCTGAGAAGTAAGACTTACAAAGGAAAGAAAATAATGAGAGTTTCATAAGTATAAATATATATACGGGAGAAAGAAAACTTAAACATTTTTTTTGGCTTTTTTTTCAAAAGAAGGAAAGGGAAATAAATACTCTAAATTATATTTTTACTTATAACTATGATATATTTAAATGGAACTTATTATATCTTAAAACTTCAAAATATCATACCTTATAAGTTTTTTTTATTAATATTTTTTAAGAAATTAGTACTTATCATATTTAATAATTTTATGAAAACAATATTATTAACTTATTTTTATGTTATTCTAGTAGTGTTGGAATTAGCCATATTGAATTTAACTTTATTTTACCTGTCTCTCTCAGAATATATAGATTCCATACCAATTCGAAGAGTTACAAGCAAATACAAATGTTGAGAAATATTGCCCTCATTAACCATAGAAATATTTTGGGCTAGGTAATAATATGTTTACAAATAATTTATGCACAAAACTCTAGTCATTACATATTTCCATTCGGTAGGTAGGCAACAAAATTTGGTTGAATTATGCTGAGAAGCAAGACTTACAAAGGAAAGAAAATAGTGAGAGTTTCATAAGTATAAATATATATACGGAAAAAAGAAAACTTAAACATTTTTTTGGCTTTTTTTTCAAAAGAAGGAAAGGGAAATAAATACTCTAAATTATATTTTTACTTATAACTATGATATATTTAAATGGAACTTATTATATCTTAAAACGTCAAAATATCATACTTTATAAATTTTGTATATTAATTTTTTTAGGACATTAATACTTCTCATTTTTAATAATTTTATGAAAACAATATTCTTAACTTATTTTTATGTTATTCTAGTAGAGTTAGAATTAATCATATTAAATTTAACTTTGTTTTTACCTAATATAGGTTCCAAACCAATTGAAAGAGTTACAAGCTAATAAAGATATTGAGAAATATTGCCCTCATAAACCATAGAAATATTTTGTGCTAGGTAATAATATGTTTACAAATAATTTATGCACAAAACTCATGTCATTACATATTTCCATTCGGTAGGTAGGCAACAAAATTTGGTTGAATTATGCTGAGAAGTAAGACTTACAAAGGAAAGAAAATAATGAGAGTTTCATAAGTATAAATATATATACGAAAAAAAGAAAACTTAAACATTTTTTTTGGCTTTTTTTCAAAAGAAGGAAAGGGAAATAAATACTCTAAATTATATTTTTACTTATAACTATGATATATTTACATGGAACTTATTATATCTTAAAACTTCAAAATATCATACTTTATAAGTTTTTTTTATTAATATTTTTTAAGAGATTAGTACTTATCATATTTAATAATTTTATGAAAACAATATTCTTAACTTATTTTTATGTTATTCAAGTAGTGTTGGAATTAGCCATATTGAATTTAACTTTTTTTACCTTTCTCTCTCCAAATATATAGATTCCAAACCAATTCGAAGAGTTACAAGCAAATACAAATGTTGAGAAATATTTCCCTCATAAACCATAGAAATATTTTGGGCTAGGTAATAATATGTTTACAAATAATTTATGCACAAAACTCTAGTCATTACATATTTCCATTCGGTAGGTAGGCAACAAAATTTGGTTGAATTATGCTGAGAAGCAAGACTTACAAAGGAAAGAAAATAATGAGAGTATCATAAGTATAAATATATATACGGAAAAAAGAAAACTTAAACATTTTTTTGGCTTTTTTTTCAAAAAATGGAAAGGGAAATAAATACTCTAAATTATATTTTTACTTATAACTATGATTTATTTAAATGGTACTTATTATATCTTAAAACGTCCAAATATCATACTTTATAAATTTTGTTTATAATGTTTTTTAAGAGATTAGTACTTATCATTTTTAATAATTTTATGAAAACAATATTCTTAATTTATTTTTATGTTATTCTAGTAGTGTTGGAATTAGCCACATTGAATTTAACTTTGTTTTTACCTGTCTCTCTTAGAATATAGGTTCCAAACCAATTCGAAGAGTCACAAGCAAATAAAGATGATGAGAAATATTGCCCTCATAAACCATAGAAATATTTTTGGCTAGGTAATAATATGTTTACAAATAATTTATGCACAAAACTCTAGTCATTACATTTTTCCATTTTGTAGGTAGGCAACAAAATTTGGTTGAATTATGCTGAGAAGCAAGACTTACAAAGGAAAGAAAATAGTGAGAGTTTCATAAGTATAAATATATATACGGAAAAAAGAAAACTTAAACATTTTTTTGGCTCTTTTTCAAAAGGTGGAAAGGGAAATAAATAATCTAAATTATATTTTTTCTTATAACTATGTTATATTTAAATGGAACTTATTATATCTTAAAACTTCCAAATATCATACTTTATAAATTTTGTTTATATTTTTTTTCATAGATAAGTACTTATCATTTTTAATAATTTTATGAAAACAATATTCTTAATTTATTTTGATGTTATTCTAGTAGTGTTGGAATTAGCCACATTGAATTTAACTTTGTTTTTACCTGTCTCTCTTAGAATATAGGTTCCAAACCAATTCGAAGAGTTACAAGCAAATACAAATGTTGAGAAATATTGCCCTCATAAACCATAGAAATATTTTGGGCTAGGTAATAATATGTTTACAAATAATTTATGCACAAAACTCTAGTCATTACATATTTCCATTCGGTAGGTAGGCAACAAAATTTGGTTGAATTATGCTGAGAAGCAAGACTTACGAAGGAAAGAAAATAATGAGAGTTTCATAAGTATAAATATATATACGAAAAAAAGAAAACTTAAACATTTTTTTTGGCTTTTTTTTCAAAAGAAGGAAAGGGAAATAAATACTCTAAATTATATTTTTACTTATAACTATGATATATTTACATGGAACTTATTATATCTTAAAACTTCAAAATATCATACTTTATAAGTTTTTTTATTAATATTTTTTAAGAGATTAGTACTTATCATATTTAATAATTTTATGAAAACAATATTCTTAACTTATTTTTATGTTATTCTAGTAGTGTTGGAATTAGCCATATTGAATTTCACTTTGTTTTTACCTGTCTCTCTTAGAATATAGGTTCCAAACCAATTCGAAGAGTTACAAGCAAATACAAATGTTGAGAAATATTGCCCTCATAAACCATAGAAATATTTTGGGCTAGGTAATAATATGTTTACAAATAATTTATGCACAAAACTCTAGTCATTACATATTTCCATTCGGTAGGTAGGCAACAAAATTTGGTTGAATTATGCTGAGAAGCAAGACTTACGAAGGAAAGAAAATAATGAGAGTTTCATAAGTATAAATATATATACGAAAAAAAGAAAACTTAAACATTTTTTTTGGCTTTTTTTTCAAAAGAAGGAAAGGGAAATAAATACTCTAAATTATATTTTTACTTATAACTATGATATATTTACATGGAACTTATTATATCTTAAAACTTCAAAATATCATACTTTATAAGTTTTTTTTATTAATATTTTTTAAGAGATTAGTACTTATCATATTTAATAATTTTATGAAAACAATATTCTTAACTTATTTTTATGTTATTCAAGTAGTGTTGGAATTAGCCATATTGAATTTAACTTTTTTTACCTTTCTCTCTCCAAATATATAGATTCCAAAACAATTCGAAGAGTTACAAGCAAATAAAGATGTTGAGAAATATTGCCCTCATAAACCATAGAAATATTTTGGGCTTGGCAATAATATGTTTACAAATAATTTATGCACAAAACTCTAGTCATTACATATTTCCATTCGGTAGGTAGGCAACAAAATTTGGTTGAATTATGCTGAGAAGTAAGACTTACAAAGGAAAGAAAATAATGAGAGTTTCATAAGTATAAATATATATACGAAAAAAAGAAAACTTAAACATTTTTTTTGGCTTTTTTTTCAAAAGAAGGAAAGGGAAATAAATACTCTAAATTATATTTTTACTTATAACTATGATATATTTACATGGAACTTATTATATCTTAAAACTTCAAAATATCATACTTTATAAGTTTTTTTTATTAATATTTTTTAAGAGATTAGTACTTATCATATTTAATAATTTTATGAAACCAATATTCGTAACTTATTTTTATGTTATTCAAGTAGTGTTGGAATTAGCCATATTGAATTTAACTTTTTTTACCTTTCTCTCTCCAAATATATAGATTCCAAACCAATTCGAAGAGTTACAAGCAAATACAAATGTTGAGAAATATTTCCCTCATAAACCATAGAAATATTTTGGGCTAGGTAATAATATGTTTACAAATAATTTATGCACAAAACTCTAGTCATTACATATTTCCATTCGGTAGGTAGGCAACAAAATTTGGTTGAATTATGCTGAGAAGCAAGACTTACGAAGGAAAGAAAATAATGAGAGTTTCATAAGTATAAATATATATACGAAAAAAAGAAAACTTAAACATTTTTTTGGCTTTTTTTTCAAAAGAAGGAAAGGGAAATAAATACTCTAAATTATATTTTTACTTATAACTATGATATATTTACATGGAACTTATTATATCTTAAAACTTCAAAATATCATACTTTATAAGTTTTTTTTATTAATATTTTTTAAGAGATTAGTACTTATCATATTTAATAATTTTATGAAAACAATATTCTTAACTTATTTTTATGTTATTCTAGTAGTGTTGGAATTAGCCATATTGAATTTAACTTTGTTTTTACCTGTCTCACTCAGAATATAGGTTCCAAACCAATTCGAAGAGTTACAAGCAAATAAAGATGTTGAGAAATATTGCCCTCATAAACCATAGAAATATTTTGGGCTTGGCAATAATATGTTTACAAATAATTTATGCACAAAACTCTAGTCATTACATTTTTCCATTTGGTAGGTAGGCAACAAAATTTGGTTGAATTATGCTGAGAAGCAAGACTTACGAAGGAAAGAAAATAATGAGAGTTTCATAAGTATAAATATATATACGGAAAAAAGAAAACTTAAACATTTTTTTTGGCTTTTTTTTTCAAAAGAAGGAAAGGGAAATAAATACTCTAAATTATATTTTTACTTATAACTATGATATATTTACATGGAACTTATTATATCTTAAAACTTCAAAATATCATACTTTATTAGTTGTTTTTATTAATTTTTTTTAAGAGATTAGTACTTATCATATTTAATAATTTTATGAAAACAATATTCTTAACTTATTTTTATGTTATTCTAGTAGTGTTGGAATTAGCCATACTGAATTTCACTTTGTTTTCACCTGTCTCTCTCAGAATATAGATTCCAAACCAATTCGAAGAGTTACAAGCAAATACAAATGTTGAGAAATATTGCCCTCATAAACCATAGAAATATTTTGGGCTAGGTAATAATATGTTTACAAATAATTTATGCACAAAACTCTAGTCATTACATATTTCCATTTGGTAGGTAGGCAACAAAATTTGGTTGAATTATGCTGAGAAGCAAGACTTACAAAGGAAAGAAAATAATGAGAGTTTCATAAGTATAAATATATATACGGAAAAAAGAAAACTTAAACATTTTTTTTGGCTTTTTTTTCAAAAGAAGGAAAGGGAAATAAATACTCTAAATTATATTTTTACTTATAACTATGATATATTTAAATGGAACTT
Organism: Hippophae rhamnoides; assembly: GCA_033030585.1. Taxonomy (NCBI): domain Eukaryota; kingdom Viridiplantae; phylum Streptophyta; class Magnoliopsida; order Rosales; family Elaeagnaceae; genus Hippophae; species Hippophae rhamnoides. The sequence goes on along the minus strand of CM065438.1, from coordinate 40,827,970 downwards.
ATTATATCTTAAAACTTCAAAATATCATACTTTATAAATTTTGTTTATAATGTTTTTTAAGAGATTAGTACTTATCATTTTTAATAATTTTATGAAAACAATATTCTTAATTTATTTTTATGTTATTCTAGTAGTGTTGGAATTAGCCACATTGAATTTAACTTTGTTTTTACCCATCTCTTTAAGAATATAGGTTCCAAACCAATTCGAAGAGTTACAAGCAAATAAAGATGTTGAGAAATATTGCCCTCATAAACCATAGAAATATTTTGGGCTTGGCAATAATATGTTTACAAATAATTTATGCACAAAACTCTAGTCATTACATTTTTCCATTTGGTAGGTAGGCAACAAAATTTGGTAGAATTATGCTGAGAAGCAAGACTTACGAAGGAAAGAAAATAATGAGAGTTTCATAAGTATAAATATATATACGAAAAAAAGAAAACTTAAACATTTTTTTTGGCTTTTTTCCAAAAGAAGGAAAGGGAAATAAATACTCTAAATTGTATTTCCTTATAACTATGATATATTTAAATGGAAATTATTATATCTTAAAACGTCAAAATATCAAACTTTATAAATTTTGTATACTAATTTTTTTAAGAGATTTATACTTCTCATTTTTAATAATTTTATGAAAACAATATTCTTAATTTATTTTTATGTTATTCTAGTAGTGTTGGAATTAGCCATATTGAATTTAACTTTGTTTTTACCTGTCTCTCTTAGAATATAGGTTCCAAACCAATTCGAAGAGTTACAAGCAAATAAAGATGTTGAGAAATATTGCCCTCATAAACCATAGAAATATTTTGGGCTAGGTAATAATATGTTTACAAATAATTTATGCACAAAACTCTAGTCATTACATTTTTCCATTTGGTAGGTAGGCAACAAAATTTGGTTGAATTATGCTGAGAAGCAAGACTTACAAAGGAAAGAAAATAGTGAGAGTTTCATAAGTATAAATATATATACGGAAAAAAGAAAACTTAAACATTTTTTTTGGCTTTTTTTTCAAAAGAAGGAAAGGGAAATGAATACTCTAAATTATATTTTTACTTATAACTATGATGTATTTAAATGGAATTTATTACATCTTAAAACGTCAAAATATCATCCTTTATAAATTTTGTTTATTAATTTTTTTAAGAGATTTATACTTCTCATTTTTAATAATTTTATGAAAACAATATCCTTAACATATTTTTATGTTATTCTAGTAGTGTTGGAATTAGCCATATTGAATTTAACTTTGTTTTTACCTGTCTCTCTTAGAATATAGGTTCCAAACCAATTCGAAGAGTTACAAGCAAATCAAGATGTTGAGAAATATTGCCCTCATAAACCATAGAAATATTTTGGGCTAGGTAATAATATGTTTACGAATAATTTATGCTCAAAACTCTAGTCATTACATTTTTCCATTTGGTAGGTAGGCAACAAAATTTGGTTGAATTATGCTGAGAAGCAAGACTTACAAAGGAAAGAAAATAGTGAGAGTTTCATAAGTATAAATATATATACGGAAAAAAGAAAACTTAAACATTGATTTTGCCTTTTTTTTCAAAAGAAGGAAAGGGAAATGAATACTCTAAATTATATTTTTACTTATAACTATGATGTATTTAAATGGAACTTATTACATCTTAAAACGTCAAAATATCATCCTTTATAAATTTTTGTTTATTAATTTTTTTAAGAGATTTATACTTCTCATTTTTAATAATTTTATGAAAACAATATACTTAACATATTTTTATGTTATTCTAGTAGTGTTGGAATTAGCCATATTGAATTTAACTTTGTTTTTACCTATCTCTCAGAATATAGGTTCCAAACCAATTCGAAGAGTTACAAGCAAATAAAGATGTTGAGAAATATTGCCCTCATAAACCATAGAAATATTTTGGGCTAGGTAATAATATGTTTACAAATAATTTATGCACAAAACTCTAGTCATTACATTTTGCATTTGGTAGGTAGGCAACGAAATTTGGTTGAATTAGGTTATGCTGAGAAGCAAGACTTACGAAGGAAAGAAAATAATAAGAGTTTCATAAGTATAAATATATATACGAAAAAAAGAAAATTTAAACATTTTTTTGGCTTTTTTTTCAAAAGAAAAAAAGGGAAATAAATACTCAAAATTATATTTTTACTTATAACTATGATATATTTACAAGGAACTTATTATATCTTAAAACTTCAAAATATCATACTTTATAAGTTTTGTTTATAATGTTTTCTAAGAGATTAGTAATTATCATTTTTAATAATTTTATGAAAACAATATTCTTAATTTAGTTTTATGTTATTCTAATAGTGTTGGAATTAGCCTTTTTGAATTTAACTTTGTTTTTACATGTCTCTCTTAGAATATAGGTTCCAAACCAATTCGAAGAGTTACAAGCAAATAAAGATGTTGAGAAATATTGCCCTCTTAAACCATAGAAATATTTTGGGCTTGGCAATAATATGTTTACAAATAATTTATGCACAAAACTCTAGTCATTACATTTTTCCATTTGGTAGGTAGGCAACAAAATTTGGTTGAATTATGCTGAGAAGCAAGACTTACAAAGGAAAGAAAATAATGAGAGTTTCATAAGTATAAATATATATACGAAAAAAGAAAGTTTAAACATTTTTTTTGGCTTTTTTTTCAAAAGAAGGAAAGGGAAATGAATACTCTAAATTATATTTTTACTTATAACTATGATATATTTAAATGGAACTTATTATATCTTAAAACGTCAAAATATCATAATTTATAAATTTTCTTTATTAATTTTTTTAAGAGATTAATACTTATCATTTTTAATAATTTTATGAAAACAATATTCTTAACTTATTTTTATGTTATTCTAGTAGAGTTAGAATTAATCATATTAAATTTAACTTTGTTTTTACCTGTCTCTCTCTGAATATAGGTTCCCAACCAATTGGAAGAGTTACAAGCTAATAAAGATGTTGAGAAATATTGATCTTATAAACCATAGAAATATTTTGGGCTAGGTAATAATATGTTTAGAAATAATTTATCCACAATACTCTAGTCATTACATTTTTCCATTTGGTAAGTAGGCAACAAAATTTGGTTGAATTATGCTGAGAAGCAAGACTTACAAAGGAAAGAAAATAGTGAGAAAACATGAGTATAAATAAATAAATGGAAAAGAAAACTTAAACATTTTTTTGTCTTTTTTTGCAAAAGAAGGCAAGGGAAATAAATACTCTAAATTGTATTTCCTTATAACTATGATATATTTAAATGGAAATTATTATATCTTAAAACGTCAAAATATCATACTTTATAAATTTTGTATATTAATTTTTTTTAAGAGATTAATACTTCTCATTTTTAATAATTTTATGAAAACAATATTCTTAACTTATTTTTATGTTATTCTAGTAGTGTTGGAATTAGCCATATTGAATTTAACTTTGTTTTTACCTGTCTCTCTCAGAATATAGGTTCCAAACCAATTCGAAGAGTTACAAGCAAATAAAGATGTTGAGAAATATTGCCCTCATAAACCATAGAAATATTTTGGGCTAGGTAATAATATGTTTACAAATAATTTATGCACAAAACTCTAGTCATTACATTTTTCCATTTGGTAGGTAGGCAACAAAATTTGGTTGAATTATGCTGAGAAGCAAGACTTACAAAGGAAAGAAAATAGTGAGAGTTTCATAAGTATAAATATATATACGGAAAAAAGAAAACTTAAACATTGTTTTTGCCTTTTTTTTCAAAACAAGGAAAGGGAAACGAATACTCTAAATTATATTTTTACTTATAACTATGATGTATTTAAATGGAACTTATTATAACATAAAACGTCAAAATATCATACTTTATAAATTTTTTTGATTAATTTTTTTTAAGAGATTAATACTTCTCATTTTTAATAATTTTATGAAAACAATATCCTTAACATATTTTTATGTTATTCTAGTAGTGTTGGAATTAGCCATATTGAATTTAACTTTGTTTTTACCTGTCTCTCTCAGAATATACGTTCCAAACCAATTCGAAGAGTTACAAGCAAATACAAATGTTGAGAAATATTGCCCTCATAAACCATAGAAATATTTTGGGCTAGGTAATAATATGTTTACAAATAATTTATGCACAAAACTCAAGTCATTACAGTTTTCCATTTGGTAGGTAGGCAACAAAATTTGTTGAATTATGCTGATAAGCAACACTTACAAAGGAAAGAAAATAGTGAGAGTTTCGTATGTATAAATATATATATGTAAAAAAGAAAACTTAAACATTTTTTTTGGCTTTTTTCCAAAAGAAGGAAAGGGAAATAAATACTCTAAATTGTATTTCCTTATAACTATGATATATTTAAATGGAAATTATTATATCTTAAAACGTAAAAATATCCTACTTTATAAATTTTATTTAAGAGATTAATACTTCTCATTTTTAAGAATTTTATGAAAAGAATATTCTTAATTTATTTTTTTGTTATTCTAGTAGTGTTAGAATTAACCATATTGAATTTAACTTTGTTTTTACCTATCTCTCTCAGAATATAGGTTCCAAATCAATTCGAAGAGTTACAAGCAAATAAAGATGATGAGAAATATTGCCCTCATAAACCATAGAAATATTTTGGGCTAGGTAATAATATGTTTACAAATAATTTATGCACAAAACTCTAGTCATTACATATTTCCATTCGGTAGGTAGGCAACAAAATTTGGTTGAATTATGCTGAGAAGCAAGACTTACGAAGGAAAGAAAATAATGAGAGTTTCATAAGTATAAATATATATACGAAAAAAAGAAAACTTAAACATTTTTTTGGCTTTTTTTTTCAAAAGAAGGAAAGGGAAATAAATACTCTAAATTATATTTTTACTTATAACTATGATATATTTACATGGAACTTATTATATCTTAAAACTTCAAAATATCATACTTTATAAGTTTTTTTTATTAATATTTTTTAAGAGATTAGTACTTATCATATTTAATAATTTTATGAAAACAATATTCTTAACTTATTTTTATGTTATTCAAGTAGTGTTGGAATTAGCCATATTGAATTTAACCTTGTTTTTACCTGTCTCTCTTAGAATATAGGTTCCAAACCAATTCGAAGAGTTACAAGCAAATACAAATGTTGAGAAATATTGCCCTCATAAACCATAGAAATATTTTGGGCTAGGTAATAATATGTTTACAAATAATTTATGCACAAAACTCTAGTCATTACATATTTCCATTTGGTAGGTAGGCAACAAAATTTGGTTGAATTATGCTGAGAAGCAAGACTTACAAAGGAAAGAAAATAATGAGAGTTTCATAAGTATAAATATATAAATGGAAAAGAAAACTTAAACTTTTTTTTGGCTTTTTTTTCAAAAGAAGGCAAGGGAAATAAATACTCTAAATTATATTTTTACTTATAACTATGATTTATTTAAATAGAACTTATTATATCTTAAAACGTCAAAATATCATACTTTATCAATTATGTTTATTAATGTTTTTATGAGATTAATACTTCTCATTTTGAATAATTTTAAGAAAACAATATTCTTAACTTATTTTTATGTTATTCTAGTAGTGTTGGAATTAGCCATATTGAATTTAACTTTGTTTTACCTGTCTCTCTTAGAATATAGGTTCCAAACCAATTCGAAGAGTTACAAGCAAATAAAGATGTTGAGAAATATTGCCTGCATAAACCATAGAAATATTTTTGGCTAGGTAATAATATGTTTACAAATAATTTATGCACAAAACTCTAGTCATTACATTTTTCCATTTGGTAGGTAGGCAACAAAATTTGGTTGAATTATGCTGAGAAGCAAGACTTACAAAGGAAAGAAAATAGTGAGAGTTTCATAAGTATAAATATATATACGGAAAAAAGAAAACTTAAACATTTTTTTTGGCTTTTTTTTCAAAAGAAGGAAAGGGAAATAAATACTCTAAATTATATTTTTACTTATAACTATGATATATTTACATGGAACTTATTATATCTTAAAACTTCAAAATATCATACTTTATAAGTTTTTTTTATTAATATTTTTTAAGAGATTAGTACTTATCATATTTAATAATTTTATGAAAACAATATTCTTAACTTATTTTTATGTTATTCTAGTAGTGTTGGAATTAGCCATATTGAATTTAACTTTGTTTTTACCTGTCTCACTCAGAATATAGGTTCCAAACTAATTCGAAGAGTTACAAGCAAATAAAAATGTTGAGAAATATTGCCCTCATAAACCATAGAAATATTTTGGGCTAGGTAATAATATGTTTACAAATAATTTATGCACAAAACTCTAGTCATTACATATTTCCATTCGGTAGGTAGGCAACAAAATTTGGTTGAATTATGCTGAGAAGCAAGACTTACGAAGGAAAGAAAATAATGAGAGTTTCATAAGTATAAATATATATACGAAAAAAAGAAAACTTAAACATTTTTTTTGGCTTTTTTTCAAAAGAAGGAAAGGGAAATAAATACTCTAAATTATATTTTTACTTATAACTATGATATATTTACATGGAACTTATTATATCTTAAAACTTCAAAATATCATACTTTATAAGTTTTTTTTATTAATTTTTTTTAAGAGATTAGTACTTATCATATTTAATAATTTTTTGAAAACAATATTCTTAACTTATTTTTATGTTATTCTAGTAGTGTTGGAATTAGCCATATTGAATTTAACTTTGTTTTTACCTGTCTCTCTTAGAATATAGGTTCCAAACCAATTCGAAGAGTTACAAGCAAATAAAGATGTTGAGAAATATTGCCCTCATAAACCATAGAAATATTTTTGGCTAGGTAATAATATGTTTACAAATAATTTATGCACAAAACTCTAGTCATTACATTTTTCCATTTTGTAGGTAGGCAACAAAATTTGGTTGAATTATGCTGAGAAGCAAGATTTACCAAGGAAAGAAAATAATGAGAGTTTCATAAGTATAAATATATATACGGAAAAAAGAAAACTTAAACATTTTTTTTGGATTTTTTTTCAAAAGATGGAAAGGGAAATAAATACTCTAAATTATATTTTTACTTATAACTATGATATATTTAAATGGAACTTATTATATCTTAAAACGTCAAAATATCATACTTTATAAATTTTGTTTATAATGTTTTTTAAGAGATTAGTACTTATCATTTTTAATAATTTTATGAAAACAATATTCTTAATTTATTTTTATGTTATTCTAGTAGTGTTGGAATTAGCCACATTGAATTTAACTTTGTTTTTACCTGTCTCTCTTAGAATATAGGTTCCAAACCAATTCGAAGAGTCACAAGCAAATAAAGATGATGAGAAATATTGCCCTCATAAACCATAGAAATATTTTTGGCTAGGTAATAATATGTTTACAAATAATTTATGCACAAAACTATAGTCATTACATTTTTCCATTTGGTACGTAAGCAACCAAATTTGGTTGAATTATGCTGAGAAGCAAGACTTACAAAGGAAAGAAAATAGTGAGAAAACATGAGTATAAATAAATAAATGGAAAAGATGACTTAAACATTTTTTGTCTTTTTTACAAAAGAAGGCAGGATAAATAAATACTCTAAATTGTATTTTCTTATAATTATGATATATTTAAATGGAAATTATTATATCTTAAAACGTCAAAATATCATACTTTAGAAATTTTGTTTATTAATTTTTTTATAAGAGATAAATACTTCTCATTTTTAATTATTTTATGAAAACAATATTGTTAACTTCTTTATAAGTTATTCTGATAGTGATGGAATTAACCATATTAAATTTAACTTTTTTTTTCCTCTCTCCCTCCAAATATAGGTTCCAAACCAATTCGAAGAGTTACAAGCAAATAAAGATGTTGAGAAATATTGCCCTCATAAACCATAGAAATATTTTGGGCTAGGTAATAATATGTTTACAAATAATTTATGCACAAAACTCTAGTCATTACATTTTTCCATTTGGTAGGTAGGCAACAAAATTTGGTTGAATTATGCTGAGAAGCAAGACTTACAAAGGAAAGAAAATAGTGAGAGTTTCATAAGTATAAATATATATACGGAAAAAAGAAAACTTAAACATTGTTTTTGGCTTTTTTTCAATAGAAGGAAAGGGAAATGAATACTCTAAATTATATTTTTACTTATAACTATGATGTATTTAAATGGAACTTATTATATCTTAAAACGTCAAAATATCATACTTTATAAATTTTGTATATTAATTTTTTTTAAGAGATTAATACTTCTCATTTTTAATAATTTTATGAAAACAATATCCTTAACATATTTTTATGTTATTCTAGTAGTGTTGGAATTAGCCATATTGAATTTAACTTTGTTTTTACCTGTCTCTCTCAGAATATACGTTCCAAACCAATTCGAAGAGTTACAAGCAAATAAAGATGTTGAGAAAAATTGCCCTCATAAACCATAGAAATATTTTGGGCTAGGTAATGATATGTTTACAAATAATTTATGCACAAAACTCTAGTCATTACATTTTTCCATTTGGTAGGTAGGCAACAAAATTTGGTTGAATTATGCTGAGAAGCAAGACTTACAAAGGAAAGAAAATAGTGAGAGTTTCATAAGTATAAATATATATACGGAAAAAAGAAAACTTAAACATTGTTTTTGCCTTTTTTTTCAAAAGAAGGAAAGGGAAATGAATACTCTAAATTATATTTTTACTTATAACTATGATGTATTTAAATGGAACTTATTATATCTTAAAACGTCAAAATATCATCCTTTATAAATTTTTGTTTATTAATTTTTTTAAGAGATTAATACTTCTCATTTTTAATAATTTTATGAAAACAATATCCTTAACATATTTTTATGTTATTCTAGTAGTGTTGGAATTAGCCATATTGAATTTAACTTTGTTTTTACCTGTCTCTCTTAGAATATAGGTTCCAAACCAATTCGAAGAGTTACAAGCAAATAAAGATGTTGAGAAATATTGCCCTCATAAACCATAGAAATATTTTGGGCTAGGTAATAATATGTTTACAAATAATTTATGCACAAAACTCTAGTCATTACATTTTTCCATTTGGTAGGTAGGCAACAAAATTTGGTTGAATTATGCTGAGAAGCAAGACTTACAAAGGAAAGAAAATAGTGAGAGTTTCATATGTATAAATATATATACGTAAAAAAGAAAACTTAAACATTTTTTTTGGCTTTTTTTCCAAAAGAAGGAAAGGGAAATAAATACTCTAAATTGTATTTCCTTATAACTATGATATATTTAAATGGAAATTATTATATCTTAAAACGTAAAAATATCCTACTTTATAAATTTTAATTATTAATTTTTTTAAGAGATTAATACTTCTCATTTTTAATAATTTTATGAAAACAATATTCTTAATTTATTTTTATGTTATTCTAGTAGTGTTAGAATTAACCATATTGAATTTAACTTTGTTTTTACCTATCTCTCTCAGAATATAGGTTCCAAATCAATTCGAAGAGTTACAAGCAAATAAAGATGATTAGAAATATATCCCTCATAAACCATAGAAATATTTTTGGTTAGGTAATAATATGTTTACAAATAATTTATGCACAAAACTCAAGTCATTACAGTTTTCCATTTGGTAGGTAGGCAACAAAATTTGGTTGAATTATGCTGAGAAGCAACACTTACAAAGGAAAGAAAATAATGAGAGTTTCATAAGTATAAATATATATACGGAAAAAGAAAACTTAAACATTTTTTTTTGGCTTTTTTTTCAAAAGAAGGAAAGGGAAATGAATACTCTAAATTATATTTTTACTTATAACTATGATGTATTTAAATATAACTTATTATATCTTAAAACGTCAAAATATCATACTTTATAAATTTTGTATATTAATTTTTTTAGGACATTAATACTTCTCATTTTTAATAATTTTATGAAAACAATATTCTTAACTTATTTTTATGTTATTCTAGTAGAGTTAGAATTAATCATATTAAATTTAACTTTGTTTTTACCTGTCTCTCTCTGAATATAGGTTCCAAACCAATTGAAAGAGTTACAAGCTAATAAAGATGTTGAGAAATATTGCCCTCATAAACCATAGAAATATTTTGTGCTAGGTAATAATATGTTTACAAATAATTTATGCACAAAACTCATGTCATTACATTTTTCAATTTGGTAGGTAGGCAACAAAATTTGGTTGAATTATGCCGAGAAGTAAGACTTACAAAGGAAAGAAAATAATGAGAGTTTCATAAGTATAAATATATATACGGAAAAAAGAAATCTTAAACATTTTTTTTGGCTTTTTTTTCAAAAGAAGGAAAGGGAAATGAATACTCTAAATTATATTTTTACTTATAACTATGATGTATTTAAATATAACTTATTATATCTTAAAACGTCAAAATATCATACTTTATAAATTTTGTATATTAATTTTTTTAGGACATTAATACTTCTCATTTTTAATAATTTTATGAAAACATTATTCTTAACTTATTTTTATGTTATTCTAGTAGTGTTAGAATTAACCATATTGAATTTAACTTTGTTTTTACCTGTCTCTCTCAGAATATAGGTTCCAAACCAATTGAAAGAGTTACAAGCTAATAAAGATGTTGAGAAATATTGCCCTCATAAACCATAGAAATAGTTTTGGCTAGGTAATAATATGTTTACAAATAATTTATGCACAAAACTCTAGTCATTACAGTTTTCCATTTGGTAGGTAGGCAACAAAATTTGTTGAATTATGCTGATAAGTAACACTTACAAAGGAAAGAAAATAGTGAGAGTTTCGTATGTATATATATATATATGTAAAAAAGAAAACTTAAACATTTTTTTATCTTTTTTCCAAAAGAAGGAAAGGGAAATAAATACTCTAAATTATATTTTTACTTATAACTATGATATATTTAAATGGAACTTATTATATCTTAAAACGTCAAAATATCATACTTTATAAATTTTGTTTATAATGTTTTTTAAGAGATTAGTACTTATCATTTTTAATAATTTTATGAAAACAATATTCTTAATTTATTTTTATGTTATTCTAGTAGTGTTGGAATTAGCCACATTGAATTTAACTTTGTTTTTACCTGTCTCTCTTAGAATATAGGTTCCAAACCAATTCGAAGAGTCACAAGCAAATAAAGATGATGAGAAATATTGCCCTCATAAACCATAGAAATATTTTGGGCTAGGTAATAATATGTTTACAAATAATTTATGCACAAAACTCTAGTCATTACATATTTCCATTCGGTAGGTAGGCAACAAAATTTGGTTGAATTATGCTGAGAAGCAAGACTTACAAAGGAAAGAAAATAATGAGAGTTTCATAAGTATAAATATATATACGAAAAAAAGAAAACTTAAACATTTTTTTTGGCTTTTTTTTCAAAAGAAGGAAAGGGAAATAAATACTCTAAATTATATTTTTACTTATAACTATGATATATTTAAATGGAACTTATTATATCTTAAAACTTCAAAATATCATACTTTATAAGTTTTTTTTATTAATTTTTTTAAGAGATTAGTACTTATCATATTTAATAATTTTATGAAAACAATATTCTTAACTTATTTTTATGTTATTCTAGTAGTGTTGGAATTAGCCATATTGAATTTAACTTTGTTTTTACATGTCTCTCTTAGAATATAGGTTCCAAACCAATTCGAAGAGTTACAAGCAAATAAAGATGTTGAGAAATATTGCCCTCATAAACCATAGAAATATTTTGGGCTTGGCAATAATATGTTTACAAATAATTTATGCACAAAACTCTAGTCATTACATTTTTCCATTTGGTAGGTAGGCAACAAAATTTGGTAGAATTATGCTGAGAAGCAAGACTTACGAAGGAAAGAAAATAATGAGAGTTTCATAAGTATAAATATATATACGAAAAAAAGAAAACTTAAACATTTTTTTTGGCTTTTTTTTCAAAAGAAGGAAAGGGAAATAAATACTCTAAATTATATTTTTACTTATAACTATGATATATTTACATGGAACTTATTATATCTTAAAACTTCAAAATATCATACTTTATAAGTTTTTTTTATTAATATTTTTTAAGAGATTAGTACTTATCATATTTAATAATTTTATGAAAACAATATTCTTAACTTATTTTTATGTTATTCTAGTAGTGTTGGAATTAGCCATATTGAATTTAACTTTGTTTTTACATGTCTCTCTTAGAATATAGGTTCCAAAACAATTCGAAGAGTTACAAGCAAATAAAGATGATGAGAAATATTGCCCTCGTAAACCATAGAAATATTTTTGGCTAGGTATTAATATGTTTACAAATAATTTATGCACAAAACTCAAGTCATTACATTTTTCCATTTGGTAGGTAGGCAACAAAATTTGGTTGAATTATACTTAGAAGCAACACTTACAAAGGAAAGAAAATAGTGAGAGTTTCATATGTATAAATATATATACGTAAAATAGAAAACTTAAACATTTTTTTTGGCTTTTTTTCCAAAAGAAGGAAAGGGAAATAAATACTCTAAATTATATTTTCTTATAACTATGATATATTTAAATGGAAATTATTATATCTTAAAACGTAAAAATATCATACTTTATAAATTTTGTTTATTAATTTTTTTAAGAGATTAGTACTTATCATTTCTAATAATTTATTTGAAAACGTTATTCTTAACTTGTTTTAATGTTATTCTAGTAGTGTTGGAATTAGCCATATTGAATTTAACTTTGTTTTTAGCTGTCTCTATTAGAATATAGGTTCCAAACCAATTCGAAGAGTTACAAGCTAATAAAGATGTTGAGAAATATTGCCCTCATCAACCATAGAAATAGTTTTGGCTAGGTAATAATATGTTTACAAATAAGTTTTGCACAAAACTCTAGTCATTACATTTTTCCATTTGGTAGGTAGGCAACAAAATTTGGTTGAATTATGCTGAGAAGTAAGACTTACAAAGGAAAGAAAATAATGAGAGTTTCATAAGTATAAATATATATACGGAAAAAAGAAAACTTAAACATTTTTTTGGCTTTTTTTTCAAAAGAAGGAAAGGGAAATAAATACTCTAAATTATATTTTTACTTATAACTATGATATATTTACATGGAACTTATTATATCTTAAAACTTCAAAATATCATACTTTATAAATTTTATTTATTAATTTTTTTAAGAGATTAGTACTTATCATATTTAATAATTTTATGAAAACAATATTCTTAATTTATTTTTATGTTATTCTAGTAGTGTTGGAATTAGCCATATTGAATTTAACTTTGTTTTTACCTGTCTCTCTTAGAATATAGGTTCCAAACCAATTCGAAGAGTTACAAGCAAATAAAGATGTTGAGAAATATTGCCCTCATAAACCATAGAAATATTTTGGGCTAGGTAATAATATGTTTACAAATAATTTATGCACAAAACTCTAGTCATTACATTTTTCCATTTGGTAGGTAGGCAACAAAATTTGGTTGAATTATGCTGAGAAGCAAGACTTACAAAGGAAAGAAAATAATGAGAGTTTCATAAGTATAAATATATATACGGAAAAAAGAAATCATAAACATTTTTTTTTTGATTTTTTTTCAAAAGAAGGAAAGGGAAATGAATACTCTAAATTATATTTTTACTTATAACTATGATGTATTTAAATGGAACTTATTATATCTTAAAACGTCAAAATATCATACTTTATAAATTTTGTTTATTAATTTTTTTTAAGAGATTAATACTTCTCATTTTTAATAATTTTATGAAAACAATATTCTTAATTTATTTTTATGTTATTCTAGTAGTGTTGGAATTAGCCACATTGAATTTAACTTTGTTTTTACCTGTCTCTCTTAGAATATAGGTTCCAAACCAATTCGAAGAGTCACAAGCAAATAAAGATGATGAGAAATATTGCCCTCATAAACCACAGAAATATTTTTGGCTAGGTAATAATATGTTTACAAATAATTTATGCACAAAACTATAGTCATTACATTTTTCCATTTGGTACGTAAGCAACCAAATTTGGTTGAATTATGCTGAGAAGCAAGATTTACAAAGGAAAGAAAATAATGAGAGTTTCATAAGTATAAATATATATACGGAAATAAAGGAAACTTAAACATTTTTTTTGGGTTTTTTTTCAAAAGATGGAAAGGGAAATAAATACTCTAAATTTTATTTTTACTTATAACTATGATATATTTAAATAGAACTTATTATATCTTAAAACGTAAAAATATCATACTTTATAAATTTTATTTAAGAGATTAATACTTCTCATTTTTAAGAATTTTATGAAAAGAATATATTTAATTTATTTTTTTTTATTCTAGTAGTGTTAGAATTAACCATATTGAATTTAACTTTGTTTTTACCTATCTCTCTCAGAATATAGGTTCCAAATCAATTCGAAGAGTTACAAGCAAATAAAGATGATTAGAAATATATCCCTCATAAACCATAGAAATATTTTTGGCTAGGTAATAATATGTTTACAAATAATTTATGCACAAAACTCAAGTCATTACAGTTTTCCATTTGGTAGGTAGGCAACAAAATTTTGTTGAATTATGCTGATAAGCAAGATTTACAAAGGAAAGAAAATAGGGAGAGTTTCATATGTATAAATATATATAAGTAAAAAAGAAAACTTAAACATTTTTTTGGCTTTTTTTCAAAAGAAGGAAAGGGAAATAAATACTCTAAATTATATTTTTACTTATAACTATGATATATTTAAATGGAACTTATTATATCTTAAAACTTCAAAATATCATACTTTATAAGTTTTTTTTATTAATATTTTTTAAGAGATTAGTACTTATCATTTTTAATAATTTTATGAAAACAATATTCTTAATTTATTTTTATGTTATTCTAGTAGTGTTGGAATTAGCCACATTGAATTTAACTTTTTTTTTACCTGTCTCTCTTAGAATATAGGTTCCAAACCAATTCAAAGAGTCACAAGCAAATAAAGATGATGAGAAATATTGCCCTCATAAACCATAGAAATATTTTTGGCTAGGTAATAATATGTTTACAAATAATTTATGCACAAAACTCTAGTCATTACATTTTTCCATTTTGTAGGTAGGCAACAAAATTTGGTTGAATTATGCTGAGAAGCAAGATTTACAAAGGAAAGAAAATAATGAGAGTTTCATAAGTATAAATATATATACGGAAATAAAGGAAACTTAAACATTTTTTTTGGGTTTTTTTTCAAAAGATGGAAAGGGAAATAAATACTCTAAATTTTATTTTTACTTATAACTATGATATATTTAAATGGAACTTATTATATCTTAAAACGTCAAAATATCATACTTTATAAATTTTGTTTATAATGTTTTTTAAGAGATTAGTACTTATCATTTTTAATAATTTTATGAAAACAATATTCTTAATTTATTTTTATGTTATTCTAGTAGTGTTGGAATTAGCCACATTGAATTTAACTTTGTTTTTACCTGTCTCTCTTAGAATATAGGTTCCAAACCAATTCGAAGAGTTACAAGCAAATACAAATGTTGAGAAATATTGCCCTCATAAACCATAGAAATATTTTGGGCTAGGTAATAATATGTTTACAAATAATTTATGCACAAAACTCAAGTCATTACAGTTTTCCATTTGGTAGGTAGGCAACAAAATTTGGTTGAATTATGCTGAGAAGCAACACTTACAAAGGAAAGAAAATAGTGAGAGTTTCATATGTATAAATATATATACGTAAAAAAGAAAACTTAAACATTTTTTTGGCTTTTTTTCCAAAAGAAGGAAAGGGAAATAAATACTCTAAATTGTATTTCCTTATAACTATGATATATTTAAATGGAAATTATTATATCTTAAAACGTAAAAATATCCTACTTTAAAACTTTTTTTTATTAATTTTTTTTAAGAGATTAATACTTCTCATTTTTAATAATTTTATGAAAACAATATTCCTAACTTATTTTTATGTTATTCTAGTAGTGTTAGAATTAACCATATTGAATTTTACTTTATTTTTACCTGTCTTTCTCAGAATATAGGTTCCAAATCAATTCGAAGAGTTACAAGCAAATAAAGATGATGAGAAATATTGCCCTCATAAACCATAGAAATATTTTTGGCTAGGTAATAATATGTTTACAAATAATTTATGCACAAAACTCAAGTCATTACAGTTTTCCATTTGGTAGGTAGGCAACAAAATTTGTTGAATTATGCTGATAAGCAACACTTACAAAGGAAAGAAAATAGTGAGAGTTTCGTATGTATAAATATATATATGTAAAAAAGAAAACTTAAACATTTTTTTTGGCTTTTTTTTCAAAAGAAGGAAAGGGAAATAAATACTCTAAATTATATTTTTACTTATAACTATGATATATTTACATGGAACTTATTATATCTTAAAACTTCAAAATATCATACTTTATAAGTTTTTTTTATTAATATTTTCAAGAGATTAGTACTTATCATATTTAATAATTTTATGAAAACAATATTCTTAACTTATTTTTATGTTATTCTAGTAGTGTTGGAATTAGCCATATTGAATTTAACTTTGTTTTTACATGTCTCTCTTAGAATATAGGTTCCAAACCAATTCGAAGAGTTACAAGCAAATAAAGATGTTGAGAAATATTGCCCTCATAAACCATAGAAATATTTTGGGCTAGGTAATAATATGTTTACAAATAATTTATGCACAAAACTCTAGTCATTACATATTTCCATTCGGTAGGTAGGCAAAAAAATTTGGTTGAATTATGCTGTTAAGTAAGACTTACAAAGGAAAGAAAATAATGAGAGTTTCATAAGTATAAATATATATACGAAAAAAAGAAAACTTAATCATTTTTTTGGCTTTTTTTTTCAAAAGAAGGAAAGGGAAATAAATACTCTAAGTTATATTTTTACTTATAACTATGATATATTTACATGGAACTTATTATATCTTAAAACTTCAAAATATCATACTTTATAAGTTTTTTTTATTAATATTTTTTAAGAGATTAGTACTTATCATATTTAATAATTTTATGAAAACAATATTCTTAACTTATTTTTATGTTATTCAAGTAGTGTTGGAATTAGCCATATTGAATTTAACTTTTTTTACCTTTCTCTCATAATATAGATTCCAAACCAATTCGAAGAGTTACAAGCAAATACAAATGTTGAGAAATATTTCCCTCATAAACCATAGAAATATTTTGGGCTAGGTAATAATATGTTTACAAATAATTTATGCACAAAACTCTAGTCATTACATATTTCCATTCGGTAGGTAGGCAACAAAATTTGGTTGAATTATGCTGAGAAGCAAGACTTACGAAGGAAAGAAAATAATGAGAGTTTCATAAGTATAAATAATTTTTTTAAAAAAAAAGAAAACTTAAACATTTTTTTGGCTTTTTTTCAAAAGAAGGAAAGGGAAATAAATACTCTAAATTATATTTTTACTTATAACTATGATATATTTAAATGGAACTTATTATATCTTAAAACTTCAAAATATCATACTTTATAAATTTTTTTGATTAATTTCTTTTAAGAGATTAGTACTTATCATTTTTAATTATTTTATGAAACAATATTGTTAACTTCTTTATAAGTTTTTCTGATAATGTTGGAATTAACCGTATTAAATTTAACTTTGTTTTTCCCGTCTCCCCTAGAATATAGGTTCCAAACCAATTCGAAGAGTTACAAGCAAATACAAATGTTGGGAAATATTTCCCTCATAAACCATAGAAATATTTTGGGCTAGGTAATAATATGTTTACAAATAATTTATGCAGAAAACTCTAGTCATTACATATTTCATTCGGTAGGTAGGCAACAAAATTTGGTTGAATTATGCTGAGAAGTAAGACTTACAAAGGAAAGAAAATAATGAGATTTTCATAAGTATAAATATATATACAAAAAAAAAGAAAACTTAAACATTTTTCTTGGCTTTTTTTTCAAAAGAAGGAAATGGAAATAAATACTCTAAATTATATTTTTACTTATAACTATGATGTATTTAAATATAACTTATTATATCTTAAAACGTCAAAATATCATACTTTAAAAATTTTGTATATTAATTTTTTTTAAGAGATTAATACTTCTCATTTTTAATAATTTTATGAAAACAATATTCTTAACTTATTTTTATGTTATTCTAGTAGTGTTAGAATGAACCATATTGAATTTTACTTTATTTTTACCTGTCTTTCTAAGAATATAGGTTCCAAATCAATTCGAAGAGTTACAAGCAAATAAAGATGATGAGAAATATTGCCCTCATAAACTATAGAAAATGTTTTGCTAGGTATTAATATGTTTACAAATAATTTATGCACAAAACTCAAGTCATTACAGTTTTCCATTTGGTAGTTAGGCAACAAAATTTGGTTGAATAATACTTAGAAGCAATACTTACAAAGGAAAGAAAATAGTGAGAGTTTCATAAGTATAAATATATATACGGAAAAAAGAAAACTTAAACATTGTTTTTGGCTTTTTTTCAAAAGAAGGAAAGGGAAATGAATACTCTAAATTATATTTTTACTTATAACTATGATGTATTTAAATGGAACTTATTATATCTTAAAACGTCAAAATATCATACTTTATAAATTTTGTATATTAATTTTTTTTAAGAGATTAATACTTCTCATTTTTAATAATTTTATGAAAACAATATTCTTAACTTATTTTTATGTTATTCTAGTAGTGTTAGAATTAATCATATTGAATTTAACTTTGTTTTTACCTGTCTCTCTCAGAATATAGGTTCCAAACCAATTGAAAGAGTTACAAGCTAATAAAGATGTTGAGAAATATTTCCCCCATAAACCAAAGAAATATTTTGGGCTAGGTAATAATATGTTTACAAATAATTTATGCACAAAACTCTAGTCATTACATTTTTCCATTTGGTAGGTAGGCAACAAAATTTGGTTGAATTGTGCCGAGAAGCAAGACTTACAAAGGAAAGAAAATAGTGAGAGTTTCATAAGTATAAATATATATACGGAAAAAGAAAACTTAAACATTTTTTTTGGCTTTTTTTTCAAAAGAAGGAAAGGGAAATGAATACTCTAAATTATATTTTTACTTATAACTATGATGTATTTAAATGGAACTTATTATATCTTAAAACGTCAAAATATCATACTTTATAAATTTTGTATATTAATTTTTTTAAGACATTAATACTTCTCATTTTTAATAATTTTATGAAAACAATATTCTTAACTTATTTTTATGTTATTCTAGTAGTGTTAGAATTAACAATATTGAATTTACCTTTGTTTTTATCTGTCTCTCTTAGAATATAGGTTCCAAACCAATTCGAAGAGTTACAAGCAAATAAAGATGTTGAGAAATATTGCCCTCATAAACCATAGAAATATTTTGGGCTAGGTAATAATATGTTTACGAATAATTTATGCACAAAACTCTAGTCATTACATTTTTCCATTTGGTAGGTAGGCAACAAAATTTGGTTGAATTATGCTGAGAAGCAAGACTTACAAAGGAAAGAAAATAGTGAGAGTTTCATAAGTATAAATATATATACGGATAACAGAAAACTTAAACATTGTTTTTGCCTTTTTTTTCAAAAGAAGGAAAGGGAAATGAATACTCTAAATTATATTTTTACTTATAACTATTATGTATTTAAATGGAACTTATTATATCTTAAAACGTCAAAATATCATACTTTATAAATTTTGTATACTAATTTTTTTTAAGAGATTAATACTTCACATTTTTAATAATTTTATTAAAACAATATCCTTAACATATTTTTATGTTATTCTAGTAGTGTTGGAATTAGCCATATTGAATTTAACTTTGTTTTTACCTGTCTCTCTTAGAATATAGGTTCCAAACCAATTCGAAGAGTTACAAGCAAATAAAGATGTTGAGAAATATTGCCCTCATAAACCATAGAAATATTTTGGGCTAGGTAATAATATGTTTACGAATAATTTATGCACAAAACTCTAGTCATTACATTTTTCCATTTGGTAGGTAGGCAACAAAATTTGGTTGAATTATGCTGAGAAGCAAGACTTACAAAGGAAAGAAAATAGTGAGAGTTTCATAAGTATAAATATATATACGGAAAAAAGAAAACTTAAACATTGTTTTTGCCTTTTTTTTCAAAAGAAGGAAAGGGAAATGAATACTCTAAATTATATTTTTACTTATAACTATGATGTATTTAAATGGAACTTATTATATCTTAAAACGTCAAAATATCATACTTTATAAATTTTGTATACTAATTTTTTTAAGAGATTAATACTTCACATTTTTAATAATTTTATTAAAACAATATCCTTAACATATTTTTATGTTATTCTAGTAGTGTTGGAATTAGCCATATTGAATTTAACTTTGTTTTTACCTGTCTCTCTTAGAATATAGGTTCCAAACCAATTCGAAGAGTTACAAGCAAATCAAGATGGTGAGAAATATTGCCCTCATAAACCATAGAAATATTTTGGGCTAGGTAATAATATGTTTACGAATAATTTATGCACAAAACTCTAGTCATTACATTTTTCCATTTGGTAGGTAGGCAACAAAATTTGGTTGAATTATGCTGAGAAGCAAGACTTACAAAGGAAAGAAAATAGTGAGAGTTTCATAAGTATAAATATATATACGGAAAACAGAAAACTTAAACATTGTTTTTGCCTTTTTTTTCAAAAGAAGGAAAGGGAAATGAATACTCTAAATTATATTTTTACTTATAACTATGATGTATTTAAATGGAACTTATTATATCTTAAAACGTCAAAATATCATCCTTTATAAATTTTGTTTATTAATTTTTTTTAAGAGATTAGTACTTATCATTTCTAATAATTTTATGAAAACAATATTCTTAACTTATTTTTATGTTATTCTAGTAGTGTTGGAATTAGCCATATTGAATTTAACTTTGTTTTTACCTGTCTCTCTTAGAATATAGGTTCCAAACCAATTCGAAGAGTTACAAGCAAATAAAGATGTTGAGAAATATTGCCCTCATAAACCATAGAAATATTTTGGGCTAGGTAATAATATGTTTACAAATAATTTATGCACAAAACTCTAGTCATTACATTTTTCCATTTGGTAGGTAGGCAACAAAATTTGGTTGAATTATGCTGAGAAGCAAGACTTACAAAGGAAAGAAAATAGTGAGAGTTTCATAAGTATAAATATATATACGGAAAAAACAAAACTTAAACATTTTTTTTCCTTTTTTTTCAAAAGAAGGAAAGGGAAATGAATACTGTAAATTATAATTTTACTTATAACTATGATATATTTAAATGGATCTTATTATATCTTAAAAAGTCAAAATATCATACTTTAAGAGATTAGTACTTATCATTTCTAATAATTTATTTGAAAACGTTATTCTTAACTTGTTTTAATGTTATTCTAGTAGTGTTGGAATTAGCCATATTGAATTTAACTTTGTTTTTACCTATCTCTCTCAGAATATAGGTTCCAAATCAATTCGAAGAGTTACAAGCAAATAAAGATGATTAGAAATATATCCCTCATAAACCATAGAAATATTTTTGGTTAGGTAATAATATGTTTACAAATAATTTATGCACAAAACTCAAGTCATTACAGTTTTCCATTTGGTAGGTAGGCAACAAAATTTTGTTGAATTATGCTGATAAGCAACACTTACAAAGGAAAGAAAATAGTGAGAGTTTCATATGTATAAATATATATACGTAAAAAAGAAAACTTAAACATTTTTTTTGGCTTTTTTTTTCAAAAGAAGGAAAGGGAAATAAATACTCTAAATTGTATTTCCTTATAACTATGATATATTTAAATGGAAATTATTTTATCTTAAAACGTCAAAATATCATACTTTATAAATTTTGTTCATTAATTTTTTTTAAGAGATAAGTACTTCTCATTTTTAATAATTTTATGAAAACATTATTCTTAACTTATTTTTATGTTATTCTAGTAGTGTTAGAATTAACCATATTGAATTTAACTTTGTTTTTACCTGTCTCTCTCAGAATATAGGTTCCAAACCAATTGAAAGAGTTACAAGCTAATAAAGATGTTGAGAAATATTGCCCTCATAAACCATAGAAATATTTTGGGCTAGGTAATAATATGTTTAGAAATAATTTATCCACAAAACTCTAGTCATTACATTTTTCCATTTGGTAGGTAGGCAACAAAATTTGGTTGAATTATGCTGAGAAGCAAGACTTACAAAGGAAAGAAAATAGTGAGAGTTTCATAAGTATAAATATATATACGGAAAAAAGAAAACTTAAACATTGTTTTTGGCTTTTTTTCAAAAGAAGGAAAGGGAAATGAATACTCTAAATTATATTTTTACTTATAACTATGATGTATTTAAATATAACTTATTATATCTTAAAACGTCAAAATATCATACTTTATAAATTTTGTATATTAATTTTTTTAAGAGATTAATACTTCTCATTTTTAATAATTTTATGAAAACAATATCCTTAACATATTTTTATGTTATTCTAGTAGTGTTAGAATTAGCCATATTGAATTTAACTTTTTTTTACCGGTCTCTCTCAGAATATAGGTTCCAAACCAATTCGAAGAGTTACAAGCAAATAAAGATGTTGAGAAATATTGCCCTCATAAACCATAGAAATATTTTGGGCTAGGTAATAATATGTTTACAAATAATTTATGCACAAAACTCTAGTCATTACATTTTTCCATTTGGTAGGTAGGCAACAAAATTTGGTTGAATTATGCTGAGAAGCAAGACTTACAAAGGAAAGAAAATAGTGAGAGTTTCATAAGTATAAATATATAGATGGAAAAGAAAACTTAAACATTTTTTTTGGCTTGTTTTTCAAAAGATGGAAAGGGAAATAAATACTCTAAATTATATTTTTACGTATAACTATGATATATTTAAATGGAACTTATTATATCTTAAAACGTCAAAATATCATACTTTATAAATTTTTTTTATTAATTTTTTTAAGAGATTAGTACTTATCATTTTTAATAATTTTATGAAAACAATATTCTTAACATATTTTTATGTTATTCTAGTAGTGTTGGAATTAGCCATATTGAATTTAACTTTGTTTTTACCTGTCTCTCTTAGAATATAGGTTCCAAACCAATTCGAAGAGTTACAAGCAAATAAAGATGTTGAGAAATATTGCCCTCATAAACCATAGAAATATTTTGGGCTAGGTAATAATATGTTTACAAATAATTTATGCACAAAACTCTAGTCATTACATTTTGCATTTGGTAGGTAGGCAACGAAATTTGGTTGAATTATGCTGAGAAGCAAGACTTACAAAGGAAAGAAAATAGTGAGAGTTTCATAAGTATAAATATATATACGGAAAAAAGAAAACTTAAACATTTCTTTTGGCTTTTCTTTCAAAAGAAGGAAAGGGAAATGAATACTCTAAATTATATTTTTACTTATAACTATGATATATTTAAATGGAACTTATTATATCTTAAAACGTCAAAATATCATACTTTATAAATTTTGTTTATAATGTTTTTTAAGAGATTAGTACTTATCATTTTTAATAATTTTATGAAAACAATATTCTTAATTTATTTTTATGTTATTCTAGTAGTGTTGGAATTAGCCACATTGAATTTAACTTTGTTTTTACCTGTCTCTCTTAGAATATAGGTTCCAAACCAATTCGAAGAGTTACAAGCAAATAAAGATGTTGAGAAATATTGCCCTCATAAACCATAGAAATATTTTGGGCTAGGTAATAATATGTTTACAAATAATTTATGCACAAAACTCTAGTCATTACATTTTTCCATTTGGTAGGTAGGCAACAAAATTTGGTTGAATTATGCTGAGAAGCAAGACTTACAAAGGAAAGAAAATAGTGAGAGTTTCATAAGTATAAATATATATACGGAAAAAGAAAACTTAAACATTTTTTTTGGCTTTTTTTCAAAAGAAGGAAAGGGAAATAAATACTCTAAATTATATTTTTACTTATAACTATGATATATTTACATGGAACTTATTATATCTTAAAACTTCAAAATATCATACTTTATAAGTTTTTTTTATTAATATTTTTTAAGAGATTAGTACTTATCATATTTAATAATTTTATGAAAACAATATTCTTAACTTATTTTTATGTTATTCTAGTAGTGTTGGAATTAGCCATATTGAATTTAACTTTGTTTTTACATGTCTCTCTTAGAATATAGGTTCCAAACCAATTCGAAGAGTTACAAGCAAATAAAGATGTTGAGAAATATTGCCCTCATAAACCATAGAAATATTTTGGGCTAGGTAATAATATGTTTACAAATAATTTATGCACAAAACTCTAGTCATTACATATTTCCATTCGGTAGGTAGGCAACAAAATTTGGTTGAATTATGCTGAGAAGTAAGACTTACAAAGGAAAGAAAATAATGAGAGTTTCATAAGTATAAATATATATACGAGAAAAAAACATTTTTTTGGCTTTTTTTCAAAAGAAAAAAAGGGAAATAAATACTCTAAATTATATTTTTACTTATAACTATGATATATTTAAATAGAACTTATTATATCTTAAAAATTCAAAATATCATACTTTATAAATTTTGTTTATAATGTTTTTTAAGAGATTAGTACTTATCATTTTTAATAATTTTATGAAAACAATATTCATAACTTATTTTTATGTTATTCTAGTAGTGTTCAAATTATCCGTATTTAATTTAACTTTGTTTTTACCTATCTCTCTCATAGTATAGGTTCCAAACCAATTCAAAGAGTTACAAGCAAATAAAGATGTTGAGAAATATTGCCCTCATAAACCATAGAAATATTTTGGGCTAGGTAATAATATGTTTACAAATAATTTATGCACAAAACTCTAGTCATTACATTTTTCCATTTGGTAGGTAGGCAACAAAATTTGGTTGAATTATGCTAAGAAGCAAGACTTACAAAGGAAAGAAAATAGTGAGAGTTTCATAAGTATAAATATATATACGGAAAAAAGAAAACTTAAACATTTTTTTGGCTTTTTTTTCAAAAGATGGAAAGGGAAATAAATACTCTAAATTATATTTTTACTTATAACTATGATATATTTAAATGGAACTTATTATATCTTAAAACGTCCAAATATCATACTTTATAAATTTTGTTTATAATGTTTTTTCATAGATTAGTACTTATCATTTTTAATAATTTTATGAAAACAATATTCTTAATTTATTTTTATGTTATTCTAGTAGTGTTGGAATTAGCCACATTGAATTTAACTTTGTTTTTACATGTCTCTCTTAGAATATAGGTTCCAAACCAATTCGAAGAGTTACAAGCAAATAAAGATGATGAGAAATATTGCCCTCATAAACCATAGAAATATTTTTGGCTAGGTAATAATATGTTTACAAATAATTTATGCACAAAACTCTAGTCATTACATTTTTCCATTTGGTAGGTAGGCAACAAAATTTGGTTGAATTATGCTGAGAAGCAAGACTTACAAAGGAAAGAAAATAGTGAGAGTTTCGTATGTATAAATATATATATGTAAAAAATAAAACTTAAACATTCTTTTGGCTTTTTTCCAAAAGAAGGAGAGGAAATAAATACTCTAAATTGTATTTCCTTATAACTATGATATATTTAAATTGAAATTATTATATCTTAAAACGTCAAAATATCATACTTTATAAGTTTTTTTTATTAATTTTTTTTAAGAGATTAGTACTTATCATATTTAATAATTTTATGAAAACAATATTCTTAACTTATTTTTATGTTATTCTAGTAGTGTTGGAATTAGCCATATTGAATTTAACTTTATTTTACCTGTCTCTCTCAGAATATATAGATTCCAAACCAATTCGAAGAGTTACAAGCAAATACAAATGTTGAGAAATATTGCCCTCATAAACCATAGAAATATTTTGGGCTAGGTAATAATATGTTTACAAATAATTTATGCACAAAACTCTAGTCATTACATTTTTCCATTTTGTAGGTAGGCAACAAAATTTGGTTGAATTATGCTGAGAAGCAAGATTTACCAAGGAAAGAAAATAATGAGAGTATCATAAGTATAAATATATATACGGAAAAAAGAAAACTTAAACATTTTTTTGGATTTTTTTTCAAAAATTGGAAAGGGAAATAAATACTCTAAATTATATTTTTACTTATAACTATGATTTATTTAAATGGTACTTATTATATCTTAAAACGTCCAAATATCATACTTTATAAATTTTGTTTATAATGTTTTTTAATAGATTAGTACTTATCATTTTTAATAATTTTATGAAAACAATATTCTTAATTTATTTTTATGTTATTCTAGTAGTGATAGAATTAACCATATTGAATTTAACTTTGTTTTTATCTATCTCTCTCAGAATATAGGTTCCAAACCAATTCGAAGAGTTACAAGCAAATAAAGATGATGAGAAATATTGCCCTCATAAACCATAGAAATATTTTTGGCTAGGTAATAATATGTTTACAAATAATTTATGCACAAAACTCAAGTCATTACAGTTTTCCATTTGGTAGGTAGGCAACAAAATTTGTTGAATTATGCTGATAAGCAACACTTACAAAGGAAAGAAAATAGTGAGAGTTTCGTATGTATAAATATATATATGTAAAAAAGAAAAGTTAAACATTTTTTTTGGCTTTTTTCCAAAAGAAGGAAAGGGAAATAAATACTCTAAATTGTATTTCCTTATAACTATGATATATTTAAATGGAAATTATTATATCTTAAAACGTAAAAATATCATACTTTATAAATTTTTTTTATTAATTTTTTTAAGAGATTAGTACTTATCATATTAAATAATTTTATGAAAACAATATTCTTAACTTATTTTTATGTTATTCTAGTAGTGTTGGAATTAGCCATATTGAATTTAACTTTGTTTTTACCTATCTCTCTTAGAATATAGGTTCCAAACCAATTCGAAGAGTTACAAGCAAATAAAGATGTTGAGAAATATTGCCCTCATAAACCATAGAAATATTTTGGGCTAGGTAATAATATGTTTACAAATAATTTATGCACAAAACTCTAGTCATTACATATTTCCATTCGGTAGGTAGGCAACAAAATTTGGTTGAATTATGCTGAGAAGCAAGACTTACAAAGGAAAGAAAATAATGAGAGTTTCATAAGTATAAATATATATACGAAAAAAAGAAAACTTAAACATTTTTTTTGGCTTTTTTTTCAAAAGAAGGAAAGGGAAATAAATACTCTAAATTATATTTTTACTTATAACTATGATATATTTACATGGAACTTATTATATCTTAAAACTTCAAAATATCATACTTTATTAGTTGTTTTTATTAATTTTTTTTAAGAGATTAGTACTTATCATATTTAATAATTTTATGAAAACAATATTATTAACTTATTTTTATGTTATTCTAGTAGTGTTGGAATTAGCCATATTGAATTTAACTTTAATTTTTACCTGTCTCTCTCAGAATATATAGATTCCATACCAATTCGAAGAGTTACAAGCAAATACAAATGTTGAGAAATATTTCCCTCATAAACCATAGAAATATTTTGGGCTAGGTAATAATATGTTTACAAATAATTTATGCACAAAACTCTAGTCATTACATATTTCCATTCGGTAGGTAGGCAACAAAATTTGGTTGAATTATGCTGAGAAGCAAGACTTACGAAGGAAAGAAAATAATGAGAGTTTCATAAGTATAAATAAATAAATGGAAAAAAACTTAAACATTTTTTTTTATCTTTTTTGTAAAAGGAGGTAGGGGAAATAAATATTCTAAATTGTATTTTCTTATAATTATGATATATTTAAATAGAAATTATTATATCTTAAAATGACAAACAATCAAACTTTAAAAATTTTGTTTATTAATTTTTTATAAGAGATTAGTACTTATCATTTCTAATAATTTATTTGAAAACGTTATTCTTAACTTGTTTTAAAGTTATTCTAGTAGTGTTGGAATTAACCATATTGAATTTAACTTTGATTTTACCTCAATCTCTAAGAATTTAGGTTCCAAACCAATTCAAAGAGTCACAAGCAAATAAAGATGATGAGAAATATTGCCCTCATAAACCATAGAAATATTTTTGGCTAGGTAATAATATGTTTACAAATAATTTATGCACAAAACTCTAGTCATTACATTTTTCCATTTGGTAGGTAGGCAACAAAATTTGGTTGAATTATGTCGTGAAGCAAGACTTACAAAGGAAAGAAAATAGTGAGAGTTTCATAAGTATAAATATATAAACCGGAAAAAGAAAACTTAAACATTTTTTTTGGCTTTTTTTTTCAAAAGAAGGAAAGGGAAATAAATACTCTAAATTATATTTTTACTTATAACTATGATATATTTAAATGGAACTTATTATATCTTAAAACGTCAAAATATCATACTTTATAAATTTTGTTTATAATGTTTTTTAAGAGATTAGTACTTATCATTTTTAATAATTTTATGAAAACAATATTCTTAATTTATTTTTATGTTATTCTAGTAGTGTTGGAATTAGCCACATTGAATTTAACTTTGTTTTTACCTGTCTCTCTTAGAATATAGGTTCCAAACCAATTCGAAGAGTTACAAGCCAATAAAGATGTTGAGAAATATTTGCGTCATAAACCATAGAAATATTTTTGGCTAGGTAATAATATGTTTACAAATAATTTATGCACAAAACTCTAGTCATTACATTTTTCCATTTGGTAGGTAGGCAACAAAATTTGGTTGAATTATGCTGAGAAGCAAGATTTACAAAGGAAAGAAAATAATGAGAGTTTCATAAGTATAAATATATATACGGAAAAAAGAAAAATTAAACATTTTTTTTGGCTTTTTTTTTAAAAGAAGGAAAGGGAAATAAATACTCTAAATTGTATTTCCTTATAACTATGATATATTTAAATGGAAATTATTATATCTTAAAACGTAAAAATATCCTACTTTATATATTTTTTTTATTAATTTTTTTTAAGAGATTAATACTTCTCATTTTTAATAATTTTATGAAAACAATATTCTTAATTTATTTTTATGTTATTCTAGTAGTGTTGGAATTAGCCATATTGAATTTAACTTTGTTTTTACCTGTCTCTCTTAGAATATAGGTTCCAAACCAATTCGAAGAGTTACAAGCAAATAAAGATGTTGAGAAATATTGCCCTCATAAACCATAGAAATATTTTGGGCTAGGTAATAATATGTTTACAAATAATTTATGCACAAAACTCTAGTCATTACATTTTTCCATTTGGTAGGTAGGCAACAAAATTTGGTTGAATTAGGCTATTTAGGGAAGCAAGACTTACCGAGGAAAGAAAATAGGGAGAGTTTCATAAGTATAAATATATAAATGGAAAAGAAAACTTAAACATTTTTTTGGGTTTTTTTCAAAAGAAGGAAAGGGAAATAAATACTCTAAATTATATTTTTACTTATAACTATGATATATTTACATGGAACTTATTATATCTTAAAACTTCAAAATATCATACTTTATAAGTTTTTTTTATTAATATTTTTTAAGAGATTAGTACTTATCATATTTAATAATTTTATGAAAACAATATTCTTAACTTATTTTTATGTTATTCAAGTAGTGTTGGAATTAGCCATATTGAATTTAACTTTTTTTACCTTTCTCTCTCCAAATATATAGATTCCAAACCAATTCGAAGAGTTACAAGCAAATACAAATGTTGAGAAATATTTCCCTCATAAACCATAGAAATATTTTGGGCTAGGTAATAATATGTTTACAAATAATTTATGCACAAAACTCTAGTCATTACATATTTCCATTCGGTAGGTAGGCAACAAAATTTGGTTGAATTATGCTTAGAAGCAAGACTTACGAAGGAAAGAAAATAATGAGAGTTTCTAAAGTATAAAATATATAAATGGAAAAGAAAACTTAAACATTTTTTTGGCTTTTTTTTCAAAAGAAGGAAAGGGAAATAAATACTCTAAATTATATTTTTACTTATAACTATGATATATTTACATGGAACTTATTATATCTTAAAACTTCAAAATATCATACTTTATAAGTTTTTTTTATTAATATTTTTTAAGAGATTAGTACTTATCATATTTAATAATTTTATGAAACCAATATTCGTAACTTATTTTTATGTTATTCAAGTAGTGTTGGAATTAGCCATATTGAATTTAACTTTTTTTACCTTTCTCTCTCCAAATATATAGATTCCAAACCAATTCGAAGAGTTACAAGCAAATACAAATGTTGAGAAATATTTCCCTCATAAACCATAGAAATATTTTGGGCTAGGTAATAATATGTTTACAAATAATTTATGCACAAAACTCTAGTCATTAAATTTTCCATTTGGTAGGTAGGCAACGAAATCTGGTTGAATAAAGCTACGATGGGAATCAAGACTTACAAAGGATAGAAAATAATGAGAGTTTCATAAGTATAAATATATATATGAAAAAAAAAGAAAACTTAAACATTTTTTTTGGCTTTTTTTTCAAAAGAAGGAAAGGGAAATAAATACTCTAAATTATATTTTTACTTATAACTATGATATATTTACATGGAACTTATTATATCTTAAAACTTCAAAATATCATACTTTATAAGTTTTTTTTATTAATATTTTTTAAGAGATTAGTACTTATCATATTTAATAATTTTATGAAAACAATATTCTTAACTTATTTTTATGTTATTCTAGTAGTGTTGGAATTAGCCATATTGAATTTACCTTTTTTTACCTTTCTCTCTGAAAATATATAGATTCCAAAACCAATTCGAAGAGTTACAAGCAAATACAAATGTTGAGAAATATTTCCCTCATAAACCATAGAAATATTTTGGGCTAGGTAATAATATGTTTACAAATAATTTATGCACAAAACTCTAGTCATTACATATTTCCATTCGGTAGGTAGGCAACAAAATTTGGTTGAATTATGCTGAGAAGTAAGACTTTCAAAGGAAAGAAAATAATGAGAGTTTCATAAGTATAAATATATATATGAAAAAAAAAGAAAACTTAAACATTTTTTTTGGCTTTTTTTTCAAAAGAAGGAAAGGGAAATAAATACTCTAAATTATATTTTTACTTATAACTATGATATATTTAAATGGAACTTATTATATCTTAAAACTTCAAAATATCATACTTTATAAGTTTTTTTTATTAATATTTTTTAAGAGATTAGTACTTATCATATTTAATAATTTTATGAAAACAATATTCTTAACTTATTTTTATGTTATTCAAGTAGTGTTGGAATTAGCCATATTGAATTTAACTTTTTTTACCTTTCTCTCTCCAAATATATAGATTCCAAACCAATTCGAAGAGTTACAAGCAAATACAAATGTTGAGAAATATTTTCCTCATAAACCATAGAAATATTTTGGGCTAGGTAATAATATATCTACAAATAATTTATGCACAAAACTCTAGTCATTACTTATTTCCATTCGGTAGGTAGGCAACAAAATTTGGTTGAATTAAGCTGAGAAGCAAGAATTACGAAGGAAAGAAAATATTGAGAGTTTCATAAGTATAAATATATATACGAAAAAAAGAAAACTTAAACATTTTTTTTGGCTTTTTTTTCAAAAGAAGGAAAGGGAAATAAATACTCTAAATTATATTTTTACTTATAACTATGATGTATTTAAATGGAACTTATTATATCTTAAAACGTCAAAATATCATACTTTATATGTTTTTTTTATTAATATTTTTTAAGAGATTAGTACTTATCATATTTAATAATTTTATGAAAACAATATTCTTAACTTATTTTTATGTTATTCAAGTAGTGTTGGAATTAGCCATATTGAATTTAACTTTTTTTACCTTTCTCTCTCCAAATATATAGATTCCAAACCAATTCGAAGAGTTACAAGCAAATACAAATGTTGAGAAATATTTCCCTCATAAACCATAGAAATATTTTGGGCTAGGTAATAATATGTTTACAAATGATGTATGCACCAACCTCTAGTCATTACATTTTTCCATTTGGTAGGTAGGCAACAAAATTTGGTTGAACTAGGCTCGAAAACAAGACTTACAAAGGAAAGAAAATAATGAGAGTTTCATAAGTATAAATATATATACGGAAAAAAGAAAACTTAAACATTTTTTTGGCTTTTTTTCAAAAGAAGGAAAGGGAAATAAATACTCTAAATTATATTTTTACTTATAACTATGATATATTTAAATGGAACTTATTATATCTTAAAACTTCAAAATATCATACTTTATAAATTTTTTTTATTAATTTTTTTAAGAGATTAGTACTTATCATATTTAATAATTTTATGAAAACAATATTCTTAACTTATTTTTATGTTATTCTAGTAGTGTTGGAATTAGCCATATTGAATTTAACTTTGTTTTTACCTATCTCTCTTAGAATATAGGTTCCAAACCAATTCGAAGAGTTACAAGCAAATAAAGATGATGAGAAATATTGCCCTCATAAACCATAGAAATATTTTTGGCTAGGTAATAATATGTTTACAAATAATTTATGCACAAAACTCTAGTCATTACATTTTTCCATTTGGTAGGTAGGCAACAAAATTTGGTTGAATTATGCTGAGAAGCAAGACTTACAAAGGAAAGAAAATAGTGAGAGTTTCATAAGTATAAATATATATACGGAAAAAAGAAAACTTAAACATTTTTTTTGGCTTTTTTTTCAAAAGAAGGAAAGGGAAATGAATACTCTAAATTATAATTTTACTTATAACTATGATATATTTAAATGGAACTTATTATATCTTAAAACGTCAAAATATCATACTTTATAAATTTTGTTTATTAATTTTTTTTAAGAGATTAGTACTTATCATTTCTAATAATTTATTTGAAAACGTTATTCTTAACTTGTTTTAATGTTATTCTAGTAGTGTTGGAATTAGCCATATTGAATTTAACTTTGTTTTTAGCTGTCTCTCTCAGAATATAGATTCCAAACCAATTCGAAGAGTTACAAGCAAATACAAATGTTGAGAAATATTGCCCTCATAAACCATAGAAATATTTTGGGCTAGGTAATAATATGTTTACAAATAATTTATGCACAAAACTCTAGTCATTACATTTTTCCATTTGGTAGGTAGGCAACAAAATTTGGTTGAATTATGCTGAGAAGCAAGACTTACGAAGGAAAGAAAATAATGAGAGTTTCATAAGTATAAATATATATACGGAAAAAAAGGAAACTTAAACATTT
The DNA here is from genome assembly GCA_033030585.1 of Hippophae rhamnoides. Taxonomy (NCBI): domain Eukaryota; kingdom Viridiplantae; phylum Streptophyta; class Magnoliopsida; order Rosales; family Elaeagnaceae; genus Hippophae; species Hippophae rhamnoides. The sequence goes on along the minus strand of CM065438.1, from coordinate 40,794,660 downwards.
TTTTTTGGGTTTTTTTTCAAAAGATGGAAAGGGAAATAAATACTCTAAATTATATTTTTACTTATAACTATGATTTATTTAAATGGTACTTATTATATCTTAAAACGTTAAAATATCATACTTTATAAATTTTGTTTATAATGTTTTTTAAGAGATTAGTACTTATCATTTTTAATAATTTTATGAAAACAATATTCTTAACTTATTTTTATGTTATTCAAGTAGTGTTGGAATTAGCCATATTGAATTTAACTTTTTTTACCTTTCTCTCTCCAAATATATAGATTCCAAACCAATTCGAAGAGTTACAAGCAAATACAAATGTTGAGAAATATTTCCCTCATAAACCATAGAAATATTTTGGGCTAGGTAATAATATGTTTACAAATGATGTATGCACCAATCTTTAGTCATTACATGTTTCCATTTGATAGGTAGGCAACAAAATTTGGTTGAATTGGGCTTAAAAGCAAGACTTACAAAGGAAAGAAAATAGTGAGAGAACTTGAGTATAAATATATAAATAGAAAAGAAAACTTAAACATTTTTTTTTCTTTTTTGCAAAAGAAGGCAAGGGAAATAAATACTCTAAATTATATTTTTACTTATAACTATGATATATTTAAATGGAACTTATTATATCTTAAAACGTCAAAATATCATACTTTATAAATTTTTTTATTAATTTTTTCTAAGAGATTAGTACTTATCATATTTAATAATTTTATGAAAACAATATTCTTAACTTATTTTTATGTTATTCAAGTAGTGTTGGAATTAGCCATATTGAATTTAACTTTTTTTACCTTTCTCTCTCCAAATATATAGATTCCAAACCAATTCGAAGAGTTACAAGCAAATACAAATGTTGAGAAATATTTCCCTCATAAACCATAGAAATATTTTGGGCTAGGTAATAATATGTTTACAAATGATGTATGCACCAACCTTTAGTCATCACCTTTTCCATTTGGTAGGTAGGCAACAAAATTTGGTTGAATTAGGTTATGCAGGGAAGAAATTCTTACAAAGGAAAGAAATTAGTGAGAAAATATGAGTAAAAGTAAATAAATGGAAAATAAAACTTAAACATTTTTTTGTCTTTTTTGCCAAATAAGGTAAGGGAAATAAATACTCTAAATTATATTTTTACTTATAACTATGATATATTTAAATGGAACTTATTATATCTTAAAACGTCAAAATATCATACTTTATAAATTTTGTATATTAATTTTTTTAAGACATTAATACTTCTCATTTTTAATAATTTTAGGAAAACAATATTCTTAACTTATTTTTATGTTATTCTAGTAGTGTTGGAATTAGCCATATTGAATTTAACTTTCTTTTACCTGTCTCTCTCAGAATATATAGATTCCAAACCAATTCGAAGAGTTACAATCAAATAAAGATGTTGAGAAATATTGCCCTCATAAACCATAGAAATATTTTGGGCTAGGTAATAATATGTTTACAAATAATTTATGCACAAAACTCTAGTCATTACATTTTTCCATTTGGTAGGTAGGCAACAAAATTTGGTTGAATTATGCTGAGAAGGAAGACTTACAAAGGAAAGAAAATAGTGAGAGTTTCATAAGTATAAATATATATACGGAAAAAAGAAAACTTAAACATTTTTTTTGGCTTTTTTTTCAAAAGAAGGAAAGGGAAATGAATACTCTAAATTATATTTTTACTTATAACTATGATATATTTAAATGGAACTTATTATATCTTAAAACCTCAAAATATCATACTTTAAAAATTTTGTCTATTATTTGTTTTTAAGAGATTAATACTTCTCATTTTTAATAATTTTATGAAAACATTATTCTTAACTTATTTTTATGTTATTCTAGTAGTGTTAGAATTAACCATATTGAATTTAACTTTGTTTTTACCTGTCTCTCTCAGAATATTGGTTCCAAACCAATTGGAAGAGTAACAAGCTAATAAAGATGTTGAGAAATATTTCCCCCATAAACCAAAGAAATATTTTGGGCTAGGTAATAATATGTTTACAAATAATTCATGCAAAAAATTCTAGTCATTACCTTTTTCCTTTTGGAAGGTAGGCAATAAAATTCCGTTGAATTAGGCTAGGAAGTATGACTTACAAAGGAAAGAAAATAGTTAGAAAACTTGAGTATAAATAAATAAATTTAAAAGAAAGCTTAAACATTTTTTTTTACTTTTTTGCAAAAGAAGGCAAGGGAAGTAAATACTCTAAATTGTATTTCCTTATAACTATGATATATTTAAATGGAAATTGTTATATCTTAAAATGCTAAAATATCAAAATTTAGAAATTTTGTTTATTAATTATTTTATAAGATATTAATAATTCACATTGCTAATTATTTTATAACACCAAAATTGTTAATTTATTTATACTTTATTCTTTTAGTTTTGAAATAATATGTATAGAAATTAACTTTGTTTTTACCTATTTCACCCACAATCTAGGTTCCAAACCAATTCGAAGAGTTAGAAGCAAATGAACGAAAACCGGCATCGCCAATTCTCGCAAATACTTTGGTTTTAATATTTGTAAAACTCTCGCAAGTGCACGAATCATTTCGTAGAAAATGATAAGTATACTCCCAAGGTCGATCTAAGGAAGGAATGTATGTGGTTCTTAATTTATTATTCAAACTTTTAAAAACGAAATTAAATCCTAAACATCCTGTCACGATAGTTTGGTTTTTGTGTTTCTAATCTAATAACATAAAATAAACATATATACAGATTAATTAAATATAATCTAAACATAGATACAAATTCAATAAATATTTATCTACAAATAAATATAATTCTGTTTCAATAAATATTCATGCAAATTTTATCATTTATATTAGTGGAGTATTTATGGATATAATAACTAAGTTAATTATGCTTGCTCATATTATCTAGGTTATTAAAGATATAAATTGATATTTTATTGATTCTCTCTTTTTTTATATGAATACCACCTTTGGTGGGGTTAGATATTCTTTGTTAACTAAACAAATCAATTAACACCTATGGGTGGGGTTGATAACTAATTTGGTTAATTAAATTAATTCCTTTTTCTAAGAGATTGAAAATGAACCATTTAAATGCCACCTTTGGTGGGGTTAGACAGTTTAAACTTTATTCAAGGTGTCCAAATTAAACCTAAGAATTTAGTTATCCGAGTACTAACTTTCAAGTTTTAAAACCACTATTGAAAACATGTTGTCAATACATTTTCACATAATAATTCTTATAAAAACTTTTGAAATAGAGCTTTCCACTCTAATTGCAAGGCGATTGTACCAACAAATAAAAGAGCACTACTCTAAATTAGACCGGATAACTAAACCTTAAAGTCTAATCTTCAGATTTAAGTTTGTAATGAAAAATAATATATTTCTCTCTAACATCCTTAATATAAAATCTTGAATAAAAAATAAAATCAATTCATTTTAGAAATTTTCACCTATTTAATATTTCGCAAGCATAACAACGTTATTATTATATCATGATTATAAACAGCTAGCACAGTTAAATTTAATCACAGACAAATTAAATATAACATGTAAGAATAAAGCATAAAAATAACTGTAAAGAAAATAAAATCCTTACAGAACTTCGACGCTATTCCCGTTGCTAGAAAACCTCCAAGCGGAATTTGCACTTCCATTTATTGAATCAAAAATCTAAATTATTACAAAAACATTACAAGTTCCTCTCAAAAAGAGAAGAACTCTAAACCTAAGAGAATTGAACTAAAAACTAAGAGAAAAACTAAGAAAAGCTTAGAAACTAAGAAAGAAACTAAGAAAAACTCAAAAACTAAGAAATGAGAGAAAGAAAGAAGAGAGAAGAGAGGTTTTGAGGTGTTTTGAAGGTGTGCTTTGAAGTGAATGGAAGAGGGGTATTTATAGGTGAGGATGGAGAGAAAAAATGAGTAAAAAAATGTTAAAAAAATGTAAAAACGGATTAGTGATTTGACGTCATCAATGATGACGTCCAAGATGACAAGCGGCTGCACGGTCTGGGATGAAACGAGTACCGCGGCTGCACAAGATCCGCGGATGAAACGATGTCGCGGATGAACGACGCGGATGAACAAGACGCGCGGATGAGCCGGATGAACGACCGCGGATGAACGATACGCGGATGAAACGATACCGCGGATGGATGCGCGATGGCGCGCGGATGAAACAGTACCAGCGGATGAACGTGTCGTACGCGGCGGAGTTAGGCGGAGAGCCAGCGGCCAGCGCGGCGGCGCGTTTTTCTCGCTTTTTGACATTTTTGACCTTTTTCGACCCATCTTGTCCAATTTTTCCATGTTTGTTGACCTTTTCCACTTATTTATTAATTTATTTGTGATGTATTGCTTCAAGTATTCTTCTTTGAGTCTTTAAATTGCGTTTTTAAGCCAAAATACCTGAAAAACAATAAAAATACCCGTGATTCCGAAAAAGACAAATTTATATAAATATATGATAAAACATATAAATATATATATTTTTAATCAATTAATGTGCATAAAATCATGGTTATTTTAGTGCTTTTTGAGCACTCATCACAACCCCCAACCAACTTCTTGCTAGTCCCTTAGCAAGAGAAGCGATAAAAACTAAAAATTAAACTATCCTAAATCACTTCCGTGGATTGACACGGTTGCATTTAGCCTATGCAACAAGCCTTTAAACCCCTAGGTTGCCCTAGTGGACGAGTTTGAGTCTCGTGAGGGTTGTGATAATGATACCCACAAACATTGAACTAAATGTAAAAATCAAAAGAAACAATAAAAACAAACAACTTAAAAATTAAATTTACAACAAAATCACAAATTATCAACATCTCACAAAAATGTCTCATACTTTTTAATCTCCTTTAAGATCATAATTAAAATCTCAAGCATAAGTTATTTTAATCTCTTTAAACAATCATGATTTATTATAATAATTAGTCGAAAATCATTTTCATATTTCATATCAAAAATGTATCAATTTAATTTCACCCAATTTCAGTGTCATGAATTAGAATTCGCTTCGACTCTATTCCTCACAAGTCAATACTCTCAAAACACTGAATCCTATGGGTTCAAACACTCATACTAATTTATATGCGAAAGAGTTGATGTATAGAAATGAACTAATATGTTCGCATATGTATAAAGAATAAAGGCTCAAAGTGTTATTTTAACATTGATCTCATGAAAGGAATCAAATGTATAAATTATAAAGATATCATATATAAAAATTATTTTCATGCATAAATCAAACTCATTAAGAAAGAATTTCAAGATATATGCCTTTTACAAATGAAGAAATTGCAATGACTTTTGGGAATTACTTCTTGGGTGGGGGGGGGGGGGGGTGGGGGGGGGGGGGGGTGGGGGGGGGGGGGGGTGGGGGGGGGGGGGGGTGGGGGGGGGGGGGGGTGGGGGGGGGGGGGGGTGGGGGGGGGGGGGGGTGGGGGGGGGGGGGGGTGGGGGGGGGGGGGGGTGGGGGGGGGGGGGGGTGGGGGGGGGGGGGGGTGGGGGGGGGGGGGGGTGGGGGGGGGGGGGGGTGGGGGGGGGGGGGGGTGGGGGGGGGGGGGGGTGGGGGGGGGGGGGGGTGGGGGGGGGGGGGGGTGGGGGGGGGGGGGGGTGGGGGGGGGGGGGGGTGGGGGGGGGGGGGGGTGGGGGGGGGGGGGGGTGGGGGGGGGGGGGGGTGGGGGGGGGGGGGGGTGGGGGGGGGGGGGGGTGGGGGGGGGGGGGGGTGGGGGGGGGGGGGGGTGGGGGGGGGGGGGGGTGGGGGGGGGGGGGGGTGGGGGGGGGGGGGGGTGGGGGGGGGGGGGGGTGGGGGGGGGGGGGGGTATTATTTTTACCAAGAGCACTTGCCCTGATGGGTCCGCACACATCAGTATGAATGAGTTCAAGTGGATTTTGAGCTCTTGTGTTAGATTCTTTTGGAAAACTCTTTCTGAACTACTTCTCGAGTAAACAACCTTCACACAATTGGTCTGGATGATTGATGTAGGGTAATCCTTTCACCATCTCCCTTTTAGACAATAGCTCCAATCTGCCAAAGTTGAGATGCCCAAACCGAAGATGCCATAGTTAGGATACATCTTTGTAACAAGCCTTTAAACACTTTGCAACATCATTTTGAATATTCAAAGTAAACATTCTATTTTTTGACATTTTCACCTTGGTAATTAGATTTTCTTGGCCATCCCTTATAAAAATACTATAATCTTTTATGTGAATATCATAGCCTTTTTCTAAGAGTTAACCCAAACTTATGATATTGCTTTTTCATATTGGGCACATAGTAGACATTGAAATTATCTTATGACTACCATCTTTTGCTCGAATAAGAATGTTACATTTCCCTCTCACCGATATTTTTGAATTATCTCCAAAAGAGACATGGTTATTTACTGATTCATTAAGTTCTACGAATATGCTTCTTCTACTGCACATATGGTTACTTGCACTGGTGTCCAAGTACCAAGTGTTCTCGTGTCCTTTGTTAATGTCTTGGTATGCTAAGAACAACATTTCTTTCTCCTCAGTCTTAGCTTCTACATAGTTGGTCTTCTCCTTGCCCTTGTTATCGGGAACTCTACATTCTAAAGTAAAATGCCTAAATTTCTAACAATTATAACATTGAACTTGAGATTTATCATACCTCCAATTTGAATTGCCTCTCCCACGACATCTTGATGAGCTTTCTCCTTTCTTGTAGCTGGTGTTGGAATTGTTGTTGTAGTTCCAACCTCTTCCACGACTACAATCTCTTCCTCGTCCTCGGCCTTGATTTCTACCATGACCATGTTGATTTCTATCATAACCTTGGATTTCTTCCTTCTCCTTGAGTTGCATCTTAAGGATTTTTTTCATTAATCCCTTGCCTTTTCTTATGCTTTTCTTCATAAGCTTGCAATGATCCTTGAACTTGCTCAATCATCATTACTTCTAAATCTTTAGTTTCTTCAATTGTTATGAAGATATTCTCAAATTTGGGATCCAAAGAATGGAGTCTCTTTTCAATTATTCTCATATTTGCCAACGTCACACCGTTTATTTTCAATTGCTTAGAAACGACTGTGAATCTTAAGAAATAATCAGAAATAGACTCGGAAGCTTTCATATGTAAAGATTCAAATTCACCTTTTAGTGTTTAGAGGAAATTTCACTTGAGATATTCTCAAACTTGTCATCATTCAGGGCTTGATAGATGAGGTAGAGAGATTTCTTATCTTTCTTTCTCAAGTTCTTCAACGAATTCTTTTGTGGTTGAGTTAGAGTAGCTTTGTTTATGGGCTCAATAAAACCTTTATCCATAACTTCCTATACATCATGTGCACCCAAAAGTTCTTTCATTTTAATAATCCAATTATTGTAATTGATTTTGTTGAGTATTGGAACTTAAAATGATGACAAACCTCCATTTTCCATAAATTTCAATGTAGTTAGAATTCGCAAAATCTTATCACACGAATGAATTCAGAACATCAAAAAACTTTAGGAGGAAGTCCGAGAATGTTTTGGTCAAATGTCAAAGTCTATCCTCTCTGGTCAATGAACAAACTTATTGGTCAATGGCTCGATCAACAGGCTTGACGGCTCTACGACTCGGTCAACAGCTATGCGGCATGTCAACGGCTTGGTTGCTTAGTCAGTAGCTCGGTTAACGGGCTTCACAGCTTGGTCAACTCGGATGGACTCGGTTCCAACTTAGTGAGTTTACTCACTTTCTAGAAGCACCTTTCGGTCGACGTCAAATTTGTGTTATCGAGAGCTTTGATTTGATATACAATAGTGTATATTTACAACTATTTCTCTGATACCACTTTGTTAGAAATAAAACACTCACACAAACAACTTTTATTCAAACTCAAAGAAATATTACAAGAGCACTCTCTCAAGATACAAGATACTACAACGCACTCTTATTCAGGCTTTGCTTCTTCACTCTCTTAAAATCTCTTAATTTTTCTTGATGACAAATGGTCTTAGAGAAGTTCTATTTATAAGCTTCCAAAAAAAACTTCTCTACACCTCATAACCACTCATTAAATTACTTCTCCAACTACTTACATTAATTAGTCTCACACCTACAAAATACTAACCATACCTACTTGCATTTAATAGTCTCACTCTAACTTCTCCAACTACTTACATTAATTAGTCTCACACTTACAAAATTCTAACCATACCTACTTGCATTTATTAGTCTCGCCCTTACTAAATCATCTTCTACAACTACTAGCATTTATTGATACAACAAACAAAGTATAAGATAATCTAAAAGTAATAATAATAATAAATCAAGTTTATGATCCAACACAAATATGGGTTCTTTCTTGGAAATTTTGGGACAAAAAAATTCTTGTGCAAATTGCATGGGCTATTGAGGTTTCCTTGAAGGTTGATAACGCCACTCTCAATGGTGAGCTAGGACAATATCATATACTTCTTATTGATATAGATCTATTTAATAAGGTAGATGAAAAATTGATGCTAGAAGTGGTCATTTCCTTAAAATATTTTTACTAATTTATACTATGAAAATGTACCGACTTCTATAGTTTATATTCTGATGTGGGCCATGTTTCATACAAGGTAGAAAACATACTACTATTTTAGTAAAACAACTCAAAGAGACACAATCAGCAAAGCTTTGGGTGCAAAACCTTCACATCAAGTTTATAGTCCTAAGGTTACTTTTGTTGACAATTCCTTTCTAGTAAGCCAATACCTTTTCTTCCCTTATAATTTGGACACACCTATCCTCATTGTTGAGAATAACCTTACTAACCCTGATTGGCTAGCTATTCCCCAAACCTTACCTATTGACTCGATTGTTATCATTACATTGCCTACCATTATTGCAACCACTGTTGGGTTTTCCCTCTTATTTGAAAGAGCCCAAAAAGGCCCATGTGGCTTAATGGCTGATGGAGAAAGAAGGGGCAATTTTTTTCCATTATATTGCTTTATTAATAAATCCATTTAGGGTTGGTAGAGATGAATTAGAGCTGCACCAGCAAGGGCAGCAGCTAGTAGAAAAGGAGAGTAATTTTCCCCTCTCCAGCAAGCCTTCATCAAGTGCTCCGATGGAAGGTTGTTTATGGTTCGATTGAGCTGAAATTGTGCAAGAAGGTTAACGACTTAAGACTCTTCAATCTGAACGGTGGGATTTGGATTTGGCTAACTGGTTTGGGAACATCTGGGCCGTGAATAGTGACTATGAAATTTGGTTAGATCTCTCTATTTTCTTGAAATAATTGTTAGTTTCCAAGAAGTTGTATTCTTGATGATGTTATTGATTGTTTGCCTCTATTTTTCTCTAGAGAGAACTTTTGTACAATTGTTTCTTGATAGTGAAAGTTTTGGAGAGGATACTTTGATGAACGAAAACTTGATGAGCGAAAACCGGCATCGCCGATCCTGCCAATACTTTGGTTTTATATTTATAAAACTCTCGCAAGTGCACGAATCATTTCGTAGAAAATGATAAGTATACTCCCAAGGTCGATCTAAGGAAGGAATGTATATGGTTTTTAATTTATTATTCAAACTTTTAAAACGAAATTAAATCTAAACATCCTGTCCACGATATTTTGGGTTTGTGTTTTTAATCTAATTACGAGAAAATTAAACATAGATTCAATAAACATTCATGCAAATTTTATCTTTTATAAATAGTGAGTATTTATGGATATAATAACTAAGTTAATTATGCTTGCTCGTATTATTTAGGTTATTAAAGATATGAATTGATATTTATTGATTCTCCCTTCTTTGTATGAATACCACCTTTGGTGGGGTTAGATATTCTTTGTTAACTAAACAAATCAATTAACACCTATGGGTGGGGTTGATAACTAATTTGGTTAATTAAATTAATTCCTTTTTCTAAGAGATTGAAAATGAACCATTTAAATGCCACCTTTGGTGGGGTTAGACAGTTTAAACTTTATTCAAGGTGTCCAAATTAAACCTAAGAATTTAGTTATCCGGGAAAGTACTAACTTTCAAGTTTTAAAACCATTTCTAGAAAACATGTCGTCAATACATTTTCAGATAATAATTCTTATAAAAAGTTTTGAAATAGAGCTTCACTCTAACTAGGGCGATTGTACCATCGAATAAAAGAAACACTACTCTAAATCGAGGATAACTAAACCTTAAATCTAATTTTCAGGTTTAAGTTTGTAATGAAAAATAATATATTTCTCTCTAACATTCTTAATATAAAATCATGAATAAAAATAAAATCAATTCATTTTTAGAGATTTTTACCTATTTAATATTTCGACATAACAACGTCATTATTACATCATGTTTACTAAGCAGCCCGGCCACGGTTAAATTTAACCACGGACAAATTAAATATAACATGTAAGAATAAAGCATAAAAATAGCGTAAAGAAAATAAAAAATCCTTACGGAACTTCCGCTATTCCGATTCTTGGAAAAACTCCAAGCGGAATTTGCACTCCCATTTATTGAATCAAAAAGCTAAAATATTACAAAAACATAACTAGTTCTTCCCTAAAAGGGAAGAACTCTAAAACTAAGAGAAACTAGCTAAAACATAAGAAAAACTAGCTAAAACATAAGAAAAACTAAAAAAAACTAAAAACTAAGAAGTGGAGAGAAAGAAAGAAGAGAGAAGTGTGGTTTTGAGGTGTTTGAAGGTGTTTTGAAGGTGTGTTTTGAAGTGAATGGAAGAGGGGTATTTATAGGTGAGGATGGAGAGAAAAAATGAGTAAACAAATGTTAAAAAAAATATAAAAACGCGGATTAGTGATTGCTGACGTCATTGATGACGTCAGCACAGCGGCTACAGCGACAAGACGCGGATGAAACGATACAGCGGCGATCGCGGATAACAAGACGTGGCGCGTGGATGAACGATGTCACGGATGAACGTTTCCCGCGGATGAACAGTGTCGCGGATGAACAGTGTTGCGCGCAACTTGGGGCGGAGTTGGGCGCGGCAGCCGGGCGGCGCGGCAGCCGGGCGGCGCGATTTTTCTCCTTTTTGACATTTTTGACCTTTTCGACCCATTTTGTCCAGTTTTTCCATATTTGTCGACCTTTACGCATTTATTTATTGATATTTTTGTGATGTATTGCTTCAAGTATTCCTCTTTGAGTCTTTAAATTGCATTTTTAAGCCAAAATACCTGAAAAACAATAAAAATACCCGTGATTCCGAAAAAGACAAATTTATATAAATATATGATAAAACATATAAATATATATATTTTTAATCAATTAATGTGCATAAAATCATGGTTATTTTAATGCTTTTTGGCACTCATCACAATCCTGACCAACTTACTTGTCAGTCCCTTAGCAAGAAGCGATTAAAAACTAAAATTAAACTATCCTAAATCACTTTCGTGGATTGAAACGGTTGCATTTAGCCTATGCGACAAGCCTTTAAACCCACTAGGTTGCCCAGTAGACGAGTTTGAGTCTCGTGAGGGTTTTCGGTAATGATACCCACAAACATTGAACTAAATGTAAAACAAAAGAAACAATAAAAACAAACAACTTAAAAATTAAATTTACAACAAAATCACAAATTATCAACATCTACAAAAATGTCTCATACTTTTTAATCTCCTTTAAGATCATAATTAAAATCTCAAGCATAAGTTATTTTAATCTCTTTAAACAATCATGATTTATTATAATAATTAGTCGAAAATCATTTTCATATTTCATATCAAAAATGTATCAATTTAATTTCACCCAATTTAGGTGTCATGAATCGAGAATTGCCCGACTCTATTCCTCGCAAGTCAATACTCAAAGCTCTTGAATCCTATGGGTTCAAACACTCATACTAATTTATATGCGAAAGAGTTGATGTATAGAAATGAACTAATATGTTCGCGTATGTATAAAGAATAAAGGCTCAAAGTGTTATTTTAACATTGATCTCGTGAAAGAGAATCAAATGTATAAATTATAAAGATATCATATATAAAAATTATTTTCATGCATAAATCAAACTCATTAAGAAGAATTTCAAGATATATGCCTTTCACAAATGAAGAAGAGAAGTGCAATGACTTTTTAGGGAATTATTTCCTATATCCTTCTTTTGTAATTAGCCTTTACTCCTGACTTTGTAGGCAATGTGGGTTATAGTATGTAGATTATACTATATATTCTTTATCTCTATTTTTTTTTTCTGAAGATATTTCTCAATATATGTATTTTAGAGAGTCAACCCATGTACATATTGTACATATTTTGGATTTTGGTGAGTGGTTAATTTTGTGGCTTTTACATTTTTGATCTTGGTTTAGGTAACCCAGATATGTCTTTTGTTTTTGTAGTAGTCATGCATAAATGAGATATAAGCATATACTATGAATTTCTACTCAAATCATTTAATCTAAGCAAAAATAATAAATAAAAATATATGATACTCTATTAAGATGAGAAAAAAAATTCATACATTCAATGCTAATACCTATAGAGATCATCTAAAAATTTGAAGAAATAAGAAATGTGTTTGGAGTAGAAAAAATATATATTTCACTACGAATAAAGGAAATTAGGCTCAAATTATATCTCACAAAGGTAGTCTCCATTAAAAAATTCATAAACACCGATTTTGGGTTTAATATAATTTCCCCATCTTATCAAGAAATACTAGTTATGACAAAAACTAACTAATTATCAAAAATAATTACAAAATATTTCATGATATGTTTTCAAAAATTAATCTAACAGTACAAAAGACTTAACTATTTACTTAAATTTGATTTAAAGAAAAGATAAATTTTTGTTAATTTTTTTTTATTCCAAAAATTACTAAATCACACAAAATAGAAATAAAACCAAACACACAAAAAAATGAAAAAGTAAATTTTTTTTATTTTTAAATTGTTAAAACTTTTTTTTTAATTAAGCATGGTAACTTTTCACCACCTGAACCTAGAACTTACATTGTCCTCAATGTAACAAGCTGTAAATTAAAGATAAAGAGAAAAGAGAAGAAAAGATTACCTATTTCTTGAGAAAGTGCAAGTAGTAATGGAAAATGCGAGTGCATCCATGTCATATTAAATAAATTAAAGTGTATACGCAGACGGTCATTTGTGAACTTAACATCTCAACAAATATTTTTAGTTTTAACAATTTAAAAATTATTCAGCATGTAATTAAATAAATGAAACAAATAAAAGAAAATTACCTAAAATGATGGGTTGCCTCTATCCAAGCGCTTAGTTGCGTCTTAGCGAGCGTAACTTGAGGATTGCATTTTAAGTAAACTCGAATGTCCCGTCAAATGCGTTGAGTCAATCAAACCTATAGGTAAGACAAGGTTGTCTACCTATACTTTTTGATCATGCATATTGATTTTCATATTTCTTTATGTACTTCAAACTAGGGGCATACTTTGAGTTATAGATAACCTACACGTCTAGGTACAAATCAAATAATTAAGGCATAAAAACACAATTGTACCTAGATTAAACAAGCAACTAACTCCTTGGGATTGTAATTAAAACTTTAAAATTTTGGAGATAGTTCAATTTTTTTGTTTTTGTTTTTGTTTTTAAGAAAAAAAAATAACATAATCGGTATTAACCAAGAGTGCTCCCGAGGAAAGAATGGTGGTGCAAAAGTTCTCAAAACCATCCTCTGGCAGAACAACGTTAGGAAAGACTAAGACAAAGGCTTCCAAGAACTAGTCTCCTACGAGAACTCCCTTAGATCTTTCTTTTCGTATTTATTAAGTTAAATTAAATAAAAATTTAAGTTAATGAAAATCTAAGTTAATTAAGTTTAAAGAAAAGGTTAATTAAGTTAAGTGAATTAAAAAATCTAAGTTAATTAAGTTAAGTTAAAAAAATCTAAGTTAATTAAGTTGGTAAAAAAAAGTTAATTAAGTTAAGTAAAGTAAAAAAAATCTAAGTTAATTAAGTTGGTAAAAAAAAAAGTTAATTAAGTTAAGTAAAGTAAAAAAAAAATCTAAGTTAATTAAGTTAGTAAAAAAAACTAAGTTAAGTAAGTTAAATAAAAATCAAGAAGAAGAAAAAAAAATTGCTAAAGAAAGAAAAAAAAATAATAATAAAATAAAATAAAATTGAAAAAGGTAAAAGAAAATAAAAAAAAATAAAATTACGATTTAAAATAAATAAAAAAAATAGTAAAAACTAAACTCAAAAAAATTAAAATTTTGGTTTTTTTATATTTTTATATTTTTATTTTTTTTTATTTTTTTATTTGTTTTATTTTTTTTTATTTTTTTTTCTTCGAAATTTCAAATTCCAAAATTATTTTACTATTAACACTATATTTATTAAACAATTTAAAATTGGAATTTTTTTTTATTTTTATTTTTATTTTTTTTTATTTTTACTATTTATGAATGGTAACTTTATTTTACTATTTACAATGTTTTTTTTAACCTAAAATTTTTGAACTTTTTTTTTTACTATTCATGAACGGTAATTTTTTTTTTTCAAATTTTAAATTTCTAAATTAATTTATTATTCACGGTAAAATTTTTATTTAAAAATATTATTTTTTTTAATTTTTTTTTTACTATTCATGAACGGTAAAAACTTTTTACTTCAAATTTCAAATTTCTAAATTATTGTACTATTAATGCTACAAAATTTTTTTTTTAAATTTTTAATTTTTTTTAATTTTTTTTTAATTTTTTTTTAATTTTTTTTAATTTTTTTTAATTTTTTTAATTTTTTTAATTTTTATTTAAAATTTATATAAAAAAATTTATTTTTTTATTTTTTTTTATTATTTCTTATGAAATTTGAAATTTGATTAAATTTGTTTTATTTTTTTTTTAAAAAATCACAATTATTTACAACACAAAAATATTTTTAAAATTTTGATAAATAAATTAAAAACGCTATTCCTTCCCCGGCCAAAATGAAAACTTGATGCCATCCCACATGCCGAAAAACTTGATGGCAAGCGGATCGCGAAATACTTTGATGAGCGAAAACTTGATGGCCCGGCAATGATCGCTGATCCGCCAATACTTTGGTTTTATATTTATAAAACTACCATGAAGTGCCGCGAATCATTTAAATGAAAATGATAAGTATACTCAGTCGATCTAAGGAAGGAATGTATGTGGTTTTTAATTTATTATTCAAACTTTTAAAAGCGAAATTAAATCCTAAACATCACTGTCACGATATTTTGGGTTTTGTGTTTTTAATCTAATTACTGAGAAAATTAAACATAGATTCAATAAACATTCATTAAAATTTTATCTTTTATAAATAGTGGAGTATTTATGGATATAATAACTAAGTTAATTATCTTTAACAAGTATTATTTAGGTTATTAAAGATATGAATTGATATTTATTGATTAAAAACTTTTTTGTATGAATACTGCTTTTGGTGAGGTTAGATATTCTTTGTTAACTAAACAAATCAATTAACACTATGGGTGGGGTTGATAACTAATTTGGTTAATTAAATTAATTCTTTTTAAGAGATTGAAAATGAGCGAATTTAATCTGCCACCTTTGGTGGGTTAGACGATTTAAACTTTATTGAGGTGTCAAAATTAAACCTAAGAATTTAGTTATCCAGTACTAACTTTCAAGTTTTAAAACCACTAACAAAAGCATGTCGTCAATACATTTTTGGATAATAATTCTTATAAAAAGTTTTTGAAATAGTATTTCGCTTAACTAGAGGCGATTATGTACCATCAAATAAAAATACTACTACAGAAATCGGCCAGGATAACTAAACCTTAAAATCTAATTTTCGGGTTTAAGTTTGTAATGAAAAATAATATATTTCTCTCTAACATTCTTAATATAAAATCATGAATAAAAAATAAAATCAATTCATTTTAGAGATTTTTACCTATTTAATATTTATGGCATAACAACGTCATTATTACATCATGTTTACTAAATAGCCAACCTTTGTTAAATTTAACCAGAGACAAATTAAATATAACATGTAAGAATAAAGCATAAAAATAATCGTAAAGAAAATAAAATCCTTAGAACTTCGACGCTATTCCGTTCTTTGAAAAACTCAGCGGAATTTGCGCTCCCATTTATTGAATCAAAAAGCTAAAATATTACAAAAACATAACTAGTTCTTCTAAAGGGAAGAACTCTAAAACTAAGAGAAACTAGCTAAAACATAAGAAAAACTAGCTAAAACATAAGAAAAACTAAAAAAACTAAAAACTAAGAAGGAGAGAAAGAAGGAAGAGAGAAGTGTGGTTTTGAGGTGTTTGAAGGTGTTTTGAAGGTGTGTTTTGAAGTGAATGGAAGAGGGGTATTTATAGGTGAGGATGGAGAGAAAAAATGAGTAAAAAAATGTTAAAAAAAATATAAAAACGCGGATTAGTGATTGCTGACGTCATTGATGACGTCGGCGACGTCAAAGCCAGTTTTACCGCGATGTACGCGGATGAACAAGAGTACGCGGTGAAACGATCGGTGCAGCGGATGAAAAGACGCTGGATGAACAGTGTCACGGATGAACAGTACCCGCGGATGAACAGTGTCACGGATGAGCAGGTGCGGCGCGCTATGAAATTGGGCGGAGTTACGAGGCGCGGCGCGGGCGGCGTGGGCGCGTTTTCTCCTTTTTGACATTTTTGACCTTTTCGACCCATTTTGTCGCGTTTTTCCATATTTGTCGACCTTTACGCATTTATTTATTGATATTTTTGTGATGTATTGCTTCAAGTATTCCTCTTTGAGTCTTTAAATTGCGTTTTTAAGCCAAAATACCTGAAAAACAATAAAAATACCCGTGATTCCGAAAAAGAAAAATTTATATAAATATATGATAAAACATATAAATATATATATTTTTAATCAATTAATGTGCATAAAAGCATGGTTATTTTAGTGCTTTTTGAGCACTCATCAAGGGGTGTTGTGATTGTTTCCTTTATACACCAGAAAGGTTTTTCCACATAAATTGATTGTGTTAATTTTGTACATGTTTCATTTTGAGCTCTATTTATTTGTTTCCTAAAAGATTCACAAAAATAAGGAGAATAGGTTTCATTCCACAGTTTAGAGCTTGATTAAGTTCGAATTGATATTGTGATTCCCCTAACAAAGTGGTATCAGAGTTGTGGTTATTATTATTGAATTTCTTGTGTTGAATAATAGAAGAATATTTGAGTAGAATGATTACTTTGAATGGTTCTAATTATCACAATTGGAAAGGAAAAATGAAAGATCTCCTTTTATGTCAAACGATTTTATTTACCGGTGTTCGCCTCTAAGAAGCCAAAAAATTTGTCTAAAGAAGAATGAACTTTATTACATCAACAATTCTATGGGTATATAAGGTAGTATGTAGATGATAATTTTTTGAATCATATTAGTGGGGAAATACATGCATGGTCACTTTGGAATAAACTTGAGGATTTGTATGCTCAGAAAATAGGAAATAATAAAATGTTTCTCATAAAGCAGTTGATGGCTTTAAGGTACCAAGATGGGACTTCATTGACAGATCACTTGAATACATTCCAAGGAATAATCAATTAGTTAGCTGGAATAGGTATCAAGTTTGATGATGAGATTCAGTGGTTATGTGCATTAGGTATGTTGCCGGACTCTTGGGAAACATTTAGAATGTCATTAAGTAACTCAGCTACAAATGGTGTAATCAATATGGATCTGGCTAAGAGTAGTGTTTTGAATGAAGAAATGAGAATAAAATCACATGGGTCTTCTCAATAGTCAGAGTTTTGGTTATAGAAAGAAGAGGGAGGAGTAAAAGTAGATGTTTCAAGAGCAAAGAAAAAGGAAGAAGCAAGTCCAACATGTTTTCTAATATTGAGTGTCATCACTGTGGCATGAAAGGGAAAATCAAGAAATATTGTAGACATTTGAAGTGAGATAACAAGAAGAAAGACAAAGAACAAGAGGGTGATATTGGCAAGGAAAATGATCGAGTTGCCATAGCTAGTTCAGAAGAATTTCTTGTTGTTTATGATAAATATGTTGTCAATGTTGCATGTCACAAGATCAGTTAGGTTATTGTTAGTGGAGCCTCCATTCATGCTACGTCTCTAGAAGACTTATTTACATCCTATATAGCAAGTGACTTTGGGATAGTTAAGTTGGGTAATGATGGATTGGTTAAAGTCATTGGTATTGGAGATGAATAATGGCATGAGGCTACTTCTTAGAGGGGTAAATCATATTCCTAAAATTCGTTTGAACTTAATATTTGCGGGTAAACTTGATGATTAAGGATATTACAATACCCTTAGTAATGGTCAATGGAAACTTACTAAAGGTGCTATGGTTGTTGCTTTTGGGAACAAGCATTCTAAATTGTATATACTGCAGGCAAGACTCTTCAAAGGCGTTATTAATGCTGTGACATATGAGCTCACAATTGAATTGTGGCATAAGAGACTTTCTCACATGAGTGAGAAAGGCATGATAGTATTGACTAAAAATAATTTTCTTTCTGGAATGAATGATGTTTTTTAAGAAGATGTACTCATTGTTTGGTAAGGAAGAAAAATAGATTTTCTTTCAAGAGTTCCCCTCTTTCAAGAAAACAATACATACTTGATTTGGTACATTCAGATATATGTGGTCCTATGAAGACAAGAACTTTGGGTGGTGCCAGTTATTTTGTGACCTTCATAGATGATTGTTTAAGAAAGTTATGGGTGTACATTTTGAAGAGAAAAGATCAAGTATTAAATGTGTTTAAACAGTTTCAAACCTTAGTTGAGAGACAGACTAGGAATAAATTGCAGTACATCAGAACAGATAATGGAAGAGAGTATTCAAGTCCTTTTGATGAGTATTGTAGGTGTTAAGGCATTCGACATCACCTCCCAAGACTCCTTAGTTAAATGGGTTGGCTGAGAGAATGAATATGACATTGGTTGAAATAGTAAGATGTCTTCTTTCGCAGGCTCAGTTGGCAAGATCTTTCTAGGATAAGGCTTTGAATACAATTGTACATGTTCTTAATCTCACACCATGTGTTCCTCTTTAATTTGATGTACCAAATAGAGTTTGGAATGGCAAAGATGTTTCTTATGATCATCTCTGCATTTTTGGTTGCAAGGCATTTGTGCATATACCAAAGATGCGAGATCTAAGCTCGATGTGAAGACACGATAGTGTATATTTGTTGGTTATGGTCTGGATGAATTTGGTTACAGATTTTATGATCCAGTTGAGAAGAAACTGGTAAGGAGTCATGATGTTGTGTTTATAGAAGATCAAACTATACAAGATGTTAAGCAAGGTTCAGATGATGCAGATGCTTCTATGCAAGCTGAAACAAATCACCAGACTACTAATCAGTTACCAAAACCAGAAATTCCACTCAAGAGGTCTACTAGAGACCAAAGTCCCTCCACACGGTATGGCACAGATGAGTTTGTGTTATTAACAGATGAGGGAGAACCTCAATGTTATGCATAAGTGATAGAAGATGGAAATAAGGCACACTGGGTTGGTGCTATAGAATATGAGATGCAGTCACTATATGACAATCACACATTTGAGATGGTAAAGTTGTCTAAGGGTAAGAGATCTTTGAAGAACAAGTGGGTTTACAGGGTGAAGCAAGAAGAACACAATTTACAACCATGATACAAAGCTAGAATGGTTGTCAAAGGATTCACTCAGAGAAAAGGTATTTATTTTGATGATATTTTCTCTCATGTTGTGAAGATGTCTTCCATACATGTTGTTCTAGGTTTAGTAACAAGCATGGATTTAGAAATTGAGCAAATGGATGTGAAAACTACCTTTCTTGCAACCGAAGGGTTTTGAGGCAAAAGGAAAAGAGGATTATGTATACCCGTTAAAGAAAAGCCTCTACTGGTTGAAGTAAACACCTAGACAATGGTATAAGAAGTTTGAGTGAGTTATGGGGGAGCATGGTTACAAGAATACTACTTCTAATCATTGTGTTTTTGTGTAGAAATTCTCTAATGATGATTTTATCATTTTATTGCTCTATGTTGATGACATTTTGATTTTTGTAAAAAATTCTTCAAGAATTGATAATTTGAAAAGGTAGTTGAGTAAGTCCTTTACCATTAAGAACTTCGGGCTAGCAAAACAAATTCTTGGTATTCGAATTTATCAAGACAAGAAAGGAAAGAATTTGTACATGTCATAGGAATGGCACATTAACAAGGTACTTGAAAGGTTTCATATGGATAAAGCAAAGCAGTTTCTTCTCCTTTATTTAACCATTTTAAGTTGAGATTGAGTCAAGGCCCTTCAACAGATAAAGAGAAGGAAGATATGGAAAAGGTTCCATATGCCCTAGCAGTACGAAGCTTAATGTATGCAATGGTGTGTATAAGGCCAGATATAACTCATGCAGTTGTAGTTGTTAGTTGTTTTCTTTCGAATCTAGGAAGAGAGCATTGGGATATAGTAAAGTGGATTATGAGATATCTTCGAGGTACTTCCAAGTTAACACTAAGCTATGGATGTGGAAAACGAGTGTTAGTTGGATACATGATGAGTTCCCAAAAAGCACTAAAATTACCATGATTTTATGCACATTAATTGATTAAACATATATATATTTATATGCTTTATCATATATTTATATAAATTTGTCTTTTTCAGAATCACGGGTATTTTTATTGTTTTTCGGGTATTTTCTCTTAAAAACGTAACTTAAAGACTCAAAGATAAAATACTGGAAGCAATACATCACAAATATATTAATAAATAAATGAGGAAAGGTCAAAAAATATGGAAAAATTGGACAAAATGGATCAAAAAGGTCAGAAATGTCAAAAAGGAGGAAAACGCGCCGCCGAGTTGCCCAGTCTGCGCGCAGCACGCCCACGCTGCGCCAAGCCCCGCGCATGCCATGCTCCAGTTTTGTGTGCACTTGTGCATGCCCCAGCTGCCCTCCGGGCGCGCCGCTACCATTTCGCCCATTTTCGTTCGTAGCTGTCCCATGACGTTAGCAATCACCACTCCGCGTTTTCACCATTTTTTAACATTTTTTTACCCACTTTTTCTCTCCATCCTCACCTATAAGTACCCCACTTCTCTTCACTTCATACCACACCTCAAAACCATTCTTCTCTTCTCTTTCTTTCTCTCATTTCTTAGTTTTTAAGCTTTTCTTAGTTTATTTCTTAGTTTTTAATTTTTTCTTAGTTAATTTCTATTAGTTTTAGAGTTCTTCTCTTTTTGAGAAGAACTAGTTATTTTTTGTAATTCATTAGCTTTTTGATTCAATAAATGGGAGTGCAAATTCCGTTTGGAGGTTTTCTAACAACATGAATAGCATTGAAGTACTGTAAGGATTTTATTTTCTTTACAATTATTTTTTATGCTTTATTCTTACATGTTATATTTAATTTGTGTGTGATTAAATTTAACTTTGCTGGCTGTTTGTAAACATGATATAATAATAATGTTGTTATGCTTGCGAAATATTAAATAGGTAAAAATCTCTAAAATGAATTGATTTTATTTTTACTCAAGATTTTATATTAAGAATTTTAGAGATAAATATATTATTTTTCATTACAAACTTAAATCTGAAAATTAGATTTTAAGGTTTAGTTACCCGGTCTAATTTAGAGTAGTGCTCTTTTATTTGTTGGTACAATCGCCTGGTAGTTAGAGTGAAGCTCTATTTCAAAAGTTTTTATAATAATTATTATCTGAATATGTATTAACAACATGTTTTCAATAGTAGTTTTAAAACTTGAAAGTTAGTACTCGGATAATTAAATTCTTAGGTTTAATTTGAACACCTTGAATAAAGTTTAAACTGTCTAATCTCACCAAAGGTGACATTTAAATGGTTCATTTTCAATCTCTTAGAAAAAAGGAATTAATTTAATTAACTAAATTAGTTATCAACCCCACCCATAGGTGTTAATTGATTTGTTTAGTTAACAAAAAATATCTAACCCCACCAAAGGTGGTATTCATATAAAAAAGAGAGAATCAATAAATATCAATTTATATCTTTAATAACCTAAATAATATGAGCAAGCATAATTAACTTAGTTATTATATCCATAAATACTCTACTATTATAAAAGATAAAATTTGCATAAATGTTTATGAAATATGTATCTATGTTTATTTTTATGTTATTAGATTAAAAACACAAAACCCCAAAATATCGTGAAATGATGTTTAGGATTTAATTTCGTTTTTAAAAGTTTGAATAATAAATAAGAAACCACATATATTCCTTCCTTAGATCGACCTTTAGAGTATACTTATCATTTTCTATGAAATGATTAGTGCACTTGCGAGAGTTTTATTAATATAAAACCAAAGTATTGGCGATGCCGATTTTCGCTCATCAAATTTTTGGTCGATTTAAGAAACATGTTGTCAATACATTTTCAGATAATAATTCTTATAAAAACTTTTAAAATAGAGCTTCATTCTAACTACCGAGCGATTGTACCACAAATAAAAGAACACTACTCTAAATCAGACCGGATAACTAAACTTTAAAATCTAATTTTCAGATTTAAGTTTGTAATGAAAAATAATATATTCTCTCTAACATTCTTAATATAAAATCTTGAATAAAAATAAAATCAATTCATTTTAGATATTTTTACCTATTTAATATTTCGTAAGCATAACAACGTTATTATTATATCATGTTTACAAACAGCCAACAAAGTTAAATTTAATCACAGACAAATTAAATATAACATGTAAGAATAAAGCATAAAAAATAACTACAAAGAAAATAAAATCCTTATAGAACTTCGATGCTATTCCCGTTGCTGGAAAACCTCCAAACGGAATTTGCACTCCCATTTATTGAATCAAAAACAAATAAATTACAAAAACATAACTAGTTCTTCTCAAAAAGAGAAGAACTCTAAAACTAAGAGAAAGTAGCTAAAAAATGCAAAAAACTAAGAAATGAGAGAAAGAACGAGAAGAGAAGAATGGTTTTGAGGTGTGGTATGAAGTGAAGAGAATGGGGGTATTTATAGGTGAGGATGGAGAGAAAAAATGGGTAAAAAATGGTGAAAACGCGGAGTGGTGATTGCTGATGTCATTGATGGCGTCAGCATGACATCATGGGGGCGGCTGTGCGCGAAAATTGGGCGAAATGACAGCGGCGCGCGCGGAGGGCAGCTGGGGTGCACACAGGCGCAAGTGGAACTAGAGCATGGCGTGTGCGGGGCTCAGCTCGGCGTGGGCGTGTTGCGCGCGGACTGGGCGGCTCGACGGCGCGTTTTCCTCATTTTTGACCTTTTTGACCAATTTTTCCATATTTTTTTTACCTTTCCTCATTTATTTATTAATATATTTGTGATGTATTACTTCCAGAATTTCTCTTTGAGTCTTTAAGTTACGTTTTTAAGCAAAAATACCTAAAAACAATAAAAATACCTGTGATTTCGAAAAAGATAAATTTATATAAATATATGATAAAACATATATATATATATATATATATATATTTAATCAATTAATGTGCCTAAAATCATGGTAATTTTAGTGCTTTTTGGGCACTCATCAATACACTGATTTAGATTTGACAAGAGATGAAGATTCTCATAAGTTTACTTCAAGTTATCAAATTACTTTCTCTGGTGGAGTAGTTTCTTGGTAGTCAAGATTGCAAAAGTGTGTTGCACTTTCTACAACAAAGGTAGAGTTTATTATAAAAATGGAAGCTTGTAAGGATTTGTTATGGATGAAACAATTCTTAAGAGAATTCGGTTTCAAGTAGTAGAAATATGTGTTGTTCTACGATAATCAGAGTTCTATTCACCTACCTAAGAACTCGGCTTTTCACTCAAGATCAAAGCATATTGATGTGAGGTATCATTGGATAAGGGATACTCTTAACAATAAGTTGCTTGAACTTGAGAAAATCCATACTGATGAGAATGGATCTAAAATGATAACAAAAGCAATGTCAAGCGAAAAACTTGAAATTTTTTGTTCAATTGCCGGGATGGCGGATCCCTCCATCTAATTGGGAAAGGGGGAGATTTGTTAGGTTTCCCCTCTTATTTGGAGGAGCCCAAAAAGGCCCATGTGGCTTAATGGCCCATAGAGAAAGAAGGGGTAATTTTTTCCATTCTATTGCTTCATTAATAAATCCATTTAGGGTTGGTAGAGATGAATTAGAGCTACAGTGGCAAGGGTAGCAGCTAGCAGAGAAAGAGAGCAGTTTTTCCCTCTCCAGTAAGCCTTCGTCAAGTGCTCTGATGGAAGGTCATTTGTGGTTGGATTAAGCTGAAATTTTGCAGGAAGGTTCACGACTCAAGAATCTTCAATCTGAACGGTCGGATTTGGATTTGGATAATCGGTTTGGGAAAATACGGGCCCGTGAATAGTGACTATGAAATTGGATTAGATTTCTCCATTTTCTTGAAATAATTGTTAGTTTCCAAGAAGTTATATGATGTTGTTGATTTTTTGCCTCTAGTTTTATCTAGAGAGAACTTTTGTACAATTGTTTCTTGATAGTGGAAGTTTTGGAGAGGAGTTTCATGGTTGTTTCCTTCCTACATCGGGAAGGTTTTTCCAAGTAAATTGGTTGTGTTGATTTTGTGCATGTTTCATTTTGAGCTCTATTTATTTTTTTCCTAAAAGATTCACACAAAGAAGGATAATAGGTTTCATTCTGCTGTTTAGAACTTAATTAAGTTCGAATTGATATTGTAATTCTCCTAACACCCACTATTATCAACCATACTTTTCTGCCTACAATTGCTATTAACAGTCTTTCTTATAATGTTAGTATTTAACACTTCAGTACTCAATCAAATAATATAAAAAATTTAGTTTGCTATAACAACTAATCTTTCTGAAACTGAAAATATATGATGATGTTTCTGAAACTAAAAATATTTGATGATGTTTCTCAACGATTTTTCCCATCTACACTACTACTTCCCTAACTTTTTGCGTCGATCAACCATACCTCTCTCCATGGAGTTCCTAATATTGTTCTTTCTCTTAATATTGATATATCATACTCCACTACTCGGTCAAATAATAGGACAATTTTTTTACCTACTATAACAATTGATTTTTTTGAGACTGGAAATATGCACGATGATGTTGCTGACATCTCCACTGATATTTTACTTTCCTATGTGGTTTCTCCCATATATACTACTACTATCTTCCCACTAGTATTGCAAGGTTAATGGTTTCAAGCTTTAGAGACTCGAGTGCTACTACTAATAATGCTCTCACTGCTGCTATTTCCCATCCTCTACCTCCCTTGCCGTATCAAGATTCGAAATTTCCACACTCACTCTACAACCTTCTTCATCTGTAGCCTTAATAGCCAAGCTTAGTGAGCATATACATACAATAAAGCATAACCAAATGATCAATGATAAAATTAGAGGATGGAAACATGTAACGTGAAGAGGTGGAAAGGGTAAATCTACTAGCACCCATTTTTGACCTATGTGACTCTCACCAGTTACAAGGGTTCTTGACAACTCATTATCACAGTACTTTATTGGAATTTTAGGGGTATTTCAAAAAAAAGATACCTAGACTTCTTTGTAAAATATTTGTAAAATGTATTGTCCTAATTTTTTGTGTATAGTTGAACTTGTGTATGATTTCGTTTCTTTGGATGATCACTTATGGTGCAATCAGGGTTACTCTTTTATTGGTTCTAACACTACTCTAGTAAGAAAGCTCTAGATTTTTTGTACAGCTTCAGTGGTCGATCACTACCCAACATCAACAATAGATAAAACTATTGCTTACATTGATAATTCTGCTACTCATCTCTTAACCTTTGTTTATGGTAATGATACTTACATAGTGACCTTTAGGACTCTATGATGTTGTGTCTACTCTTCAACCCTCTTGGTTGATGATAGGGCATCTTAATGCTACAATTGGCTCCATAAAACTACAGGTTCATCTCATAATACTATCTCAACTGAGGATTTCAATGATACTTTCTCTTTTTGCAACTTGGTAGAAATTAATACTAAAGGGACCTTTTGTACATATTTCAAAGGCATATTTTGTCATATACTATCTTACTTAGATCATGTGTTGTATTATGATTCCTTCTTAGATTCTTGGTCCATTATTTCTTGCTATACCTTTCCTTGACATCATTCTAATCATCACCTGCTACCACTTTCGGCCACAACAATTAGGATTGGAAGACCTATGTCATTCTTTTTTCATGTACGTGGATTAAACATCCTATTGGAAAATTACGCAAATTACCTATAAGTCAGATTTATGAGAAAGCAAAAAAATAGACAAAATAACACATAAATTTGATAACAGAGTTCGACCAATTTTTCTTATATTTCCAAACCTACTGTAGATCTTTTTACTAAAAAAAGGAGAAATTATACAAGATATTTATAGCATTCACAACCCATAACCCAATTACACCCATGAAAATTTCTCTCAATTTTCTCTCACTAAAGTTTTTTCTCTTAATTGCAATGATCCTTTGATTTACTCCTTGATTTTCTTTTTAATTTTCTCCTTACATTAAGGTTCTTGACAAAAATCGACAACAATCTCCCATTTGAAGACTTATTTCAATATGTCTTCACACCTCGATCAATGTAACAGCTTTTCTAGTCATGTTACTCTAGCAGACCATCTGAAGTTGAACACAACTTCCGTTTGTCAATAGTCACCACCTTTGTCAACATATCTGTTGGATTTGTGCTTCCTTGAATATTCTCTAGTTTTAACACATCATATTCTAATAAAGATATGATGAAGTGATAACAAAACCCAATATGCTTGGTTTTAGAATGAAATGTTGAATTCTTTGCCAAGTGTATTGCACTTTGACTATCATTATGCAGAACATTCTTCTCCTGTTTGAATCCCAATTCAATTAACAAACCTTGAAGCCATATCATCTCTATATTACCTTCAGTCACTACTAAAAACTCAACTTATGTAGTGGATAGAGTAACAATCTTCTGTATCTGTGACATCCATCTAAAAGCTGTAGTTCCAATAGTAAATATATAACCGATGGTGCTTCTTCAGTGATCAACTTCACCTTCAAAGTCTGTTTCTACGTAGCCTTCTAATTTTAACTCTACTTTACTAAAGTTCAAAAATTTCTATGCAGTGCCTCATAGATACCTCAAAATCTACTTGACTACTTCCCAATGAGGTTTCCATGGATTTGACATAAACTTGCTAACAACTCCCATTGCATGTCCAATGTTTGGTCTCGTACAGACCATCGTATAGGTCAAACTTAGAATGGATAAGGCATAAGGAACCTTAGCCATGAGTTCTCTCTTCCTCCGCCTGAGGGGACTAATCTTTAGAATGGAAAAAGTGGCTTGGCATCGCCCATGTTGAATCTCTACAAAACACGGTTGATGTACTCTGTCTGAGATGAATGCAAGGATCCTCTCTTTTTATCTCTTGTGATTTTCATTTCAAGAATCTTCTTTGCTAGACCCAAGTCTTTCATGTAAAACTTTTTTGAAAATTACTGCTTCAACCTTCTTATATCATCCATATCTAAA
This sequence comes from Hippophae rhamnoides, assembly GCA_033030585.1. Lineage (NCBI taxonomy): Eukaryota > Viridiplantae > Streptophyta > Magnoliopsida > Rosales > Elaeagnaceae > Hippophae > Hippophae rhamnoides. Next base: position 40,767,167 of record CM065438.1, on the reverse strand, counting down.
CCTACTACTAACATATCATCAACATAAAGTAGTAAACTGATATAATTGAACCTATATCTTCTGAAGTAGCAATAGTAGTTAGTATTGCACTTCTAGAAACCTTCCTTTTGCATGAAGCTGTAAACTTTTTTTACCACTATCTCGAGGCTTATTTCAAGCCATACAAACTCTTCTTAAGTCTACACATCATGTTCTTCTTCCCTCTTTTTGAGAAACCTTCTAGTTGGTACATGTATATCTCCTCATCTAAGTCTCTGTGAAGGAATGTAGTCTTCACATCCAATTGTTCAAGATGAAGATCTTCAATGGCTACAATACTCAACACTGATATGATAGTATTGAGCTTCACAATGGGAGAAAAAATGGCAATGTAGTCAACTCCTTCCTTTTGCTAAAATTCTTTGCCAACTAGTCAAGCTTTGTATCTCTTAGAACTATTATGCTTCTCTTTCACCCGATACACCCATTTTTTGTAAAGTACCTTCTTCCCTATGGGTAACTCAGCTAGTTTCCATGTCTGGTTGGACATGAGAGATTTCATTTCTTCTTTCATGGCAAGCTCCCACTTGTTGGAATCTCGAGTCTGATAAGCTTCATCATAGAATTTAGGCTCTCCTTTATCAATCAGCAACATATAGTTCATATATCTCCTGTTAGGCATATGAGGTCGAGAATACCTTCTCAAAATAGAAGATGAAGTAGGAGGCTATGGTGTGTTGGACTACTGCGTACTACTCTATCCAACGAATTCCTCTGGCTGAGGACTTGTTATAATTGGTTCCGTCATAGGACTATCTGGGACATCATTTGCATCTGCAAATACTGACTCATTCTACTCTGAGTCGTTGGCATCTATTTTATGCATGTCCTTATACATCACCCTTTCGATGAAAATCACATCTCTACTACGAATCACTTTCTTATTTTTGCCATCCCAAATACGATAGCCAAACATATCCTCACCATAGCCGATGAAGGTACATTTCTTGGATTTGGGATCAAGTGTATTCTTGCCTTGAATGCTACACAATAAAAAACTTTTAGATATGATAGTTTTACCTCTTCTCCACTCCATATCTCCTCTAGTATTCTATGCTCTAATGAAATAGATGGGCCTCGATTGATCAAGTAAGCGGCGGTGTTGATTTCTTCTACCTAGAACTGCATCAGTAGACTTGACTGCATACGAATTCTTCTAGCTCTTTCTGTCAAGGTTCGATTTATATGCTCAGCTACACCATTGTGTTGAGGTGTGCTTGGCATAGTTATATCCATTCTGATCTTGTGCTAATAGTAGAAATTTTTGAATATGGTGTCTTCATATTCATTACCATTGTTAGTTATGAGCTTTTTAATCTTCAAACCTATCTCATTTTCAACCATAGCTTTCCATCTTTTGAAAGCCTCAAATACTCCAGACTTATGCTTTAGAAAGTAAACCTATACCTTCCAAAAGTGATCATCGATGAAAGTTACAAAGTAGTGTTTCCCACCAATGGATGAGACAGTCGTTGGTCCCCAAACATCAGAGTGAATAAGCTCTACCCTTTCCTTCTTTGGGGTTATCCCACTTGTATAAAAGTTGATTATATTATTCTTTCCAAGTATGCAATATTCGCACATGTCTATCTCAGCTGACTATAGACCTGGAAGTTCTCCCTTTGAGTGCATAATCTTCATCCCTTTTTTACTTATGTGGCCTAGTCTCTGGTGCCACATATTTGGTATTTTATTTCCTACTACAACTACAATCGAACAATGTGCCCCTAATGTCACTTAAAGAGTGTCACTCTTCTTGCCTCGAGCAACCATCATTACACCCTTTGAAATCTTCCATTCTTTACTATGGAAGATCGTAGTGTAGCCTTGATAAGCATGAACGACATCGCCGATCCTGCCAATACTTTGGTTTTATATTTATAAAACTCTTGCAAGTGCACGAATCATTTCGTAGAAAATGATAAGTATACTCCCAAGGTCAATCTAAGGAAGGAATGTATGTGGTTTTTAATTTATTATTCAAACTTTTAAAAAATGAAATTAAATCCTAAACATCTTGTCACGATATTTTAGGGTTTTGTATTTTTAATCTAATAACATAAAAATAAACATAGATACAGATTCAATAAACATTTATGCAAATTTTATCTTTTATAATAGTGGAGCATTTATGGATATAATAACTAAGGTAATTATGCTTGCTCATATTATTTAGGTTATTAAAGATATAAATTGATATTTATTGTTTCTCTTTTTTATATGAATACCACTTTTGGTGGGGTTAGATATTCTTTGTTAACTAAACAAATCAATTAACACATATGGGTGGGGTTGATAACTAATTTGGTTAATTAGATTAATTCCTTTTTCTAAGAGATTGAAAATGAACCATTTAAATGCCACCTTTGGTGGGGTTAAAGAGTTTAAACTTTATTCAAGGTGTCCAAATTAAACCTAAGAATTTAATTATCCGAGTACTAACTTTCAAGTTTTAAAACTACTATTGAAAACATGTTGTTAATACATTTTCAGATAATAATTCTTATAAAAACTTTTGAAATAGAGCTTCACTCTAATTACCGGGCGATTGTACCAACAAATAAAAGAGCACTACTCTAAATCAGATCGGATAACTAAACCTTAAAATCTAATTTTCAGATTTAAGTTTGTAATGAAAAATAATATATTTCTCTCTAACATTCTTAATATAAAATCTTGAATAAAAACAAAATCAATTCATTTTAGAGATTTTTACCTATTTAATATTTCGCAAGCATAACAACGTTATTATTATATCATGTTTACAAACAGCCAGTAAAGTTAAATTTAATCACAGATAAATTAAATATAACATATAAGAATAAAGCATAAAAAATAACTATAAAGAAAATAAAATCCTTATAGTACTTTGATGTTATTCTTGTTGCTGGAAAACCTCCAAACGGAATTTGCACTTCCATTTATTGAATCAAAAAGCAAATAAATTACAAAAACATAATTAGTTCTTCTCAAAAAGAGAAGAACTCTAAAACTAAGAAAAACTAACTAAGAAAAGCTAAAAACTAAGAAATGGAGAGAAAGAAAGAGAAGAGAAGATGTGTTTTGTGGTGTGATTTGAAGTAAAGAGAATGAGGGTATTTATAGGTGAGGAGAGAAAGAAAAAGTGGGTGAAAAAATGATTAAAAATGGTGGAAACATGGAGTAGTGAATGATGACATCATTGCTAACGCCATCTTGATGTGGAAGCGGCCTTGGCGTGGATTAGAGCGAGATGGCCTTGGCGCGCGTGGAGGCCTGAGATGGACGTTGGCATGGACACACACAGAATGGAGAGTAGGTGTGCACACGCGCAGACTGGGTGATGCGTGCGCGCTGTTCGGTGCGGCTGGGCGCACTCTGTATGTTGGCCGGCGCTGTTGGGCGGCTGCGTGCGCGATTTCCTCCTTTTTGACATTTTTTACCATTTTGTCCAATTTTTCCATATTTATTGACCTTTCCTCATTTATTTATGAATATATTTGCAATGTATTGCCTCCGGTATTTTTCTTTGAGTCTTTAAGTTACTTTTTTAAACGAAAATACCTGAAAAATAATAAAAATACCCGTGATTCCAAAAAGATAGATTTATATAAATATATATATTTTTAATCAATTAATGTGCATAAAATCATGGTAATTTTAGTACTTTTTGAGCACTCATCACAACCCCCAACCAGCTTCTTGCTAGTCCCTTAGCAAGAGAAGCGATAAAAACTCAAAATTAAACTTTCCTAAATCACTTCTGTGAATTGACACGGTTGCATTTAGCATATGCAACAAGCCTGTAGACCCCTAAGTTTCCCTAGTGGACAAATTTGAGTCTCGTCGATTGACGTGTCGAAATACGCTACACGTGGATGTAACGTCCGTTCCAGGTGTCAATCGACGCTATGCTACGTGGATAGCGTCGGTTGACACCTAGAATCGACGCTATACATGTAGCGTAGCGTCGATTGACACGTAGAACCGACACTATACACGTGGATAAATTCTTTTCTCTTCTTTCTTCCCCAAACAAAAACTATTCTAAGCACTGCATAACTCTCAAAAACCCAAAACTTCATCCACTCTTTCTTATTTTTTGGCCACCTACAACCACAAATTCCAGCACCGGTTAGTGGATTTTCTTACTCTCTAACTAATCTTTTAGATCCCCTACTTTTTGAGCAAAATACTCAAAATATTTATACCCATTTCTCACTTACAAAACACTATTTTTTTATTTTCTTCCTTTTGTCACTTCATTTACTCTTGTAAGTATTTCTATTAATCCTACACACTTATTATTCATTTTTTTGTTATTATGTGTTATTATTTATGTGTATAAATTTTTGTATTATATATGTAGGTTTGTATTATAATATCAAGAGAAGAATATGATGATCTTGAATAACATAGAACAACACCCATGGTAATTTTTGGCTATTATTTAATATTTTATTTTTCAGTATTTTGTATTATTTAAACTATTTGTTAAACAAATTTTTTTCCTGCTATTATTTAGTGATCAAATACAGGTTTCAATTTGAGTATAATAGAAAATGAGTAAATTTTGTAAAAAAAAATTAAAAATTTAAAGTCGGTTTACGCGTTGAACCGACTTTAAATTTTAAGTCAGTTTTTAACCGACTTTAATACCCCTTTTTGTAGTAGTGCACCCTTTAGAGATAAGACTCACTGTGGTCTTTTCCTTTACCATGTTGAAAACAACATTGTGAGATAGTGTCAATCAAATAACTCCGAGGGCTTGTCTGTCTAAAAGATTCCAATCTTCTTCCTTCATGGCCTCTAGCTTCTTCCTTAAGAGAGGTTGATACATATTTTTTTGATATAGATAATCCTTTATCTTCATTTTCCAAAACCCAAAATCTATGCCATTGAATTTCTCGAGTTTCACCTTTCCTTTATCTATGGCCATTACTCCCACTCAAATCTGACTTTCTTCATATCGTTTCTGACTAATCATGCGAACCATCGTGTATTATAACATCTCCGTTAACAAACCAATATCAGTGACAAAATTTTACTATTCATATGAATAGAAATCTTGCAAAAAATTGACAGAAAATCACCACAAAAGCTTTGATACCAGTTGTTGGAAAATTATGCAAATTTTTGATAAGCCATATTTATGAGAAAGCAAAAAATAGACAAAATAATACACAAAATAATACACAAATTTGATAATGGAGTTCAGTCAATTTTGCTTACGTCTTCAGACCTACTGTAGATCTTTTTACTAAAAAGGGAGAAATTATACAAGATATTTACAGCACTCACAACTCACAACCTAATTAAATCTAAGAAAATGGCTCTCAATTTTCTCTGACTAAAACTTTTTCTCTGAGCTTTTCTCTCAATTAGAATGATCATTTGATTTACTTCTTGATTTGCTCTTTAATTTTCTCCTTAAATTGAGGTTGTTGATAACAATCTCCAACATATCCCAATTTTTTTTATTTTGGTAGATACTATTTGGTATACACTTATTCGCGCTAGTCCTATGGAACTATAATTGAAAAACTCAAGACTCTCAAAGTTTGGAATAGAAAGGCTTTTAGTAACTTGGATCATCATACTGAGGTAGCAGCATCTGCCCTTGGTAACATACAAAAGAAGCATGATGAAGACTCTTTTTTAGAGGAGCTTCTTCAACAAGAACTTGATGCTTATACTAACTTGGATATACTATTACATCAGCAAGATATATTTCTAAGGAAGAAAGTTGATCTAAAATGGTAAAGGGATGGAAACATTACATTTTATCGCTCACATCTTCGGCTCCTGAAGGTCCAAAAATCATTTACTTCTTTGGAAATGAATGGAGAGATTACTCATGAATCGGAAGAAATTGTTAGCCATATTTTAGTATACTATAAGCAACTTTTCTCTACTCAAGTTAGGGACATACATGACTATAACCCAATTAAATTGATAGTACCTTCCTTTGTCACTTCTATAGATAATGAAAAGTTACAAAGATTTCATATTTTCTAATTCTCGTACAAAAAACTCCTAAGAAATAATTATTAACCAATATATGCTAATTGCTCTGGGTAATTTTATGTTCAAACTAATCACAAAGCTTGTCACTAGATACCTATGCAACATCTGTTCTTGAATTTTGTCATAGACCCAATTTTATCAGATCTACAATACTAATTAAAGATAGGCTACATGTCCTATTCCATAATTGTGATCTTGATCCTCAAAGAGTTCTTCAATAAACATATATCTTTTGTATTTTCCTTGTTTCGAAAAACACCCTAAAGATCTTCCTCTGATCTGTTTCGAATCTACTCTATATTATGTTTACAAAATAAAAACTAAATTAAACTAAAGAAGATATTATAAATTGAAGGCTACAAAAAAAATTATATATTCTATCTTAACCTAAAACTAAACTGATTTATTTATAGGGAAATGTGAGTATAGAGGGCTTTAATCCAATCAAATGGAGGCGTGCCCTCGCACAAGTTTTTCCTTTCATGGCATAGGATAAGTTCAGCTTTGCACAATTCCAACCCGAGTGAATCACGTGGTGGCACCACTTATTTCACTCCACGACACATAAAACTCAACGTGTCTAGCTATTTCATCCTGAATAGTGTGCGCTACGACACACATATTTCTCCACCACTCAATGCTTTAACTTTTCTTTAAATTTATTTTGTACACCATACAAAATGGTTAGTTCTTCATGTAAGGCGTACATACCTTAATCTTTTAAGCTCCTAAGGTGAAAATTAAGAGCTCAAAGTATTATTCTTCATGTGTTGACAAATTTATATATTTGGAAGCTAAAATGATTGAAATACAATAAAAAATATCCATGATTTCGAACTCATAGATTTAATAAATAATAATATAAACATGCTATAATCAAATCTATTTATCATAATTAAGCTCAATAAAATTATAAAATATTATTGTTTTTTAAGCACTTATAATCATCGTATAAATGTGAACAAAAGACAATTATCATATAGAAATAAAAATCTAATGATTATACCTTAATTATCTTAGAAAGATAAAGGAGCGAAGTTTATCCTATAATTATCTTAAATGATAGATGTCTACAAAAGATATGTGTCTATAAATTATAAGTATCTACTAAGTTGTAACAATTAGATCTTATTCTGATAGGAAACATGTATCAGATTAATTCTTTCTTTTTTTATATATATATACACATAATTATTATAATATGAAATATAACTTGAATCTCATAACAGAGAATCACAACTAAACATTCTTAAGTATTATACGGTTGAAGATCATCCCTTTCACATGGTGGTCTAAGATCTTAATAATTTATAATAAATTGTGTCATAATTTATAATAAATTAAATAATATCCTAATAACATTAAACAGAGCCCAATTGAATGACGTTCAATTGGATGACGTTTACTGTAAAATGATGTACCATATATTTTTTAATTGTGAAATATATGTGTTTTTCATAAGAGTAATATTTTTTTAGTTATAAGTTTTAAGGATAATATCATGAGTTGTTGTCTTGAATTACAATATTATCCTTTCATAACTTGCCATATGAATTGTTCCCTTTCAACATGCAAATTGTGATGAAAAGAATTATTCTTAAAAATAACATCGTAATGATATTGAATGAATCAAAATGAATCTAGTTTAATTTAAAATGTATCTAATTGGACTATATTTAATATAAAACTATTTTTCATATTTTTTTAATAGTAAAATATATGAGTCTAATATAAAATGTGCTATTTTTATGATTATAAATTTTATGGTTGTTATTTTTATTTATTTTAAAAACATTTAATGATATGCTTACAACAACTATAAAAATTTGAGTAAAAAATTATTTATCTTAAACTTGATTATAAACATAATACATCTTATATGTAATTTATTTATTTTTATTAAAAAAACTTAAAGCAAACATTTTGTAATAAATATTAATTAATTGGATATTGTTGAAGTTAAACTTCACCATTTTATATGTAAAATGTTAAACTTTAGTAACAGAATGTTGATCATTATTATAAAATTTAAAGTTTGTTATTTAAAGTAGTTTTACATCTTATTTCTCATTTTACTTGTTATTGGTTAGTAGTAATTTTAATTTTAAAAATAAATATTTATTTAAAATAAAAACTTTTTCTTAGTGGGAGTAAAACAATTCTATAGTAACCTAAATTTATAAGAGAAATGAGAGTATAATATCGTAATTCAACTGTCTCAACTTTATCAAATAAACCACTGTCTGCACTCACTTTGAATCCCTAAAACGCTGAGTTTTCGAGCAGCAGAGATAACTTCAAAATGGTAATAGTCCGTAGTACTCCTCTATTTTGGTGCAAATCTTTTTCCTAATATTTCTATGCAATTTTACGGTCGGTAGATCATTTGAATTAGGGTTTTGAAAAATTCACATGTATATCATCCAAAAAAATTACATATACGAAATTACGCTGTGAAATGGTTTTCGATCTTTTTTATGAATCCACATTATTGCATGTTCAGAAGATTGTTGTAGTTTTTGCTTTAGGATCTTTCTATTGCATTCCTTTAATAGTCATGTTCATTTTTTTTTAATCAAATTCAATAAGTTATAAAAGAAGATAGTAAAGAGTGATATGCTTAGATGATCCATATTAATCAAACCTCAGATCTGATCCCTTTCATTTGTATTTTTATAAAGTATGACATTAATATTCTTATGTTTTATTCATCAGGATTAAGTAAATTATACTTACTAGCTAGTGAGGTATCTAACTCTGATTACAAATGGTGTACAAATAGTGTATGTCTGCCTATTCTATTTTCCAATAATGAAACTATACCAGCCAACCATGTGTTCACGAGTGTAGACTCTCGAATTAGGGGGATTTAGATCTATTTTACTGTTGTAGTTATTGAAATCTAAAGTTGAATGGATAAGGGATTACAGGACTGATTGTTCTACATATTGTTAAACATTTAAGTACTTAGATGAGCTCCCCTTGAGTGATTTTCTATTCACAAATTGTTGATAGAATCATAGAACTGTGGTGGTAGTTGAGTGCTTGAGTTTTTTGCTACTGTGGTCTTTTGTATCTTGCGATGGAAGTGAGGAGACCTCCCCCTCTCTTTCTCTCTGTTTCTTATAGTTGTTGGTGGAAAATCTCTTAAGAAAGGATGCTTCTGTTGAGTTGTTGGTTTTTGGTTAAATATGTAGGTGAGTTGGTAGTAATATGAATATTAGAGTGAAAGAGCTCACACATACATATTGTAATAACTTTTAACAAAAGTGCACTTTAAACCCGTACCTATTAGGTGAGGCAGTATAAGTCCGCTACCTCTACGAAAAGGTTGTAGAAAAGGTTGCGAAAGTGGGGTAATATAATTCCATTACCTTTACAAAATGGACTTCTACGGCCTTTTTTGTAAAACTAACAGACTTGTATTGTTTCACCTAATAGGTAAGGGACTAAAATGTACTTTTGTTAAAAGTAATGGATTTGTGTTACTCTTTTTTCTTATAATAAACTCTCATGTTTATAAAAAATAAGTTTACAACAAGAGGTAATAGTCAGAAATCACTCTCATCTCACTTAACATGGATGCATATGTCACTTCTCATGCTAGCAGTCTATCACACTTGGCACTCTCTTACACAACCACTCTTACTCACCTGATCACTCATATTTCTCATATTTTGATCTATTACAAAGTCAATTCTTCTATTTATAAGAGCTACAATGAGGTTATAATTCCTAGCTTTTCCCTTTATTTATTTATCATATTTTTCTATATAACCTTTATGACATGTTTGGAGCACTGTATTGAATGGATGAAGTATAACTGTACTTGAATGAACTGTATTAAATTATATTATAATTAGTTTATAAAGTATTTGGTGACAAGTTGTATAATATAGTTGAAAAATTAATTATGAATATTTTAATAAAATAATTTATATTTAAAATATTTTTATTATATAATTTATTTAAATCAATATTTAATTTATTTTTATATTTTTATTACATTTTAAAATAAAAAATATTATTTTTAATTTGAGATGAAAGAAAAAAATGAAGACATAATTTTATAATTGAAAATTCAAACAGACTAAGTTAAATATCTAGTATGGTTTAGACTTATGTTCCTTGTTCGTACTAAACTTTTACATAATCATACTATTTTTATATTGTATGATATAGTCTGATTTCACAACCAAATGCATAACTGTATAAAAATTATGTAGTCAGATTCTTTAGTATTGTGTAACAAACATGCTGTTTGCATTCTGTCTCTCTCTAGAGAATTCCCATATGAACCTTACCGAGCTGTAAATTTTCCATAAATATCCCTATCCATGCAATTATTCATCTGGCCGTATAACTAAAGAAAAGTCAAATTTAAAGTTGGTTATGATAGCTGACTTTGGAATCTTTAAATAGAAGTATTGGATTTGTATTTGATCAAGTTGTGGTTGATCATAAAAAGTGGGTTGGCGTGTGACTGAAAGTTAGAGATGTGAGGGTGTGCGGAGATAAGATCAATGCAAATTTGAGCGGATTCTTGTGGAGACATGTAAGTGAGCATGAAATGTAAGTGTTATTAATGTGTTGCTCACGTTGAGCATAAAGTGTGAGCATATTGTGTTTCCTTGGATGCATGCAGATGTAGAATTAACTACACAAGTGCTATTTTTTTAATAAGAGCAGATTCCTCATCTGTACGGTTCAAGAAGCAAATATTTGATCGTTGGCTTTACAGTTGATCATATGATAATTCTTATCATTTTAGCTTAGATAACTTGAATATTAACTGACTATTATGTTTTTTCCTCATGAATCATGATACTGTAGTTTTTATTCTTACAAATTAGGGAAGCATCTAACATGTTTCTTTTGGGCAGGATGGACATGATACTGATGACTCAAAACAGAGCACTGCTAACATGACAGCTTTTGTGAGTTTCTCTAACATTTTTTATTTTCAATTTAAGTATTGTATTCCGATAGTCAGATCAATATTATATATATCCAATCATGTGTATGGAACCATGAAGATATGCCCTTTTAGTAGTGTCTACATTAACCATTCTTGCTGATGACCGTATAGAAAATTTGTAATATAGTGGTTGACTGGAAAGAAAAGGTGAATGATTGAGCAATTATCAATTATTTAATAAGCTTCCCTTTATTGAATTCTCTGGGACTTTGCACTAGAGATTAAAGATTATTTTCATGCATCACATTGTATATGTAAACATAGAAATTCACACGCAATCTTCAGTCATATTCATGATATATATTTGTTTGTAACAACTAACAACTATGCTGATCCAAAGTCATCTTTATTGTAGGTACAAAATCTGCTCGAACAGATGGTGAGTTTTTCATAATAAGCGACATTTTGTGCTGTAACTACTAGGGGTATACACAGTCTGGTGCGATCTCCTTTTTTGAAAAACAAATATTGCTTAACCTGATCGGACTGGACTGGACTGTTATTATTAAACATCTGGTACAGTTATGGTTATCAACCTTTCAATTATTTAGGCTTAACAAGTATATATATTTTATAGAGAACAAATATGACAAACTGTATAGTTAAAACTGTACAGTCCGGTCCACTTATGGTTTTTAACTGTTCCATTATTTAGGCTTGACGTATATATATTTTATAGAGAACAGATACATCAAATTGTGCCTGGCACAAGGGTTAGCATGATTTTGTCTCTTAGGTGAAAATTGGGTTCGAATCACAGCAGCACCACTTCATCTTTTGACAATTTAAGTGAACTATTAATTTATATAAATAATTTAGAAACAACAAGAATTAGAATACGAGTCAAGCTGATGGCCCAATGGATTTTAAACGAGGGTGAGTGAGTTTGAACCTTGGTTGCAGCATGTGTGGGTAATATTTAAATTATTTTTTTAAGAAAAATAAATAAAACCGTCTGAACCGGTCAGGTTAATTCGGCTTTGTATTATATCTAATCAGATTGGACCGTAATAGTAGCAAGACTCTCTGGACGAGATCAGTCCAGTTTTCCGGTTTAGTCTGGTTTACCAGATTTTCTGGACAGCCCTAGTAATTGCTTATTGGGCAGCTGGGCATAGATGTCTTACCATGCAGTTTATATTTTGCATCTTACAGCAATCCAGGTTCCAAACAATGTCTGACTCCATCATTATGAAGAATATCCTTCTTATTTCTTGTTACTTGGCACATTTTTTCTGTACGTTGATTACCGTAATTTGTATTCTGACATATTTGGAGACAGAAATCAGTGTTGGTCCTTGATACCGAAGCCTGTGTAGTTTTCATTTTCACTCTGCATTTCTGATCAGGTAAGATTTCATTAGAAATACTATAATAATATGTTCATCCCAGTGCCTTGATTTTGGATTTTCCAGTTGAAGACTGATCTTTTGAAGAATTTGTTATTACTGAGTTATCCTTGTTGGGAAATGTGCAGTTTATCTATATCTGATGATGGCTTCAGTTGTTTTTTTTTTATCTTTAGTAGCATATCTTCATATAAATCTTGCATAGGTTATCACTTATTATTCCAATTTTGAATATGGCATCAAATGCTTTGTCTCAACGAAGATACTTAGAGCCTTTGTTTAAGTAGGAAGCTGTCATGAATGTGAGAAATATGATTTGTTTTCTCCTTGACTATAATGCTCACTTGATGAGATGGGCAGCAGGATAGATGAATTAGAGCAAAGCATCAAGGATCTGAAAGCTGAGATTGGAGTGGAGGGTTCACCATCCCCTTCTGCTCCTCCCAAGATTATGGCGGAACCCAAATCAGCTGATGATTCAACATAAAATTCTCCTCAGCACCTCCTAGCTGGTTTTCATCAGTTGATTTGTTTTTATTGTCTCCCTATTTTTGGATTTTGAATGAAGTATTGTACATTATGAACTCTCAGAGCAGATTGATGTTTCCTGGTTCTGTAAACATGTCAAATTTGATTTTCTCATTATGGACAACAGATGTATGCCTTTTCTGCTGCTGTTAGAAATCTTTGCCCATACCGTACATGATTCAGGTGTTGAAGATACCAAGTATCTTGAGTAATTTTATTTGTTCTTAGAAGGGGCACAAATTATACCGTGTCAATCTTGTATTAGATTTTAAATATGCATATCCTTATTAGAGTTCTGAGTATCTCAGACAGGTGTCACGTCTCGCTCAAACTGCCCCTAAAAATCCAAATGTTGGCTGCCTAAAGGATCTAAGACATATGGAAAGTTCTAGAGTTGTCTAGAGTTGTCTAGAGAAGTCTAGAAAGGACTAGAGTTGGACGGACTCAACTCAAGCTTGAAGACCCTAGAATGTTCTAGAGCACGCTGGAGAGTGCTAGAATGGGCTGGAATATTCTAGAACGCGCCGGATGGTTCGGGAAGGTTGTAGAAGCTGCTGGAAGCTTACGGAACATCCCGGAAGGTGCATGAAGGAGCTAGACAAACCTAGAAGACTCTAGAGTTGGCTAGAAGGTCCTAGAGCCTTGTGGCACATTGTACATAAATCTAGAATACCCTTGTACATTCTAGAGCTAGAATAATCTAGAAAGTGGTGGCATAGTCTTAAGCTTAGAAGCCACACTATAAATAGACCACTTGGTCTTCATTTGTATTCATCTTGGAAATTCCTAACATCCTTGGAAATCCTTGGGAATTCTTAGCATTTGTAACATAAACTCTCTCTAGAGCAATACAAAGCATTCTTTGCAAACTCTTTCTATTCTCTTTGGAGTTACATTTCGGATTCAAAGGCAGGCTTAGTGCAACGGACCGAGCTAAGTGCCGCACGATCGCTACTTGAGAAATTAAGGTCGTGACAGTTGGTATCAGAGCATTAGGTTGAAGCAATCTTACTCTTGGCATAATGAAGAACGTTGGTCCATCTACTCCAAGCGTTGATGTTCCACCTATGGAACGTGGACGTGAGGAAACCCGTAAACCATCAAAGGAATCTCGAGCCAAGTCGAAAGACATACTTTCTAGCTTGGAGGCACGAGTTGGGAGTGCGCAGGACAGCTTGGGGGAGCTGTTTGACCGAGTGGACAACTTAGAGGAGCGTTGCAATGGCTTGGAGGCCGAGGATGTGGAGATCCATGCAGCGGTTAAGATGTCACTCAACGAGCTAGATGGTGGGCTAAGGCAAGAGATTGATGGGTTGAAAGCTGAACTCGCCAAGGTAAGAGATCTCGTCCAAAGAGAACTCGCAAATGTCTTGCTTAGAGTTGAGGATATGGGTGGTGATCTAGCTCTTTGTAAGCGGGCTATGGCCGCGAGAACTAGCACAACCACGATAATTGAGGCTAAGAGGGTGGATGTTCCCAAGTCTAAGACCTTCAATGGCGTTAGGAATGCTAGGGAAGTGGAGAACTTCCTATGGGGGCTAGAACAATACTTCGAGGCTACTGGCATAACGGACCATGCCAGCAAGATCCGAACTGCTGCTATGTATTTATCCGACACTGCTGCTATGTATTTGTCCGACACTACTATGCTGTGGTGGAGGCGGAGGCATGGAGATGTGCAACGAGGGGTTTGCACAATTGACACCTTTGAAGACTTCAAAAGGGAGTTCAAAACGCAATTCTTTCCCGTAAATGCTGAGGAGGAGGCAAGGGGCCGATTGCGACGATTGAAGCAAACAGGTAGCATAAGGGTAGCATAAGGGACTATGTGAAGGAGTTCACAACCTTGTTGCTAGAAGTCCCCGACACAACTGACAAGGATGCCCTATTCTTATTCATGGACGGTCTCCAATCATGGGCTAATCTGGAGCTTAAGCGACGTGGTGTCCAAGACTTGTCTTCGGCCATCGCAACTACGGAAAGCTTTATTGACTACTCCACAAACAAGGAGAGTCCAAAGGCCTCAGATAAAAAGTTTGGTGGAGAGAAGAGTAATGGAGGCCATGCCAAAAGTCAGGGTTCCAAAAATCATAAAGGCAACTCCTCATTCAAGCCAAGGGATAAGGGGAAGAAGAAGGAGGATTAGAATGCCTCAAAGCCCCGTGTAACGTGCTTCATTTGCGACGGACCGCATTGGGCACGTGAATGTCCGAAGAGGAAGGCCTTGAGTGCCTTAGTTGCTTCCACTCATGACCAGGATGGAGGCGAATCGGACGAAGGTGCGAAGATGGGTTCTTTGTGCCTACTTGGTGCAATGTAGAGTGCCCCAAAGACCCCTAAAGGTTTGTTGTACGTGGATGCCACCATCAATGGGAAGGCCGCCAAAGCATTGGTCGACACAGGTGCATCTCACAACTTTGTTTCAGTGGAAGAAGCAAAGAGACTCGGCCTGAAGGTTGTCAATGGAGGGGGTTCTCTCAAGGCAGTTAACTCAACAGCACTACCATTACATGAAGTCGCTCAAGGAGTTAAGGTCAGTCTTGGTGGACTTATCAGTGGCACCGATAGATGACTACTCGATGGTATTCGGCATGGAGTTCTTGGACCAGGTAAGAGCTTTCTTGGTGCCATACTCAAACTCCATGTGCATCATGGATGGTTCGAAGGCTTGCGTGGTACCGACGGACAGGACCACCAAACACATAACCCAAGCTCTCTCGGCACTTCAAATCAAAAGGGGATTGAAGAGGGACGAAGAGAGTTACCTGACCATCTCAAAAGAATACAACGAGGAGGATTCGCCAAAGCCAAGCTTGCCGACGGAAGGGCAAGTTGCCTTAGATAAGTCCCATGAGGTGATGTTTGAGGCGTCACCAAAGCCAAGCTTGCCAACGGAAGTGCAAGCTAACCTAGACAAGTCCCAAGGGTTGATGCATGAGGCCTCGCCTCAATGTTTACCTCCAAGGAAAGAGGTGGACCATGAAGTCGAGTTGGAGCTTGACATAAGACCACCAACAATGAGCCCTGATAAGGTGGAAAAATCAAAGGCGCGCAACGGAAGCGTGGTGGTTGACCTGCCAAGTGGAAAGGCAGAACTAGCAGCTTTGAGCAGGCCAAGTCGTTCCCTGTTGGAAAAGATCAAAGAAGGGTTGAAGCATGATGCCCTTGCTCAAAATCTCCTTGCCCTCATCAAGGAAGGGAAGACGAGACGATTTTGGCTGAGTGACGGACTACTCTATGCCAAGCAGAGTCGTATCTTTGTGCCAAAATGGGGGAGCTTAAGGAAGGAGCTTATCAAGGAATGCCATGATTCCTTATGGGCTGGACACCCAGGAATGAGGCGCACCCTTGCTTTGATCAAATCCATCTACTGTTGGCCTCAACTTCGGGACGATGTCGAAGCTTATGTAAAGACTTGCCTTGTATGCCAACAAGACAAGATAGAGCAGCATGCACCCGGAGGATTGCTAGAACCATTGCCTATTCCAGAGAGACCATGGGAGAGTGTCTCTATGGACTTCATTACTTGTCTGCCAAAATCAGAGGGCTTTGGCAGCATAATTGTCGTTATCGACCGCTTCAGCAAGTATGCAACATTCATACCTGCCTCAACGGACTGCACGGCAGATGAGACGGCACGCTTGTTCCTTAAACATGTTGTGAAGCATTGGGGGATTCCATCCAATATAGTAAGTGATCGAGACCCACGATTCACAGGGAAATTTTGGACGGAATTGTTCAAGCTGTTGGGATCAGACTTGAACTTCTCTACAAGCTTTCATCCTCAAAGTGATGGACAGACGGAGCGTGCCAATGCATTGCTGGAGTTGTATCTCAGGCACTTTGTGAGTGCTAATCAACGAGATTGGGCGAAGCTGTTGGATGTAGCCCAATTTTCGTATAATCTGCAAAGAAGCGAGTCCACCGCAAAGAGTCCCTTTGAGATTGTCATGGGGCAGCAACCCATGACTCCCCATGCCTTGGCCACGAGTTATGAAGGGAAGAGCCCTGCTGCTTTCAAGTTTGCCAAGGCCTGGCATGAACAGGCGGAGTTGGCCCGAGCCTATTTGTATAAGGCGTCTAAGAAGATGAAGAAATGGGCTGACAAGAAGAGGAGGATGGTAGAGTTTCAGGAAGGTGATTTGGTCCTTGTTAAATTATTGCCCCAACAATTCAAGTCCTTGCGGAAGGTTCATAAGGGGTTGGTACGGAAGTATGAGGGACCATTTCCTGTCCTCAAGAAAGTCGGTAAGGTGTCATACAAGCTACAACTCCCTCCAAAGCTTAAAATATATCCTGTTTTTCATGTAAGCATGCTAAAACCTTACCATGGAGACAAGGATGACATAAGTCGGGGAGTATCAAAAAGAGCACCTACTGTAGTGATAACCTCCTTTGACAGGGAAGTGGACTCAATTTTGGTGGACCGCTTAATCCGACGAAGGGGCGTAACAAGTTATAGGGAATACTTGGTCAAATGGAAAAACGCCTCAGATGTAGAGACAAGTTGGGAACCTGAGGATTCCTTGTGGCAATTCAAAAATGCTATAGAGAGGTTTCAACTTGAAGGCGCGACGAGGGCGTCGCGAACTTGAGTGGGGGAGGGTGTCACGTCCCGCCTAAATCGCCTTAAAAATCCAAATGTTGGGCCGCAAGGATCTAAGACATATGGAAAGTTCTAGAGTTGCTTGCAGAAGTCTAGAAAGGACTAGAGTTGGACGGACTCAACTCAAGCTTCAAGACCTTAGAATGTTCTGAAGCACGCCGAGAGTGCAAGAATGGGGTGGGATATTCTAGAACGCGCCGAATGGTTCGAGAAGGTTGTAGAAGCTGCTAGAAGCTTACGGAACATCTCGGAAGGTGCATGAAGGAGCTAGACAAACCTAGAAGACTCTAGAGTTGGCTAGAAGGTCCTAGAGCCTTGTGGCACATTGTACATAAATCTAGAATACCCTTGTACATTCTAGAGCTAGAATAATCTAGAAAGTGGTGGCATAGTCTTAAGTTTAGAAGTCACACTATAAATAGACCACTTGGTCTTCATTTGTATTCATCTTGGAAATTCCTAACATCCTTGGAAATCCTTGGAAATCTTTGGGAATTCTTAGCATTTGTAACATAAACTCTCTCTAGAGCAATACAAAGCATTCTTTGCAAACTCTTTCTATTATCTTTGGAGTTACATTTCGGATTCAAAGGCAGGTTTAGTGCAACGGATCGAGTTAAGTGTCGCACGATCGCTACTTGAGAAATTAAGGTCGTGACACAGGTCTCATGGAGCTAATCATTGACAACCCAAATGCTTTTGGAATATAATTTGTGCATTTATTTTTTATGCTTCGGTTATATTATATTTTTCTTTTAATGTTTGTTATATTATGATTGGAGAAATTATTGGAGTATTGTTGGCCAATGAGATTCAAAGGAAAATTGGAATAATTTTATTGAAAAATACAACTGTTAAATATATTATCTATTTTAAAGAGTAATGAATAATATTAATTATGATTGTTCACGCGCATGGAATGTTATGTGATGGCTTCTTGATACGGTTACAAAACTTAATTAGTTTAAATTATAATGTTGGAAAAAAGTAAAAAAAAATTCAAAAAAGTGAGAATCGTTTGGCTCTTTCACTTTGAACTTTGGTTGTCCTTAATGGTTATGATGTATATATTAAGATGCCCTCACAAATAAGACAGATAAATGATGTGTGACTAGAGTCATGAAAAGAAAAAAGAAAAAAGAAAAAATCAAAGAAGGTAAGATGCTATACAGGTATATCACATTCATTGATGTTGAGTGGTTTACAGGTTGATAATTGATGGTGCATGTGAGGCGCTTGCTTTTAATTGTTAAACTAAAATTTTAGATTCTAGATATTAGTTTTAATATTAAAATTTTTGAAAAACAAATAAAAATAACATAATTAAAATTTATAAATTATAATTAAAAAAATAATATTAATTATCATGAGTTTATATTCTCGGATCATCATTTCATATTTAACGTCGTTTAATAAAATTATGATTATTTTAATAAAATTATGATTATTTTAATAAAATTATGATTATTTTAACAAAATTATAATTATATAGATCTATTCAATATTAAAATCTATATATTCCGTTAAATAATATTAAGTTTTATTTATGTTATATGTTTTAGAGTTGTTATTTTAAGTAATTTTATTGATAACTTTTCCATCAAAAGGATTAATTGGCATACCTAGATTTTGCAAATTTTCATTAATACATCAACTGCAATTTAGCTTCTCTATATTAAGAGAACCTACCATACTCAAATGCAAAATATAAATTGCTTTGCAAGATCTTTAAATTAAACAATTTAATATTTATATAAATGATTTTCTGTTATATAATTTTTCATTAATACTTTAAAAACAGATAAATTATTAAATATAATATAAAATTCTCCCGTATTATTATTCTGTCTATCCCTAACTCCTTCGTCTACTATTCCCCTGTATCTTTTAATCATTATTATTTTTGCTGCAAAATAACGGTGTGACATTTTGCTACACCGTTATTTTGCAGCAAAAACGTCCGTAATTTTGAAACTCATTCTTACATTTTAAATTTACAAACTAGAAACACATTCAATATAGTTTTAACCTTAAAAAATAAAATAATATTCATATTTTTGCAAGTAAGAAGGCATAAATTAGATTTATCATCACCATTTCAAACACACAAAGCGGAGAATCTATTTATCTCCAAGATGAATCAATCTAAGATAATGTCGAGCAATGAGCAGTGTTCTCAACAACCCAATAAAAGTTTCTGGAATTTTAGCAAAAGCTACACCACAACTCAATAAAAGAATCAACACATTTTCATTTCATAACCCCAAAAAACAAAAACAAAAAAAAAGAAAAAGAAAATGGAGAGAGAGTAATAACTGTCTGAAAATTGAGTGATTATTTTCAGAAAAATTTACCAAAACGAAACGATTCCCTATAAAACTCCATATATAGCAATAATGCACATCTAATAACCATTTCAAGGACATAGATGTATATATTAAATTTTTTGGGAAACTCGCACAAATGACATAAACGTATAATCAAGTAGTGTGGTTCAAACGCAATCAGAAATTTGAAAGAAAAAAAAAACACCTATATAATAGGATTACATTACAACCATCAAATTTGTATCTATGACCCTTATTCAAATTTGTATATAACATTAACCACACAAATTCTACATATATATTATCAAAATTCAAAAATTAAAAATTAAAAATGGAAAATAAATAATTAAAATTAGCGTCTGCACCGAGTAATAGCACTGCAACCACGACGGTAGGGATTGGCCTGAGCACCAGGTCTGCAATTGTAGTAAGATGCTCCACGCCGAGAGCAGGGTACAGTGTTCCTCCTCAGCGCACCATAGCTAATGTACCGCCTTGATGCTAAAATACGCCTGTTGATCTCTGAGTCCATCCCCATCTCCAAGTCATCATCTTCATCTATGAGACACTCACCGCTTGATCCCCGGCAAGCTGATCCAGTAGAAACCCAGTTCAAACTCAGATGAGAGGTGTCTCCCGTGAAATCAAGGACTGAGGATGAAGCTGCTGTCAGATGGACAGCTAAAATTGCAGATATCGCGAGGATAACGAAAGATATTCTGGTTCGTCCCATTTTTGGGTTTCTCTGTCTTCGCTTGTTGGTTGAATTTCTGAAATGAAGGGAGGTATGTATGGGTTTGGGGATATAATAACTCAGGTTTCGGGGTGGATCTAGAAAATAACTGCCTCTTGTTTTTAAACTTATTTACGGGAGATGCCAATTGACTTGTATACGACTATGCGTTTAGCTTTGCTTGTTATGTAAGAGAATGTCATGGCTTTTATGAGTTTATGAACACCCACTAGCAAGAAGCTTCTAACCTCTATTTCATCTTTTAGAAATTTCGGCACGTCTTTTTTACTCTTTTTTTTATTTTTAGCTAATTAAAAAAAATATTAAAGAAAAGAAAAATTAATTAGAGCAATGACATCATGACGGGTATTGGACAGAAGAGCCCAGCTATTACAGCCACTTCGACAAGGAGGTTTTTTCTCTTTTAATAACAAAACAATATTAAGAAATTAAAAAAATAATATTTTAAAATTTATAATAATAAAAAATTATCTCAATAATATTAAATTTATTAAATTAGATGATTTTAATATTGAATAAACATAAATAACAATAAATGATTTGCTAAATATTTTTAATAATAAAAATAAATTTGGTGAACAAAAATGATTATATTTATAAGTTTTAAGTATATTTTTTTTTTGTTTTGCAAATAATATATATACCTCTATAAAAAAATATCACCACATAGTTCCAAATTCATATGTTTTCACTAAAATGAATAGTATAGTTTAAAATTTTCACATTAAATATTATAGTTAAATATTGTTAAAATTAAAATTTAATTAATTAGATATTTTAAATATTAAAATTCGCCAATTGAACCTTATTAAATGTTAACGAGGTGTTAGGCAAAACTAATTTTTTATAACAAAAAATAAACAAAATTTGACAAATTAGGATAAAGGATAAATTTTGATATAATTAGGATAAAAGATAACCCAAATTTGTTATCTTTAATAAAAATAATCTTTAAATTTATATTTATTTGATAAGATAGTATAAATCTATTACTTTTATAAAAAAAAAATCACAAAAGTTCATTTAAAAAAAACAATCAGACACGTACTAGACATGCGCCACTTGCTTCGTTAAAAAATGTGACATGTAGCACATGTCTGACAACTTTTTGAAAAATAGATTTCTTTGATTATTTTTGTTAAGATAATGTATTTGTATTATCCCACTAAAAAAATTCATATTTAAATTGTATTTTAGTTAAATCTAACGGACTTAAGTACCCTTTACGTGGTTAATTAGTTTTTCATCTCATTTTTGTTACATATTACAAAATTAACATGCATGACACATGCATTTTAAATTTTTTTTATATCCATATATCTAGTAAAATAATTTTCAATTAAAAAATTACTCATTTGTTTTACTATCAAACTTAAACAATTTTTTTATTATCTAAGCTTTGACTTTTATTTATCCAACCACAATTTATTTATTAATAAAATGATCAAATTAGACTGAGTTACAAAAGCAAGGTATTAGACAATAAATTTTTTATTGATATTGTTATAATTTAATTAAAAATTATTTTCTTTTATGTACATGTCATTTGAAAAATATATATACTATTTTATTATATTTAATAAAAATTACAATAAAATTAAAAATTTTCTTTCAAAAATCTTTCACAAAATCAATACTTAAAAACATATTTCATAAACCGTTATAATAAGCATGATGTAAGATGTACACAAAGAAATTATTACAACTCATGAAAATTTTTTTTAAATGAAAGGTCTTATAAGTGCAACATGACATCCAAACTAAGTTAACACCTTTGATGAATCCTCCACATCTAACCTCTTAACGACAACTATTATTAAATAGATGATCGATACGAATTATGCATAATGTGTATGCAAGTATATGTATATAATGATAAGAAGATATCATTTACATGAAGATTATGTTATTAGAAACTAATTTTGAAACTAAAAAAGTAAAAATCGATTTTATGTGTTTTGAGAAAATAAAATTAAAAGGAACTAAAAATAAATAACAATAGTTAATTAACTCAGAATTGATAGCTAAGAAGATATATTAGAAAATATCTAGAAATACTTAATAACTTAATTTTATAAATATGTGAATTACTAAAGTCCCCCAATATAATTATCAATATCAATTGAATCTAACTTAGCATGTATTTATTTTTCAAGTAAACTACACATCATATAGTAACTAACCTAATCACACTCTCATGTCAATTAAATGATATGCTACTCATTAAGTTCATCAATTATGGATCACATACATAAGAATTATACTTCTTTGTTTAGAAACTATGCATGTTATTTAATCAAGATAAACAATTAAATAATTTTCTCAAATCTATTTAATTATCACTATGATCAATTATGGCAAAACAATTAATAGAATAAAAAATTAGATTAAATAATATAATAAATTAAAATCATAATTAAGGTAAAATATTAGAGCGTCACTTGTAAAAAAATGGGTTCATAAGACCCCTAGATTAATAAATTAACTAGACATGGTTTTGTTCATAAATGTCATATTTTTAATAAGAAAGACATACATATTAATAAAGAAAGGAGAAGAATAATAAATACAATCAATCTCTTGAATTGTAGCACCAATCTCCTCTTAAATCTCCACCAAAATTGTATCTCATCTTGAACTTTCCTATTTCTTTTTGGCACCAAAATTTGATAAAATATTTCTAAAATTGACCATGTAAGGTTTTTGGTGCAATTACAGGGTTAAATTAGGCTAAAATTGAATATGGACCATCATAATAGCTTTAGATCAAAGGGTGAGTTGAAAAAAGGAAAATTAAATAGCGTTGGCCAATGGGATTACGACACGTGACAAGGTAAAAATTCCCGATCAATCATAATGCGTAGTGGGGTAGACTAATTCTGGTCAATGGGGTTAGCGACAAGTGACACACGTTGATTCACTGATCCAAATTACATGGCACCTTGGTGGAAAGAATGAACAAATCTTGTGAAGACACGTGGAACGCTCGTTAACTACTTGACAAAACTTGGGATGAATATTGTGTCAACATGTGCAATGCATGCATTAATTGGTGTATACATTGGCTCCCCTTTTTTTTATGGCATCCACATGGCAACAACTGGTCATTTGTACCAATGGCATGCTCTGATTGGCTCGTCTTACTTGTATGGAAACAACGTGTCATGTTACGATTAGTCATGCATTAAAAAATTCATAAGAAATGCATAAAAATTTCAAAATATTCTTGAAAAACATATTTTCATCCTTTTCACAAGATAGTTCATTTTTAAATATTCTTAACCCCAAAAGTACTAATCTAATAAAAATAACAAATATTAAACCAAAAATTACACTCATAACTCTACTTTCATAGAGTTATCACAAAACCAAAATTAATTCTTTAGTTGCCCTCAAGTAAAGCCAAGTCTAATTAGATTAAATAGCATGGACAGTCTATTCATATATATATATATATATATATATATTGATACATGCATATTTAGCAAACAATATTTCCCTTAGAAGTCATACAATTTTCATTACAAGGAGATTCATATAACCATCAATCAATGTTCCATTAATAAAAGGATATAAAAAGGTTTTGCTGAATTGATTCGTGTGCTTGAGGGGAGTGTTAGAGATATTAGTTGTGTATTAGGTGTCTATCACTAGTTGAATATATTAGTTGTGTATTAGGTGTCTTAGTGGTGTATTAGGTGTCTTAGTTGTGTATTAGGTGTATGTCACCTAAGAGTGTCCATAGCTTTGTATATAAATATGTAGTGTCTTTGAATTGAAATTAAGAAGAGTGAATTCTGAGTTTTACATGGTATCAGAGCATTTGGGTTACAAAATTCAGAATTTTTATTTCCCGTTCAAATTAGGGTCTGATTTTGGGTAAACACAAATTAGGATTTAGTGCATTTTGGGTTCCAACTCAGAACACCCTTTTGGAGTGCAAATTTATTCTCACCGCTGACACAGGGAGGAAGCCGAGCTTCCGACCGGCCAAACTCTAAAGTACGGTCACTAAACGAGCCACGAGTGAGCCACATGCGCCACCATGACTTTCTACCATCTTTTCCACGCACCGGCACATGACAGCGCATCCCTGCAGCAGTCTTCTTTGGTCAACCTTATGTTGCTCTCCGGTGTTCCCCTGTGTCATCTGTGGTGGTTTGGCACTCATCGCTTGTGATTGTTGAGGTTTAGATTCTTCCAATTTTGTGTTCTTGTTTGCTGCGTGTTTGGTCGCTGCTGTTGTTGGATTTTGTTTGTTCGTTTGTTCACTGCCCTGTCGTTTGTAGGAGTTATGGCTAAAAAGAAATCTAATGTTATGACGGATATGGTGCATGTGATGTCTAAAATCATGGACCATAAGCTCAATGGCTCGAATTATTTGGCTTGGAGCAAGACCATTCAAATTTATTTGAGAAGTATCGAAAAAGATACTCATTTGACTAATGATCCTCCTAAAGATGATTCAAAGCAGACATGGCTTAGATAAGATGCCCGCTTATTTCTGCAAATTTGGAATTCTATTGAGAGCAATGTAATTGACTTGATCAATCATTGTGAATTCATTAAGGAATTAATGGATTATTTGGATTTCTTATATTCTGGTAAAGGAAATCTTTCTCGCATGTATGAGGAATGCAAAGCATTTTACCATGCAGACAAACAAGATCAGTCACTCATGAATTATTTTATGGAATTTAAAAGGACTTATGAGGAGCTCAATAGTTTGAGGCCTTTTAGCTTTGATGTGAAGGTTCATCAAAGCCAATGGGAACAAATGACAGTCATGAGTTTTCTTGCCGGTCTTCCCTCTGCTTTTGAGACTACTAAGTCCTAGGTTCTTTCTGGTTCTGAGATCTCCTCTTTACAAGAGGTTTTTAGTCGAGTACTTCGTACAGAAGGCACTCCACCTCCACTTGCTCAATTAAAAGGTGCTTTGGTCAGCCGAAATAATAATTATGAGCATGGATGGTCAACTTGTATGAATAGAAACAAAGGAGGTGGCTCATAAGGGTTGGAAACTCGACCACAGGACCTAGGAGGTATTGTGTGTCACTATTGTCATAAACCAAGACATACGAAACATGGCTATAGAAAGCTTCAGTACAAGCATAAAAAAGGTCACTCGGCTTATATTGCATCCACTTATGATAATTCTGAAAAATCAGTTCTTATCTCTGTAGATGAATTTACCAAGTTCTCACAGTATCAAGAATCACTAAGGTCTTCATCACCTTCTATCACTGCTATTGCTAATTCAGGTAAATCAAATGCGTGTATCCTTTCCTCATCTTGCAAATGGTTTATTGATTCTGGTGCCACAGATAATATGACAGGTAATTCTAGTCTCTTTTCTAATCTTCAGTTACACACTTCCACCTCTACTATTATCTTAGCCGATGGGTCACCATCTCATGTTCTTGGGTCTGGCATAATTACTCCCACTCCTTTGATTCCTTTGTCATCTGTCTTACATATACCTAGCATATCCTTTAATTTGATCTTTGTAAGTTAGCTTACTATCAATCTTAACTGTTGCATCTCATTTTTTCTTGATCATTTCTTATTTCAGGATCTTATGACGAAGAAGACTATTGGTAAAGGAAATGAGTTTGGAGGTCTCTATATTCTTGACACACCAATACCAAAATCTGTTGCTTGCTCTGGTGTAACCTCTCCCTTCTAGGCACATTGTAGACTGGGTCATCCATATTTTCCTTTAATTCAGAAACTTTTTCCTCAGTTTAGTAAGGTGTCTTCATTAGATTGTGAGTCTTTTCAATTTGCAAAACATCATTGTCTTAGTTCAAATCCAAGAGTTAATAAACGTGCTAGTGTTCCTTTTGAATTAGTTTATTATGATGTTTGGGGTCCTTGTCCTATTTTGTCTAAACCTGGATTTAAGTATTTTGTTACTTTTGTGGATGATTATTCTCTTGTAAATTGGTTATATTTAATGAAGAGTCATTCTGAATTTTTTTCTATTTTTTGCGCATTTTGTGTTGAGATTAAAACTCAATTTAATGTTTCAATTCATACTTTGTGAAGTGATAATGCCAAACAATATACATCAGCTTTGTTTCAATCTTATATGTTCAAAATGGCATGCTTCATGAAATTTTGTGTGTTGATACTCCATCTCAAAATGTAGTGGCCAAACGTAAGAACAAACATCTTCTCGAAACTGCACATGCCTTATTATTTCAAATGAATGTTTCTAAACCTTTTTGGGCCGATGCAGTTTCAACAGCATGTTTTCTTATTAATTGCATGCCCTCATCTGTTCTTTATGGTGAGATTCCTTACAAAATTTTGTTTCCTAATAAGTCACTATTTCCGGTTGACCCTAGGATATTTGGTAGCACTTGTTTTGTTTGGGATGTTCGCCCACATGTTACTAAATTAGATCCCAAGTCTTTGAAGTGTATCTTCCTTGGTTATTCTCGTCTCTAGAAAGGTTATAGATGTTATTTTCCTAGTCTTAACAAATATCTTGTCTCAATTGATGTTACCTTCATGGAAGACATACCCTATTTTTCGTCTTCTCCTCCTCCTGCACGTTAGGGGGATGATGATGATTTGTTAGTCTATTCTATCACATCATTTGACCCTATCTCTGATCCAGTTCCTATTAGGCCTCCTATAACTCAAGTCTACTCCTGACATAGACCTTCTGATTCATGTCCTACACCTGCTCCTTCGTCATCAGATCCAGTCTTGAACGATGATCTTCCTATTGCATTATGAAAAGGTAAACGTCAATGTACTTATCATATTTCTTCTTTTGTTTCTTATAACTGCTTTTCGTCTTCCTCTTGCTCTTTTATTGCCTCTCTTGATTCTATTTCTATCCCTAAAACTGTTCACGAATCCATATCTCATCTTGGTTGGCATCATGCAATGATCGAGGAAATGAATGCGTTGGATGACAATGGTACTTGGGACTTGGTTGATTTACCTTCGGGGAAATGGGCTATTAGATGCAAATGGGTGTTCATAGTTAATGTTAATCCGGATGGGTTAGTTGCTCGATTAAAGGCCCGTTTTGTTACTAAGGGATATGCTTAAACCTATGGAGTGGACTATTCTGACACTTTCTCTCCTGTTGCTAAATTGGCCTATATTCTTTTGTTTATTTCTATGGAAGCTACTCACCATTAGCCTTTGAATCAACTAGATATCAATAATGCTTTTCTTCATCGTGTTCTTCAAGAGGAGGTGTTTATGGAGCAACCTCTTGGTTTTGTTGCTCAGGAGGAGTCTAGGCAAGTTTTTCGTCTCTGCAAATCTTTGTATGGTTTGAAACAGAGTCCTCGTGCTTGGTTTGGAAAATTTAGTCAAGCTATAGAAATGTTTAGTATAATGAAAAGCAAGTCTAACCATTCTGTGTTCTACAAACAATCAGAAGCCGGTATCATTCTTTTAGTTGTGTATGTATATGACATTGTTATTACTGGAAGTGATACTATGGGAATTTCATCTCTTAAGTCTTTCCTACATACTCAATTTCACACGAAGGATTTGGGGATGCTAAAGTATTTCTTGGGTATTGAAGTCACAAGGAGTAAAAAAAAGTATCTTTCTATCTCAGAGAAAATATGTCCTGGACTTATTAACGGAGATAGGAAAATTAGGATCAAAACCTTGTAGTGCTCCAATGACTATGAACATCGACCTTACAGGAGATGGGGAATTCTTTAAAGATTCTGAGAGATATCGAAGGGTGGTTTGAAAGTTGAATTACCTTACCGTGACTCGTCCAGATATTGCATATTCGGTCAGTGTTGTTAGCCAATTTATGTCATCCCCAACAATTCATCATTGGCAGTGTTAGAACAAATTTTGTGTTACTTGAAAGGAGCACCTGGACGTGGTATCTTGTATGCAAATCATGGACACACCCATATTAAATGTTTTTCAAATGCAGATTGGGCAAGTTCCAAAGTGGATAGAAGATCCACATCAGGCTATTGTATTTTCATTGGAGGAAATTTGGTCTCATGGAAAAGCAAGAAGTAGAATGTTGTGTCACGATTGAGTGTAGAGTTAGAATATAGGGCTATGGCACAATCTACGTCTGAGATAATATGGATATATCAGCTCTTGGATGAAGTAGGTCTTAAAACTTTAGTACTAGCAAAATTGTGGTGTGATAACCAAGCTGCTCTTCATTTTGCTTCTAATCCTGTGTATCTTGAGCGAACTAAACACATTGAAATTGATTGTCAATTTTTTAGTGAGAAAATTCAGGAAGGTTTGATTTCTATAGGATATATCAAGACTAGAGAATAACTAGGAGATATCTTCACGAAAGCTTTAAGTGGGGTTCTGGTTGATTATCTTTGTACCAAGTTGAGCACGATTAATATCTATGCTCCAACTTGAGGGGAGTGTTAGAGATATTAGTTATGTAGTAGGTGTCTATCACTAGTTGAATATATTATTTGTGTATTAGGTGTCATAGTGGTGTATTAGGTGTCTTAGTTGTGTATTAGGTGTATGCCACCTAAGAGTGAAATATAATTAACCTTACTCTTTATCATAACACATGATGGAATTTGTTATTTTGTTATAAGCAAAAGGTGCAAAGGTAATGGTAATGCTTATTAGTTAGGCATAAAATATGGATTGAAGATATGAAAGGTTCTCAGTTGGGCTCAAATGGGTCTACTAATGTAAATATGAACTTAGTTAAATATCAAAAATGACTTTACATGCTTGGAATATAAGGCTTATGTGGGGGTAGATAAATGAAGACATTTAGGCTTTTTCCACACCTTAGCTTTCTTTTTATTCATCATGTAATATTTAACTACAATTGAGTTTTTACTCGATATTTTATTGCACCATTTCTTATCATTCTTTTCATATTATTTTATTCCACATCTTATTTGCAACTTTACAAAAAACCTACAATTATGTATATTTTTGGTTTAGAAAGGGATCTTTGTTTTGTGAGTTTTTTTCCAATAGGGTCCAATATAATCAACCTCACTCTATAGCATAACACATGATGGAATTTGTTTTGTTTTCTACAAGCTAAAGGTGCATAGGTAATGGTATTGCCTATTATTTAGGCATACAATGTGGATTAAAGATATGAAAGGTTGTTAGTTTAGCTCAAATGGGTCTACTAATATAAAAATGCATTTAGGTAAATATCAACAAGAACTTTACATGCTTGGAATGTATGGCATAGGTGGTGGTAGATAAATGAAGGCATTTAGCCTTTTTCCACACCTTACCTTTCTTTTTATTCATCATGTAATATTAAAGTACAACTTAGCTTTTACTTGATATTTTAGTGCACCATATCTTATCATTCTTTTCATAATCATTTATTCCATATCTTTTTTGTAACTTCACAATACCCCAAAAACCCATTTTTTCGTTTAGAAAGGGATCAATGTGTTGTGATTTTTTTTCCAAATAGGGTGCAAAAGTAATGGTAATGCTTCTTAGTTAAGAATAAAATGTGGCTTAATGATATGAGAGGTTCTTAGTTTGGCTCCAATGCATCTACTAATATAAATATGCAGTTAGCTAAAGATCAACAAGCACTTTACACGCTTGGAATATAAGGCTTTGGTGGGGATAGATAAATGAAGAGATTTAGGCATTTTCTACACCTTACCACTCTTTTTATTTATCATGTAATATTTAATTACAATTTTGCTTTTACGTGATATTTTAGTTCACCCTAGCTTATCATTTTTTCAATATTCTTTTATTCCATATCTTCTTTGTGAATTCACAATACCCCAAACTATTTTTTATGATTTAGAAAGGGATCATTGTGTTGTGATTTTTTTTTTCAAATAGGGTGCAAGCCTATAAACCTCACTATATAGCATAACATATGATGACATTCTTTTTTGGTATAAGCTAAAGGTGCAAAGGTAATGATAATGCTTATTTGTTAGGTATAAAATATGGCTTAATGATATGAAAGGTTCTTAGTTGGGCTCAAATGGGTCTATTAATATTAATACCCAGTAAGCTAAAGATCAATAAAGAATTTATATGTTTGTAATGGAAGGCTTAGGTGGGGGTAGATAAATGAAGACATTTAGGCTTTTTTCACACCTTAATTTTCTTTTTATTCATCATGTAATATTTAAATAAAATTTAGCTTTTACTTGATATTTTAGTGCACCATATCTAATCATTCTTTTCATATTCTTTTATTCTACATCTTATTTGTAACTTCACAATACCCAAAAAAAACATTTTGGTTTAGAAAGGTATCATTGCGTTGTAAGTTTTTTTTCTTTGAATAGGGTACAATAAAATTAACCTCACTCTATAGCATAACAAATGATCGCATTTGTGTTTTAGGTATAAGCTAAAGGTACAAAGGTAATGGTAATGCATATTAGTTAGGCATAAAATATGGCTTAAAGATATGAAAGGTTCTTAGTTGGGCTCAAATGTGTCTACTAATATAAATATGCACTTAGCTAAATATCAACAAGGAATTTACATGCTTGTAATGTAAGGCTTATGTGGGGTAGATAAATGAAGACATGTAGGCTTTTTATAAACCTTAGCTTTCTTTTTATTCATCATGTAATATTTAACTAAAATTGAGCTTTTTTTGATATTTTAGTGCACCCTATCTTGTCATTCTTTTCATATTCTTTTATTCCACATCTTATTTGTAACTTCACAAAATAGCCAAACTTTTTTTTTTGGTTTGGAAAGGTATCATTGGGTTGTGAGTTTTTTTCAAATATGGTGCAATAAAATTAACCTCACTCTATAGCATAACAAATGATAGCATTTGTTTTTTTGGTAAAAGATTAAGGAGCAAAGGTAATGGTAATGCTTATTAGTTAGGCATAAAATGTGGCTAAAAGATATGAAAGGTTCTTAGTTGGGCCGAAAGAGGTCTACTAATATAAATATGCACTTAGCTGAAGATCAATAAGGACTTTACATGCTTGGAATGTAAGGGTTAGTAGAGTGTAGATAAATGAAGACATTTACGCTTTTTCCACACATTATCTTTCTTTTTATTCATCATGTAATATTTAACTACAATTGAGATTTTACTTGATATTTGAGTACACCTTACCTTATTATTCTATTCATATTCTTTTCAAATTTAAACAGATTTTTGATTATGTAAACTTTAACTTGTATTTATCCAACCATAATTTGGTCATTAATATAATGATCAGTGAATTCACTCATGAAATCAACCAATAAAAGCTTGCTAATAAAATAATTCTTAGAACAAATCACATAATTCTATTTTTCACATCCCTCTCTACTAATATAAGTATGCACTTAGCTAAAGATGAACAAGGACTTTACATTCTTGGAATATAAGGCATAGGTGGTGGTAGATAAATGAAGACATTTAAGCTTTTTCCACACCTTAGCTTTCTTTTTATTCATCATGTAATATTTAACTACAATTGAGCTTTTACTTGATATTTTAGTGCACCCTATCTTATCATTCTTTTCATATTCTTTTATTTCGCATCTTATTTGTAACCTCACAATACCCCAAACTATTTTTTGGTTTAGAAAGGTATCATTGGGTTGTGAGTTTTATTTTTCAAATGGGGTGCAATAAAATTAAAGAGATCATTGTGAGTTTTTTTTTTATATTTTACTTCATCATGTAATACATCTTTGTTCTATTCTACATCTTTTTTGTAACTTCACAATAACCCCAAACCTTTTTTTTTGGTTTAGAAAGAGATCATTGTGTTGTGAGTTTTAGTTTTTTTCAAATTGGGTGCCATATAATTAACCTCACTCTATAGCATAACACATGATGACATTTTTTTTTGGTATAAGCTAAAGGTGTAAAGGTAATGGTAATGCTTATTCATTAGGCATAAAAGTTGGCTTAAAGATATGAAAGGTTCTTAGTTGGGCTCAAATGGGTCTACGAATATAAATATGTACTTAGCTAAAGATCAACAAGGACTTTATATACTAGGAATGTAAGGCTTTGGTGGGGGTAGATAAATGAAAACATTTAGGCTTTTTCCACACTTTAGTGCTCTTTTTATTCATCATGTAATATTTAACTACAATTGAGCTTTTACTTGATATTTTGGTACACCTTATCTTATCATTATTTTCAAATTCAATTGTTCCACCTCTTTTTGGTAACTTCACAATACCATCAGACTTATTGTTTTTGGTTTAGAAAGAGATCATTGTGTTTTGAGTTAATTTTTTTTAATTATGCGGAATATAATTAACATCATTCTATAGCATAACACACAATGGTATTTTTTTTTGTATAACTAAAGGTGCAAAGGTAATGGTAATGCTTATTTGTTTTTTTTTTTTGTATAACTAAAGGTGCAAATGTAATGGTAATGCTTATTAGTTAGGCATAAAAGCTGGCTTAAATATATGAAAGGTTGTTAGTTATGCTCAAATGGGTTTACTAATATAATTATGCACTTAGGTAAAGATTACTTGATATTTTAGTGCACACTATCTTATCATTCTTTTAATATTCTTTTATTATATATCTTTTTTGTAACTTCACAATAACCCAAAACATTTTTTTTGTGGATTAGAAGGAGATCATTGTATTATGAGTTTTTGTTTTTTTTTCGAATTGGGTGAAATATAATTAACCTCACTCTATAGCATAACATATGATGACATTTATTTTTTGGTATAAGCTAAAGGTGCAAAGGTAATGGTAATTCTTATTAGGTAGGCATAAAATGTGGCTTAAAGATACGAAAGTTTCTTAGTTGGGCTCAATTAGGTCTACTAATATAAATATGAACTTAGCTAAAGATCAATAAGGACTTTATATTCTTGGAATTAAACGCTTAGATTGGGGTAGATAATTGAAAATATTTAGGCTTTTTCCACACCTTAGTCCTCTTTTTATTCATCATATAATATTTAACTACAATTGAGCTTTTACTTGATATTTTAGGTCACCCTATCTTATCATTATTTTCAAATTCTTTTATTCCACATCTTTTTTTTAATTTAACAATACCCCCAAACTTTTTTTTGGTTTATAAAGGGATCATTGTATTGTGAGTTTTTTTTTCAAATAGTGTGCAATACAATTAACATCACTCTATAGCATAATACATGATGGCATTTGTTTTTTTGGTATAAGCTAAAGGTGCATAGGTAATGATAATGCTTATTAGGTAGGCATAAAATATGGCTTAAATATATGAAAGGTTATTAGTTGGGCTCAAATGGGTCTACTAATATAAATATGCACTTAGGTAAAGATCAATAAGGACTTTACATGCTTGGAATTTAAGGCTTTGGTGGAGGTAGATGAATGAAGAAATTTAGGCTTTTTTCACACCTTAGCTTTCTATTTATTCATCATGTAATATTTACTTACATTTTAGGTTTTACTTAATATTTGAGTGCACTCTATCTTATCATTCTTTTCATAATCATTTATTGTACATCTTTTTTGTAACTTAAAAATACCCCCAAACCTATTTTGTTTTTGGTTTAGAAAGGGATCATTGTGTTGTGAGTTTTTTTTTTAAATAGTGTGCAATACAATTAACCTCACTCTATAGCATAACACATGATGATATTTGTTTTTTTGGTATATGCTAAAGGTGCATAGGTAATGGTAATGCTTATTAGGTTGGCATAAAATATGGCTAAAAGATATGAAAGGTTCTTAGTTTGGCTCAAATGGGTCTGCTAATATAAATATGCTCTTAGCTAAAGATTAACAAGGATTTTACATGCTTGGAATGTAAGGCTTAGATGGGGGTAGATAAATAAAGACATTTAGGTTTTTCCACATCTTAGTTTTCTTTTTATTCATCATCTAATATTTAACTACAAATGAGCTTTTACTTGATATTTTAGTGCACCTTATCTTATCATTCTTTTCATATTCTTTTATTCCACATCTTATTTTTAACTTTAAAATACCCCTATATTTTTTTTTGGTTTAGAAAGGGATCATTGTGTTGTAATTTTTTATAATTAGGGTGCAATATAATTAACCTCACATTGGTATAAGGTAAAGGTGCAAAGGTAATGTTAATGATTTTTAGCAAGGCATAAAATATGGCTTAATGATATGAAAGTTTCTTAGTTTGGCTCAAATGGGTCTACTAATATGAATATGCACTTAACTAAAGATCAACAAGGACTTTCTATTCTAGGAATGTAAAGCTTTGGTAGGGGTAGATAAATGAAGACATTTAGGCTTCTTCCACACCTTAGTGATCTTTTTATTCATATTGTAAAATTGAACTACAATTGAGCTTTTACTAGATATTTTAGTGCACCTTATCTTATCATTCTTTTCAAATTATTTTATTCCACATCTTTTTAGTAACTTCACAATAACCTCAAACTTATTTATTTTTGTTTAGAAAGGGATCATTGTGTTGTGAGTTTATTTTTTTAATTAGGGTGCAATATAATTAACCTCACTATAGAATTACATATGATAGGATTTGTTTTTTTGGTTTAAGCTAAAGGTGCAAAGGTAATGATAATGCTTATTAGTTAGGCATTAAATGTGGCTTAATAATATGAAACGTTCTTTGTTGGGCTCAAATATTTCTACTAATATAAATATGCACTTACTTAAAGATTAACAAGGACTTGACAAGCTTGGAATGTAAGGCTTAGGTGGGGGTTGATAAATGAAGACATTTAGGCTTTTTCCACACCTTAACTTTCTTTTTATTCATCATATAATATTTAAGTACAATTTAGCTTTTACTTGTTATTTTATTGCACCCAATCATAACATTCTTTTCATAATCATTTATTTCACGTCTTTTTTGTAACTTCACAATACCCCTAAAACCTTTTTTTTGGGTTTAGAAAAGGATCAATGTGTTGTGAATGTTTTCTTCATTTAGGGTGCAATACAATTAACCATACTTTATAGCATACAAAATGATGTCATTTGTATTTTTGGTAAAAAAATAAAGGTGCAAAGGTAATGATAATGCTTATTAGTTAGGCATAAAATGTGGCTTAAAGATATGAAAGGTTCATAGTTGTGCCCAAATGGGTATACTAATAAAAAATATGCACTTAGCTAAATATCAACAAAGACTTTACATGCTTGGAATGTGAGGCTTAGGTGGGGGTATATGAATGAAGACATTTGAGTTTTTTTCCACACCTTAGTTTTCTTTTTATTCATCATGTAATATTTAACTACAATTGAGCTTTTATTGATATTTTATTATACCTTATCTTATCAGTCTTTTCATATTCTTTTAATACATATCTTTTTTGTAACATCCCATCTCCCCCAAACTTTTTTTTTGTTTGGAAAGGGATCATTGTATTGTGAGTTTGTTTTCAAATACAATGCAATATAATTTACCTCACTCTATAGCATAACACATGGTGGGATATATTTTTTCTGTATAAGTTGAAGGTGCAAAGTAAATTGTAATGCTTATTAGTTTGGCATAAAATGTGGCTGCAAGATATGAAAGGTTCTTAGTTGTGCTCATATGAGTTTGCTAATTAAATATGCACTTAGCTAAAGATCAACAAGGACTTTACATGCTTGGAATGTAAGGCTTAGGTGGGGTTAGATAATGAAGATATTTAGGATTTTTCCACACCTTAGCTATCTTTTTATTCATCATTCATCATGTAATATTTAACTACAATTAGGCTTTTATTTGATATTTTAGTGCACCTTGTCTTATCATCTTTTCATATTCTTTTATTCCACATCTTTTTTGTAACATCACAATACCGCTAAACTTTTTTTTTTGGTTTAGAAAGGGATCATTGTGTTGTGATTTTTTTTTCAAATAGGGTGCAATATAATTAACCTCAATATATTCAATTACACATGATGGCATTTGTTTTTTGTATAAGCTAAATTTGCAAAGTTAATGGTAATGCTTCTTAATTAGGCATTAAATGTGGCTTAAATATATGAAAGTTTCTTAGTTGAACTTATATGAGTTTGCTAATATAAATATACACTTAGCTAAAGATCAACAAAGACTTTACATTCTTGGAATGTAATGCTTAGGTGGGGGTAGATAAATGAAGACATTTAGGTTTTTTCTACACCTTACCTTCTTTTCTTCTTCATGTAATATTTAAGTACAATTTAGCTTTTACTTGATATATTAGTGTACCCTATCTTATCATTCTTTTCATAATAATTTATTCCTCATCATTTTTGTAACTTCACAATACCCCCAAACCTAGTTTTTTTTGGTTTAGAAAGGGATCACTGTGATGTGAGTTTTTTTTCATATAGGGTGCAATAGAATTAACCTTTGTCTATAGCATAACACATGAGGTCATTTTTTTTGGTAAAAGATAAAGGTGCAAAGGTAATGGTAATGCTTATTATTTAGGCATAAAATGTGGCTTACAAATATGAAAGGTTCTTAGTTGGGCTCAAATGGGTCTACGAATATAAATATTCACTTACCCAAAGATCAACAACGACTTTACATGTTTGGAATGTAAGGCTTAGGTGGGGTAGATAAATGAAGATATTTAGGCTTTTTCTACCCCTTAGCTTTTCTTTTTATTCATCATGTAATATTTAAGAACAATTTATCTTTTACTTGATATTTTAGTGCATCCTATCATAACATTCTTTTCTTAGCTTTTCTTTTTATTCATCATGTAATATTTAAGAACAATTTATCTTTTACTTGATATTTTAGTGCATCCTATCATAACATTCTTTTCATAATCATTTATTCCACATCTTTTTTGTAACTTCACAATACTCACAAAAATATGTTTTTTGGTTTAGAAAGGGATCGCTGTGTTGTGATTTTTTTTTCAATTATGGTGCAATACAATTAACCAAACTCTATAGCATAACAAATGATGTCCTTCGTTTTTTTGGTAAAAAATAAAGGTGCAAATTAATGATAATACTTATTAGTTAGTCATAAAATGTGGCTTAAAAATATGAAAGGTTCTTTGTTTCCTTCAAATGGGTCTACTAATATAAATTTGTACTTAGCTAAAGATCAACATGGATTTTACATGCTTGGAATGTAAGGATTAGGTGGGGGAAGATAAGTGAAGATATTTAGGGTTTTTCTACACCTTACCTTTCTTTTTATTCATAATGTATTATTTAACTAAATTGAGCTTTTACTTAATATTTTAGTACACCCTATCTTATCATTCTTTTCAAATTCTTTTATTCCACGTATTTTTTGCAACTTAACAATACCCTAAAAAAATATTTTTTGGTTTAGAAAGGGATCATTGTGTTATGATTTGTTTTTTCAAATATGGTGCAATATAATTAACCTCACTCTATAGCATAACACATGATGTCATTTTCTTTTATGATATATGCTAAAGGTGCATAGGTAATTTGAATGCCTATTAGTTAGGCATAAAATGATACTTGATTATATGGAAAGTTCTTGGTTGGGCACAAATGGGTATACTAATATAAATATGCACTAAACTAAAGATAAACAAGGACTTTACAGGCTTGGAATGTGAGGCTTAGATTTGGATAGATAAATGAAGACATTTAGGCTTTTTTCCGCTCCTTACCTTTCTTTTTATTCATAATGTTATATTTAAGTACAATTGAGCTTTTATTTGATATTTTAGTACATCCTATCTTAACATTCTTTTCATATTATTTTATTTCACATCTTTTTTGTAACTTCACAATACCCCCAAACTTTGTTTTTTTGGTTTAGAAAGGGATCATTGTGTTGTGAGTTATTTTTTTCTATTAGGGTGGAATATAATAAACTTCTCTCTATAGCATAACACATAATGGCATTTGTTTTATTGGTATAAGCTAAAGTTGCAAAGGTAATAGTAATGCTTATTAGTTAGGCATAAAAAGTGGCTTAAAGATATGAAAGGTTCTTAGTTTGCTCGAAAAGGTTGTACTAATATAAATATGCACTTACCTAAATATCAACAAGTACTTTACATGCTTGGAATTTAAGGCTTAAGTAGGGGTAGATAAATGAAGAAATTTATGCTTTTTCCACACCTTAGCTTTTTTTTATTCATCATGTAATATTTAACTATAATAGAGCTATTACTTAATATTCTAGTGCACCCTATCTTATTATTTTTTTCATATTATTTTAATCCACATTTTTTTGTAACTTCACAATACTCCCAAACGTTTTTTTTTGGTTTGGATAGGGATGAGTGTGTTGTGAGTTTTTTTTTTCAAATAGTGTGCAATACAATTAACCTCACTCTATAGCATAACACAAGATTTCATTTGTTTTTTTGGTCAAAGATAAAGGTGCAAAGGTAATGATCATGCTTATTAGTTAGGCATAAAATGTGGCTTAAAAATATGAAAGGTTCTTAGTTGGGCTCAAATGGGTCTACTAATATAAATATGCACTTAGCTAAAGATCAACAAGGACTTTACATGCTTGTAATGTAAGGCTTAGGTTAGGATATATAAATGAAGATATTTAGGCTTTTTCTACACCTTAGCTTTTTTTATTCATCATGTAATATTTAAATACAATCGAGCTTTTACTTGATATTTTAGTGCACCCTATCCTATCATTCTTTTCATATTACTTTATTCTATATCTTTTTTGTAACATCACTATACCCTCAAACCTTTTTTTTTTTGGTTTAGAATGGGATCATTGTGTTGTGATTTTTTTTTTCAAATTAGGTGCAATGTAGTTAACCTCACTCTATAGCATAGCACATGATGGAATTTGTTTTTATGGTAAAAGATGAAGGTTCAAAACTAATGGTAATGCTTATTAGATAGGCATAAAATGTGGCTTAAAGGTATGAAAGTTTATTAGTTGGGCTCATATGGGTGTGCTAATATAAATATGCACTTAGCTAAAGATCAATAAATACTTTACATACTTAGAATGTAAGGCTTAGGTGGGGGTAGATAAATAAAGATATTTAGGCTTTTTCTACATCTTAGATTTATTTTTATTCATCATGTAATATTTAACTACAATTTAGCTTTTACTTGATATTTTAGTGCACCCTATCATAACAATCCTTTCATAATCTTTTATTCCACCCCTTTTATGTAACTTCACAATACCCCCAAAACTATTTTTTTTTGTTTTAGAACGGGATCAGTGTGTTGTGAGTTTTTTTTAAATTAGGGTACAATACAATTAACCTTACTCTATAGCAGAACACATGATGTCATTTGTTTTAATGGTAAAAGATAAAGGTGCAAAGGTAATGGTAATGCTTATTAGTTAGGTATAAAATGTGGCTTAAGGATATGAGAGGTTCTTAGTTGGGCTCATATGGGCCTGCTAATATAAATAGGCACTTAACTAAAGATTAACA
This sequence comes from Hippophae rhamnoides, assembly GCA_033030585.1. NCBI lineage: Eukaryota > Viridiplantae > Streptophyta > Magnoliopsida > Rosales > Elaeagnaceae > Hippophae > Hippophae rhamnoides. The sequence continues at coordinate 40,727,302 of CM065438.1, read as the reverse complement.
AAGACTTTATATGCTTGGAATGTGAGGCTTAGGTGTGGATAGATAAATGAAGACATTTAGGATTTTTTCGCACCTTACCTTTCTTTTTATTCATCTTCTGATATTTAAGTACAAGTGAGTTTTTACTTGATATTTTAGTGCAACCTATCTTAACATTCTTTTCAAATTATTTTATTCCAAATCTTTTTTGTAACATCACAATACCCCCAAACTTTGTTTTTTTTTTGGTTTAGAAAGGGATCATTCTATTGTGAGTTTTTTTTTCTTTTCAAATAGGGTTCAATATAAGTAACCTCACTTTATAGCATTACACATGATGTCATTTCTTTTTTTTGGTATAAGCTAAAGTTACAAAGTTAATGGTAATGCTTATTAGTTGGGCTTATATGGGTTTGTTAATATAAATATGCACTTAGCCAAAGATCAACAAAGACTTTACATTCTTGGAATGTAATGGGTAGGTTGGGTATATAAATGGAGACATTAGGTTTTTTCCGCACCTTAACTTTGTTTTTATTCTTCATGTAATATTTATGTACAATTTAACTTTTACTTGATATATTAGTGCACCCTATCTTATCATTCTTTTCATTTTTTTATTCCATATCTTTTTGTAACTTTACAATAACGTCAAACTTTGTTTTTTTTGGTTTAGAAAGGGATCATTGTGCTTTGAGTTTTTTTCTCAAATTGGGTGCAATATAATTAACCTCACTCTATAGCATAACACATGATGCCATTTGTTTTTTTGGTATAAGCTAACGGTACAAAGGTAATAGTAATGCCTATTATTTAGGCATAAAATATGGCTTAAAGATATGAAAGGGTCTTAGTTGGGCATAAATGGGTATACTAATAAAAATATGCACTACGCTAAAGATAAAATAGGACTTTACATGCTTGGAATGTGAGGCTTGGTTGTGGATAGATAAATGAAGACATTTAGGCTTTTTTCAGCACCTTACCTTTCTTTTCATTCAATATGTGATATTTAAGTACAATTGAGCTTTTACTTGATATTTTAGTGCTTAACTTTTTTTTCATATTCTTTTATTTCACATCTTTTTGTAACATCACAATACCCCAAAACTTTGTTTTTTTGGTTTAGAAAGGGATCATTGTGTTGTGAGTTTCATTTTCAAATAGGGTGCAATATAATTAACCTCATTTTATAGCATAACACATGATGGCGTTTGTTTTCTTGGTAAAGGATAAAGGATCAAAGGTAGCAGTAATGCTATTAGGCATAAAATATGGCTTAAAGATATGAAAGGTTCTTTGTTGTGATCAAATGGGTATACTAATAAAAATATACACTTAGCTAAATATCAACAAGGACTTAACATGCTTGGAATATAAGTCTTAGGTGTGGGTATATAAATGAAGACATTTGTGCTTTTTCCACACCTTAGTTTTCTTTTTATTCATCATGTAATATTTAACTACAATTGAGCTTTTACTTGATATTTTAGTTTACCTTATCTTATCATTATTTTCATATTCTATCAATAAATATCTTTTTTTGTAACTTCCTATCTCCCCCAAACTTATTTTTTTTTATTGTTTAGAAAGACATCATTGTGCTGTGACTCTTTTTTTTTCAAATAGGGTGCAATATATTTAACCTCACTCTATAGCATAACACATGATGGAGTTTGTTTTCTTGGTAAAAGAAAAAGGATCAAAGGTAGTAGTAATGCTTATTAGTTAAGCATAGAATGTGCCTTAAAGATATTACAGGTTCTCAGTTGGGCTCAAATGGGTATACTAATAAAAATATGCACTTAGCTAAATATCAACAAGGACTTTACACACTTGGAATATGAGTCTTAGGTGTGGGTATATAAATGAAGACATTTGTGCTTTTTCCACACCTTAGTTTTATTTTTATTCATCATGTAATATTTAACTACACTTGAGCTTTTACTTGATATTTTAGTTTACCTTATCTTATCATTCTTTTCATATTCTTTTAATAAATATCTTTTTTTGTAACTTCCCATCTCCCCCAAACTTATTTTTTTTATTGCTTAGAAAGATATCATTGTGTTATGACTCTTTTTTTTTCAAAAATGGAGCAATATAATTTACATCACAGTATATCATAACACACTGTAGCATATATTTTTTTCGGTATAAGCTAAAGGTGCAAAGTTAATTGTAAAACTTTTTAGTTTGGCATAAAATGTGGCTTAACGATATGAAAGGTTCTTATTTGGGCTCATATGGGTATACTAATATAAATATGCACTTAGCTAAAGATCAACAAAGAATTTACATGCTTGGAATGTAAGGCTTATGTGGGGGTAGATAAATGAAGACATTTAGGCTTTTTCCACACCTTAGCTTTCTTTTTATACATCATGTAATATTTAACTACAATTGAGCTTTTATATGATATAAGTGTACCATTTCTTATCATTCTTTTCATATTATTTTAATACATATATTTTTTGTAACTTCTCATCTCCCCCAAACTTATTTGTTTTTGGTTTAGAAAGAGATTATTGTGTTGTGAGTTTTTTTTTTCAAAAGTGGAGCAATATAATTTACCTCACTCTATAGCATAACACACTATGCATATATTTTTTTCGGTATAAGCTAAAGGTGCAAAGTTAATTGTAAAACTTTTTAGTTTGGCATAAAATGTGGCTTAATAATATGAAAGGTTCTTATTTGGGCTCATATGGGTCTACTAATATAAATATGCACTTAGCTAAAGATCAACAAAGAATTTACATTCTTGGAATGTAATGCTTAGGTGGGGGAAGATAAATGAAGACATTTAGGCTATTTCCGCACCTTACCTTTCTTTTTATTCATCATGTAATATTTAACTACAAATGAGCTTTTACTTGATATATTAGTGCACCCTATCTTATCATTATTTTCATAATAATTTATTCCTCATCCTTTTTGTAACTTCACAATACCCCCAAACCTAGTTTTTTTTTTGTTTAGAAAGGGATCACTGTGATGTGATTTTTTTTTCAAATAGGGTGCAATACAATTAACCTTACTCTATAGCATAACACATGATGCCATTTGTGTTTTTGGTAAAATATAAAGGTGAAAATGTAATGAAAATGCTTATTATTTAGGCATAAAATGTGGCTAAAAAATATGAAAGGTTCTTAGTTGGGCTCATATGGGTATGCTATTATAAATATGCACTTTTCCAAAGATCAACAAAGATTTTTTTTCGCACCTTACCTTTCTTTTTATTCTTCATGTAATATTTATGTACAATTTAACTTTTACTTGATATATTAGTGCACCTTATCTTATCATTCTTTTCATAATAATTTATTCCACATCTTTTTGTAACTTACCAATACCCCAAACCTATTTTATTTTATTTTTGGTTTAGAAAGGGATCAGTGTGTTGTGAGTTTTATTTTTTTCAAATAGGATGCAATACAATTAACCTGACTTTGTAGCATAAAAAATGATGTCATTTGTTTTCTTGGTATAAGCTAAAGGTGCATAGGTAATGGTAATGCTTATTAGTTTGGCACAAAATGTGGCATAAATATATGAAATGTTCTTAACTGGTCTCAAATGGGTCTACTAATATAAATATGCACTTAACTAATGCTCTACTAGGACTTTACATGCTTCAAATGTGAGCCTTAGACGTGTAGATAAATGAAGACATTTAGGCTTTTTCTACACCTTAACTTTCTTTTTATTCATCATGTAATATTCATGTACAATTGAGCTTTTACTGATATTTTAGTGTACCTTATCTTATCTTTCTTTTCATATTGTTTTAATACATATCTTTTTTGTAAATTTACAATACCTCCAAACTTTAATTTTTTGGTTTATAAAGGGATCAATGTGTTGTGAGTTTTGTTTTTCAAATATAGTGCAATACCTCACTCTATAGCATAATACAATGTGGCATTTGTTTTTTTTATATAAGCTAAAGGTGCTAAGGTATTGGTAATGCTTATTAGTTGGGCATAAAATATGGTTTAAAGATACGAAAAGTTCTTAGTTGGGATCTAATGGGTCTACTAATATAAATATGCATTCACCTAAAGTTCAAAAAGGACTTTATATGTTTGGAATGTAAAGATATGGCAGGGGTAGAAAAATAAAGGCATTTAGGCTTTCTCCAAACCTTAGCTTTCTTTTTATTCATCATGTAATATTTCATTCCATTGACATTTTACGTGATATTGTAGTGCACCCTATCTTATCATTCTTTTCATAATCTTTTATTCCACATCTTTTTTGTAACATCAAAATACCCCTAAACTTATTTTTTTTGGTTTAGAAAGGGATCATAGTGTTATGAGTTTTATTTATTTTTTCAAATAGGATGCAATACAATTAACCTCACTTTGTAGCATAAAAAATGATGTCATTTGTTTTCTTGGTATAAGCTAAATGTGCATAGGTCATGGTAATGCTTATTAGTTTGGCACAAAATGTGGCATAAAGATATGAAATGTTCTTAAATGGTCTCAAATGGGTCTACTAATATAAATATGCACTTAACTAATGCTCAACTAGGACTTTACAAGCTTCGAATGTGAGCCTTAGGCGTGTAGATAAATGAAGACATTTAGGCTTTTTCTACACCTTAACTTTCTTTTTATTCATCATGTAATATTCATGAACAATTGAGCTTTTACTGATATTTTAGTGTACCTTATCTTATCTTTATTTTCATATTCTTTTAATACATATCTTTTTTGTCACTTCCCATCTCCCCATACGTTTTTTTTTTTGGTTTGGAAAGGGTTCATTGTGTTGTGAGTTTTGTTTTTAAATATGGTGCAATATAATTAACCTCACTCTATAGCATAACACATGGTGGCATATGTTTTTAGGAATAAGCTAAAAGTGAAAAGTTAAAGGTAATGCTTACTACTTAGGCATAAAATGTGGCTTAAAGATATGAAAGGTTCTTATTTGGGATCATATGGGTCTACTAATATAAAAATGCACTTAACTAAAGATCAACAAAGAATTTACATTCTTGTAATGCAATGCTTAGGTAGGGGAAGATAAATGAAGACATTTAGGCTTTTTCCACACCTTACCTTTCTATTTATTCATCATGTAATATTTAATTACAATTGAGATTTTAATTGGTATTTTAGTGTGCCCTATCTTATTAGTTTTTCATATTATTTTATTCTACATCTTTTTTGTAAATTCGAAATACCCCAAACTTTGATTTTTTGGTTTAGAAAGGGATAATTATGTTGTGAGTTTTTTTCCAAATAGGGTGCAATATAATTAACATCAATGTATAGCATAACACATGATGGCATTTGTTTTCTTGGTATAAGATAAAGGTTCAAAGGTAGTAGTAATGCTTATTAGTTAGGCGTAAAATGTGGCTTAATGATATGAAAGGTTCTTAGTTGGGCCCAAATGGGTATACTAATATAAATATGCACTTAGCTAAATATCAACAAGGACTTTACATGCTTGGAATGTGAGGCTTAGGTGGGGGTATATAAATGAAAACATTTAGGCTTTTTACACACCTTAGTTTTCTTTTTATTAATAATTTAATATTTAACTACAATTGAGCTTTTACTTGATATTTTAGTGCACCCTATCCTATCATACTTTCCATAATAATTTATTCCACATCTTTTTTGTAACTTCACAATATCCCTAAACCTATTTTTTTTTGTTTAGAAAGGGATCATTGTGTTGTGAGTTTTTCTTTTTCAAATAGGGTGTAATACAATTAACCTTACTCTATAGTATAGCACATTATGTCATTTTTTGTTTCTTGGTATAAACTAATGGAAAAAGGTGGTAGTAATGCTTATTAATTAGGCATAAAATGTGGCTTAAAGATATTAAATGTTTTTAATTGGGCCCAAATGGGTATAAAAATATAAATATGCACTTAGATAAATATCAACAAGGACTTTCCATTCTTGGAATGTGAGGTTAGGTGTGGATAGATAAATGAAGACATTTAGATTTTTTCCACACCTTAGCTTTATTTTTATTCATCATGTAATATTCAACTACAATTGAGCTTTTACTTGATATTTTAGTGCACCCTATCTTATCATTCTTCTCATATTCTTTTAATACATATCATTTTTGTAACTTCCCATCACCCCCAATCTTATTTTTTTTTTTGGTTTACAAAGGGATCATTGTGTTGTGAGTTTTTTTTTCAAATACGGTTTATTATAATTAATGTCACTCTATAGCATAACACCTGGTGGTATATTTTTTTTTTGTATAAGCTAAAGGTGCAAAATATGGCTTAAAGATATGAAAGGTTCTTCTATAGCTCATATGTGTCTGCTAATATAAATATGCACTTAGCTAAAGATTGATAAGGACTTTAATTACATTCTTGAAATGTTATGTTTAGGTGGAGGTAGATAAATAAAGACATTTATGCTTTTTCCACACCTTAGCTTTCTTTTTATTCATCGTGTAATATTTAAGTATTATTTACCTTTTACGTGATATTTTAGTGCACCTTATCTTATCATTCTTTACATAATGATTATTTGCACATCTTTTTTGTAATTGCACAATATCACCAAACCTATTTTTTTTTTTGTTTTAGAAAAGAGTCAATGTGTTGTGAGTTTTTCTTTTCAAATAGGATGAAAAATAATTAACCTTTCTTTATAGCATAACCCATGATGTTATTTTTTGGTAAAAGATAAAGGTGCAAAGGTAATGGTAAAGCTTATTATTTAGGCATAAAATGCTGCTTAATGATATGAAAGTTTCTTACTTGGGCTCAAATGGGTCTACTAATATATATACGCCCTTAGCTAAAGATTAACATGGAGTTTTGCACATATTAGCTTTCTATTTATTCATCAAGTAACATTTAACTACAATTGAGCTTTTCATATTCTTTTTATTTTCAAATAGGGGAAAATAAAAATAAAGTCACTCTATAGCATAACACATGATGGCTTTTGTTTTTATGGTATGAGCTAAAAATGCATAAGTAATGGAAATTCTTATTAGTTAGGCATAAAATGTGGTAGAAAGATATGAAAGGTTCTTAGTTGGGCTCAAATTGGTCTGCTAATATAAGTATGCATTTAGCTAAAGATGAACAAGGACTTTACATTCTTGGAATATAAGGCATAGGTGGTGGTAGATAAATGAAGACATTTAAGCTTTTTCCACACCTTAGCTTTGTTTTTATTCATTATGTAATATTAGTTTACAATTGAGCTTTTACTTGATATTATAGTGCACCCTATCTTATGATTCTTTTCATATTCTTTTATTCCACATCTTTTTTTGTAACTTCACAATACCCCCAAACTTTGATTTTTCAAATAGGATGCAATACAATTAACCTCATTCTGTAGCATAACACATGATGGCTTCTTTTTTTGTATAAGCTAAAGGTGCATATGTAATGGTAATGCTTATTAGTTAGGCATAAAATGTGGCTTAAAGATATGAAAGGTTCTTAGCTGGTCTCAAAAGGGTCTACTAATATAAATTTGCACTTAGCTAAAGATCAACAAGGACTTTACATTCTTGGAATGTGAGGCTTAGGTGGGGGTAGATAAATGAAGACATTTAGGCTTTATCCACAACTTGGCTTTCTTTTTATTCATCATGTAATATTTAACTACAATTGAGCTTTTACTTGATATTTTAGTATATCATATCTTATAATTTGTTTCATATTGTTTTAATACAAATCCTTTTGGTAACTTCACATCACTCCCAAACTTCTTTTTTTTCATTTGAAAGGGTCATTGTGTTGTGTGTTTTTTTAAAATGGGTGTTATACAATTAACTTCAGTCTACAGCATAACATATGATGGCATTTGTTTTTTTGGTATAAGTTAAAGATCCAAAGGTATTGGTAATACTTATTAGCTAGGCATAAAATTTGGTTTAAAGATATGAAAGGTTCTTAGTTGGGCTCTAATGGGTCTACTAATATAAATATGCATTTACCTAAAGTTCAACAAGGACATTACATGTTTGGTATTTAATGATTTGGTGGGGGTAGATAAATGAAGACATTTAGGCTCTTTCCATATCTTAGCTTTATTTTTATTCATAATGTAATATTTAAGTACAATTGAGATTTTACTTGATATTTTAGTGCACCCATTCTTATCATTCTTTTCATAATCTTTTATTCCACATCTTTTTTGTAACTTCAAAATACCCCAAACCTTTTTTGTTTTCTTTAGAAAGGGGTCATTGTGTTATGAGTTTTTATTTTTCAAATAGAGTGCAATGTAATTTGCAGCAACCTTTTCACCTCTATATTCTATTGTTCTATTTTCCCACTTGATTTGGAATGGTAGGATAAAGGTGTAAGGTTTTACCTTGGTGGACCTTCAATAAATGGTTTGAGCTTAGATCTTATCTTAAAACTTTCCACAATCATATTATGTATACACATGGGAGGTCTAGCATCCAAGTAGTCCACACAATTCACAATATCAATCATAGATTCAATATTTTCAAAATTAAAATAATTGAGTTATTTCTTGGTGAGTTTACTTTATTGTTCACAGCATCATGTGCAATTGTCTTAAGTGTGGTTGACTCAACAAATGTTTTTTAAGGTACCATCATGATTAGTAACATCTATCTTAAGACATTCATTAACACTATTAATATTAAAGGGTTTAGATGCTTTAAAAAATTTAAATATTACTTGTTCATCTTGCACTCTCATTGTAAGCTCACCTTTTTGTACATCAATGAGTGCTCATTGGGTTATTTAGAATGGATTACCTAGTATGATAGGAATGTTATAGCCCTTTTCCATCTCTAATACAATGAAATCTGTCAGAAAGATGAACTTGTCTACTTTTACTAGCACATCTTCTACCATACTCCTAGTTCGCTTAATTGATATATCCCCCATTTGTAATGTTATTGAAGTGGGTTTGGCTTTACTAACCCCCAATCTCTTGAAGACTGATAATGGCATAAGGTTAATGCTTGAACCTAAGTTATATAGTGCTTTCTCAAAGTTCATGTTCTCAATTGTGCAAGGAATGTCAAAGCTACTAGGATCTTCCAATTTTTGGGGTAGTTTTCTAGCAAGGATGGAATTACAACCTTCAGTCAAGGTTATTATTTCATTATCTTCAAGCCTCTTTTTATTAGACAGGATGTTGAATATTTACTAAAATTTGACATTTTTCATTTTTTTTTGAAGATTTTTACACTTTTTCAAAAATATTAATGCAAAATGTTCTTGATGTGGACTGGGAAAAAAATAGAAATGAGGAAAGAGAGAGAGAGGAAATAAATTAAGGTAGGGATGAAGAATTGGAATTTAGCGAAGGCAATTGAGTAATCAGAAGTAGAGAGAGTATAAGAGGGAAGGGAGAAACTATTGTATTAATTCATGTTTTGTTGTGAAAATAAATGTACAATCCTATGTTCTATTTGTAAGAGTTTTACCATAACAAAGTAAATATTAAATATAATTTAAAATCCTAATATGAATATCAAACCAGAAATTATATACGTGCCGCCGTAGTGAGACATTATTCATACCACAGTGAGGTGCTATTGGATCCAACTAGTGTTTTCTAAAATTATGCTCGCACTGCATCTCAACTTATCTCATGCCACGACACAACATTCTCATATTGAAACTAAAGAATCAAAAATCAAGGTGCGCTGTGGCACACAATAAATCTTGCCACAGCTTGAGTGTAAAAATCTGTCAGAATATTATGAGTTCTAGACTTGTGTAACCCAAATTTTAGCTTATAAATACAAACATAACCCCTTCTTAAATAGATATCAATCAAGCCACGTAATAGCCATAAGCTAGCCATAGCCGTTTCACCATCCATAATGTACAAATACAGAGAGAAACCTCACAATTGTGAAAAAGATCCAAGTATTTGAAGAAGATAATGACAACTCATTTAGAGATCTGGATTCATCTTTATCAAGAAGAGATAATTTTATTGTCATATATTATTTTTGTCTTTGTAATCTTATGTCTTTTGTTGTTGAATTAACTTTTATTAATTTAACTATGATTGGTTAGTTTACGTAGTATAAGATTTTAGTATTTCCTTCCAAGGATTCGAAGAACAATTTTATATTTTGAATAAATAATATTTTGATTTATTTTTTGTTCATGTTCTTCAAATCTTTAATTATAAATTCATGATGGGTCAAGTCTTGATTTATAATCAAAGAAAATATTTTAGAACTAAGCATTAGACATGTCATTTATGCTTGGTTGTGCATGAATGGATAAGAGTCTAATTTAATTTCATTTATTTGTATTAAATTAGACAATTAAAATTATTTTTATTTATAAATTAATGATGGGATAAATCTTGATTTATAATTAAAGAATATATTTACCTTAAATTTACTAATTAATTAATTTCAAGTTTGGATAATGTAGTTATTAATTAATTGAAGATCTTGATTTATATATTTTTATTAGTTTTCCAATTAATCAACTTCAAGATCGGCTAAGGAAGTTATTGATTAATTGATAATTGTGGGGACTCATCACGATTATAGGGGGTTCGCTTATTTAAAAACAAAAAATTAGGAAATCTAAATTTTTATTTCAATAATTTAATTTTTTTCTTTCTATGAAGAGTTATGCATGTTAAAACCATATATTCTTTCATCATCACTAGTTCAGCTAATTCAATTTACTTGCTATAATTTAATTTACTTAGAATCTTTAGTTATTAAAGTAACTTTTAATTTATAGTTTTTTTATCTCAACCAACACTTGATACGATATTCATGGTTGTTTTTCTTAACTAATTTAGGAGATAATTTAACTTTTTAAAACAATCGACTAATTCCTCTAAAGATCGACCTCGGGTAAACTCATCATTAGTTTGCTAGTGATTAATGCACTTATGAATAATGAAATTTGGTGGATCAAGCTTGTCTAATGCATGTGCTTCTACTCTTCCTAGAATTGTGGCTATTTGGCTCATTTGTGACTCTAGGTAGAACTGTGGCTATTTGGCTCATTTGTGACTCTAGGTTATGAATTGGAGCTCTGGTATCCTGTGGAAAACTAACATTATTAGTGGATAGAGAAACAGTTAAAATGTACATTTATTATATTTATTTCTTAGAATTATTTGAAGGATATTTATTTTTTATTATTATTCTTTAAAATTTGTAATTATGATTTTATTTATTATTCTTTCTTAAATAGGATTAAAATATTTGTATAAATACCCTTTAGGAATAAGGAAAAGATTAAGAAATTTTCTTATTCTAAAACTAATTCGGTATTAGAGCGCAAAGAAAAAAATCCACTTCTGAACAGAAAAAATCTACTAGGAGCAGCGGTCACGATTAGGGTCTTTGTGCCATCGGAAAAGGATTCCATCCTTGACATTTGACCTTCCAATTGAATTTTATCTTTGTCACTATCACTACTGGTTGACTAGCCCTAGATGATGTGCTTCTCAGCCTTTCTGATGCCACCTTGTTTGGTTCTTAGGTCTTCTTCTCTCAGTTGATGAACATCGTTGGATTCTCAGGTTTGTTTTCTCTTAGCCTCTTTGATGTACAATTGTCACTTGTTTCAGCATAGGTTTGGTTATGCCTCTTCATTTTCTTTCTTCTTAGTCAGGTTTGGTTCTATTAATATATATATATTACACCATCGAGTTTATATAATAATAATAATAATAATAATAATAATAATAATAATAATATTGTTTTAAAAGAATAAATATAATGTATATGTGTATATATATATATATTTATACAGTTGCATATATTTAGCTAATATCATTGATATCATTGTTATAAAAGAAAAAAAGTTCACCAGTACTGTATTGTTGTCAAATCGTGTCTAAGGATCAAATGTACCCACTATTGAACACTCCCACTAAACGAATCCCCGTGCTTGAGTAGAAGGCTCCATCCACCAATAAAATTATTCCTACTATTATACACAATAGGTCATCCATTATTAATAGTAAATTGGATGGTATTAACTATCATATTTGGTCCATGATTTTAAAAATCCATATTGCTAGAAAAGAGAAAAAGGGTTATATCATAGGTAGAAAAGTTGCCTCAAACGATAATGATCCAGCTTATGTTAAATGGGAAGTTGAAGATGCCTTAGTAAAATCATGGCTTATCAAGTCCATGACAGACAAGTTGATATCTCACTTTTTTCAATATGAAACTACAAAGGAAGTGTGGGATGTAATGAGAAAACGATACCTAGATGCTTTTGACTTTTCAAAGGTTTATGAGTTAATGAATATGTATTTTCAACTCTGTTAGGGTGGATGATCACTTATGGAATACTACAATGAGATGCTCAAACTTCATGGAGTTGGGTTATCATAGACCCAATGATATAACATGTACTACTGATATTGAAAAAATGAAAAAATGTACTATTGAGGATCAAGTTTATATGTTTCTGGCTAGTTTAGATAAGAGTATGAATCAAGTTAGAAGTCAAATTTTGGCTACTTCACCTTTGCCATGCTTAGAAGAAGCCTATTCTCTAATCCATCATGAAATACAAAGATATCCCATAATGGGTACATAGGACTACCCCAAACCATCAACTCTTATTATCTAAGCAAATAGGCCACATTAAGATTGTCCATTTACAAACTTTGGTTCTCAATTTTGCATCTACTGTAATAACTCCAATCATACTATTGATGTTTGTTTGAAGAAACTGGCTATCCAGAGTGGTACAAACTTAAACAAGTTGAGCGAAAAAAATCTACTGAATTTGTTACATCTACCTCTTAGGTTTCTCAAGTAACTAATCAAGAAGGTAATTTTGGTTTGAAATTTATTTCTTCTACTTCTGACACTTGGCTTATTGATATTGTAGTGACTACTCATATGACTAGTAACCCCTCTATTTTTGATTCTTTAACATCCTCTCATGTTAAGTCTGTTTTGGGAGCTAGTAATGTTTCACTATCACTCTCTTTTTTCATGTCCTCTTTTCTCAATTAGTAAACTCACTAAGAATCTTGATTGTTCTATAACTTTCTATTATACTTGTATTTTAGGAAAATCCAACGAAAATGATGATTGGCATTGGTAGAAAGGGGGAGAATATCTTTATTACTCAAAGAAAGGATTTGAAAATCCTAGTTGTGGTTTTCAATTGGATAAATCAAGTTATAGAGGAAGAATTATGTTATGGCACTATCATCTTGGACATCCATCACTTGCTTATTTGGAACATTTATTTCCTAAACTATTTTCTAATATTTATATTTTTAGGGGAAGATAAAGAATAAGAGTAAGGAAGATTAACATCTCTTTGACTCCTTTTTAGGGGAAGATTAAGAGTAAGGAAGAGGAGAAATTATGGTTGGGCAGAAGAAGTTGTCGATTTTTGGTGTGGGGGAGGAATTTTCTCTTTCGAGAAAACTCGAATCTAAAAAAGAGAACCTAGCTAGTGAGTTGAGGCCACCTCATATGTTCCACGTACAATTTGGTAGGAGAAATAAGAACATTACTACTATGGTTCAACCTTCTAACTCAGATGCTTCTCTTGATGATACTACCATGCCTTTAAATAAATATTTTGAAATTGATGATACTATTATGACCCACATTAAATTTGGGACCTGATTAATCATTTCCTATGGCCTCGTGCTACAACTTAAAATGGTTTCACACTGCTGCAAACCACAAACTGCATCATTTTGAAACCATAATCTATGTGTAATTTGTCTTTCCAATTATACAACATATGTAATGTTTTACAAATATTTACTTTTAATATTTTAAGTTTTAATGAAGTGTTTTAGGTATAATTCTTCAAGTTGATTTATTTTAATACAAGAAATACCTGAAAAATAACAAAATATACTTGTGATTTCAAAAGGATAGATTTACATAAAATATAGTAAAAATAAGCAAATAAAAATCTATATAATCATTAAACATGCATAAAATTATGATATATTAAGTGTTTTTGAGAATTTATCAGAACCCCCAATCAACTTCTTGATAATCTCAAGAATGGAAAAAAACTTAAAACAAAAACTAGAAATTAAACTATCCTAAATCTTTTGTGTAGATTGACACGATTACATTTAGCATATGTAACAAGTTTTTAAACCCCCATATTGCTCTAGTGCATGAGTTTAAGTCTCGTGAGGGTTTTCAATTATGGTATCAACAAACATAAAAGGTAAAAAATAAATAATAAATAAATAGCATATAAACCAATAAAATTTAAAAACAAAGTAAAAAGATAAAAGAATAATAAGAACAAAACTTCTTGCTAATCTCAAGAATGGAAAAAATCTTAAAACAAAAATTAGAGATTAAACTACATTAAATAATTTCCATACATTGATACGGTTGCATTTAGAATATGCAACAAACTTTTAAACCCCCAGGTTGACCTAGTGGACGAGTTTAAATCTCGTGAGGGTTTTTAGTTATGGTATCCACAAACATAAAAGTTAAAAAAAAACATATAAACAAATAAAATTAAAAAAAAAGTAAAAAAGATAAAAGCATAAGAAAAACTACACTTCTCATGCTTTTAAAATTTCTTTTAATTCTATAATAAAAATCTATAGAATAAATTATTTTAATAGTTTAAACACACATGAATTATTATAATAATTAGTTTGAAATCATTTTCATATTCAAATAAAAAATATATCAATAAGAAATAAACCAATCTTAGTGTAAAGAATCCTAATTCCCTTGACTCTATTCTCACAAGGCATACTCTTAATAACACTTATTGTATTGGCTGAAGCACTGATTCAAAGGTATATGTGAAAGTGTTTTGCATATGTTTAAAGAATAAAAAGCTCAAAATGGTGTATCATATTAATCTCATGAAATGAGTCAAATGAAATGATTTATAAGGAAAACATATATTATTTTCATATATCAATCAAAGTCATCAAATAGACATCTCAAGTAATATGTCTTTTAGGAGATGAAGAAAATATAATGACTTCTTGGAGAATTATTTCCTATTTCTTTTTTGTATTTAGCTAACTCTCACAACTTTAAAGGATATGGGTCATAGCATGTAGTTTATACTATTCATTTTTCTCTTCCTTTTTAATTTTCTTTTATATCTTTTTTTAAAGATGTTCATTTTTTGGAGAAAGGACCCATGTCCAGATTATACATATATTGTATGATAGGTGACTAGCTACTTTATGACTTTTTATTTTATTGATTTATGTAATCCCACATATATATATATTTTAGAAGTCATGCATGAATGAATAGAAAGGCATATACATTCAATTTCTACTGAGCTTATTCAATTAAAGCAATAAAAATAAATATATGATACTTTATTAGATGTAAAAATCCTAACAATAAATGGAAACCTATAGAGATCATCCAACAATTAGAACTCGATAAAAATATTGTTTAAAGAGTAGAAAAAGTTATTATCACCTAGAATGGGAAGATAAGATATATATTTTCATAAAGGTATACTCTACTATTTCATTCCAAAACATTGATTTTGGGTTCATTGCAATTTTAGTATTTTTTTTCATAAAATACTAATTATGAGAAAAAAATAACTAATTATCACATTATTCCATGAAATATTTTTAAAATTAATCTAACAAACTTTATCATTTTCTTAAAATTAATGGTATACGACATGATAACTTTGTAAAAAAATTAAAAATATACCAAAAGTGTCTAATTAAATATAAATAAATAAAAACTCACAAAAATGTAATAAAAATAAATCTAAAAAATGTAAACATGTGAATATAAAATTTTAATTTTAGCACATAATTTTATAAATATGTAATTTATTCTACCCCAACCTAGAATTTACATTACCTTCAATGTAACAATTATAAATTAAAGATAAAGAGTAAAGAGAGAAAAGTTTCTCATTTGTTTGAACTTATTCAAGTGTTGGTATGAAATCACATGTGCATCTATCTATCCAAACATATTAAAATTACACAAATGTGTACTTCTCAAAAATTCAACAAAAAGTTATAAAACTAACATTTCAAAACATGAAATAAATAATATTACCTAAATCATAATACAATTAAAAAATGCATTATCAAAATACATAACAAGTAAACTTTAAAAATAAAATAAAACTAAAAAAAATATTTTAAAAAAATAAAATACTGGATCATTTTAGAGCTCCTCCTCCATGTCATCCGAACCTTGATCTCTTGTTGTCATGATCTATCTGGCAGTATAAAATTGAAGTCATAATAAGGATACTAGTATGTTGTTAAATGACTTGTATTTACCTTAAGATGACTTAAATGTAATCGGTTCATTTCATACAAATCGATTATGTTCTACTTGATGACAATGCTGCTGGTTTAGGAATGCTACTTATTGGGTAAAATATGTTTTTTGGTATGATATCATGTAGCTTATTCTCTCAAAAAAGTTATGAAATTGATCTTTCACAAGCATTCTTGATGGAGGAATGACTCTCATTTCTCTTGGAATGATGTTCATACCAAAAGTAAGTTCATTAAAGAAAGTCATATTCAATAATTCCCCAAGTTTTATAACAACCTCACCTTTTGAATAGGGTACCCCCACTTTTTACATAAAGTAGTTATTGATTTGGAGAAAAAGAAACTCATACGGTGACTATTTATAGACAACTTAATTCGTTATGAATAATTACTTTTTTTTGTTAAAGATTTGAAAAACAATAAAGAACACCTTCTTTATAGAAAGGTGGAAATTGGTTTTTTTGAAAGAATTTGTGAAAGAAATTTGAAGGTGGGATAATTTTGGGATTAAATGTGTTTGAGGGGAGAGAAAATTTAGGATTTCAGAGAAAGTGTGAGAAAAAGAGAGAAAAATAGTAGTTTTCGCATAGGAAAAAGGTTTATAGGTAGAAATTTGCGTGCTTTCGAAGGCATACATTTTATTCATGTTGTATCCTTTCTGACTTCTACACGTTATGCATTTAATTCTCAATGTCATGGTGCACGTAACTTTCATGTTGCGGCAGGCCCTTCACTATTTCACTTTGTTTGTTATTTGAATTTTTCTCCCTTTTTTAATATAAAAATTAAAAGAATAAAAATCTATATTAAGCACACATAAATGAAAATGACACAAAACAAAACAAATAAAAAATAATTAAATTAAAGCAATAATAAATAATTAATGGGTTACCTCCAATCTAGGACTATTCTTTATCGTCTTTAACGAGACACTACTTTGGGGGATTTTAACATTTATGCAATTTCAATATCCCCTCATTATTGAAATCATCTATTTTCTGACCTTGTAGCTATTCATGCCTTTCTTCTGCAAGTGTTTGGTTAACTACTCCAATTGTATTTCCATTTTCTTAATGGAAATTTCTATAGAGTTCAACCTTTTGATTTGTCCTTGACTAGTTGTCCCTGCTCATTTAAATAAATGAATTCAAGTTTTTTCTATAAATTTGGTTTGTTGGAAGGATTCCTTTGCAGTTGTTGGTAAAATTTCCAACCCAACGAAACACCACCCAGGATTATAAGTATTAGCATTGGGGTTATACCTAGGTCTTGGTTGGTATCCCCCTAGTGTATTAACATGCTCAAGTCCAACTATAGCTTCTGATTAATAGGGACAGGTTCATCACCATGTCCTAAAGTAGTGCATGTACCATACTATTCTTTTTTTATTGTGGAATGCATAGTTAGAAGCACAAATTTCTTAGTCAGTTGACAAAGCTGCATTTGAACTTCAATACCAAAGTCAATGAAATTGATACTAGCTCTTCTCACCCAGGATCTCTTTTATTGGGAATTATCACCCAACATCTCAAAGAGATTGTAAGCCTTTGAGGCTATTTTCTTTCCCAGTACTCTAGCAACAACATTATCAATATTTTATTTATACTTTATGTCAATCCATCGTAGAAAAATTAGTTTTGAAGCTATAATGGGGAGCTATGATGGGGGCACTTAGTGAGAAAGAGTTTACACCTATTCCATGATTCATGAAAAGGTGTCCCTCCATTTGAGAGAAAGTGTCAATCTTACCACTCACCTCTGATGTATTCTGATAGGAATATAATTTTTCCATAAATTTGTTGTAGACTTCCTCCCAAGTCATTAGGAAACTTGAAGGAAGTGACATTAACCAAGCATTGGCTCTATCTTTAAGGGTGTAGAAGAAACACCTCATTTTGAGTTGATCCTTAGTATGTACACCGAGGGCGTCCATGATGAAGGATAGTGAGTCTTCATTAGGTAGTCCATGAAAAGAAAGAAGCATGGAAAACTGATTGTTTCATAGTTTATAGTTCATAGTTCATAATTCCTAGTAGCCTCTTTCAGATGGATAGAGGCAACTACAATGTTAATTATTAGACTTACAAACTCCTTCGATGTGGTCTCTCTAGGTGGTGGGTTTTCCCATATGTTTAGTGGTTCAAGTGAAGGGTCAAGGTGAGGTTCAGAAATATTTTCAATAAAAGGTCGAGGGACATTAACGTCCAGCCTTCTTGATAGTCTAAAAGGCCTACGAATATTATTATTTAAAGGTGTGTGCTTGCATAAACTAAAAAATAGAATTTAATTTCACCTATCAAGTTGAAAGATAAAAAGATAAAATAAATTTAAAAAATTTTAAAATAATACATTTTCATACAACACATAACAAAGAATAATAGAATAATAAAAAATAAACCTATGTTAGTAAAATAAATGACACATGAAACAATTCATTACACAAAAGTTACCCAAAAATTTAGAAGAAAAAGAATTAAATAATTACTAAAATAAATTAAATTAAAATTAAAAATGAATAATAAAGAATTGTTTAAAAGAAAAGAAAAGAAAATTATTTTTTTTAAAATACGAGAAAATTTAAAATTTTTAAATATTAAAAATTAATTAATAACCTAAATATTTTAAAATATTAAAAATAACCATAGTATTTACAACGTAATTGTTTTTTAAGATTTTGATAACAATAATTTAAAAAAATTATTTTCTTTCTCCAAAACAATGCCAAAAATTTGGTGTTTGTAAAGTTTAACTAGTTTTTAGTGTTACCACCAGTTTATCTAGTAATTGCACCAAAACATTGATGTAACAAAATTTCATATAATTTATAAAATAACTCACAAATGTAGGAATCGTTTATAGAAAATGAAAAATGTACTTTCAATCTCGGTCCAAAGAGGAATCACATGGCTTTTAAATCACTTAAAATATTCTTTATTAACGAAATTAAGTAACCTAAAAATCCTGTCACGATTGTTTTGGGATGAGTTTCTAAAATAATAACATAATAATAAAGATAGATTCAATAAACATTTAAGGAATTAAATAGTTATCATGCATTAGAAAATATATGGGATATATTTGTTAGTTAATCATGCTTGGTGGATATTAAGTAGGATATTAAAGATATGAATAAAGATTACTCATTCTTTCTTATAGGTATGAAAATATCCTAAAGTAGGGATCATTTATTTTGTTAATTGAAAATATCTTAAGGCATGGATCATTTTCTTTGTTAATTGAACTTTTAACTTTCCACCTTCGATCGGACTGATGATTTGAACTTCAATTAAATTATGCTCCTTTTAAAGAAATTAACAAACCATTTAATTGCCATCTTCGGTTCAACTGATAATTTAAATCTTGATGAAAAAATAAAACTTAATTCATTTATAAAAATGTTAACCAACTTTAATATTTCACGTGCATAACAACATTACTAATATATCATAATGTTTATAGCTAGACATGCATAGTTTAATAAATGATCAATAAATTAAACATATAGCATGTAAAACAACACTTCAAAATATTCTTAAAAGAATACATTTAAATATATTTCAATAGAACTCTTTAAATTGCTTCTATAAAACCTCCATATAGAATTGTTGTGTTGTTTATTGAATTGAAACTTAAAAAAATATTACATTAACTAAACTTATTCAATTCTCAAATGGGGGAAGAACTTAAAACTATTATAAAATTTAAAGAAAGCTCAAAAATCAGCTACTAAGAGAACTGTGGGATTCTAGGTTTTCTTTTTTGCAATAGAAATAGGGTCCTATATATAGGGTGAGGAAAGGAGAAAAAAGTGAAATTTTTAACTTGGCACCATGACACACATTTTATTCACACTGTGGCATACACAATTTGTACACGGTTTGAACACGATCCACTACTTTCATGCTGCGACACATAATGTTTTCACATTATGGCCCATATCATATCTAGGATGCATTTAATCTATTCCATTGGTCTCATGTTGTGGATTACAATGTTTTCATGCCACGACACACTTCAAACTACTTCACTTTAAAACCCTATTTTCCATGTAATATCTTTTTCCAATTTTTAAACATATGTAATATTTTACAAATGTTTTCTTTTAATCTTCCAAGTTATAATGGAGAAATTCAAGTATAAGTCCTCAAGTTTATTTATTTTAATACAAAAAATATTTAAAAAATAAAAAAATATACCAATGATTCTAAAATGATAGATTTGCATAAAATGATAGTAGCACAAGCAAATACCAATCTGTATAATCATTAAACATACATAAAATCATGGTATACTAAATATTCTTGAGCATTTATCACATAGCTTTTGACTTTGTAGTGTTAGTACCTACTATCTTAAATAAACTGGATAATGATCAAGGTATGAGGTATCCTTATAGAACTTATAAATAGCCTAATAAATTGTGTTTCTATAAATTGTCATCGAATATTGTTTATCTCATATCTTACTTTATTTCTTATCATCATTTGTCTAAAACTCACCTAGATTTTGCTCTTAAGATTTCTTCTTTATCTATCCCTAGTCATTTCCAGGCGACTCTTGAAGATCCCAAGTGGAAAGAAGTTATGCTAGAAGAAATGAATGTTCTCCGTAAGAACTACATTTGGGAGTTGGTTGAATTATCAAAAAAGAAGAAGATTGTGGGTTGTTAGTGGGTATTTATTGTCAAGTTCAATTATGATGGAAAATGGGAGAGGAATTAGACTAGATTAGTGGCTAAGGGATATACTCAAACTTATCAAATTGACTATCATGAGACATTTACTTTGGTGGCCAAGATGACTATTGTTCAAGTAATACTTTCTATTGTTGTGAATCTAGATTGGCCAATACTTCAATTCAACATAAAGAATGCATTTCTCCATAAAGATCTGTCAAAGATGGGTGTATATGGATCCTCCTTACGAGTTCCTAATTAAAGATGTAAAGGTGGACAGATTGAAGAAAGCTCTTTACGAGTTAAAAAAGTCACCTAGGGCATGGTTTGGTAGGTTGAGCCAGTCAATGAAAGAATATGATTTTGAAATGGTCGAGGCAGCTTGCACTCCTTTTTGTAAAATAAATGGTGATAATATTACCTCACTTATGGTTTACGTTTATGATACAATCATCACAAGTAATAATGTTAGTGAGATAGAAAGATAATGCAATTACTTGTCCAAAGAATTTGAAATGAAGGATCTAGAGAATGTGAAATATTTCTTAGGTATTGAAGTTTCTAAATCTAAGAAATAACTCTTTCTCTCTCAATGAAAATATATTTTAGATCTCCTAGCTAAAGCTGGTAATTCTACTATTACTCTTATAGACACACATATTGGGGTAAATCGTGGTTTAGCTATTTATCGTGACTAGATTCTGACTAATAAAAGAGATATCAAAGATAAGTAGACAACATTGTTTACATGATTCATACTCAACCTGATTTATCTTATGTTGTGAGTGTGGTAAGCCAATTCATGCATAATCTAAGTGCCCAACACATGGAAGCTGTGGACTAGATTTTGGCCTATTTGAAGTCCTTGATGAGTGCTTAAAAAGCTCTAATTTTACATAATTTGTTTTCACTTAAAATGAAATAAATATATTTGCATTTTCATATTTCTATCATTATTTTGGAAAATCTATGTTTTCAGAATCATGGGTATATTGTATTATTTTTCAGGTATTTTTGGCTTCAAATTCATTAAAATTGTAAACTCTTGAAGAATTGTACTTGAAGGCACTCAATTGCAACTTATGAGAATAAAAGAATAAATATGTAAGGCTTATGTGTAAATCTGACCAGGTGTAAGGGGCTGAAACAAAAGGAAATTTGAATAGTTTAACGTGGGTCATGATGGTGATTAGTGTGTGCCGCAGTATGATTTATTTGGATTGTGATTTCATGCGTAACAAAATAAACATAGGCCATAACATGGATAAAAGTGTGCCACGATGTGATATTAATTTTCCTCAAGGTCCACTATTTTCTCCTCTTTTCTTTCATTTTCCTCATCTATATAAAGGATCCTTCATCCTCTTGTAAAACGACACCTCAACACCTCTACAACAAACCTTATATTTTAGTTTCAGTTTTCCTTTTATATTTATTTAGTTATAGGAGTAGTTTTAGGTTAGCTTTTAGGATAGCCGTTCTACCACCTTGTAATGATACGAAGAGAAAACCTTCCAATTGTAAAGATGACCCAAGGATTTGAAGAAGGTAGTAACAGACCATTTAGAGATATGGAATCATTTTTATCAAGGAGTAATTTTATTGTTATATATTTTATTTCTCTTTGTAATATGTATATGGCATTTTAGTCTCTACTTCTGATGATTGGAAGTACAATTTTATGTTTTAAATAAATAAAAGTTATAATTTATTTCTTATTCAAATCCTTGATATCTTTGATTATAAATTAACGATGGGCTAAGTCTTGATTTATGATTGAAGTAAATTTTTTAGAATTAAGTATTAGACACATCATTTGTACCTGATTGTGCATAATGAATAAGATTCTATTTTAATTTCATTGATTTTTATTCATTTAGACAATTGAAAAATAACTTTAATTACAAATGAAAGATGGGCCAAATATTTATTGATAATTAAAAAATAAATCTACCTTAGTTATCAATTTTTAATCTCAAGCATGATCAAGGGAAGTTATCAATCAATTGAGAATTTTGGTATATATTAATTTCATTACGTTTATCAATTAATCAATTTCAATCTTAAACAAGGAAGAGTTGATTAATTGATTATCACTGAAACTCACCCCAATTATAGAGTTTTATTTATAAAGAAATTAATCAGTAAATTTGGCTTATATTTAAATAATTTATATTGTTATGTCGATGAAGGGTTATGCTCGCTAAAATCTCATATCTCTTAATTTGGCTAGAATTAATTTATCTACTTTATTTTACTTGTTTTCTATATATATAAATTTAATTTAGGATTTTCAATTCTGCACCCACTAAACAACAACTTGTTACCATGTTTAGGATTTATTCCTTTTCTTAACTATATTAGAAAATAAATTAACTTTTTAAAACTACTGCAATTCCTTGAGAGACAATCTCAGGAGTATACTTGTCGCTTACTATAAGTGATTTATGCACTTGCGAGCTTTTTATAAATATAAAATTTGATAATCAAGTTTTGTGCATTAGTCCTCTCCAAGCAAGGGAATTTTGTTCTCAAAACATTGACATATGAACATTACGGATTACATCGATTCTGAATTTATGGGTTCCAAGATGGATTTAAAGTCAACTTTTTGGTACCTTACATTTATTGGATGAAATTTTGTGATTTAGAGATGTAAAAGAATAGAACATGGTATTGTTGTCTAGTGTAGAGGTCGAGTACTGTGCTCTACATCTTGGTATTATGGAGGTTTATTGTTTAAAAAATTTGTTGAGTGAACTTGGTTTTGGTGCTAAAATTTCTATGACATTATTTTGTGATAATATTATAGCAGCTGAGATTGTGAATAATCATGTACAACCTGACCAATCTAAGCACATTGAACTTGAATGAAATTATATCAAAGATAATTTGGATGCTAGTATCATTAAAGTCCTATAAATTAAGAGTGTGGATCAATTAGCTGACATTATTACTCATGCTATTATAAGAAGCTCCATTTATAAGTCATTATCCAAGTTAGATATGTGTGATATCTATGCTCCAACTTAAGGGGCGAGTTTAAATGTACATTTAGTTCTTAGAATTATTTTAATGATATTTATTTATTATTATTATTCTTTAAATATTTTTATTTATAATTGTATTTATTATCCTTCCTTAAAAAATATTAACATATTTGAATAAATATCCTATTAGGGTTAATGAAAAGATTAAGAACTTTTCTTATTCTAAAGCTAATTGCAATGACCAAGTCTTTAGGGGACGTACTCTAGGGTTGTTAAGGTGGCTAATGGCTAGGTGGATATTGTTGATGTGGCCTAGCTTTAGGGAATCTAGATGGATTTTAGGTTACTTTATTCTTGCTTGAATAGCTTAGATTTGGATGATCCCTCCATCTTCCATTATAAAGTGTTATAATAGGGTCATACTTAAGCCTCTATGCTTGAAATCCACTAACAACATTGGCATGTTCCTCTTGAATGGTGGGACACATATCACTAGGGTGTCCCATTATAGAGCATATGCCACAAGTCTTAACATGTCCAATAGCCAACAGTTGTACCAAAGCAGTAACATTATTTATTTGTTGCTCAAGTTGTGAGTTAGTACTTACCTCATTTATGTTACCCTATGGAGAAAATCGAGTGCCCAATTATTGAGAATTGGTAGCCATGATTACAATCAAATATCATGCTTCAGTTTGTGTTTCCTTTACAAATTACCCACCACTTATAGCATCAATCATATTTTTCCCTATGGTGCTAACTCTTCATAGAAATATTGAAGTAGAAGTTTCTCATTTATTTGGTGCTATGGGCAACTATCACATAACCATTTGTTCCTATTATACATAGAGTGTTTTTCCATTGGTTTTTATAATTCATCTAATTTATTTCCTTATTGTTGTGGCTCTAGAAGATTGGAAATATCTCTTTAGATAATAAAGTCATTCGGTAGCATTATCCACCAACGAAAAGTGAAAAGCTCTAAGTTTGAAATATTCTTTTGCGATCCTTATTGGTTTCATGGTGGAACAAACTACATAAATTTCCTTAAAGTGTTTTCTCAAGTCTTTTCTAGTTAACCCCCTAAAAATAGGCAACAAATGGATCATTCATGACTTAAGTTCAAACCCTACATCTACATTGGAGTATACAATGCATAAGGGTTGTTGCTTGAAGTTAGGTGTAGGTAACTCCTCGAGTGTTTGATCAACCATTTGTATTCCTTTCTAATCAATTTCTGAGTCACTTGAAGAAGTGGATTCATTTGTCTTTTTTTGCAATGGGTCTAGTGATCCTTTTGATCTCAAGTTGTTGGAATCTTCTAGATGCATTCAAGGTATTCCCAAAAATTAAAAGTTAGAAAAACTAGTAAACTAAAATAAAAAATTTTAAAAGTAAAAGAATATTTTTTTAATTAATAAATAAACTAATAATTAGTGGTGAAATTTCAAATTCAATCCCTATCAAGGGCGCTAAAAACTTGGTACGCTTAGAAACACGCAAATATACGCAGTCAATTGTACGAGTGATAAGTAATTTAAGAACAAAGATTATCATATCCACATGGATTGTTTACAATTTCTACTACTACTTATTACTCTATTAATGAGTTAACTAAACTTTGCAAAGATAGGAAAGTGAGTGATATGTGATCATGAGACTATCCTCACCACTAGCCTACAATAAACTAATAATGTCATGAATCAATATTTAGTTTCTTAAATCCTAAATTATTAACATAATATAAAATCATTGTTGAATCCTTCACTTTAGCTTTAAAGGTCTAAGTCCACTTAAGACTTGCCTTTTTTTACTTTGTAATTGATTTAAAATACTACCATAAATCAACCTAAATCATAAACAACCTAAAAGAACCCTTACTAGATTTAATTCATTCATTGCATTAGGATCTAGAAAGCAGATAACTAAACTAGCCAAGATTGGAACAATAGTTCAACCTTCGAAAGTATTTGACCCTACTTGTCATGCACAACGACAAGGTACCACTTTAAATAAGAGTATTAGAGATTGCATACTAACATCTTAGAGTAGACTTAAACATACACATGAAATAGACTAGTTGGCCACCTAATCTATAGCATAAAAAGTTTTGACATTTAAATATAGAATTGAACACATCAAGAATCAATAATTGAAACTAAAATTTATTGTGACATTAAATTAATTAACTCATAGTCTAGGGCTTGGAATTTCCACAATTATATTAAAAGTTTTGCTAGACATGGATTGTAATCATTATTATAATAATGGAAACTAAGAAGAGAAGAAGTGACAAGAAAATCTTAGGAATTGTAGATGATAAAGCCAAAAGAGTCCCAATCTTCAAAAGTTTGCCTTTGCTTGCTCAAGATCTCTCTTTCTTCTTATTCCAATTCTCAAATTACTTCATAAATTTCTCTATATCTCTTTATATCTAATTACTAACCCTAATAATGGAGATCAAGGTGCTGACCAAATTTTTGTTCCCAAATATTCTCAAGATCCTTTGCAAGGTATTAGCGTTCCAATGACTAGGGAAAAGACAAAGAGGATTAAGGAAGCTTAACAAGGCTTGATCATGCAAGTGCAATACAAAGAGGCTATGCTAGAAGATTCTAAAACTAAATTTGATGATTCCAAAGCTTCACAAAGGATGGTTTATTACCTTTCTACACAAGGGATAGATTTGGAAGATCGAGTTGGGATCAAGGATTGATTTAGGAAGTAATTTTTGTTTTAGCTAATTATGGACCTTTTATGTTTTATTTATCGTAAGTATTTTAGTCTTTTTTTTTCTTAAGGTTGGATTAGGCCATATCCACCAATAAACAAAGCCCATTTCGTCTTGGGTTTAATTTAGGGATTAAATGGGGGCCTAGGGTTTTCTTTAGGGATTGAATTGGTGAATATGGTTTTCTTTAGTGTAAATTGGCATCTAGGGTTTTCATGAAGGTTTCTTGCTTATAAAAAGAAGCCACTATGTAATTTGAAGGCAAGATCATATATCATTAATAAAGGTGTATTTCAGAAAGCTTCTTGCTTTTCCCTCTTGTGTTCTTGATTGAACAAATGAATTTGAGTTATCAAAGGGAGTGATCATCATTTATGGCATCTCAAGGTTATGGCTTTAAGTACTTTGTTTCCTTAGGGTTCTAATACGATAATACCAAAGGTTTGGGTTTTAATGTATGAATTTGACTTATCAAAGGGAGTGATCATCCTTTGTAGCATCTCAAGGTTAGGGTTTTAAGGAATTTTCTTCCTTAGGATTCTAATCTGATCATACCAAATTTTGTCTAGGGTTTTCTTTAGGGATTAAATTGGGGCCTAGGGTTTTCTTTAGTGATTGAATTGGAACCTAGGGTTTTCTTTAGGGTGAATTGGAATATAGGGTTTTTCATGAAGGTTTCTTGCTTATAAAAAGAAGCCACTATGTAATTTGGATTCAAGACCATATATCATTAATAAAAGTTTATTTCAAAAAGCTTCTTACTTTTCCTTCTTGTGTTCTTGATTGAACGCATGAATTCGACTTATCAAATGGAGTGATCATCCTTTGTGACATCTCAAGGTTAGGCTTTTAAGGACTTTATTTCCTTAGGGTTCTAATATGATCATACCAAACATTATAGTTTTAAGGACTTTGTTTCCCAAGGGTTCTAATCCAATCATCTTCAACACATTCGATTTGCTAAGAACATATTGAAGATGATTGGATTAAAACCCTAAGAAAACAAAGTCCTTAAAACCCTAACCTTTGGTATGATCGGATTAGAACCCTATGGAAACAAAGCCTTAAAACCCTAACCTTGAGATGCCACAAATGGTGATCACTCATTTTGATAAGTCGAATTCAAGTATTCAATCAAGAACACAAGAAGGAAAAACAAGAAGCTTTATGAAATAAACTTTTATTAATGATATATAGTCTTGCCTCCAAATTACACAGTGACTTATTTTTATAAGCAAGAAACTTTCATGAAAAGCCCTAGATGCTAATTCACCCTAAAGAAAACTCTAGGCGCCAATTCAATCCCTAAAGAAAACCCGACATGAAATGGGCTTTATTTATTGCTGGATTGGGCCTAGTTCACTCTTAAGGAAATAAAAGACTAAAAGACTTATGATAAATAACATAAAAGGCCCACAATTAATTAAAATAAAAATTACTTCCAAAATCAATCCTTGCTGCCAACTTGATCTTCCAAATCTATCCTTTCCATAAAAATGTAATAGACCATCCTTGGTGAAGCTTTGGTATCATTGAATTTAGTTTTACAATCTTCTAGCATAACTTCTTTGTATTACACTTCCATGATCAAGCCTTGCAAAGCTTCCTTCATCCACTTTTTCTTTGCCCTAGTCATTGGACCGCCAATTCCTTGCAAAGGATCTTAAGAATATTTAGGAACAAGAACTTGGATCTCCATTATTTCCCTCATTTTTGAAAAGATTCATCCTTGAATCACCTACAACAAATAAAGATAAATCAGTGACATTAAAAGTTGCACTAACATTATCTTAGTCACTTGGAAAATATAGCTTATAGGCCTTATCATTGATTCATTCCAAGACTTGAAAAGGTCCTTATCCACGAGACTAGAATTTTGATTTTTTCTATGTGGGAAACCTCTCCTTATGCATATGCACCCAAACCCAATCTCCAGGTTGGAAACAATATTCAAACGCCCCTTATTAGATTACTTAGCATATTGTTCATTCTTCCTTTCAATGTTAGCCTGAACAATGGCATGTAAATCCTTCACAAAATCTTCATTTTTCTTACCATTAAGATTAGCATGCTCATTAGTAGGCAAAGGTAAAATATCAATAGGTGTTAAAGGATTAAAGCCATAAACAATTTCAAAAGGAGAAAATGAAGTAGAATGAACAATCCTATTATATGAAAACTCAATATGTGGAAAACACTTCTCCCACTACCTTATATTCTTTTGAATGATAGCATGCAACAAAGTAATGAGTGTCCTATTAACTACAATTTAACCATATGTTTGAGGATGTTCCATAGTATAAAATAAAAGTTTAGTTCCTAATTTATTCCAGAAAGTCCACCAAAAATGACTTTGGAAATTAACATCTCTATCATTAAAAATTGTCTTAGGCAACCCATGAAAACGAACCACTTCACTAAAGAACAAAGTAGCAATATGTGTTACCTCCTTAGTTTTTGAACATGCATTAAAATGAGCCATTTTACTAAACCTATCAACAACAACAAATATGCTATCCTTACCACTTTGAGTTCTTGGTAATGCTAAAACAAAATCCATCAATATATCAATCCAAGGTTTATTAGGCACAAGTAAAGGGGTATACAAACCATGCAGTCTAACTTTAGATTTTGCTTGCCCACATGTAATGCATTTTTCACAAACAGATTACACATCATGCTTCATATTAGGCCAATAAAAATGCTCATGTAAAATATATAAAGTCTTTAGAATACCAAAGTGACCCATCAAACCTCCCCTATGACTTTCCCTAACAAACAACCCACGAGCATAAAAAATAGGCACATATAATTTATCTTTCATGATTTGAAGTCCTTCCTACTTATAAAAATCACCAAACACACATTTATCATATGCATTCCATACTTGGATGAAATCAAAATCGTTGGCCTACAAATCCATAAGCAATTCAAAACCAAGTAATTTAGTTTGCAATGAAGTAAGTAATACGTACCTCTTAAAAAATGCATCAACCACAATGTTGTCCTTCCCATTCTTGTATTTAATTACATATGGAAACATTTCTACTAACACGAAGCACTTAGCATGTCTTTTATTAATCTTACCTTGGGTCTTCAAGAACTTCAAACTCCCATAATAGGAATGAATGATGAATTCCCTCAGCCACAAGTAGTACTTCCATATTCGAAGAGTTATCACTAATGCATAAAGCTCATTGTCATATGTAGGATGATTCAACAATGCCCTACTTAGATTTTTGCTAAAATATGCAATTGGTTTGGAACCTTGCATCAAAACAGCTCCTATGCCAATTATGGATGCATCACATTCTATCTAAAAAGCTTTATCAAAGTTAGGCAAACACAACAAAGGTGCATTTGTTAGCTTATCTTTTAAAATTTTAAATGTTCAACCATGCACATCATCCCACTTAAAAACAACATTCTTCTTAATAAGTTCATTCAAAGGTGTAGCAAAAGAACTAAAATCTTTAACAAACCATTGATAAAAACTTATGAAACCATAGAAACTTCTTACCTCACTCGCATTCTTAGGTGTAGTCCAATCCCTTATTGCCCTTACCTTTTCTTCATAAACAATAGTACCCTGTGAACTAACAACAAATCTAAGAAACACTACAGAGTCCATGCAAAACGTGCACTTCTTTAGATTAGCATACAACTTGTTCTCTTTTAACACATTAAAAACAGCATGCAATTGTTGCACATGTTCATCCAAATTTTTGCTATAAAATAAAATATCATCAAAGTAAACTACCCTAAATTTTTCCATGAAAGCATGCAAGACATGGTTCATTAACCTCATGAATGTATTAGGAGCATTAGTTAAACTGAAAGGTAGTACTAACCACTCATACAATCCATATTTAGTTTTAAATGCAATTTTCCATTCATCTCCTTCTTTCATGTGAATATGATAATAGCCATTCTTGAAATCAATTTTAGAAAACAATTGAGAACCATGAAATTCATCAAGCATATCATCTAATCTGGGAATAAGGTGTCTATACTTTACTGTTATCTTGTCAATAGCTCGACAATCCACACACATACCCCATGTTCCATCTTTCTTTGGGACTAAGATGACAGGAATTGAACACGGGCTAAGACTCTCCCTTAGAAATCCCTTTTGCAGCAACTCATCCACTTATGTTTGTATTTCCATTGTTTCCTCAGGATTAGCTCAGTAAGTAGGTCAATTTGGTATTGTAGATTTGGGTGCAAAGTCTATTTGATGCTCATTTTTTCTCAAATGAGATAATCCATTGGGAATCTCTTGAAGAAATAGATTCTCAAAGTCCTGTAGGCTTGAAAAGTTTTGAGTGTGGGCTAATACAACTTTTCGGTTGTTTATTTCAAAAGAATAATGATTTTTATAACCACCATGTGATACCCTCCTATCAAATTGCCATGGTTAGCCAAGCAATATATGAGTAACATACATCAGTGCCACTTTAGAAAGAACCTCATCCCCATACTTGCCTATTGAAAAAGGAACCCAAACTTGTTTGTTAACCTCCACTTCTCTACAATCATTCAGCCATTGTATCTTGTACAATTTGGGATGCTTCTGCCACTTCAAATTCAGCTTTTATACCAACAAGGTACTAGAAATATTAGTGCAGCTCCCACTATCAATAATCAGTGTACATACCTTGTCCTACACATGGCATCTTGTGTAAAAAATATGCTCACGTTATTCTTCATCCTCTTCATCATTAGGTTGTGTATTCATATCTCTCCTTGTGACAAATAAATCTCTATGCATAGGTTCTTCCTCTTTATCATTAAAATAATCCTCCAATGGTGGTATCTCTTTGTCACTTAAAATGACACTTTTGATTTCTCTATTTTCCTATACAACCATAACCTTTTTGTCCCATTTACAACTTGCTCCCTCATTCTTATTGGAATCAGTTTTTTCTTCATCAAACTCATGTCTTTTATGTCTTTATCTATGTAATTTAGAATCAGAATAGGATTGTAAATCATCCAACCTTTCATTCATCCTCTTAAATTGGTCATTAAAAGTCTTGATGAATAATTTTAAGTCGACCTCTAGTGGTTCTCTTCCTTCCTTACTTATGTGTTCAACTAGTTTCCAACAACTTGGCTCTAATACCAACTGATGTAGACCCTCCAAGTGAACAATCCTAGGAACCCACAAACTCAAAGGAATAGGAATAATCGATTTGCTAGGAACATCTTGAAGATGATTGGATTAGAACCACAAGGAAACAAAGTCCTTAAAACCTAACCTTTGGTAAGATCAGATTAGAACCCTAAGGTAACAAAGTCCTTAAAACCCTAACCTTGAGACGCCATAGAGGAGGATCATTCCTTTTGATAAGTTGAATTTAAGCATTCAATCAAGAACACAAGAGGGAAAATCAATAAGCTTTCTGGAATAAAATTTTATTAATGATATATGGTCTTACCTCCAAATTGCATAATGACAAATTTTTATAAGCAAGAAACCTTCATGAAAAACACTAGATGCTAATTCACCCTAAAGAAAACCCTAGGTGCCAATTCAATCCCTAAAGAAAATTCTAGGTGCCAATTCAATACCTAAAGAAAACCCTAGATGAAATGGGATTTATTTATTGGTGGATTGGGCCAAATTCAACCTTAAGAAAATAAAATACTAAAAGACTTGTGATAAATAAAACATAAAAGGCCCACAATTACCTAAAACAAAAAATACTTCCTAAATCAATCATTTCTCCCAACTTAATCTTTCAAATCTATCCCTTGCATAAAAAGGTAATAGACCATCCTTGGAGAAGATTTGGAATCATTGAATTTAGTTTTAGAATCTTCTAGCATAGCCTCTTGTATTGCAATTTTATGAGCAAGCCTTACAAAGCTTCCTTCATCCTCTTTGTCTTTGTCCTAGTTATTGGACCACCAATTCTTTGCAAAGGATTTTGAGAATATTTGGTAACAACAACTTGGTCAACACCTTGATCTCCATATATATATATATATATATATGTATGTGTGTGTATATATATATATATATGTATGTATGTATATACATACACACACACACACACACACATATATATAGTGATAGGTTTAAACACAATACAATTAGGATTAAAACTCTGAAACTTGGGCAACAAGTGTGTAATATATGTATATGGGCCATAGTGCACATTAATCCATGCCGTGGTGCGTACTAAAACTTGTGTCTTATGATCCAAATTGAGAGATCTATACCATGGCATACCTAAGACTATTCCAAAGCTCTTGTTGTTGTTATAGAATTCCCAATGAAACAAGAGAGTAGCGTATTACAACACACATATTTCTATGCTCCAACACCCTTGCAATTGTGTTCTAAATACACATTTTTGCTTTTTTTTGCTCTTATTATCCCCTAATAGCTATATAACATAAAGTAAACATATAAAATGCATAGGGAATAATAAATCATTGTAAATACGTGGGAATTAATACACAAATATATATATATATATAAAATGACACTGATCAAGTCCACAATGAACCTAAGTTCATGTATAATAAAGTCCATAGTTAGCCTAGAGTTCAAGTAGATAAGTCCATAGGAAGCCTCAAGTTCACACAGATGAAGCTCATCTAGTTGGTAGAGTCACTTAAGTGCTCACAATGCTTAAGTTTGGGGTTGACTTTAAAACCAATTATATGGAATTTGGGGTTCCAACCCAAAAGATTAATCCATTAGGTGGAGTAGTCCTAGTCCTTATAAACCCATGAATCAACTAATGTCTAGGTAGCATGAGAATATTTTTGAATATTCCCAACAAAAACGATTCAGCACAATTAATTTAAGGTTTGGATATAGGGGTGGAGAAGACTTTGATAATATTTTCAAGTGTAATAATCGATTTTCAGGCGGTTTTGACTAACATGTAACTTATGAGCTCGATCGGGAACAAGAGCTTGGGTGGGAGATTTTAGTAGTATATATGGTTATATGTGCTTAGGGAGTATTTGACACTTGGCTTAGGAGATGACATAATAATACGTTTTCACTGAAGGGGCTGGTAAATTGATTTTGACACTTCCTCAGAATTTGGTGGCTTAATATTATTTTCTTTTATATTTTTGGCACCCTTGCATGTGTAACTTAATTTCATGAATTTCACTCCTATGACTATGGTTATTAGAAACTTGAGGAGATGACCTAGGTATACGTTGATTCTTGTTAGGTTTTGGATGATATCCTACTCAAATTTGTATACCTCGAAGCTAAAAAATATTGGTCGTAGTTGCTCGGTTGTACCTAGGCTTGACTTGAGAAAACCAATTTAGACCCAAAAGAATAAAAGTTTGTAATATGGATATGATATAGCAATGGACTACCCATTGTTTAAAAAGACCCTAATGAATAAGAACAAAGCAATTGTTGGTCACAAAAGCATATTGTTTTTATACAGATCTAGGGTCAAAGATATAAAAGGGATCGATAATGTGTAGGCATTAATATTAAAACAAATGATTCGAACACAGCATTTATAGAAGTGTGTGAAGAAATCAATATTTGAAGAAATAATCAGAAGAGAAAATCAACGTTTTCTGAGTATATTTTTCTTAATTTGTATCCGATATTTACATTGTTTATATAGACAAATATCAATTACTATTTCACCAACCACCATGATTGAATTGCATGGTTTATAGCTGCTTGGTAAGCGCCATGTATATTGGAAAAACAATTTGGCGTCGGTGCAGTTTTTGTTGAATTGTGTTGCAGTGTTTGTTGAATTCAACACTCCCCCTCAAGTTGGTGCATAGATGTCTTTCATACCCAACTTGACTGAAACTTCTGTGAATACTCGATATGAGACTGCTTTAGTGAGGATGTCAGCCAATGATCTTCTGACTTAACTTTTGGCAATTCCAATGAATTTTCTTCTAACTTTTCCTTAATAAAGAACCGATCAACTTCAACATGTTTTGTACGATCGTGTTGAACTGGATTATGAGCAATATCACATGCTGCTTTATTGTCACAAAATAACTTAATTGATTCTTTAGAAGGATATCCCAAATCTTTCAAGAGAGATTGTAACCACAAGGCCTCACAAAGCCCAAGTGCCATGCCTCTGTATTCAGCCTCTGCGCTTGAACGGGCAACAACATGTTGTTTCTTACTTCTCCATGTTACAAGGTTTCCCCCTACAAAAGTGAAGTAGCCTGATGTAGATCGCCTATCATTTATTGATCCAGCCCAATCAGCATCAGTATATACTTCTATTCTTTGGAACTCTGAGTTTTTAGTAAACAATACTCCTTTTCCAGGAGCAGACTTTAAATACCTCAAAATACGAATAACTGCATTCATATGTTGTTCTCCAGGATTATGCATAAATTGGCTGACAATACTTAAAGCATAGGCAAGATCTGGTCTTGTGTGTGCCAAATACATCAACCTTCCAACAAGCCTTTGGTATCTTTCTTTATTTGTTGGAACTTGATCAACCTTGATACATAACTTTAATCCTTCCTCTACTGGTGTATTAGCTGGTTGACATGCCGACATACCAGTTTCTTTTAATAAATCTAAGGCATACTTTCTTTGAGATAAGAAGATTCCTTCTTTTGATCGAGAAACCTCAATCCCAAGGTCTTTCATTTCAAATTCCTTGGACAAATAACTTTGGAGAGCTTTCCTTTCTTCAAGATCATTTCCTATTACATCATATCATCAACATATACAATAAGTGCAGTGATCTTACCATACCCTTTTTTCATAAATAAAGTATGGTCTTAATTGCTTTGCTTGTAGCCAAATGCCTTCATTGATTTTGTGAACCTACCAAACCA
Source organism: Hippophae rhamnoides (assembly GCA_033030585.1). NCBI lineage: Eukaryota > Viridiplantae > Streptophyta > Magnoliopsida > Rosales > Elaeagnaceae > Hippophae > Hippophae rhamnoides. The sequence goes on along the minus strand of CM065438.1, from coordinate 40,691,857 downwards.
TGCTCTTGGGGATTGTTTCAATCCATACAGTGATTTTTTTAATTTACACACTTTTTCCTCATGGATTTTGAATTTCTTGATTCCTAGTGGTAAATCCATGTAGACTTCTTCAATTAAATCTCTATGTAGAAAGGCATTTTTTACATCAAATTGATATAATGGCCAATCTAAATTTGCAGCTAGAGATACCAAGACTTGAACAGTGTTAATTTTGGCTACATGTGCAAATTTTTTTGTATAGTCGATCCCATATCTCTGAGTGTATCCTTTTGCCACCAATCTTGCTTTATAGCGTTCAATCATACCATCTGCTTGATACTTTACTTAAAAAATCCATCGACATCCAACAATTTTCTTTGTTGGTGGACGATCGACAAGTTCCTAAGTTCTATTTATTTATAAGGATCTTAGTTCTTCATTCATAGCATCTTTCCATTTTGGGTCAGCTAAAGCTTCCTCGCATTAATCGTTAGGAATAGATACAGCAGATAATTGATTCACAAATGATACATTTGATTTTGACAAACAATGTTTAGACATATAGTTACTCATGGGATATTTGATTTTACTAGAAATCTCAGGTTCATACATGGCTTTAGGAATACCTCTATTAGGACGTGATGGAAGTATTTTTCTGGCTGGTTGAATAGTTGGAACATTCTCAGCAAATGATTGGTTAGGTATATTAGCAACTTATGGAGAAGGAAACTTGTACTCACTTTGTGGTAGTAAGGAACTTGCTTGATGATCTTGAAGTTGATGAGGACTTGATTCCATTTCCCTTGAGTCTTTTCTATATTGAGAGTTATTACCATCTGAATTCAAGTTATTTGTATTTTCCTCACATATAATTTGTCTTTCTTCATAAGGAAACAATTTATATGTAAGGGTCTGAATTTCAGCATGGTTGTACTCCCCCTGAAATTCAGGTGTAGATGAGAAATACATTGTATGTTCATGAAAAATAACATGCATGGTGGTAATCATTTGTTTTGTAGGAGGATGATAACACCGATACCCTTTTTGTTGTATGGCATATCCTATAAAAACACAATGTATTGCTCGTGGATCCAACTTGCTATGTTGTTGTTTATGTAGGTGTACAAATGCCACACAACCAAAGACACGAGGAGGTAAATTGGGAACACTTGGTGCAATAATTGCTTCAGTGATGGCTTGTAGTGGTGTTTGGAAGTTAATGGGATTGGAATGTACCTGATTGATCAAATATGCAGTAGAAGTAATTGCTTCTCTCCAATAAGATAATGACATATTAGCTTCGATCAATGAGGCACAGACAACTTCCAACAAGTGTCGATTTTTTCTTTCTACAACTCCGTTTTGTTGAGGTGTATCAACACAAGTAGTTTGATGAATAATCCCTTATGTTTTAAGATATTCTTGAAGCTCAGAACTTTTATATTCTCCTCCATTGTCACTTCATAAAACTTGAATCTGTGTTTTATATTGAGTACGAACCATTTTATGAAATTTTCTAAATAATATGTTTACCTCACATTTAGATTTCATTAAATAGACCCAAGTCATTCTATTAAAATCATCAATAAATGTAACAAACCAACGTGATCCTCCCAAAGTAGAGACTTTGGAAGGACCCCATACATCAGAATGTATAACCATAAACGAAAATGGACTTTTATTTAAGGTTACAGGAAATGAGGAACGATGACTTTTTGCTAGTTCATAGACATCACATTTTAAAGTAGAAAGATCAAAGCTCAAAAATAAACTTGGAAATAATTTCTTTAAATATCCAAAAGAAGCATGACCCAATCTCCTATGCCATAGCCATATATTTGATTCATCCTTGTTACATCCAGCTGCAACCAATGCATGATTTGTTGAATCCAATTCCAAATAATACAGGTTTCCTTGCCTAACACCACGACCAATCGTTTGCTTTGTTTGAATGTCCTTGAACACACAAAAGTCAGGCCAAAAAATAACAAAACAAGATAAAGCAGTGGTTATTTGAGAAATAGATATAAGGTTATACTCTAAATAGGGAACAACTAGTACTGAGTCTAAATTCAAAGTACTAATGAGAGACAAAGATCTTTCCCCAATGACTGGGGTTGTGTTACTATTGGCAGTGCAAATAGTTTTGTGTGAGGATGGTTTTGAGATTTGTCTAGAATCGAATGTCATTTGATCAGTTCCACCTGAATCAATTATCCATGTATTATTAAAAACAGGAGAAAAAGCTTTAAGTATCTTACCAACATTTGCTGAGGAGTTTGCAACATGATCTTTTGTTGTTTCAGCAATGGTGGCAGTAGACATCTGTCGTGGATTTTTCTTCCGAGAGTGACGGTTGTGATCCCACCAGTTAGGATATCCCACAAGTTCAAAACATCGTTCTTTAGTATGACCCTTTTGGTGACAATGGGTACATTTAAATGATGATTTATCAGTCACCCTTCGTTCTTGCTGATTGGAAAAAGAATGATTTTTAGAAATCATGGCGGAAGCGTCAACGTCTCCAGATTTCTCCTTCAATGAGATTCGACGTACTACCTCCCGTCGAATCAAGGAATAACAACCTTCTAAATCTGGTATAGTTTCTTTTCGCAAAATTTCTCCACGAACCTGCTCAAATTCATCATCTAATCCAGCAAGAAAAATATGTATCCTTAGTCTTTCAACAGACTCTTGATATGATATTAGATCATTAGGGTCTTTCATGACCACCTTATCACGATGGTCTAGCTCTTGGAAAATTTCAGTCAACTCTCCATAATACTCTGAAAGTGATTTTCCATTTTGTCTGGAAGTAAATGCTTTTTGGTTTAAGACAAATACTTGTAATTTGTCACTTCCATCATAGAATGCTTTTGCCAAAGCACCCCAAATTTCAAGAGCAGTAGGTATGCGTAAATATCGCTTCATGATTTCTGGACTCATTGACATAAGGATCCATCTCTTCACTTTTTGATTTTCTGCATACCACTTGTTATAATTGTTTGATGTTTTTTCTGGTTGCAAATTTTTGTCATGAATATAAGAGAGTTTTTCTCTCTCTACAATATGCATTTCCATTATTTGAGACCAACATCATAATTAGTCTCAGTAAGAACAATTCCAGCATTAAACACACCTTTAGACTGAACCAATTGTACAACAATTGGAGTTGATTGCTCCATAGGTAATGAAATTATACCCTCTATCATGATATTATGGTAAACAAACTAGAAAATAGTGTAATAATTTTAGAACTAATTTTTTTTAATGCACTAAACCGGATAAAAAACCACAAAACTGGGTAAAAATTGGTTTAAAAACATGAAAAACTGGACCGGATTGGTTTTAGAAATCCAGAACCGGAAAAAAACCGGGTTCAGACCTTTAAAAGGGACCGAACTGGCCAAAAATGGAAAAACTATGAAAAACCGAGAAAACTAGGTTCAGACCGAACCGCTGGTTGAACCAACCTGAGCCGAACTGATGCGGGCCGACTACGCCCTCGAACCGAGCTGCGCCGAACCGAACCGAGCCGCGCCAAAACAGTCGAGCCGTACCGAGCCGTGCCAAAACAGCCGAGCCGCACCGAGCCGAATGATACGTCATCATCTTCAACCTCCAGACAGCGCGTGAAAAATGTTTCTTTCACTTCAGGCGGTGCATGGGGGCACGTGTCCCACTTTTCTGCTACTCTATTTTTTCCAAAATGTTCACAATTGTGTTTAGAATAATCTGGTAAAAATAGGTGGGACAAATACCGCTTCAAAAATGATGTTTGTAATTAATATTTGTAAGGGTGTTTGAATGAGATTTTATTTTCACGAGAAGAAATATTTTCAGAGAAAGAAATCTCTGTTTTAGAGAATAAGAGTTTGAAATTTGTATAAACCAATAACTTGGCTCTGATACCATGAAAAAATCAATATTTGAAGAAATAATGAGAAGAGAAAATCAATGTTTTCTGAGTATATTTTTCTTAATTTGTATCGGATATTTACATTGTTTATATAGACGAATATCAATTACTATTTCACCAAACACCATGATTGAATTGCATGGTTTACAGCTGCTTGGTAGGCGCCGTGTATATTGAAAAAAATGTTTGGCATCGGTGCAGTGTTTGTTAAAATTCAACATTGTGATCAATTAATGAAAATAATTTTACAAACTTTCTCAGCACATTTTAGACAAATGTGATAAGTCAAATTAAAAAGGTTACTGCAGAATAAGATAGTCACGATGGTAAGGGTAATAAGAATTTCTACCTTAGGTAGCATAATAATCATGATTGTTAAAAGTTTGAGAATTTATAAAATTTGGTTGGTAAAATGGTTCATGTAAAATCATTTTTTTGTTCTTGTTTTGTATCTGGTTATGGATAAAATAAAAGAAAAAAGTAAACAAGAAAACTGACATTTTTTATTTGTTTAGCTAGCTAGGCATGAAAACTAATATAAAATTTACTAAAATATCTAACAAATATAACTAAGCAAGCACAAATCAAGGGAAAGAGTTTAGAAACAAAACCAAAATAGATGTGGCAGCCTCTATATATATATGAGAGAACTAGATTGAATTGACGATGGAATGGTTTATGTATTGACAAGAGTTATATCTTGATAAACTAATTTTGCGACCTGAACTGGGTATGCTATGAGAACCAAATAGTAGCTTTTTCTTCTTATTTTTTAATTTCCAAATTAAAATATGATTTTTTTGAATAAAAACTATTTTCTAGAAGATATAACCAATAATGTGAACCAATTGAAAAAGGAGATTGGACAAGAATATGAGATATAAAGGAAAATTTTCTTGAAGAAAATTAAATGTACTCTCATACCAAATTGATGTGGAATGAGAAAATTAAACGTACTCTCTACCAGTTTTAGAAGTTATATGTGCAAAACTGTAGTTTGTGTACCCTAATCTTGAGCTTATTTTCTCGAGTACCTCACCTTCTTGTGTTCTAAGCTCTAATTGCCCTTATTTGCACCATAAGCTTTAGGGACTCTTCTCTTTTAAAAAAATTTACATGTCTTTTGAACACACACCTTCTCCTCATCACCGATTTCTTTCAGGTATGTGTGAAGAGACTTCGATAGAGGCTCTTCATCTCAAGCCTTTAAATGTTATTCCCCTTTCCGGCTTCACTCTTGCATATGAACGAGAGGTTCTCTACCATGATTTTATTGAAAATCGTTTTCTTTATGTAGAAGAATCTCCATTCAATTTGAACTAGGTACAGAGTCCCTAACAGTACTGTGGTTATAAGGGATCCTAAGCTTGATTAGAGGGCTAGCTTGCATTCCAATTCCTGAATCATGTTTCTTTTGTTAGTTAACCCTAGATGTATGGCTTTAATTCCCAATCCCCTTGACTGTTAAAAGTGGCTTAATGTGATACAATATTGCCAATACACAACTCTTGACCAATGGGTGGTGAAACCTTCTCAGCCTCACAATTATGGTTGGTATGGCTGGAAAATCTATGGGTGTTGATGACCTTGACATACTGATTCAAGTAAAGGAAACCCAAGAAGGTGGGTGCTATTGTTGATACCAATATGTGCACATTCAAGATTGAGCCTGCAAAATTGAACAAATGTGAGATCTCAATAGAAGACCACAAGAGGAGGGTGGTGCTTAGTTAGACTCTCATGCTCGAGTAAATTTATGGAATTACCTTTTTGTGTTTTTTTTTAATGTGATTCAATATTTTTAAAATATTTAGTTAAGATATAGCTAAAATATAAGATAAGATAAAGACTAAAATATTATATAAAATATAGTCTAAGATATCAATGAAATTACTTAAAAAAAACTCTTATTTAAATAAGAGTATTCTTGATGAGTGAGTATTACTAATCTTATTTGTAATAGAAAACATATTTATCAATTACATAGGATTAAGATTTTAATTTTTCATATAAATAAAACTCATTACTCAATTTTTCAAACAACTACATTTATTCTATTCATCCTATGCTTTCTATCTCAAAATGTTTTGCAAAAAAACTGAATTATATTATGTTAGGTTTCTTTCTTTAGCTAATCTATTAAAAAAATTTATGGCTATATTTAATTGATTAATAAGCCTATTTATTTTACAATATTATGATTTCAAGTTCATATAGTTTATTCTTGATTATGTTCTTAGATGTTTGGATTAAATAATCTTGTGTGATATCATAATTATTTGATTTAATTATTTAACTTTAAAAAATTTATTTTTATTAAACTTGTACTTCAACTTTCGTTCTAGGATTTGTTAGATTATTTAATTTAAATTTATTATTCTTGAATCTTCTAGTTAGGTTTTTCATTACTGAATCTATTATAAGACACACTTTACACTTGTGTTATTGTACTAACTTTTTAAGTACTGGTTGAATGGATTTGATTATTCATATGACTTGAGTTTATCAAAATGATGGTCCAAATGTGGAGACTATGAAAGATGCAACGAATTGTAAGTATATTACTTTGGGAGCATTATCTTGGAGGGTATCTTAAGTCTTGACCTTATAATTGAACATTATTTTCGTAGTAGATATTTAGGTGGTCTGATGGATCAATGGTTTTCCTTTTAGATCATCGTTGTGATCTAGGTTGTTTCCACCTAAAATATTGTATGTCAACTATTTATTTATTTTTTAATTATTTTATTTACACACAATTACATGTTTAGTCACTTGTGAAATTTTAATTTAACATAATTCGATTAATTAACTATTCACTTCTCTCTAGTTTAATTATATCAATAACTAAAACTTTCAATGCATATGTAATATATATATTCCTAATATAATTAAAAAGAAAACGAATAATAATAGACATATCTTTGATACTAGGAATGGGTGTGGAACGGATGAGGCTAATTATGCTAATAATCATAATCATCTCGTACTAATTTTGGGTATATTCGAATAATAAGTGTCAATTATGATTCAGTAATAGTTTCTCTATATTTAATCATGTTTCTTATTTTTTAACATTTATTTAAAAATATATTTAGTTTTTAAAAAATTAAATCTTAACATAATTATTATTCTACTATATTATTTAAAATATTGACATTAGTTATCATTTTTTAGCATATATTTCTAAGTAAAATAAAAAATAAAAAAGTAAAAATAAATAAAACACATATAAAAAATATGTTTTATTATTAAAAGTGTACTTTTTAATGTAATTATGTGTATATATAAAAAATAATATTAGTATATCTTCAGTTTCGACTAACTATAGTTTAAATATTACAAAATGCACTTTTTATATACATATAATTATCTTAAAAAATACACTTTTTAATTATGATTACGGAGACTATAGTTAGTTGAAACTGAAGATATAACTACGAAAAAACTATCGAATTTTTATTAGTAATCATAATTATGGTTATCTTCACTTAAAATATTTATCTCTATTTGATATTTACTTGCTATTAATTCACTTAATAATTTGATAGTAAAACTTATTATCCTCTATTTAAAATTAAAAGTTCCAATTACCTTGAGCATGATCCGGTAAAAGAAAGACGTGTTCTCTATCACATGCCATACAACAGGAAGACACGCCAGTAATGAAAATGTGCCGCAATGTTGTATCATAAAAATGTGAATTCCAAATTTGATTGGAAATGACCTGAAAGTATAGTGTAATTATAAGTAATATGGTCATTCTAATTGCTGCCAGACTTTTCATTTTTTCTTTATTCCTAAAAGACAGTTTAAAGATATGGGTGAGTAATTCTTGAGGTCCACTAACTTTTGCAACTTAAAGTCCACTAGTTATTTTAAGAAATAGTTCAATTCACTATAAAAAGTAAAAACAGCGCATTTAGCTGGCTATATTTTAAAGTATTTTTAGTTTTTTAATTGTATTTGATAAAGAAAGTTTTAAACCTAGATATTGCTCAAAAAGCTTTTAAAATAAAATAAAAAAATGAAGAAAAAAAAAAGAAAAAATTTATATTTGTTCTTATTATGTTAAATTATTTTTTTCAAAACTAGTCAAAAAAATAATGAGTGAGACTAAGTTTTTTAACTATAATATATAGTGGACTATATATGCATGTAGAATTTTTACCTAAACTCACACACAAATATATATAATTTTAAATCACTTTTAAAATTAACGAAAATGATCTTATATTTTAAAATAATAACATATTTTGTCCTTTATATTTTATTTTAAATTTAAAAAAAAAATTCAGTATACCTTAACTGAAAATATTTCAAAATTAAGTTAAGTAGCTTATTTTAAATTAATACCACTTAAGCATCTTAACTAAATTTTTTTTACAATATTAAAGAATTTACTTTTATAATCGATATCTCCTATCTTTTGGAACTCATAAGATTTTTTTCTTTACAAAACTCAATAAGTTTAATTAATTATGTTTATCATATATATTTTAGATATGTATATACTAATTAACTTAAAAAGTTTTGGTTAATTTGTTTTCATTTATTTATTTATCATATCATATAAATTAAGTTCAAACATATTGTATAATTAATCAAAGATGGAAATTCAAAAAACATAACAATAAATGTGCAAGGCATATGAGTTTTACTAGTGTATATATTATCAGTGACTACAATTTATTAAACAAATTTTTACACTTTTATATATTAAAAATTTGAGATATACTTTCTTTACTTTTTAATAAGTATCAACAATTGAGATATAAAGTATTAAAAAATTTCCTAAATAATTTGGGCTATATTGATGCTCTCCCTTTATATACTCTCTGTGTAGGTGCATGTGGAGGGGTCTTTTCACAAAAGGTAAAGTGTTCATTTAACTCAAAACACAAACACAAGTTCTTCAAGGCCGAAAAGAAGTAGTAGTTAAATAACATTTGTGATATTCAACAAAAATGAAGAATAGCATTAATATTGGAGCTAGTTGTTCAAACATTGACAACAAGGAAGATGGAGGAGGAGTGATGAAGGTGCAAGATGGATTGTTGCCCATAGCAAATGTAGGGAGGATAATGAAGGAAATACTCCCACCAAATGCAAAAATATCAAAGGAAGCCAAAGAAAGAATGCAAGAATGTGCTTCAGAGTTCATAAGTTTTGTGTCGAGTGAAGCATCTGATAAGTGTAGAAAGGAGAAAAGAAAAACTGTTAATGGAGATGATATTTGTTGGGCTTTAGGATCACTTGGTTTTGATGATTATGCTCCTTCTCTTACAAGGTATTTGCATAGGTATCGACAAAATGAAGGAGATAGATCTTCTTCAGCTATTAATCACCATCATCAATACTATTCTCACGATGATCTAGACAGATCAGCCCAAAAAGGAATTAATGATGAGATCAAATAGAAGAATATAACAAGGGTTTGCTCTTACTAGAAGATTTCAGCTAGCTTTGATTTCCAAACTCTCTTGTTTTCAAAAGGTAAGAAATAAGATACTATTTAGTTGAAAGTTGAACTTGGTTAGTTAAATCTATTCAATGTTGAACTATTGCAGTTGAATTTCTTCAATATAATTAAAGTACTTTTATTTTTATTATTATAAGTTTTATGTAATTTTTCTAGTATAATTTTGCATTACTTGGAAAGTGATATTGTATAATCTGAATAAATTTATGCCTTAATTAGTTAAATAATCTTTGAGAAAATAAAAATAACATAATTAAAATTTATAATCATAAATATAACACTCATTATAATCATTTTATTGATTTTTATCATAAAAGTGATCTTTCGTATCATTTTCCATAAAACGTTATCCAATTAAACATCAATCAAATTTAATTACGATCATTTAGATCTATTTAATATTGAATTTCGTTTAATTGAAATTCATTCGATGTTATTATGATACTATTTTTATTGTTATAAATTATGATATGTTAGCTTTTATAATTTTCTTAAATTTTTCAAATTGAAACATTAATTATTAGAGATAAATAATAAATATATATAATTTCTAAACTTTCTGTGAGTGTATACACTGCATCTTATCTTTTATATATGGTAATTAATGGCACGGTTCATACGAAGAACGGAAGAAGACAAGCATATATATATATATATATATATATCAGATAATTTCTTATGGTGATATAAGGAGTATATCGTATTTAATTTTGTGAAGAAGAGTAGTTTTAATATGATATAGAAATGTATTTACTTACTCGAAAATTAAATTTTATTTACACTAATTACAAATTCCACGTACAAAGATTAGTACTCCAAATAGTTCTTCTTCTTCTTCTTCAGTACTCAGCAATAGATCAGATATAGCTGATGACCTTATGTCTAAATTAGTAACACCCACACCAAATATACCTGTCTAGCTAGTCACTATCTATCAAACTATTAATAACTAATACATATTTATCAATTCTGCATCTCTCTTATGTTTCTACAGATGTTAACTGAAATATATATATATATATATAAAATTCCATTAACCCTTCCGTTTATCAATACAAGTCAATTACTACCAAAAAGTATGCCATAAGTCCAAAAATGAAAAAAAATGTAAGAAATAGAGCATGTCAAATTATCAAAGTTTATATTTTCTGAGTTATAATCTAAAAAAAATAGACACAAGTGTATTGACAAGCTCTATTTCTTACTTTTTTTTTAATTTTGGACTTCTTATATAGTCATTTATAGTTAATGTACTTGTATTATTTGACCAAAAAATTAATAAATTTTTATATATTTTATCATAGTTAATAAACTTCTATGATACATATATATATTCAACAATATATCATATTAGCTATAAAGGTATATCATATTAGCTAGGGTTTCCTTTTAAACCAGATTTATATTTGAGTTTTTTGTTTTTTAGGGACCACCGATACTGCTTAGTCTAAGACGTACACTACACCCCAAATTATAAAGGCTTTTATAATTCATTGAATCAGGTCATGATCTTTTTTAAATAAATTTAATCTTAATTAATTACAACAGAGAGGGAAAGAAAGAGTCAAAGAGTTCATACGTATCTTAATTAATTAGGTTAAATTAAGCTTAATTGGGTTCTAGCCTTCTAGGGTTCGCCCACTTATTAGGTCATGATCTTGTATTCCTCTTGGAATAAGCTAGGGTTTCCAAGTATATCATGTTTAGACTACTTAATATTTTTTTCGATAAATTTTAGAGTAAACTTAAAAAAATACCATCAAACTATTACATTTATTTCATTCATACCACCAAATTATTTTTATCTTATTTATGTGACCAATAATATTATTCTATTTATATCATTATGTTAGTCTTCGTCTAATAACATCATAAGTCAAATATTATGCATAACATTTGGAATAACTCAAATAATTAAGTGATATATTTGGAACAAATTATTGTTCCAAACATATCACTTAACTATCTAAATTATTGCAAATCTAATACTTAACTATCTAAGTTGTTCTAAATGTACTATTTAATTATCTTAATCGTTTTAAATTATTTTTTTAACTATCTAAGTTGTTTCAAAACTATATTGTATGACGTCGTTAAGCGAATATTAACATAATGGTATAAATAAAATAAATGTAATAGTTGGGTTGTATAACAAATAATTTGATGGTGTTAATAAAGCAAATATAATAATTTGATAGTATTTTTATAAATTTACCCTAAATTTATTTAGGTTATGTTTTTAAACATTAAGGTAATAAAATTAAGAGAAACAATGATAGTCAAAACGAAGAGAGACCCAATGATACTTAGAAAACATCTTATAGAAAATTTCTGTAAATAAATATTACATGACATAACTCTTTAAAATAAATGCTTAATTATTTTACTAACACATATTTCAAAATATTTTGTTTTTATACTTGTTAAAAAGTACAAAATTCATTAGATTTCCAACAACTTTGTATATAGATGGCGAACGAAGAACCAACAAAACATGATATGACTCCAAAAAAAAGTTTTGAATAATAGATATTACTCTTAAACATGTGTTTAAATGATTCTTATTTTTGAACATAACCGGACCCAAAAAGGACACGTCAAATATTATTTTCTTACTTTTTAATAAATGTGTTGATATAAAAATAATTACAAGTAAGGATTATTAATCCCAAAAGGATCAATAAAACTATATATCTTATTAATTTACAAGCTAAAACAAACATAAAAATGTAACAATAAAATTAATAAAAGAGTTTCGGAATTTGTTTGCAGAAAAAAAATACTAAAGCAATTAAAATCAAATCAAAAATCAAATGACATAAACACATGATTAAGGTTATGTTCTTTACCACCCAATCAAGTTTTAATAATAACAATACAAATTAATTTTTCTAACCTAATTACATCATTAGGAATCAAATATTTTAAAAATATTAGCTTTGGGAATCTAAGTACGCCAAAAGCTTCCTGCATTTATTTACTTTATAATTAACTAACAACACAATTATCCATTAGTGTTAAGCATATATATGTAGTTTAGATTTAGTTACTAGAGCACCTATAGTGTGTTCACGTGTATAAGGCCTTCTCAATTCTGTTATTAGCTTGTAGAGTACATAACCTATATAATTTGCTAATCTACTTTGAAGAAACTATCTTTTAGTTAATGAATTGATATTCACTTCACTTCTCACTCTTGATATTCTTGAAATATTGAGCGGTATCAGAGCTTGAGTTAATGGTGTCTAAGGGAGAAAACATCTCATCATATAAAGATGTTGTAACCAACTCACTGTTATAAAGCTCCTTAATTTAAGGAGCAAAACATGAAGCAAAACATGGATTAAAATATGGAGCAAAACAAGGAGCAAAACATGGAACAATTCATGGAGCAAACCAAGGAGCTTAATTCAAGGAGCAATTTAAGGAACCATTCATTTAAGGAGTAATTCAAGGAGTAAATTTTCCTATAAATAGATGTGTAATTGTAATGAATTAATCATTCAAAGTGTTCATTCCAATTGAGAGAAAAGCTTAGAGAGAAAAGCTTTTGTGAGAGAAAATTGAGAGTAATTTTCTTAGGTGTAATTGGGTTGTGAGTTGTGAGTGTTGTAAACACCTTGTGTAATTTCTCCCCTTTCAGTAAAAAGATCTGCAGTAGGTCCAGAGACGTAAGCAAAATTGGCTGAACTCCGTTATCAAATTTGTGTGTTATTTTTCTATTCTTGCTTTCTCATAAATCTGGCTTATCGGGAATTTGCGTTATTTCCCAACAACTGGTATCAGAGCTATTGGTGGTGATTTCTGTCAATTTTCTACAAGGTTACTGTTTACATGAATAGTGAATTACGTGAATAGTGAAATTTTGTTAACGATATTTGTTCGTTGACGGAGGTGTTCTAATACACGGTGATTTACAGAAATAGTCAGAAACGATCCAGAGGAAGTCAGATTTTAGTGGGAGCAATGGCCGCAGATGAAGGAAGGGTGAAACTCGAGAAATTTGATGGCACAGATTTTGGGTTTTGGAAAATGCAGATAGAGGATTATCTGTATCAAAGAAATCTATATCAACCTCTCTCAGGGAAGAAACCAGAAGCTATGAAGGAAGAAGATTGGAATCTTCTAGACAGACAAGCCCTCGGAGTTATTCGATTGACGCTATCCCGTAATGTTGCCTTCAACATAGCAAAGGAAAATTTTAAATTTTTTTTTTACGAACGGTAATTTTATTTTACTATTCACGCTATCTTATTTCTTATTAACTTAAATTTTTAAAAATTTAAATTTTTTTTTAATTATTTTTTTTTTACTATTCATTAATGGTAAAAATTTTTTACTTCAAATTTCAAATTTCTAAATTATTTTACTATTTATGCTATAGTTAAAAAAAAATTATTTTTTATTTTATTTTATTTTTTTTATCTATTTTTTTTATTTTTTTTTATTTTTATTTCTTATGAAATTTGAAATTTGATTAATTTTTTTTTTAAATCACAATTATTTACAACACAAAAATATTTTTAAAATTTTGATAAATAAATTAAAAACGCTATTCCTTCCCCGACAACGGCGCCAAAAACTTGATGAACGAAAACCGGCATCGCCAATTCTCGCAAATACTTTGGTTTTAATATTTGTAAAACTCTCGCAAGTGCACGAATCATTTCGTAGAAAATGATAAGTATACTCCCAAGGTCGATCTAAGGAAGGAATGTATGTGGTTCTTAATTTATTATTCAAACTTTTAAAAACGAAATTAAATCATAAACATCCTGTCACGATAGTTTGGTTTTTGTGTTCCTAATCTAATAACATAAAATAAACATATATACAGATTAATTAAATATAATAAAAAAATAAACATAGATACAAATTCAATAAATAAATATAAATACAGATTCAATAAATATTCATGCAAATTTTATCATTTATATTAGTGGAGTATTTATGGATATAATAACTAAATTAATTATGCTTGCTCATATTATCTAGGTTATTAAAGATATAAATTGATATTTTATTGATTCTCTCTTTTTTGTATGAATACCACCTTTGGTGGGGTTAGATATTCTTTGTTAACTAAACAAATCAATTAACACCTATGGGTGGGGTTGATAACTAATTTGGTTAATTAAATTAATTCCTTTTTCTAAGAGATTGAAAATGAACCATTTAAATGCCACCTTTGGTGGGGTTAGACACTTTAAACTTTATTCAAGGTGTCCAAATTAAACCCAAGAATTTAGTTATCCGAGTACTAACTTTCAAGTTTTAAAACCACTACCGAAAACATGTCGTCAATACATTTTCAGATAATAATTCTTATAAAAACTTTTGAAATAGAGCTTCACTCTAACTACCGGGCGATTGTACCATCAAATAAAAGAGCACTACTCTAAATCAGACCGGATAACTAAACCTTAAAATCTAATTTTCAGGTTTAAGTTTGTAATGAAAAATAATATATTTCTCTCTAACATTCTTAATATAAAATCTTGAATAAAAATAAAATCAATTCATTTTAGAAATTTTCACCTATTTAATATTTCGCAAGCATAACAACGTTATTATTATATCATGATTATGAACAGCTAGCACAGTTAAATTTAATCACAGACAAATTAAATATAACATGTAAGAATAAAGCACAAAAATAACTGTAAAGAAAATAAAATCCTTACAGTACTTCGACGCTATTCCCGTTGCTAGAAAACCTCCAAGCGGAATTTGCACTTCCATTTATTGAATCAAAAATCTAAATTATTACAAAAACATTACAAGTTCCTCTCAAAAAGAGAAGAACTCTAAACCTAAGAGAATTGAACTAAAAACTAAGAGAAAAACTAAGAAAAGCTTAGAAACTAAGAAAGAAACTAAGAAAAACTTAAAAACTAAGAAATGAGAGAAAGAAAGAAGAGAGAAGTGTGGTTTTGAGGTGTGTTTTGAAGTGAATGGAAGAGGGTATTTATAGGTGAGGATGGAGAGAAAAAATGAGTAAAAAAATGTTAAAAAAATATTAAAAAATAAAAAACGTGTTTTGGACCTGCCGAGGTCATCAATGACGTCAAGATGACGTCATAGGCGGCCGCACGTGAAAAATGGGTCAAAAACGCGTTGAAGCGCTGCGCGCGCCTCGGCGCGCGTGAACAGTGCTGCGGCCGCGGCGCGCGCGGAAGAAGATCAACGCGCGCGGCGCGCGCGGCTCAACGCCTTGGCGCGCGTGCGGGCCGGGCGTTGGCCGGGCCGCGGCGCGCGATTTTCCGTCTTTTGACATTTTTGACCTTTTCGACCCATTTTGTCCAATTTTTCCATGTTTGTTGACCTTCTTCCACTTATTTATTAATTTATTTGTGATGTATTGCTTCAAGTATTCTTCTTTGAGTCTTTACATTGCGTTTTTAGGCCAAAATTCCTGAAAAACAATAAAAATACCCGTGATTCCGAAAAAGACAAATTTATATAAATATATGATAAAACATATAAATATATATATTTTTAATCAATTAATGTGCATAAAATCATGGTTATTTTAGTGCTTTTTGAGCACTCATCACAACCCCCAACCAGCTTCTTGCTAGTCCCTTAGCAAGAGAAGCGATAAAAACTAAAAATTAAACTATCCTAAATCACTTCCGTGGATTGACACGGTTGCATTTAACCTATGCAACAAGCCTTTAAACCCCTAGGTTGCCCTAGTGGACGAGTTTGAGTCTTGTGAGGGTTTTCAGTAATGATACCCACAAACATTGTACTAAATGTAAAAACAAAAGAAACAATAAAAACAAACAACTTAAAAATTAAATTTACAACAAAATCACAAATTATCAACATCTCACAAAAATTTCTCATACTTTTTAATCTCCTTTAAGATCATAATTAAAATCTCAAGCATAAGTTATTTTAATCTCTTTAAACAATCATGATTTATTATAATAATTAGTCGAAAATCATTTTCATATTTCATATCAAAAATGTATCAATTTAATTTCACCCAATTTCGATGTCATGAATCGATTCGCTTCGACTCTATTCCTCACAAGTCAATACTCTCAAAACTCTGAATCCTATGGGTTCAAACACTCATACTAATTTATATGCGAAAGAGTTGATGTATAGAAATGAACTAATATGTTCGCATATGTATAAAGAATAAAGGCTCAAAGTGTTATTTTAACATTGATCTCATGAAAGGAATCAAATGTATAAATTATAAAGATATCATATATAAAAATTATTTTCATGCATAAATCAAACTCATTAAGAAAGAATTTCAAGATATATGCCTTTTACAAATGAAGAAATTGCAATGACTTTTTAGGGAATTACTTCTTATATCTTTCTTTTGTAATTAGCCTTTACTCACAACTTTGTAGGCAATGCGGGTTATAGTATGTAGATGATACTGTTTTTATCTCTCTCTTTTTTTCTGTAGATATTTTTCAATATGTGTATTTTTTTAGAGAGTCAACCCATGTACAGATTGTACATTTTTTGGATTTTGGTGAGTGATTAATTTTGTGGCATTTCTGTTTGATCTTGGTTTAGGTAACCCCAGATATGTCTTTTTGTTTTTGTAGTAGTCATGCATAAATGAGATATAAGCATATACTATCAATTTCTACTCAAATCATTTAATCTAAGCAAAAATAATAATCAAAAATATATGATACTCTATTAAGATGAAAAAAATTCATACATTCAATGCTAATACCTATAGAGATCATCTAAAAATTTGAAGAAATAAGAAATGTGTTTGGAGTAGAAAAAATATATATTTCACTCTGAATAAAGGAATTTAGGCTCAAATTATATCTCACAAAGGTAGTCTCCACTAAAAAAAATTCATAAACACCGATTTTGGGTTTAATATAATTTCTACATCTTATCAAGAAATACTAGTTATGACAAAAACTAACTAATTATCAAAAATAATTACAAAATATTTCATGATATGTTTTCAAAAATTAATCTAACAGTACAAAAGACTTAACTATTTACTTAAATTTGATTTAAAGAAATGATAAATTTTTGTGAAAAAGTTTTTTTTTTCAAAAATTACTAAATCACACAAAATAGAAATAAAACCAAACACACAAAAAATGAAAAAGTATATTTTTTTTATTTTTAAATTTTCTTTTTATTTTTAAATTGTTAAAACTTTTTTTAATTAAGCATGGTAACTTTTCACCACCCCCAACCTAGAACTTACATTGTCCTCAATGTAACAACTGTAAATTAAAGATAAAGAGAAAAGAGAAGAAAGATTACCTATTTCTTGAGAAAGTGCAAGTAGTAATGGAAAATGCAGGTGCATCCATCATATTCATCATTAAAGTGTATACAGACAGATCGCTGTGAACTTCTAACATCTCAACAAATATTTTTAGTTTTAACAATTTAAAAATTATTCACATGTAATTAAAATGAAATAATTAAGTAAATAAAAGAAAATTACCTAAAATGATGGGTTGCCTCCCATCCAGTGCTTAGTTTAACGTCTTAGCAAGACGTAACTTGGGGATTGCATTTTAAGTAAACTCAATGTCCCCTCATCATTGAGTCAATCAAACCTTCAGGTAAGACAAGGTTGTCTACCTATACTTTTTCAGTCATGCCCTATTGATTTTCAAATTTCTTTTTGTACTTAAAACTAGAGGCATACTTTGAGTTTTAGATAACCCACATCTAGGTGCAAATCAAATAATTAAGTCATTAAAACATAATTGTACCTAGATCAAACAAAGCAACTAACTCCTTAGATTATAATTAAAACTTTAAAATTTTGGAGATAGTTCAGAAATTTTTTTTTTGTTTTTGTTTTTAAGAAAAAAAAAATAACATAATCCGTATTAACCAAGAGTGCTCCCAGGAAAGAATGGTGGTGCAAAGGCTCCTTAAAAACCATCCTCCTACATTGAGCAACGTTCCCAGGAAAGACTAGTGGCACAAAGGCTTCCAAGAACTAGTCTCCTAGACAGAACTCCCTTAGATCTTTACTTTTCATGCTATTAAGTTAATTAAATTAAGTTAAGTAAAAATCTAAGTTAATGAAAATCTAAGTTAAAAAAAAGGTTAATTAAGTTAAGTGAAGTAAAACAAATCTAAGTTAATTAAGTTAAGTTAAAAAAACAAAATCTAAGATAATTAAGTTAAGTTAAAAAAAATCTAAGTTAATTAAGTTAAGTGAAAAAAAAAATTAATTAAGTTAAGTGAAAAAAAATCTAAGTTAATTAAGTTAAGTGAAGTAAAAAAAAATTAAGTTAATTAAGTTAATGAAAATTTATGTAAAAACCTAAGTTAATGTTAAAAAAAAATCTAAGTTAATTAAGTTAGTAAAAAAACTAAGTTAAGTAGGGTAACTAAAAATCAAGAAGAAAAAAAAATAGCTAAAGAAAGAAAAATAAAAAATAATATAAAAATTGAAAAAGGTAAAAGAAAAAGAAAAAGAAAAATTAAAATTATGATTTAAAATAAATAAAAAAATAGTAAAAATTAAAATTTTGTTTTTTTTTATTTTGTTTTTTTTTTTATTTTGTTTTTTTTTTTTTTTTTTATTTTTTTTTTTTTTTTTTTTTTATTTTTTTAATTTTTTTAATTTTTTAATTTTTTTTTAATTTTTTTAATTTTTTTAATTTTTTATTTTTTTAAATTTTTTTTAAATTTTTTTTTATTTTATTTATTTTATTTATTTATTTATTTTATTTATTTTATTTATTTTTTATTTATTTTTTATTTATTTTATTATATTTATTTAAAATTTATTAAAAAAAAAATTTATTTTTTATTTTTTTAATATTTCTTATGAAATTTAAAATTTGAAATTTGATTAAATTTTTTTTATTTATTTTTTATTTTTTTACAAAAACAAAAAAATCACAATTATTCTGACAAAAATATTTTTAAAATTTTGATAAATAAATTAAAAACGCTTACTCCTTCCAAGAATCCGCCTAAAAACTTGATGGCTTAGCAAACTGCATCGCTAATTCTCGCAAATACTTTGGTTTTAATATTTGTAAAACTCTCGCAAGTGCACGAATCATTTCGTAGAAAATGATAAGTATACTCCCAAGGTCGATCTAAGGAAGGAATGTATGTGGTTCTTAATTTATTATTCAAACTTTTAAAAACGAAATTAAATCCTAAACATCCTGTCACGATAGTTTGGTTTTTGTGTTCCTAATCTAATAACATAAAATAAACATATATACAGATTAATTAAATATAATAAAAAAATAAACATAGATACAAATTCAATAAATAAATATAAATACAGATTCAATAAATATTCATGCAAATTTTATCATTTATATTAGTGGAGTATTTATGGATATAATAACTAAATTAATTATGCTTGCTCATATTATCTAGGTTATTAAAGATATAAATTGATATTTTATTGATTCTCTCTTTTTTGTATGAATACCACCTTTGGTGGGGTTAGATATTCTTTGTTAACTAAACAAATCAATTAACACCTATGGGTGGGGTTGATAACTAATTTGGTTAATTAAATTAATTCCTTTTTCTAAGAGATTGAAAATGAACCATTTAAATGCCACCTTTGGTGAGGTTAGACGATTTAAACTTTATTCAAGGTGTCCAAATTAAACCCAAGAATTTAGTTATCCGAGTACTAACTTTCAAGTTTTAAAACCACTACGAAAACATGTCGTCAATACATTTTCAGATAATAATTCTTATAAAAACTTTTGAAATAGAGCTTCACTCTAACTACCTAGAGGCGATTGTACCATCAAATAAAAGAAAGCACTACTCTAAATCGAATCGGATAACTAAACCTTAAAATCTAATTTTCAGGTTTAAGTTTGTAATGAAAAATAATATATTTCTCTCTAACATTCTTAATATAAAATCTTGAATAAAAATAAAATCAATTCATTTTAGAAATTTTCACCTATTTAATATTTCGCAAGCATAACAACGTTATTATTATATCATGATTATGAACAATTTATACAGTTAAATTTAATCACAGACAAATTAAATATAACATGTAAGAATAAAGCATAAAAATAACTGTAAAGAAAATAAAATCCTTACAGAACTTCGACGCTATTCCCGTTGCTAGAAAACCTCCAAGCGGAATTTGCACTTCCATTTATTGAATCAAAAATCTAAATTATTACAAAAACATTACAAGTTCCTCTCAAAAGAGAAGAACTCTAAACCTAAGAGAATTGAACTAAAAACTAAGAGAAAAACTAAGAAAAGCTTAGAAACTAAGAAAGAAACTAAGAAAAACTTAAAAACTAAGAAATGAGAGAAAGAAAGAAGAGAGAAGTGTGGTTTTGAGGTGTGTTTTGAAGTGAATGGAAGGGGGGTATTTATAGGTGAGGATTGAGAGAAAAAATTATTAAAAAAATATTAAAAAAATATTAAAAAATAAAAAACGTGTTTTGGACTGCTTTGAGGTCATCAATGACGTCGGCGTGACGTCGTGGGGCGGTACCGCACGTGAAAAATGGGTCAAAAACGCGTTGGGCGCGCTGGCGGGCGCTTCGCGCAGCTCGGCGCGCGTGAAACGGTGCCCGCGCGCTGCGGCGCGCGGAAGCATGCATCAACGCGCGAGCGCGCGCGGCTCTGGCTGGCCTTGAGCGGCTGAGGCTGTGCGGCGCGCGATTTTCCGTCTTTTGACATTTTTGACCTTTTCGACCCATTTTGTCCAATTTTTCCATGTTTGTTGACCTTTTTCCACTTATTTATTAATTTATTTGTGATGTATTGCTTCAAGTATTCTTCTTTGAGTCTTTACATTGCGTTTTTAGGCCAAAATTCTTGAAAAACAATAAAAATACCCGTGATTCCGAAAAAGACAAATTTATATAAATATATGATAAAACATATAAATATATATATTTTTAATCAATTAATGTGCATAAAATCATGGTTATTTTAGTGCTTTTTGAGCACTCATCAGCCATCAGCCTCAAACAAAGTGCACTTGATGAGACGTTTGTTCAATTTGCGGATGAATGAAGGCGCATCGGTAGCTCAACATCTCAATGAACTCAACACAGTCACAACCCAGTTAAGTTCAGTGGAAATTGAATTCGATGAAGAAGTACGAGCATTAATACTTTTGTCTTCTTTACCAGAAAGTTGGAATGCTACTGTCACGGCTGTGAGTAGCTCGTCAGGAAGCAATAAGTTAAAATTTGACGATGTTCGTGATCTGGTTCTCAGTGAAGAGATCCGACGTAGAGAGTCAGGTGAATCATCAACTTCTTCAGTTTTGCATACAGAGTCAAGAGGAAGAAATTCAACCAAAGGGAATGAACGTGGCAGAATAGACTACCGAGGTAGATCAAAGGACAAGAGGTCCAAATCCAAGAATCCTAATAATTCCCATAACTCGAAGACTATCGAGTGTTGGAATTGTGGAAGAACCGGGCATTACAAAAATCAGTGCAAGAGTGCACCGAAGGACAAACAAGTGAAGGTAGAGGCAAATGTTACTTCCACCTCAGGAGGAGACGATGCATTGATATGCTCTTTGGAGAGCAAGGAAGAATCTTGGGTGTTAGACTCTAGAGCATCGTTCCATGCTACTTCACAAAAAGAATTCTTCGAGAAATATGTCCCCGGAAACCTTGGAAAGGTATATCTTGGTGATGATCAACCATGTGCAATTATTGGCAAAGGTGTAGTGAAGATTAAGTTAAACGGATCTGTTTGGGAACTGAAGGATGTCAGGCATATTCTCGATCTCAAAAGGAACTTAATCTCAATGGGGCAGTTGGCCAGTGAAGGCTACACTACGATCTTCCATGGTGATGATTGGAAGATTTCAAAGGGTGCAATGACAGTTGCTCAAGGCAAGAAAAGTGGCACTCTTTACATGACAGTAGAGGCACGTTGTTCAATTACAGTTGCAGCAAGCAATGAAACACCAAATCTGTGGCACCAGAGACTAGGCCATATGAGTGAGAAGGGGATGAAGATTATGCACTCAAAGGGAAAACTTCCAGGTCTACAGTCTACGGAGATAGACATGTGCGAATATTGCATACTTGGAAAGCAAAAGAGAGTCAGCTTTCAGACAAGTTGCAGAATCCCAAAGAAGGAAAGACTAGAGCTTATTCACTCTGATGTTTGGGGACCAACGACCGTCTCATCTATTGGTGGGAAACACTACTTCGTGACTTTCATTGATGATCACTCTCGGAAGGTATGGGTTTACTTTCTAAAGCATAAGTCTGAAGTATTTGAGGCTTTCAGAAAATGGAAAGCTATGGTGGAAAATGAGACGGGTTTAAAGATCAAAAGCTCGAACCGATAATGGTGGTGAATATGAAGACACCAGATTCAAAAATTTTTGCTATGAGCATGGGATCAGAATGGAAAGAACTGTGCCAGGCACGCCTCAACACAATGGTGTAGCTGAGCATATGAACCGAACATTGACAGAAAGAGCCAGAAGCATTCGTATACAGTCGGGTCTACGAAGCAGTGCAGGTAGAAGCAGTCAACATGGCAGCTTACTTGATCAACCGAGGCCCATCTGTTCCATTGGAGCATAGAATACCAGAGGAGGTATGGAGCGGAAAAGAGGTGAAACTATCACATCTAAAAGTTTTCGGTTGTGTAGCATTTGTGCATATCAGTGATCAAGGCAGGAATAAGCTTGATCCTAAATCTAAGAAATGCACATTCATTGGCTATGGTGAGGATGAGTTTGGTTACCGCATTTGGGATGACGAAAAGAAGAAAGTTATCCGTAGCAGAGATGTGATTTTCAACGAAAGGGTGATGTATAAGGACATGCATAAAATAGACGCCAATGACTCAGAGCAGAATGAGTCAGTATTTGCAGATGCAGATGATGTCCCAGATACTTCCGCAACAGAACCAATTGTAACAAGTCCTCAGCCAGAGGAACTTGTTGGACAAAGCAGTACACAGCATTCCGACACACCACAACCTCTTACTCCAGCTCCTGTATTGAGAAGGTCTTCTCGACCTCATGTGCCTAATAGGAGATACATGAACTATATGTTGCTGACTGATGGAGGGGAGCCTGAATGCTATGATGAAGCTTGTCAAACTCGAGATTCCAACAAGTGGGAGCTTGCTATGAAAGAAGAAATGAAATCTCTCATCTCCAACCAAACATGGGAACTAGC
Source organism: Hippophae rhamnoides (assembly GCA_033030585.1). Lineage (NCBI taxonomy): Eukaryota > Viridiplantae > Streptophyta > Magnoliopsida > Rosales > Elaeagnaceae > Hippophae > Hippophae rhamnoides. The sequence goes on along the minus strand of CM065438.1, from coordinate 40,668,327 downwards.
TGAGTTACCTATGGGAAAGAAGGCACTTCACAACAAATGGGTGTACCGGGTGAAAGAGGAGCATGATGGTTCCAAGAGATACAAAGCCCGCCTAGTTGTCAAAGGGTTTCAACAGAAGGAAGGAGTTGACTACACTGACATTTTTGCTCCTGTTGTGAAGCTTAATACTATCATATCAGTATTGAGCATTGTAGCCATCGAAGATCTTCATCTTGAACAGTTGGATGTGAAGACTGCATTCCTTCATGGAGATTTAGATGAAGAGATATACATGTACCAGCCAGAAGGTTTCTCAGAAAGGGGGAAGAAGAACATGGTGTGCAGACTTAAGAAGAGTTTGTATGGCCTGAAACAAGCCCCGAGACAATGGTACAAAAAATTTGACAGCTTCATGCACAAGGAAGGTTTCCAGAAGTGCAATGCTGATCATTGTTGCTACTTCAAGATATAGGTCCAGTTATATCATTTTACTACTTTATGTTGATGATATGTTAGTAGCAGATTCAGATATGGATGATATTAAAAGGTTGAAGCAGCAATTGTCAAAGGAATTTGACATGAAAGACTTAGGTCCAGCAAAGAAGATTCTTGGAATGCAAATCACAAGAAATAAGAAGAAAGGATCCTTGCAGTTATCTCAGGCAGAGTACATCAATCGTGTTTTGCAAAGATTCAACATGGGCGATGCCAAGCCAGTTAGCACACCCTTGGCCAGTCATTTTCGCCTATCCAAGGATCAGTCCCCTCAAATAGAAGAAGAGAGAGAATTCATGGCTAAGGTTCCTTATGCCTCAGCCATTGGAAGTTTGATGTACGCAATGGTCTGTACGAGACCAGACATTAGCCATACAGTGGGATTGTTAGCAGATTTATGTCAAATCCAGGGAAAACTCATTGGGAAGCAGTCAAGTGAATTTTGAGGTATCTGCGAGGCACCACAGAAAAGTGCTTGTACTTTAGTAAAGGAGAGTTAAAATTACAAGGGTACGTAGACGCAGACTTTGGAGGTGAAGTTGATCACCGAAGAAGCACCAACGGTTATATATTTACTGTTGGAACTATAGCTGTTAGTTGGATGTCACAAATACAGAAAATTTTCACTCTATCCACTACAGAGGCTGAGTATGTAGCAGTAACTGAAGCTAGTAAAGAGATGATATGGCTTCAAGGTTTGTTAATTGAGCTGGGATTCAAACAAGAGAAGAATGTTCCGCATAGTGATAGTCAAAGTGCAATACACTTGGCGAAGAATTCAGCATTTCATTCTAGAACAAAGCATATTGGACTTCGTTATCACTTCATCATATCTCTATTAGAAGATGATGTGTTAATACTGGAGAAGATTCAAGGAAGCAAAAATCCAGCAGATATGTTAACAAAGGTGGTGACTATTGACAAACTGAAGTTGTGCTCAACTTCAGTTGGTCTGCTAGAGTAACAAAGACTAGAAAAGCTGCTGCATTGATCAAGGTGTGAAGACAGATTGAAATCAGTCTTCAAGTGGGAGATTGTTATAAAGCTCCTTAATTTAAGGAGCAAATTAAGGAGCAAAACATGGAGCAATTCATGGAGCAAAACAAGGAGCTTAATTCAAGGAGCAATTTAAGGAACCATTAATTTAAGGAGTAATTCAAGGAGTGAATTTTCCTATAAATAGATGTGTAATTGTAATGAATTAATCATCCAAAGTGTTCATTCCAATTGAGAGAAAAACTTAGAGAGAAAAGCTTTTGTGAGAAAAAATTGAGAGTAATTTTCTTGGGTGTAATTGGGTTGTGAGTTGTGAGTGTTGTAAACACCTTGTGTAATTTCTCCCCTTTCAGTAAAAAGATCTGCAGCAGGTCTAGAGACGTAAGCAAGATTGGCTGAACTCCGTTATCAAATTTGTGTGTTATTTTTCTATTCTTGCTTTCTCATAAATCTGGCTTATCGGGAATTTGCGTTATTTCCCAACACTCACCATCTATGCATTTTTCATAAACTATTATGCCTAGTGTTGGTGTTCACTCATCACCTCTTGTAATTCTATTAGAGTTTGTAGGTAATCGTTAATTCAATGCTTCAAATCACAATGTACTTTCTGGTGAAGCTGTGATTAATGTGCTTGTTGAAAGTTTATCTTTTGCACCACCAATGAATATCTCATTGACTGTCAAACTTGTTGATAATAATTACTTAATTTGATGTTATCAATTACTTACAAATGTGATTGCATGTGCATATGGGTTAGAATAAGTAATTGATGGTTCTTTGGTGTCACCATCTAAGTTTCTTGGTGGCTTAGTCAATCCAAATTCAACTTTCTTAATTAGAGTAGGTTGAACTCTATTGTAAAATGGTGGATTTGTGGATCTGTTCTCATTCTTATGTTGGGTATTTGAGAAGTGGTATGAAAGTGAGTCAATAATGGGTTGCACTTGAAGATACATACTCAACCAATGTTCAATCAAAAGTGATGGATCTTCGTGATCAATTGTACAATATGAGGAAATATAGTTTATTTGTGTCTTAATACATGCTTAAGGCAAAGACCATTTTTGGTCATCTATCCTCAATGGGGGAACCTGCTAGTGAAATGGATCTAATAAATTATGTGTTATTGGGGCTTAACTCTTGTTATGAGTCCTTTCTTTCTAACATCAATATGAGAGAAATTAAACGTTTTATTGATACCTTACACAATTTGTTGGAAGGATATGAATGTGCTTTGAATAAACAGTCTAATGATGTTCAAGATTCACTCTATTTGGAAAAATTGGCTCGTTTTAATTCAAAGAATGTTGATAGTAGAGGCTTTAAGGAAACTTAGATCAAGAATTTAGAAACTATGTCTAACCCTTTCTTGCTAGAATTTGAAACAATTTATTCAATAAAGTTAGTCTCGAAAGTAGAATTCTAGTAAAAGTTTCTCTAAGGGACATTTCGAGAAATCGAATGATGAGGAGCCTACATGTCAATTATGTGACAAAATAGCTCATAATGCACAACTTTATGATCTTCTTGTTGGAAAAACAAACCCTTATGCTATGGCTGTATAGTTTGAAACATGTGATGGGAATAATGATTATAGATCTTCTTCTTCGATACTTGACACAAGGGCTAGCCATCATATCACCTCTGACTTTAATCAACTTACTAGCTCAAATTCTTACTCTAGAAATGAGGGAGTTATTCTTGGAAATGGTGAGAAAATTCCTATAGCTAATATTGATTATACTACACTGACTACTAATAATCATTGTATTCTTTAATTGAATAATGTCCTACATACACCATTTGCAATAATTAGTTTGCTTTTAGAAAATAAGTTGTGCACAGATAATGAGGTGACTATTGAATTTGACCCCTATAGTTTTTATGTCAAGGACCTCAAGTCAAAAGAAGTGAAACTACTAAGAATCAATGCATATAGACTCTATAAGCTATATGGATCAACTCTTTCTAACTTTCCTAATGGTGATTCTTCTAATATTTTTCATGTTTCTTTAGAGCTTTGGCATGAGAGACTAGGACATTCTTCATTTTCTACTATCAAGAGAGTTGTGAACAAGTACGGTGATTTTAATTCTAATTTTGCTAAGAAGTAATAAAGAACTCTTTTGTACAATGTGTAAGCTAGCTAAGTCACACAAGCTTCATTTTCATTCTTCTCATGAACATGCTACTCAGCCCTTTCATTTGTTGTTTCTTGATCTGTGGATAGTACCAGAATCTACCAATACTGATGTTAAATCAGTTCTTTCCATAGCAAGTGATCATTCTCATTTTACTTGGATTTTCTTGCTTCATTGTAAGAATAAAACTCCATCTACTTTTGTACATTTTCAACTCATGGTTGAAAAGCAATTTGAAAAGAAAATTAAATCTATTCAAACTGATGGAGGCTTAGAGTTTAAACACACATTTACATTTCTCACTAAATCAGGGATCATTCATAAAGTGATATGTCCTTATACTTCAGAACAAAATGAGGTTGTTAAATGCTACTCAGCCCTTGCTTTGCTATTCACTGCTTATGTGCCTTTGTCTTACTAGCCTTATGCTATGAGCATAATAACCAACTTGATGAATAAAGTTCCAAAAAAGGCATTGTCTGGCCTGTCCTCATTTGAGGTTCTTTTTGGTAAGTTTTCTTATTATACAATACAACAAAAATAGAAAAATAGAATGGTTAGTGATCGTCTTATAAATCTTATAGTATGGCCACTAATCGTCTATCCTAAAATAATTTAACATATAAGACATCTTCTATAAGAAAAAATCTTATAGGACGGTTAGTAGTCACCCTATAAGAAAATCTTATATGAGAGTTATTAATAGTCCTATATTCTTTCTTATTGGATGGCTAGTAACTCTCCTATTTACTTGAAATGGTTGTTCTATATATATTTTTAATAAGACAGTTTGAGACCATCATATATATGTGTGTTTTTTAAGAAATGATATTTATTATTTCTTGTTTTATTAAGACCTGTATAAATAAAATCCTATACCACAAATTCCAAAATATATTTAAGTATCATATAACTGTCAATTCATCACAATAAGTATTCATCATTGATAATTTTTATTTTATATACATTTTTATATATAAATTTCTTTACATTTACGTATATTTTATTATTATAATAAAAAAAATTATTTATTTTGTATTTATTAGAAAAATATTAAATTTTCAAAATTTTTGGGTATGTATTTAACTGTTGTATGAATTTATTTGATTATCTATGTGTAAAATTAAATAATCAAATTAATTCATTGTTAATTAATTTAGTTGATTGAGTACGTAATCACTTGATCAATTTAAATAATTAGTGATAAATTTCTTGCAATAAGATTTAATACTCAAGATAATTAAATCGAACTTGTATGTTTAACTTTGATCCAATTTTCTTCTTTAAAAATCAATGCTTTTGATATATTAAATTTGGAGAACTTATTCTAGGTTATCTATTAAAAGAGTTGGATTAAGAACTTGTTTAATTCAATGAATCTATAAGAAGAGGTAGAGATTTTTGTATTTGTGAATTTTTCTAAGTTGATATAATCAAAAGATAGGAGAATAGAATATGCTTTTATTGATTTGAAATATATGATAGTGGTGGAGAATAATCATGCAATAGTTCTTTTATTTGAATCTTTATCATAATCTTTATATTTTGTTTCTATTTTAATTAATATTTAGTTACAAAACCAAAACCTTTTTTTTTAATAAATATGAGTTAATTTTAAAAATCTTTTATGAGAAAGACCCTTACTTACTATATTATAAAAAAAAACGACATCTTAAGAAATTTAATTTAAGATTTAAATTGATTTTTTATTTTAACACATATTAATTTTTGGTGCCATATTGACACATATTTTCGTTAAATTAACTTTTGTATACTTTATTTATTTTTAAGTTTTTTATATTAAAAAATTTTAAAAATGATAAAATAAAAAATTAGAACATTTTATTAAAAATAAAAAAATATTTTCTTTATTTATTTGTTTTGTTTTATTTATATTTATATTTATATTTATATTTGTGTTTTTTTTTATTTTTACATAATTTGTTTATAATCTTTAATAAGTTTTTAGACTAATAGTGAATGAACCCAAGCTACAATCTGAGATCAAATTCCTAATTTCTTGAGCTAGCAATTCAAATAGATCTTCCAAGTGCAAACGACTCATTTGAAGATTCAGATTACTCTATCCATGTAGAAATGAATATGACTAACCTTAATCAAACTCTTAGAGAGATGTCAACACCAGTTGTAGATCATCAACCATTATGCAATCTATATGATGACACCAGTAATGCTCTTGAATTGAAATTTGGCATGATTCATCTTTTATCTAATTTTTGAGATCTAATTGGTGAGGATTCAAACAAGCTTCAAAAGGAATTTCATGTGGTCTTTTCAAGCATGAAACCCAATAGCACTACTGAAGAATAAGTAAAACTTAGATAATTCACATTCTAATATGAACCTCATCAACATTTATGATAAAACCTAATAACAAAGATGTACAAGAACCCCAAAATTATGTAGAAAAGATTCGTAGAGCCTTGACTCGTTACCTAGCAAGATAAGAACCATGACTATGAAGAATTGAAAATGTTACACTAAGAATCTCTCATGAATCAAAGGGATAATTTTGGTTATTTGAGTGCCACAAGATCAAGCTTGATAAGTTTAAAAAGTTCTCTAAAAAACAAAGAAGAATACTATGTCAACCAACAATTTTTCTTAAAGTTTTTTTCAAATGCAATCTCATTCCTAAATTCAAACTCTAAAGTTTAATACTTGGAACAACTCTCAATCAATATAAAAAGAGAAAAAAATAACTACAACTATTAAACAAATATGTATGATTATAGGTATTTTGGACTTATTATGACAACTGAAACATATATAACTAAATGATAAAGCAAGGTATTTAATCAAAACCAACCAAGATAAAAGGAAAAACATTTTTTAGCCTTCAATTACTTTTTATGTTTTGTCCATTTATAAGTTGATCATGAGGGTAACATTTTCTTTTGTTATGCTAACCAGCTTCAACAATTGTTTGGATGACATGGATGAAGACTTGAATATCATGTGGATCCATCTTAGACTTCACCTTTTCAAAATCATCCAAATTCTCTCGGATTAGCCCATTGAGTGCTTCCTTGAAATGTGCGGCTTTAAGCTATGGAATTAGGCCAATTGGAAGTGATAAAAAGCCTTGTGCATACTCAGCTCCACTCCCACATGTATATGTGGTCATCTTCAGCTCTTTCATTTGCATCATTTTTCCCTTCTTGATAAGGATTTGTCCTCAAATAATCACTTGTATCAAAAGGAGACAAATCAGTAATATTAAAACTCGCACCAAAACCATACTCACATGGTAAGTCAGGTTTATATGCATTGTCATTGATGCATTCCATCACTTGAAATGGTCCATCACCTCAAGGTAGGAGTTTTTAATATTGTTACTTCAAAAAACTATCCTTCCTCAAGTGCAACCAAACCCATTCTCCTAGTTCAAACACTACCTTTTTATGTTCCTTGTTGTCTTGATGGATATATTTTTGAGTTGTCTTTTCAATGTTTAGCCATGAATTTGCCTCACAAATCTAGCCTTCATTTTTCCATCTAAGTTTACATGTTCACTCCAAGGTAAAGGAATTAAATCCAAAGGTAATAATGGATTAAAGCCATAAACAATTTGAAATGGGGAAAAGTTAGTTGTAGAATTTATACTTCTATTGTAAGAAAATTCAACATATGGCAAATAGCCCTCCCATGTTTTCATGTTTAATGATAGCATGCAATAAAAAGACAAAGTTCTATTTACTACTTTAATTTGACAATCATTTTGTGGATGACAAGTAGTAGGAAATAATAGCTTGGTTCCAAATTTCCCCACAAAGTCTTTCAAAAGTAATGCAAAAATATTTAATCCCTATAAAAAAAATGTTTCTAGGTATGCCATGTAACCTAACAATTTTGTTGAAGAACAAATCTGTTATGTGTAATGCATTATTAGTTTAATGACATGCAATGAAATGTGCCATCTTAGAAAACCTATCTACAACCACCAAAATTGGATCTCTCCCTTTCTTAGTCCTAGGTAAACCCAAAACAAAATTTATAGAAATATCAATCCAAGGTTCACTAGGTATACGCAAAGGGTGTACAAACTATGGGGTTTCAACTTAGACTTAGCTTGTTTACAAGTGATACACTTCTCACAAACTCTTTCCACATCTTATTTCATATAAGATCAAAAGAAGTGATCATGTAAAATTATTAAAGTCCTAGCTACCTCTAAATTACCCATTAAACCATCAATATGAGCTTCCCTCAAAAGAAATTCATGTAAAGAACACATAGGCTCACATAGCTCATTTTTGTGAAACAAAAATGCATCATGCCTATAAAACTTACCAAATGCTTCCTTATCACATGCATTGAGCACATCACTAAAATCAGAATCTGGTGCACACCATTCCTTAATGTATTCAAATCCAATCAATTTCGTATCTAAAGTGAAAAGTAAAGCTTACCTTTGGGATAATGCATCAACCACTATGTTTTCCTTACCTTGCCTATAGTTGATCATATAAGGAAAGTTTCAATGAATTCCATCCACTTGGCATGGGTTTTATTTAGCTTTTTTTTTTGTCCTTTTAGATGCTTCAACGATTCATGAGTTGTGTGAATTAAAAATTCCTTGGGCCATAGATAGTTTTTCCACTTTTCTAAAGCCCTTACCAAAGCATATATCTCCTTATCATAAGTGGGATAGTTTAGGGCTTCCCACTCAATTTTTCACTAAAATATACAACTAAATTACCTTGCTTCAAAATAGTTCCAATACCTATTCCTAAAGCATCACACTCAAATTCAAAAGTTTAATTAAAGTTAGGTAAAACAAGAAAAGGTGTATTAGTTAACTTTTCTTTAATCAAATTAAATGCATTTTCTTGTTCCTTCATCTACTTAAACGAAACATTTTTCTTGATGAATTTATTAAGAAGGGTGGCCAAAATACTAAAATCATGCATAAACTATCTATAAAAGCTAGCTAGGTGGTGGAAACTCCTCACTTGGCTGATATTAATAGGCATTGGCCACTCTTAGATTGCTTTCACCTTTCCCTTGTCCATCGCAATTCTTAGCTTTGTTGTTAGCACATCTAAAACAGATTTCAAATGCAATACATGTTCTTCAAAGGGTTTTCTATGAATTAGGGTATCATCAAAATATACAACTATAAATCTACCAGTAAATGTATGCAAAACATGGTTCATCAAAAGCATTAATACGCTCAGAGCATTAGTTAAACTGAAAGGCATCACTAACCACCCATACAAACCATATTTAGTTTTAAAGGTAGTTTTCCATTCATCACCTTCTCTCATCCTAATCTCATGATATCCACTCTTAAGATACATTTTTTGTAATAAAACAAGAACCATGCAATTCATCTAGCATATCATCTAATCTAGGAATGGAATGATGATACTTTACCATTCTGTTGTTGATGGCCCAACAATCAACACACATTCTCCATGTCCCATCCTTCTTAGGGACTACTAGCACTGGAACCACACAAGGACTTATACTTTCATGCACATATCCCTTCTCCAAAAATTCACCTACTTACATCTAATGTTTTTTTGTCTCTTTAGAATTGCTCCTATAGGTGGGTCAATTTGGAATTGATGCACCAGATATGAAATAAATTTAACGTTTGATTCCTCAAATTGGGGGTAATCTATAAGGTACTTGTTTAGGAAAGATATCATCAAGCTCCTGTAAAAGAGGCATAATATTTTTGGCATAGAACCGACGAGATACCTAGTACATAAAAGAAATTCTTTATACAATAGTAGAATAAGTTGATGTGAAAATAATGTTATCTTGATCTCATTTTTTTTACAATGTAACTGAATTTTTTCTCTCTTACTCTCACTATGGCCAAAATCCTCTCTTTATTTTCACTATAAACAATGCTTATTTGTGATTCCGTCATGCATGACCCTTTGATCAAACTACCATGGTCTCCCCAACAATATATGGTATACATGCATAGGAATCACATCATAAAGTACCTCATCCTCATATTTGCAAATTGACAATGTCACTAATACTTTCCTTGTTACCTTGATTTTTCCATATTTATTTAGCCACTTAACTCGACAAGGATGTGGATGTTTCAGGGTTGTTAAGGCCAATTTATCCACCAAATAAGTGTTGGCCACATTTTTTCAAATCCCTCCATCAATAATAATGGTACAAACTTTGTTATTTTCAAAGCACCTAGTATAGAACAAGTTCTCCCTTTAGGTATTTTCTTCCTTCTTAACCTGCATATTGAGAACTCGCCTTGTTTCCAATAAATCTACATCTATAGTGTTTTTCTCATCATCAGCATTTACCAAAGGTAGCATTTCATCATCTACTTCTTCCTTATCTTTTGATTCAAGATCTCCCTAGGAATTTATCACCATCTCCCTTTTGTTGACACACTTGCTAGCTATGTGCTAACCCTGACATTTAAAATACTTAGTATCACATGTCTTACAAGTAGAGGTCTTCGTGTTACCGAAAGGACTATTTGTCACTGGTTTATCATTCTTAGAGGATTCAAATTTTGGCCTTTTTTGTAGCTGCTCGACCCTTTTGAGTTGTTCCTTGACTTTTATGGCTTGATATATCATATCCAAAAACTCAACATAGTGGTGTAACTCGACTATATTCGCATTATCTTAGTTTAAACCATTCAAACACCTAGCCATGGTGGCTTTCCAATCCTCTTCCACTTTAGCCCAAATCATAGATACCTCTATCTTCTGGTAATATTCATCCACACTCTTTGAACCTTGAGTTAACCTCTATAATTTTTGAAACAAACCTTTATAATAGTGGATGGGTACAAAATGCTTCCTTATGACCATTTTTGTCTACTCCCAAGTGTCTATGGAGGCTCTCTATTTCTTCTTCTATTAGTTAGTAATTGATCCTACCAAACAATGGTGTAGTCGGTGAATTGAATTGTAGCCAACTTAACCTTCTTCATCTTCGAATAGTTGTAACAATCAAACACCATCTCCCTTTTAGTTTAACATCCCAAATAAACTTCCTGATCATTTTCACCTTGAAAAGATGGGATTTTAATCTTTATACTCATCAAGTTTTTATTTGCTCGATTCCTACCGTCTCTAAACTGACCACCATATCTCTGATGTTTAACCCTTGACTCAAACTCTTCTTATTCTTCTTCTTTATAACCATCCCTGTAATACAGTTCATCTTCTACCCTCATTCTACTTTGGGCATACTCCATAAGTTTTTGTTCTACCTTATGAAGCCATTCATGTATTTGCATTATTTTCACTCTCAATCTTCTCCTCATCTCACCTATAAGTGCCTTCATTTGGAACTTCAAATTCATACCTTTTGATGCATTTCCATTCATGATTGCTATAAAATAACCTTACAATAAAATAGGACCTCACAATCACTTTGTCACGTGTTTCACTTAAATATTGATTTCACTCGTACTCATGTTTTCACTCTAAATGGCTTTTACCCTCTTATGTCCCACACACTCTTGCCTTTTTCCACTCTTTTGTGTCTTCTTTTGGTTCTTAATCGAACTCAATAAACCAATTCCAAACAACTAACATCAATTCAAAAATGAGAAATAACCAAATCTTATCAAAAGGATAAGTGTTTGAATGCAAGAGAAAAGTGAATGAATCACTTGATTTCTATGGTTTTCAGCAATACCCAAAAATCCATGCAATTTTGTAACGTATTTTTTTAAGTGAGAGATTTGGTGAAAATGGGTTTAGGTGGTTAAAAACAAGATGGAAAAAGAAAATTCCTTACTGGGTTCGTGGACTCTTTTTTTTAGTAGTAGAAATTAAGAAACAAAGAAGATGAATACAAAGGATAGTCAAAACTTGCCTTAGAACCAAGAGATCTGACACTAAATTATATGAACATCCCTAATAATTATGATGAAACCCAATAACAAAGATGGATAGAAATCCCAAAATTGTGAAGATATGATTTTTTAAGCCTTAATCTGTTACCTAGCAAGATAAGAACAAAGACTACGGAGGATTGAAAATGACACACCAAGAATCTCTCATGAATCATGGTGATAAGTTTGATTATTTGAATGGCACAAGATCAATATTGATAAGTTTAGAAAGTTCTCTCAAGAACAAAAAAGAACACTAGATATCCTACTAATTTTTCTTAATTTTTTTTCAAAGGCAACCTAGTTCCCAAATTCAAACTCTAAAGATACTTGGAATAACCCTCCAAGAATAAGAAAAGAGAAGAACGAAAAAAATAATAACTACAGTTTTTGAAAAAAATGTTCACGTTTTTAGCGCGTTTGGACTTATTGTGAGAAGTAAAACATAACTAAATAATAAATGCAAGGTATTTAATCAAAACTAGCCAAGAAAAAAGCCAAAACATTTTTTAGCCTTCAATTGCTTGTAATGTTTTGTCCATTTATGAGTTGGCTATTAGGGTAATGTTTTCTTTTGATATGCTAACCAACTTCAACAATCTCTTGGATGATGTGGATGAATCCTTGAATATCATATGGACCCATCTTGGACTTCACCTTTAAATCTCTTGGAGCCCATTAAGTGCTTCCTTGAAATGTTTGACTTAAAGCTTGTGATTGGGCCACTTGGAAGTGACACAGGGCCTTGTGCATATTCAACTCCACTTCAACATGTATGGTCATGTTCACTCCTTGATTTGCATCACATTCTCTTTAGTAGATAGTTCTAAAGAATGTTTATATTACTTACATTCTAGACTATAATAGTTGGAATGAGATGAAAAAAGTTTTACAAATATTCTCAAACTTTTAGGGCCATCATCAAATAAGTGAAAAGCTCTAAATTCAATACCTCTATGAGGGATTGATACATATCGATAGAAGCATGATAGATGTATCAAGTATTGGAGCTTTGGTTAGTAAGAATCTTGAAACCGTAAGAACTTGATTACCACTATGACTATAAATGCTCAATAGTTCGGCACCCGATCCAACCCGCCACAATAGGTAAATGAAGTAGGAGTTTTTAATAATATTGAAGAACACATGAGTCTCTCACTTCAATTTTGCAACAATTAGAAATCAAATAAGTTCAAGCTTGTGGAATTTGCATGAACATTAGGCACCAACCTACATGTGTCCTACTATTCAAGATCCTAATGTTGAACAATCAAATGGCATGTGAGGATATCAAGGACAACAATTCCAAAATTATGATCCCTACTCTAACACACAATCCTAGTTGGAAAGATTATCGTAATTTTAGCTATTCTGAAAGTAATCAAGCAGCTACCCATAATAAATCACCAGGTTTTCTTTTTCTAAAAGGCCAACAATGTTATCAAGTGAGACCACAAAATTCTAATCCACCTGAAGGAAAATCTTTGGAGATATGATAAATATGATAGTATCCAATACTTCTCAATTCCAACAAGACACTATGAAGTTCCAATAATAATCACTCAATTTTCAACAATAAACAAAATCTACCCTCAAAAACCTTGAAAATGGATTTTGTTAGTTACCTACTACCGTTGGTAAACTAGAATCACAAGAATTTGGCAAACTTCCCTCTCAACCAATGGTGAATCCTTAGGAAAATTCCATTGCTATATCATTGAAAAGGGGTAAACACCTTAAATAATCCTATGAGGAACAAACCAAAGAAAACAAGACTAACATTGAGCTAATTCAGGAACAATCAAACAATCCTTGCAAAGTGGAAAAGAAGACAAACGATAATAAGGAAGCAAGAAGACCACCTAATGTACAATCTAAAGTTCCAATTCCTACATATGAACCCCTCATTCCCTTTCCTTGTAGGTTTGCAAAATACAAGAAAGAGGTACACGAGAAAGAAATCTTACAAACTTTTCAGAAAGTACAAGTTGATATTCCATTGTTGGATGCCATCAAGCAAGTCCATACTATGAAACATTCCCAAAGGAATTGTGTACCAATAAGAGAAAGCTCAAAGGAAATGAACTGTTGAATATGGGAGAGAGTGTATCGGAAATTTTACAAAGGAAACTTCCACGAAATGCAAGGATCTAGGTAGTTTCACTAAGCCATGAATTATAGGTGAAAAGTTACCATGCTTAATTTTAAAAATTTAACAATTTAAAAAAATAAACAAAAAAGAACAAAAATAACAAAATTCATATTTTCATTTTTATTGTGTTTGATTTTATTTTCTTTGTGTGATTTAGTAATTTTTAGAATTTTAGAATTAGTTTTAAAAAATTTCTCACAAAAATTTATCATTTCTTTAAATCAAATTTAAGTAAATAGTTTAGTCATTTTACACTATTAAATTAATTTTTAAAAACACATCATGAAGTATTTTTTTGGTAATTAGTTAGTTTTTGTCATAACTAGTATTTCTTGATAAGATGTGGAAATTATATTAAACCCAAAAATCGGTGTTTAGGAATTTTTTTTTAGTGGAGACCACCCTTGTGAGATATAATGTGAGCCTAATTTCCTTTATTCAGAGTGAAATATATTTTTTCTACTCAAAACACATTTCTTATTTTTTCTATTGAAAGTATTGACTTGTAAGGAATAGAGTCGAAGCGAATTCGGATATCTGACATTGAAATTGAGTGAAATTAAATTGATACTTTAAGAAGATTAAAATAATTTATGCTTTCGATTTTAATTATGATCTTAAAGGAGATTAAAAAGTATGAGAAATTTTTGTATTATGTTTCATTTAGTTTTTGAGTTGTTATTTTTATTATTTCTTTTATATTTAGTTCAACGTTTGTGAGTATCATTACAGAAAACCCTCACGAGGCTCAAACTCATCCACTAGGGCAACTAGGGGTTTAAAGACTTGTTGTATATGATAAGTGCTCAAAAAGCACTAAAATAACCATGATTTTATGTACATTAATTGATTAAAAATATATATATTTATATGTTTTATCATATATTTATATAAATTTGTTCTTTTCGGAATCACGGGTATTTTTATTGTTTTTCAGGTATTTTGGCTTAAAAACGCAATTTAAAGACTCAAAGAGGAATACTTGAAGCAATACATCACAAATATAATAATAAATAAGTGGGAAAAGGTCAACAAACATGGAAAAATTGGACAAAATGGGTCGAAAAGGTCAAAAATGTCAAAAAGACGGAAATCGTGCCCCATGCCACGCGCACCCGAGCGCGCCCCAACGCACTAGCACTATTCACGCGCGCCGAGCTGCGCGCAGCGAAAGCCCCCCGCGCGCGCGCACAGTGCCCAGCAGCCCCCCTCCGCGCGCCCAACGCCTTTTCGCCCCATTTTTTACGTGCAGCCGCCCTCATGACGTCATTAATGACCTCAGCATTTTCATTACGCATTTTTACATTTTTTAACATTTGTTTTAACATTTGTTTACTCCTTTTTTCTCTCCATCCTCACCTATAAATACCCCCCTTCCCTTCACTTCAAAAGACACCTCAAAACACACTTCTCTCTTCTTTCTTTCTCTCCATTTCTTATTTTTAGTTTTTCTTATGTTTTAGCTAGTTTTGCTTAGTTTTAAAATTCTTCCCTTTTTGGGAAGAACTAGTTATGTTTTGTAATTTATTAGCTTTTTGATTCAATAAATGGCAGTGCAAATTCCGTTTGGAGGTTTTCTAGCAACGGGAATGACATCGATGTACTGTAAGGATTTTATTTTCTTTGCAGTTATTTTTTATGCTTTATTCTTACATGTTATATTTAATTTGTCTGTGATTAAATTTAACTGTGCTAGCTATTTGTAAAAATGATATAATAATAACGTTGTTATGCTTGCGAAATATTAAATAGGTAAAAATCTCTAAAATGAATTGATTTTATTTTTATTCAAGATTTTATATTAAAAATGTTAGAGAGAAATATATTATTTTTCATTACAAACTTAAATCTGAAAATTAGATTTTAAGGTTTAGTTATCCGGTCTGATTTAGAGTAGTGCTCTTTTATATGTTTGTACAATCGCCCGGTAGTGAGAGTGAAGCTCTATTTCAAAAGTTTTTATAAGAATTATTATCTGAAAATGTATTGCCAACACGTTTTCAGTAGTGGCTTTAAAACATGAAAGTTAGTACTCGGATAAATAAATTCTTAGGTTTAATTTGGACACCTTGAATAAAGTTTAAACTGTCTAACCCCACCAAAAGTGGCATTTAAATGGTTCATTTTCAATCTCTTAGAAAAAGGAATTAATTTAATTAACCAAATTAGTTATCAACCCCACCCATAGATGTTAATTGATTTGTTTAGTTAACAAAGAATAACTAACCCCACCAAAGGTGGTATTCATACAAAAAAGGGAGAATCAATAAATATCAATTCATATATTTAATAACCTAGATAATACGAGCAAGCATAATTAACTTAGTTATTATATCCATAAATACTCCACTATTTATAAAAGATAAAATTTGCATGAATGTTTATTGAATCTATGTTTAATTTTTTGTAATTAGATTAAAAACAAAAAAAACCCCAAAATATCGTGACAGGATGTTTAGGATTTAATTTCGTTTTTAAAAGTTTGAATATTAAATTAAAAACCACATACATTCCTTCCTTAGATCGACCTTGGGAATATACTTATCATTTTCTATGAAATGATTTGTGCACTTGCGAGAGTTTTATAAATATAAAATCAAAGTATTGGGAGGATCGGCGATGCCAGTTTTCGCTCATCAAGTGTTTGGCGCCGTTGCCGGGGACGGCATTAAAGTTTTTGACAATCCCGATTCTGCTCATCAAGTTTTTGGCGCCGTTTTTGACAATCCCGATTCTGCTCATCCCGATTACTTAACTTAGTTTTTTTTACTAACTTAATTAACTTAGATTGCTTTTAACATTAACTTAGGTTTTTACTTAAATTTTCCTTAACTTAATTAACTTAATTTTTTTTACTTCACTTAACTTAATTAACTTAGATTTTTTTCACTTAACTTAATTAACTTTTTTTTCACTTAACTTAATTAACTTAGATTTTTTACTTCACTTAGCTTAATTAATTTTTTTACTAACTTAATTAACTTAGATTTTTTTAACTTAATTTAATTAACTTAGATTTTTTAATTCACTTAACTTAATTAATCTTTCTTTAAACTTAATTAACTTAGATTTTCATTAACTTAAATTTTTATTTAACTTAACTTAATAACATGAAAAGTAAAGATCTAAGGGAGTTCTGTCTAGGAGACTAGTTCTTGGAAGCCTTTGTGCCACTAGTCTTTCCTGGGAACGTTGTTCTGTCTAGGAGGATGGTTTTTAAGGAGCCTTTGCACCACCATTCTTTCCTGGGAGTACTCTTGGTTAATACTGATTATGTTATTTGTTTTCTTAAAAACAAAAACAAAAACAAAAAAACCAAAATTTTTGAACTATCTCCAAAATTTTAAAGTTTTAATTACAATCTAAGGAGTTAGTTGCTTTGTTTGATCTAGGTACAATTGTGTTTTAATGACTTAATTATTTGATTTGCACCTAGATGTTGGTTATCTAAAACCATCAAAGTATGCCTCTAGTTTTAAGTACAAAAAGAAATTTGAAAATCAATAGGGCATGACTGAAAAAGTATAGGTAGACAACCTTGTCTTACCTGAAGGTTTGATTGACTCAATGATGAGGGGACATTGAGTTTACTTAAAATGCAATCCCCAAGTTACATCTTGCTAAGACGTTAAACTAAGCGCTGGATGGGAGGCAACCCATCATTTTAGGTAATTTTCTTTTATTTACTTAATTATTTCATTTTAATTACATGTGAATAATTTTTAAATTGTTAAAACTAAAAATATTTGTTGAGATGTTAGAAGTTCACAGCGATTTGTCTGTATACACTTCAATGATGAATATGATTAATGCACCTGCATTTTCCATTACTACTTGCACATTCTCAGGAAATAGGTAATCTTTCTTCTCTTTTCTCTTTATCTTTAATTTACAGTTGCTACATTGAGGACAATGTTTATTCTAGGTTGGGGGTGGTGAAAATTTACCATGCTTAATTAAAAAAAGTTTTAACAATTTAAAAATAATAAAAAAATAAAAAATATACTTTTTTTCATTTTTTGTGTGTTTGGTTTTATTTCTATTTTGTGTGATTTAGTAATTTTTGAAAAAAAACATTTCTCACAAAAATTTATCATTTCTTTAAATCAAATTTAAGTAAATAGTTAAGTCTTTTGTACTGTTAGATTAATTTTTGAAAACATATCATGAAATATTTTGTAATTATTTTTTGATAATTAGTTAGTTTTTGTCATAACTAGTATTTCTTGATAAGATGTAGAAATTATATTAAACCCAAAATCGGTGTTTATGAATTTTTTTAGTAGAGACTACCTTTGTGAGATATAATTTGAGCCTAATTTCCTTTATTCAGAGTGAAATATATATTTTTTCTACTCCAAATACATTTCTTATTTCTTCAAATTTTTAGATGATCTCTATAGGTATTAGCATTGAATGTATGAATTTTTTTCTCATTTTAATAGAGTATCATATATTTTTTATTATTTTTGCTTAGATTAAATGATTTGAGTAGAAATTGATAGTATATGCTTATATCTCGTTCATGCATGACTGCTACAAAAAAAAAGACATATCTGGGGTTACCTAAACCAAGATCAAACAGAAAAGCCACAAAATTAACCACTTACCAAAATCCAAAAAAACAAATGTACAATCTGTACATGGGTTGACTCTCTAAAATACATATATTGAGAAATATCTTCAGAAAAAAATAGAGAGATAAAAAATATAGTATCATCTACATACTATGACCCACATTCCCTACAAAGTTGTGAGTACAGGCTAATTACAAAAGAAAGATATAGGAAGTAATTCCCTAAAAAGTCATTGCAATTTCTTCATTTGTAAAAAGCATATATCTTGAAATTCTGTCTTAATGAGTT
This sequence comes from Hippophae rhamnoides, assembly GCA_033030585.1. NCBI lineage: Eukaryota > Viridiplantae > Streptophyta > Magnoliopsida > Rosales > Elaeagnaceae > Hippophae > Hippophae rhamnoides. The sequence goes on along the minus strand of CM065438.1, from coordinate 40,649,832 downwards.
TGATTTATGCATGAAAATGATTTTTATATATGATATCTTTATAATTTATACATTCGATTCCTTTCATGAGATCAATGTTAAAATAACACTTTGAGCCTTTATTCTTTATACATATGCGAATCTATTAGTTCATTTCTATACATAAACTCTTTCGCATATAAATTAGTATGAGTGTTTGAACCCATAGGATTCAGTGTTTTGAGAGTATTGACTTGTGAGGAATAGAGTTGAAGCGAATTCTGATTCATGACACTGAAATTGGGTAAAATTAAATTGATACATTTTTGATAAGAAATATGAAAATGATTTTCGACTAATTATTATAATAAAATCATGATTGTTTAAAGAGATTAAAATAACTTATGCTTGAGATTTTAATTATGATCTTAAAAGAGATTAAAAAGTAAGAAACATTTTTGTGATATGCTGTTTTCTTTTATTCTTAAATTAATTTTTGATTTTGTTGTAATTTTAATTTTTGATTTGATTGTTTTTATTTTTACATTTAGTTCAATGTTTGTGGGTATCATTACTGAAAACCCTCAAGAGACTCAAACTCGTCCACTAGGGCAACCTAGGGGTTTAACGGCTTGTTGCATAGGCTAAATGCAACCGTTTCAATCCACGAAAGTGATTTAGGATAGTTTAATTTTTAGTTTTTATCGCTTCTCTTGCTAAGAGACTAGCAAGAAGTTGGTTGGGGGTTGTGATAAGTGCTCAAAAAGCACTAAAATAACCATGATTTTATGTACATTAATTGATTAAAAGTATATATATTTATATGTTTTATCATATATTTATATAAATTTGTCTTTTTCGAAATCACCGGTATTTTTATTGTTTTTCAGGTATTTTGGCGTAAAAACACAATTTAAAGACTCAAAGAGGAATACTTGAAGCAATACATCACAAATATATTAATAAATAAGTGGGAAAAGGTCAACAAACATGGAAAAATTGGACAAAATGGGTCGAAAAGGTCAAAAATGTCAAAAAGATGGAAATCACGCCCCGCTGCCCACCGCGTACTTAAGTACCAGCGCCTCATGCCAAGACGCTCACAAGGCCAACAGCGTTAGCACTGTTCACGCGCGCTACTGAAGCTGCGCAATGACGATCCCCGCGCGTCTGCAAGTGATGCTCAAGCCCCCTCCGCGCGCCCAACGCCTTTTCGCCCCATTTTTCACGTGCAGCCGCCCCCATGACGTCATTAATGACCTCAGCATTTCCATTACGCGTTTTTACATTTTTTAACATTTTTTTACTCATTTTTTCTCTCCATCCTCACCTATAAATACCCCCCTTCCCTTCACTTCAAAAGACACCTCAAAACACACTTCTCTCTTCTTTCTTTCTCTCCATTTCTTAGTTTTTAGTTTTTTTTAGTTTTTTTTAGGTTTTAGCTAGTTTTGCTTAGTTTTAGAGTTCTTCCCTTTTTGGGAAGAACTAGTTATGTTTTTGTAATTTATTAGCTTTTTGATTCAATAAATGGGAGTGCAAATTCCGTTTGGAGGTTTTCTAGCAACGGGAATGGCATCGAAGTACTGTAAGGATTTTATTTTCTTTGCAGTTATTTTTTATGCTTTATTCTTACATGTTATATTTAATTTGTCTGTGATTAAATTTAACTGTGCTATTTGTTTGTAAAAATGATATAATAATAACGTTGTTATGCTTGCGAAATATTAAATAGGTAAAAATCTCTAAAATGAATTGATTTTATTTTTATTCAAGATTTTATATTAAGAATGTTAGAGAGAAATATATTATTTTTCATTACAAACTTAAATCTGAAAATTAGATTTTAAGGTTTAGTTATCTGGTCTGATTTAGAGTAGTGCTCTTTTATTTGTTGGTACAATCGCCCGGTAGTTAGAGTGAAGCTCTATTTCAAAAGTTTTTATAAGAATTATTATCTGAAAATGTATTGACAACACGTTTTCAGTAGTGGTTTTAAAACTTGAAAGTTAGTACTCGGATAACTAAATTCTTAGGTTTAATTTGGACACCTTGAATAAAGTTTAAACTATCTAACCCCACCAAAAGTGGCATTTAAATGGTTCATTTTCAATCTCTTAGAAAAAGGAATTAATTTAATTAACCAAAGTAGTTATCAACCCCACCCATAGGTGTTAATTGATTTGTTTAGTTAACAAAGAATATCTAACCCCACCAAAGGTGGTATTCATACAAAAAAGGGAGAATCAATAAATATCAATTCATATATTTAATAACCTAGATAATACGAGCAAGCATAATTAACTTAGTTATTATATCCATAAATACTCCACTATTTATAAAAGATAAAATTTGCATGAATGTTTATTGAATCTATGTTTAATTTTCTGTAATTAGATTAAAAACACAAAAACCCTAAAATATCGTGACAGGATGTTTAGGATTTAATTTCGTTTTTAAAAGTTTGAATAATAAATTAAAAACCACATACATTCCTTCCTTAGATCGACCTTGGGAGTATACTTATCATTTTCTACGAAATGATTCATGCACTTGCGAGAGTTTTATAAATATAAAACCAAAGTATTGGGAGGATCGGTGATGCCGGTTTTCGCTCATCAAGTTTTTGGCGCCGTTGCCGGGGACGGCATCAAAGTTTTTGACAATCCCGATTCTGCTCATCAGTATACACTAAATGCAACCGTGTCAATACATGGAAATGATTTAGGATAGTTTAATACATCACCTATAAATACTAGAGGTAATACATCAAAAATATATTGATAAAATAAATGCGGAAAAGTAAAAAAAAGATGGAAAAATTGGTCAAAAAGGACGAAATCGCTCATGCAGCTACCCAGCAACGCACGCAGTGTGCCGCGCATCACCCGAACAGCGCCAAAGTTTGCACGCGCACAAAGCCAAACTTGTGCCCCGATCTGTGCAGACCGACTGAAACTCGCTTGCGCTACGCCCCCACCTGCATCCAACCGTGCACCCACTTGCGCCTATCTGCGCCCATTTGCACGCATCTGCCCCAGCCCCAGCACACCATTGCGCCCATCTGCCCCATCCGCCATGCCCTACATGCCGAATCAACGTGCCCCACTTCCTACGTTAGTGCTTACATTAGTGATGACATCATCATCCACCAAATACGTGTTTTCCCTATTTTTTTATCATTTTCCCCACTTTTTCATCCTCTCCTCACCTATAAATACCCACATTCCCTCCATACTAAAACCACACCTCAAAAATACCAAACACATCTTCTTCTCTCTTTCTTTCTCCCCATTTCTTAGTTTTAGTGTTCTTCTCTTTTTGAGAAGAACTAATTATATTTTTGATTCAATAAATGGAAATGCAAATCCGTTTGTAGGTTTTCCACTACCAGAATTAGCATAAAAAAATGTAAATTTTTATAGTTATGTTTTTTGTTTTATTCTTATATGTTATATTTAATTTGTTTGTGATTAAATTTAACATTACTAGCTGTTTGTAAATATGATATAATAATAACGTTATTATGCTTGCGAAATATTAAATAGGTAAAAATCTATAAAATGAATTGATTTTATTTTTATTTAAGATTTTATATTAAGAATGTTAGAGTGAAATATATTATTTTTCATTGCAAACTTAAATCTAAAAATTAGATTTTAAGGTTTAGTTATCCGGTCTGATTTAGAATAGTGCTATTTTATTTGTTGGTGCAATCGCATGGTAGTTAGAGTGAAGCTCTATTTCAAAAGTTTTTATAAGAAGTATTATATGAAAATGTATTGACAATATATTTTCAGTAATGGTTTTAAAACTTGAAAGTTAGTACTAAGATAATTAGATTCTTAAGTTTAATATGGACACCTTGAATAAAGTTTTAACTATCTAACCCCACCAAAGGTTGTATTTAAATGGTTCATTTTCAATCTCTTAGAAAAAAAAAATTAATTAAATTAATTAAATTAGTTATCAACCCCACCTATAGATGTTAATTGATTTTTTTAATTAACAAAGAATATTTAACCCCACCAAATGTGGTATTCATATAAAAAAGAGAGAATCAATAAATATCAATTTATATCTTTAATAACCTAAATAATATGAACAAGTATAATTAACTTAGTTATTATATTCATAAATACTCCACTATTATAAATGATAAAATTTGCATAAATGTTTATTGAATTCATATTTATGTTTATTTTTATGTTATTAAATTAGGAAACACACAAAACCAAAATATCGTGATAGGATGTTTAGGATTTAATTTCCTTTTTAAAAGTTTGAATAATAAATTAGAAACAACATATATTCCTTCCTTAGATCGACCTTGGAAGTATACTTATTATTTTCTATGAAATGATTCATGCACTTGCGAGAGTTTTATAAATATAAAACCAAAGTATTGGTAGGATCGACGCTATTTGGACGATGCATGGCATGCTGTGTGCGTTGCTTGGTATTGGTAGGGTGTGATGTTTAGCGCGGCTGGGCATGCTACGCGGGTTAGCTGGCACGGCTGGCACGGCTGGGCAACTCCGTGCACGATTTCATCCTTTTTAACATTTTTAACCCATTTTGTCCAATTTTTTCATCTTTTTTTTTTACTTTTCCTCATTTATTTTATCAATATATTTGTGATGTATTGCCTCCAGTATTTTTCTTCTTGTCTTTAAGTTATTTTTTTAAGTGAAAATACCTAAAAATTAATAAAAATACTCGTGAATCTGGAAAGACAAATTTATATAAAAATATGATAAAATCATATAAATATATATCTTTTCAATTAATTAAAGTGCATAAAATCATGGTAATTTTAGTACTTTTTAAGCACTCATCAATAGGTAACATTAAATTTTAAAGGGCTATACTAGATCTTGGAGCTTCAGTTAATATAAAGCCTTACTCAATTTATGCTACTTTAAATCTTGGCCTCCTCAAATAAATTGACATAGTTTTCCAACTCATCAATCAATCTAATGCCTTTCTGAAGGGAGTTTTGGAAGATGTTTTAGTGCAAGTTAATGAGTTATATATCTTCTCGATCAATTTTTATGTGCTTCATATGAAAGATGACCACTATTAAGTCTATACCCTTGCTTTTGGGTAGACCATTCATGAGAATTTCTAGAACAAAGATAGATGTGAATACTAAAACTCTAACTATGGAATTTGAGGGAAATGTTATTAGTTTCAATATCTTTGAAACAATAAGGTATGCTAGTGATTATAATTCTTGTTTTGATATTAATATACTTGACTCTTTAGTGCAATAAGTGATTGATGTAGAAAGTACAGACCTATTGGATGTTTACATAAGAGATATCATGAAAATAAAAAATCTAAGTGATGAAGAAGGGGATATTGACAGAGTAGAGAAATTGAAGAAGATTGTCATTTCTCTTGACTCTTCTCCAAAGATAAACTTGAGGTACAATCTTTCTTATATTTCTCTTCTTGTGTCTAATGAGAAAAAATTTCCTTCCATTATGCAAGCACCTACATTAGAGCTCAAACCTCTCCCATATGAGATTATATCATCTAAGCTTTGAGCCATTCAAGAGAAAAGTTTAATCTATGTTTTGAGATAATACAAATCAATGATGGGATGGAAAATTGCCAACATTAAGAGAATCAATGTCTTTATCTGCATGCATTGAATATTGCTTGAAGATGACTCCAAACCAACTAGAGAACCATAAAGGAAATTGAATCTACTAATGATGAAAGTGGTAAAGAAAGAATTTATCAAGCTATTGGATGTTTGTGTAATTTTTCCAATTTCAGATAGCAAGTGGATTAGGCCTATCCAAGTGGCTACAAGGAAGTCTATAGTTACAATGGTTAAGAATCATCATAATGATTTAATTCCTACTTGACTCCAAACTAGGTGGAAATTTGGCATTGATTTTTGAAAGCTCAACTCTATAACTCGAAAATATCATTTTTCTTTACCTTTTATCGATCAAATACTTGAACGATTAGTAGGCTATACTTGCTATTGTTTTCTTGATGGTTTTTTAGGTCATAATAAGATTGTCATTACTTTAAAAGACCAAGAGAAGACAATATTCACTTGCCTAAATCCTTTATTTATAGACACATGTCATTTGGTCTTTGTAATGCTCCCGTCACCTTCCAGAGGTGTATGATAAGTATATTTTTTTATTATGTAGAGAGAATTATAAAAGTCTTTATAGATGAATTTACTATATATGGAGATTTCTTCGATAACTGCATCAATAACCTTCAATTAATTATAAATCTGAGAGACTAACGGTTGATAAATCTAAGATAGATCTTATTCGTTCCTTACCACCACCTACTTGTGTGAGGGATTTTTTTTCTTTTCTTGGTCATGTAGGATTCTATCAAAGATTTATATAGGATTTTTGAAAAATAGTAAGGCCTCTATGCAATTACTCCAAAAAGATGTCGTACTTGTTTTCAATGAAGAGTGTGTCAAAGTATTTAATAGATTGAAAGAACTTTTAACCATAGCACCTATCATCAAACCTCTTTATTGCAGTCTACCATTTCAATTAATATGTGATGCAATGGACTATAAAGTTGGAGCTATTTTAGGGCAAAATATTGGCAAGCTACCAAATGCCATATATTGTGCATCACGGATTCTAAATGATACCCAACTCAATTACTATATGATGGATAAAGAAATTTTAGCAGTGATTTTTTCTTTAGAAAATTTTAGTCATATATAATTAAAACTAGAGTAACTGCTTTCCCTAATTATGCAGCTCTTAGTTACTTACTCAGGAAGAATGGTGCCAAGCCGAGGCTAATAAGGTGGATTCTTTTTCTACAATAATTTGACCTTGAAATCAAAGACAAAAAAAGAAGTAAAAATGTAGTAGCAGATCACCACATTAGATTAATTCAAGCAGATGAATCACTTCCAATAAGAGAGGACTTTCCATATGAGCAACTACTTGAGACCATAGTTTTTATTCCTTGGTATACAGATATAATGAACTACTTAGTCACTAAAAAGTTATTACTTATCACAAGATAGTAGATTCAAACTTAAGAAGGTTACTAAACAATATGTGTGGAATGGCTCCTACCTTTGCAAACATTGTCTAGATCAATTGATAAGAAGGGGCTTACTTGACACTACGTTTACTTCTATTCTAAATGTTTTTCATTCTTATGCATGGGAGGGACATTTTGGAGTAAAATAAACCACTCTCAAAGACTTAAGGAATGGATTTTATTGGCCAACATTATTCAAGGATACCTTTAGCTTTTCAAAACATGTGACCATGGTCAACAAACATGTAACTTAGGTCATAGAAATCAAATACCACAAACTCCAATTATTGTTGAAATCTTTGATATTTGGGATATTGATTTCATGGGACCCTTTCCATCTTCTTACAATTATATATATATATATTACTTATTCTGGATTACATGTATAAATGGGTGGACGCTAATGCCACCAAAACTAACAACTCTAAATTTATTGTGGATTTTGTAAAGTCTAACATCTTTGTTAGGTTTGCAACATCAAATGCTATCATCAGCAATAATAGACTACATTTTTTAGTAGGACTTTTTCAGCTTTAGTTAAAAAGTACAATAATGTCAATCACTCATAGATAAGTGGACAAGCCGAAGTGTCCAATAGAGAGATTAAGTCCATCCTTGAAAAGAAAATCAAACCCAATATAAATGATTGGAGTTTGAAACTAGATGATGCATTATGGGCATACAAAACTACATTTAAACTCCAATTGGGATGTTTCCATTTCGGTTGGTGTATGGAAAGAGCACCGATAATTTTAGGTAGTGAAACAATGTAACATGGACTTAGATGAAGCCGAAAGACACCAAAATTACAAATGAATGAGATAGAGGAAATTAGAAATGATGCCTATGAAAAATATAAGTTTAAAAGATAAAACAAAGTTGTTTCATGATAGTATGATATCAATGAAAGAATTCACCATTGGTGATAAATTTCTTCTATTCCATTCATGCCTTAAACCATTTCCAAGTAAGTTACATTATCGTTAGGTTGGTCCATTTATTATTACTAATGTTTTCTTTCATAATGCAGTTGAAATATGAAGCCCGAGTACCGGTAAAGAATTCAATGTTAATGGAGACAAATTTTGAAGCGACACTACAAAGATTTTGTACCAATTGACATGGAAGAGGTGACTCTACACGAACCAATAGATTTGGATGGTTAAAGAAATATTTGAGGCATTTTCGGGATAGCCAAGTTAAACCAAACACTTTTTGAGAGGCAACCAACTATATTTGTTTTCTACTCCCTTTTTACTTAATTTTACATTACATATATGCGTATGCTTACATTGAGGATAATGTAAGAATTAATTAGGAGGGAGTGTCAACATATCACTATCTTTATTTTTTATGCTTTATTATTTTAGTAGGTTTTAGAATAAATATGCTCCAGGTAGCATAATTGTTTTTTTAGTATTTATTTATTGCATTCTATCACACATTCTATTTTTGTGTTTTGGCATCAATGGTGAAATTAGCTAAAAAATATTGGTTAAAAAGGATAATGAATGTTGATAGTGTCTTTCTTTGTTCCTAAGTGAAGGAAATTTTATGATAATTTTGCTCAAAACTGAAATGCCCAATAGGTAAATTGGTGATAGAATAATCTAGCATGAACTTATGAAAATTTTGGGAATTCCTTGCAACTTTGCTATACTTTTAATGAATAAGAATAGGTCGCTAGAACTTTTCTTTAAGTTTGTCAAGGCAAATGCTTAATGTTTTTCTTGAAAAATGATTAAGATAATAGGATTTACATCTTTGGTTAAATTTCCCTACCTCTAATATTGTTGTTATTTCAAGAACAACCTTTTTAGAGAACCAATTTGAGCCTATATGAGCCAATTGTTTATACACATTCCTTACCCTTTGAACCAAACGCATTATCCATACCATATAGTTCAAGAATAATTGGAGTTGCATAAAAAGAGAATATATTTTATGAAAATGCAAGAATAAGAATTAAGAATGTCAATTGTGCTATAATTGAATAAATGTCCAACATACAGAAACAACCTTTACGATAATATGTTCCAAAAAAAAAAGAAAAAAAGTGAAAGAAAATAATAATAATAATAATAATAATAATAATAATAATAATAATAAGAGTACAAGCTGAAAAGAATTATAAAAAGGATTATGTATTAAAAAATAAAAAGTGGCATAAATAAAATAAAGGAAGCCAAAAATGATGTTTGGGTCCAAAAACATTATAACCCTATTTTATTGACATGGTTAATCTTATGATAGTATTATTTATTGGTCTATTTATTTTATTGACATTGGTTAATCTTATGTTTGGTTAGTAGAGATAAAATTTTAAGAAAAATTCTATTGTATCCAATTTAACTCTAAAAGAATAGTGATATTTTATAGGGAGGAATAATGTTTTAACTTATTTCTGTTAGATGATTTGACCATTGCTAATTGATATTACATCATATACACTTTGAACATGATTATTTTATAATAGTTGTAGCAAAGGAATGACTAAAAATAATATTTAATATTTATTAGAATTTAAGATCAAACTATTGTTAAGTCCTTGAGATAAAATACTAGAAAGATTACTTTCTTAATTATGAATGTCGACTTTGCTTGAGGACTAACAAAAAGTAGATGTTTAAAAATTTGTTAATTAATATTTTATAGATATTTTTATATATTAATTCCTTTATATATATATATATATTATATAGAGTTAAAACTATTTATTTTGTATTTATTGAAAAAATATTAATTTTTTAAGATATTTTATGATTTTTATTTTACAGGTGGTGAACATAGAAATATATGTGGATGAACTAGGAAGAAAAATTCAAAACATTCACCGCCACTCGTGCATCATTAGTCACTCCTAATCCTAATCCATGACACATAGCACCTCCTTTTTTCTCAATAAAATAAAATACTAAGATTTCTTCCCTTTTTTTGTTATTTTCATCAATAATTTTTTTAATTTATTATTTATCAAAAGTAATTGATTTTATAATTGATTGTCATTGATTTCAAAGCACTTGATATGGATTGTAATATTTAATAATTATTACGAAGGAAAAAATGAAAAGAGAAAAAAATGAAATCTGTATGTATATTTTTCTTAATACAAAAAGAATACAAAAATACTCTTATTTATACAATTGTAAACAAATGAAAATAAGACACATGGCATAACAGAAAAACAATATTCTAACACTCCCTCTCAAGATGGAGAATAGATGTTAATCAGTCCCATCTTGTCTAGCAAACCTTTGAAAATGGAAGGATGAAGAGCCTTAGTGAATATATCTGCCAATTGATTCCGAGTAGAAACATGTAATGTCTTCAAAACTCTTGCCTAAATTTTATCACGAACCAAATGATAATCTATTTCTATGTGTTTTGTTTGCTCATGAAAAACGGGATTTGCTGCAATGTGTAAAGCAGCTTGATTATCACAATATAGCAAGGCAGGTCTAGAATGACTTACCCCAAACTCTTTCAACAATGACAACAACCAAGTCAGCTCGCAGGTGGCATTAGCCATGGACCTGTACTCAGCCTCTACTGAAGACCGTGAGACTGTAGTTTGTTTCTTAGACTTCCAGGAGATCAACGAGTCTCCTAAAAATACACAATAACCTGATATGGAACGCATCGTCACAAGACAACCAAAATTTCAATCAAAGATCGTGAGAAAACTTTGAATTGAACTTCAGTTGTTGTAGATAGATCACTTTTAGCATAAGCTCTAAGTTCTACTTCAGATTTAGAAGGAAGAAAAATAACTTGTCCAGGAGTCCTTTTGACATATTGCAAAACTCTTTGTACATCTTTTAATGATGAAGTCTTGGTTGAGAGAAGAATTGGCTAAGTCTATTAACAGCATATGATAGATCCAGCCTAGTGATGGTGAGGTATAATAACTTCCCAATTAACCTCCTATAAAGAGAAGCATCAGGCAATAAATCCCCTTCATCTTGACTTAATTTCAGATTTGGTTCCATAGGTGTAACCGCTGGTTTACAACCTAGGTATCCTGTGTCAGCTAAAAGTTGCAATGCATAAGACCTTTGTGAAACCAATATGCCCCTCTCTGTTCTGCCCACTTCTAAACCAAGAAAGTAACGCAAAGTTCCAAGATCTTTCAACTTGAATCTAGCATTAATCTTACTCTTCAAGTGTTGAACAGCCACATCATCACTGCTGGCTATAATAACGTCATCAACATAGACAAGAATAACCATGAAAATTGATCCCTTGTTGCTGATAAACAAGGAATGATCAGTTGCTGACTGACGAAAGCCTTCTTCAATCAAGGCACTAGAAAATTTTGCATACCATTGCCTTGATGCTTGTTTTAAACCATACAAGGACTTGTTGAGTTTGCAAACAGCATTAAGAGGTAGCTGTTTCTCCCCCTTATGGCTATAACCTTGAGGAATAGTCATATACACTTCTTCAGAAAGATCACCATGCAAAAAGGCATTATTAACATCCAATTGATGTAAAGACCAACCATGGATTGAAGCTAAAGCAAGTAAAAGTTTGACAGTAACAAGCTTTGCTACAGGAGCAAAGGTATCAAAATAGTCAACTCCCTCTTGCTGATTATACCCCTTTGCAACAAGTCGTGCTTTGTATCTTTCAACAGTCCCATCGGCCTGAAACTTGACTTTATACACCCATTTACAACCAATGGCGTGATGTCCAGCAGGTAAAGAGACAATAGACCATGTATTATTGAGTGCTAAGGCGTGTAACTCATCAGCCATAGCTTTATCCCATTCAGGGATACCAGAAGCTTGAGAGAAAAATTGAGGCTCAGGTGTGTTAGAGATGGACATAACTGCCGCCTTAAAATCCCCTTTGATCTTGTCATAACAGAGAAAATTAGAAATAGGGTGCTGAGTAGAATGATGATTGACAAGAGAATCATGAAGAACAGAACCACAATGATAAGCCTGCAAATAGCTTGGCTTTTTAACACAACGTTGTGATCTAGTAGAAAGTGGAACAGAAACAGTCATAGGTGAGACTAAATCAGAAGAAGCAGCAGGAACAACAGGATGCACAATATCAGAAACATCAGTCGGCTCAGAATAAGGAGTGCGGAAAAAATCCAAAAACATTCTCCACCCTTCACCTGCGTCAATAGTGCAATCACAATCTTAGGTTACCACACTTAGCACCTCCTTTTTGTTCTCAGCGTATATTCGCCCGCGTGTCCTTTTTTATGCATGCTTTTCTTGTTTCACTAGTTCTAACAAAACTCAAAAATGGAACAATGAAAATTAATATTTAAAATAATTAAACCAAATTTGTGTGTTTAATATTGATCCAATTTGCCTCTTTAAAAATTATTATTTTTTATAGATTAAATTTAGAGAGCTTATTCTAGATTGTTTATTCAAAAGAGTTAGATTAAGTGCTTATTTAATTCATTGAATTTATAAAAAGAAGTGAAGATTTGTTCTTTTATGACTTTCTCTAAGTTGTTATAGTCAAAGAAATGAGAATAAGATATACTTTTATTGATTTGTAATACATGTTAGTGGTAGAGAATGATCCTACCATCATTCTTTTATTGAATCTTTATCATAATATCTATATTTTTTTTATCTTTATTAACAATTAGTTGTTAGATTTAATTTTTAGTTTACAAAACAAAATCCCCATCTTCAATAAATAGGTATTAGTTTTCAAAGTCTTAGGTGGAAAAGACCTTTATTTTCTATATATAAAATAACGACATCTTAAGTAATTTGAAATAAGGTTTAAATCAATTACTTATCTGAACACACATAAATCATTTTTACTCAATTCATAAAATCCATCATTCATTCTCAATTTATCACAACAAGTTCATCTTTAAAACAAACACACACATACATACATATGCTTGGAAAACATATACATACATGTAAATCGAAAACTAATAAATTATAAAACTAACTAATGTTATTACCTTAACATGAATCCAATTAGGAATAACATTTGGACTTCCATGTTGATCATTCCATGTTTGTAATGTTCTTTTAATTACCATAATTATTTCATTTCAATTAATATAGATGAAAGAAATATAATAGTATATACTAAAAATAATATGACTACTATAGAATATAACTACATGTATGCTATCTCAAAAAAGTTCTCATGTATTCTTTATCAAAGGATAATCCTTTAGAAGAATTGTAAGCCTTAATAGAATTGAACCATTGATATTCACATTTGAATGGGTCAACAATAGTTAATGTCCAATGACTCCTATACAATAATAAATAATATTTTAATAATAGTACTTATAATTTCACAAAAATAAAATTAATGTAAGAATATAAGACTCATGATCTCTAATTTGGAACCACAAGGCACATTGAAGTTTTCATTCCACTGAACTTATTAACAAACACGTTTACTTTATAATCTTCATCGTGATAAGTGCATAGTTACTCATAATCTACATATATATAAAGTCTCTCCAATTGCACATTTTATTGTCTCTGCTTATTAAATAATAACCTATTATTTATAATCAAATACTAGTTAGACATGTGAAACACTTAACATAAAATAGTATCATTGCGATAAATTTATCATATGAAAATTTGTATATGAGGAACACCAAGCCAACTAAAATAGAAATGCACATTATATTCTCCATACTCAATAAAATTCTTGTTGTTTCATGCCCTTGGATTGTTGGATTGCATGGAATCATACAATGAAGTTATCACCTTTCATTTCCAAATTATTTAGTGTACATGCTCGTAAAATTTCAATGATGTTTTGTTCCCCAACATTGACACTCAAGATGGATGGGAAACTACATCCTTCCCCTTGGTTGTACTTTTATGAGGTTCCTTGTGAGATTTATGTCTTAATGGAACATCTTTGTAATTTGTGTTTGTTTTTTTAAGTAGGGGAAACAAAACATAATTACTAGTTTGGAATATATATTAGTTTGAAATATTTCATTATACTAATTTTAAGCTACGTACAAATATAATAAAATATTGAATTATATGAAATTATGCATCATATTTACTTATACTCTCAATATAACAAGATGTTTTGGCCATATAACATATTGGTTTATTACATCACCCATGTAAAAAATTTCACCCCAAAAGTGGAAGAGGTGTTATTGGTTATGATGTCATTAAAATAAGGACTCTGTAGTGTAAGAACTCTATAGTTTGATTGTCCTAGCTCCAAAGTATGTGCCAAAAACCACAACACTACCTATATATATGGTCAAAGTTAATTCAAATAAGAATACACATGTAATGAAATAAAAATAGATAAAATTTTTCTAATTAATAAATTTACAATATGCTTACTTTTTCAATATCATTAGGCAGATTTGTACTGCCATGTGATGAATTAGAATTTATATTTGTTTGTGGCACATCCTTCAATTCATTACGATTCATCTCGTTAAGAACAATTGTCAAAGTAATAAAATAAGTGATAATATGTAGAATTATTTAATATTAATTTATGTACCTTCACTAACCCACTTCTTCAGTTAGGGATTTCACCCAAAGAAGTATTGATAATTTCTTCTTGGAAACATGCACCACTATGAAGTACATCATTTAATTGAGGTGAAACATCTATTTGAACCTATATATTCCCATATTATATGCTTACACTACCTTCATTTTCATTCATGTGTTGTAACTTTTCCATAACATTTTCGATTATTTGCTCCTCAATTGCTTCATAATTCACATCTTTCTTATTTTGTGAATTCATACTATGAATTTTTCTCCCAAAATATGATGTAATATGTTATCTTTCCTAACCCACAAATTTGTCCTGAGTGTTCTTCATCTAATGCCATATGTAGTATGTCATTCCTTCAATTGGCCTTTCTTTGGAATTTTCCAAGTTCTACCTTTTTAATCAATGACTCGTACAAAATCTCATGGTGAAAAAAAGATCAAACAATCCCCACCCTAAAAATGATATAACATACTAAAAATAAAGACATGAAGGTCAAGTACTTATGTTTATTTATTTATTTTGAATATTCTTTATATTATTCTAAAATCTAAAAAAATAACAAATAGAAAGATGAAAGATATTTAATACACATATATTTAGAAAGATACATTAGATAGTATAATATACTAATTGAATAATATATGTATATGTTTTAATAAAATACATAAATTTTATTTTTAAAAAGATAAATAACTTCCAAATCTAAAAAATTTAACTAGATAACCTATTGTGAGCCAGACCCATTATGATTTTTTTAGTCTTTGATAATTTATTTTTTGTACAAGAAAGAACTTTTTGAACCCCTTGTAGAAAGAGATATTGCTAATGAAAAAGATTTTAGTGCCCAATATGCTTTTTCTTTCCAAATATTTTTACTAATCCATTTTTTTATATAGAGATGCAATTTTCTTGAAATTCTACTCAAAAATTTTAATAGTTTATTCATTATCATAATTGGATTTTAAAGACATCTATCGTTCAAAACCTACTATTCTTTAATTACTATGAATTATCTATCTATTTATTTTCTATATTGTTTTCCTAACCCAACACCGAATATGGAAAAAATTTCTAATGTTATTTGAAATAAAAATAAAAATATATATTTTATTATTGAAATGAAACAATATTTCATTTCCAATACTCAAAAGAATTTTGATTCTATGTAATCGAATCAATTTAATACAATGTCTAGAAGAAATAAGAATTCACACTCAATTGATACTCTTATATCTTTATTCTAATCTATACCTATAGATTCTATTATGCTGTAGAAATTGAATTGATTGAAGTTTGTAAAATATGTACAAAAAAGGGTATTTTCTTTGTCTATTATATTTCCTCCCCATCCTATATTTATACATGGAATAAAATACATTGAAATGCTTTATAACCCAACCCCTATCTTTATTAATATTAATAAAAAATTCAAAAGATTTAATCATTTTTCTATGAATTATTGAGATTGATTCTAAATTGATGAAGCTCGAGAAAAAAAAGTAGCACACTCAATTGAAATTCATTCCAATCAAAATTATACTTTGTCTATTATATTTCTTCCCCCATCCTATATTTATACATGGAATAAAATACATCAAAATAATTTATAACCCAACCCTTATCCTTATTAATATTAATAAAAAATTTAAAAAATTTTAATCATATTTCTATGAATTCTTGAGAATGATTTTAAATAAATCAAGCTCGAGAAGAAAAAGTAGCATACCCAATTGATTGGGATTCCTTTTTGAATAATAGGTACTGTAGCTAGTATTCTTGTGATCAATTTAATCGATATTTTCTTTTATGCTTCATTGGATTATGTTCATTCCTTTAGTAATCGGATGAATTGAGTTGTAGACATAACATGAAAGCGTAAGAACTTAATAGAATCTCCCTCAAATCAAATAGCACAAAAGGGGGTATGTTCCATTGAGTTCTTAATAATCATAATGCTTTATTCCGATAAATGAAAAAAATAGATCACATTTTTTATGTTTCAAAAAACTCCATTTCACTTTTATTATTTATCATAATATCATAATCATTTTTATAAGAAAAAAGGTTTTTAACCTAATACATCTTGTATGTTAGTATATACTCTCATAAAAAAATAGAATCAAATTTAAAAAAAAGATTAGTTATGCATATCTAATTTGAATTAATTGAAATTGATCCCACATTAGTGCTCATAAGATAAGTAATAGGTAAGATGACATAATTTGAATACATGACATAAAATACTTATTTAGCTTGACGAGTAAAAATAAAACTATTTTCTTTATATCCAATTCTTTGCAAGTTTACTAAAGTAAAACCATTCTCTTTGTCATTATGAATGCCAACCTTATTAATTTTCAAACCAGTCACAAACACTTATTAAACTTGTAGTAATCCAACTCCTATGTCTCTTGAATAACTCCATAATATGTCATTTAACTAGATACATGTTTCTTATCCTTTGCGGAAGCAAATTACATGGCTTGTGCAACTAAGGACACACCATTATTTTGATTGGCTTGGTCATCATCTATTTCCTTAGTATGAACCTATATCCATTGATGATATAACCATGATATTTAATCACTTGAAGTTTATGATACTTTGAAATCAATCTTGATATGGTAGAAATGTTTTTATTAGGATCTCTAAGCTCTTGAAAAATATGAATATCAAGTGAGTATACTAATTTATTAACATATATGAAAATATATAGATTTTTTTTTCAAAAGTTATGTTTTTACATACTCACTTCATCACGAAACCAATTCATCAAAGTATTATTATGCTCGCTAATTAACCATTTTTCTATGCATCTTGATTGTTTATACTTTTCCTTTATATGTTCCAAGTGCATCCTAGTAAACAAAGTAATAAAATAAATAATATGACTATTGTATCTATATAATTATTTTTATTTTAACTAGAAATAAAACAAAGTAATAAAATTTAGAAAATTACTTAGGATATAGCTAAACTTCATCTATGTTTGACATGACAGGACAATGAGCTTGCTCCCACAATTTATGATCTACAAGTGCTTGTTTTCTAACTCCTATAGATTCACCAACATGTCTTCTTGCATTTTGACTTGTGTTCTTAGTAATGGTAAAATTTATAGAACCAATTGCTTATTCCACTATATAACATTGAGCTATACATCCTTCAGGTCAGTTCCTATTCCTATTATCCCTTTCAAATCCTTCATTAATCATTTGAATGGGTACATCCATCTCAAAAATATTGGTCCGCATAACTTCACTTCTCTTACTAGATGGATTATTGGATGTACCATAACATCAAAAAAAGGTGGGAAGAATTTCTCTAATTTACATAGGATGAGTATAAGATCTGCTTAAATTATATCCAGCTTTTGAACATCAATGGTCTTTTTGCATATATCATTGAAGAAATAGAAAAATTTAATATTTGTAATCCTCACCTCTTTAGGAAACAGTATTTACAATGCTACATGTAACAATTATTGCATCATGACATGAAAATCATGTGACTTCATTCCATACAACTTTTTTTCGGTTAAAGAAGTTAAACTACTTATGTCGAATAAGTATACATTGGGGAATTTAAAATTTTCCAATGTGTTGCAAAAGGATTTTTTTCTCCATTGTGGATAAAATGTAACATGTAGGAGGAAAGTAATTTTTATTCATTCCCACTTTTAGGCTAATCTCATTTCTTACACACATTTTGATAAGATACATGCATTAAAGAACACCATCTTTTATTTTTCTAGGAATATTTAACAGTGCACCAATAATACTATCACACACATTTTTCTATATGCATGACATCTTACAGATGTCTAACATGCAAGAACTTCCAATATTCTAAGTCAAAGAAGATTGATTTTTTCCTCAATGGAGTGCTTGTATCAACCTTATAATTTTCTTCCCCGCATGCAAAGGTCATTGTTTCAGTTCTTGCTAATACTTCTCTTCTAGTAAAGGGAATTGGTTATGTTCCCTCATCTTCATGGCGATTAAAAGACTTATATTGTTTTTTATATGGATTATACCGAGGTAACTATTTTATATGACCCATGTATGACATCTTCCTTGAATGTTTTAACCTTGATCCACGATACCCCTCACTATATATCAGAAAAGCATAAAATCCTTTTATAGCATGACTAGAAATATTTCCATAAGTAAAAAAAGTCATTTATGGTCCATAACAAAATAGTTTTCAACTTAAAATTCTCAAGTTTGAAACTATCATAGACATCAACTCCCTCAGTCCACTACAACTTCAAGTCTTCAAGCAATGGATCTAAGTAAATGTCAATTTCATTTTTTGGCTTCTTGGGTCTGTATATTAATTAAGATGGTATCATGTATTTTATTTTCATACATAGCCAAGGAGGAAGGTTATTTATGACAAGTATAATAGACCAACAACTATACCTACTACTTAAATAGTGATGATGATTGATTCCATTAGAAAAAAAGTGCAAGTCTAAGGTTTCTAGATTCAACACCAAGCTTAGGTAAGGTATAGTTGACATGCTTCCATTTGGGTCCGTTTGATGGATGTTTGATAACTGTATTTTATACAGTTATTTTCATCAATTTTAGTAATGATAATTGCTATGTTCTTTAAATATTTAGTGTATTTTTGTTAAATAAATTAATATTTTCCTTTTATGTGCTAAAAATACATTTTTAATAAAATTAAATAATCTGTATCGAAAATGTACTTAATTTCATATTTCTGTCCACAAATATAACTTCAGATAATATGGTTTCTTAATTACAATTTATAAAAATTGAAAATATAATTTAAATTAAATTTGGGCTTAATTATAATTATTAAAAGTTTAAAAATTTAATTTAAAATTAGCAAAGGGCTTAACTGTAATTTAAGAGAGTTTAAAATGTAATTTGAATTAAATTTGTGGTGAAAATATAATTAATAACAGTTTAATTTTCTGCGCAGGTGAGATGAGGCCACGCGCCCTATTCCAAACGCGCAACGTGGACCGTTCGATCAGATAAGACACGGTTGAGATTCGCGCGTGTAGATCAAAACCCACCAAGGAGAATGGGTACAGAGTTCTTTGTTTGCGCAGGTTGGTGTGCCAGTGGGGCCCACCTGCCGCGCAGGCTGGCATGTAGAGTGGGACCCACATGTCGGCTGCGCAGATTCCCTCGAGTTGCATCGATCGCCGTTGGATGAGATGAACGATCCAGATTGAAGCGCGTTGAACCAAGCTGTCGCGCACCGAGCCGCTCATCTACAAATCCAGTTTGATGCGGTACATCCAAGCCGCATGCACCCTCATGTTTCAACGGAAAATGAGCAGCCACGTGTCTCATAAATATTCCAGCGAATAAGATGATGACACGTGGCATGTATTCGGTGAAATAAAAACGTAGAAACCGCGCCCACTTCCAGCTGTTAACCACTTCCAACGCGACGAAATCCTGTGCGATGCGTTCTTCATGCAACCGACCTTACCACCCAATGAAAAGTGGCCACGTGTCACTGTATTTCTCTCAGCGAATCACATGGTGACACGTGGCATGCAGAAAAAGAAAAAAAAATAAAAAATGCGCAGATTGTTCACGCGTGCTGCTCCCCATACATTTTTTGTTCCCCACTTTTTATAAAAAAATATAATAAAATTTAAAAAAATTAAAAAAAAATTAAAAAGGGGGATATATATTTTTGTACGCGTTTTTGGACAGGAGTTTTTCAGTTTTGAGTTTTTTTTTGTTTTCTTTTTGTTTTCTCTCTCAGTTTTGGGAGAAATTCGCAGTTCTTGCGAATTCTTCTTTCTTCACCATTTTCATATTTTTTTCCCTGCGTATTACATAAAACACGCAGAACGTTTATTTGACATTTTTGGTGTTGTATTTTCTTAGGGAAATTACAGAGAAAGACTACAACAAAGAAGAAGAAAAGGGAAGAAATTTATTTTTCATTGAGGAATCGTGAAAGAGTTTTTTTTCTTATCTATTTTCTTTTAATTTTTGTTTCTCTGCAATGTTTTATTTTTGTTGTGTTGTAATTTTAAATTCTGCTATGAACTAATACATTTGTTCTAGGATTGCAGTGTAGCGTAAATTATGAAATTTGAATTAAGTATTTTTGAATGAATTATGGAACTGTTTTAAGTTGTTTATTTTATCTATGTTTAATGCTTTTAATTATCGGACGATTAATTAACTGATATGTAACACTTAAATAAACTTGAAAAGGCATTTTTGTGTGCTGCTCGTGATGAAATAACGTATATACATAAGAGATAGAAATATACTTTTATTGTATGTGTAACTGTTTGAGAACTCAGAACTTAATAAATCTGGTTGAATTTAATTCGCATAGGAATATAGTGAATCATTTTAACTAAATGTGTCTGTATGGAGCTCGGAAGAGATATATGGATAAATTAGGAGTTCTTGGTTAACAACTTAAAATACGATAACATAAATCAAGATAAAATATAATGATTCAAGTGGATTAATTTGGTGAAACTGCAATCCTAGAATTTTCTTGCAATCTGTTATAAAAGTTAGTTAGTCAAACTGCATCAAATTATCGACTGTTTGGATAAAATTAGGTTGAAATAATTTTAATAATTAACGAATACTAGTAACAAATCTCTGTGGATACGATATTTTACTTATCATATTATTACTTGTGACCGTGTATACTTGCACGATTTTCTATGTGTTGCAAAACACACAACAAGTTTTTGGCGCCGTTGCCGGAGATTTATTTTACTAATTTTTGTTGATATTAATACCAATTAGAAAAAACAAAAATATTATTTTTTTAATTGCTTACTGTTACTTGCTTTTATTTGTGTGTTTATTTATGTTTTAAATTTAATTTATATATTGTATTAGATTTAATTTTGGATAGAGTGGGACTTTGTATGCGACGCATAAGAAATCTTGACTTAGTTCCATTAGATCTAGAAATTCATAGAACTATTTTGAACTTAAAGAAAAATAATAAACAAGAAACCTTAGAACATCTAGCTATGGATAATGAAATTCCAGAAGTTGAAGAACCAAGATCCTTAAGAGATTATGCAGTGCCCATGGTTGGTGGCATCCATTCAAGCATAAGAAGACCTTCAATTCAAGCTAATAATTTTGAAATTAAGCCTGCCATAATTCATATGATTCAAACTTCTGTACAATTTGGTGGTTTACCCCATGATGATCCAAACTCCTATATATCAAATTTTCTAGAGATTTGTGATACCTTTAGGCATAATGGACTCACTGATGATGCTATTCGGTTGAGACTTTTTCCTTTTTCACTTAGGGATAAGGCAAAGAGTTGGTTGAATTCATTGCCATGCGGTTCTATCACTACTTGGGAGGATCTGGCTCAAACATTTTTAGCCAAATATTTTCCACCGGCAAAGACTGCACGGATGAGGAATGAAATCACCACTTTTATGCAATTCGACTCAGAATCATTATATGAAGCTTGGGAGAGGTACAAGGAGCTACTTAGAAGATGTCTGCACCATGGATTACCGAAGTGGCTTCAAGTTCAAACATTTTATAATAGTTTGATGGGTCAAACTAGAAATATGATTGATGCTGCAGCAGGTGGTGCTCTTATGGGGAAATCAATTGATGAAGCGTACAACTTATTAGAGGAAATGGCTTCAAATAGTTATGAGTGGCCATCAGAGAGGATGTTGCCTAAGAAAGCAGCTGGAATTCATGAGATTGATGCTATGACTGCTTTAACTGCATAAGTATCCGCTTTGGTGAAAAAGATGGATACTTTGGGAGTCCATTCTATTCAGAGTCCTTTTGTTGCATGTGAAATTTGCAATGGAAATCATGCCAGTGATAGATGTCCTCACAACTCTGAATCGGTCAATTTTGTTTCCAATTATAATAGGAATCAAAACAATCAAAACAATCCCTATTCCAACACATACAATCCAGGGTGGAAGAATCATCCTAATTTTTCTTGGAGTAATAATCAAGGCCAGTCATCTTCTATGAAGCCCACTCATCCTCCAGGTTTTCATAACCAAGTCCCACAACAAGAGAGAAAGCCTTCATTGGAAGATATGTTTGCTCAATATATGGCTAAGAATGAGACTATTCTCCAGAATCAGGCAACATCTATTAGAAATCTCGAAGTTCAATTGGGGCAACTGGCTACTGCTGTCAACAATCGCCCTCAAGGATCTTTACCTAGTGATACTGAAATCAATCCAAAAAGGGAGGGAAAAGAGCATTGCAAAGCAGTTACATTGAGGAGTGGAAAAGAGTTAGAAGAAATACAAAAGCCCATTTCTCCACCGACTCTTATTGTTGAGGGTGTTGACCCAGAAAAACAAGAAAAAGCTGATCATAGGGTTGAAGAGAATGAATTAACAAAAAATCCTATAATAAAACCAGTGTTAGATAATCTCAAGCCTTGTAATCCACCAATTCCATTTCCTCAGCGCTTCCATAAGCAAAAGCTTGATAAACAGTTCTCCAAGTTTCTTGAAGTATTTAAGAAACTTCATATTAACATCCCTTTTGCTGATGCCTTGGAGCAAATGCCTAGTTATGTTAAATTTATGAAAGACATTTTGTCTAAGAAGAGAAGGTTAGGTGATTTTGAGACTGTTGCTCTCATAGAGGAGTGTAGTGCCATCCTTCAAAAGAAGCTACCACCTAAACTTAAAGATCTAGGAAGTTTCACCATTCCTTGTACTATTGGTGAGAAATTTTTTGGTAGAGCTTTGTGCGATTTGGGTGCAAGCATTAATTTGATGCCACTTTCCATCTACCAGAGACTTGGATTAGGAGAAGCACAACCGACCACTGTAACTCTTCAACTTGCAGATAGGTCTTTGAAACACCCAAGAGGCATTATAGAGGATGTGCTTGTCAAGGTTGACAAGTTTATCTTTCCTGCAGATTTCATAATTCTCGACATGGAGGAAGATAAAGAGATTCCTATCATTCCAGGGAGACCATTTTTAGCAACTGGTAGGACTTTGATTGATGTTCAAAAAGGAGAGCTGACCATGAGAGTCCAAGACGAAGAGGTAACTTTCAACGTCTTTAAAGCTATGAAATTTCCAAGAGAATCTGATGATTGCCTTAGAGTTGACATGGTGAATGCATTAGTTGAAAGCAATTTCAGGGAAAACTTGAGTACTGATGCTTTGGAACTTGCACTTGTGAATGACAATATTATTGATAACTTTGATTCTCTTGAATATCTCAAGTTACTTAAGGCATCTCCACAACTCTTTAGTCCTCAAACTGAAGAAGATACATCACCAGTTGTAACACCGTCTGAGTTCACCTATATGAAGCCATGTATGGAACAGAAACCATTATTAAAGCTTAAGCCACTGCCTACCCATTTAAGGTATGCTTATTTGGGTGAAATGACTACAATGCTTGTAATTATTTCAGCATCTCTAGATGACGATCAAGAAAAGAAGCTGTTAAGAGTGTTGAGAAATTACAAGCTAGCATTAGGTTGGTCTATAGCTGACATTAAAGGAATTAGCCCTTCACTATGCATGCACAAGATCTTGTTTGAGGAATATATCAAGCCTACTATTGAGCACCAACATCGTTTGAATCCAATCATGAAGGAGGTAGTAAAAAACGAAATCATTAAGTGGTTAGACGCAGGTATAATCTATCCTATTTCAGATAGCTCTTGGGTTAGCCCAATTCATTGTGTTCCGAAGAAAGGAGGAATTACAGTGGAGACTAATAGCAATAATGAGTTGATTCCCACAAGGAAAGTGACAGGTTGGCGGGTATGCATGGATTATCGGAAGCTCAACAAGGCCACTCGAAAGGATCATTTTCCCCTTCCATTTATTGACCAAATGCTAGACAGATTGGCAGGACATTCTTTCTATTGTTTCTTGGATGGATATTCTGGATACAACCAGATTGCTATTGCACCTGAGGATCAAGAGAAGACCACTTTCACTTGTCCATATGGAACCTTTGCTTTCCGAAGAATGCCGTTTGGATTGTGTAATGCTCCAGCCACTTTTCAAAGGTGTATGATGGCTATCTTTTCAAACATGGTGGAAGATTTTATTGAGATATTTATGGATGCTTCTTAGTGTTTGGAGATTCATTTGATAGGTGCTTGCATAACCTTTCTTTGGTCCTACAAAAATGCGAAGAAACAAACTTGGTTTTAAATTGGGAAAAATGCCACTTCATGGTAGAAGAAGGTGTTGTCCTCGGCCATCTAATTTCGTCTAAAGGAATTGAAGTGGATAGGGCAAAGATTGAAACCATTGAGAAACTACCGCCTCCAACATCGGTGAAAGGAATTAGAAGTTTTCTTGGTCATGTAGGATTCTATAGGCGTTTCATAAAAGATTTTTCCAAGATATCAAAGCCTCTTTGTAATCTTTTGGAAAAAGATACAAAATTCACATTTGACGAAAAGTGTTTTGAAGCTTTCCGGGTTTTGAAAGAAAAGTTGATCACGGCTCCCATCATTGTTGCACCAGATTGGAATCTACCTTTTGAGCTCATGTGTGATGCCAGTGATTTTGCAGTAGGAGCTGTTTTAGGACAACGGAAAAAGAGAGTTTTTCATGCCATATACTATGCCAGCAAAACTTTGACCGAAGCTCAAATGAATTATGCTACCACTGAAAAAGAATTACTTGCTGTTGTATATGCTTTTGAAAAGTTTCGTTCCTACCTAATCGGAACTAAAGTGACAGTTTATACTGATCATTCTGCTATAAAATATCTTATGGCTAAAAAAGATGCAAAACCGAGATTGATTAGATGGATCCTCCTACTTCAAGAATTTGATTTGGAGATCAAGGATAAGAGAGGAACCGAAAATCAAGTGGCCGATCATCTATCGAGATTGGAGAATAATGATGGAGCCGTGGACAAGACTATCATTGGTGAGACTTTTCCTGATGAGCAATTGTTTTCCTTTGATCATAGAAGTGTGCCATGGTACGCAGACTATGTTAATTACATCGTAAGCAATGTGCTCCCACCTGAAATATCTTTCCAACAGAAGAAAAAATTCTTACACGATGTTAAGTACTATTTATGGGATGAACCTTACTTGTTTAAGCATTGTGCAGATCAAATTATCAGAAGGTGTGTCCCAAAGGAAGAAATTGAAAATATACTTAAACATTGTCATTCTTCAGCCTATGGGGGCCATTTTGGAAAAGAAAGAACTGCGGCTAAGGTTCTTCAATCTGGTTTTTATTGGCCAAATTTGTTTAAAGATGCACATTTCTTTGTTTCACACTGTGATAGGTGCCAAAGAGTTGGTAACATTTCTAAGAAACACGAGATTCCTTTAAACAACATTCTTGAGGTAGAAATATTTGACATTTGGGGAATTGATTTCATGGGTCCTTTTATCTCGTCCTACAACAACCTCTACATTTTGGTTGCTGTGGATTATGTTTCTAAGTGGGTAGAAGCAATTCCCTTGCCTACCAATGATTCCAAAGTGGTACTGAATTTTCTAAAGAAAAACATTTTCACTCGATTTGGCACCCCAAGGGAAATCATAAGTGATGGGGGAACTCATTTTTGCAACAAATCTTTTGAAACCCTCCTTGCCAAATACGGTGTCACTCATAAGATCACAACTGCTTATCATCCTCAAACTAGTGGACAAGTTGAGATATCCAACAGAGAAGTGAAGAGAATTTTGGAGAAGACGGTAAATCCTTCAAGGAAGGATTGGTCTAAGAGATTGGACGATTCACTCTGGGCATACCGAACAGCATACAAGACACCCATTAGGATGTCCCCATATTGGTTGGTTTTTGGGAAAGCTTGCCATCTCCTAGTTGAATTGGAGCACCATGCGTATTGGGCTATCAAGACTTTGAATTTTGAGTTAGGCGCTGCTGGCGAAAAACGTCTCCTACAACTCAATGAGATGGATGAGATTCGTTTACACGCATATGAAAATGCTGAGATTTATAAGGAAAAGACGAAGAGGTGGCATGACAACAAAATCTTGCATCGACACTTTGAACCAGGACACAAAGTATTGCTCTTCAATTCTCGTTTGAAGTTCTTCGCAGGAAAATTGAAATCTAAGTGGTCAGGGCCTTTCATCATTACCAAAGTACACCCATATGGGGCTGTTGAGATTAAAGGTGAAGAATCACAAAAT
The DNA here is from genome assembly GCA_033030585.1 of Hippophae rhamnoides. Lineage (NCBI taxonomy): Eukaryota > Viridiplantae > Streptophyta > Magnoliopsida > Rosales > Elaeagnaceae > Hippophae > Hippophae rhamnoides. Next base: position 40,623,174 of record CM065438.1, on the reverse strand, counting down.
ACTTTCCAAGTGAACGGGCAAAGACTCAAACACTATTTGGGGGGTGACATTGATCGTCAAAAGTCCACCATTTTCTTATCTGATCCAACCTAAAGCAAAGAGAAATGCAGTCAAGCTGATGACTCTAAATCAAGCGCTTCTTGGGAGGCAACCCATGTGTTTTAGTTTTTATTTATTTATATATTTTGTTCTAGAACATGTATTAGTTGCATAATTCTTCATTTTTTTTATAGGTGCAATCGGAGGAGGTAAAACGATTTTTGGATTTCAATCTCACAAGTCAACTCACCATTCAGGGAAGTTCTTTTAACACATCTCCTTTGTTCTTTAATTTTCACACATTTGGGACAATGTGCATATTAAGTTTGGGGGTGGAAGATATTTTGAACTTAATTGAAATATTTTTTTTTTGTATGACAAAAACATTTTTTTTGTTTTCTTTGGTTAATTGAAGATATTCTGCTATGAATAGTGATTTATTTTTATTTCTTAGATTTAAATGATGCATAATTCTTTGAAAAAAAATTGAATAATGTCTAAGTGATAAACAATTTTTTCGTATGTTTCATTTTTACAATTCATGAGCACTAGTCTTGATTTTTGATTTGCTATGATAATTTAGAGAAGGTTTATATGAGTATGGAACTAGATTGATATTTATGGTGTCACAATTCTTAGAATTTGTTTGATTTTCTCTCGAGGCGAAATTATAGATAACATTTAACTAAGAAAATGATTTAGGCCATCTTTGGATCGTTTGAGCCTTTCTATCTACCTTCACATACACTATCCATAGTATACCCCTTTTGAGTTTCAAAATTTATATATATATATATATATATATATATATATATATATTTATCTCATTTCAAAAGCCTACCTTAAATATATATATATATATATATATATATATATATATATATATATATATATGTGTGTGTGTGTGTGTGGTTATATCTATTTTTCCTATCTCACTAACATTTACAGTTGTTAGTAAATAATTAAAGATATATCATGAAAAACAAAGAGGTTACTAGAAAAAAAAGAGAAAAAAATAGCAGAAAAGAAAAAGAAAAAACAGTTTCTGAAGAAAAAAAAAGCAGAAAAGGAAAAAAAATTGAGTTTGGATGTGATGATAGAAGATCTCTTGTTTCAATCCTAAAATGATGTGTTTAGGAAATTTTGTGCTAAATATAATCTTTTATCCTACCTTCACCTAAGCCATACATTACAAGCTTAATGAAGTCCTATTGATTTTGTGTTTTGTGTTTGTCTACATTAGTGGAGAGAGAAATGAAAAATAAACTTATGAGATTTGTGATTTCATAAAAATTTGTTTGATTTCATATTTGTATAAACCGATCCGGATTTCTTGTGATGAAATAATGAAAAGACTTCACACACACACAAAAATTCATTGTGAAAATGTAATATACTTTTCAATTGATTTTGATGCTTAGATAAAATTCTCTTATTTCTTTGAGTAATGATTTAAAAAAAAAGAGAAAGAAATACTTTGAAACTCACTATTTTAAATGCAGTTATCTTTGTTTTATTTCCTTCCTTTTTCTCGAGGACTAGCAAAAACTTAAGTTTGGGGGTGTTGATAACTGTATTTTATATAGTTATTTTCATCAATTTTAGTAATGATAATTGCTATGTTCTTTAAATATTTAGTGTATTTTTGTTAAATAAATTAATATTTTCCTTTTATGTGCTAAAAATACATTTTTAATAAAATTAAATAATCTGTATCAAAAATGTACTTAATTTCATATTTCTGTCCACAAATATAATTTCAGATAATATGGTTTCTTAATTACAATTTATAAAAATCGAAAATATAATTTAAATTAAATTTGGGCTTAATTAAAATTATTAAAAGTTTAAAAATTTAATTTAAAATTAGAAAAGGGCTTAACTATAATTTAAGAAAGTTTAAAATGTAATTTGAATTAAATTTGTGGTGAAAATATAATTAATAAAATTTTAATTTTCTGCACAGATAAGACACGGCTGAGATTCGCGCGTGTAGATCAAAACCCACCAAGGAGAGTGGGTACAGAGTTCTTCGTTTGCGCAGACTGGCGTGCCAGTGGGGCCCACCTGCCGCGCAGACTGGCGTGCAGAGTGGGACCCACATGTCGGCTGCGCAGATTCCCTCGAGGCGCATCGATCGCCGTTGGATGAGATGAACGGTCCAGATTGAAGCGCGTTGAACCAAGCTGTCGCGCACCGAGCCGCTCGTCTACAAATCCAGTGTGACGCGGTACATCCAAGCCGCGTGCACCCTCGTGTTTCAACGGAAAATGAGCAGCCACGTGTCTCATAAATATTCCAGCGAATAAGATGATGACACGTGGCATGTATTCGGTGAAATAAAAATGCAGAAACCGCGCCTACTTCCAGCTGTTAACCACTTCCAACGCGACGAAATCCTATGCGACGCGTTCTTCATGCAACCGGCCTTACCACCCAATGAAAAGCGGCCACGTGTCACTGTATTTCTCTCAGCGAATCACATGGTGACACGTGGCATGCGGAAAAAGAAAAAAAATCAAAAATGCGCAGATTGTTCACGCGTGCTGCTCCCCATACATTTTTTGTTCCCCACTTTTTATAAAAAAATATAAAAAAATAAAAACAAAAAAAATTAAAAAGGGGGATATATATTTTTGTACGCGTTTTTGGACGGGAGTTTTTCAGTTTTGAGTTTTTTTTTTGTTTTCTTTTTGTTTTCTCTCTCAGTTTTGGGAGAAATTCGCAGTTCTTGCGAATTCTTCTTTCTTCACCATTTTCATTTTTTTTCCCTGCGTGTTACATAAAACACGCAGAACATTTATTTGACATTTTTGGTGTTGTATTTTCTTAGGGAAATTAGAGAGAAAGACTACAACAAAGAAGAAGAAAAGGGAAGAAATTTATTTTTCATTGAGGAATCGTGAAAGAGTTTTTTTCTTATCTATTTTCTTTTAATTTTTGTTTCTCTGCAATGTTTTCTTTTTGTTGTGTTGTAATTTTAAATTCTGCTATGAACTAATACATTTGTTCTAGGATTGCAATGTAGCGTAAATTATGAAATTTGAATTAAGTATTTTTGAATGATTTATGGAACTGTTTTAAGTTGTTTATTTTATCTGTGTTTAATGCTTTTAATTATCGGAAGATTAATTAACTGATATGTGACACTTAAATAAACTTGAAAAAGGCATTTTGTGTGCTGCTCGTGATGAAATAACGTATATACATAAGAGATAGAAATATATTTTTATTGTATGTGTAACTGTTTGAGAACTCAGAACTTAATAAATCTGGTTGAATTTAATTCGCATAGGAATATAGTGAATCATTTTAACTAGATGTGTCTGTATGGAGCTCGGAAGATATATATGGATAAATTAGGAGTTCTTGGTTAACAACTTAAAATACGATAACATAAATCAAGATAAAATATAATGATTCAAGTGGATTAATTTGGTGAAACTGCAATCCTAGAATTTTCTTGCAATCTGTTATAAAAGTTAGTTAGTCAAACTGCATCAAATTATCGACTGTTTGGATAAAATTAGGTTGAAATAATTTTAATAATTAACGAATACTAGTAACAAATCTCTGTGGGAACGATATTTTACTTATCATATTATTACTTGTGACCGTGTATACTTGCACGATTTTCTATGTGTTGCAAAACACACAACAATGTCATGACATGCCATCATATTCCCTTTCCTTTCCATGTTATGGTAGATAATAAGTGATATCTTATACATATTTTTAGATAAAAATTCCTTTATATTTATGTATATTTTCTTATTTCAATGAGCTAAATTATTTATTTTGTATTTATTTGAAAAATATTAATTTTTAAAGTATTTTGAGATTTTTATTTGACAAATGGATGCATTTAGAGGACCCCTGGATGCATAAAAAAAGATAAACCCAAAACCAACATCCACTACATGTTAAATATATCCTTTCCTATCTAAAATGCTACCATGTGTTACATTTTTAGATTAGCTGTTATTATTGCACAGTAGAATCTCGCACTATGCATGTATAAATCACGTATAACCAATCCTAATATTGCCCAAAAATATATCATTTTCCCAATATAAATACAAAATAACACTTCATAAAAGAAAAGTAGTATTAGAATTGTAAAAAAATTAAGAGAAAAAATAGAAATTGTAGAATTAAGCTAGATGAAACAATTGAGAAGAAGAGGACTTAAGAAGCTATTAAAGGAGTTAAAGAGCATAATCAAAGATAAAAATTATAATATTTCTTTCCATTTCATTTATTGTTTTCATAAATAATTTTTTAATATATTGTTTACTATGATAACTAATTTTACAATTGATTATGAATAATTTCAAAGCTCTAAAGATGGATTGCAATATTTAATAAGATTTGTAATATTCTATTCAAATATTCTTTTTGATTTTATATTTATGAACTCTTAGTTTTAATTATTGTATGAATTTATTTGATTATTTACGTATATAATTAAATAATCAAATTAATTCATCGTTAATCAATTTAGTTGATTCGAAACGTAATTGCTTAATCAATTAAATAATTAGTAATAAATTATATGCAATGAGAATTAATATTCAAGATAATTAAAATGACCTTATATGTTTAACCTTGATCCAATTTGATTCTTTAAAAATTAATACTTTTGATAGATTAAATTTCGAGAGCTTATTGTTACGTCCCACTCAAATTTTCCCTCAAAATCCAAAGAAATAGTTCTTGCCTAAAGGATCTTGATTTTTCTACAAGTTACTACATGTGAATGTTCTAGAGTGGCCTAGTAATATCTAGAGGGAGCTAGAGTTGTATGGACTCAACTCAAGCCTAGAAGACTTTAAAATATTCCAAAGTACACTAGCATGTGCTGGAAGGTGATATAAGGTGTTGAAAGGTGCTGAAATATTCTAGAACATGCTAGATGGTTCATGAAGGATGTAGAAGTCTCTTGAAGCTTTCAGAACATCCTAGAACTTGCACGAAGGAACTAGACAATCCAAGAAGACTCTAGAGTTGGCTAGACTTAACTAGAAGGTCATAGAACCTTGTGGCATGTTGTAGACAAAATGAGAAAAATGTAGATACTCTTGTACATTCTAGACATGGTAGGACATGGTAGGATCTAAAAACTTGTGACATAACCTTAGGTTTAGTGCCACACTATAAATAGACCTCTTGATCTTCATTTGTACCTATCCTTGTGAAGTTGAAAGATAATCTCTCTAGAGTAATACAAAGCATACACACAAACTCTCTTTCATTCTTGCTTTGCTCTTGAATCCTCTAAATCTCTAAGTCTCTTTGGAGTGTTTTTGTTTAGGTTGAAAGACATGCTTAATGCAATGGACTGTGCTAAGTGTCGTATGATTGCTAGTTGAAATATAAGGTCGTGACATTATTCTCTATTTTTTATTAAAAAGAGTTGAATTAAGAGCTTATTTAATTCAATGAATCTATAAGAAGAGGTAGAGACTTTTGCTTTTGTGGATTTCTCTAAGTTGGTATAATCAAAGAACAAGTGAATTGAATATGCTTTTTGTTGATTTGCAATACATGCTAGTCATGGACAATGATCCTGCAATCATTCTTTTATTCAAATATTTATCATAATCATTAAATTTTATTTTATCTTTATTAATTTTCAGTTGACAAAACCAAAGCCTTCTTCTTAATAAATAGGAGTTAGTTTCCAAAATCCTTGGTAGGAAAAATCCTTACTTACTACATACTAATTTATGACAACTTAAGTAGTTTAAAATTAGATTTAAATTGACTATTCATCTAAACCACATCATTAGATTTTGAGACATTGTTGAATCCTGAAATATTCTTATAAAACGTGGAATTTTTGAAAAGTACTATAATACCTTTGCAAGAACATTATCTCTATCCTTCTCTGATATTGGATTAAATTTCCACTTTGACAATAGGCAATGCAGACATACAATGGCATCATCGTATTCATTTTGAAAAAATATCATCTTCTTTATCATTTGGACAAGCATTAATTTTTTCATAACTCATGTCTAGTTCAAGAACATCTTCTTAACCTCATTCTCAATGATGGCAATACATTATCTTTTGGGAACATCTCATTCAAAAGAGTTAGCAAATCTATTAAGCTTGCATCTAAAGGGCCATATTTACCTTTTAATTTATAAAGTGAGACCAACCATTATAATTTTGTGAACTTGTTGCATCCTAGGTATAATGGCTTTTTGGCATAATCCATTATGTTGTGGTGGTCACCTATCTCATTTTTGGCATAAAAATTCTCCTTTTCAATGTTGTCCACACTATTTTTCAAATCATTTTCACATGGATTAATGTTACCAACTTCTTCTCTAAGATGAAATTTTGAATTTTTCTTTCCAGTTTCTCCATGACGATGCCAATTTGTATATCCACTATCAATACCATTATGATAGATATGATTTCTAACTTCAACCACACTATAAATTTTCAAATTTGCACATATCAAACATGGACAATGATTTCAATCCTTTTTAGTTGAATTATTAGAAGCAAATTTCCTCCACACCCTCAATAAATTGTACTTTTGTTCTATTCATAGACATCCAACTCTTATCCATTATATCACCATAATACAATCTCTCATAAATAATGGATTTAAATAGTGTGCACTCATCAAAATTAAATAAAAGTATGTTGTCAAATAAGATGGCTTGTTATCATCCTTAAAAAAATTATAAGTCGATCAATATATAGGTATCATATATAAAACATTTATGTAATGGTTAATAGCCATCCTAAAAACATGTATAGGATGGTCAATAACCGTCTTATTGATTTTTATAAGACTGTCAATAGCTATTTGATATCATGTTTATATGATGATCAATAGCTATATTATATAATGTTTATAAGGCAGTGAATAGCTTCCCCATATACATTCTAATTAATCTTTATAAGAGTCCTATATTCTTTTTCTATTAACATTCATCATAATACTTCAACTATTTAAATCTAAATTGAAATTTTTTATTAAATTCATATAACACATCCTTTTTATTTTCTCATTAAACAAAATTATGAAAATTAATTATGAGTTATAAGCATATTAAACAAACAAGAAAAAAGAAAACATAAAATAATATAATCTAAAAACTTAAAAAATAATACAAAAAACAACAATATATATTATCTTGAAAAATTTATCCAAAACAAAATACAACATAAACTACACAAAAAATCATAAACAACCAACCTACTAAGAAAGATGCTGAGATAGAAGATGGATGGAGCTGTGAACATACAACGAGAAGCAAACAACAATGGTGACGGTTGGTGACAAGATGAGGATGAGAGAATTAGGAAGAGATTTTTGAGAGCCTAAGAAAGGCATATAAAATGAGAACAACTAAGGATATATGATCTAATTAAATATTCTTATAGGGCGGCTATTAGCTATCCTGTATGTAGACATATAGGATTCCTAATAGCCACCTTTTAAGAAAAAAATTAAAGACTGTCAAAACTACCCTATAAAGTTCTACCTCATATTTTTTCGTAATATCCATCCTATAAAACTTATAGGATGGACACAAACTTGTGATTGCTCTTATTAGGAGTCATAATATATTGCCTGAATTCTTATAGTGATAGTTTTTTTAAAAGTTGTTAGATGTCAATATTTTCCCTATTTAAGGTCATATGTTGATCATAAGCTTGAGCCAATATCAGTTGAATGTGTCTTTCTTAGGTATGGTATGAATAAGAAGGGTTATGTTTGCTTAGTTAATTCCATTGGCAGGATTATTGTTAGTAGACATGTCACCTTTCATGAATCTTTTTTTCCCTTCTCTACACCTTTGACTACAGTTTCTCTAAATGTGTCTTCTAGTATTATGGTACCTAGTCATATACTAGTTACTTCTTTTGAGAATAGTTCCTTGCCTAGTGATACTTGTCATGATACAAATTGTAATGTGTATGTTTTTGTTGATTCTTGTTCTTCTCATGATTTGGTTGTTGACTCTTCTAAGCATTCTGGTTCTTTAAATTATCATAATTTGTCCTCTCAATCTCATGATCATTGTACGCTCAACTCAACACATTATTTATCAGATGAATTTGAACATATGTCTGACCTAGACTATTAGCTAAATGTTGTTATACATTTTATCTCTCATAGAGAGGTGTTCTTTTGAATTTTTGTGTCAAAAAAGAGGGAGAAGGTTGTTTACATGGCTCATTATATGTTGTATTTGATGTGAGTATAGGTTTGAATTATATCATGTGTTTCCTAACATATATACACATAGGGGGATTATATAATGAAGCCAGGGAGAGTTATTTTGTTTCTTTCTTGCATGTTTGATTATGTTTAACTTATTGGCGTGTATCTATATAGGGAAAACTCCATAGTATTTGATTAGACTACATGTAAATCTATACGATACATTTATGGGTATGTATTGTTTCAGGTGTGTAAGATCAAGGTGTAGTTAGAAAAATGTAAAGCTTAGGTGGAGTGAAGTGTGCATCAAGATGGATATGTTGATTTATAATGTGTGATGAAGCACGATAAGATAGACACATTAGAGTTAGATGCATGTTCTCGGGGTGTTTGGGTTATATTTTATAGTTTTTTCCATGCAATAAACTTCTTTCAACCATCTTGAATGAATGTATCATCTATGGATAATGTGTCTGTATTAGTTATGTGGTATTTGGGCACGAAAAGCCAAAGAGAGAGATTATAAGTCTTGTAATTCCTATTATGTCTATGTTATCATTCCCGTGTGCAAAACACAGAGTCTATATTATTTTACTTAGTGTTTTGTTTTCCAAATTATTGGTGATTCAATGTTTCACACTTATATATTTTTGAAGCATTTTTTATTTTTGCACACAACTGGGGGGTAAGAAGTCTGTTGTTTGTACATTAGTTTTCATGTATTTGTAAAAAAATCTATATATTGTGTTACTATTTGTTAATTTTCATGTTTGTTTTTGAAACCACTTTGGCAAATTTTTGAAACAAAAACTAATTTTTTGAGCTCATTGAGGTAGGAAGTGAGAGGCTAGCAAGGTTTTGTGGCTATTATCCTTATTGTAATGGCTATTACCCTTGTCGAGGTAGTCAATGAGGGTTCATTGAGGTAGTGGGTGAGGTATCAGGCTACTCAATGGTTTTCCATGAATATCCTTATTTGGAATTTTGAAAATTAATTAGAAAATGTTTGAAAACTCTTACAATTTTCAAACTCAAGATTTTTAGTGAAAATTGTTTCTAAATTCCTTATCATCAATACTTTGAGTGGCTTTTGGTATTGGTGATACGTTGACTATTTTTACAAGATTTTGGATGGGTTAATTAAAATTTAAAATAACACTAAGAAGTAGCAAAGTAGATACATGTGCATGTGATTGTCATTATCTTATAATTTCACAAATAATAACTTGTTAGAGATTGTGTCACATCACGTGATGGTTGGGCTCTAAAGGAGAGTCGTATTTGGTGATTAGATTATAATTGCTGTGTAGATAGCAGTGAAGGTAGCTTAAACATAGTTGAGCATGATGTTCCAATTGATGGAGGTATTATATAAAACTATCTTAAGGTTATGAAATATTGATTTGCTTTACATAGCAAATTTCTTGCTATTGAGTGATTATTTTAAGCAACCTGTAGATATTTTCACAGATGTGTGGATCCTGTATGGATTTACACATTATATTGTTGTGTTTGGTGATTGCATATAGTGTGAGTACAATAAGAATTGAATCTTGAAAGTTCACAATAGGACCAGATAATCCTAGACGAATGGTGAATACGTTATTTTTAAAATTAACAACTTTTAAAAACATAATTGATGTACAAATTTTAATTACTCGTAAGTGCACGAATCACTAGTTAACTAATATTAAGTTACCCTGAGGTCAATCTCTAAAGGAATTGGTTGGTTATTTTAAAAAGTCAAATTAATTTTTAATTATTTAAGAAAAAAAATTCTAAACATTTTATTAGTTGTGGACTAAGAGAAAAGAACTGTAAATTCTAAATTAAATTAATATCTAAAGATAGAAAATAAACTAAACTAAAGCCAAACGAAGGATGATGGATGAATATGAGATTTTATCGAGCATAACCCTTCATGGAAAGAACAAATTAAATGATATAAATAACAAGTTAGATTTATTTATTTATTATTTTTTAATTAAGTGAACCCCTTACATTCATAATGATTTTCACACAATTCTTAATTAATCAAAAACTTCATTGACCAGTCTTGGAATTGATTAATTAGAAAACTAAGAAAAATATAAACCAAGATCCCCAATTAATTAATAACTTCATGGTTCTTTAATTATAAATAAATTTTTATTTATTCAAACCATAAAATTGTTTTTCCAACTATTAAAAGCATATGCTAAACTCTCATATTACAAAATTAATCAATCATATATAAATTAACAAAAGTCAATTCAACTGTGAAGGCATCATATTACAAAAAAAAAAAGATATAACAATAAAAAATGCCCCTTGTTGAGAAGTTATACAAATCTCTGAATAAGTTGTCACTTGTTTTCTTCAAATCCTTGTATCTTATTCACAATTAGGAGGTTTTCTTTCTATATCTATATGTGGTGGTGGACCACTATGGGCGGTTGGTGGCTTGATTCTAAACTAATTTATATATATTTAAGAGGGATTAAGGTTATTTTTATAGGCCAAAATTAGGGTTAAACGCATTTGGAACTTGTATTAGGGTTTCAAGCAATATTTTGTACTTGGGGTAAGACATTAGTTTTTGTGTGAGATAGCACATGGTATTTTTTGTTTCCTTAAATGAAACCCGAGAGGACCTTGCTGTAATGTGGATAATATTTGGCCATGGTGTGCACAAATCTTCATAAAGTACAAGTACACCCAAGAACCTTGTTCATGGCGTGGATAATGTTTCACCGCGATGCACACAAAAATACTAGAATGTCCAATTTGAACCTGAGAGCATCTCGTCATGGCACAAGTATATCTCATTAGGGTGTTATACAAATTCTAGAATTTTACAATCTTGTTCGTTTAGACTTGTATGAATGGCCATTAACTATCCCATTTTCACTCTTTTTCTTTATGTTTTCCTAGAATTCTTCTATAAGCACTTTAACCTACAAAACACTTAAATAACCTTGAAAAAAGGTAAAAATAAAATAAAGCATAAAATAAATACTTAAAAACATTGCAAATAATAGGTCTAAATTATGCTCATCAAAGACCACCAAACCTATATTTTTCTAATCCTCAAGTAAAATTAAAACTTGGAAAAAAACTAATAAATAACTAAACTATAATAACCTAAATCATTTTCATATATTGACATGGTTTCATTTATGGTAAGTAACAAGCTTTTAAACCCTTGGGTAGCCCTAGTTGATGAGTTAAAGTCTTGTGAGGGCTTCTAGTGATGATAGCCATAAACATCCTCATATGCAAAAACTAAAATAAGAAGATTAATAACAAAAATACAAAAATATTTTGCTTTAAATTCTTTTCAATTCATAATTAAAATCCTGAAGCACAATTTCATCCAAAATCTCATAGGATCAAGGTTCATCATGTAAATCAATTACACTTTAAAAATTCATGCCCCATTAATAGAACATATCAATATTGACTCACCCAAACCTAGTGTTAAGAATCTAAATTTGCTTCGACTATATTCCTTACAAATTATGCCCTCAATATCACACTGATCCAATGGGTTCAAGCACTCAAAAAAGTATACCCGAATAAAAGTTATGTTAGAAGAACACAAAAATGTTTGCATATGTTTATAAACATGAAAGGCTTAAATGTGCATAACATAGAACTCATGAAACAAATCAAATACTAGGATTATAAAGACATCATATTACTCATATCATACTTCAATCAAAATCATTAAGCAAAAATATCAAATATGTTCCACAAGATGAAAGAAAATGCTTTTGATTCAAGGGATTTTTCTTATTTTTATTTTTTTGTAATAACCATATCACTATTTTTAAGAATTTAGAGTTATAGTATTAAATGGTACAATACATATATATTTTATTTGTTATATATTATATATCTTTTAAAGAGAATAGACTTGTGTATATATATTATGGTGAGTGGTTATTTTGGCTTCTTTTATTTTTCTAAGAGAACCCATGTGTATCATTTTGTTTTACTATAAGTCAAGCATGAAATGAAGATAGGCACACACTTTCAATTACTACTCAAATTATTTAATAAAAGAATGGAAACAAGTAAATGATATTTCATTAGATTGTTTAAAATCTCAATATTCAATGCAAAACATATATAGATCATCTAACAATTTAAAATTATAGGGGAAATGTTTAAAAGAGTAGTATAAATATCATCATTCAAAATAAAATGATATAGGCTAAATAATATCTCACAAAGTAGTCTCTATTATTTAATTCCTAGACACTAGATTTGGGTTTATCTGAATTTCAGCATCTAAGCATGAAACATAAATTATAAATAGAACTAATTCTTACAATAATCCTTGAACAAGTTTAAGAAATCAAACAAAAAATGCATAAATATTCAATTACTCACTTTAATTCACTAAAAGCGTGATAATTTTGTTAAAAACTTTATTGAGTCTATTTGTGCTCCCATCCTAAAGTAAACATTGTCCTCAATGTTTTCAATTATACATATGTTCAAAAAAGCATTCAAAAAGGAAAATATAAAATTAACTAATAAATAAATAAAAATAGCTAAAATTAAACAAAACAAAAGAATATTACCTAAAATGATGGGTCACCTCCTACTAAGTACTTAGTTTAATATCTTAGCAAGATGTTGCTTATTTTATTCAGAGAGGTTTCAATGTATCCTTGAAGTGCCTATTGCCTCTTTCATTTCAAACTTTGTTAGAATAAGGCTTCATTATACTTAGAAAAGATTTAAAGCAAGTACTACACATATAGAATTCCTTTTCAAGATAAGAGGACTTGCAATTCAGGTTTTTGTAATGGAAACTCTCGATGCATTTTGGGTAAGTATCATATTGAATTAAGGCTTATAATGTTCTCTTCACCCTCCTTTTAGTATGTGAATTATCGATGTTATTACCTATATTCATCTAAAAATGATTGTTGCAAACATGTGAGTCTATATAATCAATACAAGAACATTTATTAATACAAGAGATATAAGAAGTAGGTAAAAAATTAAGAACTATTCAGTCCTGCCTAAGATTGTCTTGTTTAACCATCTACTATGGACATCAATAATAGTTTTGGTTGTGGCCATAAATTGCCCACCAAGAAGAATAGTTTATTCCTCATCTATAGATGGGTTTTCCTCCATATCTAAAATAACAAAATCAACAAGTATAATTAGCTTACCTACCTATAAAAGGCAATTATCAACCTTGCCCTTTATATATTTAATATACATACCAGTTAATTGAAGGGACATGGTCGTGGGCTTCAATTCCCCTAAATATAGTTACAAGTATATTGAGTATAACATGAGGTTGATACTTGCACCTAAATCTAGCATAGCCTTAACCACCCTTTTACCCCCAAAGTAATGTTATTATTAAAACTACCAGGATTCTTTAGGTGGTATGGAAATAGGATAAGAGGTCTATAAGGATTAGGTGACTTATACAAATGAGAGGGTTAATTGACTCTCATAGACTACTTATTTTCATTTAGAAGGCTTTAAGACTTCATCGCCCTTAGCTTGGCCTTCATTAGGATTGGCTTGCTCCATATATATTTCCTACAACAAGATAGAACCATAGCTTGTTCTCGCATCTTCCCTTTCTCTTGCTATTGCATATGCTTAGCGTTTTACCCAACTTAACCTTCCCCCCTTTTCATAGATGCCTCTAAATGAAATAATTCAATTTATTTTTTAAGGTTGGCTTATTACATGGATAATATGGCATATTCTGGTTTAAATTGGGGTCTTACATTTGGTTTTGAGCATAAGATGGGTTTATGTTTCCCATCCAAGAGAACTCAGGATGATTTTAGGGGTCATTCCTAGGTCCAAGTTGGTACCCCTCTATTGAATGCACTTGTTCTTTACTAGTATCTACAAAGGAATTGAAAACAAAAGGACAAGTATTAGCACCATATCCATAAGTACTACAAACTTCATATACCTCTTGAGTTGGTGCCTTTTTGGAGTTATGGAATACGGATTTCTTGGTTAATTATGCAAGTTTCATAACCATCTCATTACTAGATCCTATCTTATTAACTCTTACTCTTCTCACTCTACTAATCTTATTTTTTAATTAGCACCCATGATCTCATAGAGATTACTAGTCTCTAAGGTTGTCTTTTCTCCCATAGCTCCACCTGCAGCATTGCCAACCATGAATTGTACTATTATGTCAACCCATCATAGAAATTTTAATTTTATAGCTATAGTGGGAAGATGTAACCTAGGCATGGAGTAAGAAATAACTTGAATCAATCTCAAGCTTTATAGAATGGCTCTCCTTCCAATTGAGAGAAGGTAGTAATTTTGGTTTCAAATTTAAAGTTTTTTAATATGAGTAGTATTTTCCCATGAATTTATTAAAAACTCCCTCTCAAATTATTAGGGAACCTCGTAAGAGAGTCATTAGCCAAGCTTTAGCCTCATTTAACCTATGAAAAGGGAATTTTTGTACGGTTGAGTAATGTAAGTCCAGTTGTGCTTATATCTATGTGTTATCTTCATCTATACAAAACAAGATGTCTATTTTATTTTACTTAGTGTTTTGTCATCCTTTATGTAAGGTGGTTGGTTACTATAGATCAGTAATACACACATAAATAATTTGGATCAAATTTTATGCAAGCATGTTTATACACATTAAGGGGTTGGTTTTCATAGTGTGCATGTTAAGTGGATTGCTGGTTTTCGGTGAACAAGTTGATTTTTCCATTTGTGCTTTTGGTTCATTTTGGGTATGAGTTTTTATGGAAAGTACTCAACAATATTTGGAATAAAAAAATGTTACTTTTTAGTACATTTGCACCAAGCATGCCACCAAACTCACCACCACCTTTGCCACCTCCCTTGGCGAGATCGATGGCGAGGTGGAAAATTCAAGTTCAATAAATGCCCCCAATTTCTTCTTATTTGGTATCCAGAAAAATGTAGCAGAGCCCTATCAAATTGACATCTCATTTTTTAGTTTTTGGATCACTAATACCTTTTAGTGTTGTTCAGTGTTAATGATTCGTGATTGTTTGAGCAAAATCATGCTTGTGAGTTTTGAGTACTTGAGATAGTGTTTACTAGTTATTGTAAAATAACATTCTTAAGCTTTGAGTGCTTAATACTATTTCATCAATGTTGTGAGAACTTCTTTGTGAGAGTGAGCTAAGTTAAATACTTTGAGTTCTTATATCTATTGTTGTGATCAATAAGAGATAAGGTGTTTAAATTTAAGGATGGTTCTCAAGAGTGTGAGTTATTACACTTCTGGTTACAGTTTTGTGGTTTCCAATCACACCACAGTTGGTGGTGTGGGATTTGTAGGAGAGCTAGGTTCGTGAGTCAAACCATGTCATTATAAAAGCAACAAGTGAAAGCAGTAATAGTCAGTTAAGACGGAGGTTCCAGTTGATAGAGGTATTGGTAGTTTTATTTTCTATTAGAGTTTTAACTATTTTATTGATTAGTGGATTGTTTGCTGCTAAGTGGTTACCTTAAGTAAACTAAGGATGTTACCATATAGATAAGGTTTCTATGTGGGTTTATCTCACTATATGTACTATTATACCTCACTATATGTACCATATTGTTTACCTCACTCTATGTAATGTATGATTCCATGTTGTGAAAGTACAATCATTAGTTGCCAAATATTTTCCCACATATAAGGTCTTGAAGAGTAGAAATCCCTTATATCTTTTTAGTATATATGACTATCTTGTATGCTATGTGATGTTTGGTATGCTTATGCGTGCTGCTAGCCTAGGCAGGAGCTTGCGAGGCACACCATCACTAGTGTGTTTACTAGAATTTCTTCTTTCTTTCTAAATGTTATTTTTGTTGTGTATTGAATTGAGAATGTTATTTATTCTTCTGATGTATTAAATGATCAATTCACATTTTGAGGGATATTCGACTGACTTGATATAGAGCTTGTGAAAAGATTCCATGTGTTGGCGTTTTCACCCCTCATCTAGGTCACGGTTACCTATTTTAGTAGGAAGAACAATTGATCTTCATGTAATTGCTCTTATGTATGGGAATCTTTAAGTAAAAATCTCTAATGAAAGTAAAAGGATCTTCTAGGTATTCCATAAAGGGGCAATATGGAATAATGAATATTTTTTAGTTCATATTTCCTAGCTACCTCTCCCAACTATATAGAGGTCGTAGCAATGCCAATGATTGGGCTTCCATACTCCTTCATAGAAATTCGTCTTGGTAAAGCATCTCCTCTATTTAAAAAGTATAATGCAGTCTCTAGTGGTGGCTCTATTAAAATCTCAGAAAAGGTTCTTGGATATCAACATCAAACGTTTTTAAATGCTCTTGAGATGTGTTAACATTGTCTATAAAAGGTACGAGTTGATTCCAAAGGTATCTCCCACCTCACATATACTAATAAATATAACAATTAGTTCTAAGAACGAGGAATTAACATATAAAAAGGAAAAAAATTAAAAAAATAAACAAATAAATGAAAATCAAAAGAAATAAAAATAAACAAAATAACAAAACAAACCACACATTTTTACAAAATCACAAAATAAAAAGAAAATCACAAAAATAAAAATTAAAAATAATTAAAAATAAAACAAATAAACAATTTAAACGTCAATTCCCCATTAACATCTCCAAAAACATGAAGTATAAATTTTAATTTCTTACAAGTGCATGAATCACTAGCAGACTAATGATAAGTTACCATGAGATCGGTTCCTAAAGAAATTTATTGGTTATTTTAAAAAGTCAAATTATTTTTTAAATTAGTTTAAAAAATAATCCTAAACATTCTATATTAGTTGTCGGTTGATAGAAAAGAACGTTAATTATAAATTAAATTAATATATAAAGATTGAAAGTAAAACATAGCAAATAAACTAAACTATAGCCGGACTAAGAATAATAGATAAATTTGGGATTTTAGTGAGCATAAACCATCATGGAAAGAAAAAATTATATGATTCAAATAACAAATTGGATTTATTAATCTTTTATATTTTAAAAAAGTGAACCCCCTATAATCATGGTGAGTTTCACAAAATTATTAATTAATCAATAACTTCACTGACCGAGTTTGAAATTGATTAATTGAAAAACTAAGAAAAATGTATAAACCAAGATCCTAAATTAATTAATAACTTCCTTAATCGAACTTAAAATTAATTAGTCGTTAAACATAATGTAGATATATTCTTTAATTATAAATCAAGTTTGGTTCATTATTAATTTAAAATTAAAGATATTTTTTATCTATTTAATAGAATTCAATGAAATTAAATTAGACTCATTCATTATGGACAACTAAGCATAGATGATGTGTTTAATACTTAATTTTAAAAATATTTCTATAATTATAAATCAAGACGTGGCCCATCATGAATATATAATTAATGATTTGAAGATTATGAACAAGAAATAAATCAAACATTAATTTATTTAAACCATAAAATTTTTCTTCCAGTAATTGGAAGTAAATGCTAAAATCTCATATTACAAAATTAGACAATCATATCTAAATTAACCAAAGTCAATTCACCTGTGAAATAAAAAATATTACAAAAAGATTTAAGAGACATAATAATAAAAATACTCCTCCTTGAGAAGTGATTCTAGATCTCTGAATAAGTTTAGCTTCTTCAAATCCTTATATCTTCACAATTATAAATTTTTCTCTCTATATATATGTATATGATGGTGGAACAGCTATGGATAGTTGGTGGCTTGATTCTAAACTAATTGATTAAATTTAAGAGGGGTTAGGGTTCCTTTTACAGGCAATATTTTGTGCTTCGACTAGGCATCAATTGTTGTGTGTCGCAATGTGTACTGATTTTTTTTCCTTGAATGCAACCTAAGAGGACCATGCCACTATGTGGAAAAGATTGGGCCATAACGTGCACAAAGCTTCAGAAAACACAAGTCAACCAAAGATCCTTATGCGGCGACACGTACAAAAATCCCAAAATGTCTAGTTAGAACCAGAGAGCATCTCACCGTGGAATAAGTAATGCTCATCATGGCATGCATATAATTTTAGAATTTGACAATGTTGTTCATTTTGACTTGTGTGAATTGCCATTAGTTACCCCATTTTCACTCTTTTTCTTCTTGTTTGCCCAAAAGTCTTCTATAAGCACTTTAACCCATAAAACATGAAAATACCTTCCGAAACAAGATAAAAGTAAAATGAAATATAAAATAAATACTTAAAAAATAATAAATAATAGGTTTAAATTAGGTTCATTAGTAACCTAAACAAAGCGGCTAGATATGCAATTGTGTGTAAATTGTAAATTATGTAAAACAATCATAACCTAAGAAGAAAATCATCTTTTTTACTAGACTACCTAATTGCCACTATGAAAATGAAAGGTACAAGTACAAACTCAATCTTATGCAACCATCTTTATGATACTCATAATGTACCTTACCTATGAGCCCTTGCTCTATTTGCACAGTTTTCAAGACTATGTGAACAGATCTAGATCAATGTTTCAATTATCTCATCACCGATTAAACATGCTTATAAAACATCCTACAAAAGTTTAGCACAAAAAATACAAGTGCTTGTATGTGTTCTAAATGGATTTCGATAAGAAAAAAATCCTAACACGAGATCAAAGCATAGATCAACAAACATGGAACTAAGATTTCTGTAAAAATAATAAAATATGAATCTATATAGTGATTTGTGAATCAAATAACAATTAAAAATACCTAGAATTAATCTTATTAGAATATCTGTAGAGTGAAGACACATGGAGAAAACAATAATCACTCTCAAATATTATATATTATGTATATTCTTAAAGTGAGCCAAGGTTTGTATTTATATAGAATTTTGGAGTGCTAAACTTGGGACTCAATGGAAAAGATTAAAAATACCCTCATTAGGTTTTTGAAGCACTTAATTAAAATAAGGGTATTATGTAATTTCACATTGAGGTCCATTTAAAAATGATTTATAAATCACGTTAATCTCACTTGATTGATCAAGATGATTAGCAATGTGACCTGAAAGTACTCTATCGAAATTGATCAAAGTTTAATTGGTCTAGTAAAAGTATAAACAAATTGAGAGGGACTTAATAGAAGTCAATCGAAGCACGATCAATCAAATCCCTTAGTCGATCGATCAACCAAAGCAAACTTAAGTACTTTAAGTAATTCTATGTGTTGTAAAAATGTGCTAGTGAATGCATGAGTGTAACACTATATGTGATATTTATGAAGAATGTACCTAAAATACAACTATCTAAAGCTCGAGAATTTCTTTGGAATATCTTTTCTTCAACTAAGATCTATGTGTGTTATTCTATAATATGGAACAGGATTCTTAGAGATGCATATAGCACTAGAGTTGTCATAGTATAAGGACATCATACCTTGTGATTGACCATAGTTATTGATCAAATTTTTCATTAGAGCAATTTGTGTGCACGAGCTCCCTACAGTAAACTGAGTTGTTCCCAATGTATAAGCATCGACTTGATGTGCTTTTCCTATTATCATGGTTCTTAGCCCAATCTCTATCAGTGTAACCACTTATCTCATAAGTAGTATCATTAGTAAAACTTATACCATAATTATTTGTGCTTGAAATATACCTGATGATTCTTTTCACATGTTCAAGGTGTGTGTCCTTAGGATCAGGTTGATAGTGTGCACGCACATAAAAAATAAAGCATATATTAGGAATACTAGCAGTGAGATATAATAGGCTACCTATCATGCTTCAATAAAGTGTTTGGTCAACATTCTTACCTAGTGCATCCTTTGTGATTTTATTGCTAGTTCCTAGTGATGTTCTTAATGGTTTACTAGATTCAAAACTAAACTGTTTAACTAGATTACAAGCATACTTAGTTTGAGAAGTAAAGAGACCATCATGTGATTATTTAATTTGTAAACCAAGGAAAAATGTAAATCCATCTACCATGGATATTTCAAATTCATTTGACATAACTTGCATAAAGTCATCAAATAAATAAGTAGATATGGATCTAAATAGTATGTCATCCATATATATTTGAACAATAAAGATTTCAACACCACATCTTTTTATATTTTATTTATTTATTCACTATTTAAAAAATGGAATCCTACAAATTTGCTCACCCAGGGTTAATTAAGTACTTAATCAAAGATACCTATATGAATAGTAAAAGAGGGTTAGGTGAACGGAAAAATATAGTGGGTGTTTGTGCATAGTTAATGGCAGTTTGAGAATAGTTAGAAGGCATTAAAAACATAATCTTTGATATTGAAGGTGTGAAAGTCTCATCCTTATGACCATGCCCATGTTTATCACCATATGACTTACCAAAACTCAAGATTTTATCCTAGCATTGAGCTCCAATGATAAGCTTCTTGATTGCTTCATTTGGGAATTTATTCTCTTACACCAATTTGTTGTTTTCACATGTGATTTTTATGTTTACTTTCGTCAAGCCTGCATGACTTAGATTTAAATCATTAATATGTTTAGACATTTTTTGTGTTTTCTTTTACTAAGTCAAAAGCATTTATTTTGTGCACACTAATTATTTCATCCGATTTTGTCATTTCAATTAAGAGTTATCTTTTTCTTCCTTAGGACCTAAGCAGTCCAAAAATAATTCTTTAAAAATAGATGCATTATATTTAGCTAAAATAAAAGAAGTTAGCTCTCTCATCATCTTTCATCCGAACTAGTGTTGGAGTAATTTGAACGTTTAGTAGATTTTGCAGAGAATGCACAGAAGTAGGTTTCACCATCTTTTGAATTATTATCTTTCTCCTAGTCATTCTCTATATCATTGAGTATAGTATTGAATGTTTTTCCAACTTTCTTCTCATTATTTACGTATTTTGTAGAAATATTGTCAAAACCACCACAAATGAAACATTGAGGACTTGAAGAAATATAATCAAATTCTATTGTCCCTTGTTAGGTGTGTTGTTTTGTTGGTTCTTTGTTCAAAGGGGCTTCTTGATCATGCAAGCAAATGAAATAATAGATTCAACATCCGAATCATCATACTACTTTTTGGAACTTTTAAATGCCACGTTCTTGTTCTTCTATTGTAGTTCAAGAATAAGCTCATAAGTTTGAATTGAACCAACAAGCTCATCAATGTTCAATGTGTCCACATTATTACTTTCCTCAATAGTCGTAACTTTCATCTTGTAGTCTCTTGTCAATAAACATAAAAGTTTGCATAAAAGTATAGGCTAAACAAAGCAACCAGACATATAATCATATGTAAACAATAAAATGTAGAAACTAAAAATAAAACACTATATTTTAGATGGAAAAAATCTAAGTTACAACCATGGCTTAAGAGAAACAAATATCGGTACACTGGACCATCTAACTTCCTTTTGAAAATTAGAGGTACAAGTACAAACTTGATCTTATGCTACCCACTCTAGGATACTATCCCAATATATCTTACCTACGAGTTCCTACTCTATTTTCATAATTTCAAAGATTATCTTAAGCAAATCTAGACCAGTATTCTCATTAGATCCTCACCAATTACACAAGTTCACGAAATTACTTGCAAAAGGTTAGCACAAAAAACACAAGAAGTCATGTGTTCTAAATGGATTTTAATAAGAAACAAATCATAACCCTAGTTCAAAACATAAATTAGAAAGCATGGAACTCAAATTTCTAGAAAGATAATAAAGCATTAATATAGGTAGCGATTTTTGAATTAAATAGCAATTAAAAATACTTAGCATGAATATGACCGAAATAATTGTTGAATGAAGAAGCATAGTGAAGATGACAATTCAAATATTATATATGTTGTGTATTCTTAAAATAAGCCAAGGTTTGTATATATAGAGAATTTTGGAGTGCTAAACCTAGGTCTCAATAGAAAATATTAAAATACTCTCATTAGGTTTTTAGAGCACTTAATTGAAACAAGGGTATTATGTAATTTCACATAAGGATCAATTTAAAAAAGTATTCTTAAATCACGTTAATTACTCGATTGACTGGCAAGATAAGTTAAGAATTTGACCTAAGAAAATTTTATCAAAGTTGATCAAAGTCTAATCAATCGAGTAAATGCAAAAAACCAAGAAGGACTCGGCAAAAGTTACTAGAAGCTTTATTGATCTGACCACATGATCTATCGAATTCCTTAGTTGATTAATCAACCAAAGAAAACTTTAGCATTATAAGTAATTTCAAGTATCGTGGACATGTGCTAGTGAATTATTATGATAGTTATGAAAGATATAACTAAATATGACTATTCGAAACTCAAGCATTTTTTTGACTTAATTTGATGGACTTGATAAAGAACCTAAAATCTAGTTTACAAATAATTTTTTTGTCCATAAAAATTGCCAATACTCATAATTTCTTACGCATCCAAATAAATTCATATGTAGAATAATCTGGTTTGACTGAAAAGTCTTTTGTCTTACTGTTTTCTTATTATTTCATTTATTTCACATGGTGTCTATCTTACCTATCTACTATCTTTCTTATTGTATGCTTCATTTCTTTATTTATCTTTTATTACTACTAATGTAATAATCTATGTTAATTATTAAACTGTCTATTTATGTAGTTTAATATAAATGTATCTTCCTTGCTCCCATTTATCGGGTTGCATTATTTTATTGTTGACATAGTTTTACTATTTTCAAGACTAGAGTAAATCCTAAGAAGTCGATATCTATTTGCTTTGGTTATGCATAGAATCTCGAACTATTTGAATCATAGTTTTGTTTTGTTTCTCATCAATGCTCTATTGGATCCCTTCTCCACCATCCATCTTCCATATTCCACCCACCCTCCTCCTACACTAAGGTTTATTATTTCTTTATTTATGTACTTTTCTTTGATGAGGTGCTCTTTTGTTATCGTATAAGGTATTTCTTTCTCATTTCAATCAACTTGATTTTTTTGTTAGCAAAAAAATCAACTTGATTTATTTTACTTTTCAATGCATAATCGTAGTTCTTGATCTTCTTTTTGACCATATATGACTTTTTAAATCTCTTTTTTAGTGTCTATCTCCCTTAGCTTGATGTATGGTTTTGCTAATGCCTTCCTATTGTTCATTGATTTACACAAATTGTGTATAATAGAATTAAAGGTCAATTTATTTTTGAGAAAGAAAAATTAAAATAACTAAAAATAAATAACAGTAATTAATTAACTCAAAATTAACAGCTAAGAAGATATATGAGAAAATATCTAAGAATACTTAATTTTCCCAATTTCTTGAGCATGTAATCACTAATATACCGCAGTATAATTATTGATCAATTACATGAATCTAACATAAGAATCATACATCTTTTCCTAAAAATTATGCATGTTATTTAATCAGTAAGTAATTTAATGATTCTTTCAAATCTATTTAATTGTCTCTATAAAATTATTGGCCAAACAACCAATAGCATAAAATCGGGTTAAATAATATAATTGAATTAAAATCATAATTAGGGTAAAAATATTATATCAGCATATATAGAAAATTGGGTTTATAAGATCCCTAGATTAGTAAATTAGCTAGATATAATTGTATTCATAAAGCTTAGATTTTTCATAAAGAAAGACATGACAATTAATAAAGAAAGGAGGAGAATTATAAATACAATCAATCTCTTGAATTGTAGTACCAATATGCTCTTGAATCTCCACCAAAATTGTATCATCTATTGAACTTTTTTTGTATTTTCTCTCTTCCTAACACCAAAACCTGATAAAATATTTGTATAATTCGACCATTAGGGTTTTTGATGCAATTAGGGTGTTTAATTAGGCTCTAATGGAATATAGATTATTAGATCAGCTTTCGGTCAAGGATTAAGATGAAAAAAGGAAAATTAAATATAGGTGATTACTACACAAATTGTGTGTGCAATGAACATGAAAGTATATGTATCATAACAAATAATATAATGATAAGAAAAGATCGTTCCCACAGAGATAATTTTATTAGAAACTAATTTTTAAAACTAAAAAAAATAAAAATCAATTTTTTTGGTGTTTTTATATTTTAAGGAAACAAAATTAAAATAACTAAAAGTATATAGCAATAATTAATTAAATCAGATTTGGTAACTAAAAAGATATATGAGAAAATATCTAGGAATACTTAATCGTCAATTTTCTAAACATGCAAATCGCTAAAATCCCTCAAATATAATTATCAATTAATTACATGATAAATTTAATCTAACCTAGCATATATATTTTTCTCTCAAGTAAACTACACACCATATAGTAATTAATTTAATCACACTCTCATGCCAATTAAATTGCATACTATTGATTAAGTTCATCAATTATGGATCACATACATAAGAATCATACATATTTGCCTAGAAACTATGCATACTATTTAATCAAGACAAACAATTTAATAATTCTCTCAAATCTATTTAATTGCCTCTATAGATAAATTGTTGGCTAAACAATTAATAGCGTAAAAATTAGATTAAATAATATAATTAAATTAAAATTATAAATGTAGTAAAATATTATATCATCACATGGTGAAAATTGGGTTCATAAGATCCCTAGATTAATAAATTAATTATACATAATTGTGTTCATAAAGCTCATATTTTTCATAAAGAAAGACATAAAAATTGATAAAGAAAAAAGTAGAAGAAATACCAACAATCTCTTGAATTGTAGTGTTAATCTCCTTTGGAATCTCCACCAAAATTGTGTCTTCTCTTGAATTTTTTTATTTTTTTTTTCTCTTTTTAGCTAAAAAATTTGACCAAAATTATACTAATTGAGGTCACTTAGGGTTTATGGAGTGATTAACGGCTTAAATAATGCTTAAGTGCAATATGGACCCTCAGATCAAGGGCTACGATCAAAATAAGAAAAACTAACAGTGCCAACCAATCATAGTACGACGTGTGGTAGGGAAAATTCATTAGGCAAATAAAAAAGCGATGCGTGGTGACACGTGTTAGAGAAGTTTAACCGCACTTCGAACTCAGATTGAACGCCGTGTTGACACGTGACGCGCATTTCATCATCTCCACACGTGGCATAATGTGATTCGCTTTCCATGCTTATGTGGAGTCTGTGCGGCTTTCCCAGTCAACTCTAATGCTTGCGTGGTAGCTCCTCATTGGTTCTGCGTTAAAAAATCATGAAAAATCCATAAAACTTCCAAAAAAATCCCAAAAAATTCCTAAAATTATATTTTCACTCATTTTCACTAAATATTTTATATTTTAATATTTTTAGCCTAAAAAATAAAATTTATTAAATAAAATAAGTAAATATTAAGTAAAGAAATGCGCTAATAACTCTACTATCATAGAGTCATCAATTGGCCAGTGGGTTCGCGACATGTGGAGAGGGAGAAATACATAAATAATTAGCACATGATGCATAGTCAATGTGAGCGGAGTCAAAAACATATGGCATGCTACGATTCACTAATCTAGATTATATGGTGCCCTAGTTGAATGAACAAACAAATTTCGTGATGATGAATAGCACCCGTATTGACCGCTCGGTAAAAATAAAAATGAATGTCGTGTCGACATGTTGTAACGTGAGACGTGTTCCAATTGGCTCCCATTTTCTTAAGTGGTATCCACGTGTCCTGTTCTGATTGATCCTATATTAAAAATTCATAAAAAATCCATAAAAATTTCAAACAATTCTCGAAAAATATATTTTCATTCCTTTTCACTGGAAAGTTCATAATTTAATATTTTTAATCCCAAAAGTGATACTTATTGAATAAAACAAAAAAAATATTAAATAAAAAAGTGTACTGATGACTCCACTTTTTTAGAGTTATCAAACAAATAAACTTAACTCTTTGCTTTCCCTCAAGTAAAGCCAAGTCTAACTAGATAAAATGACATAGGTCGTATATTCATAAATATATATCTATTAATATATGTACAATTCGAGAAAACTATCTCCCTCAAAAGTCATACAATTCTATGACAAGAAGGTTCACATATTCATCAATAAACATTCTATTTATACAAGGATATGCAAGGTTTTTGACAAATTGATTCATATGTTTGTTTTGCACCTGAATTCATCCAATGCACTCATGAAATCAACCTATATGAGAATGCTAATGAAGACTTGTATAATTTGACATAAATTATCACTTCTCACACTATATATAGCATAACATATGATTGCATTTTATTTTGTATAAGCTAAAGGTGCAAAGGTAACGATAATGCTTATTGGTTAGGGATAAAATGTGGCTTAAAGATATAAAAAGTTCTTAATTGGGCTAAAATGGGTAAGTAAAGATATTAATAATGATTAGCTTGAAAGACTCAATTGATTCAAATAAAACCTAAATCATTTCTTATGCTAAATACTATTTAGGATTTTCCCTCAAGGGATGATCAAATAGATTCTAAAATATGGTAGATCTCAACCACTCATATAACTCACCACAAATTTTCTTTCAATAAGAACCCCAAAATAAATCATGAACATGTGGATAAAAATTTGAATCGATTCAATCAAAACTAGCAAGCATATCACATGATTAATATAAGTATCTTAATGAGCATGTTACATTCCTTATCCTAGTCATGAAAACAAATACATCATTAGGTTCATACGTTCAACATCAAACATACATGTAGTTGGTTTCCATATATTTTTCGATTGCTACCTAAATCATTATTAAAAACATTCTAAAAATCAAAAATTGAAAAATTGAAAACAAGTACTAAATATTAAAATAGAGAATGAGATTACTCCCTCACACTAAAATTGTAAATTCTCCCCAATATGCTCTAATTATAACCTGACAGTTATTGTTCTCAACACTACCTTTTAGCCAACTTGCTAGCTGAAAAGGGTAAGTTAACTTCTATTTACTAATTATTAGAGCGTCTTCTTCTCACGCACTACAAATTTTCAGATAGATGGTATAGTGTTAATCATATGCTTATACTCTGGGTTATCTAGGTTTAAATCTGAATAGTCCAGTTAAAAATAACAAAGATAATACATGGTTTTCTCAAAAAGTACTAAAATTATCATGATTTTATGCATGTTAATTGATTAAAAATATATATATTTATATGAATTTATCATATAAATATATAAATCTTCTTTTTGGAATCACAGGTATTTTTATTGTTTCTCAAGTATTTTCGCTTAAAAAAGTAACTTAAAGACTCAAAGAAAAATACTGGATGCAATACATCACAAATATATTCATAAAATAAATGAGGAAAAGTCAAAAAATATGTAAAAATTGGATAAAATGGATCAAAAGGGTCAACAATGTCAAAAAGGGTGAAATCGCGAACGTAGTTGCCCAATAGTGCCGGCCAATGCGCGCAGCTGCCAACCAGCGTCGAGCCGTGCGTGCCACAATGCCTAACCGCGCCCATAAATGTGCACAACGTGCACTGCAACTCCCATTCCCTTAGAGAAACGTGTGTGCCGCCACGCCCTACCTTCTATGACGTCAGTGATGATGTCATCATCACCTACTATGCATTTTCTCAATTTTTAATAATTTTTCACCCATTTTTTCTTTCTCTGCTCACCTATAAATACCCTCATTCTCTACACATCAAAAACATCTTCTTCTCTGTTTCCTTTTCTCCATTTTCTTAGTTTTTAGTTTTCCGTGTTTTAGAGTTCTTCTCTTTTTGAGAAGAACTAATTATGTTTTTGTAATTTATTTGCTTTTCAATTCAATAAATGAAAATGCAAATTCCGTTTGGAGGTTTTTCAGCAACATGAATAAAATCAAAGTACTCTAAGAATTTTATTTTCTTTACAGTTATTTTTTATGCTTTATTCATATATGTTATATTTAATTTATCTGTGATTAAATTTAACTTTGCTGGCTGTTTGTAAACATGATATAATAATAACGTTGTTATGCTTGCGAAATATTAAATAGGTAAAAATCTCTAAAATGAATTGATTTTGTTTTTATTCAAAATTTTATATTAAGAATGTTAAAGAGAAATATATTATTTTTCATTACAAACTTAAATATGAAAATTAGATTTTAAGGTTTAGTTATCGAGTCTGATTTAGAGTAGTGCTCTTTTATTTATTGGTACAATCGCCCGGTAGTTAGAGTGAAACTCTATTTCAAAAGTTTTTATAAGACTTATTATCTGAAAAATGTATTGACAACATGATTTCAGTAGTAGTTTTAAAACTTGAAGGTTAGTACTCGGATAATTAAATTCTTAGGTTTAATTTGGACACCTTGAATAAAGTTTAAACTGTTTAACCCCACCAAATGTGGCATTTAAATTGTTCATTTTCAATCTCTTAGAAAAAGGTAATTAATTTAATTAACCAAATTGGTTATCAACCCCACCAATAGGTGTTAATTGATTTGTTAGTTAACAAAGAATATCTAACCCCACCAAAGGTGGTATTCATATAAAAAAGGAGAATTAATAATTATCAATTTATATATTTAATAACCTAAATAATATGAGCAAACATAATTAACTTAGTTATTATATCCATAAATACTCCACTATTATAAATGATAAAATTTGCATAAATATTTATTGAATATGTATCTATGTTTATTTTTATGTTATTAGATTAAAAACACAAAAACCCAAAATATCGTGACAGGATGTTTAGGATTTAATTTTGTTTTTAAAAGTTTGAATAATAAATTAAAAACCACATATATTCCTTCCTTAGACCGACCTTGGGAGTATACTTATTATTTTCTACGAAATTATTTGTGCACTTGCGAGAGTTTTATAAATATAAAACCAAAGTATTGGCAGGATCGACGCTGCCGGTTTTGTTCATCAAGTTTTTGGCACCGTTACCGGGAATGGAATCAAGTTTTTGGCACTGTTCTCGGGGATGGAATCAAGTTTTTGGCGATGCTAGTTCTGTTCATCACAGCCCTGGACTTTCCCTTCAAAACGTGATTATCAGGGGAGAGATTGCCTAGACTTATAACCAGCACTCGGTTGGTTTACCTGGGTGATGTGGGACTCCCAACACCCCCTCTCACATCGGTGGGGAACACCCAAACACACCGATGGAAAAGTGAGGTTGACTGGGGTTGACCGACTGGGCACATCGTGACCCCCAGGTACCCGCTCTAATACCATGTTGAAAGCTGGGTAGCCCTAGGCTTTCCCTTCAAAGTGTGATTTTTAGGGGAGAGACTGCCCAGATATATAACCATCACTAGGCTAGCTTACATTGGCGATGTGGGACTCTCAACACCCCCTCACATCGGCGGGGAATATCCACACACACCGATGGACAAGTGAGGTTGACTAGGATTGATCGACTGGGCACATCGTGACCCCTAAGTACTCGCTCTGATACAAAATTGAAAGCTTGGTAGCCCCGGACTTTCCCTTCAAAATGCACTTATCAGGGGAGAGACTACCCAGACTTATAACCAGCACTCGGCTGGCTTACCTGGGCGATGTGGGACTCCTAACTCCCCTCCTCACATCGGTGGAGAACATCCACACACACCGATGGACAAGTGAGGTTGACTGGGATTGATGGGCTGGGCACATCATGACCCCCAGGTACCCACTCTGATACCAAATTGAAAGCTAAGCAGCCCCGGACTTTCCCTTCAAAATGTGCTTATCAGGGGAGAGTTTGCCCGGACTTATAACCAGCACTCGATTGGCTTACCTGGGCGATGTGGAACTCCCAACATCAAGTGTATCGAAGTTTTCACATAAAGCTTACTTGGATCTACTCGCTTGGTACTTGCAATTTAAGTGGAAAATTTGAACCAAAAACTATGGAGTTGAATGGGACAACTCATCAGGTTTGGACACTTAAACGCATTAATAGAACTCAAAATGGCTCCTAAACTTGTAAATATATAAAATATATTACATATTCGAACCCAATATAGCATGTAACGATATACTAGGTACATACATTCTTCCATAAATAAAAATGGCGTTCTTTTCCTTTCTTACTATGTCATAAAAGGGCTTGGATTTCCAGTGTCTTTAGACATATATCTGCACGTACATTTCTTTACATGCTAGTAGTAGTAAAACAAACATAAGCAAGGAAGACGATTTTCTTGTAGATGGGTAGAAGTCCCACTATGAAACTGTGATGTGGCAACATTGTGAAACATTGGCATCATGTTATGCATTTGTGTAAGCATCATGACGTTATGTAACTGTATAATACTTGGGTCTGACAATTCCTGCTACAAATAAAAAATAACATTAAAGGGATACAAAAATTCACTGATTTCAAAAACCTACTTAAATAATCTGATCAATACATGTTTTTAGAGGTGGCAATCCCCACCAAGACCAGTTAAACTGACACAATACTTTCTACACCTTTTTTTTAATAAAAATTGTTTTAAGTTGTTAAAGGTACAATATTCCCACAATATATGATAAACTAACCAGTAATAAAAAAATGGTTATTTTTCATGTGTCAACGATAACTTGATACAATAAATATAACAATATGCTACGATAAAATAACATAAAAATCCACACAATTTATCACCTTGATTTAAAAATTTAAAAACTTTACATTTAATAGCAAAGACTCATATTTAAAAACTATTATAAAATTGATATATTGATATAAGATTCATACCTCTTTGTGTACAAATAAAATTACTCTTTAAATATCGTTAGATACACTAATTAGACGTGCTCATTGGAAGATGGAAGGTAGCAATATTTTATTTAATATCTGTTATATTAAAAGGTGGGTCAATGTTTCTTAATCATATCTAAAATAAAAGGTAGCAATGTTTCTTAATCATATCTAAAATAAAAGGTATAAGCAATTATATAACAAAAATAGCATGAAATACCATTTGGTGAAACCCATCCTGTGAACCAACAGTCACAGCATCTGGCTGAAATAACTAACAAAAATTAGGCAAAGGTGAATGATTCTGTTTACTATTCATCTACTAAAGGAGATAGCCTACGCGGAATGTGAGAAAAAACCATGCCAACCATCAAACTGACATTTAATGTATATTTTTCCAGGCCTCAACCTTCTAGTTGTTTAATTTCATCTGATAGATTAAGTTATCCAGAAATTGTGACACAGTTAAACTTGAGTGATGATGATGTTATTAGACGGCTCCATTCCTTGTCTTATGCCAAGTATAAGATCCTTAACAAGGAGTCAAATGTTCTCCTAGGAAATAATAAATAACAGTATATGAATATATCAAATCGGTAAAAGAAATACATAGAATTCACGTGGTTTGAAAATTTACCTAGGTCTACTCGGGACAGTAGATATTATTAAACTGAGTGAGAAATATACATAATACAGATATAGATTTTCTCACTGATAATATATTTCCCGTGTTTTCTCAAATTCACGGAAAACTCTCACACTTACTGAATATTTTCTCTCTTTTGAGTTTACCTATATTTTCTCTGATTTTTTTTCTGATTTTTTCTTGTTTTTTTTTTCAATACATGAACTCCTCTATATTTATAGATGAAGCAAAACTCCCTCTCCTTAAATTATGCCAAAAATTAAGCCAAAAATTAGACCACTAATTTCCCTAAATTAGGCCAAAAATAAGGCCACAAATTAAAGAAATTAGGTACCTAATATAATTGACATTAGAGCCAATTATTCAAAAATCTCCACCTTGACGAAAAATTACATAGTGATGCCTCCAAATGCGCCCTAGATGCTCTAAGCTCAAGAGATGTTGATCAAGTTCAAACAGTGTTGAAACTTGATCCATGTAACCACATTTGTAAGGATATATGCAGGGTTATCTACAATCCTGATTTTCTATTATAATATTCCCTTCATCGACGATTTCTCTAACAAAATGATATCAAATATAGATGTGATTGGTGCGATTATAATGAACTTGGTTCTTTGCCAAACAAATGGCACTCTCGCCATCGCAGAAAACCTCCACATTTTTTTGAACAATACTCAAATTCTTGGTCAACCTGAGAAGCCAGATAACTTCTTTGAATGATTTTTTTATAGCCATATAGTCTGCCTTTTGTAGTAGACAAAGCTATAGTTGATTGCAATGTTGATCTCCAACAAAGTGGTCCTCTTACCATTGTGAACACATAACCAGTTGTAGATCAATGCTTATCCAGATATCCAGTGTCAGAATCCACATATCCGACTAGGTTCTTACCTTCAGTCTTGTCTCTCTCAAACTTCAAACCAATATCCACAGTACCATAGATGTACTGTAGAATCCACTTCACTGCTTACTAGTGTCCTTTACTAGGATTGTGCATGTAGCGACTCACCATACTAACAACATGGGAAATATCAGGTCTGGTGTATGCCATTCAATAGATTAAGGCACCAACAGCATTTGCATATGGAACACACTCAATTTTCTTCTTCTCATCAGTGGTACTAGATGACATTAATGCGCTCAACTGAAAATGAGGAGCAAACAGTGTACTTACTAGTTTGGTTTTCTCATCAATGTCAATCCTTTGAAGTACTTTCTTCACATACTAATTCTGTGTTAGACATACTATGCTTGCAACTCTATCTCTTATGATTTCCATCCCAAGAATTTTCTTACCTTCTCTAAGATCTTTCATTTCAAATTCTGAACTCAATAGAGCCTTTGGTGTGTCGATCTCCACTTTTCTCTTAGATGCAATCAATATATCATTAGTATATAAGAGCAAATAAAGGAAAGTACCTTCTTAGAGTTTTCAAAAGTATACACAGTGATCAAACTGGTTGCTTATGTACTTTTACTCTCTGATGAAGGTATCAAAGTGCTTATACCACTGTCGCGATGATTGCTTCAAACCATAAAATGACTTGCTCAACTTGTAAGCCTAATTTTCATGTCCTGGAATTTTGAAGCCTTCCATTTGAGATATGTAGATCTCTTCGTTCAAAGTATCATGGAGAAAAGTTGTTTTGACATTGAGTTGAGCTAACTCGAGATCAAACTGTGCTACCAAAGACAATAGTATCCAAATAGATGAATGCTTAACAACATGTGAGAATACCTCATTATAGTATATTCCTTCTTTCTGAGCATGTCAATTTGCTACCAATCTGGCTTTGTATCTGATGTTTTCTTTATATGGAACACCTTCCTTTTGGGCATAGACCCATTTACAACCAATAGTTTTCTTTCCTTTGATAAGTTGAACCAACTCCCAAGTCTAATTATGGTGTAGAGACTTCGTCTCTTCATCCATTGTCGTCTTCCCTTCATACTATCAACTCTCTGCACGACTACTCTGTAAGTACATAGGACATCATCATCAATTATTGGAAGTGAATATGCTACCATGTCTGTGTATCTGGTAGGCTTCCTAATCTCCCCTCGGTCGAGTAGTGGCAATAGATTCTAGATATTGATTGATCGGTGATGATATTGAGAGAACCTCCACCTCAACTGAGATTTCTTCTTGATCATCAATTTCATCTTCACTATGTTTGGTAGTCGGTGTAATCTTTTCTATATCTTTTGGAGTCTTAAGCATTACCTTAGAAAGAGTATTTGGACTTTCACTCTCTTTCTCTAAATTTATCTATCTCCACATAATATATTTTTCGAATGTGACATCTTAGCTTAAGACGATCTTCTTCGATTCACCACACCAAAGTCAAAATCCTTTAACTCCTTCATTAAAGCCCAAGAAAATAACTTTCTTTTCTCTAGGATCCAGTAGGGATTCACTAACATGAAAATACACAGGACATCTAAATATTTGTAATGAATCATAATCAGAAGCAGATTGTCTAGACCAAACCATTTTAAGAGTTTTCCCATCTAATGCATTCGTAGGAAGTCTGTTGACTATATGAGTTGTAAATGAAAAATCCTCAACCCAAAATTCCTTGCTCAATTTGGATTGAGATAATATACATCAAAATTTCTCAACAAAAGTACGATTCACTCATTTTGCAACTCCATTCTGCTATGGTGTATGAGGAACTTATAAATTTCTGATTATCCCTTCATCCTGACAAACTTTGAAGAAGGGATCTAATTTGTACTCGCCATCATTATCAAATTTGAGCTTCTTAATTTTCCTACTTGTTTAAGTCTCGATCATTTTCTTCCATTTAAGAAAGATATCCAAAACTTCATCTTTGTAACTCATGGTGTATATCTAGACATATATAGAGAAATCATCAATAAAAGTCACAAACCATTGTTAACCTCCAAGTGAAGCATCCTTGGAAGGTCTTAAGACATCTGTGTGAATATAATCAAGAGTTCCCTTAGTATGATGAATGACAGTGCCAAACTTGACTCTTGCTTGTTTTCCTATTACACAATGCTCATAGAAATCAATATTTCCAGTCTTGGCACCTTTGAGAAGACCTTGCTTCATTAAGCCTTGTAAAGTCTTTTCACTGACATTCCCTGATCGCATGTGCCACAGGCATGAAGAATCATATGTCTTTTCTTCATAACTATTTGAGACAACTACTCTTCCTATAACTGTACTCCCATATAGGAAATACAAGTTTTCCTTCCAAGTACCCTTTATCGTTACAAATGCACCTCGTACAACTTTCAAGACTCCATTTTCCAATGTTACCTTTTAACCATCAGAATCTAGAACACCTAAAGAAATAAGGTTTTTCTTTAGATCAAGAATATACCTTAAACTTGTAAGCCATCTAATAGGCATTGTCATTGCCCATAAGCACAACTCCTCCAATAGGCTTCTCAAAACTCGAAAACCAATGTCTGTTTGGACACATTTGATAAGAACATCTAGAATCAAGGATCTATTTGTCTAAGTAAGTATCTGATGATGAAACTGAAAAGGCTGATTCTTCATATTTTATCAGCCTTTTGTGCAATTTTTGCATTTGACTTGTCCTTATTTGGAAAATCTTTCTTCCGGTGCCCTTTCTGGTGACAATAGGTACACTCGTCCTTCAAAGGATGTCTTCTAGATGACTCTCCTCTTGACTTTGATCTAGATCGCCCTATACTATTTAATCCACCTATTCTTTTGTTGTTCATCCTTCCTCTAGTTACAGTCAATGCTTCTCATGTTGAGTCTCTGTGATTCT
Organism: Hippophae rhamnoides; assembly: GCA_033030585.1. Lineage (NCBI taxonomy): Eukaryota > Viridiplantae > Streptophyta > Magnoliopsida > Rosales > Elaeagnaceae > Hippophae > Hippophae rhamnoides. The sequence continues at coordinate 40,587,937 of CM065438.1, read as the reverse complement.
ATTGATTCTTCTTCCGGTACTCATTATTTACCAAAAAAATTTGAAAATTCTATGAATTTAACCTCATCTTTTCCATATAATAGAGTTGTGTTTAAATGCTCATAACTCACAAGTAATGAATTTAGCAACAACAAAGCTTTATCTTCATTAATAATTTCAACATCTAAATTTTATAGATTAGCCAAAAATATTTTCAAATTATCTAAGTGCTCAATCATAGGGGTACCTTTCTTGTACTGGAAATGAAAAAGTTTCTTCTTCAGGTAGAGTCAATTCTCTATGCTTTTCGTCATGTACTTGTCTTCGAGCTTCTTCAAGAGAACTGCAGCTACATTCTCTTTCATGACAAGTACTTTTGATCTTTTCCCAAGCACAGTCAAATTGTGCCACAAGCTTGTCGGTTGATATGATTCCAATCTTCATTGGAATAATCTTCTGGCCTGGTCTCCAAGGCTATATTAGATCCTTCTCATAACAAAATATCTAATACTTCACATTTCCACATGCCAAAGTAATTAGTGCCAGTAGAAATCATTGGTTTGCCAACACTTCTAAGGTCAGCTTGTACACCTTCCTCAATCTTTCTTGTATCTTATAAGTACAAACAGATATTAGAAATTTTGCACTTATAACTGAAAAATAATGTTTTTAAAAATTTATACCTTATTTGAAAAAATGGAGTCTGTGGTTGAATGTAAAACGGTCCAATTAAATAGGAATAGGTCCCACTCACTTGAAAATTGGTGAAAAATAAACCAACTCGATCCAAAATTCACTAATGATTGAGTTGATTTGCTAGTCAATAGTCAACAAGAAGTCCACGTCTTGGTCAAATTTACTTAATAGCTTGGTCAATGGCTTTGATGGCTCGTTCAAAGTGGCTTAGTAGCTTGGTCAAACTGGCTTAGCGACTTGGTAATGGCTTAGTCAAACGGCTTAGATGGCTCAACTCTGTGAGTTGACTCAATTATTGGAAGCAGCACTCTAGCAGCTCTTGGTGGTGCGTTTGACCTCCAATTTGAGCAATTCTTTCATCATTCTGTTTGTCTCACCGAGAGCTTTGTTTGGTATATAATACCGTTATATTTGGCTCTAATATCAATTTATTGTGTACGAAAGTAATAAATAGTGATATATGAATATATCAAATCAATAAAAAGAAACACAAAAAATTTACGTAGTTCGATAATTTTCCTAGGTCCACTTGCTGTAGCAGATATTATTGAATTGAGTAGAAAATATACAAAATACAGATATATGTTTCTTCATTAATAGTATCTCTCAGGTGTTTTCCCAAACTCATAGAAAACTCTCGCACTTATTGAGTATTTTCTCTCTTTGAGTTTACCTATGCTCTCTAATTTTTTTTTCTTTAGTTTTTTGCTTGCTCTTTTTAATGCATGAACTCCTCCATATTTATAGATGAATCAAAGATACCTCTTCTTAAATTATAATAAAAGTTAAGCCACAAATTAAGTCATTAATTTTTCTAAATTAAGTCAAAAGTTAGGCCACAAATTAGGGGAATTAGGTGCCTAATATAATTTACTTTACTGCCAATTATTCAATACCAAACACAAAACGATCATTCCTACTGATACTTTTGATTCAACTCAAGATTTAATAAAATAAGGATCAAGGTATGTCCTTTGCATTTACACCTCCTTGCTTCATTTCCCAAATTTTGACTTATGTTAGCGATCTTTATTGCTTGGTTGACATTCAGATTCCTCTTCCACCTGTGGATGAGAAAAGGAATGTAATTGAAGATGTTGATAAGGACAGACGGTTATGGAGTGTGTTGAACAGTTGGGTCAATTTTTAAGGTTCTCAGACTATTAATCTTTTTCACCATTGTTGCAAATAGTTTTTATTTTTTGTCCATCTCATTCAAACATTTTTCATTAAAATTTCGACTTCAAGGCTATCAAAAAGCGGATGAAAGACCTTATTACTTGGGACTATCTAGAACGGGACAAAGACAATCCTAATTTGTTTAGGTACATGGCTTGATGTGGCCTGTTTTATTCTCCTTTTGCCAAATTAAATGGCGACTTTGGCTTCGTAGAATGAAAGGAAAAATCATGGTGAAAGTGGCACTATCGTGTTGAAAAACTAATGTTTGAGTGCTCCCCACCCTTTAATTCATCAGCAACAGAAGCAGAGAATTTATGTACGTTTTGCCATGGGAGCCAGGTACGAGCATAATTTGTAGCTTGTGCACTCATGAAGAAATTTGTAGTTCATTGCAGAATGCCGTCCAGTGTCTTAACTCGACCATCCCTGTTTAGTTACTTTATGCGTGTCAGTTAATATTTTCTTTGATGCTTTGAAAGGATGTGTTCACACCAAATGCATTTTGATTGCCAGCTAAATCCAGCAGCTGAATGGTTTGTGTTCATTTGAATGCAAACTCAACATTTATCATATCAAATTCTCTGGGTGATGATCATAGTGTGGACCTGGTGATCAGTTTGCTTAATTATATTCGGATTTCTTGGAAGGCACGGGAAGCATGATTTCCTCCTGTACATGCAAATATTAGTCTAGTTTTCCTTATTGTAAATTCTAAGCTTTGTAAACCCTTGATTGCAGTCAGGGAGAAGATTATGTCATTGCATTCATGTGACTTTGATCCATTAAATAAAATCTTGCCCCCACTGGCTAAAAGGATTTAGGAGCACTCCTATATCTTCAGTTCCAGGGATTTTGGTTCGTCGCATAGTAAGGTAGGTTGGTATAAATTTTAGCCAATCAGGTGTTGGCATAGTCCAGGAATGTATAAGAATCATTCAATTACAACCCCTTAAAGCTCTTGAATAAACCCATGTGATGGGGTGGGTTTATTACAAAATTTTAATAAGATATATTTGGTTACCTATTATTCTATCTTTTCCAATTTTTTCTCTTAAAAAATACTATTGAAATTTGTTTGATTTCTTGGTATGGAGTTGCGTCTCTTAGGTTTATGTTAATATTAGCAATATTCTTGAAATAAAATATATAATTGTAATTTTAGTTTCTAGGTGTGCCTTAGAATAATTTTTTCAAGTAGAAGAGACTATCGAGCATCAACGGTCACATATCAGATATATATCTATTTTCATACATGTTAGATTGCATATTAAACTGAAAAGGGACAATGTGAAAATAGACCACTCGATCTATCAAGTAATGATTGCATCGATCGAACAATATAACCTGATTAAATTAATTTTAACACATGACTTGAATGATCGAGGGATTTACTAGATCAATCAAGTTAAATAAATGGATCGATCCACTTCATGAATAATTAATTAAATATTAATTGTATTGATTGAGATTACATTCAATCGATCAACTAATGTACTCAATCAATTGAGCACTTGGTTAGTTGGATCTAGTAGTCAGTTTATGATTTTAAAATGTATTTCTATTATGATTCGGATTGGTTTTTTTATTGTATTGTCCTTATTTCTTAAAAGTGGTTTAACTTATTTTATGGACAATATAGTAATTATATTTTAATCTAATGTGCTTCAAAATATTCTCTAAATACTAACCTAAGTATACATTTGAAACCAATCACACAAGAGCTTAATTGTGCTTATGCTCTTCATCTTTTATTCTCTCCCTTGTTTTGCTAAAAGTTTTTAAGTAGGTCTTTCATTAAGTTAATTTATCAAATATGTGTAGTTGTGTTTGATGGATTAACAAGCCTACAATAATAATTGTGTTATTGTTCTTTTAACATATTATTCTAGAGTAACTAGTTATTTTTTATTTATTTGATATATTGCTTAAATCAACTAGATAGGGTCATTCATTATTGAATATGCTTTCAGACACATACTTGTACTTGTGTTTATGTACTAATTTTTTCATGTAACAGCGATGCAGGTTTGATTAACTAGTAAGCATCAAGTTTTTCCAAATGTTAGTCTAGATCTGAACGCCAATCTTATAGAGATTAATGAAAGTAACAGCTTGTAAGTAAGTTACTTGGGAGGATTAACTGAGTGGGTAGTTGTCTTAGCCTTGTAACTGCATACTTATTTTTCACAGTGGATAGTTAGGTGGTCTAATGGACTTGTGGCTTTCCTCTTAAGTCATTGATGTGGCCTAGGTTGTTTCCACCCAAAAATCTCAAAATCATATTTTTATTTCTACATTAATTTACATACATGTGATTGGTTGTTTGGCCACTTACGAAATTTCATTTACCATACTTTCAATGACTAGATATTTAAAGCCATAACTAAATGAACTTTCATTTGGTATAGGAGCAATCACTAGATACACTTAGTAGGTTTAGGATGTGCTTAGGACCTTGTTAGAGATCACTTGAGAGAGGGCTTTTCTACAACATGTGCTCCTTATTTTCATGGGTTAAATTATCATTATTGGAAGGCTCTATGAGAACCTTTCTATGATCTATTGATGAGAGTGTCTCGAAAATCTATCATTTATGGTTAGAAAACACCTACGGTTACCAAAGATAATGGTTTTACTTTTAAAACTAAGAACAATTTAACTCTTGAAGATAAAATTGATAGTAACTGGAACCAAAAATGTATAAATGTTATATTCAGTGCTATGTGTGTTTATGATTTCTTCGCATATCTAATGTTGAAACTATTAAGCATGCTTGTGATATTTTGGAGGTTGCCAATGAAGCTACCACAAAAGTTAAAAAACAAAACTTCCCATGCTTAGTACTCAATTTGAGAAAATTAGGATGAAAGAAGATGAGACTTTTTCTGAATTCTATGCTAGATTATGTGACATTACTAATGCCTCTGTCAATCTTATAGAGAAAATTGATGATCAGGATATTTTAAAAGATTCTTTGCTTGTCACTAGATCGATTCCATGCAAAATTCAATGCCATTGATAAAAGTAAGGATGTGGACACCATCAAAATAGAACAAGAACTGGTGAGATCACTTCAAACTTTTGAGATGAGCTTTCACACACCCCCAAAGCACATAGGTATTGTTTTCAAAACTAGTATGATTGATGATGGTGATAAAAATGATGAAATTGATGATGAAAAACTGGTACTCTTAACCAGAAGATTGAATAAAGTCTCCAACAAAAAGAATTTTCAAAACAAAAAATAATCAAGTTGTCAAAAGGATTAGAATTTGAGGGAATTCAAATCTGTGAATTCTGATGGTAAGAAATCTAAACCCACGTAACTATAATATTTTGAATGTATATATTTTGGTCACTTTGTAGCTAACTGTACAAACAAGAAGAACCAAACTAGAAGAGCTTTCAATGCTACACTTAATAACTTTAAATTGATAACAATAATCTAGTTCAATCTGGCACTAACTACTTGGCATTTACTACAACTGCTGGTAGATAACCCCATAAATCTTGCATTAATTCAGATGATGATAAAAGTGATACTGAATTTCCACTCAACAAATTTAATGTCACTAATATTGATGAAGTTTTCATCGATTATGTAAAATGTAAAAAGGAAATAGCTAAATAAATGATAAATTTAAATTCGTTGACATAAACTCCTCAATTATAGAAAAATAAAAAATTGAGTTGTCTAAATGTGTCAATGTTTTGAATTCAAGGCCTTATAGATGTTAAACAAAAAAAATAATCATATACAGGAATTTGAACGATCAAAGGAAGCAATAAAGAGATCAATAATTGAAGCTGCAAGGTTGAACACTGTTCTGGATTATGGAACGCCAACTAGAGAGAAGAGAGGGCTAAGATATATAGATGAGTAAACTACACCATCTTTGTCAAAATTCATTGAATTTATCAAACCTTCAAACATATCATTCTCACATGATACACATGGCAATGATTATAAGGATGAGAGCTCCACTCTTTTAACATCAAAAACCACATATGTAAGGTCTTCTAACCCTACACCTTATGTTACATATTTTACACAAAGAATAGTTGTACCTATGATTGAAAGTATGTCGAATTTGTGTATGTTTGTCATCATTATGGTAGGTTAGGTCATATTAGGCCCAAGTGTAGATTTTTTATAAATGCTCCTAAATGTAATAATATTTTCCATGTTTTACATAGTAGGATTCATAATCATCATCCATCTATGCATGTTGCATCATTTTCTAGGATGAATGAAAATTATGGTAACATGTTCAAAGAGTTGTTAACTTAAAAAGGCTAGTGAAATTTAATGCATTAATTTCTAGGACTAGTTATCATTATCCTACCATACATGTTGCATCTTTATTTAGTATGAATGAAAAATTTAAAGGTTAGTCCAACAATATGTCAAAGACAACTAAGGTAGTTGATTTCCGACCCGAATACATAAAAAACCAAAATTCAAGAAAATATGGGTTATGAAAAATTGTCAATGTTCACCTAAACACTTTTATTTGAGTGCTTAATTGATCCTATATGAACATCTTTAGTTTATTTTTTTAGTTTAAAAAAGAAGAAGGAAAATAAACATGCTTTAATATTGACATATCATTACATACTCCATTCATATTTATTTTGATTGGTTATACATTATATAAATGGATATTTTGACTTGTGCATTTAAATATATTTTACATCTAGTGATCGATATTAATATGAACTACTCAAATACTTACTGAACACATATATATGTCATGCTTGAAGTTTATGATTGATTTTGTAAGATTTTAAAGAGAGAAATGAGCTAACCTTGTCTACGAAGTTGTTTTTGTGATCCATCTTTCACTTTCTAAAATGTTACTACCTACTATGATGTGTAAAAGCTACCATACTGAGTGGAGAGATTTATCTCACAACTAGTGTGAAAATCATTATACTAGGCATATTAACTTATGCCTATTTCTTTAAAAATAACAGCAACAACAACAATAATAATAAAAGAAAAAGAAAAGACAAAAGCTTTTGCATGCACAAAAAGAACGAACTATAATTGGTTATAAAAAAATACCTCATCCCTAAAAAAACTTAATACAAGAGAGAAATACAAAAAAAAAATATTAAAGTTCTTTCTTGGTAAGTAAATTTTATTTTGTACAAGTATAAAGTCAACTATAATTTTTTTAATGATAGGTGATACTCCTTTGAATATTTCATAATTGATTATAAGTGAACAAATTGAAATTCTATTGCAGTTCCAACACATATTTTACTTTTAGTGATTGTCGATATATCACCATATGTGTTAGTATTTTTGTGTGTCTTGTCTACATATGTTTATGTTGTTAATAGATAGTCATACTTTGAACAAAATTAATTTTATCATTTATGGTACTATTGTAGTCATGTTAAGCTAAGTCTACTACCCTTAATTCAATATATATATATATATATATATATATATATAATATTTTGTTTTATTTTAATTTATTTAGAGGAGTCATAGAACTTATGAGGAGTATATTCATATTTTGGGAAATATATTGTTTTTAGTCTCTATTTTGATTTTTCTAAGCTTTTCAAAATGTGTACCCCTTCTTTTTAATGATTAAATACACTACTTGCTTGCTCAGTACGTCTATTATTATTATTTCATGATTATATTATTTATTCGTTTGACAAAAAGGGGGAGAAAAATTAGAAATTTAATTAAAAAAATCTACAAAAAGGATAGCTTATTTAGATGGAGATTTTTATTTTTGATTTCTATCATCTATTCAATCCTTTTTTGATCATTCTTCGCTTTTCTATTATTACATACACTAAATTATTATGAACAATGAGTTCTTCATGAGAAGTTATTATGAACAATGAGTTCTTCATGAGAAGTTGTTTTCTTGTTTGTGTTTTTTTAGTAAAAAAAAAAGCTTTCGAGATTTAAGTGAATATGGTTCTATCAGATCATAGGATAATACCAATATATAAAAATTTAATGAGAGAACTTTTTTGACACACAAATATACCAAAGGGGGAGATTGTTTGGTTTATTTTAGTATTGGCAATATTTATGAAACAAAATCTATAATTGTAATTTTAATTTCTAGATATGTCTTAGATGAAGTTTTTCAAGCTAAAAAAACTACCTAGCCACAAAGGTCATATATCAAGTATATTTCAGTTCTCATGAACATTAGATTTCGTATTAGACACAAAAGGGGAAATGTGAATTAGGCCCCTCGATCGATCGAGCAATATAACCAGATTAAATTAATTTTAAAATATGACTAGATCGATTAAGGGATTTAATTGATCGATTGAGGACTAAATCAATCAAGTTAAATCACTAGATTGATCCATTTCATGAATAATTAATTTAAAGTTGAGTCGATTAATCAAGACTACATTTGATCTATGATCTAATGTACTTGATTGATCAAGCATTTGATTAGATTGATTGAGCAGAAATTTATCTTACTTTGAAATGTATTTCTATTACAATTTAGATTGAATTTTTATTGTATTTTCCTTATTTCTTAAGAGTATTTTCATTGATTTTATTGAAAATATAATAATTTTATTTAACCTAATATGCTTCAAAATAGTCTATAAATACAAACCTAAGCACACATTTGAAATCAATCACATTATAGCTTAATTGTGCTTATTCTCTTCATCTTTTATTCTCTCTTCTATGTTGCTAAAATTTTCAACTAAGTTTTTTCATTAAGTTAATTTATCAAATATTTGTGGTTATATTTGATATATTAACAAGCATACCATAATAATTGTGTTATTGTGCTTTTAACTGATTGTTCTAGAACTACTAGTTGTTTTCGATTTATCTTATATAATGTTAAATCAAGTAGTTAGGTTATTCATTATTGAATATGCTCTAGTACACACACATGAATTTGTGTCTATATGATAAATTTTCATGTGACAACGGTGTGAGTTCGATTATCTCGTGAGACTTGACTTTGTCGTAACGTTTGTCTAGATCTGAGTACCTATCTTGTACAGAGTATGATGAAAGCAGTGGCTTGTAAGGAGGTTAATTTGGGGCATTACCTGGGTAAGTGATTTGAGTCCTAGCCTTGTAACTAGATATTTGTTTTCATAATAAATAGTTAGGTAGTCCAGTGTACCAGTGTGACCTAGGTTATTTTCACCTAAAATTCTAGTGTATTGATATTTTTATTTCCTCATTACTTTACATACACGTGGTATAGTTATTTGGTCGCTTATGAAATTTTAATTTACCATACTTCTAGGGACTAGATATTTAGATCCATAACTAAATAAACTTTTAGTGTCAAATACTATATGACTTTATTTCATTTCTATATGACTTACCAAAGCTACTCAAATGTATTCATTATTAGTTCTTTGATTAAACACATCAAAATATTGGACCCATGACTTCAAAAATTAGGGTTAATGACAATTTTCATAACATAATAGATAAGAATGCTAATTTTGATTTTTCTGGTTCAAATATATATTGGTCTTTGATCCTTGTTAATTATTTAATAACAAGAAATGGTTAAATATAATCCAAATTATCCTTCTATATGAACTCAAATAATATAAATATTAGGAACAAAAGGACTTGATGTGGTATTTTCCAGAGCCAAAGGACTTGTGATGGTTCTCTTTCCTTGATTGATCATAGTGTTCTGTTCATATAGGAAGCTCCTTTAAAAAATAACAAAAATATGGATTTCAAAGAACTTTAAAAATGATCTGTTGCCTTGGTAACTCTTAGTGGTTCTCTTCATAAAGAAATGAATAATGATGCTCTTGTGTTTACAATTCTCTTTAAGAATGTAACTTTATTGAAAATTTCAAAGATATCTTCCTATTTAAATGGTGTTAACTTGAATTAAATGAAAATAAAAAAATTACAAGAAAAGCTAATTTTGACTTATATGCGAAAAAGTTACGAAACTTTGTCCTCCTCTTCTCCGCTAATTTTATCACACCATACTCGTCTGTCTTTGCTTCTTTTTCACCATCTCAACATTTCTCTCTCTAGGTGAAACCAACGAACTCAAAGAAATTGGAACAATCGATTTGCTAGGAACTTGTTGAAGATGATTGGATTAGAACCTTAAGGAAACGAAGTCCTTAAAACCTTAACCTTGAAATGCTACAAAGGATGATCACTCCATTTGATAAGTCAAATTCAAGCATTCAATCAAGAACACAAGAAGACAAAAAAGGCTTCTTGAATTAATTTTTGATAAATAATATATACTCTTCCTCCAAATTACATAGCTATTCTTTTTTATAAACAAGAAACCGTAAAGAAAAAACCCTAGATGAAATGGGTTTAATGGGCCTATTTAATTATGAATTGGCCTAATTCATCCTTAAAAAATATAAAAGACTAAAACAACTTATGATAAATAAAATATAAAAGGCTCACAAATAATTAAAACAAAAATTACTTTCTAAATTAATCCTTACATCAAACTTGATCTTCCAAATCTATCCCTTGCATAGGATCTTGAGGATTTTGATAATATTTGTAAACATCAACTTGGTCAGCACCATGATCTCCATTTTTCATCTCCTCTTTAAAAAGATTCATCCTCAAATCTCAGTTAAATCAAAAGGCACACATATGGGTCATGTTCTATCTTTCTTACTCATGTTGTCAACTATGTTATCTTTAACTAGAATAGGAATCTTGAACAATCTGTCACTTTGTTCTCTCTCTTTTTTTTAATTTCGAATACCTGCTGCTGTTAATAGAAGATAGCCAAAAAAAATATGAAGAAATGAAAGAGAGAAGAAAATATATTTAGGAAAGTTAAAATAGGAAAGAAATAATCTCAAGCAAGGAATCTTTTCAAGATCACACTCTTTTCCAAGAAAGGAAATTAGAGGGAAGATGGAAATAATATAAGAATACAAAAAGGAGTAAATAATCAATTTGAGAAAGTGAAAATAGGAAAGAAATAATCTCAACTGAATTTTATTTTCGAGATCTCTCTTTTCTTATCTTGTTGGAAATCTTTCAAGATCTTTATTTTCTTTTCTTTTCAAGATCTCTTTTTTGTCCTGCTATTGCTGTTGGGAATAGAAAATACACAAAACAAATTCACAAACCTAATGAACAAAAACCAAAACATAGCAAAAAAGAAAAGGTGCAAAAAAACCTTTAAACCCTCGGTAAGTGTTATAAATGATGGAATTTAGTGTCGAAAAAGGTGGATAACGGAGCAAAGACAATATTTGCTTGTAGGAATCAATCCGAGTTTCGATTTGATATATTACAATAGTCGCTTTGTTATTGAGTCAAAAGTTATGAGCATTTAAAGTTGCAATGCCAATTTATCAATTGTTTTTGAAACTGTGAACTGCATCAATCTCTTTTTTTATATCAATAACTCAACATAGATACATATTAATAGATAACCTATTTCGAGCAAGAAAAGATCTAATACAAAATGATGTGGACTTTCTAGGCGACCAACCCTCGGAACCCCTGAATTCAAAGGAATAGAAAAAATTAATTTGCCAGAAACTTATTGAAGATGATCGGATTAGAACCCTAAGTAAACAAAGTCCTTAACACCCTAACCTTTGCTATGATTGGATTAGAACCCTAAGGAAACAAAGTTCTTAAAAACTTAGCCTTGAGATGTCACAAATGATGATCACTCTTTTTGATAAGTCAAATTCAAGCATTCAATCAAGACCACAAGAAGGAAAAGCAAAAAGCTTTATGAAATAATTGTTGATAAATAGTATATGGTCTTCCTCCAAATTACATAGATGCTTTTTTTTATAAGCAAGAAACCCTAAAGAAAAAAATCTTAGATGAAATGGGCCTATTTAGTTGTGAATTGTACCTAATCCATCGTTAAAAAAATAAAAGACTAAAAAGACTTATGATAAATAAAATATAAAAGGCCCACAATTAACTAAAACAAAAATTACTTTCTAATCCTTGCATCCAACTTGATCTTCTAAATCTATCCCTTGCACAAGATCATGAGAATATTTGTAGGAATATGATAATATTTTTAAATATCAATTTGGTCAACACCTTAATTTCCAATAGTCATTTAGAATAAAAATTGAATTTTTTTCTTGTTCTTATTGTAAAAAGATGAAAGGTATATTTGAAGTGTAATATTATGATTTAATTAATATGATTATAAAATTCTTATTCGGTTAAGTTTAAAAATGGTGCCAAATGTATTTTATTGGTTGTGTAATGGAGGGAATAACAAGTAAAATAACATGTTTACCCCATTTAAATGAACCCTTGTAATTATTATATGATAGTTTTAATTAAAATAATATTGAAATATTGTTTTTGTCTTTCTTCGGTCCTTTTCTTAAAAGTAATGGTACAAAAAAGTTCTATTTTTAACGTACGGGACTAAACAATCAAAATCATCTAACCTAGAAGACTATGGTGGCTCTTTGTCCACAAAAATACGTGAAGAAAAAAAAAACCCATAGTGACTTAGGTATTGGACCTTTTGGGTTAAATAACATAAATTTTGATAAGTTGATCAATTTTTCTTAACTAGTAACAATTTCTCTCATAATTCATAATTTTTAAACAAAATACTTAATAAATATTCCAAAATACCTTTTTTTATAATTTTAATAAAAATGGACTGAGGTAAGACCGAACACTTTTATAACAACCATCACTAGTGACCTCACTGGAGCTCTAGTGTATGCAATATAATAAAGGTAGATGAAGCATGTTACATACAAAAATAGGTCTAGAGATAGAGGTGGATGAAAAATATTACATCTAATGATATAGGTGAATGAAATATGTTATATATAAAAATGGAGGTGAATATAACTTATTAAATACTCAAATACATGTACATTTAAAAATGGAGGTAAAAGTAACATTTTAGATGTAATAGATCACAAAAATGGCAAAATTTAAGTTACATTAAAATTGATTATTATTGTATATAAAAAGATAGAGATGATGTAACACATTATATTCAAAAATAGAGGTAAATATAACACTGAATCATGTTAAACTAAAAATGTTACAAAATGTTATTTTATATGCATTTTTTTATTTCAATTTCATTATATCTTTATATATTTTGTTATTATAATGAGCTAAAATTATTTATTTTATATTTATTGAAAACAATATTGATGTTATAGATTTTTAGAATTTGTTTTGAGATTTTATACTTTTTTGTAATTTTATATTTTTTTGTAATTTTTATTTGACAGACAGATGTATTCAGAAAAGTAGCTAGATTTACTTACCAAGACAAATACAAAATCACAAATTCCATACGCATGTCTCATGCACTTCCACAAGTTAAATATATTTATCTTTTATCTAAAATGCTACCAAGTATCAGATAATGGAATTATCATTAGTGTTCTTCTTTTTTCAGCTGGAATCTCATGTAATGTATGATTTTCACCTATCAATCCTACTATAACTCTAAAACAGTTGTTTTTCTCCATATAAATAAAAAATAATACCCCATAAAGTAAATACAGCATTAGAATTAAGAGAAAAATAAAAAAATAAATTATAGAATAAATCTGGAGGCAATAATTGAGAAGAAGATTCAAGAGGCAATAAAATAATTAAAGATCAGAATTAAAGGCAAAAATCTTAAAATATTTCTCCTTTCTTTTATTGTTTTTATTAATAATATTTTTATTTTGTTATTTTATATAAGTAGTTAATTTTATAATTGCTTGTTTTGATTTCAAAGCCCTATACATGGTTTAAATTGACTGTTTATTTGAAACCCATCAACTTTTAACACTATTATCAAGGATTTTTCGTTAAATTAACTCTTATTTTATATTTTTGAGTATTTTATATTTAAAAATTTTAAAAATTATTAAAATCTTATTAGAATTAAAAAAATATATTTTTTCTTTATGTTTATTTTATTTTGATTTATTTTTGTTTTATTTTTACTCAATTTGTTTATAATCTTTATTTGCTTTTCTCATTCATGGTGAATGAACACATTCTACAATCTAAGATCAAGTTCATAATTTCTTGAGTGATCAATTTAGACAGATCTTCCAAGTTTGAGCGACTCGTATCATAACCCAGATCATTTCATCCATGTAGAAATGGTTGTGAATAATACCAATCAAACTTTAAGGGAGATGGAAACATCGAATTTACATCAACAATCATTATGCATTCAATATAATGACGATGGTGATGCTCTTCAATTAAAGTCTGGCATGATTCATCTCTTGTCTACTTTTTGAGGTCTAGCTTGTGAGGATCCAAACAAACATCTAAAGGAATTTCATATGGTCTATTCTAACTAGCATGAAACCTAAAGGGACTACTAATAAATAAGTAAAACTTAAGCATTTCCCTTCTCTTTAGCAGACAGTACTAAAGAGTGGTTGAACTACTTACCATCTAGGGCTATATATAGTTGGAATGAAATGAAGCATCTCTACTTGGAGAAATACTTCATAACTTCTAGAGCCACTCTAATCAAAAAAGAAATTTGTGTTGTTCAGCAATACAATGGGGAGAATTTATATGAGTATTGAGAGATATTCAAAAAATCATGTGCAAGTTGTCCTCATTATCAAATAAATGAACAAATCTTAATTCAATATATCTATGCAGGATTGATACCCATGGACAAAAGCATTATAGATGAAGCAAGTGGTAGAGCTTTGAATAATATGACTCCTAAAGTTGCAACGAATTTAATTGCCACTATTAATGCAAATGCTCAATAGTTTAGCACTGATTCCAACACATCACAAAAGGTCAATGAAGTGGGAGTTTCTATTCAAGATCTTAATATTGAAGGAGTAAATTCTATAGGAATATACCAAGGACAAAAAATTCAAAAATATGATCCTTATTCTAACACTTATAATCCTATTTGAAGGGATCATCCCAACATTAGTTATTCTGGAGGCAATTAGGCAACTACCCCTTGTAATCCATCAAGTTTTTCTTTTGCAAGAGTTGAACAACCTTATCAAGTGAGACCACAAAATCCTCCTCCCTCTCAATGTAAATATTTAAAGGATTTGATAAATACAATAGCATCAAATACTACTTAATTCCAATAAGATACGATTCATTTCCAATAAGAATCACACAATTATCAACAAGACAAAATCTACTATCAAAAACCTTGAAAATGGATTCAAGGAGTTAGCTACTACCATTGGTAAACTAGAAGCACATAAATCTAATAAACTTCCATCTCACCTAATAGTCAATCCTTGAGAAAATTCCAAAGCTATATCATTGAGAAGCGATAAGCATCTTGACAAAGTTCACAAGAAACTAGCCATTGATAAGGAAACTAAGGATGAGCCAATTCAAGAAAAAGAAAGCACTTTTGATAATGTGCCAAAGGAATCAAAACAACCACTAAAAGTACAATATAAAGTTCCAATTGCTAATCCCTTATTCCATTTCCAAGTAGGTTTCCAAAATATAAGAAGGAGGTACACGAGCAAGAAATTTGGAATTTTTTTGGAAATTATAGGTTGATATTCCACTATTGGATGCCATCAAACAAATGTCATGCTATGCTAAATTTCTCAAGGAATTATGCACAAACAAGAGGAAGCTCAAAGGCAATGAAGTGGTGAACATGGGAGAGAATGTGTTCGTAGTCTTACAAAGAAGACCTTCATAAAAATGCAAGGATCTATGTAGTTTCACCATACCATGCATTATAGGTAACACTAAATTTGAAAGGGCTATACTAGACCTAAGAGTTTAAATTAATGTTATTCCTTACTCAATTTATGTTACTTTAAATCTTGGTTCATTTTCGGACATATGGATCAACCTGGAGATTGGCTCGAGCCTAAATAATCACATTGAGTTGTATATCAAACTAAGCCTATATAATCACACTGAGTTGTATATCAGATGGGGTTTACATGATTGAGCCAAGCTCTAAGGAAATTTCGAATGACACACCTAACTCTGCACCATCCAGTACACCATTAAGTATGAGGTCAGTCCTATAAGGCCATATTCCATGTAAGATCAATCACCAGCTCGCGCTAGGGTCAACCTCAATTCATAAAATGTTGTACTTATACTTATTGTATCCCTTACTAACACACACATATATGTATACATTCTATGATCAACATATGTACATGTAATGTCCTATAAATAGATGGACCTTTTATGGACTTCACACATTCAACCAATTATCTTGACTTCTCACAAAATTCTCTCTAGTTATTGATGAGTCAATTTATATGGAAGTTCATAATTTTCCATTTTAGCATACCTAAAGAGGTCATCATAGATAATGGGAAGCAATTCATAGAATGAAGTATCAAAGGGTTCACCATCAAGTACAACATTAAGATGTGCCACTTCATGCCATATTATCCATAAGCCAATGATTAGGTAGAATCTTCCAATAAGCTAATCATTTGGCTATTAAGCAAAATGTTGAAAAATGTAAAAAGAAGTTGGGTGGAGGAGCTTCCTGGAACATTGTGGACCATCAAGACTGACTCTCGAGGAAGCATTAACGAAACCCATTTTTCCCTAGTCCAAGGGACTGAAGCAGTGATACCAACTGAGGTAATGATACCCCTTACTAGGTAAATTTTAACATAAGAACACAACAAGGTAAGCAAAGCATTTGAACTTACCCTCCTAGAGGAGAAAAGGAATGAAGCTATAAGAAGGATGACCGAGCAGAAGGGGAGGGTATCATATTATTACAATAGGACTATGCATTTCAAAGCATTTTCTAGTGGTGATTGGGTTCTTAAAAGGGTATTCCCTTACAAGAGAGAGGATGGCCGGAAAGTGGGAATTAATTGGGAAAAACCTTACCAAATAACTAAAACAATGCTAAGAGGGGTATATTTATTAAAAAGCATTGAAGGAATTGAGGAGGGCACAAGTTGGAATGCCATATACTCAAAGAAGTATCACTTCAAATGTATAATAATTTATCATTTTCATGTAACACTGGCACAAGTATATCAATAGAATTACACCTCATACAAATGTTTCTTTTTTTTTTCTTGAAAGTCCCCACCATCTTTACGTCACGGGTTGATAACCTCGATTGAGAACCAAGTAGAGCACCCTGACACAAGAATAGGTCACGAGTTGTCCACCTTGGTTAAGAATTAGGTTGACACTCTGAAATTAAAGTGAGAGATGAGCGCCTCGGTCAGGAACCAAGTAGAGCTCCAACTCTATGTCATAGACTAATCACCTTGGTTAAGAACCAAGTAGAACACACTAACACAAGAAAAGTTCATGAGTTGTCCACCTCATTTAGGAACCAAGTCGACACTCTAACATTGAAAGGAGAGATGAGCACCTCAGTTAAGAACTAGGTAAAGCTTTATCTCTACGTCACAAGTTGATCACCTCGGTTATGAACCTGGTAGAATGCCCTAACATATGAAAACATCAAGAAGTGTCCACCTTGGTTAAGAACCAGGTCGACACTTGAAAAATAAAGAACAGTTGATCACCTATTTTAAGAACAAAGTAAAGGTCCATCTCTACATCACTGGCTCATCACCTCAATTAAGAATAATGTAGATGCCCGGACACATGCAATGGTCACGATTTGTTCATCTTGATTAGGAACGAGATTGACACTGACATAAAAGGGAAAGATGAGCACCTCGGACGATTAAGTGCTAGATAAGGTTCCTTGATAATTATAAGTCTCGTGCCTTAATAAAAGAAATAATAATACAAATATGTAATACTCGAGCATTGCAAATACAGGCCCTTAGACATATTTTCATTATTTGAAATTACATATTTTTAATAAAACTTATTTATACAAAGATCAGTCCTATAGAGGGTCACAAATTATTCAAACGCGTAGACACACGACCAATGTATGTATCATTAGGTTCCTCCACTAAAGGTAAAAGCTCAACTTGAATCTCAATAATTTTATTTTATGCATGGGTCATCGCGTTGAAATGAGTTCCCTCATTCCGAGCACTACTCACTCCTACTCTTTAGTGACCTCCATCACCTTAAGGAAAACTCTTTCATATTTCTTTATATAGAAGCTCACCCAATAGGACTCCTTATCCATAAGATTGGTCATTTTAGCCAAGGTCTTCCTTTCTAGATATTGAGTTTGGAGTAACTGCTCTTTGCAATTAGCAAACTCACCCTTGTTCTCTTTAAAGAGACTTATCTTGGCTAACTTTTTACCACCTCAATTTTTAGCACATTAACCTCACTTTTAAGCCTACCATTTTCCATTCTCAAAGCTCAAACTAAACATATATTTTACCAATCAGAATCCATAAAGTTTGACCACAAAAGATGGAAGAATTAAAATATGAATCAAACAAATGCCTTTGATTCCTTTTAAAGGAGATGATATTTTGAAAAAGGTAAATGATACATATTCCCATAAAAGAATGGATAGGTAAACATCATAAATACATAATAACTAAGACACATTAACTTTTCTTTAATAAATAAAATTGGTTTTTTATTCCACAAAATATGATTTAGAAAAGTATGAGCTTGCATCCACACAAATAGATGTAATTAGGCTCAAAAATGTAAAAATACCACGTCTCAATAATTAATGATCCTCACCCCCTGCCCTACATATGCTGCCTCAGACCCTTCATCACCCCTATTTGAGCCAGGTTTCTCATTTTCTCCCTCCTCTCCTAAATGAGTATTCATGTGTGGAGGAGTGACCAGGATATTAATAATGTAGTAATAATACTTGCCCAAGTCATTTTTCTTTCCCTTCGTCTTAAAAGATTCCATGGCCAGCTCATACTCCTTTTCTAAGATCGAATTAAGCTTTTTGGCTGAGATGTCAACCCTGGACTTTGCATTGTGGGCTTCTTCAATAGCACCCTCAGCTTACTTTCAATATTTCTTGGCTCTTTCCCATGCCTCCTTGGTCATATCTTTAGCTAGTCTTCTAGCCTCCTCAAGCTCTGTAACACACTTGGCATAGTAATTTAGCTCGGTGGCCTCCCTTTTAGCTTTTCCTCCTTATCGATTGGCCTTCTCCTCCTACTTATTTGTTTTCATCAATAGTGCAACATACCAAGATCGATTCGACGTGTAACCTTGTTTCACTTATGTCAGCTCATCCTTCAAATGAAATACACTCCAAGCCCTATTAAAATCATAAAGTAGCACCAACTAAAACAAATGAAGTCAAACACATATTTTGTGAGCTAAAGCATGTAAAAATAGTTGTCGTAAATAAATGCAGGATGCGAGGTAGCATACCTGATACAGTCGATGATGGATGACTTCGTTAGAGTCCTCATCCTCACAAATATCCTCGTGCTATTTCTTGAGTGATTCAATAAGAAGTTGGCTTAGATAATGGTCGAGCTACTCTAGAACCAAGCTTTGATTAAATAGTATCCCATCTACATCGGTAGTGCGGTCCTTAAGAACTACCTTTCCCTTCCTTGCATCCTGAGTCAAGTCTCCAAGCTCTTGAGAGCTTGAGCATGGATGTGGAGTTCCAAGTTTCTCTTCCGATGACGATAGAATCACGCAAATGTTCAATTTCTCTAGGCTGAATGTAGGCTCATTCATGGACAATTTCTTCTTCTTTTTTAGGAATGCAGGGTGACCTTCATATCTAGAGGATTTGCACCTCTTTTTATTCTTAGAAGAGTCCCCTCTAGAAACATTAGATATACCCTTGTAAGAACTCTCCCCTATAAAAGCGATCTTACTTTACAAGTGACATAAAAACTAGGCTGATGTAGGCTCCATGGGATCTATAAAAAAATGAGAGGCAATGTTATTTTCATCACGACATGCCAATTTTTTTTTAAAAAGGGGCTAGTTCACCATCGTGAGTAACCACTTTGAACTGTTCCTCAAAGTTCATGGGAGGGGTTCAGCGCCTAGAAGGAGTTTAGGGTTTACAAATGATCCTAATAGGGGGCTCCACCATAACATGCCTCATTAACCCATATGCGGTAAATCGTGTGGTGTTCAGTAAGTGCCTCTAAGGGGTTTTTTCAGGAAGAAAGTTTTGGATATTAACCAATCGTTGCTTCACATCAATACTCAAGGTCGTGATTAAGGAACCCATATTCCTTATCATGACTTTAGTGTCATTCCCAATGATCCTTATTAGTCTGATGTCACTAGTGAGAGACCCCCATTGGATTGAGACATAGAAAAAATTATCTTTCCAATTCTTCTCATTCTTAGGGAGAGACACATTTATACCCTAAGCCTGCTTTATATACATATATAACCTCCTTGGATCTGTGGGGTTCTATTTAAGGATGTAAGCCTCATTAAACTCAGCCATCTCTAAATCCACCACGAGTTCTTGGAATATCAATGTCAAACATAGTAGATACCTCCACCTATTAGGCATTAGCTATCCTAGTGAGAGCTGAGTCCTAACCAAAAATCTACTTATGATAGAGTATAGGAGGAACTTCACCCCCAATCAAAGTGCCTTTTTATGAAAGATAGTCCACCCAGATGGAGGTTGGTCACTATCACAGGCTCATTCTGGTGGAATCATTATCTGAACTTAGGAGGGGATGTGTTATGTTTTCCTTAACCTTTCTTCATCCTTAGGCAATAGCCCACTGGTCTTAACGACAGTCGCACAACCCTTGGTATGACCTGTTAGTTCCTTAGACCCTTTATTTCTCATCTTTTTCCTCCATGTCCTTGACACAGATATTTGGGTTTGGGGCATGCTCAACTTAATTATTATAGTGGCCTAAGAAAGAATGGTTGAAGTAGAGAGTGGAAGTAGAGACTAACTCTCTTCGTTAGAGGAACTCAACCCAAAAGATCCTGAATCACCACTAGCACTAGGATATTGGCGGCTCTCCTAGGAGCCCGAGCCTGAGATTGAGGTCACTTCTTTACGAATGATCCATAAAAAACACAAAATATATAAACAATAGGTAAGGAACAAGGAAGAGGAGTAACCAAGGATTGAGTTTGAAAATAAAAGGAAGTGATTCTTAAAAAAAGACTTGAAAAGAAAGTATAAAAGTGTTAGACTCTCGAGGTTTGTGCTCTAAAATCCGAACAAACAAGACTATAGTCCAAGTTGAATTCTTACCACCGAATAAAAAAACCTTTGATAACTCGAGCTGACATGACAAAACATTTGTTTCCTTACTATTTGTTTATTACGGAAGAAATGATGATAAGTCTGGCTCTGGCACCTCTTTATGTAAAGCATCCATTTTCTCTCTCCAATCAACTGACATGCATTTATTAGGGGAGTTAAACAGTTCATATTGATTTCTTGAGAATTAATCTTCCATCTTGGCTCAAGATCAAGTTCAAAGAGTAGGGGGATTAGATTTTTGGACATATGGACTGACTTGGAGGTCGGCTCGAGCCTACATAATAGTACCAAGCTATATAATAGACCATGCCTACACAATCACACTGAGTTATTTATCCGATGACATTTGCATAATCAATCCAAGCTATAAGAACACCTAGAATGATGCACTTGACTCTACACCATCTAGCACACCATCAAGTATGAGTTGATCTCATGAGGCCACATCCCATGTAAGGTTGACCACCAGCTTGAGCTTGGGTCGACCTTAATTCATAAAATTTTGTAGTTATACCAATTGTATCCCTCACTTACATACACATATATGTATAAATTCTATAATCAACATATGTACATGTAATGTCCTATAAATAGATGGACCTTTTATGGAATCCACACATTCAGCCAATTAACTTAACTTTTCTGAAAATTATCTCTGCTTATCGGTGATTCAATTTATATGAAAGTTCATAATTTTCTGTTTTAGCCTACCTAGAGAGCTCATCATAGATAATGAGAGTCAATTCATAGGATGAAGTATCAAAGGATTCAACCTCAATTAAAATATTAAGATGTGCCACTCCATACCACATTATCCCCAAGCCAATGGTCAGGCAGAATCTTCCAACAAGCAAATCATCAACCTATTAAAGAAAAGGCTAGAAACTGTAAAAAGAAATATAGGTGGAGGAGCCGCCTGGCACGCTGTGGGATGCCAGGACTACCCTTCTAGAAAGTACTAATGAGACACCTTATTCCCTAGTCTACAGGATTGAAGTAATGATACCAAACAAGGTCACGATACCTACTACTGTGTCAATTTTAACAGAAGAAAAAAATAATTTAAGTAGAGAAATTGAACTTAACTTCATAGAAGAGAAAAGGAATGAAGCTCTAAAAAGGATGACCGAGCAGAAAATGAGGGTATCATATTATTAAAATTGGACTATGCATTTAAAAGCATTTTCAAGTGATGATTGGGTCCTTAAAAGGGTCTTCCCTAACAAGAGAGAATGGATGTTTGAAAAAATGGGCGCTAATTGGGAAGGACCTTACCAAATAACTGAAATAATGCCAGTTGGGGAGTATTAGACTGAGCTATATATCAGACCAAGCTATTTATCAAACCAAGCCTATATAGTCACATCAAGATGTATATTAGACAGAGCCTACACAATCACACCGAGTTCTATATCAGATGAGGTCTACATGATTAAGCTGAGTTGTAAGAATACCTCGAATGATGCACCTAAGTGAATAGAGGTTGATTAATCTAAGATAGATCTTATTCGTTCCTCACCACCTCCCACTTGTGTGAGGGAGGATCTTTTTTTCTTCGATATGTAGGATTTTATTGAAGATTTATACATAATTTCTCAAAAATAGAAACGCCTTTATCCTAGTTGCTCCAAAAAATGTTGTATTTGTTTTCAATCAAGAGTGCCTCAAAAAAGCATTTAACATAATGAAAAAAAATTTAAACATAACACCAATCATTAAGTCACCTGATATGAGTCTACCATTTGAGCTTATTTGTGAAGCATGTCGTTATGTAGTTGGAGCTGTTTGGAACAAAGGGTTGGAAAACTACCAAATTTCATATATTATGCATCACAAACTTTGAATGATTCCCAACTCAATTACTCCATGATGGAGAAAGGGATTTTAGCTGTGATTTTTACTTTAGAAAATTTTAGATCATATATACTTGGAACTATTCTAACTATTTTCTCTGATCATACATCTCTTAGGTACTTGTTCATGAAGAAAGATGCCAAGCCAAGGCAAATACGATGGATTCTTCTTCTACAATAACTTGACCTTGAAATCAAGGAAAAAGAAGGAAGTGAAAATGTAATAGTAGATCATCTCAATAGATTAATTCAAGAAGAGGAATCATTTCCTATAAGAAAGGACTTTCTTGATGAGAAACTACTTGAGATCACAATGTTTACTCCTTCATATGCTGATATAGTGAACTACTTGGTCACTAAAAAGTATCCACAAGATATATCAGAAGCTAGCAAATTCAAACTCCAGTAGGTTGCTAAACAATATGTGTGGGATGACACCTAACTTTGGAAACACTACCCAAACCAACCAATAAGAAGGTGCATACCTGACACTGAGTTTACTTCTATTATAACTTTCTATCACTCTTATGCATATGGGGGACATTTTGGAGTAGAAAAAACCACTCTCAAACTCTTAGAGAGTGGATTTTATTGGACAACATTAATCAAGGATGCCTTCACCTTTTGCAAAGTATATTATCATTGTCAATGACCATGAAAGTTGGGCTTAAGGAATCAAATGCCATAAACTCCAATTCTTATTATTGAAATCTTTGACATTTGGGGTATTGATTTCATGGAACCCTTTCCATCATCTTCTAGTTATATATATATATATATATATTAATGTGGATTATGTGTCTAAATGAGTGGAAACTAAAGCCACCAAAACTAAGAACTCTAAAGTTGTATATTTTTTGAAGTTTAACATCTTTGCTAGGTGAACACCAAGAGCTATCATCAACAATGGTGGAATACATTTTTGGAATAGGAATTTTTGGACCTTACTTAAAAAGTACAATGTCAATCACATAAGCACTACTCCTTATCACCCAAAAACAAGTGGACAAACTGAAGTGTCTAATAAAGAGATCATGTCCATCCTTGAAAGTAAAATCAAACCTAATAGAAAGTATTAGAGCTTGAAACTAGATTATGCATTGTGGACATATAGAACTACATATAAAATTCCAATTGGGATGTCACCATTTTGGTTGGTCCAGAGTAAACCTTGTTATCTACCAATTTAGTTAGAGCACTAATCATTTTTGGGAAGTAAAACAATGTAATATGGACTTAGATGAAGCTAGAAGACACTAAAAATTACAAATGAATGAGATAGGGGAAATTAGAAATGATGCCTATGAAAGGTCAAAAATTTACAAAGATAAAACAAAGGCGTTTCATGACAGTATAATATTAAGGAATGAATTCACCAATAGTGATAAACTCCTCTTATTGCATTCATACCTTAAACTCTTTCCATGTAAGTTACATTCTTGTTGGGTTAGTCCATTTATTATTACTAATGTTTTCTCTCATAGTGTAGTTGAAATAGAAAAACTAAGTATTGATAAAGAAATAAAATTTAATGGATATAGATTGAAGTGGTACTACAAAGCTTTTGCACAAATCAATATAAATGAGGTGACTTTACACAAACCAATAGATTTAAAAGACATATAAGGCAAAGTTAGGTTGAGGATTTTAAATCAAGTGCTTTGTGGGAGGCAACCCAGCATATTTTCTTTCTACTCCCTTTTTACTTATTTTTACATTTCATAAATGCATGCGCTTATATTAAGGACAACATAAGAATTAGCTGTAAGGGAGTGTTAACACATCACTATCTTTATTTTTTATATATTTTATTAGTTTAGCATGTTTTAAGATATATATTATAGTATTAGTATATTCTAGGTAGCATAATATTTTTTCGTTTCTTGTATTTGTTTGTTGCATTTCTTAGGATAGTTAGGATTAATAAAGGAGCGTAGAATCAATAACATGCTTTTTTTATTTTTTTTATTTTCTAGCATTTGTGATGAAGTTAGCTAAACAATGCTAGGTTAAAAATGATAATAAATGTTGATAAAGTCTTGACCTTATTCTTAAGTAAGCAATATTTTATATACATAAACTTGTGAAAAATGTTGTGAATCCTTTAGAACTTTATTATACTTTTAATGAATAAGAATAGGTTGCTAGAACATTTCTTTAAGCTAATTAAGATGAATGATAAATGTATTTCTTGTAAAATGATTAAGGCAATAGGATTAACATTTTTAGCTAAATTTTCCTACCCTTAATGTTGTTGTTTTTGTTTTCAAAAACAACACTTTTAGAGAACCAATTTGAGCCTACATGAGCCAATTATTTGTACCAACTATTTACCCTTTGAACCAAACACATTAGTCATACCCTTTGGTTCAAGAAAAAGTGGAGTTGAATGAAAAGGGAATAGATTATATGCAAATGTTAAAATAATATTTAAGAGTGTCAATTGTGCTCTAATTGATTAAATGTCCAATCTACGAAAAATAGTCCTTGCTACAATATATACCCTACTTATTCTTAAAAAAATATATATGCATATATAATAAAAAGGGAAAAATTTGAAAAAAAATTATAAAAGGCTCTGTGTCATTAAAAAAGTGAAAAAAGAAGAAAGAAATCAATAATGATGTTTGGGTCTAAAGCAATGAAATTTGACTCTATTTTATCGACATAATTGGTCTTGTGATAGTGTTATTTATTGTACTCTTTCCCTTACTCCATTGACTCATGGATTTTATTTCTTCTTTTTCCTTTTTATTTGATTGAACCAACAAGCATAGCCATATTATAACCAAATGAAAGACCTTTTAATTTTAAGGAATACTTTTGGTAAATAGAGACACAATTTTAAGGAAAAGCATATGGTATCTAATTCAATTCTAAAACAAATAGTGATATTTTATAAGAAGGAATAACATTTCAACTTATTTATGTTAAATGATTTGACTATTGCTAATTGAGACTACATCACACTCACACACATTTTGAATGTGGTTATTTCATAAAACCTATAAGAAATGGATGACTAGAAACAATATCTAAAATTTATTAGAATTTGAACCATAATATTGTTAAGCCCCTAAGATAAAATGTCAAAAAACTTATTCTATTAATTATACATGTTGAATTTTCTCAAGGACTAGCATAGAGTAGATGTGAGGGAATTTGATAAGTTTTATTTTATACACATTTTTAGATAAAAATGGATATAATAGGTCACATACAAATATACACATGAATAAAACATGTAACATCCGGTGGGTCACCGGAATTATAATACATGTAATAGATTGCATATAAAGATACAAGTGGACATAACATTTTACATAGTTTGTAGCTTCATTGATTATGTTCAATGATCACATATTTAAGATTCTTAACATGTATTCACTCAATAATTTGTTCAAAAACATAGTGGGCTTTTGGAGACAAAAAGATATGAAGATTGAAGGTAATTAAGTAATTCTTTATTAGTAGTAAGTATAGTTACATATATTATCTGCTAGCTACTAAGATTCACAACGAAAAATTCACTATTTTGTCAACATACTAATTAAGTAAACCACTCAAAGTACATCAATCCCATTACACCCACAATCAATCTCTAACCATAAAAAATACAATATGTAAACAAGAAATTATATTTAGAAATTTTGACATAATACCAACTTACAAGCTTCGTATTCAGCGTACAAATTTTCAACTCCATTATCGTGCTTGGAGTAACGAATAAAATAATGTTTTCTAGCATTAGCATTTTTACCTTCATTGATGGAACTCAATGGCCATGTCCTTAGGGTGATTATAGAAAGACAGAGTGTTATCAAGTTCAATGAGAGAAAGTGACGTTGTTGAAACCAATGAAAATAAGAGTGATGACTAGAAGAACCTAGATATTCATAAGGGATAAAATTGTGATCACTCACCCCATAAAAGATGTATACAGCGAGAAAGGAAAAAAATGATATTGAAAGATCGATGTAACATGTTACATCAAATGGTATAATTGAATATAATATGTTACATCCTTACTAGAGCTCTAGTGATCCTATAAGAGATAAATGTAATATATTACATCTAAAAGTAGAGGTAAATGTAATATGTTACACGCAATGGTAGAGTTGGATTTATAAATTGTAGAGTCAAGTTGAATAAACAAACTTGTAGAGGATATAATGTGTAACATATAAACATACATGTGGATGTAACAAGTTATAAAGAACATGTAGATATAAAAGATTACACTAAAGATAAAGATGGTTGTAATTGCATATGATGACTTACCGATGAAGGTCACTAAAACTCTAATGGGTCGCCAGAACTTCGGTGTGTCACTGGCTGTCATCGAAACTTCGATGGGTCATCAAAGATCTTGTGGGATCTAATTTTATTTTTATTTTATTAGATTTATGTAGCAAGCATATTTTTGTATTTATATGCATGAAAATATGAGATTTAGGTTAAAGTTTTGCAATTTGGAAAGAAATCCTATTAGAATAAAAAAATATGCCATTTGAAGATAATATTATGGTGGGTATTGAATGACGTTTGGATTATTCCTACTTGGCTATTGGACATTTATTATATTTCTTCTTCTTCAAAATTCGATGGATGGAAATTTAATATCGTATATCCTTTTGGTAATGGAAATTCAAGTATCACCGCTGCATAATACATTAGTTTGTGAATCAAGTTTTTTAGAAAGTGTAATTATAGATTTCATACACTTTCATCTTCCCATCTTATCTTAGATTAGATTAAATTTTTTGAAAAAACTTAATCTAATCTAATCCTATCATCATTTCATAATTGCTTGAAATACAAGAAATTACAAATTTAGTTGAATTAGTTCAATAAATCGAATGATTGAATATTTTTTTTAACAAAAGAGGCACTAAATCCCTCTTTTTTATTAAATAAATGAAATATTATAGGATAGGATTTAAACTAGAATATATGGTGGTGGGTGAGGAGTCGTATGACTTGAACCACAATCCAATACCAATAACTATACTACTCACACACCAGTAAGGACTCAAACCCCAAACCTTTCACGTACCCAAGAAGGCACTGAATCGATATCTAGAAATACCTGTGGATTCCCTGGTCTCTGCAATTTAAATATCCTTCAGCTATAATATTTTTGGATATTTTACGCAATATTCCGATTTTCGTTAAGGATCTTCTAAATTTAGGCAATAATGGTTGGAATTTTCAACTGATATACCAGATTTAGGATTCTAATATGTTCTCTTATCTTACAAAACTCTAACAACCTATGGACGATAAATTAGATTCTTGGTTTTGAGTTTATAATTCTAAAGGTAAATTTATTAACAAATTATCTTATAGAAGATTAATCTCCAAGCATTCAACTATTAATTATTCTCTTATTTGGAAGAAATTATTGTAGTTAAAAATTCATAAAAGAATTAAAGTTTTCTATCGGGGACTATTTTATGACTGTCTACCTATCAAATCCAATATCTCTTCAAGGGTGTGCTTAAATGTACCCTTTTTGTCATTCTGATCCTTAAACTATTTAGCATCTTTTCTTCTCTTATCAATGAACCTTTTCCCTTTGGGCTAACTCAACTTATACCACCAATTTAAATAGGACTAATATTTCCTCTTTTGACATTTTTACCCATGATCTTTGAAGGTAAAAAATTCTATTGGTCATCCAAACTTATCCCATACTAATTTTATCTTAGCTATCTATGTTTCCTTTTAACAGATTTGGAGATTTGTAATGATTTGTAGTTTAATGAAAAAATCCCAAGTTTTGACATAATTATTCCCAAGTTAAACTCAATATTCTTTGAATTCAGAAATGCACTTGATCCTAATATGCCAAACCAATCAAATGAAAAGATGAATATTGATTTTTCCCCATCTCTTCCTTCCAATTGGAAAAAAACCAAAGGTCCTGTAAAAATTACTTTTGGTACAATAGTTTCTAGTATTAAACATAAGATAGTTGTAATTATAAGAGATTCTGATGGTAAAATCCTCGGCTGTTGGAGCAAATTTCATACGAGTAACTCTGTTGAAGAAAGGGAATCAAGTTATTTACTACTTTCTTTAGAAATGGCATTACAAAATAACCACAAGACAGTGTACATAGAAGGGAACAACAAAAATGTTATAAAAGCTTCAATGTAGGACAATTTTGTTGTTTCCTGGGAGGCTCAAAACTTTACAATCAAGCTGGCTCTCCACTATGCAAGTTTGGAATAACATCAATAATACGCTTTAAAATAATATAATATATACCTCTAAGGTTTCAAAATTATCACAAATACTTTCAAACTTAATGGAAGTGAATAGAAATCTCTTACACATAAAAATGGAAACAATATTAGAAAACCAAGAAATAATAGAAATAAAAACATAAGACATCGAATGATGTTTCTCATAAGAAATGGTAATCAGCAAAAAAAAAATTAATAGTGTAAAATGCAAGATTAAATCTTAAGAAATGAGATAGATTTAAAAATTCATCGTTATCAAGAATAAGAAAAATATTTCTATGAAAATATATAGTTTATTTTGAAATAATTAATAAATAAATAAGAATTAATATTATATATGCAAAAAGAAGGTATAACGTACCATTAATTAACAAAGAAATTATTATGTATAAACTATTAAAAGTCTCACGTACAAAAGAATAAAAGAAAATTTGGATACATTTATTTAGAAGAAATCTAAATATTAGTAAAACACATTTTAGAAAAGAAATTGATAACCAATAAAATTAGCACTCTTAGACAATATAAAATATATTTCATTAGAAATGATCCATGAAATCCCTAGGTATTCTATTAATATTAATGACAAAAACTTAAACAAAATATTAAGCTTAGTTTATGAATTTGAAAGAAGAGATTTAATGAAAAAATTAAATCATTTATTTTCAGTACATTATATAATATGATATTCATTAACAAACAACCATAATAATTCAATATATGGACAAAATGAATTTATAGAAATAGATAAACATTTCCAAAAAAAAAAAACTAAACCAATAATAAAACTAGAAATATTAACACACTTTGAAATACCTAAAGAATAGAAATTATACGTAAAAGAAAAACATCTGATACCAAGAAGAAAAAGTGATGCAGTAAGAAAAAAATACGTATCACGAAATGAATTTATAAATGATAAAACAAAAATAAGTAAATAAGCATGGGGACAAGAAGAATAAATAAAAGAATTAAAACAAGAAATTAAGGAAGCCAAAAATCTTATCTATGAAGTAATAGGTCACTAATAAGAAAATTGATAAATTATAAAGTAAAAATGTTTTAAAAATGTCAAAAGATAGATCGCAAGGAATTGAGTTACAAAATAATGGTACCTTATTAAGTCAAATAACTAAAAAGCTACAATGAAAACCTTTATTCTATTAGATGAAAAAAATATAATCTTTACAAAATAAAAATAACACCTAAGAAACGATCATTAAAGAAATAAGAAAAAAATAGTTGTTGAGAAAATATTACTACTAAACATCCTAAAAAGAGATCCATTAGAAGAATTACGAGAGGAACCACTAAAAAGATCTTATGGAATGATTCCTCGTAATGAAAAAAATGAAGAAAAATGTATTGTTCCAACTTAATGGAAAATAGAAAACAATTAGAAAAATAATTTATGGATCCTAAAAATAAGAACATATGAAAATTAGTGAGTTTATTAATATTAACATATGAGGAATTAAGAAAATATTATAAAAAAATTATGCTCCACTAAAGAAAAAGATTATAGTAATTAGTGAAACATATTATGAACCAGAAAATTCCAAAATTACTATGAAAAGAAACATAGTAATACCCCTATAATACAGGAAGAAACTTATGATCCTCATATAAATGAAAGGAATAGGCAAAGATCAAATGAACCTAATCATTCAGATAGGAGAAAGCAACAACCAAAAATGGAAGAAGGATTATATTAGGATACTAAAGGATCTATACCACTAGAATTCAAACTTCACGAAAGTAATAATAATGCTGACTAACTAGACTTAGATTTTATTAGAGATAGATGTTGCAAATTTGCAAGTATATAGGTTGCATACAAATGATAAGTATTTTTCAGAATGGGGTTATTGTACCCATGAGGAACTTGCTTTGGAGTATATTAGGATTAAGTATTAAAATATGTACTTTCCCTTTCAATTTAAGCTATAGAAAAATAAGAGATCAATTAAAATAATAAAATTAAACTAATTAAAGGAATAAGAACACATTCACTACACTAACTAAACAAACTTGGGAATTTAATTTCCCCATCATAATCCCATGATTTTTTATATCTCATTAACATTAAATTATGATTGGATTATCAACAAAGTCCTACTCCACTAATTACTACCCATATGTTTATGGCATAACAATCATAATCCAAATATATCTAGCCCTCATTTGTAAGGTCATCTAAGCATACAAGGGTCAATTAAGCATAAAATACTCAATTAGGATTACCAATTATATTAATTTAAATTTAATACATATCCACCATTTCATACAAATCTTTCAATTGTGTACAAAATTAATAAATCACCTAACTACATGGTCAATTTAAATAGGAGCATTAATTAAATAACATTAATTAAACATTAGATAAATCATGCTAGGTTCAATCAAATCTCTAGAACAAAATATCTACTCCTTAATATCCATTTTTAAAACAAAGGAAATCAATACATTTATTTCGATTCCTTTTTCATTTCGATTTCAATTAACTTGGATTACGAATTAGTAAGCATGCTTTGAGTAGAGATGAATGGTGAAATCCTTATGAAAAATCCCTCCAAAAATGCTCCAAAGCTTCTTCTTTTTTCTTAAAGAACCTTAAACCCTTACCTCCTTGCTCAAAATGGTGAAAACAACTCCAAAATGGCTGACATAAAATCTAGACCATTGGATCAACTTTAAATCAAAAGTTGAGATGAAAAAGGGATTAAAAATGAAGCTGACCAATGGATGAGCGACTTGAGTCAAATGCATAGGCAGAAAAAATACGCACTCGACACTTGGATATAGAGCAACAATGTTGGTAATGAAGTGGCAAAGAAACATTGAGCTAGTAACATACAGAATACCCTAATTCAGTCAAGGATACTTTTGGATGATGCAGTTGATGAAGTGGTATGGAGAAAAGATAAACTAAATATGGTGTTGACACATGGTGAAATGAGCATTGGGTTGTCAAACTCAACTATTGTGGAAACACGTGGCATGCATTTATTGGTCTGATGTTGCCTTGCTATTGACTCATTGCCATTTTTCGTATTAAAATCTCAAAGTGCATCCTAGAAATCTTCTATATGCATCCCCTTGTTTTAAAAAATTCATAATAAATCTGTAAAAATATCAAAACATTTACATAAAATGTATTTTTTTTATCCCATTATCATAATTTTACCCAAAAATATCATATTTATAAACCTAAAAATACCATTTATTAAATTAAATAAGTAAATATTAAGAAATAAAATGATATAAAACTCTATTTTCATAAAGTTATCAAGAGAAAAAAAGACATTAGATGAATGGGCTAGTAGAGTAAGTGTACTAATGTAGACGTTTGGAAATACCAATATAAACTCATCAATCTTTAGAATATTATTAAATCATAAAATGGATAGAAATATTAAAGTATGGTTTAGTAATATACTAAATGATATACATTTTAGGATGCGAGGAGATTCTACAATGGAAGAGACTATTTAGATAAAGTAGTAAATGAAATATATAAAGAGTTAATAGGAGAAGATAAAAGAAAGCATACCACCGAAACAAGTGAACTATAAATAAATGAGGCTAAATGGAATTTAGCAAATATGAAAATATGTGATATGTTCTATATAGATTCTTGTATATGAGAATATGAAATGCATTACCACAAGACACCTAAAATACAACAACAACAATTTAAGGAAACATTTTATCAAAAGTTAGTAGGGACTCTATATAAAACTCTTGGAAAAAATTGGTGAAATAGAAGTACTATAGAAATACCAGATACTTTAAAAGAAAGAATAAAAGAACTAAAAACTTGAATAATTCTACAATGTCAAAGAATAAGTGAATATAATTATACTAAAGAAAATTCAAAAATATGTTATGATAATAAGAATATCCATATGTTAGGAAAGTATGGATGTAGCATAAGGCCTTCCAAACAAAAATATAAAAAATCTAAAAGGTTCAAGAAATATAAATTCAGAAAATAATACTTTTATAAATATAAGCATATATAACAGGAACCTTATAAAAAAGATATTTTAGAAAAACATTCATAGAAAAGAAAATTATTGTCCATCGAATAAGAAAACTTGGAGATAATAGATGTGTACTGAAGATGTTCATTATGCCAATGGATGTCCTAATAGGGTAACTCATAAAAAGGAATATAAGAAAATTTTAAAGATTCTAAAACAAGCTTATAAAATGGAATTACAACCCATAGAAGAATCAAACATTAGTGAAACATAATCAATTTACTTAACGAGTGATATTGAAGAAGAAGAAGAAGAAACAGATTCATCTGAGGATGAATCACCTATATAGCATAATTAATCCTAATAGTACTTACATAAAAGTAGGATGAAAATTCAAAGGATATAATAATTACCAATTCATGCTTATAATGATATTGAAGCTAGTATGTGTGTAGTAAGCAAACATGTATTTTCACAAGAACTTTGGACTAAAACCCAAAGGACTTGATAGTAAGAATAACGAATAATACAACAATTAATATTAACAAGGTTATAAAAGATATTGATATTATAATAGGAGAAAAGTTTCATATCCCTACTTTATATCAAAAGGAAACCAGAGTTGATTTCTTGATAGGAAATAACTTCTTAAACTTATTTCAACCATTTACAAATATATAGATTTGATAAGAGTGTGCCTTCTAATAAGTTTATTGCACAATATAAGAAGCAAAATGGTGGTGAGATGTACCAAAAATCCACATTTAAAAAATATAAAGCACAAAGAAAAATTATGAAATGAAGACAATCTAGAATTTAATAATCAGAAAAATCCCTTCTTTAAAGAAATACAAGAAGATAAGAGGTTACTAAAAGTAAGAAAATTAATTAAGACAGTAAACTCGAAAAATCTTTTAGATCCAAATATTAATAAGCTTGAATACATAGCAAGTATAATACTAAAAACCCTAGTAAGGTTATAAGAGTAAAACCTATGGTCTACATTCTAGAATATCGAGAAGAATTTTGTAAACAAATTCAAGAACTTTTGGAACTAAGAGTAATTGAATCAAGTATGAGTCCGCACTCAAGCCTAGCATTTTTAGTAGAAAAAGAAGCTAAGAAAAGATGAGGAAAGAAAATAATGGTGATAAATCTTAAATCAATAAATATAGAAACAAATGATGGATATTTTATCTCAAAAAAGAAAGAGTTATTGGCCTTAATCAAAGAAAGAAATATTTTTATAGTTTTGATTGTGAGTGTGTATTATGGTGAATCATATTAAATAAAGAATCTCAAGTATTCACAGCTTTAGCTATCCACAAGGACAATTCCAATGAACTATTGTATCATTTGGATTAAAATAGGCTTTAGGAATGTTTTAATGATATATGGACAACATTTTCAAATAATATCATCCTTTTTGTTGTGTCTATATTGATGATATATTAGTCTTTAGTGATAATATCAACGAGCATTATCTGAAATATTAAAATTCCAAAAAAAAATGTATGAAAAAAGGAATAATATTATCTGAGAAAAAAGCAAACCCAACAAAAGATCAAGTATTTAAGACTTGAAATAGAAGATGGGAAATACAACCTTCAACTCCTATGCTAAATAATATACAAGGATTTTCTAGCATCATCATAGACAAAAACCAATTACAAATGTTTTTAGGATACGGAAGCATATATTAATAAATAAGTATAAATGAGAAAACCTTTACAAGAAAAAATTTAGAAAAATTAAGGGTGAAAATGGACTAATAGAGATACTGAGTACATGGAAAAGGTAAAGTACACGTAAAATATTTTACTTGCATTTTAGCATCTAGGACCAGATGATAAAATGATAGTAAAAATAAATGCCCTACATGAATATTAGGGAGCCATAAACAAGAATATATGATAAGGATGAATATTTGTGTAGGTTTATTTCAAGAGCTTTTCAAGGAGTTGTACTAAACTACCATAGTTATGAAAAATAATATTTAGTTGTAAAAAAAGCAATAAAAAATCTTACTATTTATGTAATATCCTCAATTTTTATTGTTAGAGCATATAAATTTTTGGATATAACTTGAGCACTAAATTGTATGAGATTACAAAACAATGAAGATTAATTAGATGGTAGTAGTGGTTTGACCATTATAATTTTGATGTCTAACATCTACTAGAAAAAAGAATAGTTTAGTTGATGCTTTAACAAGAGAATTAATCCCACTAACTATTTTTACAATTGTAGGAAAGACGAACAATTTTGACGTAGAAATCAAGATCAAAGAAAAGGAAATAAAAGTCCTAAAATATCAACTATAAATTTTGTCTTAAAAAGTCCCTCATATGTGAAAAATAGGAAGACTCTAGTTCCCCAACAAAGAAATATTAAAATCTCAAAGGAAGAGAATGAAACATCATAATTAACTAAAAGAGAAAACAGTAACTCCTTAAAAGTTTAATGTCTGAAATTACATATGAGAAAGAGCACAAAGAAAAAAATCATAAAGAAAAAGAAAAGTATTTTGTTGTCTAAAATAGACCAGCTTCAAGAATATATAAAACATAGCCAGAAGTAAGTAGAGAAATAACTAGATTCTTCGGTGTTACATACAAAGCATTCACTAAAATGATTGAGCCAGAATGAGGTTTTGCCAATTTCAAACGCCCTATGCTTCTCAAACCAAGTGATGTAATAGCCAGCATAGGAGGAAACTATACACAAGCCCTCATAAATAAACAGCTACAAAAGGTAAGCTGACAATGCTAGGAAAGATACCAAGAACCAATACTCTTTACGGAAATAGATGAATATTTCTTATATCTAAGGAAGAAAAAGAAAGAACAAGAAACCTAAAACCATACCAATGGCTAAATCTTTATAATTTAGTTAAAAATCTAGGAAAAATTAACTTAAAACCATGAAATTTTTCACAATAGAAAAAGTCCATATGTAAGAAAGAAAACCAATCACATGCAGTAGATTTAACATTATTAAATGAGCAAATCCAAAATTGGTTTAGCAATTATTTTATTGTGTGTTGATTGAAAATATTTACCCAAGCAAAAATTTAATAGAATTAAATTATTCTTCTACAAATTTTAAAAAATCCATAAATTGTTTAGGAAAAAAGAAAAAAATGACCATCTAGTATTTTAAGAGTTTTTAGTTCCATAATGGATATGCATAAAGAAAATCCTATCATGACTTATCATTTTATTAAAATAGGAATGACATCTTCAGCAAGAATATGGACCAACCAAGGATTCTACCAAAAGATGAGTTTGATGAAGAAGCTCTTTACCAGGAAAACGTAGTAATGTTTAGTCAAATATACCATGAAATTAGGAAAATAGGAGCATCCTTTGAAATCATATTGAATTACTCCATAAACAAGATCATATTGATATGAAATAGTAACTTGAATATAATTCAAGAACATATTGAGAAAATTGTCAATTATGAAGCACTATTTTATTACAATGAGTTGGACATGGCTGATTAAACCAAACAGGAATTTTTCCAATTGGCAAAAAAGCAAACTTAAGACCATAAATACCTTTATTGTATAAAGAAAAAAAATGAATCCACATCTCTAGTATCAAGAGAAAGCATATTGGTAAATACTTTTCATAAATAAGTATCAACATAAATTTTTAAAAGGAAAAAAGAGATAAGATAAAATGTAATCCTTAACCTTTAACATGTCTTTATTTAAAAAAAATGAATGAAGAGATAAAGATAAGATGTAATCCTTATCATTCCATATGTCCTTAGATTAGATATGTAAAATAATTTCTCTTATTCTATAAAAGGGCTATTGTAAGAAGAGCACACAATAGAACAAAAACATCCCTCTCTTCCTAGAAAATTTATAAAAATAAACTCCTATAGAGTAAATTAGTAGAAAACTAGGGTTGTAATGATAATAATTTCTTAATGAATAAAAGTTTCATTTTCACCAAAACCCATTGTCTTTCTTATATCTTAAATAGAAGTATGAACCCTATCATTGGTTGAAGGCAGAAGCCATTACTCTTAATCTAGAATTTGAGGCTTCTAACAAGGTAACTAAAGATGAGACGTGAAGTAGCAAAAGATGGAGGTGGACCCATATTCATTAAAACAAGGTAATATTAAACACAACTCTAGATTCTGTTTGTTAAAAATAATATTTATTTTTTCAAAACCCTAAAACCAAAAACTTAATCAATATTTAACTATTCAAAACCCTAAAACTAGAAAATTAATCAATATTTACTTGTTCAAAATTCTAAAATCAAAAAATTAATCAAAGCTTAAAATTATTTGGTCTGAGAGCCATATGAAAGAAAATACACCATTGAATAGAAAGTTAACTCCATTAACTTTTCAAGAGCATTATTGATATTAACTCTAAATTTTGGGGACATATGTGAAGATATGTTAAAAGTTAGAGGCATAGTGATATTTTCCCATGCAAGTTTAATTTGATTATAACCTCTTGGATCTCTAGAGAAATTAACAATTTAACTTTTATTTTAGCTAAATGGGCTTCTTATAGAATTGTTGGGGGTCTTATTACCACAGATTCTCTACCTCAATTTTTTTTTCTATTCTTTGTAAAGAAATTGAAGTTATAAATAAAGTTTTCTTTTTAGAGCCAAAAACAAAATTGAAGAAACCAAAAGTTCACTTAGGTCATGTAAAGGTAGTACTCATGGTATTTTATTATATACCAAAAACCAAAAGTGCCATATTAAAGAAGGAAGTTAATCTATCTTTTTCAAACGAATTAGAACAAATAACACAAGCAATGATTTGCAAAAGACACGAACTAAGTTCATATATCTAAGATTTAACCAACAATACTTGTTAGGTCGCAATAGTGAGAACCCCAATGATATTTGATGACTCTATGAAAGTAGAGTCATAAGTGTACTTTTGTACTTAATATTTATTTATTTTATTCAATAAGTGGTATTTTTGGGGTTAAAAGTATTAAAATACAAACTTTCTAGGGAAAACGGGTGAAAA
Organism: Hippophae rhamnoides; assembly: GCA_033030585.1. Taxonomy (NCBI): domain Eukaryota; kingdom Viridiplantae; phylum Streptophyta; class Magnoliopsida; order Rosales; family Elaeagnaceae; genus Hippophae; species Hippophae rhamnoides. The sequence continues at coordinate 40,549,886 of CM065438.1, read as the reverse complement.
TATATTTTTCAAAATGTTTTGGGAGTTTTTTGGAATTTTTATGGATTTTTAATGTATGACAAATTTGAAGCTGCCATATGGAAGCCACACATGGGGAGGGATACAATCAAGAAACATAGCTTGTACCATGTGATGTAATGATTGGCATTCATTCTGAGTTTTCCCCTTGTTCAACACGCTCGTCACGCTTTATCACCGGATTCGTTCATTCTTTCCACCCGTGTGCCATGCAATCTATAACAGCGAATCATAGTGCACCACTTGGCATTGAATCAACTTGCATTGATCGCGACCAATCCTCTCATGCCATGTGTCACACGTTGATTCACACAATAAATGTGCATGCCATGCGCCACTCTCATATTGGTTGGCGCTATTAATTTTTATTTTTTTCATCTCAACCCTTGATCTGAAGTTGATCTAAAGCTCCAGATTCCACCTAAGCTACATTTAACCGTTATTACCCCATAAACCCTAAAGAGTAAAAATTAACCTAATTTTTATGATTTTTTGGGGGCCAATACGAGAGAAAACACAAAAAAAATTCAAAAATAGATATATTTTGGTGGAGATTCAAAAAGAGATTGGTACTACAATTCAAGAGATTGATTGTATTTCTTTTCATTCTCCTTTCTGTATCAATTTTTATCTCTTTCTTTATGAAAAATATGGGCTTTATGTTACAAATGTTACAAAAGGAGATTGATTGTATTTCAAATGTTACAAATAATTTGACAATTCAGCGGATTACCAATAAAGGATCCTTATTTATATCTCAAATTGTTTATTGAGGTTATAGATTCATTTAAATTTAGTGGTGTTATTGAGGAAGCATTTAGGCTTAGATTGTTCCCTTACTCTTTAAGAGATCTGTCTTATAGTGGTCAAGGAAGTATATACTAAAGCAATCATTCTTAAAGTATAAATGAAAGATGTGAAACAAAGTGTCACTTCAGGAAACATAGGTATTGAAATTTTTAAAAAATCATAGGTTCCCAATTTTAATAGAATTCCTATCAAGATGACAAATCTTGCCGAAGGTGCCTCTACATGAGCTTTAGATAACTAAATATGAACTGGTACCATAGTCACTTTGATAGTGAAAGGAAAGGGGAGGTAATATTTTTGAGGCATAGTCGTGTGACGCAAAAGTGTCATGAAAGATTCCTTTAAGAAGGGTGTGATACCACCACCTATCAAGCCTAACTAGTGCTCCATAAAGCTACATCCCTTCTCACTTGGTCTATGCCCCTTGAATAGGAGTATAGGTACTTTATAAATAGGGGTAATTTTTTCGCACCTGACCCGTCTCAAGCTTGGCTAAACTCTTTGCCACTTGATTCCTTTACAACTTGGAATGATTTAGCAAATAAATTCTTGATGAAATACTTCCCACCAACAAATAATTCCAAGCTTAGGAATGATATTACCTCCTACCAAAAATACAAAGGAGAATCTTTATATGAAGCATGGGAATGAATCAAATAACTACTAAGGAAGTGTCCTTACCATGATATCTCTCATTGGAGCCAAACAGAGACGTTATATAATGGTCTTGATGCTCAAACAAGAACCATTGTTGATGCATCTGCTAATGGAGCTTTACTAGCCAAATCTTACAATCAATCTTATAAGTTATTTGAAAAAATGGCTAGTAATAATTATCAATGGCCAATGGACCGAACGATTGTCATTAATAGAGTATTCAGAATGCATAAGATAAATAATATCATGGCACCTATAACTCAAGTGTCATCTTTTAAAGGCTCAAAACTCACTAGTGAGTATAAAGCTGGTCCAAGATTCAGGGGTGTCTTGTGTCTTTTGCAATGGAGCTACTTTGTTTAATAACTATCCAAATAGTCCTAAATCATCATTCTATATGGGTAATATGAACCGAAACAGTAATCCATACTCAAACACATATAACCTAGGATGGAGACAACATCCCAATTTCTCTTGGAATAACAACAATCAAGGTGGTAATCAATTCAATTGTCAATCATTTTGACCACCAGATTTTAAAGAACTACAACAATCACGAGCCCAAGAGAAGAAGCCATCTACTGGGGAAAATACAAATTCTTTAATCAAGACGATGAAAGACTTATTCCAATTAGTAAATATAAAAATGTTCACCCAAGAGGCTTCAATTCAAAATTTAGAAACTCAAATTGGGCAACTTTCCCAGGCTATAAGCCAAAGGCCTCAAGGTAACCTTCAAAGTGACACAATTATCAATCCAACAAGAGAAGGCAATGAGCATTGCACTGCCATAACCTTGAGGAGTGCTAAAGTCTAGAGGAGGAAGATGAGACTCAAAAGGAAGGGGAGGACCATGAGACTAAAAAGGATAAGGAAGAACCAATAACTAAAAAGGATGAGGAGGAATTAGTGGATAAAGAGAGCTAGGAATTTGTGGATATAGAGAGTAATGTAAAGGAAATAATTAAGCCAAAAAAGTGCAGCCTCTACAAACATACTATTCCTTTCCCAAAATTCTTGGAAGTCTTCAAGCAATTTCACATAAATATATCATTAGAAGATCTACTTGAATGGATGCCTTCTTATGCCAAATTTATGAAAGACCTCGTATCTAAGAAAATGGGGCTTGGAGATAATGAAATAATAACCTTAACTGAAGGTTGTAGTGCCATCCTTGGTAGAAAACTACCCTAAAAACTAAAAGATCCATGTAGTTTTAACATCCCTTGCACTATTGGGAACATCCATTTTGACAAGGCACTGTGTGACTTGGGTTCTAGCATTAACCTTATGCTATTATTGATTTTCAAGAGATTAAGTATTGGTAAATCCAAATCCACTTAAGTAACATTATAAATGGCAGACATGTCAATTAAAAGACCATGGGGTGTGGTAGAAGATGTGTTAGTAAAAGTAGACAAGTTCATCTTTTCGATGGATTTCATTGTACTAGATATGGAAGATGACTATAACATTCTTATCATAATTAGTTATCCATTCTTAGCAATATGAAAAGGACTCATTGATGATTAAAAAGGTGAGCTTATAATGAGAGTTCAAGATGAACAAGTAACATTTAAAGTTTTTAGAGCACCTAAACCCCCTGATATTGATAATGCTAATGATTGATTAAGGATATCTATTGAGTTACCCACACTTAAGACTATTACATATGTTACTATGAATAATGAATTAAACTCACCAAGAAACAACTCAATTGTTTTTAATTTTGAAAGTGTGCAATCTATCATTGATATTGTTGATTGTGTGAACTATTTGGAGGCCACACCTTCCATATGTTTACCTAATATGGTTGTGGAGATTTTTGAGATAGGATCTCTACTCAAACCATCTATTTAAGGACCACCAAGTTTAGACCTCACACTTTTACCCTCCCATTCCCAATTAAGTAGGGAAGTAGAAGAGTCCAATAGAGATGTGAAAAGAAGCTACATATACATAAATTATATGAGCTACAATAGAGTGCATATAAGAATACCAAAAAATATAAAAAGGAAAATGGAATTATAAGAGAATTGAGCACTATATTTTTAAATTGAAACATTAAGTATTATTGAAAAAATCAAGACTCAAATTGTTTCCAAGAAGCTCAAAAGAAAATGTACTAGAGGGATGTACCTTAGGACTAGATATGACCGTTTAGTCATGGATGTTAAATGTGACACTGGTTGAGAGGCAGCCCAATGTTATTTTACTTATATTTTGATTGTTTTTGTTTTATATATGAATAAATATAGAGAGCAATGGTGTAACAAGATTGAGCAGTTTCAACGATAGATGTGGTGTGTCAGGACTAAGGTAGTTTTCTTTTCTTTTACTTTTTCATATTAATATGTGCACATTAGAGAGAAGTGAAATTTATGATTGAAGGAGGGAACTTTATTATCTAATTTGGTATTTTGTATGCATTTTAAATTTTTAGGGATTTTGTTTTTATTTTTAGGATGTTTTTAATCATGATTAGGGTAGAAATTGATAAATATATGAAAACTAAATGCATGCATGCTTGATATGAAATATATGAACTCAATAATAAAAATTTGTTGTAATGAATAAGTAATGTAGCATGCTCATTAAGATACTTACATTAATCATGTAATATACTTGCTAGTTTTTATTGAATTGTTCCAATTTTTTATGCACATGTTCATTATTGATTTTTCTATTCTTATTGAGAGAAAAGTTATAGTGAGTTATGCAAATTGATTAGATATATTTTTTTTAGAATCATTTTTATCATCTCTTGAGGGAAAATTCTAAACATTATTTAACAAAAGAGATGATTTAGGCCTTATTTGGATCTATTGAGTCTTTCAATCTAACCATTGTTAATATCCATAGTCACCTATTTGAACCTAAGAAAACAATTTCATATCTTTAAGCCACATTTTGTGCCTAAACAATAATAATTATCTTAATCCTTATACATTTAGCTTGTATGAAAAGAATAGAGTAAGATGAAAGGTAATGCTCTCTATGAAAAAAAAGAGGAAAACTTACAACACTATTATCCCTCTAAATAAAAAAAAAAATTGAGAATAAGTTTGAAGGTGTTGTGAAGCTACAAAAAAAGATGTGAATTAAAATAAAATGAAAAGAATGATAAGACAAGGTGCACTAAAATATCAATTAAAAACTCAATTGTAGTTACAATGTGCATGATGAATAAAAAGAAAGATAAGGTGTGAAAAGAGTCTAAATGTCTTCATTCATTAATCCCTACCTAAGCCTTACATTATAAGCATATAAAGTCCTTATTGATCTTTAGCTTAGTTCATATTTGTATTAGTTGAGTGGTATGTGAAAAATAGTTTTATGATACTTGTTCTAATATTGAATTGATTAGCATGCTTATATAGGTTGATTTCATTAGTGCACTGGATGATATCATATGCAACACACACACGAATCAATACACCAAAAACCTTGCATATCCTTGTATTGATGGAAATTTGATTGATGAATATGTGAACCTTCTTACCATAAAATTGTATGACTTTTGAGGGGGATAGTTTTCACTAAATATTCAAGTATTAATAGATATATATTTATGAATATTTTTCCTATGTTATTTTATTTAGTTAGACTTGGATTTACACAAGGATAAAAGGGTTATGTTTGGGAATGTGATGATTCTATGAAAGTAGATCCATCAGTTCACGTTTCTACTTAATATTTGCTTGTTTTATTCAATAAGTGGTTTTTTGGGGGTTAAAAATATTAAAATATGAACTTTCTAGTGAAAAAAGGTTAAAATATATTTTTAATAATTTTTTGGAATTTTTATGGATTTCTTATGAAGTTTTAACACAGGACTAATTAGAAGCTACCACATGGAAGCCACACAAAGGGAAGGACCCAATCAAGAAATGTAACATGTACCGTGTGAAGCAATGCTAGGCCATGTGTTAGCATGGTGCTTGTTTTGAATTCACCGCTTGTTTAACACACTTACCATGAGTCATTACCTAATTCATCCATTCTTTCCACCCATATGTCACGCAATTTGTAACAACGAATCACATCATGTCAAATGGCATTAACTCAGCTTGCATTCATTGCGATAGTCTTTTCACCTAAAAAGAAAGAAAAACATAGAAAAATTTTGAATGATAAACAATTTTGGTGAAGATTCAATAGGGAATTGGTACTACAATTCAAGAGATTAATTGTATTTCTTCTTCTTGTCCTTTTGTTTATCAATTTTTAGGTCTTTCTTTATGAAAAATATGAGTTTTATGAACAAAATTATGTGTAATTAATTTATTAATCTTGGGTCCCCAATTTTCACCATATAATGATCTAATGAATATAATTTAATTAGATTATTTAATCTAATTTTTATGTTATTAATTGTTTGGCTAACAATTAATCAATAGAAGAAATTAAATAGATTTGAGAAAATTATTTAATTATTTATCTTGATTAAATAGCATGCATAGTTTATAGGTAGAGATGTATAATTTTTATGTATGTGATCCATAATTGATTAACTTAATTAGTAGTATCCAATTTAATTGACATGAGAGTATGATTAGGTTAATTACTATATATTATATAGTTTACTTGAGAGAGGAATACATATTAGGTTAGATTTAATTGATAATGTAATTAACTGGTAATTATATTGATAGATTTTAGTGATTCATATGTTTAAAAAAGTAGGGGATTAAGTATTCCTAGATATTAACTCATATATCTTTTTAGTTTCCAAATATGAGGTAATTAATTACTGCTTTTTATTTTTAGTTTTTTAAATTTTACTTTCATAAAATATAAAAACACAAAAAATTTCTTTTTATTTTATATTTTTGTAGTTTTAAAAATTAGTTTCTAATAACATATTTTTTGTAGGATCAAACATTGCTTATTATTATATTGCACACAATTTGTGTGTTGATCAATATGCATGGAAACACACAAGTATACATTATCAAATTATACAAGTGATAAACAAATTAAGAATAAAAGTTTTCAAACACACAGGATTGTGACAATAAGTACCACTACTTATTAATTGGTTAGTTAATTAGCAAATGGAGGTTTTGAAAAAATATTAAAATTAAAATAATAAATAATATAATGAGAAACATGTGATTATAGGACTTCACTACGAGCCTAAAATTAAACCAATTATTTCATGAATCAATATTTAGTTTCTCAATTCTAAATTACTATCGTAACCTAGAATAATTCTTGAATTATTAACTTTAGCTTTAGAAATCTAGGTACACTAAAGGGTTCCTACCTTTTTTTACTTTTTATGGATTAATGACACAATATATTAACTTAGAGGTTCATTTACTATAGTTAAAGGAGATGGATAAACAACGCAAGATTTACCCACTGATAACCTTTAACAAATGTATGCAACCCTACATGTCATGCACGACAACAAGATACCACTTTGGATTAGAATATTAGCAGTTATACACTAACATCTTATACTAGATATAAACATACACACATAATAAACTAATTGATTAGTCAAGAACATCAAAAATTAATGATTGAATCTAAAATTCATCATAACATTATATTAATTAAATAATAGTCTAGGCTTGAAAATTTTCCACAATCACAAAAATAAATTAGCTAGGCATAGATTGCAAAAGAAATATAATTAAAATTCATAGAAAATAAGAAGAAAAAGAAGAAGATGAAAAAACTAAGACTAATGTCTATGGCTGATCTTACCTCTAACCTACAAATTCTTTGCAAACCTAAGTGTATTTTTTGTAAATTTTGTGTTTAAATCTATGCCTATTTTGTGGGTAACCATAGTTATATATTTATAGTATAAGAGTTACACATAATGTAACTAGGATTAGGGTTGTAGAGGTCTAAAACAATTAAAATTCTAAACTACCAAATCTAGAATAAGTGAGAAAAGCATGCTGAAAACTAGTGTTTTAGTGCTAATGTGAGAGTACGGGTCATGGTGCACATAGACTCATTCCACAATGTGACCTTCATTGTTGTTCTATCCAATTCCCTCCGAGAGACTAGTGGCACAATGCACATATACTTATGTCAAGATAGGCCCTTATTTTCCCACTTTCACATTTTGATCCCTCTTTGATGTATTTTGTATAAATATTTGCATTTAGGCCCTCCAATGTATGACATTTATGAATCTAATTATGAGGATTTGCTCAATTCTTTGTCATTTGCTTATTTATAAGTCCAAAAGTACTTGAAATACATGAAAACATACCACGTGATTCTCAAAACATAATTTATAAAATAATTAGGTAAACATGCAATATCAAAACCCAATTCATTCTTTTATTCTCAATAAATCACAAGATATGCATGTTTTTTAAGTGTGTATCACAACCATAAACCAACTTCTAGGTAGTCTCTAGCAAGATAAGCGATCAAAATTGTTTTCAAAAAGAGAGTAAATTATCCTATCCTAGCCTAACCTAAATTATTTTTGTACATTAATAAAATTGCATTTAGCATATGGTATAATCCTTTGAACACCTACGGAGCCCTAGTAGACGAGTTATAGTCTCGTATAGGATTTTAGTGATTATACCCACAAACATCACAACTAAACTAAATTAAAATGTGTCAAAGAAATAAAAATAGAAAAATAAACAAAGACACTAACTATCAAATAAATTATACATTTGTCCAAAATTTGTCCATAATATTCAATACATAGATTATCTATCTCTCGCTCTTCACCAAAAGCTAATTCAAATATGAATTTCACCATCATGATCAACTCTTAGATATCCATCTAACCAGAACCCTATAAACTTCATAATGGATAATCTTATGCATGATATTTGTTGTCTCTTTTAGAGAGCATAAAATCATGCAAGTATACACAGTCACAAGTAATAAAGATTTGTAAGTAAAGATCGTTCTCACGAAGATTTGTTACTATATTTTGTTGAGTACTAAAATTATTTCTCTATGATTTTATCCAAAACAATCGTTGATTTATAAAACAATTTAAAAGAAAAGAGTAAAAAAAATAAAAGAAATCTAAGATTGAAATTTTTCACCAAATTATTCCACTCTAATCATATTATTTTCTTTTGATTTATATTTTTTAGTACATTTAATTTGTCAACCGAAAACTTCTAATTTTATTCATACATCTCTTCCGAGCTCTGTATAAACACACCTCGTTAAATTAATTCACTATATCTCTATAAGAATTAAATTTACCAAGATTCATTAAGTTCTAAGTTCTCAAATGGCCACACATACAATTAGGGTATATTCCTATCCTTCATCATACATGTCATTCTATTTACGAGCAATACACACACAAATGCCTCTTCCAAGTTTCTTTATGTGCCACGAATCGTTTTGATAAGATTCGTAAATAATCAAAAAGCATTAAGCACAAAATAGGATGAACAAATCGAACATCTTATAAATCTATCAAAAATAATTAAAATCAAAGTTTCATAAATTTAGATCAAATGCAACCTTAGAAAAATTAAATTACTTCATAAATTAAAAATAAACTTACAATAAATATAGAAAATTAGAAGAAGAAGAAATGAAATTAAAACATCAATAAAAGAAAATATTTGGCACACGCAGAACACAACAAAAGCCAAAAAATGGCTTCTGCGTGTTCTTCGGTCCAAAACCGAACAACACAAAAATTATAAAACTAAACTAAAAAAAACTCTCTAACTCTATCCTAATATCTCCTATTTATAACAAAAAAATACATCTAAAATAATACACTTTTTACACGCGTAAAATATTTATATCGAAAACAAAACCCCGACATTTTCCCTAAATTCCACATCCACTCGAAAATAGAATTTGTTATTTTAATACACGCGTGGAAGATGAAACAGAGGGCGTCGTTTCTGATATTTTTAAAATCAATCTTCATGCCACGTGTCAGCATCTGATTCGCTTCAAGGTTTACTACGGAAACGTGGCAGCATATCATTGCCTGCGGGAACGGGCGCACTATGGATTGTCGCACGGGAGACAATGGCTCTAACGAGGGCGTGATCCTGTACGTTCGCGCTCATTGTAATATGCTACGTGTCATAATATTATTGGCTTAAAGATAAAGTTGCCACGTGGCTTCTTCTTATTCCGTATAACTCGAGGGTGCACGCCAATTGGATGAACCGCGTCGCATAGGATTTTAAAACAAGCGATTCGGTGCGCGATAACTTGGTTCCATGTGCTTCAATCTGGACCGTTCAACCGATCCAACGGTGAGGGATGTGCCTCGGGGGAAATTCTGCGCAGCCGACATGTGGGTCCCACTTTGCACGCCGGCCTACGCGGCAGGTGGGCCCGCTGTGCCGAGCTACGTGCAACAATAATTCTGGGTACTCTTTTGTCTCATCTGAAATGCACTCGCCACATCTGGGTTGTGCGTGTGGCATTATTCTCCTGCGCAGAAAATTGAATTTCCTTAATTACATTTTGACCCATAAATTTAATTCAAATAACATTTTAATCTTTCTTTAATTGCAATCAAGCCCAATTTTAATTTAAATTTAATTTTTGACTTTTATAAATTGCAATTAAGCACTCATTTATTTGAAATTATATTTTTGGACATAAATTTGCAATTAAGTACATTTTCGATACAAATTATTTAATTTTCTTAAAATATATAAAAAAAACAATAAATACTAATTTATTAAACTAAAATTAACTAAAAATAGAAAGAACATAGAAATTATAATTAATAAAATGGGTGAAAATAACTATATAAAATACAGTTATCAATATTCATAGAACAAAATTCTTGGTCTCTGGATTATCCAAATGATGCACAAAAACTTGATAGTCAAATTTTGTATTTATAAAAAAGTCACAAGTGCACGAATCCATTGTAAAAAGTGACACATATACTCCTAAGATAGTCTATCAAGGAATTGAAATGTTTTTAAAAAGTTAAATTATTTTATAATATAGTTTAGAAAACAAGTCCTAAACATTCTAATAAGTTGTTGGTTGTGGTAAGAACAATAAATTTTAAATTCAATTATATCTAACGAAAGCAAATAAATTAGAGTAGATAAATGAAAGCAGATTAATAAATGTAATAAATTGACTATAGCTATACAACATAATGGATGTATATGAGATTTTAGTGAGCATAATCTTTTATGGATAGAATATATTAAGTGATTTAAATATAAGTAAGATATACTCATTTAATTTTTTAAAAAACAAAACTCTCTATAATAATGGTGAGTTCTCAATGATAATCAATTAATCAACTATTCCTTAGCCGATGTTGAAATTGATTAATTGCTAAATCAAATATATATATATATATATATATACCAAAATATTCAATTAATTAATAACTTATTTTGGCCTAGTTGAAATTAAAATTTGATAAACCTAAGTTAGATATATTCTTCAATTATAAGTGAAGATTTGGCTCATCTTTAATTTATAATTAAAGTTATTTTTCAACGATCTAAATTAATACAAATGAATAAAATTAAAATAGACTCTTGTTCATTATGTACAATTAAGCACACATGATGTGTCTAATACTTAATTCTAAAATATTTTCTTTAATCATAAATCAAGACTTGGCCATCATGAGTTTATGATTAAATATCTGAAGATTTTGAGTAAGAAATAAATCTTTTATTTATTTAAATCATAGAACTATTCTTCCAATTACTGAAACGAGAGACTAAAATCCTATTTACAAATTTAGTCAATCTTAGTTATTAACAAAAGTCAATTTAACTATGAAAAACATAAGATTTTAAAGAGAAATAAAATACTTAACAATAAAATTATCCTTTCTTGATAAAAAAAACTTTAGACCTCTAAACGGGCTATCATTACCTTCTTCAAATTCTCGAATCATCTTTACAATTGGAGGGTTTTCTCTTTATCCTATAAATGGTCGTGAAACGACTAACCTAAAAACTAATCTAAACGTAAATTCTATAGATAGATGCGCTAATGTTAAAATAGGAAAAGTTAAAGAAAATTTACATATAGTGTTATATTTATAAGCAAAGCTGGTGCAGAAGGGCTTCGAGCTAAATAAATGAAGATGGGTCATGGCCTAGTTTTTCTTGAAAATTTCTTTGTCGACCTTACAAAATTTTATTTCTTCTTATAAGGCTTACATGCCTTTTTCTTCTAAGCTCCTATGGCTCCTACGGTGAAAATTGAGTGCTTCAAATGTTGTTCTTCATGTGTTGATAAATTTATATATTTGAAGCTAAAAACACTTGAAATATAACAAAAAATACTTGTAAGTTTGAACATATGGATTTGCATAAGTATTCACACAAACATGCTATAATCAAACCTATTTGTTACACTTAAGCTCAATAAAATCATAAAATATTAGTGCTTTTGAAGCACTCATCACAACCCTCAATCAGCTTCTTGCTAACCTTAATGAGGAAAGTGATATAAAAACTAAAACAAACATAAATAAACTAAACTAAACTATCTTAAATCATTTTTGTACATTGTTATGGTTTCATTTATCATTGCAACAAGTCTTTAAACCCCTAGATTATCCTAGAGGACGAATTTAAGTCTCATGAGGGCTTTCAGTTATGACACCCATATAATTCTATTATTCAAAAATTAAAACTAAAAATAATAACATAAAATAAGAAAAAAAGTCTACAAATAAAAAACTAAAACTAAAAATAACATAATACAAATTAAAATAAACAAAATTTCTCTTTCTTTCGTTTATTTTCAATTTATAATCAAAATATCTAGCGCAAATTAATTCAATATCCCAAAAGATCATAGTTGATTGTTTAAATTAGTGCAAACACAAATTTATGTTCCATTACAAAAAAATATCCGTTGGGATTTTTTCGATTTACAAAGAGAGAAATTAGAGATACGTTAGAGTAATTGATGTAATGTGTGGATCTCGTAGGAAGTTCATATATATATATATATATATATATATATATATACTTTTACACGTATAGGTGTCGGTTACATAGGATATACACATATAAATGTGTTAGGGGACATAAAAGTTAAAGCAAGCATATTTATAGACTGAGGTCGACCACCCCATAGCTCGGGCTGGTGGTTAACCCTTCAAATGGAAATGCTCCACAAGATAGGTCTCTCTCATGAGTGTATTCATGGGTACAGATAGAAGTAGGTCTTTCAAGGTGACTCGTCTTATAGCTCGAGCTATCTTCTAGACTCGGGCTCCAAGTTGATCCATATATCCAAACAATATCAATTTTAACTAACACAATCCTCATGTTAGGAATCCAAATTTGCTTCAATTCTAATCGACACATGATATACTCTCGATTTTGCACTAATCTTATGGATTCAAGCACCTAACAAGGTATATATGAATAAAAGTTATGTAGGTTTGCATATGATAAACAAGAAAGTCTCAAAAGTGGATAACATTGATCTCATGAAAGGAATCAAATAATTGAATTTATGAGGAAATCACATTACTAATCTCATGTATCAATCAAAATCATCAAGTAAATTTTTGAAGTATATACCTCAAGATGAATGAAAATGTAATTGACTTCAAGGGAGAATTTTCTACTATTTGGTAATAACCATCTCACTACGAGGAAGTCACATTACTAATCTCATGTATCAATCAAAATCATCAAGCAAAATTTTTAAGTATATACCTCAAGATGAATGAAAATGCAATTGACTTCAAGGGGGAATTTCCTACTATTTGGTAATAACCATCTCACTATGAGGAAATCACATTACTAATCTCATGTATCAATCAAAATCATCAAGCAAAATTTTTAAATATATACCTCAAGATGAATGAAAATGCAATTGACTTCAAGGGGGAATTTCCTACTATTTGGTAATAACCATCTCACTATTTTGAAGAGCTTAAGTATTTAGTTATACTATTTTGTTTTTCTCTTTTTTTTTTATTTTTTTTTTATTTTTTTATTGAATAGACCTATCTAAATATGAGTGTTTTGGTGAGTGGTTAGCTTAGCTTCCTTTTTTTAAGGAAACTTCGTATACATATTTTTACTAGAAGTTAAGCATGTATGAAGATAGACACACATTTTAATTTCTACTTAAATCATCTAATCTAAACAGTGATGTTGAGTAAATGATGCTTCATTAGTTATTAAAGGAGTATAAAAAATACTAATACTCTGAATAGAATAATAAAGACTCAAAAATATTCTTTTAAGGTAGTCTTCAATATTTGATTCCTAAACATCAATTTTGAGTTTATCTCAATTTCAATATACAAGCATAAAGCAAAGGCTATGGATAAAAAAATTAATTTGTACAATATTCTATTAACTTGTTTGAGATATCAATCAAATAGTGCAAAAACTCAATCATTCATTTCAAATTAATTAGAAGCATGATAATTTTGCCAAAAAATAAAAGTGGACCTAAATTTCCTTAAACAATTAACTAAACTAAAAAAATAACAAAGTAAACTAAAAAATAGAAAACACATGTTTAACAAAAGATTTAAAAATGCTTAACTTCATGTGTAACTTTTCTTTCACCCTCAATCTAGATTTAAAAATTACTCATTTGTTTTAACTTAGCGTGATCAAGCATGGTGATGTGATGCATCCATTATTTGATTCAATTATATCACATAGACGTGATGCATCCATTATTTGATTCAATTATATCACATAGACAATATGTTGTGTACTTATCATAAATTATATATTAACAAATAGTTATGAATTCAATTTTATAAATAAAATAAACGTTGTTAACAAATAAATAGTACAGTTAGTATTCGTACTAAAAGTTTTTTTTATAAATACTAAGGGTTAGTTTGTGTTTCTCATTATTTCCCTCTCAGAAAACGCACATCTTGCAAGCTTGAAGCCCTTAAGCACTCCAGAATGAATTTTTCCAATTTTAGATTGAAGTTGGTAAGCCTTTATATTCATTTTCCCGTACTTAAGCTTAAGTTGTTTATATTTTGACTTTATTTAGAACGATGTTAAATTTTATTTTTGTGAAACAATAACATGCGTATATATTTCATATCAATGCATATTTATATTGGCAATTAAAATTGCATATTTTGATAATTAACTTTAATATATAGTTGATTTATTTTTGTAATTAATATTTCCTCTATTTTAATCTTATAGTAATCATACATATTTTGTTTTGTATGTTAATATGTTAGGATATAAGATTATTGAATCTTTCATGTCATATAACTATGTGATTTATATATTTTGAATTAATTACTTTTTATGCTTATAACATGAGACAATTTGTAAAAATACCATAAACATTTACTTTATGTAATTATGTCCTTAACATATGAGTAACGATAAAAACGTGTCCAACAACTTGCATTTTAAGGTTACAATTATACTTATAATGTATGAATAATGAGGTAATTATGCCCTAAGTTGTATATATTTTTTTCGTTATCCATATATTGTGAACATAATTAAAATAACGTATTTTTTTTTATATTTTTACAATTTGGACCATATGTTGTAGGTATAAAATAAAATTAACCTATATATTTTGGTCCTGTAACGACTAAGACAAGTTCATTTAATCTTGTAATTTAAAAGTATGATCAATTAAATCATAATTTTCAAAAAATGTGATTTTTTCAATGATAAAATGAAAATTATATCATTTATTAATTAAAAAATGTACAATAACCTCCCTCTTTCTCTCTTCCCCCCCCCCCTTTCCTCTCCCTCTCTCTTCCTCCTCTTTCCTCTTCCTCTCTCTTCCTTTCTCTCCCATTCAATCTTTCTCTCTCTCTATTTCCCTCTTACTCATTCTCTCTCTCCTATTCACCAATTCTTTCTCTTTCTTAATTTATTTTTATTTTTATTAATAAGATAATGATGAGAGGAGGGCAGAGAAAGAAAGAATGAGAGAGAAAGTGGAGGGAAAGAGAAAGGGTAGAGAAGGAGTGAGAGAGAAAGAAAGAAAAAGAGAGGAAAAACTGGTGTTCTTTTTTCAAAGTAATTTTTATTAAAAAACTTATATAATACCCATTTTACTCTTAAAAAGCAATAATTTTAAATTTTTTTGACTTATTAGATCATACATTTGAATTACAAGATTCATGAAGTTCAAATAAAAAATTACAAGATTAAAGTATATAAATTACATAATTATAAAATTAGAATGCACATATACCATTAGGATAATAAATGCAAGATTAGAAATAACAATGATATTTTGTTGGTTAAAAGTTACCATATGTTATCGTTTTTTTAATAAAAGACTGACAAAGCATAACAAAAACTTACAAGGCATAACAATTTTTTTGTCATTTTTTTTTATAAACAACTAACCAAATATGTCTCATTTTTCTTGTTTGTTTTACAAAAAATTAACTTCGTATGTAAAGTTCTTAGTGTTAGTTTTTTTTTTTTTTTTACCAAAATCGACAAATATGTGTCATTTTCTCGTCAGTTTTAACTTAAAACCCAACAATGTATACTTATCTACCACGACAGTTCAAATTGCCAATGTAGGTGGAGTACCTACGTCGATACTAGACAAGTAGGAGGTCTTTTTGACTATCTAGATAACTCTATCTTGGGGGTTAAAAACCAACCAGAAAAATGAATTTTTTAGTAGTGAATGTTGTACGGAGACAAAGAAGGAAAAAATGTTTTAAGGTGGATAGAATATACATATATATTTTTGAATTGAAGCTAAATATAAATATATTATTTAAATATTTTTCATATATAATATCTTCTTCACAGTGTTGGGTTAGTTAGAATAAAAAAGAATTTAAAATGTTATTTTCAAGTTCAATTGAACCTTTAGATTCTAGCACCACAATTTTAAGCTATTTTTATCAAGAAAAAGAATTAATTTTTTTTTTACTAAGATTCATATTTTATTAGACAAAATTCAATAAATATTTCATTTTTTTCTCACCATTATCCAATTTTAGTATTTGTCTAATCACAAATATACCTATATTAACAATCACATCTTATGGATTAATGAATGAATGTATCAATATTTTTATTAAATGAATATATATAAACTAATTTGATAATAATATAGTCTCATTTTGATCAAACGATGTTTAAATTGTTAGTTAATATGTTTCGTAGAGTGTATATGTTTTTTTATCATATAAAGATCCATTTTAATCTTCATTATTTTTCTATGAATAATGTTTAAAAGAATTTTCAAAAGGATATGTTTTCAATAAATATTTAAACCAACTTACTTATTAATTAAAATTAAACAGGTTATGAATAAAACAGAATCAGAGAGAGAGTAGAGAGGTTTCTAGTGTGGAGAGAAAACTTAAAAATTGGAAGCCTTTCTCTTCTGATATCGTTCTTCTTAAATAACCGAGTTCTGGCACTGTGGAGATATGCTATTACTATTCAATGAATAGTGTATTGTTTGCCACTTAATACTATATGGAGATGCCTACAGTGTATGAACAGTGGATACCTCATCAATCCAGACAGAAAATAGAATAGTATCTTGTCGGGTACTATTAGGTGAAATAAACAGTAACCTTGTCGGCACCGTTTACAAATTTGTCATTTTTTGAACTTTTATGTTTGTTTTCTGACAATTATAATGAGCCTTCAAATGGGCTAATGAACAATAATGGACGCGCATGCCCAATGATAAATAGTAATTGCCACGCAGGCCCAATGATAAATAAAAATAAACATGTAGGCATAGTGATAAATAGTAATGGACACACAAGTCCAATGATAAATAGTAATGGACACGTATGCCCAATGATAAATAGTAATGGACACGTAAGCCCAATGATAAATAGTAATGGACACGTAAGCCCAATGATAAATAGTTATGGACATTTTATTTCTTATTTGTCCAAAAATTCATGTCTACAATAGAGGTTTCTAAGTCTTTTAAGTCCTCTTCTGAAGCTTGTGATGGAGTTATTGTTTTATTAGGTGATTGAGTTTCATCCGAGTCTGGTAGCTCTTCTTTTTTAACTTGGAAGGTTTGTCTAGATGATAGTTGTTTGATGATTTCCAAGAGTTCCTCCTAGGTTTTTGATTGTGAAATTAAGGCATTAGTATGTGCCTTTTGTGCTAATAAAAGTCAAGAAGCTTGTTTTTCCTTCACTGGGGGTTCCTTGTGACCCATTTGGGTTAGCCATTTCTCAACAGCTGGTAATAAGAGTATTTTTGGGATCGTAAATGACGATCACCATTTGATTTGAAATGAATGGTTAATGGTGGTTACTAATGAGCAAAACCGACATTGTTGATCCTACCAATACTTTGGTTTTATATTTATAAAACTCTCGCAAGTGCACGAATCATTTCATAGAAAATGACAAGAATACTCTAAAGGTCGATCTAAGGAAGGAATATATGTGGTTTCTAATTTATTATTCAAACTTTTAAAAACGAAATTAAATCCTAAACATCCTGTCATGATATTGATAAGTGCTCAAAAAGCACTAAAATAACCATGATTTTATGTACATTAATTGATTAAAAATATATATATTTATATGTTTTATCATATATTTATATAAATTTGTCTTTTTCGGAATCACGGGTATTTTTATTGTTTTTCAGGTATTTTGGCTTAAAAACGCAATTTAAAGACTCAAAGAGGAATACTTAAAGCAATACATCACAAATATATTAATAAATAAGTGGGAAAAGGTCAACAAACATGGAAAAATTGGACAAAATGGGTCGAAAAGGTCAAAAATGTCAAAAAGACGGAAATCGCGCCGCACTTCAGCGCCACACCCGGTGCCAGCGCCCGGCCGCGCGCCCGTGCCGCGCGCGTCCCGGCGTCTTTGTTCCACGCGCACCGAGCTGCGCGCAGCGATAGCCTCCCGCGCACGCGCGCAGTGCCCAGCAGTCCCCCTCCGCGCGCCCAATGCCTTTTCGCCCCATTTTTCACGTGCAGCCGCCCTCATGATGTCATGCTGACGTCATTAATGAACTCAGCATTTCCATTACGCATTTTAACATTTTTTTACTCATTTTTTCTCTCCATCCTCACCTATAAATACCCCCCTTCCCTTCACTTCAAAACACACCTCAAAACACACTTCTCTCTTCTTTCTTTCTCTCCATTTCTTAGTTTTTAGTTTTTTTAGTTTTTCTTATGTTTTAGTTAGTTTCTCTTAGTTTTAGAGTTCTTCCCTTTTTGGGAAGAACTAGTTATGTTTTTGTAATTTATTAGCTTTTTGATTCAATAAATGGGAGTACAAATTCCGTTTGGAGATTTTCTAGCAACGGGAATGGCATCGAAGTACTGTAAGGATTTTATTTTCTTTGCAGTTATTTTTTATGCTTTATTCTTACATGTTATATTTAATTTGTCTGTGATTAAATTTAACTGTGCTAGCTGTTTGTAAAAATGATATAATAATAACGTTTTTATGCTTGCGAAATATTAAATAGGTAAAAATCTCTAAAATGAATTGATTTTATTTTTATTCAAGATTTTATATTAAGAATGTTAGAGAGAAATATATTATTTTTCATTACAAACTTAAATCTGAAAATTAGATTTTAAGTTTTAGTTATCCGGTCTGATTTAGAGTAGTGCTCTTTTATTTGTTGGTACAATCGCCCGGTAGTTAGAGTGAAGCTCTATTTCAAAAGTTTTTATAAGAATTATTATCTGAAAATGTATTGACAACATGTTTTCGGTAGTGGTTTTAAAACTTGAAAGTTAGTACTCGGATAACTAAATTCTTAGGTTTAATTTGGACACCTTGAATAAAGTTTAAACCGTCTAACCCCACCAAAGGTGGCATTTAAATGGTTCATTTTCAATCTCTTAGAAAAAGGAATTAATTTAATTAACCAAATTAGTTATCAACCCCACCCATAGGTGTTAATTGATTTGTTTAGTTAACAAAGAATATCTAACCCCACCAAAAGTGGTATTCATACAAAAAAGGGAGAATCAATAAATATCAATTCATATCTTTAATAACCTAAATAATATGAGCAAGCATAATTAACTTAGTTATTATATCCATAAATACTCCACTATTATAAATGATAAAATTTGCATGAATGTTTATTGAATCTATGTTTATTTTTATGTTAGTAGATTAAAAACACAAAACCCAAAATATCGTGACAGGATGTTTAGGATTTAATTTCGTTTTTAAAAGTTTGAATAATAAATTAAAAACGATATACATTCCTTCCTTAGACCGACCTTGGGAGTATACTTATCATTTTCTACGAAATGATTCGTGCACTTGCGAGAGTTTTATAAATATAAAACCAAAGTATTGGCAGAATCGACGCTGCCGGTTTTCGTTCATCAAGTTTTTGGCGTCGTTGCCGGGGATGACTCTATTGCGGGGATGGCATCAAAGTTTTTGGCAATCCCGATTCTGCTCATCAGATATTTTGGGGTTTTGTGTTTTTAATCTAATAACATAAAAATAAACATAGATACAGATTTCATAAACATTTATGCAAATTTTATCTTTTATAATAGTGGAGTATTTATGGATATGATAACTAAGTTAATTATGCTTACTCATATTATTTAGGTTTCTAAAGATATAAATTGATATTTATTGATTCTCTCTTTTTTATATGAATATCACCTTTGGTAGGGTTAGATATTATTTGCTAACTAAACAAATCAATTAACACCTATGGGTGGGGTTGATAACTAATTTGGTTAATTAAATTAATTCATTTTTTCTAAGAGATTGAAAATGAACCATTTAAATGTCACCTTTGGTGGGATTAGACAGTTTAAACTTTATTCAAGGTGTCCAAATTAAGAATTTAATTATCCGAGTACTAACTTTCAAGTTTTAAAACTACTACTAAAAACATGTTGTCAATACATTTTCAGATAAAAATTCTTATAAAAAATTTTGAAATAGAGCTTCACTCTAACTACCGAGCCATTGTACCAACAAATAAAAGAGCACTACTCTAAATTAGACCGGATAACTAAACCTTAAATCTAATTTTCATATTTAAGTTTGTAATGAAAAATAATATATTTCTCTCTAACATTCTTAATATAAAATCTTGAATATATTTAGAGAGTTTTACGTATTTAATATTTTGTAAGTATAATAACGTTATTATTATATCATGTTTACAAACAGCTAGTAAAGTTAAATTTAATCACAGACAACATAAAAAATAACTGTAAAGAAAATAAAATCCTTACAGTACTTTGATGCTATTCCTATTGCTGAAAAACCTCCAAACGGAATTTGCACTCCCATTTATTGAATCAAAAAGAAAATAAATTACAAAAACATAATTAGTTCTTCTCAAAAAGAGAAGAACTCTAAAACTAAGAAAAGCAAAAAAAACTAATAAAAACTAAAAACTAAGAAATGGAGAGAAAGAAAGAGAAGAGAAGAGAAGATGTGTTTTTAGGTGTGATTTGAAGTGAAAAGAATGAGGGTATTTATAGGTGAGGAGAGGAAGAAAAAGTGGGTGAAAAAATGATTAAAAATGGTGGAAACTTAGAGTAGTGAATGATGACATCATTGATGACGCAGGGCATGACGGTGCGCGCGGAATGGGGCACAGATGGGCAGCAGTGCGCGTGGACTGGAGCAAGGGCACGCCCAAACTGGAGCAGGGGTGTGTAGAGGCACGCGCAGAATCGAGGGCAAGCGCCCGCAGACTGGGCACAGAGGCTGGCACGGCGCGCGCATTGCAAGGCGGCTGCGTGCGCGATTTCCTCCTTTTTGACATTTTTTACCTTTTGGACCCATTTTGTCCAATTTTTCATCTTTTTTTTTACTTTTCCTCATTTCATTTATGAATATATTTGTGATGCATTGCCTCCGGTATTTTTCTTTGACTCTTTAAGTTACTTTTTTAAGTGAAAATACCTGAAAAACAATAAAAATACCAGTGATTCCAAAAAGAGACCTTTATATAAATATATGATAAAATCATATAAATATATATATTTTTAATCAATTAATGTGCATAAAATCATGGTAATTTTAGTGTTTTTTGAGCACTCATCACAACCCCCAACCAGCTTCTTGCTAGTCCCTTAGCAAGAGAAGCGATAAAAACTAAAAATGAAACTATCCTAAATCACTTCCATCGATTAACACGGTTGCATTTAGCTTATGAAACAAGCCTTTAAACCCATATGTTGCCCTAGTGGACGAGTTTGAGTCTCGTGAGGGTTTTCAGTAATGATACCCATAAACATTGAACTAAATGTAAAAATTTAAAAGAAATAATAAAAAAAATCAACTTAAAAACTAAAATTACAACAAAATCAAAAATTAACTTTTAAGAATAAAAGAAAACAACATACCACAAAAATGTCTCATACTTTTTAATCTCCTTTAAGATCATAATTAAAATCTCAAGCATAAGTTATTTTAATCTTCTTAAACAATCATGATTTATCATAATAATTAGTCGAAAATCATTTTTATATTTGATATAAAAAATGTATCAATTTAATTTCACCCAATTTCAGTGTCTAAAATCCGAATTCGCTTCGACTCTATTTCTCACTAGTCAATACTCTCAAAACACTGAATCCTATGGGTTCAAACACTCTTTATAAATTATATGCGAAAGAGTTTATGTAGAGAAATGAACTAATATGTTCACATATGTATAAAGAATAAAGGCTTAAAGTATTATTTTGACGTTGATCTTATGAAAGGAATCGAATGTATAAATTATAAAGATATCATATATAAAAATTATTTTCATGCATAAATCAAACTCATTAAGAAAGAATTTCAAGATATATGCCTTTTACAAATGAAGAAAGTGCAATGACTTTTTAGGGAATTACTTCCTATATCTTTCTTTTGTAATTAGCCTTTACTCACAACTTTGTAGGCAAATGTGGGTCATAATATGTATATTATACCATATATTCTTTATCTCTCTATTTTTTTTGAAGATATTTTTCAATATATATATTTTAGAGAGTCAACCCATGTACATATTGTACATTTTTTTAGGATTTTGGTGAGTGGTTAATTTTGTGGCTTTTCTGTTTGATTTTGGTTTAGGTCACCCCATATATGTCTCTATGTTTTTGTAACAGTCATGCACGAATGAGATAAAAGCATATACTATCAATTTCTACTTAAATTATTTAATCTAAGCAAAAATAATAATAAAAAATATACAATATTCTATAAAGATGAGAAAAAAAATTCATACATTCAATGCTAATACCTATAGAGATCATCTAAAGAATTGAAGAAATAAGAAATGTGTTTGGAGTAGAAAAAATATATATTTCACTCTGAATAAAGAAAATTAGGCTCAAATTATATCTCACAAAGGTAGTCTTCACTAAAAAAATATTCAAAAACACTAATTTTGGGTTTAATATAATTTCTACATCTTATCAAGAAATACTAGTTATGACAAAAACTAACTAATTCCCAAAAACAATTAAAAAATATTTCATGATATGTTTTCAAAAATTAATCTAACAATACAAAAGACTTAACTATTTACTTAAATTTGATTTAAATAAATGATAAATTTTTCTGAGAATTTTTTAAGCTAATTCTAAAATTCCAAAAATTAATAAATCACACAAAGAAAATAAAACCAAACACAATAAAAATAAAAATGTGAACATAAAATAAAATAAAAATTATTATTTTTATTTTTATTTTTTAAAATTGTTAAATTGTTTTTTTTTTTAAATTAAGATTGTTTTTTTTTAAATTAAGCATGGTAACTTTTCACCACCCTCAACCTAGAACTTACATTGTCCTCAATGAAACAATTGTAAATTAAAGATAAAGAGAAAAGAAAAAAAAGATTACCTATTTCCTAAGAATGTGCAAGTAGTAATGGAGAAATGCAACTGCATCCATCATATTCATCATTAAAGTTCACACAGATAGATCGCTGTGAATTTCTAACATCTCAACAAATATTTTTAGTTTTAACAATTTTAAAATTATTCATATGTAATTAAACTAAAATAAAAAATAGAAATTAAATAAATAAAATTACCTAAAATGATGGGTTGCCTCCCATCCAGCGCTTAGTTTAACGTCTTAGCAAGACGTAACTTGGGGATTTCTTTTTAAATAAACTCAATGTTCCCACATTATTGAGTCAATCAAACCTACAGGTAAGACATGGTTGTCTACCTATACTTTTTCAGTCATACCTTATTGGTTTTCAAATTTTTCTGTACTTAAAACTAGGGGCATGCTTGAGGGTTTTAGATAACCCACATCTAGGTGCAAATCAAATAATTAAGGCATCAAAACACAATTGTAACTAGATCAAACAGAGCAACTAACTCCTTAAATTGTAATTAATACTTTAAAATTTTGGAGATAGTTTCAATTTTTTTAAGTACAATATTTAAATTAAAATAATATAATCAATATTAACAAGAGTGCTCATAGGAAAGAACGGTGATGTAAAGGCTCCTTAAAAACCATCCTCCTAGACATAACAACATTCCCAGGAAAGACTAGTGGCACAAAGGCTTCCAAGAGCTAGTCTCCTAGACAGAACTTCCTTAGATCTTTACTTTTCATGCTATTAAAATTAAGTTAATTCAGTTAAGTTAAGTAAAAATTTAAGTTAATTAAGTTAATAAAAATTTAGGTTATTTAATTTAATGAAAATCAAAGTTATTTAAGTTATTAAAACCTAAGTAAATTAAGTTAAATGAAAATTAAATTAGTTAAAAACTAAGTTAATTAGGTTAAACAAAAATTAAGATAAAAAGTAGTTAAAGGAAAAAAATATTAAATTAAGAATAAAACCAAAAATAAAAATAAATTGATAAAGGTAAAAGAAAAAATTAAAAAAAATTAAAAATAGAAATTATAATAAAATAAATAAAAAGGAAAAAATTTAAATTAAAAATTAAACAAAAAAAATAAAAAATTGAAAAAGTTAAAAGAAAAAAAATAAAAAATAAAAAAAATATATATATATAAATAAATAAATATATTGAAAATAATTTTTTTTATTCATTTTTTTATAAATTTATAATTTTTTTATTTCTTTCTATTCTTATTTAAATAAAATAATGTTTAATTTTTTATTGATTTATTTATTTTTAAATTTTTTTATGTTTTTTTTATTCATGAACGTTAAGTTTATTATTATTGTTTTTGTTTTTTCTCTTTTTTTTAAATGAGAAAAAAAATATTTTAATTTTTAATAATTTTTTTTATTATTATTATTTTTACTATTCATGAATGTCAAGTTTTTTTTTTAAATTATTTCAATTTTTATTAATTGTTTTTGTTATTATTATTATATTTTTTTACTATTCATGAACTCTAAGTTTTTTTTATTTCAAATTTCAAATTTTAAAATTATTTTACTATTTATGCGATTATTATTATTATTATTATTTAATTTAAAATTTTTAAATTTTTTTTATTTCTTATGAAATTGGAAATTTGAATTTTTTTTTCAACTAAATAAAAATCACAATTATTTACATCACAAAAAGTTTTTAAAATTTTGATAAATAATTTAAAAACGCTATTCCTTCATTGGCAACAATGCCGAAAACTTGATAGGCAGAATCGGCATCGCCGATGCTGGTAATACTTTGGTTTTATATTTATAAAACTCTTGCAAGTGCACGAATAATTTCTTATAAAATGATAAGTATACTGCCAAGGTCGGTCTAAGGAAGGAATATATGTGAGTTTTAATTTATTATTTAAACTCTTAAAAACGAAATTAAATCTTAAACATCCTGTTACAATATTTGGGTTTTTGTGTTTCTAATCTAATAACATAAAAATGAACATAGATAGAGATTCAATAAATATTGATGCAAATTTTATCATTTATAATAGTGGAGTATTTATGGATATAATAACTAAGTTAATTATGCTTGCTCATATTATTTAGGTTATTAAAGATATAAATTGATATTTATTGATTCTTTCTTTTTTATATGAATACCACCTTTGGTGGGGTTAGATATTCATTGTTAACTAAACAAATCAATTAACACCTATGGGTAGGGTTGATAACTAGTTTGGTTAATTAAATTAATTCATTTTTTCTAAGAGATTGAAAATGAACCATTTAAATGCCACCTTTGGTGGGGTTAGACAGTTTAAACTTTATTTAAGGTGTCCAAATTAAACCTAAGAATTTAATTATCCGAGTACTAACTTTTAAGTTTTATAACTACTACTGAAAATATGTTGTCAATACATTTTCAGATAATAATTCTTATAAAACTTTTGAAATAGAGCTTCACTCTAACTACCAAGCGATTGTATCAACAAATAAAAGAGCACTACTCTAAATTAGACCGGATAATTAAACCTTAAAATCTAATTTTCAGATTTAAGTTTGTAATGAAAAATAATATATTTCTCTATAACATTCTTAATATAAAATCTTGAATAAAAATAAAATCAATTCATTTTAGAGATTTTTACCTATTTAATATTCCATAAGCATGACAACGTTATTATTATATCATGTTTACAAATAGCGAGGAAAGTTAAATTTAATTATAGACAAATTAAATATATCATATAAGAATAAAGCATAAAAAATATCTGTGAATAAAATAAAATTCTTACAGTACTTTGATGTTTTTCCTATTGCTGGAAAACCTCTAAACGGAATTTGTACTCGTATTTATTGAATCAAAAAGCAAATAAATTACAAAAACATAATTAGTTCTTCTCAAAAAGAGAAGAACTCTAAAACTAAGAAAAACTAACTAAGGAAAAAACTAAAAACTAAGAAAGGAGATAAAGAAAGAGAGAAGAAGATGTGTTTTTAGGTGTGGTTTGAAGTGAAGAGAATGAGGGAATTTATAGGTGAGGAGAGGAAGAAAAAGTGGGTGAAGAAATGATTAAAAATAGTGGAAACGTGGAGATGTGAATGATGACATCATTGTTGATGTCATGTTGACATAGGGTGCAGCGGCGCGAGTGGACTGGGTTCTGATGGGCGTAGGCATGCGCGGGCTGGGCACGGGTGCGTGCAGAATGGAGTAGGGGCACGCATGGACTGGGCGTTGTGCTAGTACGGCACGCACGTTTCTCGGCGTAGCTAGTCACGCTGCGCACTTTGAGCGGCACGACTGGGCGTCTGCATTCGCGATTTCCTCCTTTTTGACATTTTTGACCCTTTTGACCCATTTTGTCCAATTTTTTCATATTTGTTGAAATTTTCTCATTTAGTTTATGAATATCTTTCTTTTTCTTACAAATCTTGATACATGTTTTGAAGAAATTCTCTAGTTAGAAAATTCGGTAATGAATTATTTTCTCCTCTAATAAATTCAATATCAAAATAAAAAATGCTTAATATTGTTTTCCCTCTGGAAAAATTTTTTTTTGATGTAATGTTTTTACCATCTTTTAATAAAATTTCTTTTGTAGATTTGCAATCAATTCGTAGTAAGAAATGTTGATTTAATAAATCTGATTGAAATTTAGAAATACAAAGTACTATGAAAAGAACTTCTTTTTTGATAGTGGAATAATGTTTTTGACAATCATTCCAATGGCTAGAGATAAATTGAACGATTTGTTCATTATTGTCTTGGATTTATTTTAATAGTCCACTATAGCCGAGTTCGCTGGCATCAGTTTCTACTACCTTAGGGAGTGTTGGATCCACAAGGTGTAAATAGGGAATGTTACGTATTTGTGCTTTTATTTTTTGCACAATTTTGGTATGTTCTTATGTCCATGGCTCAGGAGTTTTCTTAAGCCGGTTATGAAGTGGTTTTTCTAATATGTTAATATTTGGACAAAAACTTAGGACATAATTTAAGCTACCGAGAAATCTTTGTAGTTGGGTATTGTCGATAATACTGTCAAGAAACTTTATAGTAAACTGAAACGATTGATCGATCGGAATAACTGTTCCATTGGATATGTTGTGTCCAAGAAACCCAATATTGGTGTGAAAAAGAGTCATTTTCTTACCTGATAATGCCAATCCACTTCTCTTGATAAGATGGAAGAAATTTTTTAGATGTCTGATGTGTTGTCTGACATCTTTGGAAAGTATAAGTACATTGTCGATGTACACAATACAAATTTCTGAGTAGGGATTGAATATGTCATTCATGATCCTCTGAAACTCAGAAGGTGCATTTTTGAGCCCAAATGGCATAAAATTCCATTCAAACTGTCTGAATGGAACAATGAATGTAGTTTTGTACCTATGTTGAGGTTCGATTTGAATTTTCCAAAAGCCTAATTTCATATCAACTTTGAAAATATGGATGATGAATATAATTTTTGAAGCAAGTATTTTTTATTGGGGATAGGGTACCTAATCCATTTTAAGGCTTGGTTTAATGGTTTATAATTAATGAATAGCCAAGGAGTTCCTCTTTCAATCTCAGCTGATTTGTTGACATAGAAGGCCGCACAACTCCACGGTGATCTAGATTTTGAAATCAAATTCTTGGATAAGAGATCTTCGATCTCCTTTCTACAGAATTGTTCAAGGTCACCATTCATTTGAATAGGTCTTGCTTTTGTAGGGATATCCTTTTCATTAAAGGATGATTCATATGGTAAATCTACCATGTGTTCTTTTCTGTTCCAGAATGCACTTGGTAGTTCAGAACAAACCTCCTTTTCAAAAGCGTTTTGTAATTTAGAGATTTTATCTTTGATCTCTGGGATTTGAAGCTCTTTCTCAACAGTATGAGATTAAACTTTGGTTTTGAGATAAAGAAGGTCATTTTCTCTATGATTTATAAGAACAGAAATCTCCTTTGGAGAGATTGAATAGCTTTTGATGAGATTAAGATGTCTAGTTTTTGATTCTTCGATGAAAGGGAAGCTGAAGGCTTCTCTTATAATATTGAAAGAAATTTTGTCATGTTTAATAGAATATGGGGTAATAATGTCCATAAAAGGAGTGCCTAATATGACAGAGTAGCCTATATAAGATACTAGGACAAATGGAGTTTTGATAAGATGTGATTCTTTTAGAACAGATACCTCAGTTTTTCCAATAATGGTCATTTGAGATTTGTTGACTGAATTGAGTCGTTCTTCAGTTGGTTTGTAAAACCTTCTGGGAACTATTGATGGTGTGATGCAATTAAGATCAACTCCCATATCAAACATGGCAATAGTTTCAAGTTTTGAATCATCAGGGAATACTAAGATTTTTTTAATTTTATATTTCCTGGTAGTAATTTTTCTCAAGTTTTCAATTTCTTGATGGTTTTGTGTAAGATCATCATCACAATCACTTACATAGGTTGATATCTTTTCTCCATTATTAAGTAGTTGAAACTTAATATCATGTTATTTTTGTTTCTCTTTAAGCTTATGGAGTTCCAGTTTAATAGTTTTGATTTCCAATTTTAAGTCTTGAATCTTACTTTCTGGTTTGATAATTTTATTTTTCATTCCAGAACAACAGTGAGCTATAATAGTCTGTGCTAGTATTTGGAAGTTTAGTGTTCCTTTTTGTTGATTTTTCCCAAGATGTAGTTAGGTAATCTACATATAATTTGGTTATTGATGGGTCATTTAACTTAAGAATTTTATTTTGAAGTTGTTCATCTTCTTCCGTAGTTAATACATTAATATTTTTATTAGAGGAATCCAAATTGTTGGTTGCAAATTCATCATCCTGGGGATTGTGTTCTTCTTCTGTCCATTGTTCAGACTTAGATCATAAGGATGTGTCTACCATTAGGGCAGATATTTTGGCAAAGGTGTCTTCCTCAAGTTTTAATTCATGAAGTTTTTTAGACATTTTGCAGAAATTGGCAGTGTGACCTTTCTTGCCACATTTATAACATTTAAACTCTTTAAAGTTTTTAAAGGGTTTTTTATGCTGTTTTGTTTTCTTATTAAAATTTCTTTTATAAGGTTTGTTATAAAAATTCATTCTTTTTTCAAAGAATGGTTTTCTTGATTTTGAAAATTTCTTATAAGTTTATGGGATTCCTTATAAGGTTTTGATTTAGTTTTACTGCAAGTTCCCTTGCAGGTTTTATCAATAGAGAGATTGCCATCAAACTGTTTACAAAATGATCCAATTTCTCTTTTGGAAACTTTTAGTTCCAATTTTTTTTTTGGATTTCAAATCTTGACATATTTGAAGACCTTGGTTTTGAGAAAAATTGATCAATTGACCGTAGGTTAGTTGACCATATTGGATGATGTGATTCCCATAAGTTTTGAGGATTTTGTTTATGGTTTTCTCACCTAAGAGGGGAAGGAGACCTGCTAGGAATTTCTCCTTCTAGACAGGAATGTAGTTTTATAATTTTGAAAATCACCCACCTTCCTACATTTTATGTTTTAAAGAAGATCAGCGTTTTTATCATTTAAATGGGATGGATCCCCCATAAAATAGTGTTATATGGTAAAGAGTAATGTGGAGATTGCATCCTATATAGGGGGTCCTTGATGAGAAAGTATGGGTAAACCACACTTATTAGTCAATATCGCATTGCAGATATCTGACTGTTGTTGTTTTGAAATATGATGATCCCACCATCCTTTTAGTTGGCCTGAAAAGGCAGCTATTAATAATTCAATAACTGTTTTATCAGTTGTGCCAATTTGGGTTTTATAAGCATTTGACGCCATGGTCATCTACTATAAGATATTTAATATCTCTTGTTATTCATTCCATCAATGGTCCAAACATAGATAGAAGACGCGTTATATTTAGATTGGATAACCTGACTAGGTTGGGTACCTATAGTGTAAGGATACTTAACTGCACTAGGTTCTTGCGAAGCTAATTTTTGAATGTTAGGATGTGGTTCATAAAAGGTTTCCTAGGAAGTATTTTCAAATGATATTTCATTTCCTAGTTTACTAAGAATGTTCATTTCGGTTTAGTCCAGATTGGATTAAGACCATTAACCCGATTAGGGTTGAGTTCATCAATACTAGCAGTCTTAAGGGATGCTAGAATAACAGATTTCAACAAATCCTTATTAGGTACGGTAGAAACAGGGTTACGTTTAGGACCAATATCCTTTAACTATTTCCCAAACATCATAGTATCTTTAAGAGATCGTATAATATTAAAAACATTAACATTATTAATTCAAACTCAAAATACTAATGTTTTACCAAGAAAAATTCCGGTAGCTTTATTATATAGAGTTCATTACAAAATTATGACGTCCACTTGGGACACTAGGAATATTCATAACTCTAATAAAGGAGAAACCATTTTATTACATAAAGATTTGTCTAGATCAAATATTACCATCCTTAGACCAATAAGTTGGGATAATGTAGTATACCCAGATAGGTGGCTTTTAAAAGGAATTTCCTAGCCAACATCTGAAACTCATCAACCGAAAGAACCTGTACAAAATACAAAACTTACGGAAATAATAAAATATAAAAATGGAAATATTGAAATAGGACTCAATAGATCTTCATCAATGAGATGCTCTTCGAGCACCTTTGACTTTTCATCAATGAATTTACCACTCAAAACAAACCCTAGGTTATCAACCTCAGATATCCTTAGGAAAACAAAACTCAAAGGAGTAGACTGTAGTACTGGAGTACCCAAGCTAGCTTACACTGTTGATAACTCTGAGATGAGCGATTCACCTCAGTTATCACCTATTTTCCCTTTATCACCAACTCAATCCAAAGCACCTAGTGAATAGGTTAGGATAAATGAGTTAAATGTATTAACATTGGATGATGATTTATTAGACATAGAAATCCTACGTCTAGATATAGAATATCCACTTAATAAAAGGATTAAACATTGGCTCTTTAAAACACATTCAAAACATTCTAGGGCCAGTTGCTTTAGGAAACATAAAAGTTATGTTAGAGAACACAATAAAAATATAGAATTTTTCGAATGGTTAGAAATCTATATTGCAACCAAAGGGTTAGACTCCTCATTCGTACATAGATGAGCAGAATAGGGATTGCCAAACACTTTGATGCCATCCCCGGCAACGGCACCAAAAACTTGATGAAGGAAAACCGGCATCGCCGATCCTGCCAATATTTTGGTTTTATATTTATAAAACTCTCGCAAGTGCACGAATCATTTCGTAGAAAATGATAAGTATACTCCCAAGGTCGATCTAAGGAAGGAATGTATGTGGTTTTTAATTTATTATTCAAACTTTTAAAAACAAAATTAAATCCTAAACATCCTGTCACGATATTTTGGGGTTTTTGTGTTTTTAATCTAATTACAGAAAATTAAACATAGATTCAATAAACATTCATGCAAATTTTATCTTTTATAAATAGTGGAGTATTTATGGATATAATAACTAAGTTAATTATGCTTGCTCGTATTATTTAGGTTATTAAAGATATGAATTGATATTTATTGATTCTCCCTTTTTTGTATTAATACCACCTTTGGTGGGGTTAGATATTCTTTGTTAACTAAACAAATCAATTAACACCTATGGGTGGGGTTGATAACTAATTTGGTTAATTAAATTAATTCCTTTTTCTAAGAGATTGAAAATGAACCATTTAAATGCCACCTTTGGTGGGGTTAGACAACTTAAATTTTATTCAAGGTGTCCAAATTAAACTTAAGAATTTAGTTATCCGAGTACTAACTTTCAAGTTTTAAAACCACTACTGAAAACATGTTGTCAATACATTTTCAGATAATAATTCTTATAAAAACTTTTGAAATAGAGCTTCACTCTAACTACCTAGGCGATTGTACCAACAAATAAAAGAGCACTACTCTAAATCGCATCAATAACTAAAACTTAAAATCTAATTTTCAGATTTAAGTTTGTAATGAAAAATAATATATTTCTCTCTAACATTCTTAATATAAAATCTTGAATAAAAATAAAATCAATTCATTTTAGAGATTTTTACCTATTTAATATTTCGCAAGCATAACAACGTTATTATTATATCATGTTTACAAACAGCCAGCACAGTTAAATTTAATCACAGACAAATTAAATATAACATGTAAGAATAAAGCATAAAAAATAAGCAAAGAAAATAAAATCCTTACAAGATTGACTTCGATGCTATTCCCATTGCTAGAAAACCTCCAAACGGAATTTGCACTCCCATTTATTGAATCAAAAAGCTAATAAATTACAAAAACATAACTAGTTCTTCCCAAAAAGGGAAGAACTCTAAAACTAAGAGAAACTAGCTAAAACATAAGAAAAACTAAAAAACACTAAAAACTAAGAAATGGAGAGAAAGAAAGAAGAGAGAAGTGTGTTTTGAAGTGAAGGGAAGGGGGGGTATTTATAGGTGAGAATGGAGAGAAAAAATGAGTAAAAAATGTTAAAAAAATGAAAAAACGCGTAATGGAAATGCTGAGGTCATTAATGACGTCAGCATGACGTCATGGGGGCGGCTTCACGTGAAAAATGGAGCGAAAAGGCGTTGGGCGCGCGGAGGGTCTGTCGTCAGCGCAGCCTTGCGTGAACAGTCTGAATGGCCGGGGCCGGCACTGGCTGTGCGCGCTGATCGGGCAATGGGCGCGATTTCCGTCTGTTTGACATTTTTGACCTTTTCGACCCATTTTGTCCAATTTTTCCATGTTTGTTGACCTTTTCCCACTTATTTATTAATATATTTGTGATGTATTGCTTCAAGTATTCCTCTTTGAGTCTTTAAATTGTGTTTTTAAGCCAAAATACCTGAAAAACAATAAAAATACCCGTGATTCCGAAAAAGACAAATTTATATAAATATATGATAAAACATATAAATATATATATTTTTAATCAATTAATGTACATAAAATCATGGTTATTTTAGTGTTTTTTGAGCACTTATCATACATCAATAGAGACATATTGATATGGCATATAGGACGATACCTAAGCTAGTAGAAACGTTTCCAGAACATATTACCACCATAATTAGGAACTGCCCAGTTAGGTCATCACCAATAGTTAAATCTCAACTAGTTAGCTCAGTATCAACAATGGTCCGACCATTTGAAACATTACCAGATCACATTTTTACCCTTTTTAGGATAGCATAGTTGAAACCTCATCACCACTAGTTAACCCTCAACCAGTTAGCTCAGAACTACCAAGTGAAATAGGAGAACCAGTTGACTTAGTCAAACCATCAACGGTCCTAATAGGTTACCTACTAGTTACTATTCATGATCCAAAACCAAAACCTATAGTTCAAATCGACCCCAAACCAGTCAAACCTATAGCTATAATTCCACATTACAAAATATTCCCAGCAATTAGTGTTTTGGATGTCACAGAAGCTGACTTCGATATTATTTTAGCAGATGAACATGTAGAGTCTTTAGCTAGAGAACAAATAGCTTTAACTCTATAACTCAAAACGTTTTTGAACATTAGTCCTAGTGAAGTCACATAAGCTGATTTTGATAGACTATTAGAAGAAACTGATGAACCAGTTAAAACAATTAACATGGTTAATATTAAAAAGAAGTTACCTGTATGGGAAACTCCAGATGGTTCACTTGATGTTGAACATCCTCCATTAATACCTATTACCATTCCTTACCAGGATAGTCAAGTAAAAGCCTTCCCTCTTAAAAACCCTCAAGAGAACCAAGCAACTAACCTTAAAAATATTATTACCCAAAATAATTTCACAAACATCAACCTATATACTTTAGGTAAACAACTCATAAGGATAAAGAAAAATCTAAGAATAGATATTCCCTCTACCTCATATCAAAAAATAGATAGTCAGGCTAAGAACCCTATCTTCAAACCCTTCCAAGTTTCCAAACCGGCCTAGGAAGAAATAACATCAAAATTTGAAAAACTTCAAAATTGGATAAGTACCCTTAGGTCCCAATTACAAGACCAATTTGCGAAATAAAAAATAGGACTAGTTGTTCCTGAGTCACTAGTGACTTCGAAATCAACCCATAAACCATTATGGTTTAGGAAATTAGCATTCTTAGTAAACTAGGAACTGAAATATCATCTGAGGATAGTTCTTAGGAAACCTTTTTTGGACCAACTCCTAACTGATGAGTGCTCAAAAAGCACTAAAATTACCATGATTTTATGCTCATTAATTGATTAAAAATATATATATTTATATGTTTTATCATATATTTATATAAATTTGTCTTTTTCGGAATCACGGGTATTTTTATTGTTTTTCAGGTATTTTGGCTTAAAACGCAATTTAAAGACTCAAAGAGGAATACTTGAAGCAATACATCACAAATATATCAATAAATAAATGGGGAAAGGTCAACAAATATGGAAAAATTGGACAAAATGGGTCGAAAAGGTCAAAAATGTCAAAAAGGAGAAAATCGCGCCCGGAGCAGCCCATCCCGCGCGCAGCACGGCCAACGTCCGCGCGCGCCTTCCTCCAGTTCCGCGCGCGCCGCAGCGCGCTGTCACTGTTCACGCGCGCGCGCGTGCATTGCTGGTCCCTTCCGCGCGCGCCTGTGCGCGCCCCAGCTGCCCTCCACGCGCGCCGACGCCATTTCGCCCCATTTTTCACGTGGAGCAGCCCCCATGACGTCATGCTGACGTCATTAATGACCTCAGCATTTCCATTACGCGTTTTTACATTTTTTAACATTTTTTTACTCATTTTATTCTCTCCATCCTCACCTATAAATACCCCCTTCCCTTCACTTCAAAACACACTTCTCTCTTCTTTCTTTCTCTCCATTTCTTAGTTTTTAGTTTTTTTAAGTTTTTCTTTTGTTTTAGCTAGTGTTTCTTATGTTTTAGCTAGTTTCTCTTAATTTTAGAGTTCTTCCCTTTTTGGGAAGAACTAGTTATGTTTTTGTAATTTATTAGCTTTTTGATTCAATAAATGGGAGTGCAAATTCCGTTTGGAGGTTTTCTAGCAACGGGAATAGCATCAAAGTACTGTAAGGATTTTATTTTCTTTGCAGTTATTTTTTATGCTTTATTCTTACATGTTATATTTAATTTGTGTGTGATTAAATTTAAGCTGCTATATTGCTTGTAAAAAATGATATAATAATAACGTTGTTATGCTTGCGAAATATTAAATAGGTAAAAATCTCTAAAATGAATTGATTTTATTTTTATTCAAGATTTTATATTAAGAATGTTAGAGAGAAATATATTATTTTTTATTACAAACTTAAATCTGAAAATTAGATTTTAAGGTTTAGTTATCCGGTCTGATTTAGAGTAGTGCTCTTTTATTTGTTGGTACAATCGCCCGGTAGTTAGAGTGAAGCTCTATTTCAAAATTTTTTATAAGAATTATTATTTGAAAATGTATTGACAACATGTTTTCAGTAGTAGTTTTAAAACTTGAAAGTTAGTACTCGGATAACTAAATTCTTAGGTTTAATTTGGACACCTTGAATAAAGTTTAAAGTGTCTAACCCCACCAAAGGTGGCATTTAAATGGTTCATTTTCAATCTCTTAGAAAAAGGAATTAATTTAATTAACCAAATTAGTTATCAACCCCACCCATAGGTGTTAATTGATTTGTTTAGTTAACAAAGAATAACTAACCCCACCAAAGGTGGTATTCATACAAAAAAGGGAGAATCAATAAATATCAATTCATATATTTAATAACCTAAATAATATGAGCAAGCATAATTAACTTAGTTATTATATCCATAAATACTCCACTATTTTTAAAAGATAAAATTTGCATAAATGTTTATTGAATCTATGTTTATTTTTATGTAAGTAGATTAAAAACACAAAACCCCAAAATATCGTGACAGGATATTTAGGATTTAATTTCGTTTTTAAAAGTTTGGATAATAAATTAAAAACCACATACATTCCTTCCTTAGATCGACCTTGGGAGTCTACTTATCATTTTCTACGAAATGATTCGTGCACATGCGAGAGTTTTATAAATATAAAACCAAAGTATTGGCAGAATCGACGACGCCGGTTTTCGCTAATCAAGTTTTTGGCGCCATTTCCGGGGAAGAAACAGCGTTTTTAATTTATTTATCAAAATTTTAAAAATATTTTTGTGGTGTAAATAATTGTGATTTTTTTTTTGTTTTTGTAAAAAAATAAAAAAAATAAAATATTTAATCAAATTTCAAATTTCAAATTTCATAAGAAATAATAAAAAATAAATAATAATAATAATAATAAAATAATTTAGATATTTGAAATTTGAAGTAAAAAAATTTTCTATTCATGAATTGTAAAAAAAATAAAAAAACTTAAATAAATTTTAAATAAAAATAAAAATAAATAAAAAATAAAAAAATAAAAAAAAAACTTAAATAAATTTTAAATAAAAATTAAAAAATTAAAAAATTAAAAAAAAATTAAAAAATAAAAAAAATAACAAAAAATAAAACAAAATAAAACAAAATAAAACAAAATAAAAAAATAAAAATATATAAAAAAAAGATAAAATAAATAAAAAATAAATAAAAAAATAAAAAATTTAAATAAAAATTTTAGCATGAATAATAAAATAATTTAGAAATTTAAAATTTCAATTAAAAAAAAAGTTTTACGGTTCATGAATAGTAAAAAAAATTAAAAAAATTAAAAAAAAAACATTTCAAAAATTTTAAGTTAAAAAATAAAACAAATAAATAAATAAAAAAATAATAAAAAAATAAAAAAATAAAAAAACAAAAAAAAAACCAAAATTTTAATTTTTTGAGTTTAATTTTTACTATTTTTTTATTTATTTTAAATCATAATTTTATTTTTTTTATTTTCTTTTACCTTTTTCAATTTTATTTTATTTTATTATTTATTATTTTTCTTTCTTTAGCTATTTTTTTTCTTGATTAACTTAGATTTTTTAACATTAACTTAGGTTTTACTTAAATTTTCATTAACTTAATTAACTTAGTTTTTTTTTACTTCACTTAACTTAATTAATTTTTTTTCACTTAACTTAATTAACTTTTTTTTTCACTTAACTTAATTAACTTAGATTTTCATTAACTTAATTAACTTAGATTTTTTACTTAACTTAACTTTTTTTAACTTAATTAACTTAGATTTTTTTTACTTCACTTAGCTTAATTAACTTTTTTTTACTAACTTAATTAACTTAGATTTTTTTAACTTAACTTAATTAACTTAGATTTTTTTTACTTCACTTAACTTAATTAACTTTTTTTAAACTTAATTAACTTAGATTTTCATTAACTCAAATTTTTATTTAATTTAACTTAATAACATGAAAAGTAAAGATCTAAGGGAGTTCTATCTAGGAGACTAGTTCTTGGAAGCCTTTGTGCCACTAGTCTTTCTTGGGAACGTTGTTCTGTCTAGGAGGATGGTTTTTAAGGAGCCTTTGCACCACCATTCTTTCCTGGGAGCACTCTTGGTTAATACTGATTATGTTATTTTTTTTCTTAAAAACAAAAAAAAAACATAAATTCTGAAACTACCTCCAAAATTTGAAAGTTTTAATTATAATCTAAGGAGTTAGTTGCTTTGTTTAATCTAGGTACAATTGTGTTTTTTATGCCTTAATTATTTGATTTGTACCTAGATGTGGGTTATCTAAAACTCAAAGTATGCCTCTAGTTTTAAGTACAGAAAGAAATATGAAAATCAATAGGGCATGAATGAAATAGTATAGGTAGACAACCTTGTCTTACCTGAAGGTTTGATTGACTCAATGATGAGGGGACATTGAGTTTACTTAAAATGCAATCCCCAAGTTACGTCTTGCTAAGACGTTAAACTACTTATTGGATGGGAGGCAACCCATCATTTTAGGTAATTTTCTTTTATTTACTTAATTTTATTGTTTATTTCATTTTAATTACATGTGAATAATTTTTAAATTGTTAAAACTAAAAATATTTGTTGAGATGTTAGAAGTTAACAGCGATCTGTCTGTATACACTTTAATGATGAATATGATGGATGCACCTGCATTTTCCATTACTACTTGCACTTTCTCAAGAAATAGGTAATATTTCTTCTCTTTTCTCTTTATCTTTAATTTACAGTTGTTACATTGAGGACAATGTAAGTTCTAGGTTGGGGGTGGTGAAAAGTTACCATGCTTAATTAAAAAAAAATTTGACAATTTAAAAATAAAAAAATAAAATAAAAAAATTTGGTTTTATTTCTATTTTGTGTGATTTAGTAATTTTTGGAATTAAAAAAAAATTCACAAAAATTTATCATTTCTTTAAATCAAATTTAAGTAAATATTTAAGTCTTTTGTACTGTTAGATTAATTTTTGAAAACATATCATGAAATATTTTGTAATTATTTTTTGATAATTAGTTAGTTTTTGTCATAACTAGTATTTCTTTTTAAGATGTAGAAATTATATTAAACCCAAAATCGGTGTTTATGAATTTTTTTAGTGGAGACTACCTTTGTGAGATATAATTTGACCCTAATTTCCTTTATTCAGAGTGAAATATATATTTTTTCTACTCCAAACACATTTCTTATTTCTTCAAATTTTTAGATGATCTCTATAGGTATTAGCATTGAATGTATGAATTTTTTCTATCTTAATAGAGTATCGTATATTTTTTATTATTATTTTTGTTTAGATTAAATGATTTGAGTAGAAATTGATAGTATATGCTTATATCTCGTTCATGCATGACTGCTACAAAAAAAAAAGACATATCTGGGGTTACCTAAAAATTATATTAAACCCAAAATTGGTGTTTATGAATTTTTTTAGTGGAGACTACCTTTGTGAGATATAATTTGAGCCTAATTTCCTTTATTCAGAGTGAAATATATATTTTTTCTACTCCAAACACATTTCTTATTTCTTCAAATTTTTAGATGATCTCTATAGGTATTAGCATTGAATGTATGAATTTTTTATATCTTAATAGAGTATCGTATATTTTTTATTATTATTTTTGCTTAGATTAAATGATTTGAGTAGAAATTGATAGTATATGCTTATATCTCGTTCATGCATGACTGCTACAAAAAAAAAAGACATATCTGGGGTTACCTAAACCAAGATCAAACAGAAAAGCCACAAAATTAACCACTCACCAAAATAAAAAAAAATGTACAATCTGTACATGGGTTGACTCTCTAAAATACATATATTGAGAAATATCTTCAGAAAAAAAATAGAGAGATAAAGAATATATAGTATAATCTACATACTATAACCCACATTGCCTACAAAGTTGTGAGTAAAGGTTAATTACAAAAGAAAGATATAGGAAATAATTCCCTAAAAAGTCATTGCACTCTCTTCATTTGTAAAAGGCATATATCTTGAAATTCTTTCTTAATGAGTTTGATTTATGCATGAAAATAATTTTTATATATGATATCTTTATAATTTATACATTTGATTCCTTTCATGAGATCAATGTTAAAATAACACTTTGAGCCTTTATTCTTTATACATATGCAAACATATTAGTTCATTTCTATACATCAACTCTTTCGCATATAAAATAGTATGAGTGTTTGAACCCATAGGATTCAGTGTTTCGAGAGTATTGACTTGTGAGGAATAGATTCGAAGCGAATTCTAATTCATGACACTGAAATTGGGTGAAATTAAATTGATACATTTTTGACATGAAATATGAAAATGATTTTCGACTAATTATTATAATAAATCATGATTGTTTAAAGAGATTAAAATAACTTATGCTTGAGATTTTAATTATGATCTTAAAGGAGATTAAAAAGTATGAGACATTTTTGTGATATGTTGTTAATTTGTGATTTTGTTGTAAATTTAATTTTTAATTTGTTTGTTTTTATTGTTTCTTTTGATTTTTACATTTAGTTCAATGTTTGTGGGTATCATTACTGAAAACCCTCACGAGACTCAAACTCGTCCACTAGGGCAACCTAGGGGTTTAAAGGCTTGTTGCATAGGCTAAATGCAACCGTGTCAATCCACGGAAGTGATTTAGGATAGTTTAATTTTTAGTTTTTATCGCTTCTCTTGCTAAGGGACTAGCAAGAAGCTGGTTGGGGGTTGTGATGAGTGCTCAAAAAGCACTAAAATTACCATGATTTTATGCTCATTAATTGATTAAAAATATATATATTTATATGTTTTATCATATATTTATATAAATTTGTCTTTTTCGGAATCACGGGTATTTTTATTGTTTTTCAGGTATTTTGGCTTAAAAATGCAATTTAAAGACTCAAAGAGGAATACTTGAAGCAATAAATCACAAATATATCAATAAATAAATGCGGAAAGGTCAACAAATACGGAAAAATTGGACAAAATGGGTCGAAAAGGTCAAAAATGTTAAAAAGTAGTAAATCGCGCCCGGAACTGCCCATCCCGCGTGCGCCAGCGCCCAGCCGCGCCGAGCCGCACGCACAGCATGGCCAACGTCTGCGCGCATCCACTCGCGCACGCTGTTGGTGCCTTCCGCACGCGCCTGTGCACACCCAAGCTGCCCTCCGCGCTCACCGACGCCATTTCGCCCCATTTTTCACATGCAGCCGCCCCAATGTTGTCATCCTGACGTCATTAATGACCTCAGCATTTCCATTACGTGTTTTTACATTTTTTAACATTTTTTTAACATTGTTTTACTCATTTTTTCTCTCCATCCTCACCTATAAATACCCCCTTCCCTTCACTTCAAAACACACCTCAAAACACACTTCTCTCTTCTTTCTTTCTCTCCATTTCTTAGTTTGTAGTTTTTTTTAAGTTTTTCTTATGTTTTAGCTAGTTTCTCTTAATTTTAGAGTTCTTCCCTTTTTGGGAAGAACTAGTTATGTTTTTGTAATTTATTAGCTTTTTGATTCAATAAATGGGAGTGCAAATTCCGTTTGGAGGTTTTCTAGCAACGGGAATAGCATCGAAGTACTGTAAGGATTTTATTTTCTTTGTAGTTATTTTTTATGCTTTATTCTTACATGTTATATTTAATTTTTCTGTGATTAAATTTAACTGTGCTAGCTGTTTGCAAAAAATGATATAATAATAACGTTGTTATGCTTGCGAAATATTAAATAGGTAAAAATCTCTAAAATGAATTGATTTTATTTTTATTCAAGATTTTATATTAAGAATGTTAGAGAGAAATATATTATTTTTCATTACAAACTTAAATTTGAAAATTAGATTTTAAGGTTTAGTTATCTGGTCTGATTTAGAGTAGTGCTCTTTTATTTGTTGGTACAATCGTCCGGTAGTTAGAGTGAAGCTCTATTTCAAAAGTTTTTATAAGAATTATTATCTGAAAATGTATTGACAACATGTTTTCAGTAGTAGTTTTAAAACTTGAAAGTTAGTACTCGGATAACTAAATTCTTAGGTTTAATTTGGACACCTTGAATAAAGTTTAAATTGTCTAACCCCACCAAAGGTGGCATTTAAATGGTTCATTTTCAATCTCTTAGAGAAAGGAATTAATTTAATTAACCAAATTAGTTATCAACCCCACTCATAGGTGTTAATTGATTTGTTTAGTTAACAAAGAATATCTAACCCCACCAAATGTGGTATTCATACAAAAAAGGGAGAATCAATAAATATCAATTCATATCTTTAATAACCTAAATAATATGAGCAAGCATAATTAACTTAGTTATTATATCCATAAATACTCCACTATTTATAAAAGATAAAATTTTCATAAATGTTTATTGAATCTATGTTTATTTTTATGTAAGTAGATTAAAAACACAAAACCCCAAAATATGGTGACAGGATGTTTAGGATTTAATTTCGTTTTTAAAAGTTTGAATAATAAATTAAAAACCACATACATTCCTTCCTTAGATCGACCTTAGGAGTATACTTATCATTTTCTATGAAATGATTCGTGCACTTGCGAGAGTTTTATAAATATAAAACCAAAGTATTGGCAGAATCGGCGACGCCGGTTTTCGCTCATCAAGTTTTTGGTGCCATTTCCGGGGATGGCATCAAAGTTTTTTGGCGATTCCGATTCTGCTCATCACTAACATTCAAAAATTAGCTTGGCAAGAACCTAGTCCAGTTATTTATCCTCACATACTAGGTACCCAACCTAGTTAGGTTATCCAATATAAATATAATGTGTCTTCTATCTATGTTTGGAACATTCATGGAATGAATGATCATGAGATATTAAATATCTTACAGGAGATGACCATGGCGTCAAATGTTTATAAAACCCAAATTGGCACAATTGATAAAACAGTTGTTAAATTATTAATAGCTAGCTTTTGAGGCCAACTAAAAGGATGGTGGGATCATCATCTTTCAAAACAACAACACTCTAATATCTACAATGCGATATTGACTGATGAGTATGGTATACCCATACTTTCCCATCAAGGAGCTCCTACATAGGTTGCAGTCTCCACATTACTATTTACCATATCACACCATTTTATGGGGGATCCATCCCATTTAAATGATAAAAATGCTGATCTTCTTTCCAACATAAAATGTAGGAAGATGAGCGATTTTCAAAATTATAAAACTACATTCCTGTCTAGAGTTATGTTAAGAGATGACTCTATTCAACCTTTCTAGAATGAGAAATTCCTAGTAGATCTCCCTCCTCTCTTAGGTGAGAAAACCAGAAACAAATTCCACGAAACTTATGGAAATCACATCATCCCATATGATCAACTAACCTACAGTCAATTGAACAGTTTTGCTCAAAACCAGGGTCTTCAAATATGTCAAGATTTGAAAATCCAAAAACAAATGAAATTGGAACTAAAAGTTTCCAAAAGAGAAATTGGATAATTTTATAAACAGTTTGAAGGCAATCTCTCTATTGATAAAACCTATGAGGGAACTTGTAGTAAAACTAAATCAAAACCTTATAAGGAATCCCATAAAACTTATAAGAAATTTTCAAAATCAAGAAAACCATTCTTTGAAAAAAGAATGAATTTTTATAACAAAACTTATAAAAAAATTTAATAAGGAAACAAAACAACATAAAAAACCCTTTTAAAACATTAAAGAGTTTAAATGTTATAAATGTGGCAAGAAAGGTCACACTGCCAATTTCGGCAAAATGTCTAAAAAACTTCACAAATTAAAACTTGAGGGAGACACCTTTGCCAAAATATTATAACCTCACTACTCTTCTGGAAAAAAAATTATCAAACCAGAAAGTCAAATTCAAGACTTAAAATTGGAAATCAAAACTATTAAACTGGAACTCCACCATCAAGAAATTCAAAACTTGAGAAAAATTACCACCATAAAATATAAAATTAAAATAATCTTAGTATTCCCTCATGATTAAAAACTTGAAACTATTGCCCTGTTTGATTTCATAATCCATATCGTCGTGGAGTTGTGTGGCCTTCTATGTCAATAAATTAGATGAGATTTAAAGAGGAACTCCTCGGCTAGTTATTAACTATAAACCATTGAACCAAGCCTTAAAATGGATTAGGTACCCTATCCCTAATAAAAAAGACTTGCTTCAAAAATTATATTCATCATCCATATTCTCAAAGTTTGATATGAAATCGGGCTTTTGGCAAATTCAAATCGAGCCTCAACATAGGTACAAAACTGCATTCATTGTTCCATTCGAATAGTTTGAAATGGAATGTTATGCCATTTGGGCTCAAAAACGCACCTTCTGAGTTTCATAGAATCATGAATGACATATTCAATCCCTACTTAGAATTCTGTATTGTGTACATCGACGATGTACTTATATTTTTCAAAGATGTCACATAACACATCAGACATCTAAAAACTTTCTTCCATCTTATCAAGAGACTTAGTCTCAGGAAACCTAAAACCAAGCATCTTCCTAACCAAATTTGGAAGAAACATCACCTCTTAACCCTGAGGAGTTAGAACTAAAAAAATGCAACCATCAATGGTTGCAAAATATGGATTCTGATAAAATCAGAACAACATTTCGTTGTATCCCAGAATTAGGGGGACCAACTTATTCATCAAATTTGGAAATTATACTTTCCAAATCAAAATCATTTTCTCAAAAATCATTTGAACCATTTCTATTCCAGAAAGAAGAGTAACATCTTTAACATATTTTCCTCCAAAAGGAGAAAGGGAATTTTCTCCCAAAACAAAAATCACCTCTGATTATTTTAAGAAACAACCAACTTAGATGGTTACAATTTTATAAAAAATATATTTCAATCAAAACCCTTACTTAGCCGTTCAAAAAATATTTGGAAAAGGGATTTTCTATAGGCCAACATTAATCTCAAAAATACCTCAATACTATTAGAGTATTTTGGAAATTATAGAGAGCATGGAATTCAAACATTTCCATTATCCTAAATCATCTGAAGTGTAGTTTCAACTGCCAAACTTCACAAAATATTATCTCCAATTGACTGGGGAAATGAATTATCAAATCAGTTGACTTTTCCAGTGAGCCTCACATCTACCATCCCACATTGTACATCGTATAATTACTGGGATTATTACCAGTCATGGTTTAATGCATTTCTAATCCGAAATAAAGATAACCA
Source organism: Hippophae rhamnoides (assembly GCA_033030585.1). Taxonomy (NCBI): domain Eukaryota; kingdom Viridiplantae; phylum Streptophyta; class Magnoliopsida; order Rosales; family Elaeagnaceae; genus Hippophae; species Hippophae rhamnoides. The sequence continues at coordinate 40,505,109 of CM065438.1, read as the reverse complement.
ACATTCTTAGTTATTTTTCTTTCTTAGTAAATCAATTAATTCATCTCGATTTCCATCTTGGTTTTCAAAATGGTGGAAATTATTTGGAAACCTTAGTGGCATTCTGATATCACCTGTGAAAGAAAGTTATGAATATTTCCAGTCACATTACAAACCATCAACAAAGGAAGCTAGATTCCCTCCCTTGTGCATATTTTGTTCAAAATTTTACCTTCCTTGGGTATGTTAATGGGTATTAAACCCTGTGGCAATAGAGGTAATAACCATTACCCGCTCATTTCAAATCAAATGGTGGTCGTCAATCACGATCCCAAAAACGCTCTTATTACCAGCTATTGAGAAATGGCTAACCCAAAAGGGTCACAAAGAACCCCCAATGAAGGAAATACAAGCTTCTTCACTTTTATTAGCACAAAAGGCACATACTAATGCCTTAATATCACGAACCAAAACCTAGGAGGAAATCTTGGAAATCATCAAACAACTATCATATGGAAAAACCTCCCAAGTTTAGAAAGAAGAGCTACTAGACTTGGATGAAACTCAATCACCCGATAAAATAGTAACTCCATCACAAGCTTCAGAAGAGGACTTAATAGACTTAGAAACCTCTACTGTAGACATGAATTTTTGGACAAATAAGTAATAAAATGTCCACAACTATTTATCATTGGGCCTACATGTCCATTACTATTTATCATTGGACCTGTGTGTCCATTTTTATTTATCATTGGGCCTACATGTCCATTACTATTTATCATTGGGCCTACATGGCCATTACTATTTATCATTGGGCCTGCATGTCCATTACTGTTCATTAACCCATTATAATTTTCAAAAAAAAACATAAAAATTTTCACAAAAAGACAAATTTGTAAACGGTGCCGACAAGGTTACTGTTTATTTCATCTAATAGTATTCGACAAGGTACTATTCTATTTTCTGTCTGGAATGATGAAGCATCTACTGTTCATATACTGTAGTTATCTCCATACAGTATTAAGTGGCAGACAAGATACTATTTATTGAATAGTAATAGTATATCTCCATAGTGTCAGAACTCGGTTATTTAAGAAGAACGAGATCAGAAGAGAAGGGCTTCCAATTTTTGAGTTTTCTCTCCACACTAGAAACCTCTCTACTCTCTCTCCCTATCTGATTCTGTTTTATTTATAACCTATTTAATATTAATTAATAAGTAAGTTGGTTTAAGTTTTTCATAACCATACGTATTGCCTCTATATATAACGATCCATATGAGTAAAAAAAATCTCATTTGATAACGATGATTTGTATATAATTGTTCTAGCTACTAGCCTTTATTTAAGACAATACACATTGGTTATTAGAAAATTTTAAATCTCGATTAGTCCATTATTTTTTGGGGATTAAAGATATCATGATATTGGAGCATACTCTTTCTCTTAACTAAATATGATTTTCTTGTAACATTATTACACAATAAGATCAATAAATATAAAAGTTCATGTTAAATATATTTAGAAATTAATAGACAGACATAAATGCTAACTCAAGTATATAGTACATATTTTTAAATTAACAAGTGTTGTGATCGTCGTATGGTAATAAATGCTTAAGTTTGTTTGGATTGCTTTCAATTACTTTTTGTAAGAATAATTTTAGAAGTTCTGTATTGTGGCATCAAGTAATTATTAAGTAATTATGGCTATGTAAAGTGACAGGGTGGCAATTTTGGATAATTTAGGATAGTTTTGGATAATTTTACATTTTGTTAATTGATTACTATGGTGTCAAATATCTTAAGCAATCCAATATTATATATATATATTACACTTAAAATTTCTTAAATAATAAAAGAATAGGCATATTATGCTATGAGGCTATTATAGCCAAGAATTTTAGTATATAGTCTATGATCGTTAGAAAAATTTATTGGTGGTAATTCTAAAATCAAATGCTTGTACAATGATATAAAGTGTTGTTTGTAGGCATGGTTATGTGTCATGTTTTGTTTAAGATAAGTATGTTGATGAGTTTATTTATGAATGTATATGCTCACTTCAGGTAGGCTCGTATATGAACTTAGAACCTGAATTCCAAACAAATGATGATACCTATTGATGTACTAAGCGAGTGAGAACTCAATGGTCTTCTATTTTGACCATGTTATTGTACATGTGATAGTCATATATTTTGGCTATAATATGACATAGGTTTATGACTTTCAAATGAATGATGATACATATTGATGTAGTAAGTGAGTAGGAGATGAGTGATTTTATATTTTGACCATGTTATTATCATGTTATAGTCATATATTTTGGCTATAACATGACATACGTTTATGATAATGTTTCAAAAGGCTTGAAAATAAAGAAAAATCATTTTTGGTGGATACATTGACCTTGATGATTTAGGTATGTTTGTTTTGTTTACATACATCTTATTATGCCATACTCATTAACTATTTCCTATGTCAAGTAGTAAAGAGTTCTTATTTGTATAATAACATCATCTCGGTATTTTACGTGGTAGGAAACTTCCACACCTATATTTTAGACTAATTTATGGATACTTTAAAGGCTTGCTTGCATTTTACATGTCACATTTGTTGTATAATCTGGTTTGTCTATCCTACCATTCATGTGGAAGAAAAATTGACCTAATTTCATATATGACTCGCATAAGTTTTATGGGACAAACTAGATTGGCATTACATTGTCAAAACGTTATAGACATGTTATACGCATATCAATGAACCAACATTGTGAATATAGTTCGATACAATAACATTGATAATGAAGTTGAGAGTTTAAAGTTGATGATCTAATTAACTAGAAGGGTAAATAAGTAATTTTTGAATTGTGACTAATTAAAAAATTATAAGAGGTGAGACATATAATTATGTGTAAATAATATAAATAGAAAACAAATAAGAACTTAATACATGATATTTTAGTTGAAAACAAATTAGACAACAACATTAACCTAAAAGAAAAACTACCACTTCACAGAACCATTTAACTATCTACTATAAAAATAAATGTTCAATTACAATGCCACATCATATACTACCCTCAGTCCCAAAGTAATCTACTTACAAGCCCCTTCTTCTTTCACAATCATTACAAGATAATTAATCCACTTTTCATAACTCTATGAAGTAGAGTTATTTTGTAACATTTGAACCACTTATTTGTCTTACTTTGTGCTAAAATATCGGGAAACAATACTGAATTTTTTCAATTATGTCAATATAGGTGGAGCGAGATAATAATTAATTATTTTATATTTATTGAGAAAATATTAATACTTTATATTTGTTTATGATTTTTTATTTAATGGGTGGATGTACTTAGCAAAAGTGGATTCACTTAGCAAACCCATGGATGTACACAGCGCACCAATTCCAACCCAAAAAAGAAAAGCAACATTATTCCCTCCTAATCTAAGAAGCTTATATGTGGCACTAGAGTTATATATATGTTTATCCCATCACCCAAAAAGCACGCATGTGTGCGAGTTGATTCCCTTTTTCCGGTATCTTTTTCGCATTTTAGTCTCAATATAACTCTAAAATAGATCAATTTATTCAATATAAATACAAAATACCACACCATAAAATATAAGAAGTATCAAAAAACATAGAATTAATATAAAGAAATATAGTAACTGCGAAGAAGGAAGTGGAGATCAAAAGGATACATAATTTGGTGGATATTCAAGAGGAAATTGATACTATAATTCAAGAGATTGATTGTATTTATTATTCTTCTTCTCATTTCTTTATCAATTTTCATGTCTTTCTTTATGAACAATATAAGATTTATGAACTTAACTATGTTTAGCCTAATTTATTAAACTAGGGGTCTTATGAACCCAATTTTCTCCATGTCATGATCTAATATTTTTTCCCAATTATGATTTAAATTTAATTATATTATTTAACCCATTTTTATGCTATAAATTGTTTAACCATAATTGATCTATAGAGTAAACTAAATAGATTTGAGAGAATTATTTAATTATTTGTCTTGATTTAATAACATGCATAGTTTTCTAGGTAGAGATGTATGATTCTTATATATGTGATCCATAATTGATGAACTTAATGAGTAGTATGCAATTTAATTAACATGAGAGTGTGATTAGGTTAATTTCTATATAATGTGTAGTTTACTTGAGAGAGGAATATGTGCTAGGTTAGATTTAATTGATTATGTAATTAAATGATAATTATATTGGAAAGATTTTAGTGATTCACATGTTTTAAAAAAGTGAGTGATTAAGTATTCCTAGATATTTTATCATATATTTTTTTAGTTTCCAAATCTGAGGTAATTAATTATTGATATTTATTTTTAATTCTTTTAATACATATACTTTCATATTTATTGCACACAATTCGTATCTATAAATATGCTTAGAAACACACAAGTATACATGATCAAATTGTACAAGTGATAAGCAAATTAAGAATAATGTTTTTGAACACACGAGGCTTGTGACATTAACTACCACTACCTATTAATTGGTTAGTTAGTTAGCATATAGGAGTTTTTCAAATTTTTTTAAATTAAAACTAAATTTAAATTAAAATAATAAATAAAATAATGAGAAACATGTGATTATGGGACTATCCTCACTACTAGCGTATAATTTAACCAATTATTTCATGAATCAATATTTAGTTTATTAATTCTGAATTACTATCATAACCTATAATCATCCCTGAGTTATTGACTTTAGCTTTAGAAATCTAGGTGTACTTAAGGCTTCCTACCTTTTTCTTACTTTTTATGGATTAATGACACAATCTATTAACTTAGAGGTTCAATTACGAGATTTAAAGGAGATGGCTAAACAACGCAAGATTATAGCCACTGATAACCTTTAACAAATGTATGCAACCCTACTTGTCATGCGCAGCAACAAGATACCACTTTGAATAAGAATATTAACGAATATACATTAACATCTTAGACTAGATATAAACATACACACATAATAAACTAATTGATTAGTCAAGCACATAAAAAATTAATGATTGAATCTAAAATTCATCATGACCTTATATTATTTAAATCATATTCCAGGCTTGAAAATTTCTCACAATCAGAAAAATAAATTACCTAGGCATAGATTTAGAAAGAAATATAATTAAAAGTCATAGAAAATAAGAAGAAAAAGAAGAATACGCAAAAACTAAGGCTAATGTCTATAGTTGATCTTACCTCTAGCCTCCAAATTATTTGCAGACCTAATTGTATTTTCTATAAATTGTGTATAAATTTGTGCCTATTTTGTGGTTAACCATAGTTATATATTTATAGTATAAGATTTACACAAAATTTAATTAGGATTAGGGTTGTAGAGGTCTAAAACAATTAGAATTCAAAGCTACAAATCTAAAACAAGTGGGATAATGATGCTGAAAAATCTAGTTTTTTAGTACAAATGTGAGAGTGCGGGTCATGGTGCACATAGAATCATGCCACAGTACGACCTTGTTTGTTGTTCTGTCCAATTCCATCCAAGTGACTAGTGGCACAATGCATATATACTTATGCCGTGATGCGCCCTTATTTTCCCACTTTTACATTTTGATCCTTCTTTGATTTATTTTTGTATAAATTTTTGCTTTTAGGTCCTTCAATGTATGAAAATTATGCCTCTAATTATTAGGATTTGCTCAGTTCTTTGTCATTTGCATCCTTAAAAGTCGAAAATTTCCTAAAATACATCAAAACACCACCTGATTCTCAAAACATAATTTAGAAAATACTTAGGTAAAAGTGCAATATCAAAACCTAATTCATTCTTTTATCCTTGATAAATCACAAGATATGCATGCTTTCTAGGCATGTGTCATAACCATCAAGAAACTTTTGGCTAGTCCCTAGCATGATATTAAAATGAGTCAAAGAAATAAAAAATAGGAAAATAAACAAAAACACTATCTATTGAATTTGTGTAAAACATTTCCCATAATATTCAATATATAGATTATCTAAGTCTCACTCTTCATCAAAGGCTAATTCAAATATGAATTTCACTTTCATGATCTACTCTTAAACATCCATCTAAGCACAACCCTATAAAGTTCATACCAGATAATTTTAGCATGACATTCTTAGAACAATATTCTTGGTATATGGATTATACAAATTATGCATAAAAACTTGATAGTCAAATTTTGTATTTATAAAAATCTCACAAGTTCTTGAATCCCTTGTAAGAAATGATACATATACTCCAAAATCATCTATCAAGAAATTGAGATGGTTTTAAAAATTTAAATTAATTTCTAATATAGTTAAGAAAAAAAGTCCTAAACATTCTACCAAATTGTTGGTTGTGGTAACGAACTATAAATTCTAAATTAAATTATATCTATAGAAAGCAAATAAATTAAAGTAGATAAATGAAAACAGATATATAATAGCAATAATTTGACTATAGCTAAACCAGATGATGGATGTATATGGGATTTTAGAGAGCATAATCCTTCATAGATAGAATGAAGTAAGTGATTTAAATATAAGCAAGATCTACTCATTTAATATTTTCTAAATAAAACTCCCTATAATCATGGTGAGTTTCTAATGATAATCAATTTATCAATACTTCCTTAGTTGATGTTGAAATTGATTAATTGCTAAATTAAATAAATAAATAAATGTATACACCAAAATCTTCAATTAATTAAAAACTCCCTTGGTTGGATTTGAAATTAAAAATTGATAAACCTAAGTTATATATATTCTTCAATTATAAATGAAGATGTGACCTATCTTTAATTTATAATTAACGTTATTTTTCAACAATCTAAATTAATACAAATCAATGAAATTTAAATAGACTCTTGTTCATTATGAAAAATTAAGAACAAATGATGTGTCTAATACTTAATTCTAAAATATTTTCTCTAATCATAAATCAGGACTTGGCCCATCATGAGTTTATGATAAAAGATCTGACGATTATGAATAAGAAATAAATCTTTTATTTATTTAAATCATAGAACTATTCTTCCAATCAATAAAAGGAAAGACTAAAATCCCATAGACAGATTTAGTCAATTTTAGTTATTAACAAAGTCAATTTAACTATGAAGGACCTTAGATTACAAAGAAAAATAAAAGATATAACAATAAAATTACTCATTCTTGATAAAAAAAATTCTTGACCTCTAAACGGGCTATCATTACCTTCTTCAAATTCTTGGATCATCTTAATAATTTGTTGGTTTTCTCTCTATCCCTATACATGGTGGTGACATAACTAACCTAAAAACTAATCTAAACGTAAATTCTTCAGATAGATGTCCTAATGTAAAATTAGGAAAAGTTAATGAAAACTTAAATATAGTCTTATATATTTAGGCAAAGCTTGTGCAGAAGGGCTTTGAGATGAATAAATGTAGGTAGATCGTGGCCTAGTTTTTCTTGAAAATTTCTTTGTACAATTTACAAACTTCTTGATTCTTCTTGTATGGCTTACATGCCTTTTTCTTCTAAGCTCCTAGGTTGAAAATTGAGTGCTTAAAATGTTGTTCTTCATGTGTTGATAAATTTATATATTTTAAGCTAAAAACACTTGAAATATAATAGAAAATACCCATGATTTCGAACATATAGATTTGAGTAAGTATTCACATAAACATGCTATAGTAAAACCTATTTGTTACATTTAAGCTCAATAAAATCATAAAATATTAGTGTTTTTGAAGCACTCATCACAACCCCCATCTAGCTTCTAATAAGGAAAGCGATATAAAAACTAAAACAAATATAAATGAACTAAACTAAACTATCCTAATTTTTTTTCATAAATTTCCAAGGTTGCATTTAGCATTGCAATAAGCCTTTAAACCCCTAGATTGTCTTGGTGGACGAGCTTAAGTCTCATGAGGGCTTTTAGTTATAATACCCATAAACATCCTATTATGCAAAAATTAAAACTTAAAATAATAACAGAAAGTTAAAAAATCTACAAATAACAAAATAAGAAGAAATAAAAAGTAAAACTAAAAATAACATAATAAAAATTAAAATAAAAAAATCTTCTCATCCTTTATTTTATTTTTAGTTCAGAATCAAAATCTCAAGTACAAGTTAAGTCAATATCTCAAAGGATCATAGTTGATTGTTCAAATTAGTGCTAATCACAAATTTATGTTCCATTACAAAAATATATATCAATTTTGACTCACACAATCCTAATGTTAGGATTAATTCAATCCTAATGGATTCATTTTGCTTGAGATGGTGGAGGACCGTGACATTCCTATCATACTTGGTCATCCATTCTTAGCAACTGGAAGAGCTCTCATTAATATATAAAAATTTGAGCTTACAATAAGAGTGCAATATGAACAATTGATATTTAATATGTTCAAAGTAATTAAATTTTCTGATGCTGATAATGCTAACCATGTGCTTTATAACATGTTCTCTAGTGGTGCTTTAGAGTATGTGCTTGTTAATTCTATGGACATATAGCTAATGAAAATCATTACACTCACTTAGGTGCTCACATTCATACTAGTAGCTTAACAAAATTTGTTGAACTACCCTCACTTAAAAATTTAACACATAATGCTATGAATAATGACATAAAATCACCAGAAAAAAAACTCAACCTATTTTAACATTGAAGTATGGAATCAAAGGTTGATATTATATATTGTGTGAGCTTTTCTGATGACACGTCTCTCATGTGTGTGTCAAGTGTGTTTGTGGAATGTTTTGAGACAAGCTCAAGGCTCAAACCATATCATCTTCATTATGCATTTTTGGGTGAAAATGAGACACTTCTAGTCATAATCTCTGCTAGTCTAATATGGTGCAAGTAGAAGCATCAATGAAGGTTCTACGGAATTTCAAAAAAGCTATATATATGGTGGTCTATTGCCAACATCAAAGACATAAGCCCATCCATATGAATGCACAAAATCTTGCTAGAGGATGGAGCTAAACTCACTAGGGATACATTATGCAAATTAAACCCCATTATAAAAGAGGTGGTGAAGGAATAAATTGTCAAGTGGTTAGACATGGGCATCATTTAGTAAATATCAGAAAGTGAATGGGTAAGCCTAGTTCAATATGAAGCAAAGAAAGGAGGAATCATTGTGGTGGAAAATGAGTCAAATGATTTAATACCTATTAGGAATGTCATAGGATGGATAGAATGTATGGATTTTCATAATGTGAATAAAGCTACAAGGAAGGACCATTTCCCTCTCCCATTTATGGAACAAATGCTTGACAGATTAGCTGGGCATTCTTTCTTTTGCCTTCTAAATGGATACTCTGGTTATAATCAAATTTCTGTGGAACATAAAGATCAAGAAAAACCACCTTTATATATCCTTATGGAACTTTTGCTATTAGGAGAATATTGTTTGGATTATAAAATGCACTGTGACATTTCAACATTGCATAATGGATATTTTCTTAGACAAGGTCAAGAAGCATCTAGAAATCCTCATGGATGATTTTTTGACCTTTGGAAACACATTTGATGAATGTCTACACTATCTCTCCCTAGTGCTACAAAAATGTGAAGAAACAAATTTGGTTTTAATCTTGGGCCAGAAAGTCTTAGCTATTAGTATTGAGGTGAATAGAGCTAATATAGAAATGATTGAGAAACTACCACGACTTACCAATGTACAAGGAGTAATGAGTTTTCTTGGGGATACAAACTTTTACCGTAGATTCATAAAAGCTTTTTCCTAAATCTCCAAACCCTTGTGCTATCATTTGAAGAAAGAGATGCCTTTCAAATTTGGTTATAAATTTTTAAAGGCATTCCAAGTTATTAAAGAGAAACTAGTGTTAGTACCAGTTATAGTCACACTTGATTGGAGTAAGCCCTTTGAATAGATGTATGACGCAAGTGATTTTTCTATTGGGTATTTTCTTAGACAGTAAAGAGACAAAATTTTCCTTACCATATGTTATAGAAGCAAGACCTTGAATGAGGCTCAAATGAATTATGCTACCATAGATAAAGAGCTCCTTGCCATTTTGTATACCTTTGAGAAATTCAAATCTTATTTGGTTGGAACCAAAGTGACTCTCATCATGGATCATTCTACAATAAAGTACCTTATGACAAAGAAGAATGCCAAACTAAGATTGATAAGATGATTTCTCCTTCTACAAGTGTTTGACTTAGAAATATATGATAAAAAAGGAATAGAAAATCAGGCAACACACCATCTATCTAAATTAGAAAGGGAAGCAAAAATGGATGAGAATATGGTGATTGGGGAATCCTTCAGATGAGTAACTCTTTTTAGTGGCTTAAAAAAAATCCTATGGTATGCACACATTATAAATTTCCTAGCTGCCAACATTCTTCCATTAGACCTTATATAGCAACAAAAGAAGAAATTCTTCCATGATATGAAACAATATTTTTGGGATGACCTTTACCTTTATGAAAAATTTAGTGATGGTATTTTATAAAGGTGTGTCCTTTATGATGAATTTGGATGTAATTTTTAACATTGCCACAACTCAAACTATGGAGGTCATTTTGGGATCACAAAAACAACAACTAAGATACTTCAATCTAGTTATTTTTGGCTCACACAGCTTAAAGATGCTTTCATTTATGTAAAGATGTGTGATAGATGCCAAAGGTAAGTACTATTTCAAAAAGAGATGAGATACCCATAAATGTATACTTCAAGTGGAACTTTTTGATGGTTGGGGCATTGAATATATGATACCATTCCCTTCATCCTTTAGTAACCAATATATGTTTGTAAGAGTGGATTATGTGTCAAAGGGAGTAGACGCCATAGTTAGCATTAAATGTGATGCCAATGTTGTCTTGAAATATTTGAAGAATTTTTTTTCACTAGGTTTGGAACTCCTAGGATCATTATTAGTGATGGAGGTATTCGTTTTTCAATAAAGCCTTTAAGTCATTATTTTCTAGGTTTGATATTAAGCATAAAGTGTATACACCTTACCATCCCCAAACAAATGAGCAAGTGGTGATATCCAATAGAGAAGTGAAAAGAATATTGGAGAAAATTGTGAATATCTATAGTAAGGATTGGTCATCTACGTGGGATGATACTTTATGGGTGTACAAAATTTCATTTAAAACATAGATTGGTAAAACCTCATATTGGCTAGTTTATGGAAAGGCATACCACTTACCGCTTGAATTGGAATATAACGTATATTGGGAAATAAGTAGTTGAATATGTTCATAGATACAACTTATGAGAAAAGAATGCTACAAATAAATGAATTGGATGAACTACAATGGAATTCTTATGAGAATGTTAAGTTTTAAAAAGAAAATAAGGATGGCATGACAAGAAAATTGTGCATCGTATCGTTGAACTGGGATAGAAAGTATTACTGTACAACTCAAGACTCAAATTATTTCTATGCAAACTAAAGAATTAATGGTCAGGTCCATTCAATATCACCAAGGTTACCAACCATGGAGCCATTGAATTAAAAAACTAAAATAATGAGTAGTTCATGATTAATGGATATAGAGTGAAGTACTATCATAGAAATCAATTAACAAATGAAACATCTATGATAACATTGGTGATTACACCTTAGTAGTTGATATGATCGTCTAGTCAAGGATGTTAAATGTGACACTAGTTGGGAGGCCACCCAACGTTATTTTTCTTATATTTTTATTGATTTTATTTTTTAGTTGAATAAATGTGGAAAGCAATGGCGCAACAAGATTATGAATTTTCAAGGATAGATGTAGTGTGCCAAGACTATGAGAGTTTTCTTTCCTTTTACCTTTTCATATTTATATGTGCATATTAGAGACAATCTACAATTTAGGTTTGGGGGAGGAAATTTCATTCTCTACTTTAATATTAAGTACACATTTTCATTTTTTTAGGAAATTTTCTTTATTTATTTTTATTATGTTTTTTTTTCATGATTTGGATGGAAATTTACAAATATATGGAAACTAAATGCATACATGCTTGACATGAAACATATGAACTTAAAGATAAAAATTAGATGTCATGACTAGGATAAGCAATGTAACATACTCGATAAGAAACTTATATTAATCATGTGATATGCTTACTAATTTTGATTTGATTGAGTCAAACTTTTATGCACACATTCATGATTGATTTTGATGTTCTTATTGAGAGAAAATTTGTGGTGAGTTGTACAAGTTGATGATATCTTCCATGTTTTAGAATCTATTTGATCATCCCTTAAGAAACAATTCTAAATAGTATTCGACATAAGAAATAATTTAGGCCTTATTTAGATCAATTGAGTCTTTCAAGGTAACCATTGTTAATATCTTTAGTCACTCATTTGAGCCCAATTAAAAAAACATTTCATATCTTTAAGCCACATGTTAAACCTAGCTAATAACAATTATTGTTACCTTTGCACCTTTAGCTTATACAAAAAAGAAAACGCAATCATACGCTATGCTATAGAGTGAGGTTAATTTTATTGCACCCTATTTTGAAAAAAAAGGGAAGAAAAAGAAAAACTCATAGCATAATGACCCATTTTTAAACAAAAGGAAAGAAAAATTTAAAAATAAGTTTGGAGATTTTGTAAAGTTACAAGAAGATGTGAAATAAAAAAATATGAAAATAATAATAAGATAGGGTACACTAGAAAAAGCAATTAAAGCTTCAATTATGGTCAAATATTACATGATGAATAAAAAGAAAGATAAGGTGTGGAAGGAGCCTAAATGTTTGCATTTATCTACCACTCACTTAAGCTTTACATTACAAGCATGTAAAGCCCTTATTGATCTTTAGCTAAGTGTATATTAATATTAGTAAAGATGGATGTGAAAAATAGACTTATGAGATTTATTCTATGATTGAATTGATTAGCATGCTCATATAGGCCGATTTCCTAAGTGTATTGGATGATATCATAGGCAATACACACATACACACAAATCACTTTATCAAAAACCTTGCATATCCTTGTATTGATGGAACGTTAATTGATGAATATGTGAGCCTCTTCGTCATAGAATTTTATGACTTTAGAGGGAGATAACTTTTTCTAAATATGCATGTATTAATAAATGTATATTTATGAATGTGATACACATATCATATTAGCTAGATATATTTGGCTTTGCTTTTGGGTGTGATAACTCTATGAAAGTTGAGTTATTTGATCACTTTTAAACCACTCATTTTTCTTCGTCCTTTGTGCTAAAATATTAGAAAAATATTTAATTTATGTTTAATTATGTTAATAAAGGTGAAATAAGCTAATAATTAATTATTGTATTTATTGAGAAAATATTAGTTTTCAATTTTTGTAGGATTTTTATGATTTTTCATTTGACAGGTGCACATACTTAGCATAAGTAGAATCACTTAGCAAGCCCATGGAGGTACACAACCCATCAATTCCAACGCAAAAACCTTAAGTGGCACTCTGCACTCCTAATCTAGAAAGTTGAGATGCGACACTAGAGTTATATATATGTTTATCCGAGAACGTGAAAAGTGTGCATGTCTACAAACTGATTCCCTTTTTTGCGTATCTTTTTCACATTCTAGTCTTAATGCAACTCTAAAACAAAGAAATTTCTTCATTATAAATACAAAATAACACCCTATAGAATATAAATAATATCAAAAAGCACAAAATTAGGAGGAAAAATATAGCAGCTACCAAAAAGAGAGAATAGTTCAAAAAGAGATACAATTTGATAGATATTCAAGAAGATATTGGTGCTACAATTAAATAGAATCATTGTATTTATTATTATTCTCCTTTCTTTATCAATTTTCATGTCTTTCTTTATGAACAATATAATATTTATGAGCTTAATTATGTCCAGATGGTTTATTAATCTAGAGGTCTTATGAATCCAATTTTCTACATATGATGATCTAATATATTACCCCTATTATAATTTCAATTTAATTATATGATTTAATCTAATTTTTATGCTTTTAATTATTTAGCCATAATTGATCTATAGAAGAAATTAAATAGATTTGAGAGAATTATTTAATTATTTGTCTTGATTAAATAACATGCATAGTTTCTAGGCAGAGATGTATGATTCTTATGTATGTGATCTTTACTTTTTTGTTTTAAAATTAGTTCTAATAACATGGTCTCGGTGAAAATGATGTTTTCTTATCATTATATTACTTGTTTTGTGATACATATACTTGCATATCCATTGTACACTATTTGTGTCAATTAGGCACATGGATCCATACCAATATTTGGATAATTCGAGTGACACTAGCAACCGAACCAGTTCAACTAGCACATAGAAAGTTAGCTCAATAACACAAGTGCAAAGTATGTCCTAGAGTCGAATAATAATGAAATATACTAGCTAGAAGTTTCAAGGATGAGTCCTATTAATTTAATTCATCTAGAAACTCTAGAACAAAGGTTGAAGCACAAATTCAATAAAGATAACTTCTTTGAAGTTAAATAATCAAATCAAAATAATTATAATCACACACAAAATTATTTGAACCAAACATTCAAGAATATAATTAAGAAGAAGCTATATGAATATGTAATCACAATATCATAAATTAAACATGATTATTAATCAATCAAATATAACCACACAATGTTTGATATATTAATTAAAGAAAGAAGACTATACAAAAAATGATTCAATTTTTAAAAAATAATTGAGAGATAGAGAGCACCAAAATAATTATAAAAAAAGAATGAATGTGGTTGATTGAAATATGGTGTATTAAGTTATTTACATAGGAAAGATGAAACCCTATTGTTAGGTTAAGGACCAATTAAAATTATGTCAATTAAATAATTTATAGAGTAATAATTAATAGGGACAATATGGGAAAACAATAGTTTGGCTCAAGTAAAAAAATATGTTATAAGTTGAAACCCTAGCCATTTGATCGATCCAATCCAGGCTCGATCGATCAAACCTATAAGGTCGATCGATTGAAACCCTTTTGGTTTGATACATAAATAGTTAGAATAAACCCAAGACCAGGTAGATTGAACATGATTGATTCTTTATTAATCTAGTACTTCGATAGATTGAACCCAACTTTGGTATATCTATACAAATATGAAAATTAACATGATAGGACACAGATCATACAAAATCAATCCTCAATCGACCTAACCCTTCAATTGATCTACACTTCAATCGATCAAGTAGTACATATACAAAATGTCCCTAGGTTTGTAATATTTATTTTAACGTGTTTAAGAATAAGTACATACCTAAGACATATTGCCTGGAAACTGATTAGTTTGTTCAACTTGAATAATGGACATAAAAAATCACATAGAAAGTAGTTTACATTTAAACATTTTGTTCATGAATATTTACAAAACTCATATAACTTACAATCTCCCCTCTGGCATATTTGTGTGACAAAAGCTCTCTCTCAGTACATGACACTTATGGGAAAAATACATTTTTTACATAGTGGTATGATCCGGTGAAGCCATCTTTGCTTCAATCTTGATAGCTCATATATACATTAAAAATTAAATGGACAAAAAGGCACATAACTTGTCTCTAAAGAATTATTGTTTATAGTAATAGTAAAACAAAGAAACAAATAAAAGAAGTGAGTAGTAACATATAGAACATTTTTAATATTAAAATTACTCACCCTGTGTGACATACCAAAGTGAATACTTGATGATTAAGGGTTTTTCCCCTATGAGCAATAAAAAAAATTTTCAACTTCCACAAGGATTTTTGCCACCTTACCATTTCTTTGAGATCTTACTAACAACCATAGTGAGCTATCGCCAACCACTACAGCAAAGGCAATAGCTACTCTTAGTGAGGGTAAGGGTCATAATCTGTCACTGACCACCTACACTAGCTCTAAATGACCACTTGGAAAAGAACCTTGGTGAGTACTTGATAAGCTACAAAGGTAGTTATTTCTTGTTTAAATATTGTTAAATAAGTTTCTCACAAATATACCAATGACATATGTAACCCCCAAGTGGTGCATGTATTATGCAAAGATATGAACTGTAAAATCTATGTGAGTGAAATATTGAATCACTAGTAATCAACCTTATATAGGGGATGAATATACACTAAGTAAAAATATAGCATTTGTGTTTTGTACATAGGAGTGCTAACATATAAATAAAAGGACTTACATAAATAGATAAATAAAAACTATATTTTATTTGTATTGATATTCTCGTGTGTAAAATACTATATCTATATTTTATTTTATTTTGTTTCTTCTGTCCATTGTATGGTTGGTTACTAGTGGCTCAGTTTCAGTAAGAACATAGTTTTGTGTTTGAATATTCACACAGTCACTCTCTTACATTGCATATAGTTTTCATTGTTTGATGTCTATCATTATGTTGTTGGGAACTTTGTTTGTTTTCGTACTCTCCTATTAGGAACTTTATTTATTATTGTGTTTTCCCATTATAGATTGTTTCTCGGTATTGTGTTATTATGTTGAGAACTTTGTTTGCTATTTTATTGTCCCATTGGAGACTTTGTTTTTTGTTGCTATTTTTTCCTTTGGGTTGGTAATTTGTTTTTTTATTGTGTTTTCCCATTGGGACTTTTCTTTATTGTTTTGTTGTCCCATTAGAAAGTTTGTTTGTTATTGTGTTGTCCTAATGGGGACTTTGTTTCTTTAATGTTTGAAATTCCTTTTTATGTGGGTTTTGGCAAGCTTTTTGAGAGATCACTGACATTCTCATCAAGGATCTCACCAATATGGTTAGCAAGGTGATTAGAACATTGTAATTCCTATTACACTTACACTTGTGGTTGTTACACTCGTCAAAGTAGTCAATAAGGGCTTGTTAATATGTCAACAAGGGTGGTTGGTAAGGGTTCGAGTAGTTGGATTTTTCTCTAAATTCCAATCTCTTTATCTTATTTTCTTGGAAAAAGCTCTACCTATTTGGCACCAGATTCCCCTGGTTCTTTCTTGGTCCATTTTCCTTCTAATTGATAGGTTTGAAAAATAGTGTGTAAATCTATAGGCCATAGAATATCAAAGAAGTTCCTCTTACATATTTCTTAAGCATTGTGTTGAATTAAAAAAAATGTGCTATTAAGTGAGATTTTATTTAGAGGTGCCTAATATAGAACAATGCCATTTCAAGGAGTATTTTTCCATGTAGTCATGCAATGTGTTAGCTGGTAGTTGCAAGAGTGCTACAATTCCCATAGGTGAAGAGCCTATGCGATTTTGTATCATGCGTTGACTAGGTATTGCAAGGTTGAAACGTGGTGCGTAAGCGACGAGCCTATGTGTTTTTATGTTATGTGTTGATCAGGTGTTATAGAATCATACATATAAGGTTTAAGAGTGTTGGAAATATTCATGAACAAAATTTTTATATATAATTTTAGTTTCTAGGTATGTCTTTCAAGAATTTTTTTAGGAAGAAGAAACTATTGAGCTCCAATGATCATATCTTAAGCATATCTTTGTTCTCGTGCATGTTAGATTTCATATTATACACATAGGACCATTCTGAATATAGGCTACTCAATTGATCGAACCATGTCTAGATCGATTGGGCTTAATTACTATCTTGAATTATTTTTACATGACTAGATCGATCAAGGAATTAATATTTGATCAATTGAGCACTAGATCAATCGAGATTAATGAGTAGATCGATCCACTTATTTTAAAATGAATTAATTATTTCACTAGATTGATTGAACTATTAAGAATCGATAGATCGAGCATCCATGTTTAATCGATCCAGATAGTTCTTGATCGATTAAGCGGCCAAGTTTTCAAGTTTAACCTAATTTTTAGTGGAGCCAATTTTTTTTATTACTATATTTTTCTTATGTCTTAAAGATCTTTTAAATATTTTAAATGATAGATTTGTAATAGACATTTTACATAAGGTTTCTATTCATGCTATTTAATCATACAATTGGCTCCCAATTTTGTTAACCACATGAGCATTATTCTCTCTCTCAATTATTTTGCTAAAAAATTCAAGTAGGATTTTTCCATTGAGTTAATTTATCAAAAAAATTTGGTTATGTATGATGAACTACAAGCGTATAATATTTGTGATATTGTGCTTTAAACTGAATGTTCTACGATTGTTGGTTGATTTCAATTTATCAAATATAATTATTAAATCATCTAGTTTGGATTATTCATTATTGAATCTAATCTAGGACACACATTTGTACTTGTGTTATTATGATAACTTTTCAAATGTCAGTTGTATGGATTCAATCAACTCTTATGACTCGAGTTCATCAAAATGTTCATTCGGATCCAAATACGTTTCTTGTAATGACTATGATGAAAGTAGTGACCAGTAAGTAGATTACTTGGGGGCATTACCTTAATGGATAGTTTGAGTCTTAGCCTTTTAATTGGGCCTTATTTTTCATACTGGATTGCTTGGCGGTCTAGTGGACTAGCATATTTCCTCTTAGGTCATATATCCTTGTAATTGGACCTTATATTTCATGTCAATTGGTATTAGAGCCATCACTAGATACACTTATTGTGCCTTGGACCTTGTTATGGATTATCTTATTGGGGGTGATAGCTTAGATGTTGAGAAAATTAAGTTTGTATTCTTTTTCTGAAAATAAGATTTTATAAGAACAAAATAATACTTTAAACTTGAGTTTTACAGGTTTGAAAGAAGAAAATAAAGGCTTGCTGGTGATAAAGAATAATTAGATCAAGAGCTAAAATAATCCTTAGAAGTTGTAAAAAGGCTAATCATTGGACTTGAAAGGTAGAACAAAATTATTAATTATGGATGCTGACAAGAGAGCGGTAGGACAAGTAGATAAGCACACTACACCAACCTCTTCAAATAAATTATGTTTGTAAAACTTTCTGCTCCCTACCATTCACACGCATCTCTTACATTGGCTTCAAATATTATACCTAGATGTAGATTATTAGTGATCTATAATTATGCTAATAATTTACATGCATTTTATTTAAGAAAAAATAGTCATGTTTTAAAAAATAAGCACATGATTCAAAAAACTAGAAAAGTTTGGATTAAAAAAATATGATTTAAATTGATGTGTAGCCCATACTTCATTTAAAGCTAAACCTTTTACTACATGGTATATTAATAGTGGTTTTTCTAAATATATGACTAGTAATTGTTTTCTTATCAAAACTTTTCAAAAATATAATGAAGGGATAATTACTTTTGGTGATGGAAATAAATCAAGGATTATTGATAAAGGTACAATTCAGATTGATGGTATGCCTAGGTTAGATGGTGTACTACATGTTGATGTACTTAAGCCAACCTAATAAGCATTAGTCAAATTTATGACAAAAATTATGGTGTACAATTTACCAATAATCATTGTATTATAACAGTTCCAAAAGGTTAATGTGTAGTTGTGGGAACTAGGTCTGAGGATAATTGGTACTGCATTGATATAGCTAATGATCATTCCTTTTAATTGGCATCAAAAATTGGTACATACCAATTTTAAACATCTTGTTAACTTGAGAAAAAAAGGAATATGCATGGTCTACCTATGCTTTCTGAAAGTGAAAAAAGTTTTTACGGACCATGCCAACTTGGCCAAGAAACTCACTCTTCTCATAAGAAAATCAAATGAGCTAAAATAAGCAAAACACTTGAATTAATTCATATTGAGCTCATAGGTCCTATGATAATTAAAGTTTTAGTCATAAGAAATATATTATTGTTGTTATTGACGATTTTTCTTGTTTTACATGGATTGGATTCCTAGAAGAAAAATATGATGCTTTCAACTTCCTTTTGTTCCTTTTGCATAAAGTGCAGATTGAAGTAGGTAATAGAATAACCAATGTAACAAATGATGGGAAGGAATTGAAAAAATTAAGATATGTTGAATTCAGTAAACAACATGGTATAGCTCATGAGTTTTGAGCACCAATTACCTACAAAAAAATGGGATAGTAAAAAGGAAGAATTAGGTGTTGTAAGAGATGAAAAATGTCCTATTCCATGAAAAGGACATTCCAAGAATTTCTAGGTTGAGGCAATAAGTACTTCATGCTACATAATGAACAATGTCTACCTATGTCTAGGTACAAATTAAACTCTCCTATGAGTTATAGAAAGGTATGAAACCTAATCTTAAACATCTACATGTGACTACTACAATACATACATATGATCTCGAAAATTTAGCCTCGGTTTTATTAATAGAGGCAAAAACCCTATGGCCTCAGTTTTTAAATAATTGAGGCCATAGATATACCCTATCAATTTCCTCTTCTTTTTTCTTTTTCCCTCTCTTTTTCTCCCTTTTCCCTCTTTCTTTTTCATTTTTCCTCCCTTTTTTCCCTCTCTTTTTCTTTTTCCCAACTTTTCCCTCTTTTTTTTTATTTTTTCCTTTTTCAAGCTTAATTTAGTCAGCCATCTCTCTTTTTTATTATTTTTTTCCTTTTCTACTTTCTTTCCCAATGCTAGCTACATACATGAGTTGTTCCTTGGCCACTACGTGAGCATTTTGCTACCAAAATTGTGGTTTCTCAGCTTCTCTTCCTCTTCTTAGTCTTCCCTTATCCTGTCGCGCACCTCTCTTACCAGCCACTAGTATGGGTAGCTGGTTTGTTAACTCAAACTTTACATTAATTTTTATGGTAGACTTTGTTGTTCAGTCTTATTAATGAATTGATACTACAAAACCCATTACTTCTTTTCTCTTATAGTGCCATTAGGCCTCCATTCATATCATTGTTTTATTTTTCTCAATCTATCTTATGCTTAATTGTTAATTTATGGTAGATCTTATTCTAAAAAATGTAACTATGGTTTACGATTTAGTTTCTCAATAGATTGTATGGGCCACTAGGATGCTTTCTTTTTTTAATTTTTATTCTTTAATACTATTTATTTGTATTCATGATCTACTATCTACTTGGGTGACAGATACGTAGATACAACTCTTGAAGCATTGAGATTTATGGTCATATTGTAAGGACAGTCTTTCAGGTAGTTTTATCCTTCTATTGCATTTGGTTTTTTTTCCTTTTCATTTCCTTTTGAATATAAAATGCTAAGCAGGGTAAGAACACCTCTTGCATCAAAAATGGTGATTATGTCAACATTATCTTCCCTACGAGTATATAATACATTTTGATTTTTATATAATAAAATTGATTAATTGGGTTCACTTTTAACACTCTAAAAAACATATGTATACTACATTTTTAAACATGCAAAAAGCAGACATTATTTTGTTAAAATTTACTAGTGATAGCATAAGCATGTAAAAAGACAATTTTTTTGGTATACAAGTATTAGCAAAGCTGTGGAATTGAAATGTCTGAGATATTTTGCAACTTTAAAAGATCACATCCATTTGGCTAATCTTTCTATAGAGGTTAGTGAATAGTTGGTCTGAACAATTTTGTGGAAAACAAACGTTTTCTTTTTGTATATTATTGTTAAGAAAATTCAATATTAAATAAGTCCAACTTTGCCCTTGCTATATTTTTGTGTAGTATTGTTACTGTCAGTTAATGAAATTGTGAAAAATTTTAATTGTCATTTGCTACTCTGCTTTATAAAATTTATTTTGAGATCCTTAGGTTTTTGAAATCCCAACACCAATACTAGCGCATATTTTTCTAGTCTCATCTATTTTTCTATCTAACATGCTTGAAAATATTTTTTAGCTTTTCTAGTATGTTTGCATGATTTACATGTTGTGTTTCATTTTATGATGTTAATACATGTTACCAGCCAAGACGAGAGCCTTTGAGGTATACTGTTACTAGTGTGTTTACAGTAGATTATTCTTTCGTATCTACTAGGTGTTTTTATGGTGTTTTTATTTAAGCATGTTGTTTTTATTATATTTTTTCTATGCTATATGCTTAATTCATATTGTGAGGCTTGCTTGGCAGAGTCAAAATATATCTTGTTAAAAGATTCAATATGATGACGTATTAACCCCTAATAGATCTTGATGGCCTATTTCCGTCAGAAGTATAATTCATATATGTATAATATTTTGAGGTATGGAACTTCATAATTAAAATAGAACTATAATGAAAAATAGTAAATTAAAAAATGCACTGTTGAAGCTATGATTCTTAAAATCATGACAAATCCACTATAGAACTCCCAATTAGTGTTACAAAACTATCATTAGTGTTATATGTTCAACAAGAATTGACATTTTTCCCCATGTGAAAGTCATGTGGAATCCTTAAAGCTTAAAATTTCTAATTACTCATGTATTACCCTAACCCTCATCCATGATCATAACATTAAGGTACGAAAAAAACTATCGAAGAACCCTCAATCATTTAGGTAAGAACAATTTAATAAATTAATGATTGACAATAATCTATCATTTTAGTACTTGATATTGCAATAGAAATTAGAAAATAATGACAAGGAGGGTGTTTGATGGTAGATGATTGAGCTATAAGAGGGAATTCCAACCCATCTGATTATGATATTCAAAATGTCCTTGGGAAATAAGCTAATATAAACCACTCTCACTATGGACATCACACTTGTATTTTTCATACATATGGAGGGTCATCTTAAAATATGAATAATAAAAATGAGTTAAGCTAGCATATTTTCCAATTTATTTTAAATATTGCATTGATTAGTTCCAAAAAGAAACACAATATTTTAAAAAAATTCTTACCTAAGCAACATAATATTTAGAAGAAATTTCACTTACTATAATCTGTTGGATTGTGATTCCCTCTTACAACCCAATCATTTACCATCCAACATTATCTTTGTTTTTTGTTTCAAACTTTGGTCACTCTATCGACTACCAAAATGATTGATTCTTGTCAATCAACACCTTTACTTAGAGAGTTCTTTACCAAATGATTAAGTGTTATTCAATAGTTGTTTTTCTGCCCTAAGTTTTTGTTTTCGAAAGAGGTTAGGGTTATACACTCATAATTGTGAAAGTTTTTAATGTTAATTAAATGAATCTATATCTAAAATTCCCTTAGGGTTTATCATATCTTCACTTATTCCCTTGTGGTTTTGCAGAAAATGCTAGAATGCCTCTAGACTTTATAATTAATACCATTGATGTCCTCAAAACTAATAGTGTTAACTTTTCCATCCATAATATTCCTATGCCTCTGATACCAATTCGTGTAGGTTAGAGTTGGGAATCTGGTTTTCTAGTTTACCACTTTCCTGTGGTAGCCTTATGATACCTATTAGATAGCACATGCGGCCTGTATAGGTTTTCCATAGGCATAAAGATGGTGTAAGTCAAAAAGATTCCCTTCCTACTTTACAGAAGTGAGAGTTCCTTACTTTTTTATAGGCTTTTATACCAATTGTTTTTTTTGGGGGGGGAGGGGATTTAATAATAGCTAGAGACTACTATAGTGGAATTTCAGTCAATCTAACCTTAATGTGCTTTTTAAGTTACCAAATTAGTGATAAGCAATATGTGTTGAGTGTACATTTTTTCCTATTTGTAATATACAAATAGTTTTTTCTTGTTTACATATAGTGCACTTATAATCTTCATGGAAGTAGTATCCAAACATTAAGTTATTGAATTCCTCTTCTTAAATTCTTACATATTTTTTACTAAAATAGTCTTTTAATGTCTTTGAAATAAGATGGTTTAATATGCTTGTAATGGCTTTGATATAATCTATATAGATATCTAAAACGGCTAAGGGATAGCCTTTATTAAACGTTTCTAATAAAAATGGACTTTTATTTTTCATTTTAATTTATTTCATACTGGATGTTTCCTGATTTATTCATGTTACCTAATTTTCCTTATCATAATATTGTGATATTCCTATCTTCATTTTTATATTTATTAGTATTATCACTTGGTATACCCAAATATCTTAAGCATTTAATATTTTTAATTGGGTTAAAATTTATAATTACTACACCTAAACTTAATGGGTTCATCATGGTTTTCCCTTCTATTCGTCTCCTCTTATTGTACCGATTATACCTCAACTTTGCTTAAACCTTAACACCGTCCTAGTAATGGTGAGCTTTTTACATCCTTACATATATGGTTTCCAATTTTAAATTACTATATGAGAGTAACTAAACTCCATTTTATTCATAATATAATTATTACACACTTAAGGCCATCTAAGAACCTTGAAAGGATTCTTAGCCATTCATAATTACTAGCCATTCCTCTTTTTATTCTTCTTTGTCATTTCCTTTCATTAGTGCTTTTGATAATGTTGATGATGATTCAACTTTTTCTTCTCGATCTTTGATGTAGTGAATGCATTTGTGATCTTTGGTGGCTTTTCTGGCGTACAAGCAAAATATCTTCCTTGTTTCTCAACCAATTTCAAGGTCGTTGTTAAAATTAGTTTCATATTTGGTAATTTTTTCACCATCATCTTCTAAAATAGCAATGCTACTATGAGAAATGTTGATGACTTTACTAATTGAATAATTTACTTTCATATTAACAAAGTTGTCAATTTTCCTGAGTTCATAATAAATTTGGCCAAGCATTTGACCTCTTAATAAACAGAGTTCTTTTGTGTTGAATTTCTTTTCTAAAAGAGACCTTGGTTTGCGAAATTCTCTATTTGTGTTCGAAATCCCTATCTTAATGGAGTGGTACGGATTGATACATTCTTTCTCATTCCATTCCATTTTTAAACTAAAAAGCTAAGATAAACATGCTTGTCACTTACTTTAATCTTTCTTCTGAAATTCTTGATTGCTCTTTTGAAATTTTTGGGGAAATAATTAATTCACTTAAATTAATTCTTGGATATATGTTTTCTATTATTCCTCTATGGAAAGCTTTATAAACAAATATTGGATCAGCTCCTTCCAAAATATTGAATTTACTTCCTGTAGGAAATTCCTTGTCTATAGTGTAGAACTTCACATCTTCAATGTGTTCCTAGGTATATTTTTTGGCCAAATTTTAGAGGCTTAACAATTTTGGTTTGCTAAGGTTTCTATATTCATCTTTTTCATCTTCAATGACTAATGAATTTCTGGGGATGTTTCCCTGAATTGAACTAAATGATTTACTATCTTTGATGTCTTTGGGAGAGATGATTTCTCTAAATAGTATTGGAGGTCTTTCTATTTCCTCTAGAGTTGTCAACTTGCTTACTAATGTTGGTTGTTGTTATAGAGCTATAGAATAATTTATTTCTATCTCCTCTAGAGTTATTATTTTTGGTGTTTTGTAATTGGTATTACTACCTTTAGCTTCTATTCTCTTTCTGAAGGCTCTATGAGTTACTCTACTAAACCCTAGAATAGATTCACTAGATTATGTCCAATTGCTATAGATTCTTGGTTTTGGGCCATTATAGAACACATAAGTATTTTTATATTCCTCTCTTTTTTCTTCATGAGCCTAATTGAGCTTTCTTGTTTCAAAGATGGTACTCTCTTTTGAACTGTTAGGTTTTCCATTTTGAATTCTTGAATTTTTATCTTCTTTAGATTAAATTTTTTCTTAAGCTTCCTCTTTTGAATTTTTAGACTCTAAGAGTTGTTTTAAAAAATTAAATTCTTCCTATTTATTTCCTATCTCCATAAGAGACTTCTCAAGGTAAAATAACTCAAGTTGTTCATGTAGGATTTTTATCTCCTTTTTCTTAATCTGGATATTGATATTAAGATGTTCTAATCCTGTTAGCATAAAAATAGTTAGAGGTACTAATTCTCTAGTAAGAGCATCTACTAAACTATTCTTATTTCATGGGACATGTTAACATCAAAATTGTAGTGGTTGAATCACTGTTTCCATTTGACTAATCTTCCTTATTTGTAATCACTTATTGTATTAGTTCTTAAGAAATAACCAAAATTCTTGTTATCTATTCCAATAATGAATCTAGAACTTATAACATATATTGCAAATTCTTAATAGCCCTTTTTAAAAGCTAGATATTCTTTTTCATTACTATGATAATTTAACTCAAGACCTTGAAAATATTCTGATGTATATCTACCAAGATATTTATCTTTGTCATCTACTCTTTCTTTCAGAACTGCTGCCTAATATTCTTATATTTCAATTATCATTTTTTCATTTGGCCTTGGATGGTATAAAGTTGGTAAAATTTTTACTTTTTCTTTTACTTTATCCATATACAGAGTATATTGTTTTTTTTTCATTTCTAGATATAGTATTTTGTCAATTTTTCATGTAAAGGTTTTCGCATTTCTACAAGTTTCTTGATATATGCTTCTGTATATGTCAAACATCCTAAAATTCTTTGTAATTTTTTTTTCTTTTAATTCACTAGGAAACCCTTGAATTTTTTTTAGTATATGTGGATGTATATTACATTTTCCATCTTTAATTTCCAACCCTAAATACTTCATTTTCTGTCGGGAAAGTACTACTTTCTTTTCAGATAGTACAATACCTTATTTCCTGCATTCTTGTAGAATATTAATAATATCCAAATATAATTTATTTAATTCATTATTGAAAACCAAAATATCAACTATATAGACACAACAAATATTTTGTAATTTTTTAAAGATGTTTTCCATATACCTTTGGAAGATACCTAGAGCTTATTTTAATCCAAATGGTATAACAGTTCATTGGAAATGTCCTTTAAGGCAACTAAATATGGTTAATGATTGAGATTCTTCATCTAATCTTATTTTCCAAAATTCACTTTTGCAATCAAAACTTGATAAGTATTTATTTCCTTTCATTAATGATAATTTTTTGGACATATAGATCAACTTAGAGCTCGGGCCGCCTAATAGTCGCAGCCTAGAAGACAACTCGAGAAAATGGACAAGTCATCCCAAAGAAACTTCCTCATACCATGCCCAAAACACACTCGTAGAATAGACCTACCCAAGCCAAATTTTGTATGTATAGGTTTGACCACCAATTCGAGGTGTATGGTGGTCAACCCTAGTTTAT
The DNA here is from genome assembly GCA_033030585.1 of Hippophae rhamnoides. Classification (NCBI taxonomy): domain Eukaryota; kingdom Viridiplantae; phylum Streptophyta; class Magnoliopsida; order Rosales; family Elaeagnaceae; genus Hippophae; species Hippophae rhamnoides. Next base: position 40,478,232 of record CM065438.1, on the reverse strand, counting down.
GAATATACTTGCTTTCACTTTTTTGTCTTTCTTGACACTCTTACATGTGTATAGCCTATGTAATCGACACCTATATATGTAAAACTATATAAATACATGGACTCCCTAAAATATCCACACATTCAATCAATTACTTTGACTTCTGTTTAAGTTCTCTCTCTATAAATCGGATCAATACCAACATTTTGGCACTTACTATAGGGCTTAGATTCTGAGGTCAGGCATTAGCTTCTGACCCAATATTTTTCAAGACTCACCCCAAATTCTAAGATATATTTAAGAGACCAAACACCTATTACACTTACTAGTTATCCCTAAGATCATAATCACATGTTCCTTATCACCATGGTAAAAATGCATGTTGAAGGATGATTGAGACTAGCAAATGAGGATGTAGCAGTAGCACTGGACAAGATCTCACCGACCCATAATGAACCCAGAATGGAGCCTAACCCTCATCAATAGTTGGCTCATCAACTCCTTGAGTTAAGAAGAGAGTTCAAGGAGACCAGGTAGGAGAATAGTTCACTACACTCCCAATCAGGTGGGGGAGCCTCTAATCATCGAGCCACCAACCTAACTAACAAAAATAGACCAAGGCGCATCATCTCCAAGCCTAATCAGGGAGAACAAGAAGTCGAAGGAAAATCCCTTTCCAACTTAGTGAGGCCTAGTAGTAAGTAGTGGATGCAGGAAAGAAAAAATGGAAGGCACAATTTTGAGGCATTGGAAGAAGCTAACAAAAAGCAAGGCCAAGCCTTGAAAGTAGCCAATGAAAGGCATGAAAATGGCAAGGCTTCCTATGATATGGATAGGGACTATGAGCAACTATATGTCTACCCATTCTCTGATGATATAGAGAATTATGAACCACCAGCCAAGTTCAATGCTCTTATGTGCTCTGATTATCTAAGAATTAAAGACTCTATAACACACATACAACACTTAAAAATGGACATGGCCCCTATGAACCTCACATAAGGGAAAAGAGATGCTATGATGTGCAAATAGTTCACTACTACCCTCTGTGACAGTGCCCAAAAGTGGTTTAACAACCTGGCACCCCACACCATAACCTCATTCTCATAAGCTCATAAGGAAGAAGTCACACCACCTCTTCTCAATTATTCAATATAGAGGTGATTACACCAAGGATAATATGAAATGATTCAAGGAAGAAAAGCTAGAAATCTTTGATTTTCCTAGCTCTATTTCTATAGAAGCCTTTAAGTGGGTCTCCTATAGAATTTTTAATCATTCGTAGAGCTAGCCAAGATAGTCCCTCATACTTTAGGGGAATCATATAGAAAGGCGATAAAAAATTTCAATCTTGAAAGAGACATAGGTTTGGTCAAGGGCCAGTGGTTTGATATAGAGGTTGTGCTAGAGAACAAAAAAAGGAGGATAAGTCCTTACAAGGAGAATCAAAATAGCAAGGTCAATAGAAATAAGTGTTTTGCACTAAACAAGAGGGTAAATGGATAATAGTTAAGGAATAGGGGACCTTGGGGGAGGTCACTCTCTCCTTTTAATGGGCCTCCCTTGAGAGTGAATCTCACTCATGCCATATAAAGGATGTAGGAAGAGCTAAATGTTAGATGGCCCCCAAAAATGAAGTCTCCACTTAGAGACACATTTAAATGATATGCCTTCCATAAGGATGTAGGCCATGAGATGAGTAACTACAATAACCTCAAAAAGGAAATTAAGGAGTTGTTAACCAAAGGATATTTGAAAGACCTCATGAAAGGCAATAGTAAAAGAGGAGTTTTTCAAAATAGGTAAGAAGCATCAAAACCATCCACTCCATTGAATAGTGGGAGAGACACCTACAATGATCCCAACATCAGAACTATCTATATTGTACATAGAGGGCCGAAAATCAGCGGGGTCTCAAAAAACTCACGTAAGAGGTTTGTTATAGACCTACGCATTGCCTTATATGTGTACACCAAGGAAAAGGCGAGGTCCTCTATAAAGATCATTTTTATTGAGAAGTACGAGACCTCATCCCATCCTAAAGACCCCTTAATGATCACTTTGAGAATTGAATCCTGCAATGTTTTTCGGATCATTGTTGACATGGGGAACTTAGTTGATCTTCTTTTTTTGTCTACCATAAGAGTCCTAAGAGTAAAATAAATTGACATTGTAAGGATAGAGCTACCATTAGTAGGATTCAATAGTAGTACCAACTATATAGTATGGATTGTGGTACTACCTGTTATGGAAAAAGAGTCAACAATGATGACTAATTTTGTGGTCATTGCTATCCCATCTCACTACAATGCTATCTTGGGTAGGCCATGGATACACAAGATGAAGGTGATCCTACCCACTTTCCACCAAGTGATCATATTCCCAACTAACGAGGGCATGAAAGAGATAAAGAGAGACCAAGGGAAAACCAGAAGTTGTTACAATGCGACCATGAAAGATGTCACCCCTAAGTAGAAATCACAGCAAGGTCTCTCCCAAAGGAGGTCAGGGTAAAATTCTACTGAGTTCTATCAATATAAATGAGGTGCGAGACTTAACAATAGGAGATATGGGTGAGAACTATCCTTTATAGTTGAGTAGGGATCTTACAACAGAGGTAGATAAGCAACTTTTACACTTGCTCAAAATGAACCCTGATGTCTTTGCATGGACCTCAGTAGACATGCCTAGGATTGACCCAAATAACATGTATAGTTTTGAGAGAATTATGTAATTGTTTGTCTTGATTAAATAGCATGAATAGTTTTAGCCAGAGATGTATGATTCTTATGTATATGATCCATAATTGATGAACTTAATGAGTAGTATGCAATTTAATTGGCATAAGAATATGATTAAATTAATTACTATATGGTGTTTAGTTTACTTGTGAGAGGAATACATGCTAGGTTAGATTCAATTCATCCTATAATTAATTGATAATTATATTGAGGAGATTTTAGCTAGTCGTATATGTAGAAAATTGGAAGATTAAGTATTCTTAGATATTTTCTCATATATCTTTTTAATTACGAATTTGATTTAATTAATTGTTGCTATTTACTTTTAATTATTTTAATTTTTCTTACTTAAATTATAAAACACATAAAAAAATTGATTTTTATATTTTTAGTTTGAAAAATTTGTTTCTAATAAAATAATTTCCATGAGAACGATCTTTTTTTATCATTATATTACTTGTTTCAATACGTATATTTGCGTATTCATTGCACACATTTCATGTGTGGCGATCAAGTTTTTGGCACCTTTGTCGGGGATTATAAATATTAGAAATTAATAATTCTTTATTTTTTATTTTAGTTTTTTTTAATTTAGCTTTCTTTACTATAATTTTAATTTTAATTTACTTATCTTCTTTTACTAACTTATTTATTTATTTATTTTAACTAATTTATTTTTTAATTTTAATTTATTTATTTAGTTGTTTATTTTTTTAATTGTTTTTATTATTTATTTTTAATTTAGACACATAATTTAGTTCTATTAGAAGAATAGAATAGAAAATGGCTAGCAATAGTTATCAATGGTCAATGAACGGAATGATAACCATAAGAAGAGTAGGTGGAATGCATGAGGTAAATGATATAATGGCATGTATAGCTGAAGTGTTATCTTTAGTAAATCTTTTGATGGTTCAAAACTCGCCAGCGAGTATAAACCAGGTCCAAGATTCAATATGTCTTTGTGTGTTTTGTGATGGAGCCCATTTGTTTGATAATTGTCCACATAATCCTGAATCAGTCTTCTATATTGGTGATGTGAATCAAAAAAATAATTAATACTCAAACACATATAACCCAGGATGGAGACAACATCCAAATTTCTCTTGAAATAACAACAATCAAGGTGATAATCAATTCAACTATCAATCATTTTCACAACCTAATTTCGAACAACCATAACAATTACAAGCCCAAGAAAAGAATCCACCTACTAAAGACAATACAAATTCCTTAATAGTGATGATGAAAGACTTCATCCAATCATTTAATACAAAAGTGTCAACTTTAGAGGCTTCAATTCAAAATTTGGAGAACCAAATGGGGTAACTTACTCAGGCTATAAGTCAAAGGCCTCAAGGTAACATTCCTAGTGACACAATTGTAAATCTAAGAAGAGAAGGTAAGGACCATTGTAAATCATTAGCCTTGAGGAGTGGTAAAACTTTAGAGTAAGAAAGTCAGACTCAAAAGGCTAAGGAGGACTATAAGACTAAAAAGGATAAAGTGGAACCGGAAACTAAAAAGGAGGAGGAGAAATTAGTGGATAAAGTGAGTAATGTAAAGGAAATAATTCAGTAAAAAAAGAGCAACCTCTACTAACCCACTATTCCTTTCCCTTAAAGACTGCAAAAGCAAAAGTCAGATATGTAGTTTTCAAAATTTCTAGAAGTCTTCAAGAAGTTGCACATAAATATATCATTTGCAAATTCACTTGAATAGATACCTTAATTTTCCAAATTTCTAAAGGACATCTTGTCTAAGAAAATGAGACTTGGAGTAAATGAAATAATAACCTTAGCTGAAGGTTGTAGTGCCATCCTTGCTAGAAAACTACCCCAAAAGTTGAAAGATCCAGGTAGTTTTGACATTCCTTATACAATTAGGAACATCCACTTTGAGAAATTAAGCATTATGTGACTTGGGTTTTAGCATTAACCTTATGTCATTATTAGTCTTCAAGATATTGGGGGTTGGTAAAGCCAAACCCACTTCAGTAACATTACAAATGGTAGATAGATCAATTAAGAGACCTTGGGGTGTGATAGAATATTTGCTAGTAAAAGTAGACAAATTCATCTTTCCGGTGGACTTCATTGTGCTAAACATGGAGGAAGACTGTGACATTCCTATCATACTTGGTCGTCCATTCTTAGCAACCGGAAGGGCACTCATTGATATACACAAAGGTGAACTTACAATGAGAGTGCAAGATGAATAGGTAATGTTTAAAGTTTTTGAAAAATCTGAACCCCTTGATATTGATAATACTAATGAATGTTTAAGGATAAATGTTACAGAATGTGAGGACAACTTAAAAGAATCTGTTGAGTTGCCCACACTTAAGAATTTAACTTATGTTGCTATAAACAAGGACATAAACTCACCCCAAAATAACTCAACTTGTTTTAACTTTGAAAGTATGGTATCGAAGGTTGACATTGTCAACTTTATGAACTTTTTGGAGGATGTGCCTCTCATATATATATCAAAGGTGATTATGGAAAATTTTCAGAAAGGATCTAAACTAAAACCATCAATTGAAGAGCCACCAAGTTTAGATCCCATACTTTTACCCTCATATCCCCAGTCAAGTATGAAAGTGAAAGAGTCCAATGAAGAGGTTAAAAAGCTATTAGAAATACATAAATTGGATGAGATACGGTGGAGTGCTTATAAGAGAATTGAGCACTATGTTTGTGAACCAGAGCATAAAGTATCATTGGACAAATCAAGACTCAAACTATTTCTAGGAAAACACAAATGTGAATGGATACAAAGGCATGTGCCTTAGGACTTGATAGGACCGTCGTGTCAAGGATGTTAAACATGACGCTAGTTGGGAGGAAACCCAACATTATTTTACTTATATTTTCATTGTTTTTGTTTTTTGGGTGAATAAATGTGAAGAGCAATAGCACAAAAAGAATGAGCATTTCAGTGACAGATGTGGTGTGCCATGATTAAGGGAGTTTTCTTTTTCTTTAACTTTTACCTTTTCATATTTATATGTACACATTAGGGACAATGTTTAATGTAAATTTGGGGGAGGGAACTTCATCCTCTACATTAGTATTTAGTATGCATTTTATATATTTATGGAATATTGTTTTCCTAATTTTTAGGTTGTTTTTAATCATGATTTGGGTAGAAATTGATAAATATATGGAAACTAAATGCATGCATGCTTGGTATAAAACATATGAACTCAATGATAAAAATTGGTTATTATAACTAGGATAAGGAATGTAACATATTTTTTAAGATATTTACATTAGTCATGTGATATGCTTGCTAGTTTTGATTGAATTGATTCAATTTTTTTATGCATATGTTCATGATTGAGTTTGGTGTGCATATTGAGAGAAAATTTGTAGTGAGTTATGTGAGTTGATGAGATCTACCAGGTTTTAGAATCTATTTGATCATCCTTAAGGTGAAATCCTAAATAGTATTTAGCAAAATAAATGATTTAGGCCTTATTTGGATCGATCAAGCCTTTCATGCTAACTATTGTTAATATCTTTAGTCACCCATTTGAGCCTAACAAAGAACCTTTCGTATCTTTTAGCCACATTTATTGCCTAACTAATAATTATTACCTTTACCCTTGCACCTTTAGTTTGTATGAAAAGAAAAGAAAAAATGAAATCATGTGTTATGTTATAGCATAAGATGAAACATAATGCACTCTATAAAAAAATAGAGAAAAAAAGAAAGAAAAAGCAAAACTCATAACACAATTATCCCTCTAAAGAAAAAGAAAATAAAACTGAAAATAAGTTTGGAATGTTGTGAAGTTACAAAAAAAGAAGAGAAAAGAAATGTGAAGTAAAAGAATATGAAAGGAATGACAAAAGAGGGTGTACTAAAATATCAAGTAAAAGCTCAATTGCATTTATAAAGTGCATGATGAGAAAAAAGAAGCTAAGGTGTGGAAAGAGCCTAAATGTCTTCATTTATCAACCCCTACCTAAGCCTTACATTAAAACCATCTAAAGTCCTTCATGATCTTTAACTAAGTGCATATTTATATTAGTGGAGAGGAATGTAAAAAATAGACTTATGAGGCTTGTTCTAAGATTAAATTTATTAGCATGCTCTTATAGGTTGATTTCATGAGTGCATTGGATGATATCATGTGCAGCACACACACACGAATCAATTTTTTCAAAACCCTTGCATATCCTTGTATTGATGAACGTTGATTGATGAATACGTGAACCTTTTTATCATAGGATTGAACGATTTTTGAGAGGGATAGTTTTCATAAAATATGCATGTACTAATAGAAGTATACTTATGAATGTAATACCCAAGTTATTTTATTTACCTATACTTGGCTTTACTTGAGGAAAAACAAAGAGATAAGTTTTAGGGTCTGATGACTCTATGAAAATAGAGTCATTAGCGCACTTTTTTTCTTAATATTTAATTTTTTTATTCAATAAATAGTATTTTTTGTCAAAAATATTAAAATATAAACGTTTTGGTGAAAAAGGGTGAAAATATAAATTTTGGAATTTTTTGAGATTTTTCTAGATTTTTTATGAATTTTTAAAGTAGGACCAATCATGAGCTACCATGTGGCATGCCATGCAAGCATGAATAACGAATCACATTACGCCGCATGTAAGGAGGACAAAACGAGTGCCACATGTCAACATGGCATTCAATCAGAGTTTGGAAATTGGTCAACCATCATTGCCATGTGTCACCACGCCATTGATCTACGCGTTCCATCGGTGCACCATGCCATTCGTTTCTGCAAATCACATCACACCACGTGTCGTTGACTCCGCAAGTGTTGACTTTGACTGGTCTCCCCTGCCATGAATCGTTCCCTGATTCACCAAGTGAATTTCTGATGTCATGTGTCACGTTGTGATTGGCTGGAGCTATCATTTTTGCTTATTTTGATCGTAACCCTTTATTTGAAGCTGATCTAACAGTCCAGATTGCATTTGAGCATTATTTAAGCCCCTAATCACTCCATAAACCATAAGTTCCATTAGCATAATTTTGGTAAATGTTTGGAGTTAAAAAGAGAGAAAAATACATAAAATTTCAAGAGAGGACACAATTTTGGTGGAGATTTAAGATGAGATTTAACACTACAATTCAAAGATTGATTGTATTTATTCTTCTACTCTTTTCTTTATCAATTTTTATGTCTTTATTTATGAAAAATATGAGCTTTATGAACACAATTATGTGTAATTAATTTATTAATCTAGGGATCTTATGAACCCAATTTTCATCATGTGATGATTTAATATTTTACCTAAATTATAAATTTAATTTAATTATATTATTTAATCTAATTTGTTTGCTATTAATTTTTTGGCCAATAATTTATCTATGGAGGCAATTAAATAGATTAGAGAGAATTATTTAATTGTTTGTCTTGATTAAATAACATATATAGTTTCTAGGAAGAGATGCATGATTCTTATGTATGTGATCCATAATTGATGAACTTAATGAGTAATATGCAATTTAAATGGCATGAGAGTGTGATTAAATTAATTACTATATGGTATGTAGTTTACTTGAGAGAGGAGTATATGCTAGGTTAGATTCAATTGATCCTGAAATTAATTGATAATTATATTGGGGGGATTTTAGTGATTCCCATGTTTAGAAAATTAATAGATTAAGTATTCCTAGATATTTTCTCTTATATCTTTTATAGTTGCAAATTTGATTTAATTAATTGTTGATATGTATATTTAATTATTTTAATTTTACTTACTTAAATTATAAAAAAATATAAAAACAATTGATTTTTATTTTTTTTAGTTTGAAAAATTAGTTTCTAATAAAATAATCTTCGTGGAAATGATATTTTCTTATCATTATATTATTTTTTGTGATACATATACTTGTGTATTCATTGTGCACACTTCGTGTGTGGTGATCACAAACCCATAAAGCAGCTACAACTAAAAGAAAGAAGATAGGTCGCAAGGTCAAAAAATATGTCATGAGGTCAAACTTGTAAAAACAAAAATTATTATTATAAACATAGGAAGTGAGGTAGGATTAACACACCTGGTACATGCAATGGCATATGGCAACCATAGAGCTTATATCCTCACATATGGCATCTAGTTGCTTCTCATGAGCTTTGATAAGAAGATGACCCACGTAATGATGGAACTACTTTCACACAAAGCCCGGATATAGAGCCACCTCATCCACATCAGTGGTAAGATCATTGACGACATCTTTCCCCTCCCTTGAATCCTATGTAGGGTGGTCAGATTCTTTAAGATATGAGGTGGGAGAGGATAAAATGTGTTGGTCTTACATCTTGCATAAAGGCTCGAACATATTCAATGGCTCCGGGCTGAGTGTAGGCTTATTGATGGTTCCTTTCCTTTTCCTTTTAGATGGGATGGAGAGGCCTTTCTGGCTAAAGGATTTTCTCCTCTTCCTACATTTGGAAGAGTCCCTCCCAAAAATGGGAGGTGTACTCTTTGAGAAGCTCACCTTTGAGGAAGCGACCTTACCCTTTATTCGAGTCAAGAGAGAGATGGAAGTGAACTCTATAGTATCTGCAAAACAAGATCGAGGAGGTATTATTATCATAAGGTCACATAAAAAAAGAAAAAGAGAGGAAAATTTTGAAGTATCAGGGTTAGTTCACCATCGTTAGCAACCACCTCAAACCTTCCCCAATAGTTTGTAGAAGGAGTCTTGCACTTAAGAGGAGCTCAAGATTTACAAATAATCTTATGGAGGGTTCCATCGAGCCCTACCTCATCAGCCCACACTTAACAAAGCATAGGGTATTTAAAAAATGCATCCATAGGGTTTTCTCAGGGAGATAGTTGTAGATATCAACCAACTATTGACTCACATCCAAATTCAAGGTCAGTAAGAAAGAGTACATATTTCTTATCATAATCTTAGTGTCATTGAAAATATGCTTCTTATCAACCTTGTGTCACTAGTAAGAAATTCCCACCAGTATGAGATATAGAAGAAATATTCCTTCCAATTCTTCTCATTCTCAAGAAAGGCCATATTTATACCTTGTTCTTATTTTATCGACATGTATACCTTCCTTGGGTCTATTAGGTTCTACTTCATGACATAGGCCCTATTAAAATTAGGCATTTCCAAATCCACCAATAGCTCTTGGCATATCACTATATGGCAGGGTAGGTACCACTACACATTAGGCAATAGTTGACCCGATGAGAGTTGATTCCTAACCAAAAATCTCCTTATGAGAGGGTATAGGGGAAACCTCACCCCTATCCATAAAATAATTTTGAGAATGACCGTTGATGAACGAAAACCGGCATCGCCGATCCTGCCAATACTTTGGTTTTATATTTATAAAACTCTCGTTAGTGTACCTAATCATTTCGTAGAAAATGATAAGTATCCTCCCAAGGTCGATCTAAGGAAGGAATGTATATGGTTTTTAATTTATTATTCAAACTTTTAAAAACGAAATTAAATCCTAAACATCCTGTCACGATATTTTGGGGTTTTTGTGTTTTTAATCTAATTATAGAAAATTAAACATAGATTCAATAAACATTCATGCAAATTTTATCTTTTATAAATAGTGGAGTATTTATGGATATAATAACTAAGTTAATTATGCTTACTCGTATTATTTAGGTTATTAAATATATGAATTGATATTTATCGATTCTCCCTTTTTTGTATTTAATACCACCTTGGCGGGTTAGATATTCTTTGTTAACTAAACAAATCAATTAACACCTACAAGGGTTGATAACTAATTTGGTTAATTAAATTAATTTCTTTTTCTAAGAGATTGAAAATGAACCATTTAAATGCCACCTTTGGGCGGGTTAGATGCTTAAACTTTATTCAAGGTGTGTCCAAATTAAACCTAAGAATTTAGTTATCCGAGTACTAACTTTCAAGTTTTAAAACCACTACCGAAAACATGTTGTCAATACATTTTCATATAATAATTCTTATAAAAACTTTTGAAATAGCTTCACTCTAACTACCTAGCATTGTATCAACAAATAAAAAGAGCCCTACTCTAATTTAGACCGGATAACTAAACCTTAAAATCTAATTTTCAAATTTAAGTTTGTAATGAAAAATAATATATTTCTCTCTAACATTCTTAATATAAAATCTTGAATAAAAATAAAATCAATTAATTTTAGAGATTTTTACCTATTTACTATTTCGCAAGCATAACAATGTTATTATTATATCATGTTTACAAATAGCTAGCACAGTTAAATTTAATTACAGACAAATTAAATATAACATGTAAGAATAAAGCATAAAAAATAACTGCAAAGAAAATAAAATCCTTACAGAACTTTGACGCTATTCCTGTTGCTAGAAAACCTCCAAGCGGAATTTGCACTCCCATTTATTGAATCAAAAAGCTAATAAATTACAAAAACATAACTAGTTCTTCCCAAAAAGGGAAGAACTCTAAAACTAAGAGAAACTAGCTAAAACATAAGAAAAACTAAAAACTAAAAACTAAGAAATGGAGAGAAAGAAAGAAGAGGGAAGTGTGTTTGAGGTGTGGTATGGCCAAGAAGAGAATGTGGTATTTATAGTGAGAATGGAGAGAAAAAGTGCGTGAAAAAAATGTTAAAAATGGTGAAAACGTCAGAAGTGCACATGGCGAGGCACATGACATGACGCAAGATGACGTCACAGGCGGGCCGTACGTGAAAAATGGGGCGAATGGCATCGGCGTGCACAAAGCGCGCGCGGAAGGCACCAACAGCCGCGCGTGAACAAGGACAGCGCATCGCGGCGCGCGCAGATCCGGGAGGAAGGCACGCGCACGCGCGCGGACGGCGCCGTGTCGCGTGCGCGCGGCCAACATGGTCAAGCGCCAAGACGTGACGGGCTACTCCGGCGCGATTTTCTTCTTTTGACATTTTTGACCTTTTTCGACCCACGTTGTCCAATTTTTCCATATTTTTCGACCTTTCCCATTTATTTATTAATATATTTGTGATGTATTGCTTCCAAAGATTCTTTTGAGTCTTTAAGTGACGTTTTTAAGCGAAAAATACCGAAAAACAATAAAAATACCCGTGATTCCGAAAAGACAAATTTATATAAGTATATGATAAAACATATAAATATATATATTTTTAATCAATTAACGTGCATAAAATCATGGTAATTTTAGTGCTTTTTGAAAGCACTCATCACAACTCAACTGCCTTCTCATAGTCCCTAAGCAAGAGAAGCGATAAAAACTAAAAATTAAACTATCCTAAATCACTTCCGTGGATTGACACTTGCATTTAGCCTAAGCAACAAGCCTTTAAACCCCTAGGTTGCCCTAGTTTTACGAAGCCTGAAGTCTCGTGAGGTTTTCAAGTAATGATACCCACAAACATTGAACTAAATGTAAAATAAAAAAAACAATAAAAACAAACAACTTAAAAATTAAATTTACAACAAAATCACAAATTAACAACATCTCACAAAAATGTCTCATACTTTTTAATCTCCTTTAAGATCATAATTAAAATCTCAAGCATAAGTTATTTTAATCTCTTTAAACAAGCATGATTTATTATAATAATTAGTCGAAAATCATTTTCATATTTCATGTCAAAAATGTATCAATTTAATTTCACCCAATTTCAGGTTTGATGATCGTAATTCGCTTTGACTCTATTCCTCACAAGTCAATACTCTCAAAACACTAAATACTATGGGTTCAAACACTCATACTAATTTATATGCGAAAGAGTTGATGTATAGAAATGAACTAATATGTTCGCATATGTATAAAGAATAAAGGCTCAAAGTTTATTTTAACATTGATCTCATGAAAGGAATCAAATGTATAAATTATAAAGATATCACATATAAAAATTATCTTCATGCATAAATCAAAATCATCAACAAAGAATTTCAAGCTATATGCCTTTTACAAATGAACAGACTGCAATCGATCTTTCAGGAATTATTTCCTATATCCTTCTTTTTTTTATAATTAGCCTTTACTCACAACTTTGTAGGCAATGTGGGTTATAATATGTAGATTATACTATATATTCTTTATCTCTCTATTTTTTTCTGAAGATATTTCTCAATATATGTATTTTAGAGAGTCAACCCATGTACAGATTGTACATTTTTTATTTTTTTTATTTTGGTGAGTGGTTAATTTTGTAGCTTTTCTGTTTGATCTTGGTTTAGGTAACCCCGGATATGTATTTTTTTTGTAGCAATCATGCATGAACGAGATATAAGCATATACTATCAATTTATACTCAAATCATTTAATCTAAGCAAAAATTAAGAAAATATATATGATACTCTATTAAGATGAGAAAAAAATTCATACATTCAATGCTAATACCTATAGAGATCATCTAAAAATTTGAAGAAATAAGAAGTGTGTTTGGAGTAGAAAAAATATATATTTCACTCTTGAATAAAGGAAATTAGGCTCAAATTATATCTCACAAAGGTAGTCTCCACTAAAAAAAAATTCATAAACACCGATTTTGGGTTTAATATAATTTCTACATCTTATCAAGAAATACTAGTTATGACAAAAACTAACTAATTATCAAAAATAATTACAAAATATTTCATGATATATTTTCAAAAATTAATCTAACAGTACAAAAGACTTAACTATTTACTTAAATTTGATTTAAAGAAATGATAAATTTTTGTGAAAAAGGTTTTTTTTTGAATTCCAAAAATTACTAAATCACACAAAATAGAAATAAAACCAAACACACAAAAATGAAAAAGTATATTTTTTTATTTTTAAATTTTATTTTTTATTTTTAAATTGTTAAAACTTTTTTTTTAATTAAGCATGGTAACTTTTCACCACCCCCAATCTAGAACTTACATTGTCCTCAATGTAACAACTGTAAATTAAAGATAAAGAGAAAAGAGAAGAAAGATTACCTATTTCTTGAGAAAGTGCAAGTAGTAATGGAAAATGCAGGTGCATCCTTCATATCCATCATTAAAGTGTATACAGATGTGCATCAAATGGAACTTCTAACATCTCAACAAATATTTTTAGTTTTAACAATTTAAAAATTATTCACATGTAATTAAAATGAAATAAACAATAAAATTAAGTAAATAAAACAAATAAAAGAAAATTACCTAAAATGACGGGTCATTCCCATCCATGCTTAGTTTAACGCCTTAGCAAGACGAATTGGGATTGCATTTTAAGTAAACTCAATGTCCCTCATCATTGAGTCAATCAAACCTTCAAGAAAGACAAGGTTGTCTACCTATACTTTTTCAGTCATGCCCTATTGATTTTCAAATTTCTTTTTGTACTTAAAACTAGAGGCATACTTTGAGTTTTAGATAACCCACATCTAGGTACAAATCAAATAATTAAGGCATAAAAACACAATTGTACCTAGATTAAACAAAGCAACTAACTCCTTAGATTATAATTAAAACTTTAAAATTTTGGAGGTAGTTTCAGAATTTATGTTTTTTTTTTGTTTTTGTTTTTTTTTTGTTTTTAAGAAAAAAAAAATAACATAATCAGTATTAACCAAGAGTGCTCCCAGGAAAGAATGGTGGTGCAAAGGCTCCTTAAAAACCATCCTCCTAGACAGAACAACGTTCCCAAGAAAGACTAGTGGCACAAAGGCTTCCAAGAACTAGTCTCCTAGACAGAACTTCCTTAGATCTTTAATTTTTATGTTATTAAGTTAAATTAAATAAAAATTTAAGTTAATGAAAATCTAAGTTAATTAAGTTTAAAGAAAAGGTTAATTAAGTTAAGTGAATTAAAAAAAATCTAAGTTAATTAAGTTAAGTTAAAAAAAATCTAAGTTAATTAAGTTAGTAAAAAAAAAGTTAATTAAGCTAAGTGAAGTAAAAAATCTAAGTTAATTAAGTTAAGTGAAAAAAATTTAATTAAATTAAGTAAAGTAAAAAAAATCTAAGTTAATTAAGTTAAGTGAAGTAAAAAAAAACTAAGTTAATTAAGTTAATGAAAATTTAAGTAAAAACCTAAGTTAATGTAAAAAAAAATCTAAGTTAATTAAGTTAGTAAAAACAAAACTAAGTTAAGTAAGTTAAATAAAAATCAAGAAGAAAAAAAATAACTAAAGAAAGAAAAATAATAAAATAAAACAAAATTGAAAAAGGTAAAAGAAAATAAAAAAATAAAATTATGATTTAAAATAAATAAAAAAATAGTAAAAATTAAAATTTTGGTTTTTTTTTATTTTTTTATTTTTTTTATTTTTTTATTTTTTTATTTTGTCTTTATTTTGTCTTTATTTATTTATTTATTTGTTTGTTTTATTTTTTAACTTAAAATTTTTGAAATGTTTTTTTTACTATTCATGAACAGTAAAACTTTTTTTTTTAAATTCAAATTTTAAATTTCTAAATTATTTTATTATTCACGCTAAAATTTTTATTTAAATTTTTTTTTATTTTTTTTATTTTTACTATTCATTAACGGTAAGAACTTTTTACTTCAAATTTCAAATTTCTAAATTATTGTACTATTCACGCTACATTTATTCAAGGTGTCCAAATTAAACCTAAGAATTTAGTTATCCGAGTACTAACTTTCAAGTTTTAAAACCACTACTGAAAACATGTTGTCAATACATTTTCAAATAATAATTCTTATAAAAACTTTTGAAATATAGCTTCACTCTAACTACCGGGTGATTGTACCAACAAATAAAAGAGCACTACTCTAAATTAGACCGGATAACTAAACCTTAAAATCTAATTTTCAAATATAAGTTTGTAATGAAAAATAATATATTTCTCTCTAACATTCTTAATATAAAATCTTGAATAAAAATAAAATCAATTCATTTTAAAGATTTTTACCTATTTAATATTTCGCAAGCATAACAACGTTATTATTATATCATGTTTACAAATAGCTAGCACAGTTAAATTTAATCACAGACAAATTAAATATAACATGTAAGAATAAAGCATAAAAAATAACTCATAAAAAAATAAAATCCTTACAGCACTTCGACGCTATTCCTTGCTAGAAAACCTCCAAGCGAATTTGCACTCCCATTTATTGAATCAAAAAGCTAATAAATTACAAAACATAACTAGTTCTTCCCAAAAAGTGGAAGAACTCTAAAACTAAGAGAAACTAGCTAAAACATAAGAAAAACTAAAAAAAAACTAAAAACTAAGAAATGGAAGAAAGAAAGAAGAGAGAAGTGTGTTTTGAGGTGTGGTATGAAGTGAAGAGAAGGGGGATATTTATAGGTGAGAATGGAGAGAAAAAGTGCGTGAAAAAATGTTAGAAAATGGTGAAAACACGTAGTTCACATACGGCGAGTCATCGATGACGCCGCATGACGCGCTGGGGCGACCGCACGGAAAAACGGGCGAATGGCCGCGCGCGTGAGACCAACTGGGGCGCGCACAGTGCGCGCGGACGGGCGCCGTGTCAGCGCGGCCGGGTGCCGGGCGCGCTGGGACGGGTCAGCCCGGCGCACTTTCTCCTTTTTGATATTTTTGACCTTTTCGACCTATTTTGTCCAATTTTTCCATATTTGTTGACCTTTCCCCATTTATTTATTAATATATTTGTGATGTATTGCTTCCAGTATTCCTTTTTGATTCTTTAAGTGAAAATACCTGAAAAACAATAAAAATACCCGTGATTCCGAAAAAGAAAAATTTATATAAATATATGATAAAACATATAAATATATATATTTTTAATCAATTAATGTGCATAAAATCATGGTAATTTTAGTGCTTTTTGAGCACTCATCAACCGTCCATCCAATATGTTTTACTTAACCTTTCCTAATCCTAAGGTGATAGTACACTGGTCTTGATTTTGGTCGACCAACCCTTGGTACGGCCTATAGGTTCCCCAGACCTTATATTCCTTTCTTTCTTCTTCTATGTCCTAGCCTTTGATATCTGATTATGGGGCACATTCAACCTAATGGTTGGAACAACCTAAGGATGAGTAGTGGAAGTAGAGGGTTGAGGCTAAGATTGACTCTCTTCACTTGAATATTTTGTCTTGGAAGGCCTCGAGGCATCATTGGTGTTGGGTATTATGGGCTTTCCCAAGAGCTTGAGCCCAAGGTCTCTTCTCTGTGCATTGTCTGCAAAATATCACAAAACATTAAAAGTATAGGTAAGGTATGAAAATAAAGGATTAACTAGGGTAGAATTTAAAGATAAAGGAAAATGATTCTTTAAAGTCAACTAGAAAAGAAAGCATAAAAGTGTTAGACTCGTGAAACTTGTACACTAAAACCCAAGCAAACAAGTTATATGATTAACTGAATTCTTACCATCGAATTGAAAACCCTTTTATGGAATGAATTATGGCGATAGAGAGTTTTTTCTCTTTACTTTTGTCTAGTGTGCAAGAAATGATGAAAAGGCTCAACCCAAGCACCTTCTTATATAGATAACCATATTTTCTATCTCCAATGAAATGAGATACATTTATTAGGGTTGCTGAATCATTCAGATTCACTACTGAGTATTACTCTTCCACTTAAGCTCAGAGCTCGAGCTAAAATAGTAGTGGGACTAGATGTTTAGACATATGGATCGACCTGAAGCTCGGCCCATCTAATAGCTTGAGCCAATGGACAAGTCATCCCAAAGGAACTTCCTCAAACTACACCTATAACACACTCATAGAAGAGACCTATCTGAGCCAACTTTTGTATCTATGGGGTCAACCACCACTCCAAGCTATAGAGTGGTAGACCCAGTTTATGAATATACTTGTTTTTACATTTTTGTCCTTCTCGACACACTTATATATGTATACCCTATGTAATCGACACTTGTAAGTGTAAAACTCTATATATACATAGACTCCTTAAGAGATCCACACATTCAATCAATTGCTCTGATTTCTCTCTAAGTTCTCAATCTGTAAATCGGACCAATCCCAACAATAATAATTCTTCTTTCTTTGGAATAAAGTATCCATCATCAATGATTTATTTATTCAATAATTTGAAGTTTATTACCATTCTTTTTCTTTCTCTTCTTTTTTTACCTTTTTTTTCAACTAAGAATGATGGACTTGAGTGAGGTGAATTACTGGGTATTATGACTTTTAATTCCAAAAGTTCTTGAATTTGTCTTTTAAATTCAATCCTATCTTCTGGAGTGTAAATCATTGGTTTTACTCTAACAACCTTGTTAGGGTCTCTTAATTTTATGTTTGTAATTATTTTAGATTTATTGATTTTTGGATTCAAAGGATTTCTGAGCTTATTATTTTTAATAGGTTTTTTAATACCTGTTACGGCTTTATCTTTCTGTATTTCATTAAGAAAAGAGTTTTGTTTCATTTCTATTTCTAATATATATTTTTTAGATAAGGTTTTTGCTACTATATCTCACCACGTTTTTTTATGTTGTTACATAAAAGTTAGGTATGATACAATTAAAGATTTTCTTATTTTATATACATAAATGGTATCATCATCTAATGTTATTATACTTATTTTTTCTAAATATTGTGTAAAATGTTGACATAGGTTTAGAAAATTATTTCCTATTAATATATCAACTCATGTTTCCTATTGAGATATGGTAGAAATATGAAATTTTTCTCCTACTATAATTATATCTGTATTTTTTAAAAGCTTATTAAAAATTATTGTAGCATTATTGGCAATTCTTAAAATTAAATATTTGGTGCTTGTTTCCGGTTTCTTTTGAAAACACACATTTACTTGATACACATATACTAGCTCATGTATCTATATATGCATATAGATGATAGCTAGCATAGCCTTTAAATTTTAGTCCTACTATGATGTAGGATCTATTTGGATTTGTAATACTATACAAACCATTCATCTTCTATTAAGAAGAATTCATATTTTGAGTTGGTCATTTCCTCGTGAATTTCCTTTTTAAATTCTTTCTTATGTTGAAATATGTTGGGGCATTGATTAGCATAATGTCCTTCTTCATTACAGATCCAAAATCTACATTTTTTCTTCCCTGAATGGCAATAATTCCAATTTTTAGGAGGTTTATATCTATTTCTTCTAAAATATCTTTTCTTATAGGTTTCCCTATTAAATATTCTTTTATATTTTTGAAAACCTTCTTTTTTTGAATTGATATTTTTTATATTTTTTGTATTTATTTTTGTAGGGTTTTATGTTACAACCATATTTTTTAGGTATTCTAAAATATCTTGTATCACAAGAGATTTTATCATTTCCTCTTATTTGTTCATATCTCTTTCTTTTTATCATTTTATAATTATCCAACTGTTAAGGCTTCTTATTCTTCCTCCTAGGGTGTCTAGTATAGTTTCCCGATTTCTCTGACTTCAACTTTCTATTAAAGTCTTATGTAATGTTCTAAGTAATTTTTGAAAAAATATTTCCTTATAAGTTGTTTGCATAGAGGGTGGTAATTTATGGTAATATATTTCATAATCACAAATAAAAGAATTTATGTAACACATGTTACAGATTTTCATATTTGTTAGATGCCATTTGGCTTCATTGATTTCATTTTTACTAGATTCAGTGATAGTTATTCATTTATCCTCTCCAATAAATTCCTTGTATATTTCATTTATTACTATATCTAAATATTTTCTTCCTATGGGAGAATTCTTTTACATTAATAAATGTTGTTGATCTGTTACATTGGAAAACCAAACTTTAACATTTCCTGTCATTTTATGAGCTACTAATATCATACAGATTGAAGGGTTTATTTGTGTAGTTTGGTGATTACTCTATGAAATTAGAGTCATTAGCGCACTTTTTACTTAATATTTACTTTTTTTATTCAATAAATAGTATTTTTGGGACTAAAAATATTAAAATATAAACTTTTTAATAATAAGGGGTGAAAATATAATTTTTGGGACTTTTTTGAAATTTTTATCGTAGGATCAATCTAGAGTTGCCACATTTCATGCCACACAAGCAGAGGAGCGATAAATAACGTGACACATGTCGGCACGATGTTCAATCTGAGTTCAAAGTACGGTTAAACCTTCATGACAAGTGTCATAATGTGATTTCTCCCTACGTTCCAGCCGTGTACCACGCCATCCATTATTGCTAATCACGTTGCACTACATGGCACTACCTCAAATGCGTTTACTCAGACTGGTCTCCTGTACCATGCATCGCACTCTAATTCGTCTAGTAAATCATGTGTGCCATGTGTCACACAATGATTGGATGTCGATGTTCATTTTGCTTGTTTTGATCTTAGCCTTTGATCTGAAGCTGATATGATGATCCAGATTGTACGTGAGCTATATTTATGACAATAATTACCCCATAAACCCTAATGAGCTGCCATTAGCAAATTTTTGTCAATTTTTGGAGTTGAAAAGAGAGAAAAATACAAAACAATTCAAAAGGAGATTCAATTTTTGTGGAGGTTCAAGAGAAAATTAGTACTTTTCTTTATCAATTTTTATGTCTTTATTTGTGAAAAATATGAGCTTTATAGACAAAATTATGTCTAGTTAATTTATTAATCTAGGGATCTTATGAACCCAATTTTCACCATTTGATGATCTAATATTTTATCCCAATTATAATTTTTATTTAATTATATTATTTAATATGATTTTTATGCTATTATTGTTCGGCCAACGATTTATCTATAAAGACAATTAAATAGATTTGAGAGAATTATTTAATTCTTTGTTTTGTTTAAATAACATGTATAGTTTGTAGGCATAGATATATGATTCTTATATACGTAATCCATAATTGATGAACTTAATGAGTAATATGCAATTTAATTGGCATGAGCGTGTGATTAAATTAATTATTATATGGTGTGTACGTATTTTACTTGAGAGAGGATACATGCTAAGTTAAATTCAATTGATCATTTAATTAATTGATAATTATATTGGGATGATTTTAGTTATTCACATGTTTAGAAAATTGGGAGATTAAATATTCTTAGATATTTTCTCATATATCTTCTTAGTTACTAAATATGATTTAATTAATTATTGCTATTTATTTTAAGTTATTTTAATTTTGCTTCCTTAAAATATAAAAACACAAAAGAATTGATTTTTATTTTTTTAGTTTTAAAAAATAGTTTCTAAGAAAATAATCTTTGTTGGAACAATCTTTTCTGATCATTATATTACTTATTGAGATACGTATACTTGCGTATTTAGTGTATACACAATTTGTGTGGCGATCATTTGGTAGATTTGTATGAGTACAATCATACCATTAGCCCATTCATTTAAGGCTTTACCTATCTCTTATAATCTAGATCTAAAAGATCAGACTTGTAATTATCATGAAGTTTGAATTCTAATGGGATACTACCTCTAGTCACCCAATGCAATCTTTCTTTCATTTTGAGTGGTTGTCTTCTTCTATATATGGTATCAAGCTCCCCTTACCTTAGCTTATTTCTTTCTTCCTTATGTGGGTTATATGTTCCTTCTTGGTAAGGAATTTGTAATGAAATTGGTTTCATATGACCTTTTGGGGTCATAATTTCTAGTTCAGTACCAGTCTCGGTGATTATTATCATATCATCTTCCTCTTTGTTTGTAGAAAGTTTTTCATTGTAATGTTCTTATAATTCTTCATTAGTTAGTTTTAAAAAAATATCTAATTTTTATATATCTCTATTTTCGAGGTTCATAAATTGTTCTTCTAATTCTTTTATATATTCCATTAAACTAAAATTATATCTTTTTCTTTAGATTTTTCTTCTCTCATTTCTAGGAATCAGGGCTTCTGATCTACTCGGTGGTTCTACTTTTAGACCTTTTAAGGGATCATGTTTATGACCTACAATATCATTGTTTCTATGTATGTTATATTTATCTTTTCTTAGTTTTGTAAATTCTATGTGTATATCTTGTTGTGGTTTATTATAACCACGTTCCTTTATTTCTTTTAATAATTCTTTTTGTGTTTCGATTATACCTTGTAGGTATTTCGTGTTTGATTCTTGGACTAAATACATTTTCTCTATTAAAAGTCTTAAGCATTCATTAATGTTGCTTAATTTTTTGCTACGTCTACTATGCTTCCATCTATTTCTAACTGTATATTTTTTAATTTTTCTATAAATATTATTGTCTTCTAAATATGACACGATGAACTAATACTTTCATTACTTGAATTTCATCTTTTAGTGTTTTGACTACTTCATGGTCTATAAAGTAAATTTTGCTATATTATTGTTTTTAACCACATTATTTTTTCTTCTTATTATTAGAGTTTTTTCTTTGATGTCTAAATGTCATTCCTTTAGTATTTCAAAGTCCGTTATTATTTTTGGTTTTATTATTTGTCCAAGTTCTTAGAAGATTTTATCTATTTCTATAAATTCATTTTGTCCAAATATTGAACTATTATAACAATTTGTTAATAAATACCCTATTATATAGTGTATTGAAAATGGATGATTTTCTTTTTTCATTAAATCTCCTCTTTCAAATTCAAAAGCTAGACCTAATATTTGGTTTAAGTTTTTATCATATATATTAATAGCAAACCTAAGGTATAATGTAAATTTTAGTTTCTCGTATCCTAAATTAACATGGATCATTCTTACTAGAGCACCTTTTTTAATTATTATTCTATTATCTAGTAATGTTATTTTTATGGATGTATTTATTCTTTTATTGAAATGAGTCTGTATTAATATTTGAATTCTTCTTAAATAAATGTATCCAATTTTTTCCTTATCCTTTTGAGAAATTTTGGATAGTTTATTTAATATATTTTTCTTGTCAATTAATAATATATTATACATTTCTTTTGCATCTATGATATTAATGCTTATTTTTTTATTATTTATTCCATAATAAATTATGTATTTTTTTGAGAATAATTTGTTTTAAAGATGTAAATGATTTATCCTTAAATCAATCTTTTTATTTAAGATTTAATTTTTTTGAAACTTTAAAAATATTTTTAAATATACCTCAAAACTTATTTTTGATGTTATCCGTCCTTAAACATATAAAAGTAAGTTGTTTGGTAACTTTAATTAGAAATTTTATGATACATTTGTTAGGAATTAAAATTTAATGAAAGATTTTAAAGGAAAATCATAATTTGATGGTTCATTTGTTAATTTAATAACGATAAAACCCTTCGTGTAATCCAAAATTCTAAATAATAAATTAAAATCCAAAAATTACGATGAAATATATATTTCTTTTCTTCAACCAAACAAACA
This sequence comes from Hippophae rhamnoides, assembly GCA_033030585.1. Taxonomy (NCBI): domain Eukaryota; kingdom Viridiplantae; phylum Streptophyta; class Magnoliopsida; order Rosales; family Elaeagnaceae; genus Hippophae; species Hippophae rhamnoides. The sequence goes on along the minus strand of CM065438.1, from coordinate 40,455,322 downwards.
CTAAACCAAACATTTAATACATAAATGAATCAAACTTCTAAGATAAATTCAAATTCAAATACACATCTAGCTCTAAAAACCAAATATTTAATGGGGCAACTCACAGTATAAAAATTTAATTTGCGAAAATTATAAGTTTTAACCATGTTTTGCTTATGTGATCTAATGTGATTACAGGTGTGTAATAATGGTTTTGAAAATATGCGTTGCAAATAAATCTAACTCCAATTACATTATAAAATTTTATACTATATTATGATATATTTTATGAAAAACTTATCAAATCTCCCAAACTTGAAATAAAAAACTCTTATTATCATCTCAATATCCAAGTACGCAAACCATGTCCAAAAAATAATTCACGAACCTATTCATTTCTCACTCTCCAACCCCATTATTCATACCTAATTCTCTTTTCTTAAAAGTCTAAAAAGTTTTAAGGTACAAAGATTTTATAAAATTACCAATCTATGTCTTGAATATTCAAAGTTAACTTTCCAAATTACCAACTCTCAAAAGAAAACAAAATAGAAAAATGTAAATATCGATCAAAGAACCCAAAATTTGCACTATTTGTTTTTTTTTAAAGAAAAGTTAACGAATAATTATCGCAAAAACTTAAATAGGAAGAAAATGTACTGATTATTTTCTTTTATATTTCATTATGATCTTAAGACTACCCTCACTTTATGAGTTTTTTTAATACTCACTTGTGGGTTGTGTAAACGAGAGTGATGATTTCACACAAATAAATAGTAAAAATAGTTAAAAAGGTCATCAATAGTAAAGCGCAGCGTCATCCACCTTGTTTTGTCAATCTGGCCGGCAGCCACCCAAAAGTCCACCGGAAACATCAGCAACAGTAGCCATTCCACATGTAGTAAGTTCTTTTCCCCCTTTCTCTCATTTTCGTTTGGTCTCTCTCCACCCTAGCTATCTTACCGCTGTCCAGATTTTCCAGTTTTCTGGCCGTGTCCATCCACCAGCCGCTTTCCAGTAAGTGATTTCCCCTTCCCTTCCCTTTCTCTGGCTTTATTATTAAATATTTTATACTCTATTTTTCCCCTGTTTTTTGTCTAACTGATTTAATTTGTTTTATTTCGATAATAAGTTATCTGACTGATTCTTCAGCCATTAGCATTTATTATCACAACCTAGTTTATCTACATTGTCGTTTTCATCTTTATTACTGATTATGTATTTAGCCATTAATGTTCTTATTAGGGCTTGATAATATTAATTTTTGTTTAGTAATTTAATGGAAAGGAATGTGATTGCATTGTTATGTTTAAATGAAGGTTATTATGCATGGCACTTAAAAGGATTCTTCGTGTCCCTTTACAAGTTGAAAATGATATGCTTCTTAATGCCGCCACCCAAAGTGATTAAGAGACTGCCGATCGATGCTAAGCCTTTTGCAAGTTCTGTTGATAAGTCTCGGATATTGTTAGGTTAGAAGTGGCATGTACCTTTATATTTCGCTATCACTGACTTTGCTTTTCGGAACATATATAGTGGCTATCTTGTATCTAGTATCTACTATGGTTTTTTCTATTCCATATGCCAATTTGGGTTTGTAATGTTGACATATATATCATTTAAAGTTAATATTTTAGTAATTAGATTAGATACTTTATTCTCACTGAGACATAATGATGTCACAATTTTCGGTATTATATATAGATAACCTTCTTTTAATTTATATTAATAACTATAGGTTCAGTTTCAATTTATTACTTTTACTATTCTTATTTTTTTATTATCTATTCGAATTGTTTCAATCTACTTAAAAGTTCCCAGTTTGCACAATCTATGTAGCTTTACAAATGACATGTCTAGCGAGAAACTTGGTTGTCCAGCACTTTCTCTCAACATGAAGACAGTATTATATTTGGGGTGACAATTATACCAAGTTTTGTACTTAATTATTAATTGTTTACAAGGATAATTGTTGCAAATTCGTACACTCTAGTAGTTGAATTGTAATTTTATTTAACTTCATTATTATATATTAATAGTTGCAACTTTAATTTATTACTGGTTTATTTCTATAGTTATTCAAACAATAAATTTTTGATTTGCACGAGGAGCTTAATGGAGGAGAAGATTGCAAACATGATAGATAAAATGCTAGATGAATGGATGGAGTTTGTTAATATATATATATACCTTGAACTTTAGTTATTATAATGTACCTTTTAATATGTATATGTATGACTTTAATCGGTTATTTTTGATTACTTTAAAGTATTGTCAAGTAATGTGTATATTATATTTGGCTATATATTCAAGTAAATATTGCAACAATTTTATAAACCTATGGCTACAATTTTAGGTTTTATTAAAACCATGGCCAAACAATAACCTTTTAGCCATGGTTCTTACTCAAAATGTGGCCAAAAAATAACCTTTTAGTCATGATTTTTACTCAAGTTGTGTTTAAAAAATAACCTTTTAGCAACGGTTCTATCAAAAGTCGTGGTCATATTGGTACTACTGACCACGATTCTTAAAAAAACCATGGCTATATCTGTACTTTTAGCCACAATTTCATAGCCATGATTTATCATAAAATTGTAGCCATAGATAATAGATATTCACATAATGACACCCTAAGGCCAAGGTTTTTCTTTCAAATTGTGGCTAAAAGTGAACCTAAGACCATTGATAAAAATTATGGAAAAAAGAGTTATCCTATGGTCACTCTGCCTTTAGATGTGGTTTTTTTATCCATGGTTAAAGGATTATGGCTACGGTTAAAAAATCGTGGCAAAAAGGGTCATTTGTTATAGTATCGAGATAGACTTTTTATGTTGGGTAGAAGGGAAGAAAGACTCCCTTAACATTAGTAGAAGTTTTAGAATTAGAGAGAATCCAAGCTACAACCTTATGCTTTGATGCTATCTTAAAGGAGAGTGATAAATCAATTGATATGGAGCCTCTAGGCGAAGAATCCTAGGAACCCAACAACTTAAAAGAATAAGAACAATCGATTTGTTATAAACGTGTTGAAGATGATTGGATTAGAACCCTAAGAAAACAAAATCCTTAAAATCCTAATCTCTTGTATGATCGGATTAGAACCCTAAGGAAACAAAGTCCTTAAAACCTTAACCTTGAGACGCCACAAAGTATAATCATTCCCTTTGACAAGTTGACTTCAAGCATTTAATCAAGAACATAAGAATTCAAAGCAAAAAGCTTTCTAAAATAAACTTTTATTAATGATATATTATATTAGTTGTTTCGTTACTAGAGTTAAAAGTTATAGTCGTTTAAAGATGTAATTCTGATTTATCAATTTTTTTTTAAAATTGTGAACAACAACTCTGTGTTTTTTTAAGAACAAAGATGGATTGAATACAAAATTAAAGACAAGAAAAAAAGATACGAAGAATTCAAAGATCACTATAAAACGAAATCCAAAAACAAAAAAAACGACAACAAAATTGAAAGAAAACACAAGACTTGAAGGATAAGTTTTTTTTTTGAAAGCAAGAACTCAAAGAAAACTACAAAACAAAATATAAAGAAGAAAACAACAAAAATGAAATTGAAAGAAAACTAAAAGACTTGAAGGACAATTTTTTTTGTTTTTTGTTTTTTCTTTGAATCAAGAACTCAAACAAAGATAGATGTAGATGGATAACCTATTTCTAGCAACCAAAGCTCTGATACCAAACGATGCAAACCCTTTAGGAGAAGAACCCTAGGAACCCTCAAACTTAAAGGAATATGAAGGATTGATTTGGTAAGATCGTGTTGAAGATGATTTGATTAGAGCCCTAAGGAAACAAAGTCCTTAAACCCTAACTTTTGGTATGATTAGATTAGAACCCTAAGGAAACCTTAGGGGAAAATTGAAGAGATAAAAGACTAATGGGCTTATTTAGTGGTGGATTGAGCCTTCTCCATATTTAAAAAAGCAAAGGCTAAAAGACTTAACATCAAAAATCCTACAATTAACTAAAATAAAAAATTACTAAGCATAAAAGGCCTATAATTAACCACAACAAAAAAATTACTTCCTAAGTTATTCCTTATATCTAATTTGATATTCCAAATTTATCCCTTATGTAGGAGAAGCTGATTCCATTATGGAGGAGATAGCATGTTATAAATAGGACAAAAAAGTTATGGATGTATAGACAAATTAAGAAACCAAAAGTGTCAGTTCAAGTGACGATGAGATATCACTATTGAAGGATTATTCTGATATTGAAGTGGAAAAACCTATGTATGGAGATTTACTTATCACAAGGAGAGCTTTGAATATAGAGCCTAAGGATAAAGGAGATGAGGAGCACTAAGGAGAGAAATGTGAGCACAAAGGAGAGAAAAGTGATCAAAAATGAGAGAAAAGTATGCAAAAAAGAGATAAAAGTGGGCAAAAGGGATAGCAAAGTGAGTAAAATAGAGAAAAAAAGGTAAGCAAACAAGAGAGAAAAGTTAACAAATAGGAGAGGAAAATAAAAAAAATGATTATAATTGTTGAAAAACATGAGATTAAAAGTGCAATGATGACAAGGAAACAAGTACTTGTACTTATGTACGATCTTAGCTCATCTTTGCTTAGTGTCATTGTATCTTTATTGCAGGACTTTGAGGATCAACTTCCTGGAGAGATTCCACATGGATTACCTATTTTGAGAGAAATTGAGCATCAAATAGACTTCACACATGGATCTATTTTACCAAATCGACCTACTTATAGAGCTAAGATTGGAGGATGAATCTTTTCCAAGAGAAGGGGAATAATAGACATCAAGGTGTTGAATAAGTTGTTGTTCCCAAATATTCTCAAGATCCTTTGCAAGGAATTGGTAGTCTAGTGACTAGGGCAAAAACAAAGAGGATGAAGTAAGCTTTGCAAGCCTTGATCATAGATGTGCTATACATAGAGGCTATGCTAGAAGATTCTAAAACTAAATTCAATGATTCTAAAACTTCACCAAAGATGGTTTATTACCTTTTTATTCAAGGGATAGATTTGGAAGATCAAATTGGGAGCAAGGATTGATTTAGAATTTTTCTATTTTATTTATCATAAGTATATTTTTTTTTATTTTTTTAAGGATGGATTAGGCCCAACCCATAACTAAATAGGCCAATTAGGGTTGAATTGCACCTAGGGTTTATCTTTGGTTTGAATTGGCATTTTTGTCATAAGGGTTGTATAAAAATGCAGCAACCTTGTCATTTAAAGGCAAAAATATCATTAATGAAAAGTATATTTCATAAAGCTTTTGCTTTGCCTTCTTGTGTTCTTGATTGAATGCTTAAATTATACTTATCAAAGGGAGTGATTATTTTTCTTGGCGTCTCAAGATTGGGATTTTAAGGACTTTGTTTCCTTAGGGTTCTAATATAATAATCTTCAACACGTTCTTAGCAATGCAATAGTTCATATTCCTTTGAGTTCTTGGGTTTCTAGGGTTATTCCCCTAGAAGGGGAAAAAAGAAGAAGAGAGCTATTGTTCACAATTTAATTTTTTTTTGATAAATCGGCCATAACTTTTGACTCAAGGAACGAAACAACTATTATAATATATCATTAATAAAATTTCATTTTAGAAAGCTTTTTGCCTTAACTTCTTGTGTTCTTGATCGAATGCTTGAATTCGACTTATCAAAGGGAGTGATCATCCTTTGTGGCATCTCAAGGTTATGGTTTTAAGGACTTTGTTTCCTTATGGTTCTAATATGATCATACCAAAGGTTAGGGTTTTAAGGACTTTGTTTCCTTAGAGTTATAATCTAATCATCTTTAACACATTCCTAGCAAATTGATTGTTCCTATTTCTTTGAATTTGTGGATTTCTAGGGTTTTTTGCCTAGAGGGTTTGCCTCATTTGATATCATAGCCTTGGTTGCTGAAAACAAATTGAAAACATGAGTAAGGAAATAGGAGAACCAAAAGAGATCAACTTGAAATTCTTCCTCAAGACTTTTAATAACCAATTTAAGAGGTTGAATGTAAGATTTGATGATTTAGAATCCTCAATTATTCTAAACTATATAAAAAAAAGACATAGAAGACATGAGTTTGATAAAGAAACTGCTAATTCTACTAAAAGTACTAGTTCAAGTAACGATGAGATACCACTATTAATAGAGGACTATTATGATATTAAAGTGGAAAAACATGTGCATGGGTGTTTACTTGTCACAAGGAGAGCCCTGAATATACAACATAAGGAGGAAGGAGATGAGGAGTACCAAGGAGAAAAAAGTAAGCACAAATAAGATAAATGTGAGCACAAAAGAGAGAAATGTGAGCACAAAAGAGAGAAAAGCAAGCATAAAATGAGAGAAATGTGAACAAAAAGTAGAGAAAAGTAAGCAAACAAGAGAGAAAAGTGAGCAAACAGGAGAGAAAAATAAAAAAATGAGTGTAATTGTTAAAAATTATGAGATTAAGAGTGTAATGATGGCAAGGCAACAAGTACTTGTACTTATATACAAGGACATTTATCTTTCTACTAGCATTCTTAATTCATCTTTGCTTAGTGTTATTGTGTCTGTATTGTAGGACTTTGAAGATATATTTCATAAAGAGATTCCCTATAGATTACCAAATCGACTTGCTTACAAAGCTGAAATTCGAGGATGAATATGTTTAAAGATGAGGGAAATAATGAAGATTAAAGTGCTGACCAAATTAATGTTTATAAATATTCTAAATATCCTCAAGATTCTACAAATATTCTCAAGATCCTATACAAGGAATAGATTTTAAATATCAAATTGGATGCAAGGAATAATTTAGGAGGTATTTTTTTTGTTTTAATTAATTATGAGTCTTTTATGTTTAGCAATTTTTTATTTTAATTAATTGTGGATTCCTCACACTATTAGCTTAGAGGGTCCGCATCATTAATTCTCCTAAATGTTTAAAGTGTTAGGAGTTGAAATAATTATTCTTTTATATATTATATTACCGTATTATTAATTTAAAATAATCAAGCATTATCATAATTAGTTTTCAATTTATCCAAACATCTTGAAGTAGCTTCTTTATGAAACCTAAAAAGATACCACAACGTTCTACAAAATCACATATATAATAAACCACAAGTTCCACATCAAAACCCAATAACATTTTAAAACTAGTGGAAGTTTTGGAATTCTTTTTTTTTTCTTCCTGTATTTCCTGTATTTAATTGGATGTGAACCAATTAGGAAAATACTTATATGTTAGGTTAGTAATTAAATGAACCAAATACATGGGATTTACAGCAAATAAAAAAATTAAATAAAACTAAATAAGGTAACTAAATATTCCTATAATTACTGTACAACTAAGATAACTAAATATTCATATAATCACTCTAATTTGTAAAGATATAGATCATGCCAATCAACATAACCAAGATGAATATGTAAAAAAACAATTCATAAAATCTCATATTAATGAACACTAAATCTCTAATTATCAAGTTAATTAAAGTATTAAGTTTTATTTGAACTTTAACTCTGTCCTCAAATATCAAGTTATTTAAAGTATAAAATTTTATTTTAGTTCGAAGTCATAGTTTATCCATCCCTAAATCTTCACCGTTATAATGATTAAGTGATGTTAAGTTTCAAGAAATGTTTGATTTATTACAAATTAATTATTTAGTAAAAATAAATATTTAAATATGAATATTTTGTAAGTATCATAAATATTAAATAAATATACAAAGGTAATAGTAATTATGCAAGTTAAATATTTGATATTGTTAATTAATTAAGTTATATGCTATTTAGTGGGACTAAATGATTATGAATTTAATTAATAGAAAAAAAAATTCCCAAATATACACTATGTGATACATGTAAGGCTTGTCGGTCAAGTTTGAGTATTTTGATAAAAGTCAAATTGGATTTCATTTGGATAAAAATGCAATTCAATTTATATTGAGTATTTGGATTAAATTTGAGTCTTTAAGTAAATTAGTATTTTTTATGTTATAAGTTATAGTACAATTATAATTAATGTATTAGATAGTTATTTATTAAAATAATAAAATTTATTTTTTTAATTTATAATTAATTATCTGTAATATCAATTATGATAATATCACAACTTATTATAAATACATTTTTTTTCTAATTTAATCCCTAATATTTAAGTATTTGACAATCTCAATGGGATTGAAAAACTCCTTAGGCGTGAATACTAGTTGCCTAAAAGACATGTGTTTCCTAATTAGACACAAATTGGATTTGGTCTAATTACTAAGGGTGTGCATGGATCAGATGAGTATAAGATCGAAACCGTTAATTTTATACTCATTCGATCATATCCGACCATTCGATCGAATTGAAATATCTTAATCCACAATTGATTTGATCATCTTTCAAATCTGATCTGTAATTTGTTCGGATTGTATCCGTTGAATCCGATCAATCCGACTAATAAACTTAATTAACTCTATTTTTGATATTTTTGAATAAAAAATTTAAATTTTCACATAATATAAACTTATTTGAGCTAAAAAAACCTTAAAATATGATTAATATATGAATGATCAATGAGAATATGACTAATATATAAAATATAAATATATATTCAAGTATTTTTTGTCAGATCGGATGGGATGAGATGATACATAATGAAATATGTCATCCGATCCGAACTTAATGAATTGAAAAAAAATTTATCTAATCTGATCCGATGTTCGGATCGAAACCGTCAAAAAATTAACGAATCAAATTAGATTGATCAAATTAGTCGGATGAACAAATTTTTTACACACCTCTACTAATTACCCTTCCAAGTCCTAATAAGAATGCGCTTCCATTTAATCTTGGCCTAGCAACACCATCCTAGCCCTGTGTCACAGATTTAGTACACTAGAATTTTGTAAAAGTTCATACACTCGATTCAAAGCCCAAACAGATGTGTGAGAACATAAGACATTTATTTGATAAATTTATTGACAAAGTATTCAGCTACTTCTCTATGCACTAACCTTGAGCTCTTCAACGAGAAGTACTTGAAAATTTGAGTGCATAGCGACCCTTAAGTTTTGAAAGTCGGAGCTTTTTTATCGACTGGAATTTAGCCACACATTCCGCTTGAGCATTATTGAAAGTCAATCCTTGAAAGTTGAATATACCAATTAAGTTTAAGTTTTACACACTAAAAGTTATAATTATTTATATATTCTAATTAAATGTTTAATATCATAAAGATTTGACCATTTTTGAATTATGAGTTAGTTCAGATATTTTGGATTGTTTGGCTTCATGGTATTAATCTTAACGGTTTTTAAAATGTCAATATTAAAAGATTTTTGTAACTTTGTTTGGATCTTCCAAAATCCTTTATCAGAAATAATGAATTAAAAGAGGATGTCATCTTGACTCTTTTAATAACTTGGATTGCTATATGGAGGAAAAAAAATGAAAAAGTTTTTCAAGGAAAATACCCAAATCTTCATCGCTGCATCACATTTCTAAAAAATTCTTTTACCAAGTCTAAATATCGGAGAAACACCAAAACAATTTATAATAGGATAGATCCTATATTAAAATATTGGTGTATAAAACCTCTTTCTAATTTTAATAAATTCAATGTTGATGCTACGTATTTGGATGATTCTAATAGTTTTGTTGTCATTGCTTGCAAGAGAACATTTTGATAATTCAATAGGAATATGGTATAAACGGTTAATACTACAAGTGGTGAACTGTGAGAAACCAAGAGTTATCCCTTGCAATTAGTCTTGCTAAAGCAATTGATAAAAAGGAGGTTATAATTGAAGAAAATTGTAAATCTATTATTGATTACATGAACAATCCAGATAATGCAACATCTTTAAAAGCAAAATAATTTTTAGACAAGGCAAAGATGTTATTCAACCATTCGATGAGTGCTTAAAAAACACTAAAATTATTATGATTTAATGTACTTTAATTGATTAAAAAGATTTATATTTATATGATTTTATCATATTTTTATATAAATTTATCTTTCCAAAATCATAGGTATTTTTATTTTTTTTCAAGTATTTTCGCTTCAAAAGAAATTTATAGACTTGAATAATAATGGAGAAAATACATCACAAATATATTGAGAAAAAAATGAGAAAAATTCTAAAAAATGGAAAATGGACAAAACTGCCCAATTGCGTGTGCATCACGCCAAAAGTCCACGCGTAGCCGCGCACGCATCATGCAGCAATCTTGCACGTGTTAGTGCCTACATCAGCACCCATCCATTCCATGAATCCCGCACGTGTTAGCTCATTTTCAACCACAAATCCCGCACAGTTTCGCATGTCAGCACTATGCATGCATGCCAGCCTGTCCAATATGCGTCTATCATCAATTTTTAAAATATTTTTTTTTTACTTTTTTAGTCTTTTCCCCACCTATAAAAATCCCCTCTCCCCCATTGTTAAAAACACAACTCAAGAAACAATTTTCTCTCTCTAGTTTTCTCTCTCTAGAAAGTTTTCTTTTTTTAGTTTTTAGTTTTAAAGTTCTTCTCTTTTTGAAAAGAACTAGCTATGTTTTTATAGAATTTTAATTTTTGATTCAATAAACGGAAATACAAATCCGTTTGGAGGTTTTTTGAGAAATGGAATTAACATTAAGGTTCTGTAAAGATTTTTTTGAGGTATAATTTTAAAATGAATTCTTTACAATTATTTTTATATGTTATATTTTTATTGTCTGTGATTAAATTTAACATAGCTGGCTATTTACAATTATGATATAATAATAACATTGTTATGCTTGCAAATATTAGAGAGGTAAAACATTTTGTAAAATAAATTGATTTTGTTTTTATTCAAGATTTTATATTAAGGATGTTAGAGAGAAAATATTATTTTTCATTACAAACTTAAATCTAGAAATTAGATTTTAAGGTTTAATTATCAGGTCTAATTTAGAGTAGTGCTTTTTTATTTGTTGATACAATCCCCCAGTAGTTGAGTAAAACTTTATTTCAAAAATTTTTATAAGAACTATTATTCAAAAATGTATTAACAACATATTTTCAGTAATGGCTTTAAAACCTGAAAGTTAGTACTCAGATAATTAAATTCTTAGGCTTAATTTGGATACCTTGAATAAAGTTTAAATTGTCTAACCCCACCAAAGATGGCATTTAAATGGTTCATTTTCAATCTCTTAGAAGAAAAAAAATTAATTTAATTAACCAAATTAATTATCGACCCCACCTATAGGTGTTAATTGATTTATTTAATTAACAAAGAATATCTAATCCCATCAAATGTGGTATTCATATAAAAAAGAGAGAATCAATAAATATTAATTTATATATTTAATAACCTAAATAATATGAGTAAACATAATTAACTTAATTATTATATCCATAAATACTTCATTGTTATAAATGATAAAAACAATTGCATAAATATTTATTGAATCCATATCTATGTTTATTTTTATGTTATTAGATTAGGAAACACAAAAACCAAAATATCGTGATAGGATGTTTAGGATTTAATTTCATTTTTAAGAGTTTGAGTAATAAATTAAAAGTCACATATATTCCTTTCTTAGATCGACCTTGAGAATATACTTGTCTTTTTTTTATAAAATAATTTATGTACTTGCGAGAGTTTTACAAATATAAAACCAATGTATTTGCAAGATTGGTATTGCCAGTCTTGCTCATCCCTACTTCAACATCATGTTGGTTAATTGGGATCATAGAGAAAGCAATATGGTGGCTCACATAATTTTCAAGCGGTAGATTATCATCAAGTAAAAGTAAGTTTCCATGAATCTAATTGTCGAAGTTCTGTTTGTAATTTAATTTTCATATGAGCTTGTAATATGTTTTATCTTAATGTATAATATAATGATGCATATTTAAAAAAAATAGTAACTACTTCTGATAATCCGACCTAGACTCAATTTTTATTGTAAAACTTTTTTCAAAAGCAATAACATAATCCTAAATATGCTTTCTGTTGAATGTGCATCAATAAGAATATGACATGTGTATATGGATTAATTTACGACCAATATTATATATTATGTGTTTTAAGATCACAATGGTCCAAAAAGTTATATAAAATAATATTTTAAAATTTATAATAGTAAAAATATTATTCTAATAATATTAAATGATATTGAATTTCATGGAATTCAACATTAAACATGTCTAAGTGACCATAGTTCAACGTAAAATTATGGGTTAAACGCTTTCTAATAGTAAAAATAAATGAATTGAACATAAAATGTGGTATTTTATAGTTATAAGGATGTTATTCTTATTATTTTTCCAAATGTTTTATTGTGGTTGACATTCCTTAAAATGGAACCCAGAGTTGGTACTGGAGTAAATACTACATATTAAACAATGCTTTTGTTAAACTCATTTTCAACCAACAATCACCTCCAAACAATGCATTATTGATCTCCCAATGATGTTTAGTAGAATCCAACATAGAACTTGTTATTGCCACAATGCAAGGCTAACAAACTGAATATCACGTGTTCTTTAATTGATGCAGGCCATGATGTGAAAATATTATGCATCATGACACGTGTAATGGATTGTATTCCAACCAATTATAGGTTGTATCATGTCATGACATGGAAGGAATTATGCCATAGTGCCAATCTTTTGATCCACCATTTTCTCTTTTTTTACACCTACAAATTGGACCCCAATTTCATTGTATTATATATACCTATCCCTTTGAGATCTCTGTAGTTTTCTCTTAAGCTTTATTTAGCTTTTTTTCTTTACTTTCAAAGTTCTTCTCTTAATTGAGAGTTTTATAATTTTAGTTTATGTAATAGCTCTCAATCAATAAACTGTATTACCAATTCTGTTTAGAGGTTTTCTAGAACATAAATAATCCTAAGATTCTATAAGGATACAATTGAGGTATAATTTAAATGTATTCTTTTTAGATTATCTTTATGTTTTATTTTACATACTATGTTTAATTTATTGATCATTTATTAAAATATGCCTGTTGAGGTATAAATAATATGGGATATTAGGAATATTATTGTGCTTGTGAAATGTTAAAGTAGATAAACATTTTTATAAAATGAATTAAGTTTTATTTCTTCATTAAGATTTAAACAAAAGTAAATTGACTCAATATTTTTCATAACAAACATGAGAGTTAGATTTAGGATTTAATTATTTCAATATGATTTAGGTAATAGTCTTAGATATTAGATATTTACTATCTAAATCTTATATTGTGTTATGCCCTATTTCAAGGATTTTTATAAGATTTATTATTGATTTTTTTTATTTTTCATAATAGATTTAAAATCTAAAATTTAGTTTCCAGATACTTATATCATAGATCTCACTTTGACACCTTGAAATAAAGTCTATCTACATGCTCGACTTTAGGAAGTAATTAGATGTTTGTAATTCCTTAGAAATAAATCAAAGTTTAATAATTAATTAATTGATAATCCCGACCTTAAGATATTAATTTGTTTGTTATTAACAAAAGAAATTGATCCCAACCTTAGGATATTTTCTTATTAAAAAGGGAGAATCAATAATGTTAATTAATATCTTTACTATCTTAATTAATATTGAACAAGCATAATTAACTAGCTAATCTATCCCATAAATTCTCTACTTCAAGATGAAATTTTATTTTCTCAAATGTTTATTTAATCTATCTTTATGTTATTAGTTTAGATCTTCAAACCAAAACAATCGTGATAGGATGTTTGAGTTATTATTTTTTATTTTTAAGAATTTGTTGAATTATTTAAACCACATTATTCTTATTTGGACCGACCTTGGAAATATGCTTATCATTTTCTATAAGTGATTTGTGCACTTGTGAGTAATTGATAAATATAAAAAATTTGTACGCTAAGTTTTTTCACATCAAGTTTTTGGCACTGTTTTCGGGAAACTAGTAAAAGCATCAAAATTTGGATAAATTTTATATCCTCACAAAGCCTACCTTAATCCTAAGAAAATGGTGGTGCCTATGAAGGTCGTTCTTATTGGTTTTAAGGAGGAAGAAGAGAACATATTTCTTTTAAGAAATGGTATATCCCATCAACACCTAGGCTAATATGGAAGAGCATTGTCAAAGTTCCAAGCACAATGAATGCAAGAATAAGAACAAGTTGTGTAACAAGTCTAAGTTGAGACCAAAAGAAGCAACCTTTAAGAAGTCAAGCTTCTAGGCTATTTGCTTTAACTATCAAAGGATAAGACACAAGTCTCCAAACTACATATTTCCACGCAGAAATAAAAAATGTGATCCCAAAATGGTCAATAATGTTTGGGAAGGGTTTGAATTTGAATAATGCATTGTTGTGTTTGAAATTTGCAAAGAACCTTATTTCGGTTTGTTGTTGAAAAAACATGGCATTAGAATTGTCTTTGAGTTAGACAAGGTTGTGTTAACCAAAAAGGGTATATTTGTAGGCAAGGGGGACTAAGAAAGTTAATAAAGATAACTCTTCTAGTTACTTTCTTGAGTCTTATAATTTATGCAATAGTAGAGTCTTATAATTTATGCAATAGTAGAGTAGACCATGTTAATCATGATGCATTTACATAGATCAATTCATTTGAACAATATACCTACTTTTCAAATTGATTCCAAGCATAAGTGTGAGACTTATGTTGAGGAAAAAGTTACTAAGTCATCGTTCCATTTAATTAAAAAGAATACTAAACTCTTTGACTTAATCCATAGAGATCTATGTGATTTGAAATTTTTTCAAGTAGGTGGTAGCAGAAAGTATTTTATTACTTTTGTTGATTATGGCATGCAATATTGCTATGTGTATTTTCATAAAATCAAAGATGAAACCATACAGAAATTTATTCTTTATAAAATGAAAGTTGATGATCAGTTTAATAAGAAAATAAGTTATTGTGAAGAGATTATGATGGTGAGTATAAAGCACCGTTAGGTGAATTATGCGTATAACATAGAATTATACTTGAAACCATAGCACCTTATTCATCTTAGCAAAATCATACCTTGAAAGAAATGATAAAGGAAACAATACTGAGTTTTGTTTTACCATAAAACTTTGGGTGGGAAGCCATTTTATTGGTTAACTACCTTCTAAATAATGTACCCTCAAAGAAGGCACAAAAGACACTTTATGGTTATTTATAGGATAGGTATCTTTCTATAATTATTAATGAGTGTGTGTGTCTTCCTAAAGTTATCGTACCTACACCTATGAAGGTGAAGATAGATCCTAAAATAATAGATTTTATTTTCATTAGATATGCACATAACAATTATGTTTATGGTTTTCTTGATTACTAATGTGAACTCTAGAACACAAATCTTGTAACCCATAAACTCAATATGATTTGAGAACTATAAGAGACAATACCTAAGACCCGACAACGAAACTAAAATCGATTTCTAGAAATGAATATTCATATTTTAGAGCACTGTTGTGTGTTTTACAACACACAGAAATCGTGCAAGCATACACGGTCACAAGTAATAAAGATTTGTAAGTAGAGTATCGTTCCCACGAGGATTTGTTACTATAGTTTGTTGAGTACTAAAATTGTATCTCTCTGATTTTATCCAAAACAATCGATGATTAAGAAAAAGGTAAAAAGAAAAATAAGAGAACTCTAGGATTGCAATTTTTCACCAAACTAATCCACTCAAATCATGTTATTTTCTTTTGATTTATATTTTTTAGTACATTTAATTTGTCAACCGAAAACTTCTTTTTTATTCATACATCTCTTCCGAGCTCCGTATAAACACACCTCGTTAAATTAATTCACTATATCTCTATGAGAATTAAATTTAATAAGATTCATTAAGTTCTAAGTTCTCAAATGGTCACACATACAATTAGGGTATATTCCTATCCTTCATCATACATGTCATTCTATTTACGAGCAATATACACAAAAATGCCTTTCTCAAGTTTATTTTTATGCCACAAATCGTTTTGATAAAATTCGTAAATAATCAAAAAGCATTAAGCACAAAATAGAACGAACAAATCGAACGTCTTATAAATCTATCAAAAATAGTTAAAATCAAAGCTTCATAAATTTAGATCAAATGCAACCCTAGAAAAATTAAATTACTTCATTAAATTAAAATAAAAATTACAACAGATACTGAAAAATTAAAGGAAGAAGAAGGAAAATTAAAACATCACGAAATGATATATTTGGCACACGATGGCTTCTGCGTGTTCTGCAATCCAACCCCTAATACCACAAAAATTCTAAACCAAAAAAAACTTCTAAACTCTATCATAATATCACCTATTTATAGCCAAAAAAAATACATCAGAAATATTACATTTTTTATTTTATTTTTTTTTGTTTTCAGAAACGCGTAAAAAAAATTCCCTCGAAACTAATTTCGACACGTTTTGAAATTCGATATCGAAAATTAAAAATTAAAAATCACGTGTAGACAGGCGCCATTTCTGCATTTTTTTTAAAAATCAAAGTGCTTGCCACGTGTCCACTTCTGATTCGCTGCAAGGATTAATGCGAACACGTGGCAGAATTTCATTAGCTGCGAGAAACGGGCGCACGATGGGTTGTCGCACGGGAGCCAACAGCTACAAATCAGGCGTGATCCAGCGCGGTCGCACGCATTGTAAAATACCACGTGTCATGATATTGTTGGCTTCAAAATAAAGTAGACACGTGGCTACTTCTTATTCAAGAGACCTTGATGGTGCACGCCGCTTGGATGAACCGCATCGCACACGATTTTAGACAAACGGTTCGGTGCGCGACAGCTTGGTTCCACGCGCTTATATCTGGACCGTTCATTTGATCCAACGGACAGCGATACGCCTCGGGGGAATTTCTGCGCAGCCAACATGTGGGTCCCACTCTGCACGCCGGCCTGCGCGGTAGGTGGGCCCTACTAGTGGCCGAGCCGCGTAAAAGAATCTATACACACGCGATTTAGTCGGGCTTGACATGGACGCGTGCATCTTAGCCGTTTATTTTCTGATCGGACGGTCCACGTTGCGCGCTTGAATAATAGCGCGTGGCTTCTTCTCATTTGCGCAGAATTTAAAACTTCCATTAAGTGTATTTTGACCCACAAATTTAATCCAAATTACATTTTGCACTTTCTTAAATTACAGTTAAGCCCTTTGCTAATTTTAAATTAAATTTTTAAACTTTTAATAATTATAATTAAGCCCAAATTTAATTTAAATTATATTTTCTATTTTTATAAATTGTAATTAAGAAACTATATTATCTGAAATAAAATTTGTGGACAGAAATATGAAATTAAGTACATTTTCGATACAAATTATTTAATTTTATTAAAAATGTATTTTTAGCACATAAAAGGAAAATATTAATTTATTTAACAAAAATTAACTAAATATTAAAAGAACATAGCAATTATCATTACTAAAATTGATGAAAATAACTATATAAAATACAGTTATCAAGCACTCATTATAACTAAATGGATATTACTCACAAATTATTCAAGATAAAGAAAATTCCATAAGATGTGCCAATTCCTTAATAAGTGGATTTGGAGAAGAACATGGAATATTCAAGCTCTTAAAATTTGATTGAAATCAAAATGTTTTAAACATATGAACTAAAGAGGTTGCTAGGTCTGCCATTTTGTTTATAGGTTACAAATAAAACCTAAAAAAGGAAAGAAATGTTTAACATTGATTTTGATCTAACAGCCAGGAAATTACATAGAAAAATATACACACCACAATGTAAATAATCCATGCTACGGTGTTGATGCTACTATTCAAATTCTACCTCAAATGCCAAATTTACCTTTATCTCATTGACTAGCTCCCTCCATGCCTTGTGCTGTAATTGTATCATTCCTTGATCATGATTCAACTCTTGACTAAATACATTCAATTCTTGCTTGAGCTACTCCATCTTTGATATCATGATTGGCCCACTCAAGATTTGTTCTGGTTTGTTATTCTTATCATTCCCCATCTCTTCAAAAGGATTTTACCTAGAATTTTTACCTATATAATCAAAAGGAGAAAGATCAAAAACATTAAAAGAAGTGCTGACATTATACTCATATGAAAGATCTAGTTTGTAAGCATTTTCATTAATTCGTTCAAGCAATTGAAATAGGCCATCTCTTTTGGGTTACAATTTGGACCTTCATTTTTTTGGGAATCGTTCTTTCCTCATATCCCCTAAACCCAATCATCGGGTTTGAAAGTTACTCTTCACCTTCTTTTTTATATTTAGAAGCATATTCCTAGCTTTTGTTTTTAATTTTCTCATGAATGCTTTCATGGAGTTTCTTCACTATTTCAACTTTTCTATTACCATCTAAATCAGTTCTTTCTGAAATAGAAAAAGGTAACAAAACCATAGGGGATGAGTGGGTTAAAACCATAAACAATTTCAAATGGTGGATGATCAGTAGTTAATTGCACACTCTTTTTATAAGCAAATTCAACAAATGACAAACAAACCTCCTAGTATTTCAAGTTCTTTTGAATTGCAGCCCTCAATAAGGTAGATAATGTTATATTGACTACCTCAATTTGACCATCAATTTGAGGGTGACATATAGTAGAGAATAAAAGTTTACTTCCTAATTTAGCCCATAGATTTTTCCAAAAGTAACTAAGAAACTTAACATCCCAATCAAACACAATGTTCTTGGGAACCACATGAAGCATAATAATTTCCCTAAAGAAAAACTCTGGTATATCAGTTTCATCATCAATTTTATGACATGCTATGAAATTTACATTTTAGAAAACTTATATATAACCACAAAAATGGAGTCTCTACCCAATTTTGACATAGGTAGACCTAAAATGAAATCCATATAAATATCTACCCAAGGTGCACTAGGTACAGGTAAGGGTGTATATAATCCTTGGATTAGGACCTTTGTTTTGGATTACTTAGAAGTAGTACATATAGAACATAATATTTCTAAATCCCACCACATGTTTGGCCAATAAAAATGTTCATGTAGAGTTTCCAAGGTCTTTTTAACTCCAAAGTGTCCCATTAAACCTTACCCAAGCATTTTTTAACTAAAAGTTCACTCATAGGATATTTGGGTCTAGACAATTGATTTTATTTAAATAAATATCCATTTAACTTGTAAAACTTTCCAAAAGTAGTTTTATCATATGCATAGTAAACAGTAGAGAAGTCATCATTATTGTCATACATTTCCTTAATATATTCAAATCCTAGCAATCTAGCATTTAATGTGGAGAGTAAGGCATATCTTTGATAAAAAGCATCAACTATGATACTTTCCTTACTCTATAATATTGAATAATATAAGGGAACATCTCAATGAACTCCATCCATCTGTCATGTCTTCTATTCAACTTACCATGGCTCCTGAAGTGTTGTAAGGATCCATGGTCCATATGAATGATGAATTATTTTGGCCAAAGTTAGTGTTGCCATTTTTCAAGTGTCATTACTAAGGCATAGAGCTCCTTATCATGTGTTTGGTAGTTAGGGGCCATTCCATTGAGCTTTTCATTGAAATATGCAATAGGTCATCGTTCTTGCATCAAAACAACTCTTATATCTATACCTAAAGCATCACACTCAACCTAAATTGTTTTTGTAAAATTATGTAAAGCTAAAATAGGTGCAAAATATAATCTATCTTTTATCTTGTTGAAACCTTTTTCTTGATTCTCACCCCACTTAAATGCAATAGTCTTTTTAATAACCTCAGTTAAGGTGCAGCTAGGGTACTAAACTCCTTAACAAATCTATGATAAAAACTAACCAATCCATGAAAACTCCTTACCTCGATACAAACTTTGGTGTTGGTTGTTCCCTAATAGTTTTCACCTTATCTTCATCCTCATCCACCTCTATACCTATAGAGCTAACGAAAAAACCAAGAAAGACTAGCCTCTCTATACAAAAAACATTTCAATTATCATACAACAATTTTTTCTTCTTGATATTTCAAGCACAAAACACAAATGTGAAACTTTAATATTTTTACAATAAATGAGAATAAAATCAAAGTAAACAACCACAAATTTTCAATAAATACATATAAAACATGATTCATAAGTCTCATAAAAGTACTAAGTGTACTTTTTAATCCAAAGGGTATAAATAACCATTCATACAAACCATGTTTAGTCTTGAATGTAGTTTTTACCATTTATTGTCCTCTTTCATCTTAATTTGATGGTATCCACATTTTAGATCAATTTTAGTAAGAATGCAAGAACCATGCAATTCATCTAACATGTCATCTAACCTAGGAATATGATGTTTATACTTTACTATAATGTTTTTGATGGCTTGACAGTCAACACATATCCGACTTGAACCATACTTCTTAGGCACAAGTAGCATTCGAACTACACATGGTCTTAAGTTTTCCCTCACTTGATCTTTAGTCAAGTACTCCTCATCTTGCCTTTGAATCTCTTTGGTGTATTCTGGGTTGGTTCTATAGGTTGGCCAATTTGGAAGCAATGCTCATAGAATGAAGTCAATTTAATGCTCAATCCCTCTAATTGGTGACACTCCATCATGAATCTCTTTAGAAGAAGTATCTTCCAAATCCTACAACAAATAAATAGTAACAATAGGCAAAGAAACATTAAAGTTGTTAATAAAAAAATCAGCCTCCTTGTATAAAAGTACAAGTATGGGTTATTTTGCATTAATAGCTTGCTTTACCTCACTTGCCTTAGTATAAAAGCTCACCTTTTCTCTCTCTTTCTTTCCCACTCTTTTCTTTTTCTTTCATTCCTTTCATTTCTTTCAATTTTTTCTTTTTCTCTTTCTTCTCACTCTTCTCTTCTTCTTTCTCTCTTCCATTCTTTTCTTTTTTTCTTTCATCATCTTCAATTGGTCATCAAAGAATTGTTTAGGAGTAAAAGGTATAAGTGTGATGTTTCTACCATCTTCTACAAAAGAGTACTTGTTCTTATACCCATCATGTGTAACCTTTCTATCATATTACCATGGCCTACCTAGCAAGATATGACCAACTTGTATAGGTATGAGATCACATAATACCTCATCTTTATACTTTCCAACAGAGGACACTAAAACTTGCTTATTTATCCTTACTTATCCACTATCATTCAACCATTCCAACTTATAAGGTCTAGGGTGTTTCATCATAGGCAACCCCAACTTCTCAACTAGGGTTGTACTAGTTACATTAGTGCGAATTCCCCCATCAATAATGACATTACACATCTTTTTGTTTTCATGGCACCTTGTAAGGAAGATGTTTTCCCTTTTTGTTCCATGTCATCTTCTTTGATTTGACATTTAAGGTTCTCCTTATCAGAAGTTCCTCACCATCCATGAGACCTATTTCTTCATCACTAGCATCCTCTAATGGCATAATTTCATCATCATCACTCTCATCATTGGTTACTACGACCCTATTTTCTTATGTTATCATTGTTCTTTTGTTTTTACATTGAGATACTAAATGACCTCTACCAAGACAATGAAAACTCTTAATATCAAGATTACAAGTTGGGGTTTTAATTACACCTTTCTCCACCTCTTTGGCTTTGAATAGTTTGGGTCTAGGCTTGGAACTCAATCTTTCTTCCTTTTTCCAGTTATATTTTCCAAGGTGTAGTAGGATTCGATTTTTGTGTAGTAGGGCTTGCCTTTTGTGGTTATGACTAGTAACTCTTTTTTTTCTTTTTTGCCTCTCCGCCTTAATTGCCTTAAGGACCATGTCTTCCAACTCTACATAATGATGAAGTAACACAAACAAAATGTTAATGATAAAAGTAATTAATTCCTTTAATCTACATCTCATGTTTAACTCTCAATTGATTACTTAAGTTCTCTTAGCTCCTACACAAACCAAACCGCTCAAAATATTTCATACACTTGTGGAATTCACTATCACCAAGGGTGCATGGTTCACAATATTCAAAAGATTTAAAGTACAATGGAAAAGCTCAAAGTGTTTAGAAATCCTAAAACTAGAATATTGTGATACATAAAACAATTTAGAATATTTAAAAATGTTTTCTTTCTTTCTTTTTTATATAATTTTTCTAACAAACCAAGGAAAAATGAACATGAAAGTTATGATATGTAAATAACACAAAAATTCAAAACTTTCATAGATATTACCATACAAATTCAATTTACGATTCAAATTCATAGAAAATTTATAGAAAAACAAACAGTAACAAGAAAAAAATATATGGTAATTTTTCGATACAAGTTTAACACAAAAATCAATAACAACACATAGATTATGAGACAAAATATGAAAATGAAATTGCCAAAAATGAACAACACATATTTGTTTTTTTTATATCAGAATATTAAATGCAAGAACATAGATAGCATAATGAAAATAAATGATAGGAATCTGAATATTTATTGCTTAAGACTTTGATACCAAATGATACAAACCCGAGAACATGAACCTTGTAACCCACAAACTCAATATGGTTTGAGAACTATAAGAGACATGGCCTAAGACCCAACAACAAAATTGAAATCAATTTCTAGAAATGAATATTCAGATTTTAGAGCACTCATCTTAACTCAATAGATATTACTCACCAATGATTCAAGATGAAGAAAATTCAACAAGCTCTCAAATTTCAAATGAAATCTCTACCATTGATTTTGATCTAACAGCCAAGAAAATTACACATAAAAATACACGTACTACAGCACTAACCAATCCATGCCGCAGCATTAGTGGTTCTACCCAAATTGGAAAAAATAAACCCAAGAAACCATGTTGCGGTGCCAACCAATCCATGCCACGATGTTGGTGCTATTGTCCAAATTCTACAAGAAGTGCCAAATTAGCTTTTATCTCATTGAATGGCTCCCTCTATGCCTTGTGCTCCAATTGTGGCACTCCTCGATCATGATACAACCTTTAAATAATCTCATTCAAGGCTTCGTTGAGTTTCTTCGTCTTTGATATCATGATTGGTCTACTTGGGATTTGTAGTTACTTCAATACTTATTCTCTAGTAACAAGATTAACAACCATTAGGATGATAATTACTATTGCATGTTTGTGAAATCTTAAAAGACATCAAATGGAGGACTTGGTACTTTTATAGCACCAATGTTTCATCAAAAGTTTCACAAATTAACCATGTTTTAAAAGGGTTCCTATTTAATACCGATAATATGAAAATTTTCCTATTTAGTACCCATAATGTTTAAAAGTTTTGATAAAAACCCCATTTTTAACTATATGAATAGAGGTAAAATAGGAATTTCCCATTTATCAAAATTACATTACACTTTATGGTGCTTAAAAGAATAATGAAAAGTTATTAGTACAAGAAAAATTGTTTTAAACTCTATTCCTTCTACAATCATATTTTAAATATGCTATATATCACAGGCTGAGAGGTACTAAAGGTTATAAACAATCTATTATTAGCAATGGACTTCGTCTCAAGTTGTTTTTGACACACTAAAACTAAAGGTTGGTTAACTGAGGGAGCCAATGAAGAAATCTCACTCATCGCCCTCGATAGATGATAACTTTGTTCATCGTGAACTTTTCTCTCCTTGCATATCAATATGTTTTGAGTTGTTGAATCAATTTATTTATTTGATCGGTATTATAGGATTGGGTGGTAATATCTCAAGTAAAAAAAGTATAATCATTGTACAAGCAAGGAGGTGCGCAGAACAACGATGAACACCCAATGACCAATGCTCAAGTGATAAGTGTTTAAAAAAAATTAAAATTATCATGATTTAATGTACATTAATTGATTAAATAGATTTATATTTTTATGATTTTATCATATTTTTATATAAATGTTTCTTTTTAGAATCACAAATATTTTTATTATTTTTCAGGTATTTTTGTTCAAAAGTAACTTAAAGACATGAAGAAAAATACTGCAAGCAATACATCACAAATATATTGAGAAAATAAATGAGAAATAGTCAAAAATATGGAAAAAAACGTTAAACAAAATGGGTCAAAATGGTCGACATTCTACGAGTAACGGCCCATCTGCATCGAGTCCTGCACGCACCAACACTATTAGCCACCCATTCCTACCGAGTCCTATGCACACCAGCCCATCCATGCCGACTTTCGCCCGTGCTGTGTAGTGCGTGCGCTAGCACACTTCTCGTCATGTCCTACATGCGCCAACCGCCCGTCTATCAAGATTTTCGTTCCCCATACACGTGCCAACCTATCCAAACGCATCTAAATTCAAATTTTGAAATATTTTCCCCCCTTTTTTGGCCTTTTCCTCTCCTATAAAAGGACCTTTTTCCCCCATTCTAAAACACACAAATATTTTGAGCAATTTCTCTCTCTAGAAAATTTTCATTTTTTTAGTTTTTAGTTTTTAAGTTCTTCTCTTTTAAAGAAGAACTACCTATGTTTTTATAAATTTTTAGTTTTTGATTCAATAAGTAGAGATACAAATCTATTCAGAGATTTTCTAGTAATAGAATTATTATTAAACTGTTGTAAGGATTCTTTTAGGATATTATTATAATGGATTTTTATAATTATCTTTTTATGTTTTATTCTTATATGTTATATTTAATTTTTCTGTGATTAAATTTAACATGGCTGGCTTTTTGTAATTATAATATAATTATAACGTTGTTATGCTTGCAAAATATTAAATAGGTAAAACATTTTCATAAAATAAAATTGATTTTGTTTTTATTCAAGATTTTATATTAAGGATGTTAAAGAGAAATACATTATTTTTTATTACAAACTTAAATCTAAAAATTAGATTTTAAGGTTTAGTTATCCGGTCTGATTTAAAGTAGTGCTCTTTTATTTGTTGGTACAATCCCTCGATAGTTAGAGTGAAAATATATTTCAAAATATTTTTATAAGAACTATTATTCGAAAATGTATTGATGACATATTTTCAGTAATGGTTTTAAAATTTGAAAGTTAGTACTTGTATAATTAAATTCTTAGATTTAATTTGGACACCTTGAATAAAGTCTAATTATTTGACTGCACCTAAGTTGTGATTAGATGATTTTCTATTTTCTTATAAATAAAGCTAAAATTTAATATTTAATTAATTAATAGGCTCTGCCTAAGAATATTAGTTTGTTAATGTTAAACAAAAGAATTTAGACCCCGCCTAAGAACACTTTCATACCAAAAAGAGAAAATCAACAAATATTAATTTATATATTTAATAACTTAAATAATACGAGTAAGTATAATTAACTTAATTATTATATCCTTAAATACTCCATTGTTATGAATGATAAATTTTGCATTATTGTTTATTTAATCTATATCTATGTTTATGTTTATTTTTATGTTATTATATTAGGAAACAAACAAACCAAAATATCGTAATAGGATGTTTAGGATTTAATTTCATTTTTAAGATTTTGAATAATAAATTAAAAACCACATATATTTCTTCCTTAGATCGACTTTGGGAGTATACCTATTATTTGCTATAAAGTGATTCGTGTACTTGCGAGAGTTTTATAAATAATAAAAGCACAAAGTATTTCAAAAGATCGATATTTGTAATGTCGGTCTTGTGAATCATTAAGTTTTTTCCGTTGCTGCCAGGGACTTGATGTTGTGTTCATCAAGTTTTTGGCACAGTTTGCGGGGAAGGAATAACATTTTTAAATTATTTATCAAAATTTTAAAAACTTTTTATGTTGTAAATAATTGTGATTTTTTTAATTTATATTGAGTTTAAAAAAAATCAAATTTCAAACTTCAAATTTCAAATTAAAAAAAATTAACTATTCTTGAACAGTAAAACAAAAAAAATTAATATTTAAGATTTAAAATTAAAAAAAAAACTATCACTATTCTTGAACGGTAAAATAAAAAAGTATTTAAATTTAAAATTAAAATTCAAAATTAAAAAAATAAAAATAAAAAAAATTGTTATTGATCTTGGATAGTATAAAAAAAATTAAATTTAAAATTTAAAAGAAATATAAAATAATATTTTTAAAATAATATTAATAATAATAATTTTATTTCAATAATGAGCTCTAAAAATAAATAATAATAAAAAACAATTAACTTAATTTTTTAACTTAATTAAACTTAATTTTTTTACTTAACTTAATTTATTAACCTAATTAACTTAGATTATTTATTAACTTAATTAACTTAGATTTTAACTTAACTAAGTTTCTAAACTTAATTAATTTAGATTTTAATAGCATGAAAAGTAAAGATCTAAGTGAGTTATGTCTAAGAGACTAGTTCCTAGAAGCATTTGTGCCACTAATATTTCCTGAAAATGTTGCTCTATCTAAGATAATGGTTTTTAAGGAGCCTTTGTCCCATCATTCTTTCCTGGGAACACTCTTGGTTAATACTGATCATGTTATTTAATTTAGAAATTAAAAAAATAAATAAATAAACTGTTGAAGCTATCTCCAAAATTTTAAAGTTTTTAATCACAATCTGTGATAAAATGAGGTAGTTGCTTTGTTAGATCTAGATACAATTGTGTTTTGATGCCTTAGATATTTGACTTGCATCTAGACGTGGGTTATATAAAAATCACAATCATATCCCTAGTTTTAAGTAAAGAAAATTTTGAAAATCCATAAGGCATGGCTGAAAAAGTATAGGTAGACAACCTTGTTCTACTTATAGAATTGATTGACTCAATGATGTGGGGATATTGAGTTTACTTAAAATAAAATCCCCCAATTTACATCTTGCTAAGACGTTAAACTAAGCGCTGGATAGAAGACAAACCATCATTTTAAGTAATTTTCTTTTATTTGTTTTATTTATTAATTTATTTTGTTTAATTGCATGTAGATAATTTTAAAATTTTTAAAACTAAAAACATTTGTTGAAATATTAGAAGTTCACAGTGATCTGTCTATGTAAACATTAATGATAAACATGATGGATGCACCTGTATTTCTCCGTCACTACTTCTACATTCTAAAGAAATAAGTAACTTTTCTTCTCTTTTCTCTTTTCTCTTTTCTCTTTATCTTTAATTTACGAATGTCATCCAATTTGATGTGTCATGCACGGTCCTTCCTTATAATTGGCTCTACAGTTGAGGGAAGACGCAAAAAATAAACGGATATTCTCCTAAAATTTTCCCACAGGAAACATTTTTTCTTTATAGAAAACCCTTACTATATAGTTAAGTTCATTGTGCTAGAGAATGAGTATAAAACAATTTTTCAAAGCATTATTTGATGGTGTTCAAATACTATTTTTTTATCTTTTATCCTATGAGGTTTTTTTCTTCCCTTTATTCTTAAATTCGGAAAATTTTTTATCTCAAGAAGATTGTATAATATAGAATTTAATCTTTCTTGGTAAATTTTCAGTAATAATACAAAGAAAATTCTTGTTTTTCACTATTATTTTTAAGACATTTTGATACCAATTCATTGCGTATCACATCAACGTACTATTATTTGTGTCAATTTCTGTTTTTAAAGGTAACACTTTGTTGGTCCATCACACTTATCTTTGGGTGGCTCGCTTAATTGCATAATGCTATAGAGCTGGCAGCTGCACTATGCATTGAAGTTGTTACCGGCCTTCCAAAAGCATAGTTAAGCAGTTTTGCACTAATATTTTAACTCTACTTGTGCTAAAATGAAAAATTAAATATAAAAATAGCTAGGCGTTAGCTACAACAAACCTTTAATTAATCGGAACATTTACAATTCTGAGTCTTAAGGCCGTCTATACTTGTATTTTTCAAAGGGAAAAGAGTAGTAGAGTTTCCTTTATTTGGGTTTTAGTGATTGTTTAGTATATTTATTTAGGAAATGTGTTTTTAAATTCGTTGTTCGTGAAAATGTGTCCGAAAAGAAAAAAATTAATATTTTATTTAATTTTTCATTAAATAAAACGGAATAATACCTAATGCTTGTATTTTTTATAAAAATATATTTAATAAAGTAATTTTTAATTTTAAAGAGTTACTCAAATTTTTTAACAAATCTTTCAATCAAACATAAATTAAATTTTTCATATTTTTAATGTTTGATTTTATATATTAGACAATAAATTTTTTATTATTTATTGATTTTTTTTAATTTTGAAAGAAATTTTTTTCTTAAAAAAACATGAGTAATTTTGTTAATTAAATATTAATTTTTTTACATATATACCTTTCAACAAATATAAACATACATGTGACATATATGTTATTTCGTTGTATTTAACAAAAAATGAGATGAAAAATTAACTTTGTAATTTCTCACAAACATTTTTTTACAAATAAAAAAACTTAAATAATATATTTTTCACAAATAAAGAATTGAAAACATTTTTTTCTAAACAAAGGAGCAAAACAACATATTTTGGATGACTATTTGGGCACCTAAACCATTTTTCAAACACAATTTTGAGTCTTAAGGTTGTATATTTATTTGTATTTTTCAATTAACTATACCATTCATAAATCATATTTGTGGCTCGAATCCTAAGCCATCTATATATCTAAATTAGCTTCATGTTATTGAGTTAATTAACAATCATATAATTTTTAGAAAATTACAAAAAAAATAAGACATTTTTATAGTTTATAACAACAAAAATAACACCTAAATAACAGTAAATGAGTTTCAATTATATTTCATTAAATATTAAATAGATCTAAATGGTCATAATTTTATTTGAATGACATCCAATTAAATGACGTTTAAAATAAAATAATATGTTAGACGTTTTTTTAACAGTAAAAATATATGAGATATATAGGGGTACTATTTTTGTAATTTCAAGTTTTAAGGTGCTATTTTTGTTGTTTTATCAATATTTTTGTATATATATATATATAAATAGTATAAATACTTTCACAAGCTAACCCCTTAATAACCAAACGTGAGAGGAAGAAGAAAAAAAGTAAAAGACAGTCCCCGTAACAGCTTGGTAACTAATTAATTAATATATAATTACAGAAATCGATCGATGACCTCAAAAAAATACAAAGGAATAGCTTATTCTATAGTTGCTCTAAGGATTATCACTCTCTTATCATTGATTGCTGTTGTGGTGCTGTTGCTTTTGAATCGTTTCAAACTCAGTGATGCATGGTTCTAAATACTCTTTTAAAGACTTTGACTCGTACAGGTATCTATATATATATATATATGTATGTTTATAACAAATGAAAATGGTTAGCAATTAAGCATTTGATTGTAAGTAAATTAATTAATGTAGTTTGTTAATTGCAGGTATGTATTGGCAAGTGCAATTATTGGAGCAGCCTACACAATAGTTCAGCTTCCTTTTTCTGTTTATTATGCTTCCTCCGGAAAGCATAATGCATTCTTAATAACATTTGCGTTTTTGGGTGACAAGGTATATATATATATATATATATATAATTACTATATAATTTTGCATGTATTAATTATTTAATACAGCACTATATATATATATATTCATATATGCAGGTGATCTCCTTGCTTCTGGCAACAGGCGTTGGGGTTGGTTTTGGAGTGAGTGTTGAATTCAAGAAGACACTAAATTCACTTTTTGAATTCGTTCTAGGAATAGTAGGTCTAGTCAATGAAGTCACAGAAAACACAATCGATGTTGGTTTGATCAATGAGTTCAAATCCAAGGAGAGACTTCTTAAACAAGGCCATTATTGCTTCTGTCATTCTTCTCTTTGGATGCCTTTGCATGGTTTTAACTTCAGTCCTTTCTTCACTCAATCGGAACGCCAAGTAGAGTTTTTCATAATTTCTTTGGATTATATTATTTGGCCATTTTAATTTCAAAATAAAATGTAATATTTGATTTTTTTTAGCGGTTGATCCATTATTTTTGTCTTATTAATTCTTAAAAGAAACATTATTTTGAATTCAGGAAATATTAATTCTTAAAAGAAACATTTATAGAGGGGATTGGATAAATGGCTACAAAGTTTTACATAAAACTAATAAAAGTACATAAATAAAATGTATTAATACCAAACTCATACTTTTACATTACAATGAAAGATAACTTTACAAAATTACCTCAATTTACTACAAAGACTCACTAGTTCAACCATGACAGCTACTACTAGTGATCTCATCACAATTCCGACATATTCTATTGACGATTATCACGAAAAATTTGTAAGACTTACATACATAAATATGTACAATTTGTAAAAGAGGAAACAATTATTGTGAAATTTTCATAATGCTTATAAAATTATATGCGGTTTACACAACAAACGTATAAAGTTACATATATAGTTTAGATGAATTTTAACAATGGTTTTCATACTCTAAGAATACTTTGTAAGGCTTACATCCTTACTTTGGAATACATTTGTAAAGTTTACGTACATATGTTAGGAAGAGAATTTATAAAGCTCTCATGTTTGTCACGAGGAGAAACTAAAAAGTGTTACATTTTTAATGTTTTTTTTAACTAGTATAATTATTGTAAAAATGATTCCTTTATTTAGTAATTTCAAAGAAACAATTTATTGTTTTATCATAAAATAATTCGTTCACAAGAAAAAATTTAAATAGTCAAAAATTAACCAAAAATAAAATAATTTAAAAATTAATAATTAATTTTTTAGAGTTAACTTTTTTTCGCAAAAACCACATCACTAAGCATCTTCTCTGTGCTATCTAAGTCTCCATTAATCATATGAAAATGTCATCTTCTCTTTGCTATCTAAGTCTCCATTAATCATATGAAAATGTCAAAAACACATATGCATGAGCTAACACTCAATAAGTAAATTTGCATACAATATATTCCATGATGGATGTACAAAGATATCATGCAAGTATTCATTTTATTATCATATACATGAATTTTTTCTTTTATTCAATTATAGTTTTATTGTTCGCTTATCATTTTCATTTTCTTCGTAGTACGAATCCTTGTGTTATATTTATGCTACTGGTAACTAGTGGATCATACTTTTCAAAATTTGTTCTTACTATTGGTTCCATGGTAATATCATACTCGAAGCATGAGTATGGTCTAACCAAGTTATCACCGACACAAATCTCATTGATCCCAAAAATATATATTGTCTCTTATGGCCAAATTCATTTAACATTGCTAGGTTCGTTCGTCCGTCCTGCATCCCTTGGCCACTTAACCCTCAAGGCATAAGCACACAAAACACTTAAATATTTTTTATTTAAACTTTTTATCACTATGTATTTCATTCTATCCCATTATTTGTCACTTATTCTATACGTTTACGATATGTTTAATATTTCAAGAATGAATTTATAATATGGACTTAAAAGATAAGTATATATGCATAAACATATATCATACTATCATACAATCCAACGTTCACGTAAATTCACAAAATCATAAAATATACAAAAACTAGACTAATAAAATAAGTTGGGATCTACTTACTTGGATCCTGTATCAAAGAAGATGGTAGTGAAAAATAATAAATCAAAAATCGAACTTCTTAGAATGCATGGGCACTTAGGTGAGAAATACTTTGAAAATGGAGAGGAAGAAGCTTTCAAATTGAGTGAACAAAATGATTAATTTGTGTCCCTTTTATAGGCTTTTCTATACCTCTTAACCCTTATCTAGTGGCCTCTTTAGGGCCTTAGTGATGATGAACCAATTACTATGAGCAAGGTTAGACAACATTATTTTTTAAAAAAAACATGCATTTGTTTTAAATATTTGTGCAATCCTGAAATTTAATCCTAGTTAAAAGAAAAGAATACCCTTGAGAAAAGTACACAAAGTTGGGGGTTTTACAATCCTACCCCCTTGAAAGAAGTTTTTTCCTTAAAACTTGATTTGCCAAACAGGTAAGGATATTTGGCATGCATTTCATCTTTACTTTCCCACGTTACTTCCTCGACTGTGTGATTTCTTAGAGAACTTTAACCAAATGAATGCTTTTCCTCCTTATGTTCTTTACTTCGAAGTCCACAATCTGCATTGGCACCTCCTCATAAGAAAGATCCTTGCTAACATCCAATGATTCATAACTTAGAATATGTGTGAATGGTCTTTAACATATTTACTCAACAAGGACGTAGGAAAGTTGTTATGTACTCTTAACAAGGATAATATATTTCCAACTTGCTCTAGGATTTTGAAAAGTCCAATGAAGCATGGGCTAAGCTTTCCCTTCTAACCAAATATAATCACTCCTGGCCTTCACTGTTGATATTCTGAAGATGACCTTATCTCCAACTTCAAAATCCATTTCTCTCCTTAACTTATCTACAATTCACTTTTGTATTCTCTGAGTCTTAAGCATGAATTAGTGAATCAATAACACAACCTCTGTTGTTTATTGTACAATATTTCGTCCAAGTAATCTCCTACCTCATCCCAATGAATTGATGATCGGCACTTCCTTTCGTATAAAGCTTCATAAGGTTCCATCTATATAGTCACTTGGTAACTTTTGTTGTACCAAAATTCTACCAAAAGTTGGAACTCAACCCAAGAACCTTGTAAGTCAATCGCACAAGCTCTCAAGAGGTCTTCAAGGATCTGATTGACTCTTTTTGATAGACTATCTGTCTGTGTGTGAAAAAAGATGCTAAATCTCAATTGTGCATTCATAGCTCTATGCAAGCTTTCCCAAAAGATGGACTTGAACTTGGAATCCCAATCTGATACAATGGACACTGGAACTCTATAATGTCTCAGTTTCTACCATATACAGTTTATCATATTGGTCTTTATTGTAGGTCTTCTTAACATGCTCTAAATATGCTGATTTTGTGAGTGGATCCACTATGACTCAAATCCAATCTTAATTTTTTTTATTCTGGGTAATTCAAGAATAAAGTCCATTACCATATGATCCTATTTCCACTCCAACACCAAAAATGGTTATAAAGGATAATCAATTTGTTGATGTTTTTCCATGACTTGTTAACATCTACTAGAACTTGAAGAACTCCCGAGAGGCTAGAGTATTCGGGTCTGATAAGTGTTAGAGATTATTGTTATAAAGCTCCTTAATTTAAGGAGCAAATTAAGGAGCAAAACATGGAACAAAACAAGGAGTAAAACATGGAGCAAAACATGGAACAAAACAAGGAGTAAAACATGGAGCTTAATTCAAGGAGCAATTCAAGGAACCATTAATTTAAGGAGTAATTCAATGAGTGAATTTTCCTATAAATAGATGTGTAATTGTAATGAATTAACCATCCAAAGTGTTCATTCCAATTGAGAGAAAAGCTTAGAGAGAAAAGCTTTTGTGAGAGAAAATTGTGAGTAATTTTCTTGGGTGTAATTGGGTTGTGAGTTGTGAGTGTTGTAAACACCTTGTGTAATTTCTCCCCTTTCAGTAAAAAAGATCTGCATCAGGTCCGGAGACGTAAGCAAGATTGGCCGAACTCCGTTATCAAATTTGTGTGTTATTTTTCTATTTTTGCTTTCTCTTAAATCTGGCTTATCGGGAATTTGCGTTATTTCCCAACAACAAGTTGTTATATCCTTGTAGAGATTTATCTTTCTAACACCTATTGTGATTCTCAATACAAGAGTCAAAATGGGAATAATAACCCTTATAATTTCATAAACTTCTTTAAAAAATTCCAATCTAGGAAAATAATTGATATTTTGTACTTCTGTTATATCAATCATCATTTTAATGATCAACTACTCTCATAATGATATATATGCTACCTAATATTGTCATAATATCAGCCAATTTCATTCTTTTAACAAACTAGGAAAGAATTTGTAAGTTGATAAAACTAGACGGGTAAATGTTCCACCACTAAAGAAAACCACTCTAATCTCCTATCATAAAAATTCCCAATTCATCCTTTGGGGCTTCAAGTCTCACATAGAACTCTTGTTTAGGAAATTCAAATTCCATAGAAGATTTTTTACTAATAAATCGATATTAAAACTCATTCCATTTTGGATTCTTCTCTCTATTTATGTATCTTATTTCTAAATTCCTATAGGGTCCTCCTGGAATTCCTTCCAAAACATATAGATTCTATTATTTCACTAATTCGGACTAGATAACAAGCTAATAAATCACCTTCTTTTTGCCTTTGTACTTCCCAATCAAATTCGTCAGAACATTCATAATTATCAACTTTACCCAGATCCCACTATATTCTGGAAGCTTGCAACATTGGTTTGGATAAACCCTAATTTATTACTTCCCCTTTACCTATAGTGCCTACTCCTTCAACTCGCTCTAAAACAATAGGATTTGGTATGATAAGTTTTTGATAGTCAGCAACTATTATAAAAAAGTAATCACAAAAATTATGCTTCATTCGCATACTAGTGACAGTTTCGAATATATCATATATTAATTCTCTTTCTTTAAAAATAAAAAAAGGAGTTTGTGCACCAATATCTTCCATAAAAAGACCAAGCCATAATAGGTGAGAGTCTATACGACTCAACTCAACATAATTACTTTGATATTGCTAGCTCTTTTAGGTATTTAAATATTTCCCAATTGTTCTAGTCCAATTATAGTTTTTTCTTCTATGAACACTAAATAATCCCAACGTGTTACATTGGCAGGTATTGTATAATTATTTGATTTTTCACAATTTTTTTCATTCCTCAATGTAAATAGCCAAAAATTGGTTCACAATTAACAACATTTAGGGTAACAATGAGTTGAAGAACACTGTACATTGATGGGTGTTTGGGGGGCCATATCTACTATCATGATGTATTTTCTTGTAGCCGATATATTCATAGGTTTTTCCTTGATTCATTCTTCCATGAATTGTTAAAAACGAAAAGAAAAGTGTTCATTAAAATTCAAAATCTAATAAATCAAATAATGTAAAAAACATCAAATAATGTAAAAAATTATTATTTTTAAAATTAACGAGTTTTTGATTCCCAAATATCCAATTGATTAATTAATTCTTTATAGTGCATTATATTTTTCTTTGACAAATAAGACAACAATTGTTGCTGTTTTTCCAAAATTTTGCGCAAGCCTCTTTAAGATAAATAGTATATTCTATGTAATTCCAAATATGAAGAAAGTTTTCATATCCTATTAGTGAAGCTGAGTATTTTCAATTCAACATAATGTTTTCTTCTTTTTCTTCTTTTGAAATAATTGAGATGAATGAATTTTTTACTATAAAATTTAATTGTCTATCATCCCCTTTCCATGCTTATTATATACATATATATAGTTTTTATTGTGAAATAACTGAGATGAATGTACATTAAGGAATTATCAATCCCAGGCCAATAACAATTCATATAAGCTAAATCTTCTAATCAAAAATTTAACCAAAGAAAGAATTTTAATTAATTAATTTTTTTAATCTTTTTTACTTTTATTCCAAGCGTGATTGTTTATCTTTTTCCCATTACAGAATACTGCATTTTTAGGCATACAATTTTGATTCTTAGAATTGAAATAAATTAAAATTTTCAACTTTCTTCGATGTACGTGGGATAAAATATTTCAAGAACAAACAAATCATAAAGATTTATGTCTCTATTTCCAACAATCTTCTAATATTTTGTAATGAATTTTGATGAAATCTTCTTATCAACATGGCCTTTTCTAAGTACTTTTGAATAATTTCGTATTTACTCTTATGAACTAACGAAATACCTATGGTTTGATACACAAAAAATTTCTTCAGTTTTTATAGACAGACGAATTGGTTCGATAATAAAAATTCACTCTTTCATCAATTCTGTAAAATATAATTTTTTTTAATCATTAGAATATCTAGACTTATTTCCCCTATTTGAATAGAGGATATAGTTATTTCCTGTGCATTTATCAGTCTCAGCAGAAGAGAATACACTTTAATGCTATTCATTATTTTTTTTGATTGAAAATACCACCGTATTTCAATTGAAAACGCTAATACTTTTTAGGAAGAAATTCAACTTCACTTCTGTGTTATTTCTATATTGTTTTTTATTTTTCTCTTTTTTTATCTTTGATTCGACATAATTTTTTGCAACTTCTTTTTCTAGATTGGGGAGAGATGAGTCAAAATCTACTTGGCCTATGGATTATGTTTCTGATTCTTTTTCTCCTTGGTTTATATTTTCTAATTTGATGGATTTTTTTATTTCTCGTAATACTTTTATTTTCACTTTCATATATTTTCCCATCCAATCTAAAAGTTTTTTTATTGGGTAGATTTATTTTTGAATTTTGATGAATTGAAAGATAAAAAAGATTTTTATTATTGATTTTATCAATTATTTGAGAACTGTTAAACCAATTTTTACTTTTATTAGTCTTGGTATATTTTTGACTATTTATATGAAGATTAATATTGATCTAGGTCTCAATGTCGACCTTTTTTGTAAGACAAAAATGGAGAGTTATCTCATCAAAATATTTTCTATCATGATTTATTCTATATCTAGAATATCATTTTCGAATAGATATTTATTGATAGAAATACCCTCTAACATATTATCTAATTTTCGTTTATGTTCAGTGTAATTATAAAATATTTCTTGGTTCTGATTTGCCTGGAATGGTAATCCATAAATAAACGAGCTCTCCTTATCTTCATAACTAATAGATTCATATGATATAAATTGATATGATAAACGATCATATTTATATTTGTTTTTATAATTTTTTTTATTCTATAATGAATCCGCTTTAAAAAAAATTTTGTTCTTAGTTAATTAATTTTTTTTTCATATGAATCATATTTTTTTAAATGTTTACTTTTTCCTATAGAGTGTTGATTAACTCTATTTATCCACTTATGGGAGATTAATCTAGACCATCTAATTGTAGATAAATCATATTGATAATGACCATTTAATCAAATTTTTCATTGATTTGTTCCAAAATTATGAATGTTTTTATATTTTTATTCTGAGTGAAATATTTCATGTTGTTTAAAAAAATAATTCTTTATTTCGTTTTTAATAAAATGAGATGATTCATTATATTCAAAGGCCGATCTTTTATATAAAGTGTGAGTTAAAAATCGGAGGTTGTGATCATTTGTAAAATATATATGTTTATGACAAGTAGGATAAATCAAAAAGGATTTGTGTTCTATTATTATTAATATTACAAAGTGACTTTTTTATAGTCAAAATAGAGTGAATTATACTTTAATTTCTTTTTTCCATTCTTTCTTCATTTCTTTCATTATTGTAACTATATTTATTAGAAATGTATTTATTAAAAATTTGATATATTTATTAGAAATGTATTTATTAAAAATTTGATTTGTTGATTCATAAAAAAATTGTGCATTGATTTTAGGAATATTTATGATACCTAAAAATATATTTATGTATATCTTTTCGATAAACACTTTTATAAAATAAAAGAATTTATGAATTCCTTAAGCATTGTTTTTTTAATATTTTAAAAATAATTTTGGTCACTTCTAATTTTTTATCATAACAACACATTTTGTTAGAACTAATATGTGAACTTAAAACTCCTTTTTAATTTTTATTTTCTTTTGTAAATTTTTGTATTTGATTTATGAGTGTGCTTGTTCTATTAGTCATATTTTTTAATTTTTTTAACGAAAATTTGGTCCAATCTATAGATTAAATTTGAATGGACAATTCATGAAATGGTTCATTAATGATTATTGAATACTTTTTGTTTTCATTAAATTCATGTATTTTTTTCTATTTAAAATTTAGATTTAGTTTTATGAATTCTTTTCTTATTTATTTTATAAATATAATTTTTTAATAACCCATTTTTTTATTTCTTTGGAGATATTTAGAAAAAAAAATTTATTTCTTTTAAAAAACTTATAACTAGAAAACCTTTTATTTTCCATTTTATAATTTTTTTTAATTCTTTAAAAATAGGTTAAAAATGAAAATATTTTTTTTAGGGAGAATAAAATGGAAGTTCAATTTCCTTTCCCTAAACTTATAAAAAAACAAAAATCATTTTTTATTTTTTTATTTTTTTGTTGTATCTAAGCTTTTCTTGCTTCAATTTATATCAATGTTTTTGATAAAAAGGATATAATATTTTTATTTAAATACCATCTATTAACCAATTT
Organism: Hippophae rhamnoides; assembly: GCA_033030585.1. Lineage (NCBI taxonomy): Eukaryota > Viridiplantae > Streptophyta > Magnoliopsida > Rosales > Elaeagnaceae > Hippophae > Hippophae rhamnoides. Next base: position 40,417,428 of record CM065438.1, on the reverse strand, counting down.
TTTTTAAAAAAAATTCTTATAACAAAACACCATTATAAGTATATTTAATATGCATTTCTCTATTTTAATCCTCAAAAATTTTCGAACCATTCGAGATATTAAAATAATAATATGCTGACAATATGATGCCAAATAAGTTGTTCCAAACATTTTGTTATTCCAAATAAAATTTATTTGGTTAATTTCAACCCAATTTCCATTGATTACAACAAAATAACATGTTTTGCGTTCAGGTGTTCCTTTGAAGCTTGTCAATGAAATGTAAGAAGATTTAAAAAAAAAAAATTCAAGGCTACAGATCAGAAACATAATTCCCATTTCTGCAGGAGTGATATTTGGCATACATAATGACTTTATTTGAAAGCTTCAGATTCTTTTCATACAAAGTAATGTGTTTTTACCTGACGAACATGATGATATTGCCTTCGGTAAAACAATATCTTATAAACAAAATGTGAAGTATAAATTAAGAAATATAAAATGTTTTTACTGTAGTTATTTTTACACAAAGAATGTACCTCTCTTAAGTTCCTGTACATCTTTGTGTTTCCTGGATGGATTAAATATGGAGTATGTTGAGTTTTATGCATGACTTCCTTTTTCAACTCTTAATAGATAGGAATGCACAGTCGATTCCTATATCTCAAAACTCCATCTTTTGATAAGGCAAATTCTCATCGTTTGTTGGTTCCAACTTCATCTTTCAACTTTTGATGACTAGGTCCCCATTTTGAGCTTCCTTAACTCTGCCTAAGAAAATAGGTTGCACTCTCATCGTAGCCAAGTAGCCTGCATCCTTTCTGGAGACAATCTCTAACCCGAACCACTCCATGTAATATTTAGGAGGAGTGGGAATACACCTTAGAGATGCAAGAGCTTTTGAGGAGTTCCTGCTTAAAGCATGAATAACTAGATCTGCTTTTCCAGGGTGGTAGTTAATGCTACAATCATAATCCTTCACTAGCTCCAACCATTGACGTTGCCTCATGTTTAACTCCTTTTGCGTGAAGATGTACTTTAGGCTCAGATGATTTGTAAATATCTTGCATTTCATCCCATACAAATATTTTCTCCAAATCTTCAAAGCTAACACCACGACATTCAATTCAAGATCATTAGCAGGGTAGTTCTTCTCATAGTCCTTTAATTGTCATGAAACATAAGAAATCACCCTTTCATCACTATAGATGACAAAACCCTCTGTACCTTATGGGATTGCTAAAATAGGTGTTGAGTCAAACTTTTCTTCAATTCCTAAAATCTACTTTCACAATCATGGCACCAATGATACTTGTCATTCTTCCAAGTTAGTAGGGTCAGTGGTGAAGAAATTTGTAAAAATTTCTCGATAAAGCATTTGATAATACTAGCTAATCCCAAGAAACTTCAAAATTCTTTCACATTCTTAGGAGTTCTTCAATCTCATACTGCCTCAATCTTATTGTTATCCACCATAATGCCTTGGAGAAAATGTGACCAAGAAATGCCAGGCAGTACTCCTTTGATCTTTAGTAAATTAAGATGTCATCAATGAAGACAATCACAAATTGATGCAAACACCCTTTGAACACTATGTTCATCAAATCTATGAATGCTGCTGGTGCATTTATTAAACAAAATGGCATAACAAGAAATTCTTAATAGCCATATCCTATACAGAAGGCCATCTTAGGTATATTTCCCTCTTTGATCTCAAGTTGATGATACCCTAAGCTTGAATCCACTTTAGAGAAATCATTGGACCTTGTAGCTGGTCAAACAAGTCATCAATCTGGGGCAAAGGATACTTGTTCTTCATTATAACCTTATTCAACTCATTATAGTCAATGTGTAGCCTCATTGTTCCTTCTTTCCTTTTAGGAATAGCACTCATGCTCCCTAGGGTGAGTGACTGGGTTTCATGAAGTTCTTATCCAACAACTGTTATAACTGTTTCTTAAGCTCTTTAAGTTCAAAAGGAGTCATACGATATGGCGGTTTGGAAATGGGTGTTGTACCCAAGGCTAACTCGATAGCAAAATCTATCTCAATGTCAAGATGATAACCTGCTAGTTCATCATGGAATACATATGGGTACTCACAAACCATTGGTATTTGATCTAAGTGCAATTCTTCCTTTGGTATCTCAATAATAGAAGTTAAGTATCTCATACAATCTGTATTTAACATTTTTGAACCTTCATTGCAGAGATTATTGGGACACTTATATCTTGTCTCACACCACTAAAATTGAAACTAGGTTCATTAGGAGATTAAAAGGTTACAGTCTTTTGGTGACCATCTAGAAAAGCATGATGTGTGGAAAACCAGCCCATGTCAAGGATGATCTCAAAGCCATGGATGTCTAAAATGATCAATTTGGATAGTAAGTTTTTTTTTTTTTAATTTCACATGGGAGGCTTTCAACCTATATCTAAATTCCATTACATCACCAAATAGTGTGAGACACTAAACCATTCATTTAAGAGAGTAGGGCTTTTATTGAGTTTGGTGAAGGCATAACTAACAAAAGAGTGAGCAACTCAAGGGTCCGTAAATACTCTAACAAAAAAGTTATGCATGTTTATCATACCTATTATGGCAGTTGGGGTATCGTTAGCTTCTTGTTAGTTCATGGGTAAATTGTTATTGCTATAAAGCTCCTCAATTTAAGGAGCAAATTAAGGAGCAAAACATGGAACAAAACAAGGAGCAAAACATGGAACAAAACAAGGAGCAAAACAAGGAGTTTAATTCAAGGAGCAATTTAAGGAACCATTAATTTAAGGAGTAATTCAAGGAGCAATTTAAGGAACCATTAATTTAAGGAGTAATTCAAGGAGTGAATTTTCCTATAAATAGATGTGTAATTGTAATGAATTAATCATCCAAAGTGTTCATTCCAATTGAGAGAAAAGCTTTTTGTGAGAGAAAATTGAGGGTGATTTTCTTGGGTGTAATTGGGTTGTGGGTTGTGAGTTGTGAGTGTTGTAAACACCTTGTGTAATTTCTCCCCTTTCAGTAAAAAGATCTGCAGCAGGTCCGGAGACGTAAGCAAGATTGGCCGAACTCCGTTATCAAATTTGTGTGTTATTTTTCTATTCTTGCTTTCTCATAAATCTAGCTTATCGAGAATTTGCGTAATTTTCCAACAATTGGTATCAGAGCTTTTAGTGGTGATTTTCTATCAATTTCCCACAAGGTTACTATTCATGTGAATAGTGAAATTTGTCGACGATATTTTTTTGTTGACGGAGGTGTTCTAATACATGGTGGTTTGCAGAAATAGTTAGAAACAATCCGGAAGAAGTCATTTTTGAGTGGGAGCAATGGCCGTAGATGAAGAAAGGGTAAAACTCGAGTAATTTGATGGCACAGATTTCGGGTTTTGGAAAATGCAAATAGAGGATTATATGTATCAAAGAAATCTATATCAATCTCTCTCAGTGAAAAAGCCATACGGTATGAAGGAAGAAGATTGGAATCTTCTAGACAGACAAGCCCTCGGAGTTATTCGATTGATACTATCCCGTAATGTTGCTTTCAACATAGCAAAGGAAAAGACCACGGTGGGTCTTATGGCAGCTCTATCCAATATGTATGAGAAGCCATTAGCCTAAAATAAAGTGCACTTGATGAGGCGTTTGTTCAATTTGCGGATGAATGAAGGCGCATCGATAGCTCAACATCTCAATGAACTCAACACAGTCACAACCCAGTTGAGTTCAATGGAAATTGAATTCGATGAAGAAGTACGAGCATTGATACTTTTGTCTTCTTTACCAGAAAGCTGGAATGCTACTATCACAACTGTGAGTAGCTCGTTAGGAAGCATTAAGTTGAAATTTGATTATGTTCGTGATCTGGTTCTCAGTGAAGAGATCCGACGTAGAGAGTCAGGTGAATCGTCAACTTCTTTAGTTTTTCATACAGAGTTAAGAGGAAGAAATTCAACCAAAGGGAATGGACGTGGTAGAATAGACTATCGAGGTAGATCAAAGGACAGGAGGTCTAAATCCAGGAATCCTAATAATTCCCATAGCTCGAAGACTATCGAGTGTTGGAATTATGGAAGAACCGAACACTACAAAAATCAATGCAAGAGTGCACCGAAGGACAAACAAGTGAAGGTAGAGGCAAATGTTACTTCCACCTTAGGAGGAGATGATGCATTGATATGCTCTTTGGAGAGCAAGGAAGAATCTTGGGTGTTAGACTCTGGAGCATCATTCCATGCTACTTCATAGAAAGAATTCTTTGAGAAATATGTCCCCAGAAACCTTGGAAAGGTATATCTTGGTGACGATCAACCATGTGCTATTATTGGCAAAGGTGTAGTGAAGATTAAGTTGAACGGGTCTGTTTAGGAGTTGAAGGATGTCAGGCATATTCCTGATCTCAGAAGGAACTTAATCTCAGTGTGGTAGTTGGCCAGTGAAGGCTACACTACGATCTTCCATGGTGATGATTGGAAGATTTCAAAGGGTGAAATTACAGTTGCTCGAGGCAAGAAAAGTGGCACTCTTTACATGACAGCAGAGACACGTTGTTCAATCACAGTTGCAGCAGGCAATGAAACACCAAATATGTGGCACCAAAGACTAGGCCACATGAGTGAGAAGGGGATGAAGATTATGCACTCAAAGAGAAAACTTCTAGGTCTACAGTCTACAGAGATAGACATGTGCGAAGATTACATACTTGGAAAGAAAAAGAGAGTCAACTTTCAAACAAGTTGCAGAACCCCCAAAAGGGAAAGGCTAGAGCTTATTCACTCTGATGTTTGGGGACCAACGACCGTCTCAACTATTGGTAGGAAACACTACTTCATGACTTTCATCAATGATCACTCTCAGAAGGTATGGGTTTACTTTCTAAAGCATAAGTCTAAAGTATTTGAGGCTTTCAGAAGATGGAAAGCTATGGTGGAAAATGAGACGGGTTTAAAGATCAAAAAGCTCATAAGTGATAATGGTGGTGAATATGAAGACACCAAATTCAAAAATTTCTACTATGAGCATGGGATCAGAATGGGAAGAACTGTGCCAGGCACGCTTCAACACAATGGTGTATCTGAGCGTATGAACCGAACGTTGACAGAAAGAGCCAGAAGTATTCGTATACAGTCAGGTCTACCGAAGCAGTTCTACGCAGAAGCAGTCAACATGATATCTTACTTGATCAACCAATGCCCATCTGTTCCATTGGAGCATATAATACCAGAGGAGGTATGGAGCGGAAAAGAGGTGAAACTATCACATTTAAAAGTTTTCGGCTATGTAGCATTTGTGCATATCAGTGATCAAGGTAGGAATAATCTTGATCCTAAATCCAAGAAATGCACATTCATCAGCTATGGTAAGGATAAGTTTGGCTACCGCATTTGGGATGAAGAAAACAAGAAAGTTATCCGTAGCAGAGATGTGATTTTCAACGAAAGGGTGATGTATAAGAACATGCATAAAATAGACACCAATGACTCATAGCAGAATGAGTCAGTATTTGTAGATGCAGATGATGTCCCAGATAGTTCTGCAATAGAACTAATTGTAACAAGTCCTCAGACCGAGGAACTTGTTGGACAAAGTAGTACACAGTATTCCGAAACACCACAACCTCTTACTCCAGCTCCTGTATTGAGAAGGTCTTCTTGACCTCATGTGCCTAACAAGAGATACATGAACTATATGTTGCTGATTGATGGAGGGGAGCCTGAATACTATGATGAAGCTTGTCAGACTCGAGATTCTAGTAAGTGGGAGCTTGCCATGAAAGAAGAAATGAAATCTCTCATGTCCAACCAGACATGGGAACTAGCTGAGTTACCTATGGGAAATAAGGCACTTCATAAGAAATAGGTGTACTGGGTGAAAGAGGAGCATGATGGTTCCAAAAGATACAAAGCCCGCCTAGTTGTCAAAGGGTTTCAATAGAAGGAAGGAGTTGACTACACTGACATTTTCACTCTTGTTGTGAAGCTCAATACTATCAGATCAGTGTTTAGTATTGTAGCCATTAAAGATCTTCATCTTGAACAGTTGGATGTGAAGACTGCATTCCTTCACGGATATTTAGATGAAGAGATTTACATGTACCAACCATAAGGTTTCTTAGAAAAAGGGAAGAAGAACATGGTGTGCAAACTTAAGAAGAGTTTGTATGGCCTGAAACAAGCTCCAAGATAATGGTATAAAAGGTTTAACAGCTTCATGCACAAGGAAGGTTTCTAGAAGTGCAATGCCGACCACTGTTGCTACTTTGAGAGATATAAGTCCAGTTATATCATTTTACTACTTTATGTTGATGATATGTTAGTAGCAGGTTCAGATATGGATGATATCAGAAGGTTGAAGCATCAATTGTCAAAGGAGTTTGACATGAAAGACTTGGGTCCAGCAAAGAAGATTCTTGGAATGCAAATCACAAGAAATAAGAAGAAAGGATCCTTGTAGTTATCTCAAGCAGAGTACATCAATCGTGTTTTATAGAGATTCAACATGGGCGACACCAAACTAGTTAGCACACCCTTGGCCAGTCACTTTTGCCTATCCAAGGATCATTCCCCTTAGACAGAGGAAGAAAAAGAATTCATGGCTAAGGTTCCTTATGCCTCAGCCATTGGAAGTTTGATGTACGTAATAGTCTGTACAAGACCAGATACTGGCCATGCAGTGGGAGTTGTTAGCAGATTTATGTCAAACCCAGCGAAAACTCATTGGGAAGCAGTCAAGTGGATTTTGAGGTATCTGCGAGGCACCACAGAAAAGTTTTTGTACTTTAGTAAATGAGAGTTAAAAGTACAAGGGTACATAGATGCAGACTTTGGAGGTGAAGTTGATCACCGAAGAAGGACCACTGGTTATATATTTACTATTGGAACTACAACTGTTAGTTGGATGTCACAAATATAGAAAATTGTCACTCTATCCACTACAGAGGCTGAGTATGTAGCAGTGACTAAAGCCAGTAAAGAGATGATATGGCTTCAAGGTTTGTTAACTGAGCTGGGACTCAAACAGGAGAAGAATGTTCTACATAGTGATAGTCAAAGTGCAATACACTTGGCGAAGAATTCAACATTTCATTCTAGAACCAAGCATAATGGACTTCGTTATCACTTCATCAGATCCCTATTGGAAGATGATGTGTTAATATTGGAGAAGATTCAAGGAAGCAAAAATCCAGCAGATATGTTAACAAAGGTGGTGACTATTGACAAACTAAAGTTGTGCTCAACTTCAGTTGGTCTGCTAGAGTAACAAGACTAGAAAAGCTACTACATTGATCGAGGTGTAAATACAGATTGAAATTAGTCTTCAAGTGGGAGATTGTTGGAGATTTCTATAAAGCTCCTTAATTTAAGGAGCAAAACATGGAGTAAAACATGGAACAAAACAAGGAGCAAAACATGGAGCAATTCATGGAGAAAAACAAGGAGCTTAATTCAAGGAGAAATTTAAGGAACCATTAATTTAAGGAGTAATTCAAGGAGTGAATTTTCCTATAAATAGATGTATAATTGTAATGAATTAATCATCCAAAGTTTTCATTCTAATTGAGAGAAAAGCTTTTTATGAGAGAAAATTGAGGGTGATTTTCTTGGGTGTAATTGGGTTGTGAGTTGTGAGTGTTGTAAACACCTTGTGTAATTTCTCCCCTTTCAGTAAAAAGATCTGCAGCAGGTCCGGAGACGTAAGCAAGATTGGCCGAACTCCATTATCAAATTTGTGTGTTATTTTTCTATTCTTGCTTTCTCATAAATCTGGCTTATCGGGAATTTTTCATAATTTTCCAACATAAAACACAAGCATGGGTCCTATTTTAAGCATCATTGGCATTTTTATTTGGTCTTTGGCTTCTACCATTGTCACGAGCCACGTGTTCGACCTTCTAATATATGAAACACATATTGGTCCCTATTTGACATTATCCTTGGTGATCTTTACCACTCTTAAGGCATATTCCCCTAGGCTACTAGTACTAGTTACCCTCGGTACAATTTTCATGATCCTTGACCTCATATTGGTTCTTCCTCTTATGATGTTTCTCTTTGTCCTACTAAAGTGGTCTTTTATTATCACTAGTGGTACTACAAAGATTGATTTTGTTTGCACCATATATCAACTACTATACCCTCTCAATCATAAGCGTTTTGTTCACCACTTCAGTATACATGGCCAATTCGAAAGGTAAAACTGCTTCCCTAATCCATAACCTTAGGCCCTTCTCAAAGCATTGGACTCTAATTTCTTTGAATGCCATTAAATTCAGTGCAAAATTTACGATTTATACAAACTCTACTTCATACTCTGCCGCAGTTGTAGAAATTTATATTGTTTATGTCGTCAAACACTCCTTTGAAAATATTTATCATAAAACAAGTTTCAAAACATTTCTCAAGTAAATATGTCCATGCCACCTTTGTGTTGTCTCATAATCATCTTCCACCAGTCAAAAATATCTCTTTGGATCATACACACTGCATTCACCACTTTCTCTACCTAAGAGCATTGTATGTCCAAAATAGGTTTCTCCATCTCAAATATCCAATATTTTTTTGTTATTAGATCCATTGCCAGTGTTTCTCATGTTAGAAATGATGAATCTATGAAAGTAGAGTCATTTATTCACTTTTTTACTTAATATTTACTTATTTTATTTAATAAATAGTATTTTTGAAGCTAAAAATATTAAAATATAAATGTTTTAGTGAAAAAGGGGTGAAAATATAATTTTTGAAATTTTTTATGAATTTTTAATGTATGACCAATCAAGAGATGTCACGTGGTGTGCCATGCAAACATGGTACCTGACTGGACAAGCCATGTAGAAAGCACGTAATCACGGAGAGCGAATCACGCTATACCACATGTGAGGAGGAGGAAACATGTGCCACGTGTCAACACGGCGTTCAATCCAAGTTTGGAGTGGGTCAAACTTCTCTACCACGTGTCGTCACCCAATTTTTTGTCACTTTTTGCCCTTGCGCCATGCTATTCGTTTCTACGAATCACACTATGCCACATGTAAGGAGTATGAAACGTGTGCCACGTGTTAGCATGGCATTCAATTCGAGTTCGGAATGGGTCAAACTTCTCTACCATGTGTCATCACCTATTGCTCGTCACTTTCCACCTGTGCGACACACCATCCATTTCCTCAATTCACGTCATACCGCATGGCACTAATTCAGTAAGCATTGACTCTGATCGGTCTCCCCTTCCATGCATCGCTCTCTGATTTGCCCAGTGAATTCTCCTTGCCATGTGTCGTGCTGTGATTGGTTAGCGCTATCAATTTTGCTTGTTTTGATCATAGCCTTTGATCTGAAGCTACTCTGATAGTTTAGATCAAACCTGAGCAATATTTAAGCCCCTAATCACTCTATAAACCCTAAATGGTCTCAAATTTGCATAATTTGATCAATTTTTGGAGCTAAAAAGAGAAAAAAAAAATACAGAAAAATTCAAGAAGAGACATAATTTTGGTGGAGATTTAAGAGGATATTGATACTAGAATGCAATCGATTGATTGTATTTCTTCTTCTACTCTTTTTTTTTATCAATTTTTATGTCTTTATTTATGAAAAATATGAGTTTTATAAACACAATTATGTGTAATTAATTTATTAATATAGGGATCTTACGAACCCAATTTTAACCATGTGATGATATAATATTTTACCCCAATTATAATTATAATTTAATTATATTATTTAATCTGATTTATATGCTATTAATTGTTTGGCCAACAATTTATCTATAGAGGCAATTAAATAGATTTGAGAAAACTATTTAATTGTTTGTCTAAATTAAATAATATGCATAGTTTCTAGAGAGAGATGTATGATTCTTATGTATGTGATCCATAATTGATGAACTTAATGAGTAGTATGCAATTTAATTGGCATGAGAGTGTGATTAAATTAATTAATATATGATGCATAGTTTACTTGAGAGATGAATACATACTAGGTTAGATTCAATTGATCATGTAATTTAATTGATAATTATATTAAGGGGATTTTAGCGATTTACATGTTTACAAAATTAGGGGATTAAGTATTTCTAGATATTTTATCATATATCTTTTTAGTTAACAAATCTGCTTTAATTAATTATTGTTACTTACTCTTAGTTATTTTAATTTTTCTTAATTAAAATATGAAAACACTAAAAATTGATTTTTATTTTTTTTAGTTTTAAAACATAGTTTCTAATAAAATAATCTGCGTGGGAACGATATATTCTTATCATTATATTACATGTTACAGTATGTATTCTTGTGTATTCATTACACACATTTCGTTTGTGGCGTTCAAGTTTTTGGCATCTGATGGTTTACCCAATAAATAATAGGGAAATTTTAAGGAGTGTTCTTCCCTCATTTTGCCCATTTGATATAAACACATGTTATTCATTAAGAGACATTAGCCAAAAGGAGTATGAGAGTTATTTGGATAATTAGGATTATGGGGAGGTAATAGAAACCCTAACTATGGAGGAGGTTGAATGGGATTTACCAATGGGAGATACAAATCTTTTGAAGTCAAGACTTAACCAAGGTCTCTTGCATTTGGCAACATTTTATTTGCAATGCCAATGAGATCTTCATTAGGAATTCCATAAAGGGAAGGCAACATGGAGTAATGAATATTTTTCAATTCATAAGAGTTTATTCTTAAGGGATCTCTTACCTTTCATATACTAACAAAAACAATAATTAAATTAAAGCACCATAAGGTAAACCACAAGAAATGTAAATAAATAAAGAAATAAATAAAAAATTTAAATGACCAAAAGAAGTAAAATAGACAAAAAACAAAAATAATTACAATAAACAAAAATAACTAAAAAACACAAATATTAACAAACATTTTTTAAGAAGTTTGATAAATAATCTAAAACACAAATTCCCTGGTAATGATGCCAAAAACTTTGTATTAATAGTAAGTGTACAAGTGATTTATAGTAAGCGACAAGTATATTGTCAAGGTTGATATCTTAAAGAATAGTAGTGATTTTAGATAATTTTTCACTCTTCTTAAAAACTTAAACAAACAAATAATCAAAAAATTAAACATTAATACATTATCACAAATACTAGATTGAAAATCCTAAAATAAGAAACAAATAACTAAATAATGACTGAAGTCAAAATGAAATCAAGAAAGTTGTGAAATCAACATAGGATTTATGAAAACTTTAGCTAGTTGAGACTTGGATGAATTGAAATGAATGAACATATAAAATTAGATTATTAGTTTTCCTTTAAATTATGAAAAATTCCTAGATCAAGGACTATTTTCTTTGTTAATCAACTACTTACTATTCTATGATTGGGTGATCAACTAATTGATTAAATTATACACATGGAAATTATAACCATTTAAATAAATGCGATGGTTCAGTCACCAATTTAAACTCTTGTTCAAGTTGTCCAAATTAGATCTAAATGATGTGTCGAAAACCTAATTATCAAATTTTCAATCTATCTATGAAGAATAAATAGCCAATAAATTATTCATAAATAAATCTTGTAATAAAACCCTAAATCAAAAAACAATCTTTATTTAATTAATTATAAAAATGTTAATCTAAACAATCTAAGTAATCATGACAACAAAGCTAACTTTTCATAGTAAAATTAACAAACAAGCTCAAATTAATATCCATGATCATATTAAAATAAGTATGAATCCAAGAAAATAAGAAGAAGATAAATCTTGAAATAAAAGATTCCTAATTATATCTAAATACCAGTAATGGATGAATAATGTTTCCTTCTCCAAAAGTATGTAATCTTGATCTTCAAAAGCCTCTTGGATCTCTAGGAATTTCCTCTTCTCTTCTTGGATGTGAAATTACTCCCACAATTGCCTTTGATTCATATTTTGAGTCTAATATATATATATATGACCTAATGAGCTATTATAAACTATCTATATATAAAATATTGTACATAAATTGGATTCACAATTTTAATACGCACATTGCGGCGTTATTTTTCTTCCACCATGGTACACAGCTCAAAATCAATCTCATATTGCAACCTAAGGCTCGTATGCGCTTGAAAACTTTTCCCTTCATCTAAGCACATAATTTTTAATGACCTAGATAGAAAAAATGGAGAGTTGATCGTTGTATTACACTTATTCTTTAGGCGTGATGTGCAATGTTTGTGTTGAATTTGTTTGGGCCTCTTAGTTTGTGGTTTATTCTTGATGTATGGATTACATCCCTTTGTCTCTTTAGATCTTATGGTGCTATTTAAGTGCTCCAAGTGTTGTGTCTTTCTATGTGAAAGTTGTTTACCTCTTTTGAAGCTAAAGCATCTAAAATACATCAACTTATACCCTTGATTTCAAAAAAAATAGATTTGTATAAATAATTAAGTAAAAATAGTATGGTCAAACTTATTAATTTCAAATAAGTACATTAAAATCATGGAATATGAGGGCTTTTTAAGTATTTATCTGTTACTAAACTAAAATTATGTACCCGATTGTAGGCACCAAATGTTTGTTTAGATAATCAAGTGAAGGAGATGCTATTAATGTAAGATAGGTGAATGCCTATCATGTAGACATTTTCCTCTTTATTGTGTGTATATATATAGGGTCAAGAGGTTCTGTTACTCACTGACCTATGATACTAGGTATTAGGCAAATGTCCAAACAATATATGAGATAACTTTGCCTACTTATATAATTTATTCTCTCTCTTCATTTATCAATGCTTGAGATTATTAGCTCAATACTTTAGTTGATCCTAACTTTAGCTTGGTATAGGTTTTCCCAACTTCTTAATTCAAAGGATCTATTCAAGTGTGATAACCTATTCTTGGCTGAGGTTAGTAGCCTATGCTCTAATTTTTTTGGGTGTTCTACACTAGCTTCTAAATCGTGTAATCAACCCAAGTTATAATTTTGGGCATACTAAATTGATTTTAAGTTGTGTGATCAACCTTATTTTTTTTAAACATGTGATCAAACCCTTAATCCTTCTAATTTATTTGGCATTATTTCTCAATTTTTATAACATGTGATTGATTGAAATTTCTTTTAATTTTGTGAGCATTCTATATTTGTTTTAAGCTTTGTAATAAACCCTAATTCCTTTTACTTTCCTAGGCATTCTACATCAGTTTTTTAAGTTGTATGATCAACCATAATTCAATATTTTCATTAGTGCTCTATATTGGTGTTTAAACATTATAACCAGGCTAAATTCATACATTGCTTGGGATGAGCTAAGATAAAGATATAACTCTTAGAAGAGAATCCTTTTTTGGGTACTCTACTATCAGGTGATCAATGCAAGGAGATGGACCATTAAAGGGCCTCATTTTCTCCTCCTATGTTGGGATACCAAAATATTACGTCATTATTCTTAAATCTTTCCTAATGGGAGCTAAGATTCAATTGCCTTTCTAAACAAGGACATTTAGAAAGTCAAATATAGGAAACTAGTGGAGTTCTAGTTCTCATAGGATAAATTTCCTAATGAGATGGACTATCGTAGGGCCTTACTATCTTCTCATTAAGTTGGTCCATTGAAGTTCTACCTCATTATGCCAGCATCTTGCATGAGGGAGCTGAGATAAAATATTGTCTCTCTAAGGAAGAACATTTAGGAACTATAGTTTAGGAAATTGGAGGACTTCCATTTCTCATAGGATATCTTCCCGAGGAGATAGACCATCACAAGTCTTCACTATCTCCTCCTTAGGTTGTGCCACCAAATTCCTACCTTATTATGCACGCATCTTGCCTTAAATAGAGCTGAAATAAAGTTCCTTCTCTCTCTAAGCATGGACATTTTAAGTAAGGACACATTATGATATCAAGCATTCTACAAAGTTGTTTAACCCAAGAAGATCAACCCATTCTACTACTCATGACTCACAATTATAATTTTTCTCAACAAGTAACGCAAAACCTCTCAATTTCATTAAAGGGTCAATCAGACACCAAGTTGGAAAACAACTAATCACATAACCAACATAATGTGCTTTAAGTAACACAAAAATAAATATAAACGTGAGAAGGAAAACACAAACCTATGACATGTGCACCAATATTCGAGATGACTTCTCAAGTTGAGTATGACATGCTCTCACTTGAGTTGAGCACCATTCATGGTAGAAAGACAATAGATTCTAGCCTTGGCTTGGTCTTTTTAGATCTATTGGAATCCTTCTTGTACTAGATGCTTCATGACCTAGTAAAAAGTGCATGGATTTGCTCTTATCTTATGTAGCTAGGGTCGTTTGATGATGGCATTATAGTGTGTTGGGTCATCCATTCTCACAAAATTGACCATATGAGTAGCTTCTATAACCATTATTGGAAGTTTGATAGTACCTACAACACAAGTAGTGCTTCCATTAAAACCAACCAAGGACATTCCCTTTCTTTACACATCATCCATTCTGAAATCAAGCTTCTAAAGAATAGATAAAGAAGAAAAGGTCCATCAAGCTTCCAATATCCATTAAGATCCTTCCAATATCACACAGACTTATCCTCGCATGATGACCAACAAATCATAATGGGGAGATGAAGTTTCATTGCTCTCCTAGAAGGAGATCACTTCTTCCTAAAATTGATTTGTCAATTCAAAGATCGGTTTTACTTCTCCTTTTTTTTTGCTTCTTGTGCGTACAATTTTGAGCATTGTTGGTCTCACTATTAATTCTGGGTCCATAATGATAACATAAAATTACATATATAAAATATGTAAATTAATTGATATTTATAATTTAAAAAGTTAAAAATTGGTAATTATCTATATTAATTTCATAAATGTTTACTTATATTAATTAGGATTATTTTATGCTTTTAGAATCAACACAATTAGCAAAAGAAAATCAAAGAAATTAAAATTTGAATTTAGCAGCATATCTTCACTAGATTTTATAAACAGGTCGGTGACATTTGATCATAACTTTTGATTCTAATATCCAAATGAGATAGTATGAGTTGATATGAAAAGATAAGAGATCATCTATAGTTTAATATGTCCCAAAGAATATCTAAATCGGATTATTTTAAGCCCAAAAATGAGTTAGAATTGAAAATATATTGCCTTTAAACATATGTTAGTAATTAAGATATATATTTTTGTATAAAGCTCTAAATTAATTATTGATCCTGTTAAAAGGTAATTGATTATTTACAATTTTTATTTTAAAAATATTTTTCAAATCAATTATCTTAAAGAATAAAACAACCTTATATTATTAAGATTCAATAAATCTTTATACTTCAACACTATAAATAGATGCATCATTCAACACTTGGAAAGCATTAGAAAATTGCAAAAGAAGCTATTACTTTCTTCTCTCATTCTTTCTCTCTAGATTTTATGGAAATAATTTGTAAGGTAGACTAAAGTTAAAGAAAGGCTTGAAAAGAGCTTAATTTTGTATTTTTTCTATTTCCTTATTTCATTCTTATAAGAGCTTTCTAATTTACAATTTTGTTTTAAGAAATTATCTTATTCATCTTTCGCTATATTCGCTATATTATATTTTTTAATTTCATATAAATTCAATCATGTTTTCTTTATGTGCAACTTTTAGTTTATAATTATTATATTTATTTAAAAATTTGATTTTTTACTATGATATTATCGTTTTGATATATTATCTATTTTAGATAACTTATAATAATAAATCTTGCATGTTTTTCTATAAAATTTTGTTTCAAAATAAATACATTTGTTTTCATTATTAAGCTTCAACTTTATATCTTTCAATTAATTGTTTGTGATGTAAAGCAAGCAAATTAGTAGTAATACAAATCAAAGTTCGTACTATTAAAATAAAACAATTAACTGATTCTCGAAGCCTTGTTATTTTCAATTTTTTCTTCTAAAATTGTTATATTGAATTATTATCATTTTTATTTATAATTTTGTAATAAATGTTTTGTTATTTTGTTTTATTTTCAAGTAGAATCACCTAAAGCTACACTATAATAACTACTTAGCCAAAAATAATTATTTTGATCGTGATACCAAAATTTGGAGCCGTTGTAGGAAAATCGTCACAATAAAGAGATTTGTCTTAATTCAACACGAAAGATGGCAATCTTTTTTAGATGGTTTTATTTTTTAAGAATCTTTTTAATTTCTCTATAAGTAAAAAAAGGTATATATAAAAATTAACAAAAGAAATAAGTAGTTAACTGCTTCTATTATTTTTATTATTTTATTTTTTATTTACCTTTTTATATTAATGATTTTTTATAAGTTACTAATTTGGTCTCCTTTTATATAAATTTTATTATCCGTTAGTCAGCTTCATATAAAAAAATGAAAAATAAAAACAACAACAATAATTATGTGGTCACATAAAATAGTAAGATCTATGAAAATTCTATCTATAAAGCTAGTTCTTGAAAACCTTAATACTACTAGTCTTTATTGGAAACGTTGTTATATCTAGAAGGGTAGTTTTTAAGGAAGTATCGCCTTACCATTCTTTTCAAGGAGAAGTCTTGGTGAAAATACTATTTGTGTTACTACATCGTTATTATTGACATATGCTTAAAACAAATATTGATTTTATCATTATCTCTTATTTCTTTATTGGATATAGTTAAATAAAAATGAGGCAAAAGTTAAAAACTAAAAAAAAATTAAAAAGTGTGGTGCAAGAGTATATAAATCAATCTAGATACGAAAGAGATAGATTTTAAAAATAATAATAGAATTAAAATTACCTTTAATTCAATCTCCTTCTTTTAACTCGTTTACTAGCTTTAAAAATATGAGTAACCATAAGGATAACCCAATTAGAACTCTTAAAGATTACTTCCATCCTACCTATACAAACACACTATTATGGAATGTTTTCCACTAACACACCATAAATGGATTTCAAAACTAGAATGATACAACTCTTACCCATTTTTCAAGGCTTAGAGAGTGAAAATCCATATCTATATATTAGGGAATTTGAAGAGGTAGTGGCCACCTTTCGTAGCCATAAAAATGCTATAGATTTTGTTAGGTTGAAAATTTTCCTTTTCTCTCTAAAAGACAAATAAAGAGTTGGCTATACTCTTTGAGATTTAGATCTATAGGTATACGGGGGAAAATGACCCAATCATTCTTTAATAAATACTTCACTCACCATAAGACCAATAACCTTAAAAGATAGATCTCACATTTTCCTAAAAAGATTGTGAAACATTATACCAACCCTAGGAGAGGTTCAAAGAGTTACTAAACATATGTTCCCACCGTGGGTATGAAAATTGGCACTTAGGGAGAACCAATTTATAGAAATCATGTGCAATGGAAAGTTTCTCTAAAATGCCTCTAATAAAGCCATAAATTACATGAACGAGTTAGCTACGAAGGCCCATACATGAATAGAACTTGACGCTACTGATTGCACTATTAGGTCGCAACCAACTAGAATATACCATTTAAGAAAAAAAGAAAACCTTAAAGCTCAACTAGAAGTTTTGACTAACGAATTAGAGGCTATAAAAACGAAAGAGAGTAGAACTGCTCATATGGTTACAAGGGTAGAAACTAAGGATACATGCTTTATTTATGAGGTAATAGAATACTTAATTCAAAATTTCCCAACCAGTAGTGAGATGAGAGGATTTTATGAAGAACAATGTAATGTTAAATGGATGTTTAGAAAACCTTACCTTAGTTAGAAATATACATTCCTGGATGGAGAAACCAGCCAAATTTTAATTGGAAGTCTAACCAACTCATACCATCAAAGGAAAACTAGAAAACCGAGCCATAAATAAATTACCCAACACCTCAATATATGGCACGCTTGAATAGGAATCCTTTAAAGGAATCATTAAAGCCATTTATGGAGGCACAAGGTAAAGCTAACCAAAAGTTTGTTGCTACACTTACACAAGTGGTGGAAGAGAACAAAGATATCAAAATATATATCACCAAGCTGACTAACACCTTCACTATAAAAGAGCGAGGAACGTTCACCTCTTAACCTCAATCCAACCCAAAAGACCAACATATGGCATAAACCTCTACTATTAATGAACACAATGTCAAAGAGGGCAATTTCATTTCAACTCATAGTGGTAAAATTATAAAAGGAACAATTATGCCAAGTTCACAAACCAACATGAGAGTTATCATCGCTATGGGTAATGTTGAAGATTTCCTATCAAAGAAAGCAAAGAAGAAGATTCCAATTCAAGAACCCTCTCCTAAAGTCCTAATATTTAGAGTGCAAAATCCTAATAACTAAGATGAGATCCTAGAGCACTTGAAACAAGTTAAGATTAATCTTCCTTTGTTATATGTGATTAAGAAGATACCTGTGTATGCTAAAATAATTAAGGATATATGCACCATGAAAAGGAGGTACCATATCAAGAAGACTTCATTTTTGATAGAAAAAGTGCTATGATAGTGTAGAAGACACCATCGAAGTACAAATCCCATGGTTGTCCCCTAATGTCTTGCCAAATTAGGACACATTAATTTGATCAAGCCCTTGTAGACCTAAAACAAGTGTCAATTTAATGTCTTATTCTAAATACTTGAAACTTGGACTTGGAGAAATCAAGCCCACATCTATGGTACTACAATTGAGGACACTGTCAAATTTAGGTAGGGAGTGGTGCCACCTTATGCACAATTTTTATGAACACTTTCTATATACATTGATGCCTATTATTCAGATTAAAAAATATTATAAAAAAATGCTTAAATCTTAGTAGTTTCTTAAAAATATGTTTGCATTATCTATTTGAAATGTTCAATGAAAATATTTGAACTATTTCCTAGGTAATGAATTCAAGTATTGACTTCAAATTGTATGATTTGTGATAAGATGGATGCTCGATGTATATAACCAAGAAAAGTTTCTTGTCTAAGTGTATATTTTTTATGATATCATGCATCTTTTGTGAGTGAGTGAAGAAAATTGAGAAAATAGCTTATTGATAAGTGATATTATATATATATTTTTATATATCAATTCTTTTACATTTATATATACTTTATTATTATCATGAGTAAAAATATTTATTAAGAAAATATTAATTTTTTAATTTTTTTTGAGTTTTTTATGTATTTTTTATGATTTTTATTTTATAGATTAATGTAATTAGAAATATACGTTGATGCATATAGAAGAAAAATCCAAAACATTTACTATGCACTCCAAACTCCTAATCTTAAGTGATAATAGGTGGCATCACATATTTATTCATGAGGTGAAAATTTCATACAATATGGATCTTTTTTGTGTATAAACCGTATATCATGAGTCCTTATACAACACAAAAAATATAATCATTTTTATTAATATAAATACAAAATAACACTCCATAAAATACAAGCAGTATCATAATTACACGAAAATTAAGAGAAAATTTCAAAAAATACAAAATTTATAGAATAAATTGGAGATGATAATTGAAAAAAAGGTTTCAAGAAGTAATTAAAGGAGTTGAAGATTAGAATTAAAGACAAAAATCTTAAGATTTTTTCTCTTTTATTTTATTGTTTTCATGAATAATTTTTTGAATTTATTATTTGACATGAGTAGCCAATTTTATAATTGATTAAGGATGATTTCAAAGCCTAGACATGGATTACAATATTTAATAAGATTTTCTATATTATACTTAATTATTCTTCTTAATTTATGTATTAATTCAACGTTTTAATTGTTGTATGCTTTTATTTGATTATTTAAGTGTACAAATAAATAATCAAATTAGTTCATCTTCAATCAATTTAGTTGATTGGGTGTGTAGTCACTTAATCAATTTAAATAATTAGTTATAAATTACTTACAATAACAATTAATATTCAAGATAATTAAATTGAGCTTGTGTGTTTAACCTTAAACCAATTTGCTTCTTTAAAAATTAATACTTTTGATAGATTGAATTTAAAGAATTTATTCTAGAATGTGTATTAAAAATAGTTGGATTAAGAACTATTTAATTCGATGAATCTATAAGAAGAGGTGGAGATTATTATTTTTTTTTTTGAATTTTTCTAACTTGGTATAATCAAGTGGTGGAGAATAATCTTGTAATCATTCTTTTATTTAAATATTTATCATAATTTTATATTTATTATTATTAATCTTTACTTTTTTTATTTAATTTTTAGCTTACAAAATAAAACCCCCCCTTTTTTTAATAAATTAGAGTTGGTTACCAAAATTCTCTATGAGAAAAACCTTACGTGTTATATACTAAATAACATTATATTAAGTAATTTAAAGTAAGATTTAAATTCAATATTCATCCAAAAAATTATCAATTTTTGGCATCGTATCGTCAAAAAATTTCATTAAATTAATTCTTATTTACTTTTATTTATTTTTAAGGATTTTATATAATATTTAAAAATAAAAAAATAATAATAAAATATTAGAAATATTTTATTAAGAAATAAAAAAGTATTTTCTTTATTTTCATTTTTATTTTGGTTTATATTTATACTTGTTTTATTTGTACTTAATTTGTTTATAGTATATATATGCTTTTCAAAGTCATAATGAATGAACCCATGTTACAATTTGAAATCAAATTCATAATTTCTTGAGCAAGCAATTCAAACGGATATTCCGAGATCAAGCAACTCATCTAAAGATTCGGATCATTCTATCCACATAGAAATGACTATGAATAATCCCAATCAAACTCTTAAAGAGATGGCAGAACCAACTTTAGATTAACAACCATTATGCATTAAATATGATGACAATGGTGATGCTCTTCAATTGAAATCTGGCATAATTCATCTCTTGCCTACTTTTCAAAGTCTAACTGGTGAAGATCTAAACAAGCATCTAAAATAATTTCATGTGATCTATTCAAGCATGAAACCTAATGGGGCTACAATAGAACAAGTAAAACTTAAAGCATTCTCATTCTCTTTAGCAAATTGCGCTAAAGAGCAGTTGTGCTACTTACTATCTGGGGCAATAAATAGTTGGAATAAGATGAAACTGCTCTTCTTGGAGAAATATTCTCCAACTTCTAGGGCACACAAATCAAAAAAGAAATTTGTGGTATTCAACACCACAAAAGGGAGAATTTATACGAATATTGGGAAAGATTCAAGAAATTATGTGCAAGTTTCCGTCATCATCAAATAGTTACCATCTCTTAATGCAATACTTCAATGAGGAATTAATACTCATGGAAAGAAGCATGATAGATGTAGTAAGTGGTTAGTTTTGGTTAATAAGACTCCTAAAATTATAAAGAAATTAATTAACACTATGGCTACAAATGCTTAATAGTTTGGCACCCATTCCAACCAACCATAAAAGGTTAATGAAGTGGGAATTTCTAGTAATATTGAATAACAACTGAGCATCCTTACTTCAATTTTGCAACAATTAACATCAAACAAGTTTAAGTTTGTGAAATTTACACTAACACTAGACACCCAACAAACATATGACCTATTATTCAATATCATAATATCAAACAAGAAAATGTATTCAATATCCTAATATCAAACAAGAAAATGCTGTGGGGCATCTTGAAGAAGCTCATAATAAACCAACCATTGATGAAGAAAATAAGGATGTGCCAATTCAAGAAAATGAAAGCAATTTTTATAATGTGAAAAAGGAAGCAAAACAACCACAATTTTAAGAAAAATCTTATGATATCCAATTCAATTTTAAAAAGAATCATTATGTTTTATAAGGAGGAATAATTTTTAAATTTGTTTATGTTAGATTATTTGACTGTTGCTAATTGATACTACATCACACACACACTTTGAGAATAATTATTGTACAATAGCTATAGCAAATGGATGAGTTCATATAATATTTAATAATTATTAGAATTTGAAATCATAATCATGTTAAGCCCTTGGGATAAAATATCATAAAATATATTCTCTTAATTTTTAGAGTTGACTTTGCTCGACGACTAACAAAGAGTAGGTGTAAGAGAGTCTAATAAGTGATATTTTCTGTACACTCTTAGATATCAATTCTTTTACATTTATATATATATATATATTATAATCAGTTAAAAATATTTATATTGTATTTATTGAGAAAATATTAATTTTTTAGATTTTTTGAGATTTTTCTTACATCTTTATGATTTTTTTATGATTTTTATTTGATAGATGGATGTACTTAAAAATATATGTGGATGCATTTGGAAGAAAAATCCAAAACATTTCCAACCCATAGTAAAAGGTGCAATCTAAACTCCTAATCTTAAGTGATGATATGTGGTATCACATATTTATTCACCAAGCGCAAAATTTGCATGCCATGTATCTTTATTGCGTAAAAACCTTGTATCATCAGTCCTTATACGACTCAAAATCATATCATTTTTCTCAATATAAATACAAAATAACTTCAAATAGAACACAAGCAATATCATAATTGCACGAAAATTAATAGAAAATTCAAAAAAATACAAAAATTATAGAATTAAGTTGGAACAATAATTGAGAAGAAGAATATTCAAGATTCCATTAAAGGAGTTTAAGATCAAAATTAAAGAAAAAATCCTAAGATTTCTTACCTTTTCTTTAATTTTTTGTTTGAATAATTTTCTGAATTCATTATTTTCCATGAATAGCTAATTTTACAATTGATTAAGGGTGATTTCAAAGCCTAAGAAATGGATTCCACCATTTAATAAAATCTTTAATATTCTATTTAACTATTATATGTTATAAATCTCCTTAATTTAAGGAGCAAAACATGGAGCAAAACATGGAGCAAAACATGGAGCAATTCATGGAGAAAAACAAGGAGCTTAATTCAAGGAGGAATTTAAGGAACCATTAATTTAAGGAGTAATTCAAGGAGTGAATTTTCCTATAAATAGATGTGTAATTGTAATGAATTAATCATCCAAAGTGTTCATTCCAATTGAGAGAAAAGCTTAGAGAGAAAAGCTTTTGTGAGAGAAAATTGAGAGTAATTTGCTTGGGTGTAATTGGGTTGTGAGTTGTGAGTGTTGTAAACACCTTGTGTAATTTCTCCCCTTTTAGTAAAAAGATCTACTTGGTCCGAGAGACGTAAGCAAGATTGGTAGAACTCCGGTTATCAAATTTTGTGTGTTATTTTTCTATTCTTGCTTTCATCATCGGCTTATCGGGAATTTGCGTTATTTCCCAATAAGCGGTATCGAGCTATTGGTAGTGATTTCTGTCAATTTTACGCGAAATAATCGAAGCGATCCGAGAGGAAGTCGAGATTTTAGTGGGAGCGATTGGCGCGAGATGAAGGTAGGGTGAAACTCGAGAAATTTGATAGCCTGATTTTGGGTTTTGGAAAATGCGAGATAGAGGATTATCTGTATCAAAGAAATCTATATCAGCCTCTCTCGGGGAAGAAGCCGGAGGCTATGAAGGAAGAAGATTGGAATCTTACAGGCAGAAAGCCACCGGAGTTATTCGGTGACGTTATCCGTAATGTTGCTTTCCAGCATAGCAAAGGAAAAGACCACGGCGGGTCTTATGGCGGCTCTACCAATATGTATGAGAAGCCGTCGGCCTCGAGACAAAGTGCACTTGATGAGGCGCTTGTTCAATTCTGCGGATGACGGAAGGGCGCATCGGTAGCTCGACATCTCGAATAGAACTCGGCACGGTTCTGACCCGGTTGAGTTCGGTGGAAAATGAATTCGATGAAGAAGTACGAGCATTGATACTTTTGTCTTCTGCCGAGAGAAGCTAGGGAGATGCTACTTGTCACGGGCGTGAGTAGCTCGCTCGAGAACCAATAAGTTGAAATTTGTGATGTTCGTGATTTGGTTCTCGGTGAAGAGAATCCGACGTAGAGAGACGGGTGAATCGGTGACCCTCTTCGGTTTGCATACGAGTCGAGAGGAAGAAATTCAGCCAAAGGGAATGGACGTGGCGGAACGGACTACTGAGGTAGATCAGGACGGGAGGTCCAAATCCGGGAATCTAATAATTCCCATGGCTCGAAGACTATCGAGTGTTGGAATTGTGGAAGAAGCAAGACCTTCTGAAAAATCGGTGCGAGAGTGCAGAAGGACAAGCAAGTGAAGAGCGAGGAGGCAAATGTTACTTCCCTTATCGGGAGGAGATGATGCATTGATATGCTTTATTTGGAGAGCAAGGAAGAATCTTGGGTGTTAGACTGCAGCATCGTTCCGTGCTACTTCAAAAAAGAATTCTTCGAGAAATATGTCCCAGGAAACCTTGGAAAGGTATATCTTGGTGATGATCGACCATGTGCTATTATTGGCAAAGGTGTAGTGAAGATTAAGTTGAAACGGATTTGTTTGGGAGCGAAGGATGTCGGGCATATTCCCGATCTCGGAAGGAACTTAATCTCGGTGGGGCGGTTGGCCGGTGAAGGCTACAACTACGATCTTCCGTGGTGATGATTGGAAGATTTCAAAGGGTGCGATGACGGTTGCTCGAGCGAAAAGTGGCAGCTCTTTACATGACGGACGAAGGCACGTTGTTCGGTACGGTTGCGGCCAAGCAATGAAACACCAAATCTATGGCACCGGAGACTAGGCCATATGAGTGAGAAGGGGATGAAGATTATGCCTTTCGAAGGGAAAACTTCGAGGTTTACGGTCTACGGAGATAGACATGTGCGGGTGCGTACTTGGAAAGCAAAGAGAGTCGGCTTTCGGACAAGAGTTCCGAGAATCCCCGAAGAAGGAAAGGCTAGAGCTTATTCAGCTACGATGTTTGGGGACAGCAACGTCTCATCTATTGGTGGGAAACACTGCTTCGTGACTTTAGGTGATGATCAGCTCTCGGAAGGTATTTTTCTAAAGCGTAAGTACGAGTATTTGAGGCTTTCAAAAGATGGAAAGCTATGGTGGAAAATGAGACGGGTTTAAAGATCAAAAAGCTCGGAAGCAGATAATGGTGGTGAATATGAAGACACGAGATTCAAAAATTTCTGCTATGAGCACGGGATCGAGAATGGAAAGAGCTGCCGGGCACGCCTCAATAGATGGTGTAGGCGGCGTATGAGCAGAACGTTGACGAGAAAGAGCGAAGCATTCGTATACGATCGGGTCTCTGAGAAGTCGGGGCGAAGCGATCAACGACAATGCTTACTTGATCAGCCATAGGAGCCCGTATCTTGTTCCATTGGAGCATAGAATACCGAGAGGAGGTATGGAGCGGAAAAGAGGTGAAACTATCGCATCTAAAAGTTTTTCGGTTGTGTAGCATTTGTGCATATCGGTGATCGAGCGGGAATAAGCTTGATCCCAATCAAGAAATGCACGTTCATTGGCTATGGTGAGGATAAGTTTGGCTACGCATTTGGGATGACGAAAAGAAGAAAGTTATCGCGTAGCGGAGATGTGATTTTCAACGAAAGGGTGATGTATAAGGGCAGTACGTAAAATGAACGCCAATGACTCGAGCAGAATGAGTCGGTATTTTGTAGATGCGGATGATGTCCCGAGATACTTCCGCAGAACCAATTGTAACAAGTCCCACGACGGAGGAACTTGTTGGACAAACGGTACACGTCATTTCGACACACCCTGACCTGCTACTCTAGCTCCTGTATTGAGAAGGTCTTCTCGACCTCATGTGCCTAACGGGAGATACATGAACTATATGTTCTTTTGATGGAGGGAGCACGAGATGCTATGATGAAGCTTGTCGGACTCGAGATTCCAACAGAGTGAGAGCTTGCTTTATGAAAGAAGAAATGAAATCTCTCATCTCGACCGGACATGAGGCCCAGCTTAGTTACATGGGAAAGAAGGCCTTCCATGACAATTGGGTGTCTCGGGTGAAGAGGAGCTGTGATGGTTCCAAGAGATACAAAGCCCGCCTAGTTGTCAAGGGTTTCAACGGAAGGAAGGAGTTGACTACACTAACATTTTTGCTCTAGTTGTGAAGCCTGATACTATCGGATCGGTATTGAGTATTGTAGCCATTGAAGATCTTCATCTTGAGCAGTTGGATGTGAAAATTTGCATTCCTTCATGGAGATTTAGATGAAGAGATTTACTTGTACCCGGCCCGGAAGGTTTCTCGAGAAAGGGGGAAGAAGAAGAACATGGTGTGCGAGACTTAAGAAGAGTTTGTATGGCACAGAAACAAGCCGAGACAATGGTACAAAAAATTTGACTTAGTACCTGAGGAAGGTTTCGAGAAGTGCAATCTTGATCATTGTTGCTACTTGAGAGATATAGGTCAGTTATATCATTTTTACTACTTTATGTTGATGATATGTTAGTAGCCAGGTTCGGAGATATGGATGATATTAAAAGGTTAGGCAGCAATTGTCAAAGGAATTTGACATGAAAGACTTAGGTCCGGCAAAGAAGATTCTTGGAATGCAAATCACAAGAAATAAGAAGAAAGGATCCTTGCGGGTTATCTCGAGCGAGTACATGTCGTGTTTTGCAAAGATTCAACATGGGCGATGCGAAGCGATTAGCACACCGCAGCCGGTCATTTTTGCCTATCGGATCGGTCCCTAGACGAGGAAGAAGAGAAATTAAGCAGCTAAGGTTCCTTATGCACTCGGCCATTGGAAGTTTAATGTACGCGATAGTGCATGCGAGACCGGTGCGGCCGAATGCGATTGGGAGTTGTTAGGCAGTTTATGTCAAATCCGGGAAAAACTCATTGGGAAAGCGATCAGTGGATTTTGAGGTATCTGCGAGGCCTGAAAAAAGTGCTTGTACTTTAGTAAAGGAGAGTTAAAAGTACAAGTGCGTGAGCGGACTTTGGAGGTGAAGTTGATCGCCGAAGAAGCACCACTTAGGTTATATATTCTTGTTGGAACTACGGTGTTAGTTGGATGTCACAAATCTGAGAAAATTGTCACTCTATCCAACTTCTGGTGAGTATGTAAGCGATGGCTTGAAGCTAGTAAAGAGATGATATGGCTTGAGGTTTGTTAATTGAGTTGGGATTCAAGCGAGAAGAATGTTACGCGTAGTGATAGTCGAAGTGCAATACAACGTGAAGAATTCGACATTTCATTCTAGAACAAAGCATATTGGACTTCGTTATCACTTCATCCAGTCTACATTGGAAGATGATGTGTTAATCTTGGAGAAGATTCAAGGAAGCAAAAATCAGCGGATATGTTAACAAAGGTGGTGACTATTGACAAGCCCGAAGTTGTGCTTTCGACTTCGGTTAGTATACTAAATAACAAAGACTAGAAAAGGCTATTTGCATTGATCAAGGTGTGAAGACAGATTGAAATCAGTCTTTAAGTGGGAGATTGTTATAAATCTCCTTAATTTAAGGAGCAAACATGGAGCAAAACATGGAGCAAAACATGGAGCAAAACATGGAGCAATTCATGGAGCAAAACAAGGAGCTTAATTCAAGGAGCAATTTAAGGAACCATTAATTTAAGGAGTAATTCAAGGAGTGAATTTTCCTATAAATAGATGTGTAATTGTAATGAATTAATCATCCAAAGTGTTCATTCCAATTGAGAGAAAAGCTTAGAGAAAAGCTTTTGTGAGAGAAAATTGAGAGTAATTTTCTTGGGTGTAATTGGGTTGTGAGTTGTGAGTGTTGTAAACACCTTGTGTAATTTCTCCACTTTACATTAAAAAGATCTATGTGGTCAGGAGACGTAAGCAAGATTGGCCGAACTCCGTTATCAAATTTTGTGTGTTATTTTTCTATTCTTGCTTTCTCATAAATCTGGCTTATCAGGAATTTGCGTTATTTCCCAACATTATATTTGATTATATATTAATTCTCCATTTTTATGGTATGAATATATTTGATTATTTAAGTGTATAATTAAATAATCAATTTAATTTATCATCAATAAATTTAGTTGATTAAGTACATAATCTTTTAATCAATTTACATAATTAGCAAAAACTTGCTTGCAATGAGAATTAGTACTCAAAATAATTAATGCTTGTGTATTTAATTTTGATCTAATTTTCTTCTTTAAAAGTTAATACTTCTGTTAGATTAAATTTAGAGAGATTCTTTTAGGTTATCTATTAAAAAGAGTTACACTAAGAGCTTGTTTAATTCATCAAATCTGTAAGGAGAGGTGGAGATTTTCGAATCTTTATCATAATTTTTATATTTTTATTAATTTTTAGTTTATAAAACAAAACTTTTTTTAAATAAATTAGAGTTAGTTTTCAAAATTCTCTACGAAAAAGACCTTACTTGCTATATACTAAATAACAATATCTTAACTAATTTAAAGTAAGATTTAAATTGATTTTTCATCCGATTATGCATCACTTATGAACTTTCATTGATCTTTTGAATTGGTTAGTTGATGTTTAGAATAATATTTCTTGGTTTGTGGAATGAATTGATTGAAAAATTAAAGGATGATATTAGTTAAAAAAATGAGATATTTGTTTATGAAGAAAATATTGTAGTAATTATGCTTGATATTTTCTTTGTATTATTTTTTGCATTCATAAAAAAAGAAAATAAAAGAATAAAAATAATATATTATTCAGTTTAATAAAGTTTATATTCCTTATCTAGGAAGATAAAAAAAATTCTTTGATTCTTAGTAGGAAGTAGTTTTTCTCATCAAGCTCTATTTAAATTGTCTTCTCGTATAAACTAATTAAAATCCTAAAGCTAATTTGTTATAAGAAATGATGAATTTTAAGTAGTCTACTTTACTTCTTTAGATCAAAGTTTGTTTTATGTTTGTTTGTCCTAAAAAAGTACCTATCTCTTGAGTGCTTCTATGTTTTCAAATCCATGAGTGAAATCCTTAGCCTTTAAGAATAATTTACCCAGATATAGATTTGAAGCTTTTATATGAAGAAATTCTCAAAGGTATATGTTTTGTGGTTTGTGATAAAAAGACTTTGGTATAATTCATACAAAATATTTTGGAAGTTATAATTGAAATTAACTACATAGCAACTATGATCTTGAATTAACTTTTTTTTAAACAATTCGGTATTTTTTAGATTTTTATTTGGACTAATCGTCATGTTTTTGTTTTCATGTTTGTGCTTCAGTTGTGAGGGACTAGCAATAAACTAGTTGAGGGTTTTCATAATAGCAAAAAAATGTATTATCAAAAATATGTAAATTAATTGATATTTATGATTCAAAGTTTAAAATTAATAATTTTTAATATTAATTCAATAAATATTGATTTATATTAACTATTATTGTTTTATCCTTATAAGATCAACAAAATCATCAAAAGAAATATCAAAGAAATCAAAATTTGGACTTAACAAAATTTCTTCACGAGATTTCATAAACATATTGCTGAGTTTTGATCATAACTTTTAATTCTTATATCCAAATGAGATTATCTGAGTTGATATGTAAATATAAGATATTTATCTAGAATTTCATATTTGACAAGGAATATCCAAAACTGATTATTTCAAGCTCAAAAATAAGTTAGAATCTAAAATATGTTGTATTTGAACGTTTGTTAGTATTAATGATATATCTTTTTATATAAAGTTCCAGATTAGATAATTATTGTTCCTATGAAAAGATAAGAGATTATCTACAATTTTTATTTTAAACATATTTTTTAAGTCAATTATATTCAAGCTGAAAGCGGCCTTATATCATCCAGATTTAGCAAATCTTTATACTTCAACATTATATACATACGAGGCATTCAACACTTGAAAAGCATCAAAAAATTGCAAAACAACTATTACTTTTTTGTTCTCATTCTTTCTCCCTAGAATTTATAGGAATGATTTGTAAGCTAGTATAAAGTTAGTGTAAAGTTGGAAAGGACCTTAATTGTATAGTTTTTCTATTTTCTTTTTTCATTCTTATAAGTGATCTAGTTTTCAATTTTGTTTTGATAAATTATTTTGTTCATCTTTTGTTAAATTAAATATATTATATTCTTTAGTTTCTTATAAATTTAGTCTTACTTTCTTTATATGCAACTCTTTATTTATAATTATAATATTTATTTTATAAGGTGATCTTTTACTGAAATATTATCATTTTAATATATTATCGATTTTAGATAACTTATAACAATAAATCTTGCTTTTTCTTCAATAAAATTATTTTCTCAAAATAAATTGCATTAATCTTTGTTATTGATTTTCAACTTTATATCTTCCAATTATTTGCTTGAGATGCAAAGCAAGTAATTGAGTAGTAAATAAAAATCAAAGTTCGTAATATTAAAATGAAATAATTAAGTGAATCTCAAAGTGTTGCTAATTTCAAATTATTATTTTATTCTTCTAAAATTGTTATATATAATTCTTATCCTTTTTCTTTATTTCTCAATTTTCATTTTTATTTACTATTCTATGAAAACCTCTTTGCTAATTTATTTTTCTTTCTTGGGGAATCGATGCCTAAAACTACACTACAATGATCGCTTAGCCAAAGGTAATAATTTTGAGTGTGATACCAGTCCACCATGGATAGAGAGGATAATTTGCACAATTTTTGGAGCATATTTATTGGAAGTATAATTATCAAGTACCTTCCCTTGTTGGCAAACTAGATTCCTTCGTACGGGAGGTTGTCTATCATTATCTTCCACTAAGTCTCTTACGCACATATGTTCTTGGAGGGAAACTCTCAATTTCTGTTTTCAAGTGTTTGTAGTCCTCAATGACATATCTAGTAGGACGATGGAAAGGCCAATTTATGCATGTGTTTATATGCAATGATCTCATATGATGTTAGGTTTTCATTCTAACCTTAATACAACCTATGTTTAGAACACCCTTAGTTACAGGCCCCTAAACTGGGATAAAATTCTTTCCCAAGGCCCATTGTTGTGAACCCATACATTTTGGTTTTTGTTCATTGGTCGATTATTGAAGAGGCCATGACGTTGATTCTAAAAAGATCCATATACTCTAAAGTCATCCTTCTCTTCTCAACAGTTTCCATACTATTTTTCTTGTTTATTTTTATCTCTCTTTCTATGTTAACAATATAATTTTTGTTTACTTGGTGAAAAAAATTGACTATCAAATTACCTCTCTCAGAAAAGCTTCAAATAACATTGTTAAACCTTCTCATATAATTCTCTATATATTCTCTAGTTCCCTTAACAATGAAGAATAAATGGTGTCTTTCCTTCTTAATGGGAATATTGCTAGCATAGTTAATCATGTTAGCTTGGTAAATTCCTCAAAAAGGAAAAAGTCATTGGTACCAAGTGGTAGAACCACTTCTATATTGAGTCATGAAGGGTAGTTGCAAAGGTTTTACACATTATAATGCCCCTTACTATTATAATCTG
This sequence comes from Hippophae rhamnoides, assembly GCA_033030585.1. Classification (NCBI taxonomy): domain Eukaryota; kingdom Viridiplantae; phylum Streptophyta; class Magnoliopsida; order Rosales; family Elaeagnaceae; genus Hippophae; species Hippophae rhamnoides. Next base: position 40,386,246 of record CM065438.1, on the reverse strand, counting down.
TGAAATTTTACATGGGTTTGAAGAATCCATACAAATGTTTACCTAAGTTTTTCCCTAAAACCCACACAAAAAGTTTGAGTGGGTTCTAAAGTAACACACATAAATTTTCTAGATAAGACAAAATTTTGCATAGATTGTTTTGTAAACCATGGAAATTTCTATATGAGTACCAAAAAAAATACCAGAATACATAATAGTACCATTTCCCTAATTTTTAGGCTTAATGATGAATGCTTAAAAAATACTAATATTTCGTGATTTTATTGAGCTTAAATATAATAAATAGGTTTGATTATAGATATTTATGTGAATTTTTATGCATATCGTCATGTCCTAAAAAAATTAGTAGGTGAAATAAAAAGGAGGTACATTTTTAAATTATATATAAAGAAAATTTCTTTAATAATCAAGAGAAATTTAATTTTAAAAAATTATTTAAAAATCAATTTTATAAACAATATGGGTACCCTTTAGAACTTTTCTATTCAAAAATGTAAAAGTCATAAATTTAAATCAAATACATTTATTAAGTCAATTAAAATTCATTAGAATAGTCTTAGCCTAGATAATCGTAAATTTTAATAACCAATAAAAGAAATAAGGTTTTATGTCAAACCCTCCATTCATGGTCATCTTATTTTCACCGTGAATATCCCAAACAATGTAGCTAGGTAGAGAGGTAATAGTGAGGGTGAGTTACATATAGCTCAGTAGGAGTTTATTCTAAAATATTATTTTAATAAATAATAATTCATGATGCATGATTATTTTAATAAAATCTCTGAATGGTAACAATCATCATCATTATTATCATACAATGTAGGGAGATTTTTAAATCACAAAACCATGGTATTTTTGGACATCCACACTTTTGGGGACGGAAGGAGTATACATTCCATATAACCCAATACATACTCATTAAGTACATATGCAATATAAACCAAATGTATGCAAACTCATATAAAATGGCAACTCAAATACATAGGCACATGTATGGTCCACCACTAAAAAGCACTTGGGACCAACTCTGACCCATGTATAATCACAATACATATGGTATATGTATCAATCAAGTCTATGTCTTATAGGCCCTTGCCTATGGTTTAGGACACAATGAGGGGTCTAACTCCGAGGCCCATGTGTAACCAAAAAAATCTGAGAACCAATAGATAGCAAGCTCTAAATACAATGGGGGTTCAACTTAGAGAATCGTGTGCGAGCAACTCCAAACACAATAGGGGGCCCAACTTTGAGGCCCATGTGCGAGAAAAAAAATTATTGTTAACAATCCATAACAATATTCCAAAATCACATATCCACTACCCCAATAATTTGCAGTCACATATAAACCCATATACCTCCAAGAATGCATTTGTACTTGTAGTCTGTCGAAAATATTATGCTGCAATTGGTAGTCCATGGGTATCATTGATGAATGCTCAAAAAGCACTAAAATTACCATAATTTTATGCACATTAATTGATTAAATATATATATATATATATATGATTTTATCATATATTTATATAAATCTGTCTTTTTGGAATCACGGGTATTTTTATTGTTTTTCAAGTATTTTCGCTTAAAAAAGGTAACTTAAAGACTCAAAGAGAAATAATAGAGGCAATACATCACAAATATATTCATAAAATAAATGAGGAAAAATCAACAAATATGGAAAAATTGGATAAAATGGATCAAAATGGATCAAAATGGTCAAAAAGGGTGAAATTGTGCACGCAGCTGCCCAACCCCGCCGGACAACGCGCGTAGCATGCCCAGCCACGCCGAGAAATGCACATGCATCGCCCAGACCACTCCGAAGTCACACGCCCAACTATGCGCATCACCCGCACAATGCCCAGTCCACGCGAGCCGCTGCGCTCATCTGCCTCAATCCGCACCCCACACCACCATGACATCAGCAATGATATCATCATTCACTACTCCGCGTTTCCTCAATTTTTAATCATTTTTCCACCCTTTTTTTCTTCCTCTCCTCACCTATAAATACCCTCATTCTCTTCATATCAAAACACACCTCAAAAACATCTTATCTTCTCTTTCTTTCTCTCCATTTCTTAGTTTTTAGCTTTTCTTAGTTTTAGAGTTCTTCTCTTTTTTAGAAGAACTAATTATGTTTTTTTAATTTATTTGTTTTTTGATTCAATAAATGGAAGTGCAAATTCCGTTTGGAGGTTTTCCAGCAACAGGAATAACATCAATGTACTGTAAGGATTTTATTTTCTTACAGTTATTTTTTATGCTCTATTCTTATATATTATATTTAATTTGTCTATGATTAAATTTAACTTTGCTGGCTGTTTGTAAACTTGATATAATAATAACGTTGTTATGCTTGCAAAATATTAAATAGGTAAAAATCTCTAAAATTAATTGATTTTGTTTTTATTCAAGATTTTATATTAAGAATGTTAGAGAGAAATATATTATTCTTCATTACAAACTTAAATCTAAAAATTAGATTTTAAGGTTTAGTTATCCGGCCTAATTTAGAGTAGTGCTCTTTTATTTGTTGGTACAATTGCCCGAGTTCTGCACCCATGAGATCCTCATTATCCGAGAGTGTTTTCCCTAAATTTAGAAGGTCATTTTGGCATGCCCCATTCTCCTACCTTATAATCATCAAGGTCTTAACTTTGAAAGCTGGTGTCCTTGAATTGATCAAATTGTCCATCTAATGATGATCAATGCACAATTTAAACTTACATCCTTCTTTTGACTTAATTTTGACAAAGTGGCAATCTTTATTGAACGAATCCTTTTGCCAAGAGTTCATTGTTGTTTGTTTTGCAACACACAGAAAATTGTGCAAGTATACACGGTCATAAGTAATAAAGATTTGTAAGTAGAGTATCGTTCCCACGAGGATTTGTTACTATAGTTTGTTGAGTACTAAAATTGTATCTCTCTGATTTTATCCAAAACAATCGTTAATTAAGAAAATGATTAAAAATAAAATAACAAAAATCTAAGATTGTAATTTTTCACCAAACTAATCCACTCTAATCATATTATTTTCTTTGGATTTATATTTTTTAGTACATTTAATTTGTCAACCGAAAACTTCTTTTTTATTCATACATCTCTTTCTGAGCTCTGTATAAACACACCTCGTTAAATTAATTCACTATATCTCTATGAGAATTAAATTTAATAAGATTCATAAAGTTCTAAGTTCTCAAATGGTCACACATACAATTAGGGTATATTCCTATCCTTCATCATACATGTCATTCTATTTACGAGCAATATACACAAAAATGCCTTTCTCAAGTTTATGTGTATGCCACAAATCGTTTTGATAAAATTCATAAATAATCAAAAAGCATTAAGCACAAAATAGAATGAACAAATCGAACGTCTTATAAATCTATAAAAAAAATAATTAAAATCAAACTTTCATAAATTTAGATCAAATGCAACCCTAGAAAAATTAAATTACTTCATAAAATTAAAATTAAAATTACAACAGATTCAGAAAAATAAGATGAAGAATAAGGAAAATTAAAACATCAAGAAACGAAAATATTTGGCACACGCAGAACACAACAAAAGCCAAAAAATGGCTTCTGCGTGTTCTGCAGTCCAAAACCGAACACCACAAAAATTCTAAACTAAAAAAAAAACTCTTTAACTCTATCATAACATCACCTATTTATAGCTAAAAAATACATCTAAAATATTACATTTTTATTTTATTTTTTTATCAAAAACGCGTAATAATTTTTATCGAAAAACAAAAATCACGCGTATCGATTTTCGTATCGAAAAATATTAATTAATTCACGCGTGAGACCGGGGCACCGATTCTGCATTTTTTTAATTCCTTATGCGTGCCACATGTCAGCGTCTGATTCGCTGAAACATATAGTGGGACACGTGGCCGCATCTCATTTGTTGAAAGGAACGGGCGCATGCAGAAACTGAAGCATGGGATTGGGGCGCCAAGAAAGCGAGGCAACGGCTGGAACGAGGGCGATATCCTGTGCATTCGTATTCATTTTAAATAGCCACGTGTCAGAACATGATTTGCTTAAATATTAGTGGGACACGTGGCATATTCTTATTCTGTAAAAACTGACGATACACGCTGCTACCATAACCCGCGTGACACACGATTGTTACACGACCCAAGCTCAGCCCGCGCGACCTGTTCCACGCACTTCAATCCGGGACCGTGCTCAAGAGATCCAATGGTCGGGCCGATGCGCCTCTGGGAAATCTACGCAGCCGACATGCTGTGGGTCCCACTCGACGCCGCCCGCGCGACAAAGTGGCTCCACCGCACGCCGAGCCGCGCGATGGAGGATTTCCGTACCCACTCTCCTTGGTCGGGCTTGATGAACACGTGCGAATATGCTCCGTTGATCCTTTGATCGGACGATCCCACCAGCCACACCAGCCAAAAACTTGTTGTGGTGTTTTGCAACACACAAAAATCGTGCAAGTATACACGGTCACAAGTAATAAAGATTTGTAAGTAAAGATCGTTCCCACGGAGATTTGTACTATAGTTTGTTGAGTACTAAAATTGTATCTTTCTGATTTTATCCAAAATAATCGTTGATATGGAAAAAGGTAACAAAACAAATAAGAGAACTCTAGGATTGCAATTTTTCACCAAACTAATCCACTCCACTCCAATCATATTATTTTCTTTTGATTTATATTTTTTTAGTACATTTAATTTGTCAACCGAAAACTTATTTTTTTATTTATACATATCTTCCGAGCTCCGTACAAACACACCTCGTTAAATTAATTCACTATATCTCTATGACAATTAAATTTAATGAGATTCATTAAGTTCTAAGTTCTCAAATGGTCACACATACAATTAGGGTATATTCCTATCCTTCATCATACATGTCATTCTATTTACGAGCAATATACACAAAAATGCCTTTCTCAAGTTTATTTTTATGCCACAAATCGTTTTGATAAAATTCGTAAATAATCAAAAAGCATTAAGCACAAAATAGAACGAGCAAATCGAACGTCTTATAAATCTATCAAAAAATAATTAAAATCAAAGCTTCATAAATTTAGATCAAATGCAACCCTAGAAAAATTAAATTACTTCATTAATTAAAAATTAAAATTACAACATATGCAGAAAAATTAGAAGAAGAAGGAAAATTAAAACATCAAGTAATCTAAAATATTTGGCACATGCGTAACACAACAAAAGCCAAAAAATGCTTCTGTTCTCGCAAATTCAAAACCGAACACTACAAAATTTCTAAAAAAAAACTCCCAAACTCTATCATAACATCACCTATTTATAGCTAAAAAATACATCTAAAATATTACATTTTTATTTTATTTTTATCAAAAACGCGTAATAATTTTTATCGAAAAACAAAAATCATGCGTATCGATTTTCGTATCGAAAAATATTATTTAATTCACGCGTGAGACAGGGGCGCCGATTCTGCATTTTTTTAATTCTTTATGCATGCCACGTGTCATCGTCTGATTCGCTGAAACAAATAGTGGAACACGTGGCCGCATCTCATTCGTTGAAAGGAACGGGCGCACGCAGAAACTGAAGCACGGGATTGGGGGGCTGAGAAAGCGAGGCAATGGCTGGAACGAGGGCAAGATCCTGTGCATTCGCATTCATTTTAAATAGCCACGTGTCGGACTTTGATTTTCTTAAATATTAGTGGGACACGTGGCATATTCTTATTCTGTAAAAACTGACGATGCACGCTGCTACCATAACCCGCGTCACACACGATTGCTACACGAATCCGCTCAGCCGCACGATGTACCTGTTCCACGCGCTCAATCCGGACTGCTCAAGAGATCCAACGGCCGCCGATGCACCTCCTGGGAATCCGCGGCACCGACACGCGGTCCCACTCGACGCCGCCCCGCGCGACAGCGGGGCTCCACCGCACGCCGAGCCGCGCGAAGATTGTACACGCGATTTTGCCTCGTCTAGTCAGACTCGCCAAATCCGGGACCGTTGACGTTGATCTGACGCTGGTGACGAACGCCGTGATTCAGGCGAGTGCGATTCTTTTCCCCGCACGTAAAATTCAAACTTTTATTAATTATATTTTGACCCACAAATTTAATCCAAATTACATTTTGCACTTTCTTAAATTACAGTTAAACCCTTAGCTAATTTTAAATTAAATTTTTAAACTTTTAATAATTATAATTAAGCCCAAATTTAATTTAAATTATATTTTCGATTTTTATAAATTATAATTAAGAAACTATATTATCATAAATTATATTTGTGGACAGAAATATGAAATTAAGTACATTTTCCATACAAATTATTTAATTTTATTAAAAATGTATTTTTAGCACATAAAAGGAAAATATTAATTTATTTAACAAAAATTAACTAAATATTAATAGAACATAACAATTATCATTACTAAAATTGATGAAAATAACTATATAAAATACAGTTATCAGCCGATTCTGCATTTTTTTAATTCTTTATGCTTGCCACGTGTTAGCGTCTGATTCGCTGAAACAAATAGTGGGACACGTGGCCGCATCTCATTTGTTGAAAGGAACGAGCTCACGCAGAAACTGAAGCACGGGATTGGGGGGCTGAGAAAGCGAGGCAACGGCTGGACGAGGGCAAGATCCTGTGCATTCACATTCATTTTAAATAGCCACGTGTCGGAACATGATTTGCTTAAATATTAGTGGGACACGTGGCATATTCTTATTCTGTAAAAACTGACGATGCACGCTGCTACCATAATCTGCGTCACACACGATTGTTACACGAACGGTTCAATGCGCGACAGCTTGGTTCCACGCACTTCAATCTGGACCGTTCAAGAGATCCAACTGGCCGCCGACGCGCCCTAGGAAAATCTCGCAGCCGACACGCGGGTCCCACTCCGACGCCGCCCGCGCGACAAAGGTGCTGGGGCCCACTGGCACGCCGAGCCGCGCGATGGAGGATCTCCGTACCCACTCTCCTTGGTCGGGCTTGATGAACACGCGCGAATCTGCTCCGTTGATCCTTTTATCGGACGGTCCACGTTTCGCGTTTGGAATAAGGCGTGTGGCCTTCTTCTCTCCTACGTAGAATTTAAACTTTTATTAATTATATTTTGACCCACAAATATATTTCAATTTACATTTTCAACTTTATTTAATTGCAATACAACCCTTTTGGTAATTTAAATTAAATTTTAAACTTTTAATAATTGAAATTAAGCCCGATTTTAATTTAAATTATATTTTCAACTTTCTTAAATTGCAATTAATAACTCTTTTATTTGAAATTATATTTTTGGACAAAAAAATATGAAATTAAGTACATTTTCGATACAAATTATTTAATTTTATTAAAAATGTATTTTTAGCACATAAAAGGAAAATATTAATTTATTTAACAAAAATTAACTAAATATTAAAAGAACATAGCAATTATCATTACTAAAATTAATGAAAATAACTATATAAAATACAGTTATCATTCATCCGACTATTTCCTTAATTCCTTTGTCCACTAGTGCCATTTGATAGGAAGAGATAGTTATTGATGCAATTCCAAGACACATCTTGATTAAAAATCGCTCTCAAGTTAGGAAGATTTAGGTAATTCTTCAAAAAATGCATTCAAATATTTATTCACCATTGGTAGCCATGTCAAGCTCTTTCCATCATTAGCATCCACTTTTAGAGAATTTTATAGGGATTAATCTTGTCCGATTTAGTTTTTGTATTAGAAAATACTGAAAAGACTTACTCCTTACATCAGAAAATTAGGCTATTATAGACATAAAGGATATTAGAAAAGAATCCAAGAAGAAAATTTAAAATAAGGAGGGTTTATAAGAATTAACTCTAGGGAAAAGGTTAAAGAAGTGAAAGAATCAGTTATACAAGTGTCAAAAGAATTTGTTTCCAAGAGTTTTGTAATAAAATTAAATCATTATTGGTTTTAAGTTCCTCTTATTAGATATAGTGAAGACTTTCATCTTGTGATCCTTGTCCTAGAGTCTTCTCGCTTATGTCCTTAGCGGTTTATACAACTGTCAAATTGACTGATAAGGTTGGAAGGATGGTTCCTGAAAAGGTTCTCTTGGTCATCGAAAATGTTCATGCAACTGTCAGGAAAACTATTGACTATACCGCGAGATTTTCCTTCAAGTATTTCATGCCTTAGAGTAAACATTAGAATGCAAACCTCATCCATGGTTGCAATCTGATGGTATAAGATCCAATGATTAGGTTGAGACTTTGACAAACTTTTTTCTAGTTCAATTTGTTCAATCCAATAAATGGCTGCTACAATTCATTGACAACACTCATATGCCTTGACAACAAGTGAATGTTGATAGTTTTTCCCATAATCGGTTTAATTCTATGAATCATTCATAAAATGTCCAACTTCTCTAGAAAATCAAGTTGTGGCTAATGCGAACTTGTTTAGAAAGTAGATAATACGTCCTTTCTTTTGAAACCATCTTGTAGTAATAACGAAATTTTTTGTTCCTTTGAAGTAAAGAAGACGAGTCCATACAACTCTTCATGGTAGTAAATTCTATCTTTTTGCCTTGAATTCTTCCCAAGTTCAATTATTACTCAGTAAAATTAATTTGCATGCATTTCTTATTGGTTATTGTACTACTAGGTAGCTAAGACAAAAATAACTTTTAGAAAGAAAAATTTGTTCTCAGGAGATGAAAACCATGCTCAGATATCAAACTATCATGCCAAAAAAATGGGTAAGTGAGATAGATAGAGGATAAATTTTTAAATTATATTTAATGGAAATTTCTTTAATAATCATGAGAAATTCAATTTTAAAAATTATTTAAATTTTATTGTTATAAACAATTCGGGTACCCTTTAGAAGTTTTCCATTCAAAAAGACAAAAGTTATAAATTTAAATAAAATACATTTATTAAGTCAGCTAAGACTCATCAGAGTAGTCTCAACCTAGCTAATTGTGAATCATAATAACTAATAAAAGAAATAAGGTTTTATGTCAAACCTTATAACATAAAAATCCTCCATTCATAATAATCTTATCTTCATTGTGATTGTCCCGAACAACGTAGCCGGGTAAAGAGGGAAGAGTAAAGGTGAGCTACACATAGCTCAACAAAAGTCTACTCTAAAATATTATTCAAATAAACAATTAATCATGTAGCATACTTAGTTTAATAAAATCTCTAAATTGTAACAATTTTCATCGTTATCATCATACAATGTAGGGAGATTTTTAAATCACAAAACCATGGTATACTTGGACTTCCTCACTTCTAGAGGATCGTAGGAGTGTACATTCCATGTAACCTAAAACATGCTCATTCAGTACAAATCATGTTGTGTAATATAAATCAAATGTATGCAACCCAATATGTATTGGCAACTCAATCGCATGGGCACATGCGCAGTCCACTATCGAGATATATGTAGGACCACCTTCGACACTATGTACGATCACAATATATATGGTATATGTATCAATCAAGTTTACATCCTATGGGCCCTCATCTATGGTCTGGAACACAATAGAAGGTATAACTCGGTGGCCCATAAGTAACCAACAAATTTGAGACCCAAAAGATGTCAAGATCTAAACACAAACTAGGTTCAACTCCAAGGCTTGTGTAAGAGTAACTCCAAACATAGCAGGGGGTCCAACTCCTAGGTTAGTGTATGAGCAACAAAGTCACAGTTAACAATCCATAACAATATTCCACAATCACATATCCATAACCACAATAATCTACAGTCACATATAGAGCTATAGACCTCCAAGAATGCATGCGTACCTGTAGTATGTCAAAAACATATTTCACAAGAAAATATGCAGGTGTACTACTCATATATAAAACCATTCTTATGATGTATGAATAAAATTCTCGGATGTCATAACACATTTTCAATATTCATTTCATATCAACATTTGATACTTGTTTTATATACAAAAAATTTCTAATGTATGTATAGTAAACATATTTATAATGAGTATCTCATTTAAAATAATATTTAAAATATTGTAACATTACTAATAAAATTATGATGTCCAATTTTCTACTTTTACTTATAACATATGATGCATGACATTACATTTATCAAAACAATACATGAATTTAAAAGGTTAAAGTAATAACTCTTACATCGAATCCTTGAATTAATCACTTAAATATTTATCCCCAAAATACCCTCCAAAATGTGCCGAAAGACCTATACAACTTAAGGACATAAAACATCAGAGAGAGAGCGTGAAGTGGGAGGAAATGTGTTGTAAAATGGGAGTGATTCAGCCCTTTTTTTTATAACCAATTCAAGTAGCTCGCCAGGGAGCTATCCAGTAGTGGTGGCAAGGTTGCAGAGATGGGTCGTTGAGGGTGGTGACAAGGTATGCAATTTTTTTAGTTCAATCTAATTTTTTATAAGAAAATTTTCCTTTACATCCCTACACTTCAATATATTATCCAAAATTCTTTTTAAGACACTTTAAATATTATTATAAATTTACAGGGTCTTACACAAACACTTGGGAGAGTTAAACTCTATCAATATCTCTACCTACTAAGCTACTTACGTACTCGATTAAGGTCGTACTAATCTCGACCAGTTCCTTGACTCTTTAATTGCACCTTCGGGTTTTCATTCTATCTTCCCATCATCTTCTTCTAAAAAGAGATCGAGGATGACACTCTAATCAAAACCATTATAGTCATTGATTAGAGGATGATCCTCAAAATTTTGTTCTCAATAAACACCATCATTTACAACTTAGTTCTCAGTGTTTATATATATATATATCCTTTTTTTTCATCATCCAGTCAACAAGCTTCTCTCTATAGCTCAATAGTGTCCACTTATGATCGAACTTCTTGTTGTTCATGAAACTTTCTCTAAAGTTTCTCATTTTTTCTCCTAAATTCTTTCATCGTTTTCATTTCCTACAACTACCTTGTCATCGTTAGTGAGATGTCACCATGTTCATCTTATCCAACATTCTCTACTGAAGATGATGAAGGCGATCATTTAGTTGTTTGAACCATTTTTCCTACCTGGCTCGTAACTTTCTTGTTCATCATATGTGATGTAACTATTGAGAAATGTATATTTGTAAGAATAAATTTACTTGATTAATCCAAGTTAGTAAATGATTATCAAACTAAATTCTGTATCAGTGCCAAATGTTGGTTTGGATAACCAACCTAAGGAGATGCAACTAATGTGAGATGGGTAGATAATTGTCGTATGGAAAATAGCCTCTTTATTGTTTATATATATATATTCAACATAGTACACATGTCATTTCATCTTCGGTTATAAATATGTCTAAAAAGAAATTAAAAGTAAATCTTAGCTCTCGTACTATCATTCACATGGCTATTTGACATCTAACTGAAAGGGGTTCTCTTGCACACCAATCTACAATAGTAGATTTCAGGCTAATGTCCACACATGTATTAAAAATATAATGCTCAAAATACGACATACAAACTGAAAGTGCATGAATAATTTATACGTGTACTTTTTGAAATTAGTCTTTAAATTGATATTTATGAAAGTGAGCTAAAAGTGAAACTAATTACTAATGTATTAAGAAAATAGGCTAACTTAACCCCTTTATACTATTCTTAATCTAAGCACCCTCCCAAAAAAACAAAAAACAAAAAAAGCAACAAAAACGCCCCAAAAAAAATTATTTTGAAATACATCATTTACCCTCCTCGCTAATACATTAAGGTTTTCTTAATAACTCACATGACAAATCAGCTGCATGCCAGCCTCAAGAAGAAAATACTCATGTGTCACCCTGATCTAAGTTTCACTGCTGAATCGGCTTCGTTCACTGACTTGTCGTAGATTGATGTTTGTAAGTTTGGAGAGTGGGACTATTCACTAGAGGGATCAAGATGGTCTATTGTGATTGTATTAGGAACCCTAGGTTTATATAAGGCTGCAGTAGGACCGCGATCGCCTGCGATTAGTGAAGCCAATGGCGAAATTGCAGGGGCAGTTACAGTTGGCGGGAAGCAGGTGGTCGAATGAATTAAAACTAATAAATTAAAAATTTTGCATGTCATGTACGTTGAGCAAATATCATCTAGCTTCCTTCTAATTTTGTAATGTCTAATACCCTTTTTTTTTTCTTCTTTGTTTTCTGAAATATGCAGCCAGTCGTAGAATAACTATATTAGTCAATCGGGTAAATCTCATTAACCTCCATGAGGTTTTCCCAATAACAAATAACCTCACAAATTTAAAAATAAAAAGAAGGTCATATTTAAAAATAATTAATATTACTAAACTTTATTCTGAATAACACTTAATGGGAGAGCATGGATAAAAAAAAATTAATACCATATCCTCGATATATTAAAATAATCATAAATAATTAATAAAATAACTAAATAAGACTAATAAATAAAGGTTTTGGAATATGAAGATATCCCTTTTGAAATCAACATTTTCATATTAATGTTGCTTGAGCTAAGCATTGAAAGTCCTACCAAGAGAAAAATCGTGTGACCTAAACAGTTAGAGATTTTGATTGGAACCTGAAATGAATTTTTTGTTCATAACAATAAATTTTCTCTTCTTATGTTTTTGGATTTTGTTAACATTATTTTTATCATTTTAGTTTGAAACTACATTTTATTAATATTTAAATTTTTTTACTTTATTTTATCTTTTTAAAATATGATATTTTTTCATCATTTTATTATTTATTGCTTTGACATAAGGATCGACCTGTAGCCCAGTCTGAGACGAAGGACTAAGACCCGTAGCCCAACCTGAGACGAAGGACCAAGACCCGTAACCCGGCCCAAGACTAAGGATCGATTTGTAGGTCGATCCAATGCAAAATAAGCAGCCTGAGCTCAAGTTGTTATACCACACCTTCGAAGACGACCTAATCACAAGAAGGAATACCCTGAATGACGTATCTAAATTTATACACTCTAAATGCACCAGCAAAGTAGGAGGTTTATCCTAGATGACGCTTCACCTATAGGGTTGAGCTAGATATAAAACATTTTGTATTTTTATACCAATTATGTCCCTCTAACACTCATATACGTGTACCCATTATGTATTCGACACCATTACGTGTAATATCCTATAAATAAAGGAGCCTATCATAGAATTCACACATTCAGTTAAATATCTTAACTTTTCTCTAAGTTCTCTATCTATAAATCGAATCAGCCCTAAACATTTTCGCACCTACCATGGGTCTCATATTTTTATGTCGAGCTTAAGTTTATAACCCATACTTCTTAGGATTTACTCAAAGTCTTGAGAGAAGCTTGGAAAATCTGTCGTGCTCTATTCAAAATTGCACCTAAGCCATTTACCACCTATCAAAATGGTGGGAAATTGCGCTGGAAGGCATTCAAGGTTGGCTAACAAGGAAACAAGGGTGGCTCAGGGAGATGCAGCACCATCCCTCAATGAGGTTAGAGGAGAAGATAGCCTGCATCACCAAGAGATAGCTCACCAACTCCGAGTCTTGAGAGAAGCATGGAAAATCTATCGTGCTCTGTTCAAAATTGCACCTAAGCCATTTACCACCTATCAAAATGGTGGGAACTTGCGCTGGAAGGCATTCAAGGTTGGCTAACAAGGAAACAAGGGTGGCTCAGGGAGATGCAGCACCATCCCTCAATGAGGTTAGAGGAGAAGATAGCCTGCATCACCAAGAGATAGCTCACCAACTCCTAGAATTGAGAAGAGAGCTTGAGGAAACCAGAAGAGAAAATAGAGCACTACGATCCCAGTTAAGGAAAAAGGCCTTAGACGACCAAGCACCAGACCAATTAGTAGAAACATAGCAAGATAGGGTCAACTCGAGCCACACCACTCAAAGTATAAGGATGAAAGGAATCCCATTTCTAATTGGGTGAGGCATAGTGAAGAACAATGGGTTCAAGAAAATAAGAGCTAGGAGGCATGATTTCAAGCATTGGAGGAAGCTAATAAAAAGCAAGACCAAGCTTTGAAGGTAGTTGATAAGAAAAATGAGAAGAGTAAAACTCCTTATGATGTGGATAGGGATTGAGAACAATTGTGTATCTCCCATTTTTTCTAATCATATATAAAATGATGCGCCCTCATCCAAATTCAAAGCTACCAAATTCCTTGACTATTTTGGGACAAAGGACCCAGTAACACATATGCAACATTTCAAAATAGCCACAGGTGAGTCACCTTGGTTAAGAATCAGGTAGAACACCATGACACATACAAAAGTCATGAATTTATCCACCTCAGTCAAGAATAGGGTCAACACTCTGACATTAAAGGGATACATGAGCACCTCAGTTAAGAACCACGTACAACTCACTCTTCCACCATTATACATCATGGGCTGGTCACCTTGGTTAAGAATTAAGTAGAACACCTTGACACATGCAAGATTCATAAAGTTCCTCGGTCAGGAACCAAGTCGGCACTCTAACATTAAATGGAGAGATGAACACCTCGATCAAGAACCAAATAAAGCTCACTCTCCTACCATTATATGTTAGGGGCTAGTCACCTCGGTTAAGAACTAGGTAGAAAACCCTGACACATGCAAGAGTCACGAAGTTGTCCACCTCGGTCAAGAACTAGGTTAGCACTCTAACATTAAAGGGATAAAGGAGAACCTCTATTAGGAACTAGGTAAAGCTTCCCCTTTCACCATTATATGTCACGGGCTGATCACATCGGGTAACTACCAGGTAGGGCTTCTTAATCTTAATAATTATGGGTCTCATGCCCAAATAAAATAAATAAATATATAAAGATAGAGCATCACAAGCACATGACATCAAGAATAATTTCATTATTTGAAATTAAAAATATTTATATACTTATTAATACAAAGCTTGGCCCCCTTAGGAGTGATTAGAATCATCAAGCCCTACAAATTCCAAGTAGACCAATCAACAGGTCTAGAAGGGCATAACTCAAAGAAGCTTTAAATAGGCTCATTTAAGAGGTCGTGCATAACCAAGGGGACCCAAATTGAGAGTGCAAAGATTGAGACAAGCCTAGGATGGAAATTAGGGTAAAATTAGCAAAAGAAAACTAGGCACATTGTTGTGCCATTTGGACAAATTTTGGGCAGGTTTCTTTTCACCCTTGGATGACAACAAAGGTAAAGATGTAATATTTTATTGGGATTTCTTTATTCTCAATTGTTCCAATTCTTCTCCACAATTTGCTCCATGTTTTGCTCCACATTTTGCTGTGTCATTTGGACTGATTTTGGGCAGCTTTCTTTTCATTCCTTAGATGAAATCAAGGGTCAAGATGTAATATTTTCATAGGATTCCTTTGTAATCAATTGCCCAATTTTCACCATGTTTGGGTCCATGTTTTCTACTAGCTTTTGTGCTTTTGGGTGTTTTTCTTTTCAACCCTTGGATGAGATCAAAGGTTATGATGTAGTAGAGCTTAGGGTTATTTGTATCCTATAAATACTTAAGAGTAGGTCAATGATAACTGTATTTTATATAGTTATTTTCATCTATTTTATTAAATACAATTGCTATGTTCTTTACATTTTTAGTTAATTTTAGTTTAATTAATTAGTATTTTCTATTTTTATATATTTTAAGAAAATTAAATAAATTGTATCGAAACGTTCTTAATTGTAAATTTTTGTCCAAAAATATAATTTCAAATAAAAGAGTGTTTAATTGCAATTTATAAAAGTTGAAAATATAATTTAAATTAAAATTGGGCTTAATTTTAATTATTAAAAGTTTAAAATTTAATTTAAATTAACAAAAGGGCTATACTGCAATTAAACAAAGTTTAAAGTATAATTTGAAATATATTTGTGGGTGAAAATGGAATTAACAAAAGTTATTTATTTTGCGCAGTAGGGAAGAAGCCACGCAGCAATCTACATGCGTGGCACGTGGACCGTCCGATCAAATCATAAACGGCTAGGATTGGCGCGTGTTGATTGATGAGTGCTCAAAAAGCACTAAAATTACCATGATTTTATGCACATTAATTGATTAAATATATATATATATATATATATATATATATATGTTTTATCATATATTTATATAAATTTGTCTTTTTACGGGTATTTTTATTTAAAAATGTTCTTTTTTTTTGTTAATTTTTTTTTACAATTTATGAACGGTAAAAACTTTTTACTTCAAATTTCAAATTTCTAAATTATTGTACTATTCACGCTACAATTTTTTTTTTATTTTTTATTTATTTTTAATTTTTTTACAAAAACAAAAAAATCACAATTATTTACAACACAAAAATATTTTTAAAATTTTGATAAATAAATTAAAAACGCTATTCCTTCCCGACTGTGTAGCAAAAACTTGATGAAGCAGTCGAGATTTCCAAAAACTTTGATGAGCAAAAATCGGCATCGCCGATCCGCATTAATACTTTGGTTTTATATTTATAAAACTCTCGAAGTGCATAATCATTTCGTAGAAAATGATAAGTATACTCAAGGTCGATCTAAGGAAGGAATGTATGTGGTTTTTAATTTATTATTCAAACTTTTAAAAACGAAATTAAATCATAAACATCGTCACGATATTTTGGGTTTTGTGTTTTAATCTACTTACATAATAATAAACATAGATTCAATAAATATTTATGCAAATTTTATCTTTTATAATGGTGGAGTATTTATGGATATAATAACTAAATTAATTATGCTTGCTCATATTATTTAGGTTATTAAAGATATGAATTGATATTTATTGATTCTCCCTTTTTTGTATGAATACCACCTTTGGTGGGGTTAGATATTCTTTGTTAACTAAACAAATCAATTAACACCTATGGGTGGGGTTGATAACTAATTTGGTTAATTAAATTAATTCCTTTTTCTAAGAGATTGAAAATGAACCATTTAAATGCCACCTTTGGTGGGGTTAGACAGTTTAAACTTTATTCAAGGTGTCCAAATTAAACCTAAGAATTTAGTTATCCGAGTACTAACTTTCAAGTTTTAAAACTACTATAAATTAGACCGGATAACTAAATCTTAAAATCTAATTTTCAGATTTAAGTTTGTAATGAAAAATAATATATTTCTCTCTAACATTCTTAATATAAAATCTTGAATAAAAAAAATCAATTCATTTTAGTGATTTTTACCTATTTAATATTTCGCAAGCATAACAACGTTATTATTATATCATTTTTACAACAAAATTAAATTTAATCAGACAAATTAAATATAACATGTAAGAAATAAGCATAAAAAATAACGCAAAGAAAATAAAATCCTTAATTGTATTGATGCTATTCCATTTGAAAACCTCCAAACGAAATTTGCACTCCCATTTATTGAATCAAAAAGCTAATAAATTACAAAAACATAACTAGTTCTTCCGTTTATACGGAGCTCGGAAGAGATGTATGGATAAAAATAGAAGTTTTCGGTTGACAAATTAAATGTACTAAAAAATATAAATCTAAAGAAAATAACATGATTTGAGTGGAATAATTTGGTGAAAAACTGCAATACTAGAGTTCTCTTATTTTCTTTTATTACCTTTTTGTTAAATCAACGATTGTTTTGGATAAAATCAGAAAGATACAATTTTAGTACTCAACAAACTATAGTAACAAATCCTCGTGAAAACGATACTCTACTTACAAATCTTTATTACTTGTGACCGTGTATACTTGCACGATTTTCTGTGTGTTGCAAAACACACAACAAGTTTTTGGACTGTTGGGAATTTTCATTTGAATGAAATTTGATTTTTCAGATCATTTGAGAGCTTATTCATGCTTTTTGTTCCTCTCTAAGCAACTTAATAAGAGATTGGCAACCTTTGTGGTGCTTTTTAGCATCCAAGAATTTGTGGTGAGTAATATCCATACTTGTTAGGGGTGTTATTTATGCAAGACTTATCAAGGAAATAGCAACTCTTTATGGGGTCTTTCTCCTCAGATAAATGGTGAGTAATATCCATTGATTTGTGGAGAAACCCTTTGCTATATAATCTGAAAATTAGCTAGGTCCTAACCCTTGGTTTATATCATTTGGTATTAGAGCTTTAGGTGCTAATTTTCAGATTCCTATCCTTTATATTTGTTCTTGTTTTATTCCTAATATAGAGAAGAAAAAAATATCATTGTGGTGTGTTCTTGCTAAAATTTATTTTTCAAACCCTAAAAATATTGGTCTTCTTTGTTTCCATATTTTTTCTGCATTTTCCTTGCAAATTTTACTGTGTCCAAAAACTTTCAGCAATAACCTTGTATATTTTGCTGTTTTTGAAAGTATTCTAAATTTGTCTTTCATATTCTATATTTTCCTTGCAAATTCTAGTATTTCTAAAACTATTCTGCATTTTTCCTTGCATATTCTACAGTATCTGATATTTTCTACAATTTCTTGGTAGTTTTTTGGTATTTTTGTGGTAGTTCCTGTGGAAATTTCATTTTCCCTTTATGTCGTAATTTATGTGCTATTTTGCGTATCATATAAAAATTCCTCAAACTCATATTGAAGGTGTTGTATGGATGTACTCTTGAGTTATTAGCATATTGGATAAAAAAATAGAAAAGGAGTGGCCAAAATTTATTTAAAAAAAGAAAAAAAGAAAGACAAAGAAAAGAGGCCAAATTACATATGCTAATTTCTAGTGAGTGTTTGAACTCATAGTTCCAAAAACCTTTCCCTATTATTATAAATTCCTAAATGTGTGTTGAGTTCTTTGAGGAAATTACTATTCTTCCAATATTGTTAATCTTTTGATTTCCCTTGTGCTTAACAATTCTAGTCTAAGATCCAAAACACTTTGAGTTAGTTTCCTTTGTACTTTAACAAGTGGGATATTATGAACTATCTTTTTGGATGTTTGATAATTCTACAAATTGTTTGGAATTCCTGGATTCGGTTACTTTGATTAGGAGCTAAGAGGGTTTTAGCGATCAATCCAAGTGCTAAACACATGAGATATTGAGTGAATTTACATTAGTTCTATTTTATTACACTAAACTCTTATTGTGTATAATTTAAAACAAACAATGCCCAATAGTGGTAGTCACGAAGGAAGATCGGATATGATGTTCATGATAAGGGCGCTGCAACAATCTTTTGAGAGGATGAACAACTTGATGGTCGATATGAACGAAAGATTGGAAAGGCAAGAAAATTCCTTAGTAGCTTTACAATGAGAAACACCTCCACCCAATGTTAGAAGGGTTAATAGGGAAGTTCATGTTGGGGATAATATATAGGAAGAAGATTGGGAAGAAGAATTGGAGGAAAAAGAAAGAAGAATGCCTAGAGGAGGAAAAAATGGTAGAGGAAGTATGTAAAGACTCCTACCTAGGGCCCAAGATAGAGTTGATAGAGATCTAAGTAGTATAAAAATGAAGATACCACAATTCCAAGGAAAGAATGACCTGAAGTTGTATTTGGAGTGGGAGAATAAGGTGGAGCACATTTTTGAATGCCACAACTATTCCATGGAGAAAAAAGTAAAACTCACTGCAATTGAGTTTTCTGACTATGCATTGAATTGGTGGGATCAATTGGTCATTAGTAGGAGGAGAAACCATGAAAGGCCCATAGATAAATGGGAGGACATTAAGGCCATCATGAGGAAGAGGTTTGTGCCTAGCTACTACTATAGAGAGTTACACTAATGCCTACAAAGATTGACTCAAGGATATAAATCTGTTGATAAGTACTACAAGGAAATGGAAGCGGCGATGGTAAGAGCTAATGTCGAGGAAGATAGAGAGGCCATCATGGCTAGGTTTCTTAGTGGGTTAAATCCAGACATTTCCAACATTATGGAACTTCATCATTATATGGAGATTGAGGACATGGTCCATATGGCAATTAAGGTGGAAAGGCAATTAAAGAAATGGAGTTTTCAGTCCCAACCATCAAGGTCATGTCCCATTACTCCAAAACCAAACCCTACTAGTCCTTGGAAGTCCAATGAGAAAAAAATGAATGAGCTACATCCAAACCAAGATTTAATCCTTACAAAGCCAAAGAGATGGGGGCTAGTAAGGACAAAGGTAAAATCAATACCCTAGTTCGTAATCATGACTTTAAGTGTTTTTGGTGTCTTGGTAATGGTCATATAGCCTCTCAATGTCCTAACAAGAAGGCAATGATCACCTTAGCTAGTGGTGAGGTGGGAACCGATAATGAAAGTGAAGAAGATGAGATGCCATTTGTAGAGGAAGCTAATAAAGATGAGATAGGACCGGTGGATGGAGAAGTACTTGTAATAAAATGATCTTTGAGCACTCAATTTAAGGAGGATGACCTTGAACAACAAAGAGATAACATTTTTCACACAAAGTGTCATGTTAGTAACAAGGTGTGTAGTGTTATCATAGATGGGGGAAGTTGCACCAATGTGGCTAGTACTACCTTAGTTGAGAAATTAGGGTTGCCTACATTCGAACACCCTAAGCCTTACAAGTTGCAATGGTTAAATGATAGTGAGGAAGTGAAGGTTGATAGGCAAGTATTAGTGAGCTTCTCCATTGGAAAGTTCAAGGATGATGTGATGTGTGATGTGGTACCCATGAAAACTTGACACATCTTGCTAGGTGGGCCTTGGCAATATGATAGGAGGGTTACAGATGAAGGATATAGAAACAAGTATTTGTTTATGAAGAATGGTAGAAACATCACACTTGTACCCCTTTTACCCAAGCAAGTCTTTAAAGATCAACTGAAGATGGTTAGGGGAAAAGAAAAGAGTGAAAATGAACAAAAAGAGAAGAATGAGAAAGAAAAAAAGAGTGAAAGAAAAAATAAGAGTGAAGAAAAAGGAGAGGAGACTGGAAAAACAAGAGAGAGAAAATTGTGAGTTCTTATGCTAAGGCAAATGAGGTCAATGGGGCTTTTTATTCAAAACAACCCATACTTGTACTTTTGTACAAGGATGCTAATTTTTCTATTAATGATCTTAACCAGTCTTTGCCTAGGGGAGTTTGTCATCCACACCGATCACAAATCTCTAAAACATCTGAAGCACCAAGGTAAATTGAATAGGTAGCATGCTAGATGGGTGGAATTCATTCAGACATTTTCTTATATTGTTCAATATAGGAGAGGTAAGGATAATGTTGTAGCCGATGCTTTATCACAGAGGTATGCCTTACTCTTAACTTTAAATGCTAGATTGGTAGGATTCGAGTATGTTAAGGAAATGTATGCTAATGATGATGACTTCTCTTCTATTTACCATGCATGTGAAAAAACTTCTTTTAAAATTTTTTATGAATTAAGTGGATATTTATTTAAATAAAATCAATTGTATATACCCAAATGTTCCGTATGTGAGTTATTGATTAAGGAGGCCCACAAGGGAGGTTTAATGGGGCATTTCAGAATTAAGAAGACTCTAGATGTTTTGCATGAGCATTTTTATTAGTTGACAATAAGGAGGGATGTAGCAAGAATATGTTCTAGATGAATAACTTGTAAGCAAGCCAAATCCAAAGTCCTACCACAAGGATTATAGACTCCATTGCCCATACCAAGCACACCTTGGGTAGATATTTCCATGTATTTTGTTTTAGGGTTACATAGGTCTAAGAAGGGTAGAGACACCATTTTGTGGTTGTAGATAGGTTTTCTAAAATGACACACTTCATAGTGTGTCATAAAACTGATGACGCGACTAATGTAGCAGAGTTATTCTATAGGGAGGTTGTTACTTCATGGAGTTCCTAGGAGCATTGTGTCTGATAGGGATGTTAAATTCCTTAGTTATTTTTGGAAAACTCTTTGGGCTAAAATGGGTACTAAACTCTTATTTTCGACTACTTGTCACCCCCAAACAGATGGGTAAATTGAGGTAGTCAATAGAACTCTATCCACGTTGCTTAGGGCGGTAATAAAAAGAAATTTGAAAAATTGGGAGGATTGTTTACCTTTTGTTGAATTTGCTTATAACTAGAGTGTGTATTCAACTACTGATCATTCTCCATTCGAAATTGTTTATAGTTTCAATCCACTAACTCTTTTGAACTTATTAGAGTATAATATTAGTACCTCTTTTAATGTTTGGATAAAATCAATGGTTAAGATGTAATATTTTCATAGGATTCCTTTGTAGTCAACTACCCCATTTTTCTCCATGTTTTGGTCCATATTTTCTTCTACCTTGTGTGCTTTTTGGGTGTTTTTGTTTTCAACCCTTGGATGAGATCAAGGGCTATGATATAGTAGAGCTTAGGGTTTATTTGTATCCTATAAATACTTAAGAGTAGCTCAGCTGCTGAGAATTTACATTTTGAATGAAATTTGATTTTTCAGATCATTTGAGAGCTCATTCATACTCTTTGTTCCCTTTTAAGCAACTTATCAAGGGATTGATCACCTTTGTGGCGTTGTTTAGCATCCAAGCATTTATGCTGAGTAATATCCATACTTGTTAAGATTTCATTTATGCTAGTCTTATCAAGGAAATATCACCTCCTTGTGGCATCTTTCTTCTCAAATAAATGGTGAGTAATATCCATTGATTTGTGGAGAAACCCTTTGCTATATAATCTAAAAATTAGCTTGGTCCTAATCTTTAGTTCATATTAGGAGGTTGAGGACTCTTCAAATGCTTAGACACACGATTAGTATCTAGATCATTAGTTTCTTCCACTAAGGGTAATAACTTGGCCTAAATCTCAATAATTGTTTTTAGTGCATGGGTCATGGGCTCAGGATGAGCTGACCTCCTCACGAGCATTCCTCACTGTATTTCTTTAGTTACCCCCGTCACTCTAAGGAACACTCTTATAGTTTGCTTCATATAGAAGCTTGCCCAATAAGACTACATATTTACGAGAGCGACCATACTAGTCCAATTCCTCCTCTCTCAAGATTAAGTTTGGATTAATTGCTCCATATAAGAAGCGAGCTCACACTTGGTCCCTTTGAACTTACCGTCAATTTTAACCACCTCGGCTTTAAGAGCCCTAACCTTGCCTTAAGCCTACTATTTTCAACTCTCA
The DNA here is from genome assembly GCA_033030585.1 of Hippophae rhamnoides. Classification (NCBI taxonomy): domain Eukaryota; kingdom Viridiplantae; phylum Streptophyta; class Magnoliopsida; order Rosales; family Elaeagnaceae; genus Hippophae; species Hippophae rhamnoides. The sequence continues at coordinate 40,363,268 of CM065438.1, read as the reverse complement.
AAGCTCGAACTGAGTGCCTATTAATTCGATGAGAATCCATAAAGTATGACAAAAAAAATTGGTAGAATTAGCAAAAATCCCTAAACGCATAAATTAAGCAAATGTTTTGTACCCCTTTTTATAAGAGATGAAAGTTGATGATTGAGAAAAAGAAAAATGACACAAGTTCCTAAAAAATAGGTGGGTAGATCAACATCATAAATACATAATAATTCAGGCAAATTCACTTTTTCATTAATAAATAAAATTAATTTTTGCATTTCAAAAAGTAGTGTGTTCCAAGTTTAAGCTCGCGACCACACAAAGAGAAGTGGTGTAGAGCTTGAAAACAACAAAAAAGGGATTGTGTTTTTAAAACTTTAATGATCCTCATGTTCTACCCTTGCACCCGATGCTTCAGGCCCTTCCTCACCCTCACAAGAGCCCAATTCTTCTCCTTCTCCCCTCCACAAATGGAGCCTACATGCATAGAGGAGTGACCGGGATATCCAAAATGGATAATAATACTCTTCCAGACCCCTCTACTTGGCCTCCATCTTAAAGGATTCCAATGCCAGCTCGTCCCCTCCTTAGCTCACCTTTGAGCCTTCTTAAGCTTAATAATGCATTCGACATACTCATTTAGCTTAGTGGAGACCCTTTTCAACTTATCCTCCTTGTCAATAACCTATCCTTCCCACTTATTTTCTCTCACTAGTAGCGTAGTGTATCTTGAGCGAGTAGAAGCATGACTTTGCTTCTTCTACACTAGTTTAGCTTTCAAATGATCCCCATTTCAATCCATGTTAAAGTCATAAAGCAACACAAGTTGAAACAAAAGAAAGTTACAAGGTCAAACAAATAAGTCTCAATCTCAAACTTGAATAAACAATAGTAATATCTAAACATAGAACGCAAGGAAGCTTACTTGACACAATTGGCGATAGATGACCTCGTCAGACTCTGCACCTTCGTAGATAGACTTGAGTTACTTCTCATATGTTCTAGCATAAAGGTGGCTCAAATAATGATCGAGGTGCTCTAGCACCAAGCCTCAATTTTAAACTAGCCTATTTGCATCGGGGGTGAGATCGTGGACGACCTTCCCCTTCCTTGAATCCTAAATAGGATCACCAAATTCTTTAAAAGCTGAGCAAGGGGGTAGAGTCACGTGTTGCTTTTGTAGTGAGGATAGTGGTACGCAAATATTCATTGGCTCTAGTATGCATGTGGGCTCATTATCCACCATCTTCTTCTTCTTCTTCTTCTTTAAGGACATGGGGTGACCTTCATTATTGAAGGACCTACCGCTAGAAAAGAGCTCCCCCCAATAACAGGAGGTGTACCCATCTGGGAGCTTGCCTATGTAGAAGAGACCTTGCTCTTCAAATGGGATAAAAGCATGGTGGTCATAACTTCCATAGGATCTATAAAATAAGAGCAAGGAGATGTCATGTTAATCACATCGCATCTAAAAATTGTTTTTGAGAGCAAGTCTTAGATGACTAGTTCACCATCATCAGCCACCACCTCGAACTAGCCCCTAAAGTCTATGGGATGAGTTTTGTGTTTAGGAAGAGCTCGGGGTTTATGAATGATCCTAAAGGAAGGCTCTATCATACCATGTCTTACCAACCCATACGTAAAAAAAGCATGGGGTGTTCCATAAGTTTCTCCAATTGGTTTTTTCAGGAAGATAGTTTCGGATATCATCCAACCGTTGCTTTGCGTCAATACTCAAGGTCATGACTAAGAAACCCATGTTCCTTATCACGACCTTGGTTTCATTCCAAATGCTCCTTATTAATCTAGTGTCACTAGTAGGAGACTCCTATCGGCCTGAAACCTAGAAAAGTATTCCTTCTAGTTTTTCTTTTTCTTAGGGAGCGATACGTTCATACTTTAATCCTGCTTCACTGACATATATACCCTCCATGGATCAGTGGGGTTCTTCTTCAGGATATAAGCCTCATTAAACTCGGCCATTTCTAAGTCCACCATGAGTTCCTAAGAAATCAACGTCAGGCAGAGCAGATACTTCCACCCATTAAGCATAAATTGTCACGACGCGAGCTGCGTCCTAACCATGAATGTCCTAATGAAAGAGTATAAGTGGAACCTTACCCCCAACCACAGTGTCTTTTCATGAAAGACAATCCAACCAGATGGAGGTTAATCACTATCACATGCCCCCTCTAGAGGAATCTTTATCTGAATGAAGGAAGGAATGTTGTAGGTTTTTCTTAACCTTTCCTCATCTTGGGGTACCAACACAGAGGTCTTAGACACAGCCAACCAACCCCTGGTGTGACCTATTGGTTCCTTATATCCTATATTCCCTGCTTTCTTCCTCCATGACCTAGCCACTAAGATTTGAGTCTAGGGCATACTCAATCTAATGGTTTGAGTGTTCTGAGGGTGTGGGGTAGAGGTAGAGGGTTGAGGCGAAGAATGACTCGCCAGACTAGAAGTGCCCGATCTAGAAGACCTCGAGTCTTTACTAGCACTATGATATTAGGGGTTTTCCCAAGAGCCCAAGCTTGAGGTCTCTTCTCTGTGAAAAGCCACAAAACATAACAACAAAAACGATGGGTAAGGTGCAAGAAAAATGGATTACCTAGGATCGAGAAAAGAAACTAGAAAAGCATTAGGCTGTCGAAGCTTGTACTATAAAAACTGGAACAAACAAAACTAGTGTGAACTGAAATAATAACATAAGAACAAAACAAGTTAAGCAGAGTAATCGAATTGACCCTAGCAGAAGAGAAAAGGAACGAAGCTCTAAGAAGGATGACCGAACAAAAGAGAAAACTATCATATTATTACAACAGGATTGTGTGCTTCAAAGCATTTTCTAGCGGTGATTAGATCCTCAAAAGGGTCTTCCCTAACAAGAAAGAGTAGGGGGCTTGATGTTTGGACATAAGGACCGGCCGGAGATGAAGGACCAAGACCCATAGCTCGACCTGAGACTAAAGACCGACCTATAGGTTGGTCTGATGCAAAAAAAGTAGCCTTAGCTCGTGTCGTCATACTGTGCCTTCGTAAGATGGCCTAGTCATGAGAAGGAATACCTTGAATGATGTATGTGACTCTGTACACTCTAAATGTACCAGCAATGTAAGAGGTTATATCCTAGAGGACGCTTCCCCTATAGGGTCGACCACCAACTCGACCTAAGGTTGACATGGATACATAAAATGTTATATTTTTATACCAATTGTATCCCTCTAATACTCATATACATATATATATATATATATATATCCATTGTGTATCTGACACTTATACATATAATATCTTATAAATAGAAGAATTTTTTATAGAATCTACACATTTAATTAAATATCTTAATTTTTATCTATGTTCTCTCCCTCTAAATCGGATCAAGTCCAAACATTTATCAATATTTATTCCGAGAATAAATGATATCTTAAAATACATGTATGATATAGAAAATCAAATTGTTAGATTTAAGTTGATATTTCAACGACCTTAAGAATTTTATTGATAACCCTTAGTTAACCTCATCGTTACCTTTATTCTTTCTTCTTCTTTTTTAATCAGTGCAGAATCATGACAAATTTTCAAGAAATAAGTTGGTCCGAAGCCAAAATTTATCTCATATGTAGTAGGATAAATTAAATTTTATATAATAAACTATTTGTAGTGAATAAAATTATATTATATATTATATATTATAGATAAATATAAGATATTTTGAAAAATATAAAATATTATATTAATTATTTTATTTTTATTTACTTATATATACTAATAATAATAATAATAATTTTATTATAATAGTATATATAAAATATTTTATTTTATTTTTAAAAATATTAAAAATTACATATAATAATAAATAAATAAAATTATCGAATTTGGGAATATAGTGCACCCAATCCCCAAGTTCCACCCCCTGTTTGTAATACAACACTCTTTCGAAATAGAGCACTATGGTCATATCCGTAAAACATATCCTCGCTAACATTTAAAGTTGAAGAGCACTATGGGGTTTGAAAAAGAGATTTTTACAGTACTGCGCACTTATACGTGCTCCTTATACGTGCTCACTTGAGGGATGCAAACACGCTCGATTATACTGTTATAAATGTAACGTGAATTTTTACAAAAGACTGCGGTTTACAGATCTCAATAAATATATAATATATTTTAATTAATTTGATTTAACCTTTTAATTACAACTATTAGTAAATATATTAAAAGAGATATAAAATCAATCCCAATATAACTTATAATTAAATTTATTATTAATATTTAAATAAATAAATAACTTAATAAATGATTGAATATTTTTAATACTTAAATAATATTCAGTGATTCACGGAGAAGAAAAGACACTTTTCATATTTTGTAGAGATTTAACAAATTGAATTTATTTTAAAAATATATAAAATTGAGACTATATTTTAAAAAATTAATATTTATGTACTATTTAATTTGACTAAATTCTAATTAAATATTTTAAAAAATATATTATCTAATTATTATAAATACATATTCTATTTTTTGAAAATTATAAAGCTAATATACCTTTTTACTTAAAGTTATAGACAGTTAGTGCCATTGTCTCGTACTCATATCACTTCTCTAAACAAATGTCATTTTACTTTATATTAAATAGAAACTTTAATCCTATTCATTTTACAATGAATATACGAGTCTTTCATTTATTAAAAAATAAACAGTTTAATTAGTTAATGTTTAAGTAATGAAATAATATTTATATTAAAACTTCGAGAAAATAACAAACACCTATTTTTCATCTATTATCACATTTTCATCATTTATAATATTTTTTTTGAATCATTTTAGTATTATCATTGAACCATTTTCTCTCTCTTTTTTATTTTTTTTCTTCCACCTTCAAATTAATTACTTGCATTTTCAATTATCCGTCAATTTCTTTTGAATTTATTTTAAATTTTTGATATAAAGTTTAGACATTTCATAAACTATTACAATGAATGGATTAAGAAATTTTAAAAATAAGCAATAAATATACATTATTATTTTTCTTTTTTTATTTAAAAATATTAAGTGTTATTATTTTTTCAAGGAAAAAATATATTATTCATTTATTCTAAACCAATTATTTTTTATGCCCTCGTTGTACTAACTTGTGTGTTTAATAATAATAAAATTATTTGAAAAAACATAATAAATGAGAAAAGTAGTAAATAAAAGGCGATAATAGATGAAAAAAATCAATAGCTTTCGTTTTAATGCATTATAATAATAAAAAATTATATCAATCTTTGATGGAAAAAAATGAATTTTTATAAAAACAAGATAAGTCAATTGTTTGTTTCTTGTCTCACATTGTTATTTTACATCACTTAAAAGATGTATAAATAGTAAAAAATTGGCTATTGGGTTTAAGCTCCTAGGGGTACATACTTTTGTGGTCGAGCCGAGTTTGAATGCGTGAGGTGAGGTGGCATTTTATTTTATTTTTTGAAATTTTTTTATTAAAATACTTTTCCACTCAGAAAAGATAATCGTTACCTTTTTACTTAGAAAAATAACTGTTATATGGCCGTTATTTTTCCTTTACTCAGAAATATCTGTTAAATGGCCGTTACTCTTTACTTACTCAGAAAATGACTATTACTCTTCTTTACTCAGAAAAATTATGCTCTTCACCTAGACATGACTTTTATTATTATAATGGCTACACGTTTCTGAAACCTATAAATAGAGGGCCTCAGCTCTCAGTTTCTACACAACAATCTACAAACACATCTTACTAAGAAAAAAAATTCTCTTAGAAAGAAAAAGAAGTTTATAAATTACTTTTGAGTTTTCCGAGCAACAAATTTTTACAAGTGTAGCATTAACGTCTTCATCAGTGCAGTGAAGTTTCGAGACAGAAAAACAAAGATTCTAGGTTGTTTTATCTTGAGGATAATGAGGCTATGTTTTCTTGCACAAATTTGGGTAGAGCTGCGAAACGTCTTAAAGAGAGCGACCTAGTCTGCGATTCAACCCAAGCAGTTCATTTCAGGTTATCGGTAATATTGTTCCAACATTATTTTCACGTACTTGTTTCAACAATCTTTTGAAGGGAATTTCTCTAGATCAATCTCATTACGTTGAGAAGATCTTAAAGAAATATAATTACTTTAACTACAAACCTACATGTACTCCTTATGATCCGAGTGTAAAGTTGTTCAAGAACACTGGAGATGAGGTTAGACAAACTGAGCATGCGAGCATCATTGGTAGCTTACGTTATGCTATTGATTCACTAGACCAAACATAGCTTATGTTGTAGGACTACTATATAGATTTACCAGTAGACATAGTGTAGAGCATTGGAATGCTATTGAAAGGGTTATGAGATACCTTAAGAGATCTATGAACCTTGGATTACATTATAAAAAGTTTCTTGTTGTTCTAGAAGGATACAACGATGCAGATTGGAACACTTTATCAGAAGACTCCAAAGCAACTAGTGGCTATATATTTAACATAGCTTGTGGATTTTTTTCTTGAAAGTTTAAGAAATAGACAATATTGGCTCAATCTACAATGGAGTCTGAAAATGATAGCACTAGCTACTGATAGTGAAGAAGCAAGTTGGTTAAGAAGTCTGTTAGCTGAGATCCCCTTATGGGAAAAACCGATACCAACTGTCTTAATCTACTGCAATAGTACCGTGGCTATTGCAAAGATTCAGACCCGTTATTACAATGGCAAGAGAAGACAGATACGTCATAAACATAGTACTATTAGAGAATTTCTCTCTACAGGAGCTGTAAGAGTGGATTATGTACATTCTGATGAAAATTTGGCAGATCCTTTGACGAAAGAATTTCCGAGAGAGAAGGTTTTCAAAACCTCAAAAAGAATAAGACTAATACCCTTAGAATGAAGAGTCACTCGTGATGGTAATCCAACTTATAGACTAGAAATCCCAAGAAATAAGTTCAAAGAGTAATAACAAGTCATGAAGTGATATGAGATGAATTATGCTATTTTGAAATCTCATTCAATATTGTTAGAAGCATGAAGTCCTAAAGCGATAGAAAATGATGAGTTAATTATTAAACTCTTAATGAGTTTATACTCTATGTGGAGTGGAGTACATAGCTATAGGAGTGCTCTTGATAGAATCACCTATGTGAATGTGGAAGTGTGGCCGCTTCCTATGAAAATTTATGGGCAAAATTTACTAGAGCATTCACTATATTGGGATACACGTGCATGGCCGTAAAGCACGGGCTTTCCGAACTACAACTTGGAAATATTGTGTGTGTAATGTTGTTAGAGATAGAGTTCAAAACTATGAGTTACTCTAGTATATTCTAAAGCATCAACACTATACAAAGGTTCAAATCGATAGACACCTTTTTCTTATGCAAAATATTATATTTTTAATTGATCGGTTTCTCGATGAAAACTATTTTTACATAAAATTAAAATGGGGGGGTTGTTGAAAAAAAAATGATTTTTTATAAAAACAAGAGAAGCCAATTATTTGCCTTATCCCACATTGCTATTTTACATCACTTAAAAGATGTATAAATAGTAAAGATTTGGATATTAGGTTTGGGCCCCAAGGGGTATCCGCTTTTGTGGAAGGGGAGAGGACCTAGACTAATGCGATACCACAAATGCACGCACGTGTGCCGTTGCCGTCCATCCGATTGACCGGTCGTGATGTGCCGAGCCAAGTTCGAGTGCGTGTGTGTGAGGTGATGTGGCATTTTATTTTATTTTTTGGAAATTTTTTTATTAAAATACTTTTTCACTCAGAAAAGATGGTCGTTACCTTTTTACTCAGAAAAATAGCCGTTATATGGCCGTTATTTTCTTTTACTCAGAATATGACCATTATTTTTTCTTTACTTAGAAATATCTGATAAATGGCTGTTACTCTTCTTTACTCAAAAAATGACAGTTACTCTTCTTTACTCAGAAAAATGGTCGTTATTCTTCTTTACTCAAAAAAATGACCGTTACACTCTCTACCCAGACATGACCGTTATTATCATAATGGCCACACATTTTCCGAAACCTATAAATAGAGGGCCTCAACTCTCAGTTTCTACACAACAATCTACAAACACATCTTACCAAGGAAAAAAATTCTCTCAGAAAGAAAAAGAAGAAGTTCGTAAATTACTTTTGATTTTTCCGAGCAACAAAATTTTATAGGTGTAGCATTCCGATCTTCATTAGTGCAGTGAAGTTTTGAGATAGAAAAACAAATATTTTGGGTTGTTTTATCCTGAAGATGACGAGGATGTGTTTGTTTGCACAAATTTGGGCAGAGTCGCAAAACGTCTTAAATAGAGCGACCTAGTCCGTGACTCAATCCAATCAGTTTATTTCAGGTTATCGGTAATATTATTTCAACACTATTTTCATGTACTTATTTCAACAATCCTTAAAGACTATAATGGAGAGTTGATGTTCCCAAATGCTCATCAAGTTAATGTTTTCAAATATTCTCAAGCTCTTTTGCAAGGAATTGGCGGTCCAATGAGTAGGGACAAATTTGGAAGATCTAGTTGGGTGTAAGGGTTACTTCAAGAATCAATTTTTGTTTTAATTAATTGTGGACCTTTTATGTTTAGCAATTTTATTTTAGTTAATTGTGGGTTTTTTATGTTTTATATATCATAAGTCTTTTTTTAGTCTTTTATTTTTAAGGATAGATTAGGCCCAATATATAACTAAATAGGCCCATTTCACCTAAAGTTTTTTTTTTGTTAGGGTTTCTTGCTTATAAAAATGCAAATATGTAATTTGGAGGCAAGACCGTATATTATTAATGAAAAGTATATTTGAAAAACTTTTGCTTTGCCTTATTGTGTTTTTGATTGAATGTTTAAATTTGACTTATCAAAGGAAGTGATCATCATTTATGGTGTCTCAAGATTGAGGTTTTAAAGACTTTGTTTCCTTAGGGTTATAATCTGATCATCTTCAACACGTTCTTAGCAATTCAATCGTTCCTATTACTTTGAATTCGTGGGTTTTTAAGATTATTCATTTAAAGGATCCACATCATTTAGTATCTGAGCTTTGGTTACTAAAAATAGGTTATCTATCTTTATTTATTTTCGTTTTGATTACTTGATTTAAAAAATATCATCTTGATTAGTCATTTTTTGTGTTTGTAAGTCTAAAAAAATATGGCTTTCAAGTCTTTTAGTTTTCTTTCAATTTATTGTCGTTGTTTTCGTCTTTAGATTTTGTTTTATAGTTTTCTTTGAATTATTTCTATCTTTGTCTTGTTCTTTATTCTTTTTTTCAATCCATCTTTGTTCTTCAAAAAAAAAAGAGGGCTGCTATTCGTAGTTTCAAAAATAAATTGATAAGTCAGAGTTGCAACTTTAACGGCCATAACTTTTAACTCAAGTATTGGAATAACTACTATAATATATAAAATCGAAGCTCATTCGATTCCTTAACTAGATTAAGCTTTGACACCATTTTTTATTTTTTTGACCACAAATTCCATCTTTGTGAATCTATTCATAGCAACAATAGTAGTCAAAAAAAGAAAGAAAAATGATAAAATAGAATAAGAAGAAAATGAGAACAAAGTAATAGAATGTTCAATAATCTAATTCTTGTTTTCTTCCTGAGTTTCTTATTCTTGTTGAAATTGGTTTTCCTTTATTTTATTCTAGTTTCATCTATTTTATTCTAAAGAACCATCAAGCTTGCTATCCAAGTCTAATTTTAAGAAAAAAAAGGAATTATATTTTAATCAAGAGTCTTTCTTTAGAGTCTTATTTGGACTTTTTTCTATCATCCCTTGCAATTAAGTTTTTAAAATTATGATTTTCAAGATCTTGAAAAGATTCTTTCTTGGGTCTTTAGATTCATATTTGGACTTTCTTTCTGTCATCCTTTGTCATTAAGTTTTTAAAATTTTGATTTTTGAGATTGTCACCCATAAATCGATTACTTCTTGAGATTAGTTGAATTCTTTGATTTTGTTAAGAAAACAAAAAAAGTTTGGCTTGAGATTTGAGTGTATAAGGCAAGAGAGATAAAAAAAATATAGGCTTAAATAGTGAAAAAAAAGGTGAAACATTGATAGAAAAAAAGGAGGTCAAAATAGTGAAAAAAGGGAGGCCGAAATAGTGGAAAAAATGAGTGGTAATAATTTGATTTCAGAGAAAACACATGAGGAAGTGTGTGAAAAACACTACCTTTTATTTTATTCTACAAGTTGAAAACATAATTAAGGAAGGAAGAGAACCACAAATGGTTGACTTAAAATTCCTCTTCAAAACTTTTAATGACCAATTTAAGAGGATAAATGTAAGGTTGAATGATTTAGAATCCTCTTTCAATTCTAAATTACATAAAAAAAAGAAATAGATGACATGGGTTAGATAAAGAAGAAATCAATTCCAAAGAGGAAGAGAGAACAAGTTATAAATAGGATAAAAAAGGTTATGGTTGTACAAACAAATGGATAAATTGTAAGTGTCAGTTCTGATGTTGAAGTGAAAGAACCTGTGTATGGAGATTCACTTGTCACAAGAAGAGTCCTGAATATACTGCCTAAGGATGAAGGAGATGAGAAGCACTGTGATCATATTTTTCCACACAAGATGCCACATGAAGGATAAGGTATGTATGTTAATTATTAATAATGGGAGCTACACTAATGTTGCTAGTACCTTATTGGTAGAAAATTTAAATTTGAAGTGGTAAAAGCATCCCAAAACATACAAGCTACCATGGATGAATGATTGTGGAGAAGTGGAGGTTAACAAACAAGTTTGGGTTCCCTTTTCAATTGGAAAATATCAAGATGAAGTTTTTTGTGATATGGTACCGATGCATGTTGGTCATATAATGCTAGGCCGACTGTGACAATTTGATAGGAGGGTGTCGCATAATAGGTACAAAAATCACTATTCTTTTGAAATGGACAACCGAAAAGTAGTATTAGCCCATCTCAAACCTTTGCAAGTGTACGAGGACCAGATTAGGATAGCAAAAAGTGTGAAATATATGGGCAAAAAAGTGTGAGGAAGAGGAAAATAAAAAAAGAGAGTAAGTGAGATAAAGAGAAAAATGAGAGAAAAGTGAGCACAAAGGAGGGAAAAGTGATCACAAAGTAGAGAAAAATAAAAGAATGAGTGCATTTGCTAAAAAAACAAGAGATTAAGACTACAATGATGACAAGACAAAAAGTACTTGTACTTATGTACAAGGATATTTATTTTTCTACAGACGATCTTAACTCATCTTTGCCTACTGTCGTTATATCTTTATTGCATGACTTTGAAGATCAACTTCCTGAAGAGATTCCCCATGGATTACCTTATTTGAGAGGAATTGAGCATCAAATAGACTTCACACATGGATCCGTTATACCAAATCGACCCGCTTATAGAACTAAGATTCGAGGATGAATCTTGTCGAAGAGGAGGGGAGATTGAGGTACTAATCAAGTTGATGTTCTCAAGTATTGATCAAATTGATGTTTCCAAATATTCTCAAGATATTTTTCAAGGAATTGGTGGTCTAATGACTAGGGATAGATTTAGAATATCAAGTTAGGTGCAAGGGTTACTTTAGAAAGTAATTATTGTTTTAATTAATTGTGGACCTTTTATTTTTAGTAATTTTTTTTTAGTTAGTGTGGGCTTTTTAGGTTTTATTTATCATAAGACCATTTTTTAATCTTTTATTTTTAAGGATGTATTAGGCTCAACTCACAACTAAATAGGCTCATTCCACCTTGAGTTATTTTGTTAGGGTTTCTTGCTTATAAAAAGAGTATTTATGTAATTTGGAGACAATATCATATATCATTAATGAAAAGTATATTCTAAAAAGTTTTTGTTTTGACTTCTTGTGTTCTTTATTGAATGATTGAATTCGACTTATTAAAGGATGATCACTTCTTTTGTGATGTTTCAAGATTAAGGTTTAAAAGACTTTGTTTCCTTAGGATTCTAATCTGATGTTCTTAACAATTCAATTGTTCTTATTTCTTTAAGTTTGTAGATTACTAGGGTTATTCGCTTAGAGACGTCAGACAATTAAATTATTATTTTTTAATAAGTATCACTATTAAAAATAATGTGAAAAAATATAATATTTACATAAACAAAATACTCTTTGTTTCTTTTGCTTCTCCCACCTACTTCTAAACAGAAATATTTTTTAGATAAATCAAGAAATATAAAAATTAAAATTTATCATTTAACTTTATATTATGATAAATTTATTATTAAATTCATACAAATGTTATAAATTTAACACTTTAGTTATACATCTATTATTAAATTTTTATTAATAGTAAAATATATCATTAAAATATATAAATTAGTAGTAAATTTATAACTATTATAAAAAATTTAATGATAAATTTATCATAAAGATAATAAATTTATAACATTTATAAAAATTCATGTTAGATGTATCATAATACAATGTTAAATAATAAACTTACGGGAACCCTCTAATTTAATAACATATTTATTAATTTACTCTGATTTTTATTTAGAAAACTATTCTTCTTATTTTTTAAATTATTAGGTTAGTTTTTTGCCAAACTTTTTTAATTATCAATCCGCATAAATAAATTTATAATAAAATGAATATTTATCTTTCAACTAAATTTTTTTATAAAATAATAAAAATTATTTTTTTAAAACTTATAAATACAAAATATTAATTTTATATTTTTATTATTAAAAAAATTTAACATATTATTTCATAATTAAATATAATTTAAATTAAAATACACTCAAATATAATTATTTAAAATCGTTATAAATTTTAAAAGTATTATTTTAATAATTTTTTAAAAATTTATTTAAAAAGTAAAAATTTAAAATATATTAATTTATTTAAGTAAATAATTAGTTTTCCGTAATTGTACAGTAATGTTTGGCGCGTATATAAACGAACAGACTTCTCTCTCTCTTTCTCATTCTCTTTCAAAGTTGTGGAATGCAATGAAAGTAAGATATCAAACTAACGCCTTTGAAAACTTATAGAGAGAGAAAGAGCGAAAAACCAAAACCGCACCGAGAGATAGAGAGAGAGAGAGAGAGAGGCAATTCAAAATCGTTTCTTTGTGAATTGTGTTTTTTCCGAGTGGATTATCTCTCTACTTTCCATGATACCTCCATTTGATCAGAACCTCTTATTTTCTGTAGATAGATTTTCTAGAAGCATCTGAATTACTGTACAAACAGTGTGGGTTAGTTCAATCTCTCTGTTTTCCTGTGTTTGGCTTTTTTATTGTTGAGTCCGTACAATGGAACGGTATGGCCGGACTACAACGGAGGGGTTACAGTCCGATCCATCGCCGGAATGGCCCGCTCAGGGAATGGAATCAGGGTTGGAAGGTATGCTTCATTGTAGCATAGCATTTTAGTTTTGTTTCCAATTTTTGAATTGAATTTCGAGGGTTGTTTTCCATTGCGATTTGTGGGTTTTGGGTGGAATGTGAAATGGTTTATTCTGTGTAAGTGGGTTGGATCTCCATTGTCTTTGGACAGAAGGTTTGATCTCGGTTGTTTTGTAAATGCAGAGTCTATGTGGCAGTTGAGCTTGGGAGCTGAGGAATCTTACCCTGAACGACCTGATGAAGCTGATTGTATCTATTATTTAAGAACTGGGTACTGTGGGTATGGTTCTCGATGTCGGTTCAATCATCCCCGTGATCGTAGTTCGGTAATTTAATTTAAATGTTTTTTTGTTTCTATGATCAAATTTATTAACTTCATCGATTTTGATTAATATCTAATGTGATCATTCAGTTTGGTTTGATATTGTGTGGCAGTTGAGGTATTCTTGTTTTGTTTCGTTCGTTAATTTGGTGATGATATATATTTTCTAAAACATGGTATTTTGCTCAGTGGGTTGATGTGATTTCATTGAGTTTAAACTCACTACGAACAATTTTTTAGTTTTACTACGACCTTAAGAAGATCTATAGACGATGCTGTTTTATGATCAATATTTATATGACTTTTTGATATGTTGATTCTGAAAGACATTTTCTGCTTAGGCAATGGGCGGTACAAGAGTTGGAGGGGATTACCCAGAGCGAGTTGGCCAACCCGTGTGCCAGGTAAATATTTTGGTTGCTTCAAACGATTTTCAATGTCGAGTGTAAAATGCTAAAGTTTCTTAGGCAATGTTCATTTTCTTTATTTTACCAGTTAAGCAGTTTTCAGCTTTCCTTCTCATGCACTACGGGTTAAGTGAAGTCTTCAATTGCTGAATGTTCTCTCTGTTGATAGTCTGGAATTTGAATTTCTTTTTATTGATTTTTCTGTGCTTTCTTAATTGGCAGTATTATATGAGGACAGGGACATGTAAATTTGGTGCTTCTTGTAAGTATCACCATCCTCAACTGGGAGGAGGCTCGCTTGGTCCTCTGGCACTAAATTATTATGGATATCCATTAAGACCGGTCTGTTTATCTTTACTCTGTAAACTCTCCCCATCTCAACCCCTAAAAATTAAATAAATAAATTGATTCTCTTTCATATTTGAGACCGCATTTAATTTATATGCAGTGATTTTCAGTATCCTCATTTTTCTGCCTTTAAATTTCTAAAAATTAAAACAGGGAGAGAAAGAGTGCTCCTACTATATGAAGACTGGCCAGTGCAAGTTTGGAGCAACTTGTAAATACCATCATCCACAGCCAGCAGGTTTACAACTTCCAGTTCCATCGCCTGCACCTCAGGTTACACATCCACATGTCCCTGCACCCACAATATATCCGCCTGTGCATTCTCCATCTGCTTCCTCCGCACAACAGTATGGTCTGGTAGTTGCAAGGCCTTCTTTGGTACAAGGCTCATATGTCCCAAGCCCTTATGGTACAGTATTGGTGTCCCCAGGGATGGTTCAGTTTCCTAGTTGGAGTCCTTATGCGGTGTGTAACTAAATCTTCCTTGCTTAATAGCATTTTCAGGTTATATGCTTTTCCATTAACCTGTGAAAATTTATTTCATTTAGGCACCTATAAATTCTTTTCCATCTCCAAGTACTCAACCCACTCCTGGTTCTGGGACACTTTATGGGATAACACAACTATCTCCTTCAGCACCCGCATATTCAGGACCCTATCACCCTATTCCTTCACCTTTTACCCCATCAAGCAGCACCCAGAAAGAGCATTCTTTACCAGAAAGACCTGGCCAACCTGAATGTCAGTATTATATGAGAACAGGGGACTGCAAATTTGGTTCCTCTTGTAGATATCATCACCCAGTAGAAATTATGGCACCAAAAACAACTGCTTTCCTTAGCCCCATGGGACTCCCTATGCGACCGGTGAGCATCCCCTAGCTTTATTCTATTTTTTTGTATGAGATATGGTTAGCTATGGAAGAGGAACTTGTCACACACAATTGGGCAAACTCTTAATTCTACATAATTGTTTCCGGTGGAGTTCACTAGGATGTAGCATTAAAGTATTACTTATGTGCTGTTAATATTTCATTTCATGCAGTGCATACATTATTTGGATGATCCCTTCTCTGCAAGATTCTTATTGGGGACATTTTAATCATACATCCATGTCTCTAAGGCTCCATTGCATCTTTCCAAAATCTGCACCTGAATCACAGCCAATATCAATGACGGATGGTCTTCCATTTGTTTCTTTCCTTTTGTTCCCTTCCTATTGATTGCAATTAACAGCTTCAAGTACAACATGAAATAGATGTGAAGATTTCCTGAGTTCTTTCTATATAGTGTTATAGAAAAAACAAAGAAAGAAAGAAACACTACTTCTGTGAGGTCCTTTTAGTTGTCTACCCCTGCTTGTCTTGCCAATTGGAAGCCAGCAATGCACTTTATATGTGAAATACTGTAATCCAAGCAATGGATTTGTAACCTCCCTTTTTGATTTTTTATATTGTTCTTGATGTCATCATGTGGATTGTCATTTTTTGCATAACTTGGTATGCCAGAAGTACAGAACCACCTTAGGAGGCTTTCCTCTATCTTTAATTCCTTATCTAGCATAGGCACTATCTCAATTTCATCTTTCTGAATGGATTTCTATTAGCTCCGAACAATATTATCAACAGCTTCCTGATCATGATTTTACCTGTCCTAATAAAGAAATTTTTGTGCTTTAAACATTTGCAAACATGCTTGAGTCTTCTTCAATATATCATAAAACTGAATGTTGAAGTGCCAGGCACGTCAACATTTTCATCCTAAGCCTTTTAGGTTAAATTATTTACAAAATAATGGAAGATTAAAATTGCACTTATTTACTTAAAATTGCCATTGGCCAAAGAACTTTTAAGGATCTTCCCTACAGCAGATGCATGTTTGTTACTTCATACTTGTTTACATGCCCACTTTTGTTTATTAATAAGATTTTTCCTTATTTATGTTCTTTTGAAGTGAACATAGTGTTAGTTCATGTTCCTTTGAAAAATTACCTGTTGTTCTTTGTTCCCATGCTTCATCATCTAGTCATTTGCATGCACAATAATTTGGACAAATATGATCAAATGTTCACTATGATCGTAATACTCATAACTACGGAATTCTTGATGATGGTTGTGATGATTATGTTTATCGAAATGGTAATTCTTGGCATTGGTTTTGCTATTTTGCATTTTTAAGTTGTTTTGATCATCATACTTGATGATACTTTATCTGTCTTGTTCGCTCACGCTGTTGCTGGAAATTTGATATTCTCATCCAGGGTGCTCCACTTTGTACTCACTATGCAGAACATGGAGTGTGTAAGTTTGGGCCTGCATGCAAATTTGACCACTCAATGGGAACAATGAGTTACAGTCCATCTGCATCTTCTCTAGCTGATATGCCGGTGGCACCTTACCCAGTTGGATCATCTCTAGGTACACTAGCCCCGTCATCATCCTCTTCAGAATTGCGCCCTGAACTTACTTCAGGATCAAGCAAAGACTCTACATCAGCTAGGATGGCTTCATCAGCAAGCACTGCTAGTGGATCAATTGGTTCGACTTTTTCAAAGGGCACTACTGTTTCTCATTTGAGCCTCCAACAGTCTGCTCAGAGCTCTGTCCCTTCAAGTGGCAGCAGTAGCAGCAACACAGACTCACGCACTTCAAGCGGAGCAAGATAATAGTGATTTTTCATTATTCTTTTTGGTCAAATTTATCCAACCAAAGCATACTCTTCTTTTGCATTTTTTGGTTTTTTCTTTCCTTTTTTTTGGGGGGGTGCAAGCCGACAAACAAGGGGCTTTAAACCTCACTTCTCCTGATTCAGTTGTATCTCATATAAGCCTTCTTCATCTGTGTCCATAGAATCTCCATATGGCCATTGTCTTTATCTTCAATAAGCCTCAGCAGACAACAATTAAGTCTAGCAAACCTATATAGCCTTTGAATTTTCTCTTGAACAACAAAATCAATAAAACTCATATAATCTCCAACACCCCAATCTTTGTCCAACTCTCCAATGAAGAAGATTGTTGTTTCCATTGTGGCTCCCAGCTTTTCCTGGGACAAATTCAGAAACATGGTATTTATCCTCTTACATTGACAGTACATTTTCATGTCTATCCTTGTATGTTTATTTGAATTTGGGGGGGTCAAGCTTCGAGGTCAACTTGGGACTGTAAGTTCTTATTTTCCCCCCTCCTTTTTTCCAAGATATATTGTGCAAATTAGTTATTCAAGGCCACAAGGAGCCATCAAGATGCTAGTTTTATATGTGATTAGATGCATAGTTTTGTTTTGCAAACCAGAATGCTTGACTTGGTTATCGTTAACATCGAATGTGAAATATATGAAAAAACATGTCTTGAATCTGCCAAAATTATTTCTTGTGCTTTGATTCCTCATTTATTTAGGGGATTCATGCTTTACATTAAACAATGAAAATAAAATTTTGTTGAAAGAGATATTTTTGTGACGGTTCATTTCTGCTTTTGTAACAAACATCCGTATTTTGAGGTGAATCCTCATTCCTCGCGGTATGAAATTTTAAAACAATGCAAAAACAATAATGGTTTCATTCACTGCGATGAATTTGTTTCAGTTATGCCATTGCGGTATGCTCTTGGAATTCCGTGTATGTACGACAGTATCTTTATATTTTTAAACATCTTGAGTTTCCTCAATTCTAAATGTTGAAAGGTAGGTGTTCAATGCTATCAATAAATCTGTATTAGTTGTAAACAACTAATATACTTTATCAGCTGTATGTTAGTAC
Source organism: Hippophae rhamnoides (assembly GCA_033030585.1). Lineage (NCBI taxonomy): Eukaryota > Viridiplantae > Streptophyta > Magnoliopsida > Rosales > Elaeagnaceae > Hippophae > Hippophae rhamnoides. The sequence continues at coordinate 40,345,085 of CM065438.1, read as the reverse complement.
AATTAATATACTTTTTCTAAAAGTATTTTTCCAAAAAGTAGATTTTTATTTTCTGTATTTATACATGTATTAATCTTCATTATAATTCAATTGTAAATACATTTCAATATATTCAATTTGGTATCAGAGCAAAGAAAAAAAAATTCTTACCGGTTTTGAGCAGCAGCGTCGCCTAGCGTCGTCTAGCACCGCCGCCAGTTCTTTATACAGTGCTGTTAATCTTCTAGCATTGTTCAGCTCGTGTCGTAGTTACAGATTCGACGTCCGGCCAAGGCTTCATCCTGTCTATCCTCAGGCGGTCCAACCCGCCACGGCCGTGCACTATCCACCTGCGCGTCGGACTTATAAGAATAACCTGGTGCCTGGTTGCGCGACCTGCGCCATCCAGGTACGTACGCGTCTCCAAATGGCTAGTGCACCACTGCTGGCCGATTCGCGCACCCTTGCATGCCGTCCAGTCACCCCTACATTGTTCTGTGAGTCCGTAGTTTTTTAAATTTCAGATAGTCCTAATCATTCTTTTTAGTTTTTTAAACTTTGTCCTAAGCAGCCCTTTTCAGCCCTAAGTAGCCCTCTTAAGCCCAAGCCCATCAGCCCTAATTCAAGCCCAAACATTCTCAGCATATGAGCCCATCAGTCCAAATATTCAGACAGCCCACTTATCAAGCCCAACCCGGCCCAAAACAAAATCTCAAAATCTTTATTCCGCTGCACAATATTTTTTTTTTATTTTAATGGAAGATTCAAGACAACATCAAGTTTCCAAAATTCATGAAGTTCCAAATTTTGAAGTTTCTATTAAGAGTTTAGAAATTGGTTCTTTCGGGGGTACTAAACTTAATGGTACAAATTTTCGAACATGGAAAAAAGTTATGTCTGTTTATCTTCGTGGGATGCATAAGATGGGACATGTATCTGGATCAATAAGGGCTCCTAATCAAGATGATATAGAAGCCTATACTCGGTGGGAAGATGATGATGGCTTTGTCATGTCAATCCTATGTAGAGCAATCATTAATGATATATTACAAATGGTGGAGGAATGTGAAATTGCTGAGGGTATATGGAATGCCTTAAGCGATCTTTATACAAATGAGTCTGACTTTATTCAAGTTCATGAACTCATGTGCAAAGCTGCTGGCATGCAGCAAAATGGGCAACCAGTATCTCTTTTTTTTACCAAGCTGAAAAATGTATGGGCTAAAATTGACCAGAAATGCCCATGCAAAATTAAAAATCCAGAAGATCTTCTGTGGTACCAGAAGGATAAGGAGCTTGAACGAGTACATGCTTTCTTAAGAGGCCTTGATATAAAACATAATAGTGCTAAAGGCAAATTGCTTCGAATGTCAGATCCTCCGAGCTTGACTACCGCCTTTACATACATCCGTAAAGATGAATCTCAGCAAGAGTCTTCATCAGGCATATGTTGAGGTATGAAGCCTAGCCATTCAAGCTAAATCAAAGGCACCTTTCCTCCAGCAGCAAAATTCAATTCCATTTCATCAGCAGGGCCCTCTACCAGGTTTTACCAATCGCCCTTGTTCTCCCTGCTCTTGCAATGAACAGGGGCATCTTCGTGAGACTTGTTGGAAACTATATCCATACTTGAAACCAAAACGACAACAGGTGCCTCGTTTTAAAGCAAAAGCAACTGCAGTGCAAATTGTCCAAGAACCAGACTACTATGGACAGAATCATCCTTTGGAATGTGGAGGTATCCTTACAGCTTCAATAGCTGGTTGTGGTAAGATTGGTATGACCTTAAATGTTTCTCACTTTGTTGGGTCTAATACTTGGATTATTGATTCTGGTGCATCTGATCTTATGACTTATGATAAATCTTATTTTAATGAGTTATCTCCCCCACGAGTGTCTTATGTTACAAATACTAATGGTGAGGCCTTTCTTGTCTTAGGACAGGGGTCAATTCATATCACTCCATCTTTACAGCTCCATAATGTTTTATATGTACCTGACTTATCTCATCACTTAATATATGTCCCACAGTTGAATATTGAGTCTAAATGCTTTGTAACCTTTTATCCTATGTATGTGATTTTTCAGGATCTTCTTACCAGGGAAATAATTGGTCGAGGGTATCTGAGGGGCAGATTGTTCCGCTTGGATCAGAACTACGGAGGGGAGAAACCAGGAGCACGGGCAAGCACTACATTGACTTCTAGTTCTAATAAGTTAAGTGAAATTTGGTTATGGCATCGCCGCTTAGGGCATCCGTCTTTTAGTCTTATGAAAAAAACCATGCCTACTTTATTTATTGGTGTTAGTGAGACTGTGTTGCATTGTGAGACTTGTGTTTTGGCCAAGAGCCATCGTGTTACTTATTCTCCTAGTATTTCTAATAAAAGTACTATTCCTTTTGAATTAATTCATTCTGATGTTTGGGGACCATCTAAAGAACCCACTATATCGGATATGAGATATTTTGTTTCATTTATCGATGACTGTACAAGGTTATCATGGATTTCTCTTCTTAGAACAAAAGATGAAGTTTTTTCAGTTTTTCAAAATTTTCATACCTTTGTTCAAACACAATATAATGGCATCATTCGGATCCTCCGTTCTGACAATGGGGGGGGGGGAATATGTTAATCATGTTTTTCAAAAAAAATTCAAAACACATGGGATTATTCACCAAACTACTTGTCCGCAAACACCGGAACAAAATGGAGTGTCTGAAAGAAAAAATCGTCATTTACTTGATATGGCTCGTGCACTCTTATTTAGTGCTTATATGCCAAAATATCTTTGGGGTGATGCTGTATAGGCTTCCGCCCATCTCATCAATCGTCTCCCGTCTAGTGTCCTTAACGGAAAAATCCCATTCCAGATTCTCGCATCTTACATATCCTTATCATCCTTTTATAATCTTCCTACTCGAGTATTTGGTTGTGTTGTTTTTGTACATGTTCCTAAAAATTAACGATCTAAATTAGATGCTCGGGCAATTAAATGTGTGTTTGTTGGTTATGGAAGTTATCAAAAAGGGTACAAGTGCTTCCATCCACCAACCAGAAAGTATTATGTTACTATAGATGTTACCTTCTTTGAGGACATGAGTTATTTTTCCTCACCTGATACTGCTCGTCAGGGGGAGAATACATATTTCGAAGAACTGTATCATGGTGAGGGGGAGGCATTAGGTGAGTCACCAACTGATGTTTCAATGAGACCATATGAGACTTCTAATTCATTGAATCCAGTCATTGCAGAAACAGATGCTTCAAGTATTCAAGCACCAAATTCACTTACAGCAAATGACATTGAAGACAAAACTGTACCCTCAGGCATTACTCCTACCCTTGATCAATAACTCCTTGGTACTGAAGGTCACTCATCTGAGGTATGTACACCTACTGATACTAATAACATCGAGTCTAATGTTGGACAGTATGTGTTACCAAATAGGTCTACTCGAGGTCAACCAGCCAAAAGGTATGAACCAAATATTCATGCAAAATCAAAATACCCAGTAGCCAATTTCATGTCCACTAAAAGATTATCTAAGTCATACAAATCATTTGTGAATCAAATATCTGGTGTATCAATACCTAACAAAGTGTAGGATGCGTTGGGATATCCAATATGGAGGAAGGCAATGGACGAAGAGATGGATGCATTAAAGAAGAACGATACTTGGCAACTTGTGTCACCACCACAAGGAAAAAAGGTAGTTGGTTGTTGATGGGTGTTTACTATAAAACATAATGGTGATGGATCCGTAAATCGGTATAAAGCTTGTCTTGTAGCAAAAGGGTTTACTCAAACGTATGGTGTAGACTACGATGAGACTTTTGCTCTTGTTGCCAAAATGAACACGATTCGGGTTTTGCTCTCACTTGCTGCTAACCTAAACTGGCCACTTCGGCAGTTTGATGTCAAGAATGCGTTTCTTCATGGAGAATTAGCCGAGGAGGTGTACATGAGTCTTCCACCGGGGTATGTAGTTGATTCCCCTGGTAATTTTGTATGCAAATTGAGGAAGTCTTTGTATGGTCTTAAGCAATCCCCTCGAGCCTGGTTTGGAAGGTTTTCACAGTTCATGCAAAAGGTTGGTTACAAATAGAGTAATTCAGACCACACTCTATTTCTCAAACATCAACAAAGGAAGGTAACAACCCTAATCATTTATGTTGATGATATGGTAATCACTGGTGATGATACTATTTAGATGGATAAATTACAAAGACAACTAGCCTCTGAATTCGAGATGAAGGACTTAGGTGAACTAAAGTACTTCTTAGGAATTGAGGTAGCCAGGGGTAGAGAAGGAATATATCTGTGTCAGAGGAAGTACATTATTGATCTGCTAACAGAGACAGGTATGTTGGATTGCAAGCCTATTGACACTCTTATTGAGCAAAACCATTGTTTAGTAGAGTATCCAGATCAGATACCAACTGATCGAGCTCGCTATCAGAGATTGATTAGACGTTTGATTTACTTAGCTCATACTAGACAAGATGTTGCATATGTAGTAAGTGTGGTGAGTCAGTTCATGCATAATCCAAGTGAGAACCATATGAATGCTGTTTTGAGAATTTTAAGGTATTTGAAATCGGTTCCAGGAAGGGGAGTAATGTTCTCTAAACACAAAAATCCTCTTGAAGTCTGTAGATTCACAGATGCAGATTGGGCAGGAAGTATTATAGATAGAAAGTCAACATGGGGTTATTTCACCTTTGTGAGAGGAAATTTGGTTACATGGAAAAGTAAGAAGCAGAAAGTGGTGGCACGATCTAGTGCTGAGGCCGAGTATAGAGGTATGGCTCATGGGGTTTGCGAATTGCTGTGGATAAGAAATTTGTTATTGGATTTGGGTTTCGAACTCAAAAATACTATGCAGATGTATTGTGACAATCGGGCAGCCATTGATATATCACAAAATCCAATACAACACGATCGCACTAAACATGTAGAGGTTGATCGTCACTTTATAAAAGAGAAGTTAGATGCCAAACTTATTAGTTTTCCCTTTGTTCCCACAGAAGAGCAACTTGCAGATATGCTTACCAAAGGAGTCTCCAAGAAGGCATTATATGGTTCACTAAGCAAGTTGAGCATGATTGATATCTATGCGCCAACTTGAGAGGGAGTGTTAATAAATCTTTAATGGTGTATTAGTTGTTTAATACTTTATCAGCTGTATATTAGTTGTATACAACTAATATACTTTTCCTAAAAGCACTTTTCCAAAAAGCAGATTCTTATTCCCTGTATTAAACAACTAATATACTTTATCAGCTCTAATATACTTTTCCTAAAAGCACTTTTCCAAAAAATAGATTCTTATTCCCTGTATTTATATATGTATTAATCTTTATTGTAATTCAATTGTAAATACATTTCAATATATTCAATTAACGAGACTTATTTTTCTATCTTTTATAACCAAACAATGATTTTTAAATAACATTATACATATTGTACATTGAAAATCAAACCCTAATCTTGGGTTTGCGTGTCACAAAGAGGATGCCACTGCTCCCAAACGATAATTGGAGTAAGGTGAATTGAAATATATATCTAGTGTTTATCACTTTACATGAAGGCAACATATGAGTTTTGCTAATTAAGTTCTTGCCGAAACCATTATTTAGTTTACATTAGATGACCCTTCACTACTCTTATATATACATTCATAATTTTTTTTTCTTTTTGTAGGTGCGCTCAAAAGTATAAAAGTTGTTGGTGTTCTAGCAATTTTCACGGTGGATGCCCAAAGGAGCACCCACATATCATGCTCTGTTTTTGTTAAAATAGTTTTGAATAGTGGGTATTGCTCTTAGATATGTATTTAAATGAACTTTATTTTTAAACATTTGTTCATTAATTAGTATAAATTGACTGGGGTACTCAAAAATGAAAAGTTAATGTACAATATGGTAAAAGGAAAACAGATCAACTTTCTCATATTTTCTTATTTCCCATAAATTTAAAAGGAATATTTTACTGTATTAATGGTTGGTGTATGTACTTAGGCAGATTTTCATTAGAAGGGGCTTATACCAACATTGCCTTAGAACATTTTGAAAGAAGAAGCAAGGAATCATATAATAATCTTTGGTTGACAACTATTGTACAAAACTCAAATCGCCACAAAAATCAATGATTCTAAAAATGAACCTACTTTTCAACCAGGATAAAAACTTTACAACAATGTTGATACATTTTTAATGATTCTAACATTACATGTAGAGTGAAAATCTAAAGGGGATTTAACACGTCCATTAGGAAAAAATATTATGTATAATATGTTGTACATTCTCTATTAACACCAATTATTGATATCCTCCTTATTTTTATCATTTTTTTATCTTCCAATATCCATAAAACAAGTCTACACTCCAACCTAATAAAGTAAAATCTAATATATACCATATTGCTATTACTAAGGATGAAAATTTCGGATATTTTGGTTGAAATTTTGCTAAAATTTTGGAAATTTGAAGTGCCGACGTATAAATTGTGTAGAAGTCCATTTTTTTTCCCATAATTACGGTAAACACTCGGTAAGTTTTAATGAAATTTCAGTTTTAAAGCTTGAATCACTTTTTATAAAATAAAATAATTATCGATTTATAAAGGTAAATTGCTATAAATTTAACCTAATACAACTAGCTATTTAAGATATAAGGCCAATTATCTTTTTTTATTGTTTATTTATTTATTATACTTGAATCTATTAAGAACATAATTTGATATTAAATTATTTTGATAATTTATTGTATTAAATTATCTATATTTAATCTACTTTGGGTCTTATAAGTTACTAATACTTTATATATTTGTCTATAATATATTATTGTTTTTTAGAAAATAAAGATAAATGATGCATTATCTATTAGAGTAATTAATCATAGAGTTTCACATAAATCGAACCAAAATTTCCGGAAAATTAACGTACCAAAATATTTAATATTGAAATTTTCATCCATAGCTTCAACAAAATCGGATCATACTGTCAATAAATTATGAAAACAGTCGAGTGTTGAATAATGGTACTCAGCTTAAAAGGGAAACACTGAAACGCAACTTTTCATTGTCTAGAAAGTCAATATTCATAGCCAACATTAACGACCAACATGCATATTTATGATATATTCTTTTTTGGTTGTATATATCATGAGTTCCCATGCTTTGTTGGGATTTTCTGAAGCGGAGTGATAGCAAAAGTCTTAATTTATACTATTTTTTAAGTGACACTTATGAATTTTAATTCCTTTTATACACCAACTTTTCTTAAAAAGAAAATACGCTAATAAAGTAAAATTTACATGTATCACTTAGGAAATAATTCAAGTGAAAATAAAAATGTAACGAAGAATGTTCCTTGTACTACTCTTTATTGAAAATGATTAGGCATATTTGTTGAAAAAATTATATGTATAAAATATTTTAACAGTGTAGATCATGGTATCATCTAGTGGTGTCAAATGAGTAACTTAACATAACTTAGTTAATTTAAGGTTGAACTAATAAGTTATTCATTTCACTTATCTTATTAACTCAAATAAATTAGTTTATCTAGCTCTTTCAAATTCATCTAAAAAATATATCGAAAAATTACGTAAAATAAAATAATAAAAATAAAACTCTAATAATATTGAACAAAGTTTAATTGAATAAAATTTAACATTAAATTTAGCTAAATGAAGGCATTCAATGTAAAGTTATAAGCTTATTTTTTTATAGTAAAAAATTAAATATCAAAAAAAGTCAACGAGATTTACTCATATAGCAAGGGGGTATCAATTAATTTGTTTTGTATCAATCAACTACCCTAAAATATGACTTAATATCCTAGAAATCAAATAATTACCTAAAATATTAAAATAATACCAAAACAACTCATTATTTCATGAGCAAAAATAAAAATAAACATTTTTCAAATATAAATAAAACACAATTTAAAAATGAAAAATATAAAATATAAAATAATACAAAAAAGAAAGAATAAAAGAAAAAAAAATGTTCATATATATACTAACAATTACCCTTTTTCACACAATGTAGTTAAAAATATTTAATAATGAAAAAATTAATATAAATCAAAATTAATAAATTATGGACTTTCTCTACGAAAAGACCTATTCTATTTTTAACAATGTTAGTAGCTCATTCTTGTTGACAATGACAATAATAAATTAAGATTTCAACAACTTAGTCAAAAAAAAGATCGGCACATAGATCAAAATGGAGAGAAATAAATAAAAACTATATTTAAAGGGTTAAATTCATACAAAGAGAGTGTTGATACCGATTTTTATTAATACTAAAGAGGATGTACCTTTGCTTCCTCTGGATTTTGAGAATAGAGAACACACCGTTAAGATTTTGGACCACCATGAGATGTGGTGGCCTATCCTTTTGATGTTTAAATAAGTCCTAAATTCATACAAAGAGAGTATTGATACCGATTTTTGTTAATACTAATGAGGATACACATCTACTTTATGTGAAACTAAGAATAGAGAATACACCGTTAGGATCTTAGACCACCATAAGATGTGGCAGCCTATAGCCTTTTGATGCTTAAATAAGTTCGGGTAGTGAGAAGAAGGAAAAGACTATTGTCTCTCCTTATGATGCTAAGAGATGTAGAGACATATTTAGGGAGATAGTATAGATCTTAGTGGTTGTAGTTATGGGAAGTTATGTTTAATTTTGAATAGTGATGAATATATATAGGAGAAAATATGTCTATTGATGACCCTTACCCATAGTGATACACTTATCTTAATGTCATAGTTTTATCTTCTTAATTATCTCATTGTCGTTTGATTAAGAGATTAAATTCTAGTTGTTTATCCTATTGGATATTTATTTGATATTGATGCTTACCTGTTGACTGAGCTAGCCTACTAGTTATTTGCTAACTAAGATCTCTTATATCTTGCCATATGGTGTGAAATATTTTACACCCAACATCAACCCCCTAGATTTACAAGGCCTGAATACATGGTCTAGGAGGTCTATTTTGGCATTATGTCATCACCTAGGTTCATGACATTTTGAGCCTTATTAATGGTGGAAATTTCTCACTTATATGGTCATTACTTTCCCGTATGTCAAATTTATTATTTATTTTGAGAACTTAAAACATGCACGGTGATGTTTTGTTGTCGATGTTTTTTATAGATTCTCAATTGGACTCCTAATTAAGGTGTTATGTCAAAGCTAAAATGACTACTCAATGGGTTCACTTTCCCACTTTAGGAGAGAGGACATAAATCCAAATATATGGGCTTTTAAGCCTATGGGATACCCAAGAGCTTGGAACCCATGGATGGGTTCCTTAATAAACAAATGAGATCATTTTTCATCCTCTATATAAAAAGAGCTCCTCCTATCACTTTTTCTTCTAACTTTCAAAGCCCACTTTTGAGGGAGAGAGAGAAAATGGAGGAGATTGGCATCAAGGTCTGGTATGTCTTTACTTTTTCCAATTTTTTATATTTATTTGTTTTCCTAGCACTTTGTAGAAAGTGTAGGATTTTTATTTTCTTGCTATCTAAAGACCTCGCACCCCCATGATACTTACACTCATCCTTTCCTACATAGGCAGTGATAAAGGGCATGATGATTACTGGATGAGATCAAACTTAGTCATCATGGGGATAAGTGAGCATGAATCAAGATGGTCTGTAAGGTGAACACCGAATGGAAGACCGATGGATGAGTATGGGACCTATGTCCAGTTGGCCATGGTGGGTTTGGCCATTTTCCGACCTCCTATAGTGTGTTCAACCATGGTCTGACCACCTATTTTATGGCTGATTATGAGGTGTCTAACCATGTTGTGGGTAGCTCAGGTCCATACTTTAGTAACTGGCTATGTGTTAAGTCGGGCGATGGTTCTAGTTCATCCCAGTGATGTGATTTTGTCTACAGGGGTCACTTGGATGCTTTTTCATCTTGGGTTGACTCTTCTAGTGATGAATACTTAGATTTTATCCTAGATGATATTCCTAAGTACCTATTAGATCTCGATGAATAAGATCACACTTTATTTTCTGTGAACAAGGCCATTTCTCAGATGACAAATTATTTCTTAGATAGAATCGAGGATATCATTAATATACCAAAATCAATAAGGCTCATACCTTAAGTTTTGGGCATGAGCTGGAGTAATTCCATTTTGGGTAGGGTCACTTTATCTACTGATCATCTCTTTGTTGGACTGAGACTGCTCTTTTTGCTTATAGTGCCAAATGTTTTGGCATATGTTGGTATCGCTCCATCCCTGTTTCCCCTTAACTATTACCAGATATTGTTATCTTGTTGGATACTCTGGATAGAATATGGATGTAGCTAACCATGAAAGAGTTTACATATTGCTATTGCTACTTCTTGGAGCTTCAAAATGGTAAACACGGTTGATGAGTGCTCAAAAAGCACTAAAATAACCATGATTTTATGCAAATTAATTGATTAAAAATATATATATTTATATGTTTTATCATATATTTATATAAATTTATCTTTTTTGGAATCACGGGTATTTTTATTGTTTTTCAGGTATTTTGGCTTAAAAATGCAACTTAAAGACTCAAAGAGGAATACTGGAAGCAATACATCACAAATATGTTAATAAATAAATGCGTAAAGGTCGACAAATATGAAAAAATTGGACAAAATGGGTCAAAAAGGTCAAAAATGTCAAAAAGGTCAAAAATGTCAAAAAGGAGAAAAACGCGTCACGCCGCCCGCGGTCCCAAAGACTCAGCCTCAAATCGCGTGGGTTATCGTTCACTTGTGGCAATGACAGCAAGACGCCACAAGACTACCAATAGCCGCTTCTTCCGCGCCCTAACGTTTTCACCCCATTTTTCACGTGGCATTGTGTGGACGTCATGTTGACGTCATTGATGACCTCAGCATTTCCATTACACGTTTTTTAATTTTTTAATATTTTTTTTAACATTTTTTACTCATTTTTTCTCTCCATCCTCACCTATAAATACCCCCTTCCCTTCACTTCAAAACACACCTAAAAACACCTCCAAATACATTCTTTTCTTTCTTTTCTTAGATTTTTAGGATTCTTTAGTTTTTCTTATGTTTTCTTAGTTTTTAGTTTTTCTTAGTTAATTTCTCTTAGTTTTAGAGTTCTTCCCTTTTTAGGGAAGAACTAGTTATGTTTTTATAATATTTTAGCTTTTTGATTCAATAAATGGAAGTGCAAATTCTGCTTGGAGTTTTTCCAGCAACCGGAATAGCGTCGAAGTTACGTAAGGATTTTATTTTCTTCTGATTATTTTTATGCTTTATTCTTACATGTTATATTTAATTTGTCCGTGGTTAAATTTAACTGGCTATTTAGTAAACATGATGTAATAATGACGTTGTTATGCTTGCGAAATATTAAATAGGTAAAAATATCTAAAATGAATTGATTTTATTTTTATTCATGATTTTATATTAAGAATGTTAGAGAGAAATATATTATTTTTCATTACAAACTTAAACCCGAAAATTAGATTTTAAGGTTTAGTTATCCGTCGATTTAGAGTAGTGCTCTTTTATTTGATGGTACAATCGCCTTGAGTTAGAGTGAAGCTCTATTTCAAAAGTTTTTATAAGAATTATTATCCGAAAATGTATTGACGACATGTTTTCGGTAGTGATTTTAAAACGTGAAAGTTAGTACTTGGATAACTAAATTCTTAGGTTTAATTTGGACACCTTGAATAAAGTTTATAAATTGTCTAACCCCACCAAAGGTGGCATTTAAATGGTTCATTTTCAATCTCTTAGAAAAATGAATTAATTTAATTAACCAAATTAGTTATCAACCCCACCCATAGGTGTTAATTGATTTGTTTAGTTAACAAAGAATATCTAACCCCACCAAAGGTGGTATTCATACAAAAAGGGAGAATCAATAAATATCAATTCATATATTTAATAACCTAAATAATACGAGCAAGCATAATTAACTTAGTTATTATATCCATAAATACTCCACTATTTATAAAAGATAAAATTTTCATGAATGTTTATTGAATCTATGTTTAATTTTCTGTAAGTAGATTAAAACACAAAAAAACCCAAAATATCATGACAGGATGTTTAGGATTTAATTTCGTTTTTAAAAGTTTGAATAATAAATTAAAAACCACATACATTCCTTCCTTAGATTGACCTTGGGAGTATACTTATCATTTTCTACACAATGATTCGTGCACTTGCGAGAGTTTTATAAATATAAAACCAAAGTATTGGCAGGATCGGCGATGCCGGTTTTCGCTCATCAAAGTTTTTCACAATCCCGATTCTGTTCATCAACGGTTTGTTTTATCTAAGACCTTATGAAAACTGCATTTTGATTGAGAAGCTTTCGAACACCAATGAAGAGTGATAGGACTCACTTTTCATGTTGGATAGAGATTTTGACTTAAATCTCTTGAGGATCCCTTCTATGCCCACCCAATATTAGAGGAATGGTAGGACACTATAAGACTTATCCTTATTGTGGTATGCTTTCTTTGTTTCTAACATGTTCTCCTTTCATTTTCAGTTCGTTGGTTGTATAGTTGTCTTTCTAAAAAGAAACTATAGTTTATCACTTATCTCTATGACACAAAATTAGAGGAATCACTTAGTGATGGACTCATACTTCTAAAGTGAATTGCTTATGGGAATTCAGACCCAGTTGCTGAGTTAGAGCATGGCGATCCTTAAGATTTTGACAGTGAATACTGGCATTTTCTCTTTTCTTTTAGTATTTTACTTTGAACACTTAGTTAATACTGTGTTCTTTTTTGTAGGTATGACCTCTGATCCTCTAGCTAGTAGGAAAAAAAAAAGCATGATGGCCTTTACGTTTCTCAAGTTACTGAAGGGGTTCAAAAAGGAAAAGAGCCCCTTATAATAGAGTGCTTTTGTTGGAGCAATGCTTGGGAAGATGAGGTCTTTGTTAACACCCATCAATGTTTCATCGATGTCAGTTGCAAGTGGTACAAGTTCATGACCTGTCAACTTGGATGTTTCTTTTGGGACCTCACCTACACCCCACACTTTTATGGGATTCCATAATCTACAAAAGTTGGGGGTTCAAACTTGTATAGCATTGATGTTAGGGTGTAGATACTTGCCTTATATCTAAACCACACTGTTACAGTTCAGGTTGATTTAGAGGGTTTCTTGGAAGCTGTAGAGGATGATCATTTGAGAGCAATTGAGGCTTAAGAAATCATTGAGACTACATGCCATGAGGTGGAGTGGGAGTTAGGAAAAGTTCATGGCAACTCTTGTAGCCCAACATACTCATGTGACATCTTTGGTGACATTGGATGCTGCCTTAGCTGCTTAAGATACATCTTTGGACAAAGGGAAGGAGATAATTCAAAATTTATCTATAAGCCTTCATTTGCCTCGAGGACAAGTACATATGCTCAATATTGAGATGGAAACACTTTGATCAAGTGCAGTTGTAGAGTATAAATATTCTGATGATTATACTCAACACATGTTGGATGTGAGGGCTCACGGTTTTGAAATTATGAAACAACGATTTTAGAAGGTTTATCCTAACATAAGACTTTCTACTATCATCTTTCTAAATTTTAATGAGAAGGTCTCCTACCATGGTGTGACCACCTTTGACTGGGAGGAAGAGGACCAAAATAGATCTGGTAGTGATGGTCTAGAGGTGACCGAGAAGGAAAAGAACAGAGGAGATGATGCTTTTTAGAGCAAGACTAAATGTGGATATTATTATATCATCCCTCTGTATTATTTTTGTTTTAGTTCCTACCAAGGTACGTAGAGGTAAGATGCCGAAGTATATATATATGCTTTGTTGCTTCATCATGCTTATACTTTTTAGTTCCACACTTCACTTTTATATTTCAATAGAGACTCTTTGACAATGCCCATCAATGATCTCGTTTTTTACGATACTAGGGATACTTCTTGAGCATGTCCCACATTGAGATATGTGATCCATCGCATTGGTACACTATTGTGTGTTCTTCTTGAGGAATGAGTCTAGAATGACCCAGATTGATGTATGTCCATACATGTATACCCTAACTAGCCATACACATTATGTTCTGCTACATGTGCCATGTTCACCCATGTTGGTTATGCCCAACCATACTCCCCTTATCCTACCACATGTCTCATGTTTGGCTATGTGTGCCATGTACAACATATGCAATTCAATGGGATCATGTCTGCCCATTTTTTGTGTGTTCATTAGCTAGTCCAATCATTTTCAATTTGACTATGTACCATTGGGCTTGTGCTTGGACTTTTTTGTATTTGTGTGATTTTTTTTTCATTTTAATCTAAGTAAGGATGGTTTGTTTGAATTAGGGTGTTCCTGATATATCATTCCCCGTGCTTGGTGTACTTAAGTTTATCAAGAAATCCAAGAATTTGGTCTTGAGACTTAGAATAATTTTGTAATTCTTGGTGGATTATTCCATCCTATCATGAGTTCCATTACACTCTGTTCGTGCATAGGATTTTTTATCAACAGCCAGGATTAGAAACTCAAGGTCCTTAACATGAGAAACTATAAGTTTGCATGGATAGGGTGTAAAAGTTCTAGAAACTCATAGACCTAGGGTGTAGTTGCTACCTTTCCAATGGTCTATTAGAGCCCATTAAGGTAAGGTGCATAAGTTGTAGAAATTCCTAAACTCAGGGCATAGTTATTGTCTATCCATAGGTTAGCTAGGGCCTATAGAGGTATGGTGCCAAAGTTGTAGCTACTCCTAGACTTGGGGCATAGTTACTATCTATCCATAGGTCAGACATGGCTTGTACAGGTATGGTGCAATATTTGTAGCTACTTCTGAACCTCAAGTATAGTTTATACATATCCATAAGTTAGTCAAGAACTGTAGTGATGAGGTGTAGAAGTTATAATAACTTCTGAACCTAGGGCATAATTATTGCCTATTCATAGATCATTCAGGGACCATATTTTGGGTCTATCATCATAGTAGATAGAGAGCATCTTAAGCTACTTTTTTCATTGGTTTTAGTTTGGATTGTAGATCCTATATTTAAGGTGCATCCAACCTTTAACAATAGGCGCTAGCTTTTATAAATAGTGGAAAATCATCTTAGGGATGTGGAGTGCACTTTGTCAGGTTATAGTGATCTATGATTTATCAGAGAAGTGAAACTGAGGATAGCGTCATGTCAACTTATATAGTTCACACATCTCAATCTCTTTGTCATTTGGACTTCCCCATCCTTGTTGAATTCTCAGGTGTAGATGAAGTGCATTTTTAGCAATTAAATATTAAAGTGTCCTCTTTATTTGATGAATTCAAATTACAAACTAAAATGAAACCTAGGTCTATGAATATTGAAATGTAACAATAAAAATAAAGGAAAAGAAGAACAAGGTTATTGGGGTGCACTTTGTTTTTTTCACTAGGGATTTTATTTTTGTCCCATTCGGACTCCCAAGGTATAGTATTCCCTGTACACCTTTTTGTTCTTCCAGCACTATCCCTAATCCACTTTTTGTAGGGAACTTTGGAGGAATATGGTAAGTGGTGTCACAGCTTGACCTGCATGCAGGAATGGTCGTCTCAAAATCCCATTGCATGGTGATAAGAAATTTACTATGAGGAAGTTCACCATGAATGTTTTCATATCAGTGCCCTACCCTATTATGGATGGTAGAATCACACATCTTTTAGGGGTATTTGAATAACCAAAGAATCTCATCAGACACTAGGCTTAATGGACGAGTGAGCTCGTAGTTTTCCATGCTTCTGAGAATAGAATGTTAGTTGAGCTGCTAGTGTGAATCAGAATTCTATACAGGTTTGTATTTACCATTAGGATGGTGACTACCAAAGCATCAGTGTGGGGATGAAGTAGCCCGCAAGCTTCTTTCCAGAAAAATGTTATTTCTGAGCTTATCAGCTTAGGATCTTTTTTTGGGCCATGTAGAGAAACAATGTAGAGGGCTTCTTGGTAGGCCTCAGTAATATGTGCCTTATGGGAATTATTAGAGTCCTCTCTTGAGGGACTACCCATGATGACTGAAAGTGTCCACAACCTAGTACAGAACCAGAGTAAGGAGATAAAAACTCCTAATAGACCCATCCCTACACACAGAGAACATAATAATAGTGAAAATAGATCACTTAGTAGAAGTAATAACAATATAATATCAATTATGCAGAGAAAATTCAATAACATATATTATATATAAACTAAGAAGAATATATAGAAAATAAATGCATTCTAATTAGATTTTAAATAACGGTAATTTTTAACATACACAATTCAAACTCAAATTATACAAACATAATAACAAAGCTTGTATAACACACGATGTAATGATATAAACCTATATAGAGACCGCATCTATATGGTAACATCTTTAGGTTGATTAAAGCAACCATTCAACAACAAACAATTCACTGATCAATAAAATAGTTACAACTCTGAAAGGAATAAAACCACTATTATCTCTACTAGTTTGAATCTTTGTCCAAACAGCCTATTGCTGCTCTTGTTTGCTACTTTTGCAACGTCTTGGTTTGACACATGAACTTGGCTCTCCTCCACAGTTGACACCACCTAGTGTGGTATGATTAGCTACCACTAAAAAATAAAGTGTAGAATAATCTAATACAACCCCTGAATACTACTCATACAGAGATGTACTCACTCACTATGTTAAAATAGTTACTCTTACTATTCTACCATCACACTAATGTATCAAAATTATTGAAATATTTTCAAAATAATTAGTGAATACATAATTCAAATCAATGGAAATTTTGACCAAGTTTTGGCTAATTTTTGAATTAATAAAGCAATTAAGGAGGGGGTATTTATAGTAATCGATAGGCTACCTCACTAACCACCTCTCCAAGGATGACAGGGAGGGTGGTAGTGAGATATCAAAAAGTTACATTTTTCTATTTCCAAAAATGTTGAGTAAAATATACAAATACTTGCACCCAAAATAAGCCAAAAACCATGAGTAAAAATGTTGACTCACTTGAATGTTTGCTCGTCAAAAATTAACACTCCACCTAGCATGCACATTATGAGAACCAACTATATGGTGTGTGTAAACATGCTCATATACAAAGTATACCTAACTATGTGTGTAAAGGAATTAACGATATACAGTAACCAACCTTACACAAAGGAAGACAAAAACACTAAGTAAAATAAAAATGACACCCTGTTTTGTTCATAAGAAGCCAACACACAAATATGAGTACAACGGTACTTACATTCTTTCCGCTCATTGGCTTTCCATGTCAAAAACATTGCACAACTAATTACATACTCCCATATGAGATGAGATGATCATGAAGATACCTAAAGATGTTTTTTTCCATGAGCAAAACATCAATGCAGACCTAAACCCAAAAAGACATACCTACATAAGTGCATCCATCTGGTGCCCTTAGTCCATCTTCATGTATCAACTCATCCATTCTATCACTTTTAAACACAATGGTCTCAGCATAACTTCACATAAACTCAAATGAAGCTTGAAGACTTCACTATATATTTGTAACCTACACATGAAATAAACACATATCTTGTAAACGTATCATGCAAAAAAAACATGTAGTCTATCAAGTCCTATCATGTTACTACACAAGTACACATCTATAGGAAGAAAAAAAAAGGAATAAACGTAAAACTACCCCTAACTTCATGCAACACTCCCCCTAAATGTATGCAACTTAGACGATAATATATAATACAATCCTACAATCACAACCTGTGCCCAAAAAAACACCCTTTTTTCAACACAGAAAGTTAAAGGAACACCTCTATAAGATGAAGAGAAGTGAAACAAAAATGAGATATAAAGGGAGAAGTAGATGTACCAAGTTCAAAGAACATAAGTGACTTTAGATTAAACAATGCACTTAACATAAAAATTGATAGAGCCATCAATCCATAATGCATCCATGTAGAAGTATGACTAAAAATTTGATTTCATGCTCAGTCTATGCTGTGCTAAATATTTTTACTCTATATGTCATCAAGAAATGCTTACCTAAATCAAGAAAATAGAAATATAGACTCAAATTGAACCAAACTTTGTAAGTTCACATTTAGCCTTTCTCTCTAGTAACGTAAGTGCTAGGTGAGAAGAAATCAATATGGCTCCCAAAGCTTATAATGGTAGGCTAGCGTTTGGATAGAAGAGAAGAAACATTTAAGCATAGGCCTACCTTTAGATGACCATACGTTCACCTTAAGCATAATGTTATCCTTTAAACTTGGCATCTTTTCATTTTACTTCTTAATTTTGAAGCATTCACAATTTTCCCAAATAGAGGATCTTTTTTGTTTTTTTTTAAATTACGATTTAACATTTATTTATTAAAACTCCTCTTTTTTCTTTTTCTTTCTTTCTCCTTTTTCCTTTCTTTCCTTTCTTTTTTTCCTTTAAGCTTGAGATCAACATAAGATATTCCAAAGCAGATAAGTTCAACAAGCCAAAGTTGAAACCTAACAAAATGAGTGCCAGAGATGAGTGGGATTTATTTTTTGAGCTAGGTTAGTATGTACAAAGAAATGAAATTATAACAAAAGGGCTTAAGAAGGGAAACTGAGGATAAATAGACAAGGGTGTTGAGAAAGGATTAAACGGTTTAAAAATGGCCTAAGTCATCTTTCTATCCAAGCAAACATAGATTTTAGAGATTGTTAGAGGCATATAAATCATTAAAGCAAGAAATTCACACAAACTTCTAAAAAAATACACATTCACAATGGTAAGGCAAGCGTATAATAAATAATTCATTTTATGAAGACTACAAGAATTTAGTCATACATATGCTTCAAGAAATACACATATGAGGACAACCTTATTATAATTTAAGACAAAGGCAAGTTAACTATAAAAAATATGGCTCTTCAAAAACACATTCATTTTGCAAGAAGATAGAAGAATGCACGTCTAGAACTAGAAATGAACACATGTATAAAAGAAGGAAATATTGGAGAACAAAACAGTAAGAAAAGTTCTTCAAGCTCATAAAAATCTAAAGAATGCAAGATCAAATCTCTCAAGATGAGAAACAAACACCAATAGCCTTTCTAAGGATTTAAACCTTTGAAAATCTAGATATTTAGTAAAAATATCAACAAGTTAGAAATCAGTGTTGATATACCATAGAGTCAAATTGTTTGATTCAACAAGATATCTTATAAAATGATGACGGATATCAATGTGTTTGGTCCTTGAATTTTGGACTAGATTATTTGAAATACATATAATAATGATGTTGTCATAATGTAATAGAAGATTTTTAACATTGATGCCATAGTCAGACAACATGTGTTTCATCTAAAGTAATTGTGAGCAACATCATCCATTAGTAATATATTCAACCTCAATAGTTGAGAGAGATACTAAACTCTATTTTTTACTATGCCCCTTGATTTTGTAGTCAGACAACATTTTTTCATCTAAAGTAATTGTGAACAACACCATCCAATAGCAATATATTCAACCTCAATAGTTGAGAGAGAAACTGAACTCTACTTTTTACTATGCCTTAAAATCAATAAATTTCCCAAGCCGAAATAGCCACTAGATGTACTTTTTCTATCATTATTACAACTAGCCCAATCAGCATTAGAATATCCAACCAATTCTGGAGTAGTATCCCTAGGATACAAAATACTGACTTCTAAAGTACCCTTGACATATTTAATGATTCTTTTGACTGTTGCTACATGTGAATCTTTAGGGTTATATTGGTATCTACCACATACTCAAACACTAAAGAATATGTTAGGATAGCTTGCAATTAGATACAGAAGACTCCCAACTATGCTCATGTATAAAGTCTACTAAACATCATTACTTGAAGAGTCTTGATAAAGTTTCAATGTGGTGCTCATAGGGGTCTGAGCATTAAAGGTAGTATCCAAACAACACTTCTTAACCAAATCCATGGCACACTTAGCTTGAGATAATAAGATCCTATCCTTCATTTTTTTGATTTAAAATCCAAGAAAGAACTTTAGTTCCCCAACTAAACTCATCTCAAACTCCCTTTTAATGGTGGTAGAAAATATTTGAGCTAGATTATCTTTATTAGATCCAAAAATGATGTTATCAACATATACTTGAGCTATAACAACATTTCCTCAAATTCTTAAGATGAATAAAGTCTTGTCAACACCTCTTTTAAGAAAACTATTATTGATGAGAAACATGGAGAAATGATCATTCCAAGCATGTGGAGCTTTCTTCAATCCATATAACACTTTCTTTAGTCTCATTACATGGTTTGGAAAGTGAATGTTTTCAAAACCTTTTGGTTGTTCCATATAAACCTCTTTTTTGATGACTCTATTTAGAAAAGCACTTTTGATGTCTATCTGATGTAGCTTAATCCTAAAAACAAGCAAGACCAAGATGTAGTCTAATAGACTCAAGATGTGTAACAGAGGTGAAGATGTCATCCAAGTCTATCCCTTTAATCTAGGTATACCCTTGTGCAATAAGGTGGGACTTATTTTGAGCAATGATCCCATTTTCATCTTTCTTTCTTTTTTATACATCCATCCAGTACCAATGGTATGTTTGTTAGAAGGCATTGGAACCAAGTACCAAACATCATTTCAATGAAACTATTTAAGTTTGTCCTATATGGAGTTGACCCAATGTATGCCTTGCATGGCTTCCTTAGCATTTTTAGGAAAGATGGTGAATTTGAAACACATATAGTTTAAGGTCTCCTATACCTGACGTCTTATCTTAACACCATCTTCTTTATTATCAATAATATCATCTATAGAATGGAAATTCTTAGCCCATTTAGGAAGGGAAGAGTCCTCTTGTTCATCTTCTTTTTCTTCTTCAAAGGTTCTAGAGGAATCAACAGGAGGAGTGAAGGGTACCTCAACATTTTCTACAACATTTTTAGGAATATCCCATACTTCAAATATTTCATTATCGTTAGATTCAAAAAGTTTGGTTGCTCCAGAGTCATCTATTATGACATTGATTGATTCCATAATAGTTGAAGTTCTCAGGTTGTAGAATCTGTAAGCATGGTTGTTACTAGAGTATCCAATGAAAATTCTAATGTTACTCTTAGCCTCAAAATTATCAAGATTTTATATGTCCCTAAGACTATAACATGCATGAGTTCATAAAAAGACTGACCATTGTCAGGCCTAAGAAAGCAACGATTTAAAGTGTAGTAAGTAGTATTGATAGCTTCAGTACAAAAGTGTTTTGCTAAGTTTTTACTCGCAAATATAACTCTAGCCATATCTTGGATAACTATGTTCTTCCTTTTAGAAATCCAATTTTGTTGAGGGGTCTTGAGAGTAGAAAACTTATGCTGAATTCCCATTTCATCACAAAAATTTAGAGTTCTCGAATTGTTTTCCATGGTCACTCTTGAATTTCATGATTATTTTGATGGATTCAAATTTTTTGTTGTGTAGCTTTATACACATGGATTTAAAGTTATCAAAAGCTATAGATTTTTCTCTCAACAATAATAATAAGAATATACTTTCTCCTACCAATACTTGCAGTTTGAACAAGATCCATCCAATCCATATGGTGAATTTTGAGAGGTCTTATGGTAGATAAGTGTTGATTCTTCTTTTGTTGGCTTTTACTTTGTTTTCTCATCTGAAAGGGACCACAAACATGCTTAGGAATGGAGTAAATATAAGGGAGACACTAGACAACTTTGGGATTTGAGATTTTCTTCAGTAATTTATAGTTGACATGTCCCAAACGTTGATGCCATAGTTCTGCGGTGCTCAAACTTAGCTTGTTACATAACTTTAAGAGGTGTTCCTATAGTAGAAATTATCCTTATATCTAATTCCTCTTACCAAAGTTCTACCCAACTCATCATAAATAATACAATTTGTTTGAGTAAACTTAACAGTATATTTTTTGTCACAAATTTGGCTAATGTTAATAAGGTTAGCCTTGAGTTCTTCCACGTATAGTACATCCTTAAGCTTAGGGATACGAGAAGCACTGATAGATCCTCTTCCATAGATTAACGCCTTATTACCATCACTAAATGTAACTGATCCATCGTTAGTGAGAGCTAATTTGGTAAATTAAGACTTATTACCAATCAAGTACTATCAAAATACTAATAATTAGAAGCATGTGCCTTCATGGCAATGTGATACTGAGAGATGTTTTAAACTAAAAAAATCAACATTGCATCATTCTGTAGGGTTATGACTTCATTAGTCAATGTGATAGAAAATTCAGAAGTTCTTCCACATGACACAACATATCCCCCTTCATAAATGGGATAGTCACTTTGAGAGTTGAAGGAGGTGAAGTAACTTGAGTTGTAAGAAATAGGGGAGAGAAACATACTCTGTGCAATCGTAACATCATTGATGGAATCATCATCTAAAATCTCAATGGTAGGAGAATGTCTCTGAACCGTATCTAAAGTAGAAGAGAAGGGATGAACACCTTCAAGTTGTAATAACTTGTCAAAACAAGTATTTCCAAGGGACCACTTATTACCAATTTCCACATATTCTATAATTTTTCTCTCAAATTTGTACCGTTAATGATGGAGAGTCTCATCCATTTTATGTTTTTCTAAAAGGAGGGATTCAAGAAGAATGACCTTTTTGGTGTTAGCTTCAACACGAGTATGAAGTCTGGCCAATTCAACATCACAATCCTCCAATAAGGATTCCAAGATAGCCTTTTCATTTTTCCAGGATGCAAGCTTCTTTCTTAAGTTTATATATGTCTTCAAAATTAGAAGAAGACTTAAGCATGTGTGATCTCTGAGAGCATCAGACTCTATCCTGAATTACCTTCTCAAGCTCACTTATCTCAGCAAAACAAATTTCATTATCTCGTAAGAGAATGTGGAAGGACTTATTAAGATTTTCCAAATTCAATTTCAAATTGCTAATAGCTTTACCACCATTCAAAGTGAGGTTGAGAAATTGATAAGATAGATTCAAATTCTCCTTATCTTTTTCAACAATATTATTATGAATCTTGGTCATAAACTTTTTCAACTGGAGATTGTCATACACAAGTTGGTCATAGGATTTTTGAAGAGAGAATCGTTCATTTTAACTAGTGTCAGTCCAATAAAAGGAACTAGAGAGTGAATTCTTAGAGTGGGAAGCCATACGAGCAGAGCATTGAGGAGAAACAATTTTTCTAAAGAAGATGCACTAGTTTGAAAGATACATCCATCATATTTCTTTTCTAGTAACTTCCACGCTTTCTTGATAGTTTTAAACTTGTCCATAAGAGTAGAATTCTTAGTGGTAATTGAGTTGATAAGAAGGTGCAACCCTTGGAAATTTAAGTTGTTGAGATGAAGTTCTTCTTTATTCTAGACATTGACAAGTTTGGCTTTGGCAATGCCAATCTTAGACACGTGCATAAGGCATTTCCAACCATCCTTAATCAAAGACCAAACATTATTGTTATTAGATCTCAAGTAGGAACACATCTAAGATCTCCAATAAAAGTAACATAATCCATTGAACTTAGTTGGTTCACTAACCAACCTCTTAGATCATCCATTACAAGAGATTTGAAAGAATTAAACACACAAATTAAGGGGAAAGGATCAATATTAGAGAAATTAAGCCTAAAAAAGTGTACACACTGTAATACCAACTAAAAACATTTACAACATGGTCTACAACTAAGGTAAGGAGATATAGACTGCTAATGAACTCGTCCCTACATATAGAGAATAGAATAATAGTGAAAATAGATCACTCAATAGAAGCATTAATAATATAATATCAATTTAGTAGAGAATATTGAATAGCATATATTAAATATAAACTAACATAGAAAATAAGCGCGTTCTAATCAGAGTTTAAACAACAATATATTTTAATATACACAATTCAAACTTAGAATATACTAGCACAATAACAAAGCATGCATAACACACGATGTAAATCCATATAGATTATCTATGTGATAACTTTCTTGGGTTGCTTAAGGAAACCACTCAGTAGCAAAAAAATTATTAATCAATAAAATAGTTACAACTCTAAAAGAAATAAAACCACTATTATATTTATTATTTGAGATCTCTGTTCAAACTACCTATTGCTACTCTTGTTTGCTACTTTCGTAACATCTTGATTCGACACACGAACCTAGATCCCCTCTACAACCAACACCACCTAATGTGGTGTGAATAGTTACCTTTGAACAATAATGTGTAGAATAATCTAACATAATCCTTGAATACTACTCACACAAAGATGTACTCACTCACCACGTAAAAATAGTTACTCTCAATATTCTACTTTTATAGAAACGTATCACAATTACTGAAGTACTTTTAAATCATTAGTGAATATGAAATTTAAATCAATGGAAATTTTTAGACTTTTGGCTGATTTTTAAATTAAAGAAACAATTAATGAAGGAGTAATTATAGTAATTGGATGGCCACCTTGCCAAGGGTAGTGGTAAGGTCCACGATAAGAGTAGTGATAAGGTGCTAAAAAGTTGCATTTTTTCATTTCCAAAAATGCTAAGTAAAATCTACAAATAATTGCACCCCAAACAAGCCGAAACTAGGAGTAAAAATGATAGCTCACTCGTTGAAAACCAACACTTGACTTAGAATGCACATTACGAAAACAAATCTAGTGGTATGTGTAACATGCTCACATATAAAGTGTACCTAACTATATGCATGTGTAAATTACTAATCTGCAATTACCATCCTTATATAGAGGAAGAAAAAAATAGTTAGTAAAATAAAATAGACACTCTGTTTTAAACACAAGAAGTCAATACACAAACACAAATATAATAGGACTTACAATGACTTGGACCTCTCGACTTTCTATACGAGAGCGTTTTCTCCCTTGGATGAGAGGCCTGCCATTGTTCTAGTCTTCTATTTTGGAAAACCTCTCTTAATTTTCCCTTACAAATAAGGTGCTCAATTTCATCCTTCAAATCTCAAAACTCTTCAATCGAGTACCATGTGTCCATGTGGAACTTTCAATATTGTTTTTTTCTGACCAACAACCTTAAGTAGCTTGGGCCAGTGTATTATGCAATAATTTTAAACTTGCATAATGAGTTTTTCCTTAGGCAATATCAAGGGTTCATAGGCTCAAAAATTTGGGCCTATGCTGCATAGACCATGTCTCCTATCCTTATCATCTATGCAGTCCAAATAGGGATTTTTATTCCTCGAGGGTTTAGGCTCATCCTTGACCTTAGGTGGTGATTTTGTGCATTCGTTCATAGAGAGGTCATTGACTCTCCTGTTATTGGCCATTTCTTTGATGTTAAGATATGTATTTACCAATTGAATGGCCTCTACATATGTGGTCGAAAAATCTTTTTCCATGTCCCTCAAGAAAGGTGATAACTATATGAAAGTAGAGTCATTAGTGCACTTTTCTACTTAACATTTGCTTGTTTTATTCAATAAGTATTATTTGTATGGTTAAAAATATTAAAATATAATTTTTATAGTGAAAAAGGGTGAAAATATACCTTTTAGAATGTTTTGGGATTTTTAAAAAAATTTCATGGAATTTTATGACTTTTTGATCCAAAACTGATCAAAAGACGCCACGTGGATGCCACACAAGCAAGAGAGCTAACTAAAAATTCCACATAGATAATATGCAAGCAAAGAGGGAAAATAATGAAATTTTGCGTGTACCATGTGATATAACACCATGCCATATGTCTACACAACATTCATTTAAATTTTTGCCACTTGGTTAACACGCTCGCCACGCATCATCACCTGATTCATCCATTCTTTTCACCCATTCACCATACAAGCCATAACCACAAGTCACAAATCACCATATGGTGTTGAGTTAGTGTGAGTTGATCGAGACCAGTCACCCATGCCACGCATTGCATATAGATTGGATTCACTTTTTTTTCAAGCCATGTGGCACATTCCAATTGGTTAAGGCCATTAATTTTTCTTTTTTTTCATCTCAACACTTGATCTAATGGTTCAGATTTCACTTCAACCTAATTTAACCCCTTAATTGCCCCATAAATCCTACGGAGCTAAAATTAACATAATTTTTACTATTTTTGGAGCCAAGAGGAGAGAAAAATACATAAAAATTAAAAAAGAGATATAATTTTGGTGGAGATTGAAAAGAAATTGGTGCTACAATTCAAGAGATTGACTGTATTTCTTCTTGTTCTCCTTTCTTTATAATTTTTTATGCATTTTTTATGAAAAATATGAGCTTTATGAACAAAATTATGTGTACCTAATTTTTAACATGTGATGATATAATATTTTACCCCAATTATGGTTTCAATTTAATTATATAATTTAATCTAATTTTTATACTATTAATTTTTTAGCCAACAACTAATGTATAGAGACAATTAAATATATTTGAGATAATTATTTAATTATTTGTCTTTATTAAATAACATGCATAGTTTATAGGAAGAGATGTAGGATTCTTATATATGTGATCCATAATTGATAAACTTAATGAGTAGTATGCAATTTAATTGACATGAGATTGTGATTAGGTTAATTTAGTATGGTGTGTAGTTTACTTGATAGAGAAATACATGCTAGATCAGATTCAATTAATCATGTAATTGAATAATAACTATATTGGGGAATTTTAGTGATTCATATGTTTAAAAAGTTAAGAAATTAAGTATTCTTAGATATTTTCTCATATATCTGCTTAGCTATCAAATCTAATTTAATTAATTATTGCTATTTATTTTTAGTTCTTTTAATTTTTCTTTCTTAAAATATAAAAACAAAAAAAATTGACTTTTATTTTTTTGTTTTAAAAATTAGTTTTTAATAACATAATCTCTATAGAAATGATATTGTTTTTATCATTATAGTACTTGTTGTTATACGTATACTTGCATATTTATTACACACAATTTGAATTCATTCAAGTTTTTGGCATTGTTGTTGGAGATTATGAACATTAGAAATTGATTTTAATTTTATTTTATTTTAGTTATTTTTCTTAATTCATTTTTCTTTATTTTAATTTTAATTTTAATTTATTTAGTTATTTACTTTATTTAGTTATTTATTTCAATTATTTTTCTTTATTTATTTTTCATAATTTTAATTAATTAATTTACTTATTTATTTTTAATTAATTAATTTATTTTAAATTTTGACATCTCCTTAGTCCTATTAAAAACATAGTTAGCTTTATTGCATTAGTAGAGTCCTTAAAGGAGAAATTTTACCTTAGATCACAAAATACAACGTACTTTGATATTAATATAAGAAAACAACAAGTTGTCACTCAAGTATAAAAAATGGCTAATCCATTAAAAATAAATAATAATAATAATTTAAATTTGAACAACCAAATACCTTTAAAAGATGATAGAGATAGAGCTATGAATGAATATGCAATACCTATATTGGAAGGGTTAAATCCAACTATATTAGAAAGCCAAACATTCAAACTAATTAATTTGAACTAAAGCCAGTAATGTTTCAAATGTTACCAACAATTGAACAATTCAGCGGATTACCAACAGAGGATTCTCATCTACATCTCAGATTGTTTATATTGAAGTTTTAGATTCATTTAAATTATGTGGTGTGACAAAGGAGGCATTTAGGCTTCCCTTACTCTTTGTGAGACCATGCTCGAGCTTGGATAAACTCTTTGTCACCTGATTCAATTACAACTTGGAATGATTTGACGGAGAAATTCTTGATGAAATATTTCCCACCAACAAAGAATTTCAAGCTTAGAAATGACATCACCTCCTATTAACAATATTAAGGAGAATCTTTATATGAAGTATAGGAAAGATTCAAAGAATTACTAAGAAAGTGTACTCATCATAGTATCTCTCATTAGATCCAAATAGAGACTTTCTACAATGGTCTTAATGCTCAAACAATAACCATTATTGATGCATCAGCTAATGGAGCTTTGCTAGCCAAATCTTATAATGAAGCTTATGATTTACTTGAAAAAATGGCTAGCAATAATTATCAATGGCCAATGGACAGAATGAAACCACAAGAAGAATGGCCAGAATGAATGAGGTAAATGATAACACGACACTTATAGCTCAAGTATCATCTTTGGTGAATCGTTTGAAGGCTCAAAACTTGCCAGTGAGTATAAACTAGGTCCAAGGTTCTGGGGCATCTTGTGTTTTTTTGTGGTATGGATCCTTTGTTTAATAATTATTTGAATAATCTTGAATGAGCATTCTACATGGGTAATGTGAATTAAACAATAATCCATACTCAAACACATATAGCCCAAGATGGAGACAACATCCAATTTTTTCTTGGAATAATAACAACAATAAAGGTGGTAAGGACAACCACAACAATCACAAGCCCAAGAAAAGAAACCACATACTAAGAACAATATAAATGCTTTAATGAGGATGGTGAAATACTTTTCTAATTAGTAAATACAAAAGTGTTCACTCAAGAGGCTTCAATTCAAAACATAGAGACCCAGGTGGGCCAACTTGCTCAAGCTATAAGTCAAAGGCCTTAAGGTAACTTTCTAAGTGACACAATTGTAAATCCAAGAAGAGAAGGTAAGGAGCATTGCAACTCCATAACCTTTAGAAATGGTAAAACTCTAGAGGATGTACATGAGACTCAAATGGATGAGGAGGAACATGAGACTAAAAAGGATGCGGAGAAACATGTGGATAAACAGAGAACTGAAAATGAAATAATTTAGCCAAAAAGAGAAACCTTTACAAACCCATTATTTCCTCAAAGACTGCAAAAGAAAAAGTTAGACACACAATTTTCAAAATTCTTGGATGTATTCAAGAAGCTGCACATAAACATATCATTTGTGGATGCACTTGAACAAATACCTTCTTATACCAAATTTATGAAGGACATCTTGACTAAGAAAAAAAGGTTTGGAGATAATGAAACAATAACCCTGACTGAAGGTTGTAGTTCCATACTTCCTAGAAAACTATCCCAAAAATTGAAAGATCCAGATATTTTTGACATCCCTCGCACTATTGTGAACATCTATTTTGAGGAAGCATTATGTGACTAAGGTTTAAGCATTAACCTTATCCTATTATTACTCTTCAAGAGATTAGGATTTGGTAATGAAAAACCCACTTCAGTAACATTACAAATGCCAGATAGATCAATTGAGTGACCTAGGGGTGTGGTGGAAGATGTGCTAGTAAAAGTAGACAAGTTCATCTTTCTGGAAAATTTCATTGTACTAGACATGGAAGAGGACCGTCATTCCTATCATACTTGGTTACCAATTCTTAGCAACCAAAAAAAGAACTCATTAATGTACAAAAAGTTCATACAGTCCACAATAGCAACCTTCGATGCCATACTTTCAAAGTTATAATAGGTTGAGTTGTTTTCTGGTGAGTTTATGTCCTTGTTTACAACATCATGTGTTAAAGTCTTAAGTTTAGGTGACTCAACAGATTCTTTTAAGCTATTCCCACAATCAGTAACATTTATCCTTAAACATTCAGTAGCATTACCAATATCAGGGGGTTCAGATTCTTTAAAAACTTTAAATATTACTTGTTCATCTTGCACTCTCATTGTAAGTTCACCTTTTTGTACATCAATGAGTTCCCTTTCGATTGCTAAGAATGGACGACCAAGTATGATTGGAATTTCACGGTCCTCTTCCATGTCTAGCACAATGAAGTCCGCCGAAAAGATGAATTTGTCTACTTTTACTAACAAATATTATACCACACCCTGAGATCTCTTAATTGATCTATCTACCATTTGTAATATTAACAAAGTGGGTTTTGCTTTACCAACCCCCAATCTATTGAAGATCAATAATGGAATAAGGCTAACACTAGAACCCAAGTTACTTAATGCCTTTCCAAAACGGATGTTTCCAATAGTGCAAGGGATGTCAAAACTACCTGGATCTTTCAATTTTTGTGGTAGTTTTCTATTAAGGATGGCACTACAACCTTCAATCAAGGTTATTGTTTCATGATCTCCAAGCCTCCTTTTCTTTGATAGTATATCCTTCATGAATTTGGCATAATATGACATTTGTTCAAGTGTCTCCACAAATGGTATGTTTATGTGTAGCTTCTTGACTTTTGCTTTTGTAGTCTTTAAGGGAAAGCAATAGTGGGTTTATAGAGGTTGTTCTTTTTTGGCTGAATTATTTCCTTTCTGAAAGGAGTCAAATTATTGCATTTTTGTTATGATTTAAAGGTTGATATTTGTGTGAAAATTGCGTTTTATTTTATTATTTAATCCACAAATGTCATTTCACGGGTATTTCGTGTTTAAAGTGCAATTCAGGTAAAATCATAATTATGGAGAAGTTTGGGGAAAATTTCAATGACCGGGATTGAGTGCAAATAAAAAGAAAACAAAAGTTCAACATTTGGAATTTCGCCGCCGGCGAGAATATTCTCGCCGCCGGCGAAAATCTTACCGAGAAAATGTTGAAAATCACGCAGGGAGCACAGATTTTGGCAAAGCAATTTCGCCGCCGGCCAAGTACATCTCACCGCCGGCCAAATAAATCTTTCCGGTGGCCACAATAATCCTGCCGCCGGCGAGATTTAGCGGAACTAAAATCGTAAGTTTTCTAGAAATCTCACCGCGGCGAGAATAACTTCGCCGCCTGCGAGTTTCATTCGAAAACATTTTTTATGCTGTTTTGTTCCAAAATTTCCCTCCAAAACCCTAGATCTATATATACATTATGATGGAGAAGGAGGGCACGGCAAAAAGCAGAGTTCAAAGGCATTTTTGGAGAAGAGAAGGAAATTTTGGAGAAACTTGAAGGATCTTCACCATTGTTGCTACCAAGCCTTCATCTTCTAGAGTTTTTCATATCTTCTCCTTAGTTTTTATATTCTGTATTTTATTGATATTTTTTATTCATGGATTCAATTGAAATAATGGTTGTTCTTATTTCCATTATGAACTAATTCGTTTTTTTTTTTGCTAAGGCTATGATGTAGTTAGATCAAGGAAATCTGATTTCTTTTGTTATGGTTATATGAATTCATTGTTTTCAAGTCGAGTATTTATTTCCATGCTTAATGCTTTTAAATTTCTGATCAAGATTTAGATGATTCGTTGCATTATATTGAGACCGAGAGGAGATGTGTAATGAATGTTTCTTGTGATAAATACCGTATGTTGAATGCGAGTTTGACACCTAATGCATGATGTATGTGGTTATTCCAGAAATTCCATAAATTGTAATGTGCTTATTTGTGATTAAATCTTTATAGAAATATAGTCGGTTTACATAGATAAGTAATTCTAATATAACTTGAGAAAGAGTATTAGATAAGTTTGAGTTTTTCAACCATCACTTTTAGCTTTGATTTTCATATAACATGACTTGAAATCGGATTGAATTGATTTAGCGAAATCAAATGCCTTAGCGTTTTTAATCATTTTTGAACAACATTAAATTTTGTTATTTGCGTTTAGTTTTATGTTAATTTGCTTTTAAAACAATTTCAACAATTCGATTTTCAAATAAAATTAGGGTTAGTCAATTTTGGTACTTAGTAACGCCATTCCTTGTGGGTTCGATATCCGTACTTTTGTACACTTTATTACTTGAACGATTCGTACACTTGCGAAAATAAGCAACACTTTCCATTACTCTCTTTATCCATTAATTCTTTCTCCTCCTTTTTAGTTTATGGTTCCTCCTTATCCTTTTTAGTTTGATAGTCCTCTTTATCCTTTTTAATTTCCTATTTCTCCTCATCCTTTTCTGTCTTATTTTCTCGTTCTAAAGTTTTACCACTCCTTAAGGCGATGGTGTTGCATTGGTCCTTACCTTCTCTTCTTGGGTTTAAAATTGTGTCACTTGGAAGGCTAACTTAAGGCCTTTGGCTTATAGCTTGGGCAAGTTTCCCCATTTGGTTCTCCAAATTTTGAATCAAAGCCTCTTGAATTGACACTTTTGTATTCACTGATTGGATAAAGTCTTTCATCATCCCCATTAATCACTTGTATTTTCCTCAGTAAGTGGCTTCTTCTCTTGGGCTTGTGATTGTTGAAAACTAGGTGGTGAAAATGATTGATGGTTGAATTGATTACCACCTTGACTGTTGTTATTGTTCCAAGAGAAATTTGGATGTTATCTCCATCCTGGGTTATATGTGTTTGAGTATGGATTATTGTTTTGATTCACATTACCCATATAGCAAATAAATTCAGGATTATTTGGACAATTATCAAACAAATTTGATGCGTAATTTTGCAAGTGTACGAATCGTTCAAGTAATGAAGTGTACAAAAGTACGGATATCGAACCCATAAGGAATGGCGTTACTAAGTACCGAAATTGACTAATCCTAATTTTATTTGAAAACCGAATTTTTGGATTTGTTTAAAAAGTAAATTAACTTAAAACTAACGCAAATAACAAAATTTAATGTTGTTCACAAATGATTAAAAACTCTAAGGCATTTGATTTCGTTAAATCAATTCAATCCGATTTCAAGTCATGTTATATGAGAATCAAAGTTAAAAGTGATGGTTGAAAAACCCAAACTTATCTAATACTCTCTCTCGAGTTATATTAGAATTACTTATCTATGAAAACCGACTATATTTCTATGAAGATTTAATCACAAACAAGCACATTATGATTTATGGAATTTCTAGAATAACCACATACATCATGCATTAGTTCTCACACTCGCATTCAACATACGGTATTTATCACAAGAAGCGTTCATTACACATCTCACCTCGGTCTCAATATAATGCAACAAATCATTTAAATCTTGATAAGCAATTTAAAAGCATTAAGCATGGAAATAAATACTCAACTTGAAAACAATGAAGTCGTATAACGATAACACAAGAAATCAGATTTTCTTGATTTAACTACATCATAGCCTTAGCAAAAAACGAATTAGTTCATAACGAAAATAAGAACAAACATTATTTCAATTGAATCCATGAATAAAAATTCTAAATAAAATGCAGAAAATAAAAGCTAAGGAGAAGAGATGAAAAACTCTTGAAGAGGAAGACTTGGTAGCAACAATGGTGATGATCCTTCAAGCTTCTCCAACCTTTCTCTCCAAAATTTCCTTTTCTCCTCCAAAAATAACTTAGATCTACTCTCTCTGTCGTCCCCCTCTTTTCCCATCATAATGTATATATAGATCTAGGGTTTGGGGGACAATTTTGGAATAAAACAACATAAAAAATGTGTTTTCGGACGAAACTTGCCGGCGGCGACGAGATTTCTGGAAAATTAAATTTTTGGGTTTTCGGATTTTGGCTGGCGGCCAAAATAATGTGGCCGGCGGCGAGATGGTTTGGCCGGCGGCTAGATTCTTTGGCCTGTGGCGAGAATTATTTTGCCGACGGCGAGATGAGTTTACCAAAATTTGTGCTCTTGGGAAGATTTTCGCCAACATTTTAGCCGGCCGGAGAGATGAATATGGCCGGCGGTGAGACACTTTGGCCGGCGACAAGAATACTTTGGCCGGTGGCGAGATTTACTTGGCCAAAATCCGTGCTCCCTGCATGATTTTCAACATTTTCTCCGTAAGGTTTTCGCAGGCGGCAAATTTCCAAATTTTGAAATTTTGTTTTCTTTTTATTTTCATTCAATCCCGATCATTGTACTTGGTCCCTAACTTCTCCAAAATCATGATTTTACCTAAAATTGCACTTTAAACACAAAATACCCGTGAAATGACATTTGTGGATTAAATAATCAAATAAACACAATTTTCACACAAATATCAACATTTAAATCATAACAAAAATGCAATAATTTAGCTCTTATCAACAACCCCCAACCAGATTCTTGCTAGTCTCTAGCAAGAAAAGCGATCTATTTAATAAATTCAAAGGAGACATTAAGAGAAACTTCAAAGAAAATTTTATTCTATTTACAAAATTACATTAAGCGTATGCAATAAGCCTTTAAACCCCTAGGCGGCCCTAGTAGGACGATTTGTAGTATCATGAGGGCTTCCAGTGATGATACCCACAAACATCTTACCTATAACTATCCTAACTTAAAACAATAAAATCACACAAAAATTAATTTGCACAAATGTCTCAAAAATTGTAAATAACACACAACACATAGAATAATTAAATGTCACCTAAGCTTTAAGAAATATCAAATGCAAATTTCACTTTTTTTATTGACACTTAAACATCCATCAAACCAAAAACCAATTGACATAATGCTCAGATAATATTATGCATAACATCCGCAAACAAAAAGGTGAAATCTCAAACTCCATAGGCTCACTTTTCAAATCTCTCTCCACTAATGAAGGAAAATACACCACTTCGGATCAATAGGACTTTATGAGGCTTGTAATGTTAGGCTTAGGTATTTGGTTAAGAAAGAACGGGAAGTGTCAAAATACAAATAATAGCACTTATTAGATTAAACACAACCAATTAAGTAAAAGAGTAACACCATTTAACCCAAATTGTTTCTTCCGATCATAACCCATTTTTCCAAAGATAAACAAAATTCTTCCTCAATCTTTCACTTTAGTACATCCATCACTAACACTCTTTTATTTACTAGAGTGTGAAGGCCCTTTTTTCTCCTTTTTTTTCTTTTTCTTTTTTTTTCTTTTTTTCTTTTTTCTTTTTTTTTAAACACAACCCCCAACCAATTTCTTCCAATATATGTGGAAGATGTCTTATTATTAGTTTTTTTTATTACATCCTTACTCCAATTGCTCTTAAAAAGTTTGTGTTCAAAATTAAGTGCTCTTAACAAA
The DNA here is from genome assembly GCA_033030585.1 of Hippophae rhamnoides. Classification (NCBI taxonomy): domain Eukaryota; kingdom Viridiplantae; phylum Streptophyta; class Magnoliopsida; order Rosales; family Elaeagnaceae; genus Hippophae; species Hippophae rhamnoides. The sequence continues at coordinate 40,310,338 of CM065438.1, read as the reverse complement.
TAAGGTAGGAATTATATATATATATATATATATATATATATATATATATATATATATATTGGCTCATTAAAAGCTAGGTTATAGAAGGCAAAAAGAAGAAAAGTAAGGCTAACAATATATTTAAATAGGCTCAAAGAGGTAACTAGTGATATAAGGATAACAAGTTAGGCTTAAAATGGCACAATCGATCCAAAAATGGCCTACATCATCTCCTAAACAGTGCAATCCCAAATTATTTTGCCTCAAGAGGTTTTCAAATGAGTTCTAGAGTTTGTTGAGATCACAAAAATGTCCATGAAAAATTCGCACATAAGACTTCTCTAAGCATTTAGACTAATGAACTAAATCATACCACATACCAAAAGAGTCGCCAACTAGGTAAAATCAACATTTGAAATTATCTTTAAACAGAAGCAAAATTTAATGTCTTCTAAAAGCTACTTGTTATCACAATCACATTATTATCATCAACGTGCAAATTAAAATAAGTAAAATGCAAATAAAATAAAAAAAAATAAAAATAAGAATAAGACAATAAACAAATAAAAGAAATTAAATCAAAATGTAGAAAAATAAATGGAAAATAAAAATTAAACACAAATAAACACAAACAAAACTAATAAAAATGAAGGGAAGAAAATATTTACCATTTACTGCACCCCCAACCAAAACCTTACATTGTCCTCAATGTAAGAAAGAAAAACTGCAAATGGCTTCTTTTTTTTTTTACCTGCAAGACAAATAAAATAAGAAATTTAATTAAAAATAAAATTATCATAAAATGAAGTGCAGAATTTAAAATTTCTAAAATAAAATGAGATAAAAGATGAGAAAACAAATATGATGGGTTGCCTCCCATTAAGCGCTTTAAGTTATAGTCATTAGCTAGACTTTATGTTATCTTTCTACTTGTTGAATTCTCCGTCAAAATATGGCCTCAACCGTTGTCCATTTACCTTGAAAGTTCCCTTTGTTTCATGAATGATCTCAATTGTTCCATAAGGAAATACCTTGGTTACTAGAAAAGGTCCTGACCAACGAGATTTTAGCGTTCTTGGAAAAAGTCTGAGACGGGATTTATAAAGCAGCACTTTTTGTCCCACCTCAAAGTTTTGCCTCAAAATGTGCTTATCATGCCAAACCTTCATCTTGTCCTTGTATATTCGGGCATTCTCATAAGCATCATTCCTCATTTCATCCATCTCATTTGTTGCAGATTTCACAAGGCAAGCTTCTAGTGGTAGCAATGGAGTTCTCTCCTCAAACTTTTCCGAGATTAACTTGTCAAGAGTGTTAATTTGAAAACAAGAATGTACCTCACTTGGAAATTTCATTGCTTCAAAAACATCAAAAGTCACTTGTTCATCTTGCACCCGTAGAATGAGCTTTCCTTGCTGAACATCAATCAATGTTCTCCCAGTTGCAAGGAACGGTCTCCCCAATATCAACGGTACCTCTCTATCTTCCTCCATGCCAAGCACCACGAAATCTACAGGGAAAATAAATTTGTCAACTTTAATTAAAACATCCTCAATTACCCCTCGAGGATATTTCACTGATCGATCAGCTAATTGTAGAGAGATTGAAGTGGGTTTTACTTCTCCCAGGCCTATTTTTCTAAAAATAGAAAGTGGCATCAAATTAATGCTTGCTCCTAAATCACATAGGACTTTATCAAAATTGCAACTTCCTATAGTACAAGGTATAGTAAAACTCCCTGGGTCTTTCAATTTCTGTGGTAGTTTTATTTGAAGAACTGCACTACACTCCTCATTTAGCATGACAGTTTCATATTCTCCCAGCTTCCTCTTCTTTGATAGAATTTCCTTCATGAATTTTGCATACTTGGGATTTTGTTCCAACATCTCTACAAAAGGAATGTTAATATGCAATTTCTTAAAAATATCCAAAAATTTATCAAATTGATTATCAAGCTTTTTCTTATTCAATCTTTGAGGATATGTGATAGGAGGCTCATATTTCGCATTTAGGGAAGGTTGAACATCTTGGGATGTTGATGGCTTATCTTTAGATTCTTCCATCTTTTTCTCCGATTTCCCTTGGATTTCAAGTTATTTACCGCTTCTCAATGTGATAGCCTTTACATGCTCTTTGGGATTAATTGTGTCACTGGGCAATGATCCTTTAGACCTTTCTGCAATCTGCTTTGAAAGCTGCCCTAGTTGGTTTTGGATGTCCCTGTTGATTGCCTCTTGATTTCTGAAATATGTTCTTCACTCCTCAATAAACTTTCCCAAAATTCCTTCCAAATCTGTTTGTTTCTTCTCTTGGGGTTGGTAGGAAGATGATGACGGTTTGAATCCCCCTTGGTTATTTCCCCATGACAAATTTGGATGATTTCTCCAACCTGAATTGTAGGTGTTCGAATATGGGTTATTTTTAGGTTTTTGGAAATTTGAAACATAATTTGCTTGCTCAGCATTTGGTGAAGCAAATGGATTTCCATCTTGGCACTCAATACTAGCATGATTTCCACCACATAAATCACATTGTATAGTTGGTTTGGATTCAAATTTGGATGACAAAGAATCCATCTTTCTTGAAAGAGCAGCAACTTGAGCCGACAAAGCATTCACTGAATCAATTTCATGCACTGCTGCTGGTCTTTTTGCAATTACCCGCTCTGAATGCCACTGATGGTTTTTTTCCGCCATAATCTCTAATAATTCATGAGCATCCTCTGGTGTTTTTCCCATTAAAGACCCTCCAACTGCAGCATCAATCATTGCACGATAATTTGAAACTAACCCATTATAAAATGTAGAGACTTGCAGCTAAATTGGTATACCATGATGTGGGCACTTCCTCAACATTTCTTTGAATCTTTCCCAAGCTTCATACAATGATTCTTGGTCATACTGTGTAAAAGATGTGATTTCATTACTCAATTTTTCCGTCTTAGCAGGAGGAAAGAACTTAGACAAGAATTTATGAACCAACTCATTCCATGTTTTAATTGATCCCGGTGGTAATGAGTTTAGCCACTCCTTGGCTTTATCCCGAAGTGAAAAAGGAAAAACCCTCAATCTTATAGCATCTTCAAACACACCTTTTATTTTGTAAAGATCACTCACCTCCAGAAAGTAAGCAATATGTGCATTTGGATCATCCTTTGACATTCCCCCAAATTGATTTGATTGAACCATTTAGATAAAGGATGGATTTATCTCAAAATTATTTGCTTGAACAGTTGGCCTCCTTATACCCGAAGTAGTTCCAGCAACATTAGGCACAGCATAATCCCTCAAAGCACTATGATTTCCACCTCCCTCAACAAATGGTGGATCCATAGTTGATTTTCTATTAGAAGGTGAGGTTGAATGCCTTCTCTCTCGGTTTAGACGCCTAAATGTTCTATCAATCTCTGGATCAAATGGAAATTGGTTAAGGCTTCTTGTACGTCTCATACAACAATCCTACAACCAGAAAATTAACTAGCACAAAAACAACACAAAGGTACCTTTTTTTATGATAAATGAAATAAAAGAGCAAAATAAAAAAATTTAAAATGAAACAATGATAAAGCAAATTAACTTCAAATTAAAACTAAGATTAGGTAGTATCGATATTAATAAAATCAAACCATTCTCCGGAAAAAGTGCCAAAAACTTGATGCGTAATTTCGCAAGTGTACGAATGGTTCAAGTAATAAAGTGTATAAAAGTACGGATATCGAACCCACAAGGAATGGCGTTACTAAGTACCGAAATTGACTAATCCTAATTTTATTTGAAAACCGAATTTTTGGATTTGTTTAAAAAGTAAATTAACTTAAAACTAACGCAAATAACAAAATTTAATGTTGTTCACAAATGATTAAAAACTCTAAGGCATTTGATTTCGCTAAATCAATTCAATCCGATTTCAAGTCATGTTATATGAGAATCAAAGTTAAAAGTGATGGTTGAAAAACCCAAACTTATCTAATACTCTCTCTCGAGTTATATTAGAATTACTTATCTATGAAAACCGACTATATTTCTATGAAGATTTAATCACAAACAAGCACATTACGATTTATGGAATTTCTAGAATAACCACATACATCATGCATTAGTTCTCACACTCGCATTCAACATACGGTATTTATCACAAGAAGCGTTCATTACACATCTCACCTCGGTCTCAATATAATGCAACAAATCATTTAAATCTTGATAAGAAATTTTAAAGCATTAAGCATGGAAATAAATATTCAACTTGAAAACAATGAATTCGTATAACGATAACACAAGAAATCAGATTTTCTTGATTTAACTACATCATAGCCTTAGCAAAAATGAATTAGTTCATAACGAAAATAAGAACAAACATTATTTCAATTGAATCCATGAATAAAAATTCTAAATAAAATGCAAAAAATAAAAGCTAAGGAGAAGAGATGAAAAACTCTTGAAGAGGAAGACTTGGTAGAAACAATGGTGATGATCCTTCAAGCTTCTCCAACCTTTCTCTCCAAAATTTCTTTTTCTCCTCCAAAAATAACTTAGATCTACTCTCTCTGCCATCCCCCTCTTTTTCCATCATAATGTATATATAGATCTAGGCTTTGGGGGGCAATTTTGGAATAAAACAACATAAAAAATGTGTTTTCGGACGTAACACAACGGCAGCGACATTATTCTCGCCGCGATGATATTTCTGGAAAATTAAATTTTTGGGTTTTCGGATTTTGGCCGGCGGCCAACTTAATGTGGCCGGCGGCGAGGTTTACTTGGCCAAAATCCGTGCTCCCTACATGATTTTCAACATTTTCTCCGTAAGGTTTTTGCTGGCGGTGAATTTCCAAATTTTGAAATTTTTTTCTTTTTATTTTCATTCAATCCCGATCATTATACTTTGTCCCTAGCTTCTCCTAAATCATGATTTTACCTAAAATTGCACTTTAAACACGAAATACCCGTGAAATGACATTTGTGGATTAAATAATCAAATAAACACAATTTTCACACAAATATCAACATTTAAATCATAACAAAAATGCAATAATTTAGCTCTTATCAGAGCTCCTCCACAAAACACACATGACACTCTTGAATTTTGGTCTTGGTTTATACTCGTTGACGAGTTTTTTACCTTCAGAAGATTAACCAAAGATGAAACTTGAGCTGTAAGTGTTGTGTTATCATTTTCCTAATGCATTCCGACTAGTTTTCTCATGGCTGTCATTCTATCCACTGGCCATTGATAATTACTGCTAGTCATTTTCTCAAGTAAATCATAAGCTTGATTATAAGATTTGGCTAGCAAAGCTCCATTAGCATATGCATCAACAATAGTTCTTGTGTGAGCATTGAGACCATTATAAAAAGTCTCCATTTGAATCCAAGAAGGAATACCATGATGAGGACACTTCCTTAGCAATTCCTTGAATCTTTCCTATGCTTCATATAGAGATTCTCCTTCGTGTTGTTGGTAGGAAGTAGTGTCATTCCTAAGCTTGGCATTTTTTATTGGTGGAAAGTATTTCATTAAGAATTTCTCCACCAAACCATTGCAAGTTGTAATGGAATCAGGTGGCAAAGAGTTTAGCCAAGCTTGAGCACGGTCTCGCAAAGAGTAAGGAAATAATCTAAGCCTAAATGCCTCCTCTATCACACCATTGAACTTAAATGAATCTACAACTTCAATAAAAAATTTGAGATGAAGATGAGGATCCTCTGTTGGTAATTCACTGAATTGTCCAACTGTTTCTAACATTTGAAACAACACTACTTTAATTCAAACTGATTAGCTTGAATGTTTGGCCTTATAATACTTGGATTCAACCCTTCCAACGTAGGTATTGCATATTCATTCATAGCTCTATCTCTATCATCTATCAAAAACATTTGATTATTCAAGTTTAGTTCATTATTGTTTATTTCTAATGGATTAGCTATTTATTCCTCTTGGTTGACTTATTGTTTTCTAATTGATCTCAAAGTACGCTCAATTTCAAGATCTAAAGGTAAGATTTTTTCCCTCACAAACTATGTTCATGCAATTACTCAACTATGTTTCTACAATACTAAAGAAGATGTCTAAATAAAACTAAAAACAAATTAACAACTAAATAAATAAATAAATAAGTAAAGAAAACAAATTAAAGAAATTAACTAGAATAAATAAATAAATAAGTCACTAAAAGAAAATAAATAAATAAAGATTAAAATTAAAGTAAAGAAAAAAATTAAGAAAATTAAAAAAAATTATTAATTTATAATATTTATAATTCTCGCCAACGATGTCAAAAACTTGATCGCCACACATGAAGTGTGTGTAATGAATATGCAAGTATACATATCGCAACAAGTAATATAATGATAAGAAAATATCATTCATACAAAGATTATTTTATTAGAAACTAATTTTTAAAACTAAAAATAATAAAATCATTTTTTGGTGTTTTTATATTTTAATGAAGCAAAATTAAAATAACTAAAATTAAATAGCAATAATTAATTAAATCAAATTTGGTAACTAAAAAGATATATGAGAAAATATCTAGTAATACTTAATCCCCCAATTTTCTAAACATGTGAATCACTAAAATCCTCCCAATATAATATCAATTAATTTCATGATCAATTGATTCTAATCTAGCATGTAATATTCCTCTCTCAAGTAAACTACACACTATATAGTAATTAATTTAATCACATTCTCATACCAATTAAATTGCATACTACTCATTAAGTTCATCAATTATGGATCACATACATAAGAATCATACATCTCTACCTCTATATATAAATTGTTGGCCAAACAATTAATAGCATAAAAATCAAATTAAATAATATAATTAAATTAATATTATAATTGGAAAAAATACTAGATCATCATATGGTGAAAATTGGGTTCATAAGATCCCTATATTAATAAATTAATTACACATAATTGTGTTCATAAAGCTCATATTTTTTTCATAAAAAAAGACATAAAATTGATAAAGAAAAGAGTAGAAAAAGAAATATAATCAATATTTTGAATTGTAGAATTAATTTCCTCTTGAGTCTCCACCAAAATTGTGTTTTCTCTTGAATTTTTCTCTCTTTTTATCTCTAAAAACTAACCACAATTATGCTAATGGAGACAAATTAGGGTTTATGGAGTGATTAAGGGCTTAAATAAAGCTCAGGTATGATCTGGACTGTCCGATCAGCTTTAGATCAAGGGCTACGATCCAAACAAGCAAAACTGACAGTTTCAGCCATTCACAGCACAACACGTGGCATCCAAAATTCATTAGGCGAATCAGAGAGTGATGGTGGCAGGGGAAACCGGTCAGAGTCAACGCTTGCCAAGTTAGCAACACGTGGCACGATGTGATTCGTGGGAATGGATGGCTTCGCACACGGGTGGAAGGTGTTGAGCAATGCTGTGGTGACACATGGCATGTGTTTTGTCATCTTCACACGAGGCACGATGTGATTCGTTCTCCGTACATGCATGGCGTCCATATGGCTTGCTTATTCAGCTTCTCTACTTATGTGGCATGCCACGTGGTAGCTTTTGATTGGTCATGCATTAAAAATTCATAAAAATTCCAAAAATTATATTTTCACCCCTTTTCACTAAACAGATTATATTTTAATTTTTTTGGTCATAAAAATACTATTTATTAAATAAAACAAGTAAATATTAAGTAAAAAAAATGCGCTAATGACTCTATTTTTATAGAGTCATCATTAAGATACTTACATTAATCATATGTTATGCTTGCAAGTTTGGATTTGATTGATTCAAATTTTGATGCACATGTATATGATTGATTTTAGTGCTCTTATTGAGATAACATTTATGGTGAGTTATGCGATTTGATGAGATTTTCCATGTTTTAGAATCTATTTGATCATCCCTTAAGACAAAATCCTAAATAGCATTTAGTAAGAAAAATGATTTAGGCCTTATTTAGATTAATTGAGCCATTCAAGCTAACCTTTGTTAATATCTTTAGTCACCCATTTGAGCCTAGCAAAGAACCTTTCATATCTTTAAGCCACATTTTGTACCTAACTAATAAGCATTACCTTTACCCATACATCTTTAGCTTGTAAGAAAAAAAAAGGTAATCGTGTGTTATGCTATAGAGTGAGGTGAAATGTAATACACCCTATATATATATATAAAAGAACTTACAACACAATTACCCATCTAAAGAAAAAGAAAAATAAAATTGAAAATAAGTTTGGGGATTTTATGAAGTTAAAACAATGTGGAATAAAATAATATGAAAAGAATGATAAGAGAAGGTGCACTAAAATAAGTAAAAACTCAATTGTAGTTAATAAGTGCATGATGAATAAAAATAAAACTAAGGTGTGAAAAGAACCTAAATGTCTTCATTTATCAACCCCTACCTAAGCCTTACATTACACGCATGTAAAGTCCTTATTGATCTTTAGCTAAGTGCATATTTATATTAGTGGAAAGGGATGTGAAAAATAGACTTATGAGACTTGTTCTCATATTGAATTGATTAGCATGCTCATTGATTTCATGAGTGCATTGGATGATATCATGTGCAACACACATATGAATCAATTCGTCAAAAACCTTGCATATCTTTGTATTGATGGAACGTTGATTTATGAATATGTAAACCTCATTGTCATAGAATTGTACAACTTTTGAGAATAATAGTTTTTGCATAATATGCATGTATTAATAGATATATATCTTGTAATATATTGCCTATGTCATTTTATTTAGTTAGACTTGGCTTTACTTGAGGACAAACAAAGAGTTAAGTTTGGGAGTGTGATGACTATATGAAAGTTAAGTCATCAATTCACTTTCTTTACTTAATATTTACTCATTTTATTCAATATGTAGTATTTTTGGGGCTAAAAACATTAAAATATAAACTTTATAGTGAAAATGGGTGAAAATATATTTTTTTCATGATTTTTAGGATATTTTTGGAATATTTATGGATTTTTTTTATGAATTTTTAATGCATAACCAATCAAAAGATGCCATGCAAATAGGGAAACTGACCTGATATGTCATGTGGATAACAAACAAGTGGAAAGGGCCAATTGTGAAACTCCATATGCACCATGTGATACTGCATCATACCACATGTCAACACAACATTTATTCCAATTTTCGTCACTTGGTCAATGCGTTCGCCATGCATCATCACCTAATTCTTCCATTCTTTCCACCCATGCACCATATAAGTTGTAACCACAAATCATAGATCTCCACATGGCATTGAGTTAAAGTGAGTTGATTGAGACCAATCACCCATACCACCCGTCATGCGTTGATTGGATTCACCTTTTCTTTATGGTATATGGTGCATTTCTATTGGTTGGTGCTATTAATTTTTCCTTTCTTCATCTCAACCTTTGATCTGAAGCTAATCTGATGGTCTAGATTCCCTCTGAACCTAATCTAACCCTTAAATTGTCCCATAAACCCTAATCCAAAATTAACATAATTTTTACTAGTTTTTATAGCCAACAAGAGAGAAAATACAAATACAAATCAAAAGAAGATACAATTTTGGTGGAGATTCAATAGGGAAAATTTTCTACAATTCAAGAGATTGATTGTATTTCTTCTTGTTCTCCTTTCTTTATCAATTTCTATGTCTTTCTTTATGAAAAATATGAGCTTTATGAACAAAATTATGTCTACCTAATTTATTAATCTAGGAGTCATACCATTTTTAACATGTGATGATATAATATTTTACCCCAATTATGATTTCAATTTAATTATATTATTTAATCTGATTTTTATACTATTAATTGTTTGGTCAATAATTGATCTATAAAGGTAATTAAATATATTTGAGAGAATTATTTAATTATTTATCTTGATGAAATAACATGCATAGTTTCTAGGGAGAGATGTATGATTCTTATGTGTGTGATCCATAATTTATGAACTTAATGAGTAGTATGCAATTTAATTGATATGAGAATGTGATTAGCTTAATTTAGTATGGTGTGTAGTTTACTTTAGAGATGACTACATGCTAGGTTAGATTCAATTGATCGTGCAATTGATTAATAATTATATTGGTGGGGTTTAGTAATTCACTTGTTTATAAAATTGAGAGATTAAGTATTACTAGATATTTTTTTCATATATCTTCTTAGCTATCAAATCTGATTTAATTAATTATTTCAATTTATTTTTAGTTCTTTTAATTTTGTTTTCTTAAAAAATAAAAACACAAAAAATTGATTTTTATTTTTTAAAATTAGTTTCTAATAACATGATCTCCGTGAGAATGATATTTTCTTATCATTATATTACTTGTTGCAATACATTTATTTGCATATTCATTGCACAAAATTTATGCTCGATCAAGAGATCCTTGGCAAAGAGCTTGATGTGGTGTACTCACAGCCATTGAATCAAAATAGTGTATCACTTAGGTTTTTTCACTAGGCTTTATATTTCCCTTAATACAGAGACAAAAATTATGCTATTGTTTTCAGTCTTCTTCTGTTTCTAAAAATTGGGAAAGTAATTGCTTTCCAAACTCAGTGAATGTATCAATTGTGTTGGGCCTAAGGGTACAATACCAAGCCCAAGTTTTGTCAGTCAGGGTGAGTGTTGTCTCTTTAAGAGAACATGAACGTGCAAGTATACACGGTCACAAGTAATAAATGATAAGTAAGATATCGTTCCCATAGAGATTTGTTACTAATATTTGTTAAGTACTAAAATTGTTTCAATCTGATTTTATTCAAACAATCGAAATTTAGATGGATTTAACTAAACTGATTTTTGATAAAAATATATAAGAAAATTCTAGGATTGCAGTTTCACCAAATTAATCCACTTGAATCATATTATTTTCTCTTGATTTATGTTCTCGCATCTAATTTGTCAACCAAGAACTCCTAATTTATCCATATGTCTCTTCCAATAACAAATAGACACATCTCGCTGAAATAATTCACTATATTCCTATAAGAATTAAATTCACCAAGATTCATTAAGTTCAAAGTTCTCAATTAGTTACACGTACAATAAAGGTATATTCCTATCCCTTATATATGCATGTTATTCTATCCACAAGCAACACACAAAAATGTCTTTTCCAAGTTTATTTAAGTGTCACAGATCAATTGATTAATCTTCCAACAATCAAAAGCATTAAGCACAAATAGAATAAAAAAATTAAACATCTCATAAATCATTCAAAAATAATTAATTCAAACTTCATAATATAAGTTACATGTCAACCGTAGAACAATTAAATTATTTCATAGTAAATATAAAAATTACAATATGAAAATATTAAGAGATTTAAGAAACATTAAATGAAGAACAACAAAAAGAATTAAAAGTATTTCATCTCTACTTTCTCTATTTTCCTCCCTAAGTAGAACCACAACAAAAGCCAAAAATGGCTTCTGTGTGCTCCACCCTCTAACTTCTTTCTTGTATCATAATAAGCACATATTTATAGCTTCAAGAAAATATATCAAAAATATTATGCGTGGAGCAAATAGGAGACAAAAATTATTCTTCAGACACCCGTGTAAAAAGTTGGGACAAAACGTGCCAAATTGGCTGGACAGCGTGCGCCTTTTTTTATTTTTCTATATAATATGCATGACATGTAGTGAGCTTTGATTCGCTGGAAGAATAATGGGACACGTGGAAGCTTCATATTGGGTGGGATGAGAGGGCGCACACAGATTAGGTGGGCTGCATCGCACGAGAAATATGCATGTTGGTCTGTGCGTGACAACTAGCTTCCACTCACGTGGAGCGTGGGACAAACGCACGATCTGGGCCATTGAAATTTTGATCTGACGGTGAGTGATGGAGATGCGTCTGAGGGAAATTATTTACGCAAATAGGTGGACCCCACTCTGTGCGCCAAGTAGTATGCCATCTGGGAAATGCATCCAATCGCCCTTGTCGTGCTTGTATCTCACTCGCTTAATCCTCACCATTGATTTTCTGATCTGACAGTACGTGAGGCGCATTGACAATCATGTGTGTGGTGGTCCTTCATTGCGTAGAAAAACAAAAGTTTTGTTAATTGCATTTAAGCCCTCTATATTAATTCAAATTAAATTTTAAACTTTTGTTATTTACAATTAAGCCCTCTTTTAATTCAAATTATATTTTCAATTTTATTAATTGCAATTAAGTCTTTTTTCACTTAAAATTCTTTAATTTTCCTAAAAATATATTCCTTAAAATATAACAGTAAATATTAATTTAAGAACTTAAAATTAATTAAAAACATTAAGAATATAGCAATTAAAATTAATAAATTGGACAAAATAACTGTAAAACGTACAGTTATCAGTGAGCTAGATGGCTTGACACCTGACTACATCACTATAAGCATAAAGGTATACCCAATCTTTAAATTTCTTAAGGTACTCCAGTGGGTCCTTGTTACCATCGTAGGAACTCACACTAGGAATTTTAAATTTATCTGAAAATGGGATGGCCATCACTTCCGATTTGAATAGGGAATTGTTAAAAATAACCAAGTTTGGGAGTCTATCCCTATTTAGTCTTTGCTAAATATACCTCTTGTAATTGGAAAATAGAGGATTATGGGTACGTTCCCTAGTTGATTGTCCCTAAGGTAGTCATTTACCACTAAAGTCGTATTGTCTCCATGAGTTTCTTGGATAGAGTGGTCCTGCCTGTAGACTTCAAGGCATTCACATAGGCTGCAACAAGTGGATCCCAAGCGATCCAAGATGGATGGACGGAAGGATGGGGTCCATGCCTTTGTAAGTGGATGGCTCTAGACCTTATAGGCCAAAGCTATCTGTCTGACCCATGGGCTTAGATCTTATCGAGATGGGTCACATTTCCAATCTAAGCTTGTGTGGATGTGGGCCAAATCTGATGCACTGTAGGCATTGGAAGATATTGTCACACTCTAAAAAATAGATACATGCAATAGAAGGGTAAATTTAAAATTATATTTAAAGGAAATTTCTCTAGTAATCATGAAAAATTCAATTTAAAAATCATTTAAAATTCAATGTTATAAACAATTTAGGTATCCTTTAGAAATTTTATATTCGAAAGGTAAAATTCCTTATAAAACCATAAATTCAAATCAAATACATTTATCAAAATAAAGCAAAATTTATCAAAGTAGTCACAGCCTACCTAATAAATAAAAGAAATAAGGTTGTACGTCAAACCTTGTAACATCAAAATCCTTTGTTCACAATCATCTTATCTTTATCGTGATTATCTCAAACAACACAACTAGGTAGAGATGGAAGAGTGGGGTAAGCTATACACAACTCAATAGGATTTTACTCTAAATATTATTTTAATAAACATTTATTCTTGATGCATGTTTTCTTATTAATAAACTTTCATGAATGGTAATCATTATCAATATACAAAATGTGGTGATTTTTGTCACAAAAGCTCAAGTGTACCTGTACCTCCTCGCTTTTGGAGAAACCAAGAAAATGTACAATATAGGTATCCCATTGCATGCTCATACAATATAAAATATGTTATGCGGTATAATAGAATGCATGAAATGCAACCTTGTATGTATTGATCATCCAAATACATTGGAACATACCCAGTCCAACTTTGAGATGCATATGGGTCCTCCTCCGACTCTATATATGATTACAATACATATGGAACATATATCAATCAATTCATGTCATATGGGCCTCGTCTAAGGGTAGATTGACTCCAAAACGCGATGGGGATCTAGCTCTGAAGCTCATGTGTAGTCAATGAATCCATAATAGACGATAAGCTCCAAACACAACGGGGGAATCCGAGGCCTGTGTGTGAGCAAAAACTCCATAGTCACATATATCAACCACAATAATCTGTAGTCACATATAGACACTATAGATGAAAAATCTCCAACGATAAAAGTGTATGCAATGCATACCTATAATTCGTCAAAAACAGTCTACTACAACTAATAGTTCATAGGTACCATACTTCGCAAGACAACGTACATGTGCACTCCTTACAAATAAAATCATTTTCATGATGTATGTATAAAATTCTCGAATGTCATATCACATTTTTAATATTCATTTCATATCAACAAATACTTGTTTTATATACAAAAAAATTTCAATGTATGCACAATAAAATATTAATAACGAGTATCTCAATTTTAAACAACAGTTATTAAATTATAACAATAATAAAATCATGGCATCCAGTTTTTCACTTTTATTTATAACATATGATGCATGACTTTCGTTTATAAAAATAATGCATGAATATAATAAGCTAGAGTAAGACCCTTGAAAAAGTATTCCACCGTTGAGCTTTCAAACCTGAACTCGTTGATATTTATCCCCAAATCGCCCTCCAAAATGTGCCTAAAAGACCAAATATCTTGAAGAGAGAAAGTTCTGGTGAGATAGGGAGATAAGAGGGAGGAAATGTGTGTGTAATGGGTGGTTCGACCCCTTTTTATATCCAATCCAAGAAGCTCACCAAGGAGATCACTAGTAATGGTGGCGAGGTGGCAACAAGGGTTGGTGAGGGTAATAGCAAGGTATGAAAATTTTCACCATTTGATCTGATTTTCACACGAAAAAATTTCAATACATACTTACACTTCAATATATTGTCTAAAATTCTTTTTAATGAACTTTAAATACTTATAATAAATTTACGGGATTTTACAAATGTCATAGTGGCATCTTCTAATGGAGGGGCCTATGGCCCTGGTAGACATTTCAAGATAGTCTGGAGCATATTCCATTGTGTTTAGGCAAACTTCCATCTATGCCCTTTTTCGGCACTCTGCTCGTGCCCATTGTGGCCGTGGCAATGCAGGGTTGGCAACCTGTACAAGTGGTTGCACAACTTGTTAGACATGAGTTGAGACCTCATTGTCCCTTGCAGAAGCTTAACTGTCCCAGTCAAGAGGCTGATTCATCTTGAAATGATAGAAAAGTGTGGCCTTTAAAGATCGTGCAGAATGAACTTCTTATGGGCCAACTTTCTTCTGAACTTTTAGGGTCTTTTCTTCAAAGACTACCTAGTTTAGAATACGAGACAACACTGTAAAAAATTTTTCTCTCTAGTTGTGATTCAACTAGTAGAGCACAATCGTTTCCATAGACGGCACCAAATGTTAATATTGATTTCTATCAACACCAATGATTGAATGCATATCTGCTTCCTACAAACCTGAGAATAAAAAACACATTATTAGGATCTTGGACCACCACGAGGTATGACGGCCTTTGGCCTTCTGAGAGAATGAAGAGACTAGTGTCTCTTCTTGTAATACAGAGAAATATTTAGGAAAAGAGTATAGATCTTACTATCTATATTTATGAGAAGTTATGTTTAATGTTGAAAAATGATGAATATATCTAAGAGAAAATATACTTGTTGATGAACCTTACCTATAATGATAAATTTATCTTAATATCGAAGTTTTATCTACTTAATTATCTTGTTGTCGGATGATTAAGAGATTAAATATTGATTGTTTATCCTATTAGATATTTTTTTGATATTGATGTTTATCTACTGACTTAGTGCTGATTTGGTTGATTTGGTTGACCTACAAGTTATTTAGTGATTGAATTATTTTACATGACATGACATGAATATTGATTGTTTACCGTGTTACATGACATGAATTATTTTACACAACAGAAGGCATTGATACATAATGAAACAGTTTCATCTTAACCCTTCATGTAAAATCACAACAACAAAGTTATTTTTTAAGAAAAATTTAAAAAATCAAATCAAATTATATTAATATTTAGAATCTAGTTTGAGTTAATCTTGTTTCATAATATATTTTTTTATAACTATTCATCAATATTCACAATTTTTCATTTTTCTCCGTTCTTAACATCTCTACGTGATGTGTAAACTTTATACACACTTGTAAAAAATTACAGATGTGTATAATTTTCACAGGTGTAAAAAGTTTACACCATGTATGCTTCCTTTATATTCTTTTTCTTCCACAACTATAGAATACCCGTTATAAAAATTGTTTTAAATTGTAAAATTTGCCTCATAAGTTTCCTTCACTCTGAACACTTTTATGAGATTTCTGTATTTTTTACTCATGATAGAAAGAATAAAATATTTTATTGTTTCTTTTCTATGGCACTTGTACGCTCTCCTCTTTTTTTCTTATCGCTCTTTTATTTTTCGGAGCGTGTATTTAAAGACAAGAAAAGAAACTGCCAAGCAATTTTTTAAAATAATTGTACGAATTTTTTATTTTCTTTTTTAAATATAAAAGCTTTGGATAATAATATTAAATGAGTTAGGAGTTATACCCATGTACAACCCGTTCGCACCCAAATTCAAAATCCAATTATTGAATTCAGGAGTCTAGTAAACTGAAAGCCTATTACAGGTTTAACAAAAGTAAGCGTACCACAAAACTATCCTAATCAGTCAACATTACTCAACCCCAACCCCACATTGTGATTTATTTTCCTTCATGTAGACATTAGATCAAATACAGACTGCTCCCTTGAACCATTAATTAAATCTACATCAGCACCACAATGATGTTCATAAACAATGAATCTTGGAGGTACCTTAATCCTCTAAATTTACAGACCTCTTCTTCACCCTACAATCCTAAGGGTAGAATAGAAAAAATAATGGCAACAAAGCAAAGAGACCAAACAATCATATGTGTTCCAACCAAGCGAGATCAAATTCATTATTTGAAGTATTCATTCTTTGATAAGCAGTTGGGACGTACCAATCTTTAACCACTGCACCAAACCCCTTTTCAGCCATTGATATTTGATCCATGCTTAACCAAGTAAGAATTTGAAAATATCACTCAGTGAAATAATGCCTTGAACCCGCTTACTTCCAGCCTCCACAATGATGAGTCGCCTTACACCTGAAATTCAGAATTCACTATTGTAGTAAAACAATATAAATATTCAAGTGCGAAGAGTGACGATATTCCTTTAGATTAGATCATTTGAGATGCTTTATCCTCTAGTTTAAAAGCATTTTTTTATGTTGTTTATAAGAAAAGGGACAAGAGAGGGAAAATCAATTTTTGTACATTTTTTTTATTAAACATATCACGTGGCTTACACATGACTTCATTAATAGGAGTTAGAGTTATCATTTTAATCATTATTTTCACCATTTAACAATAACTCCAGTTTAATTAAAAAGAAAAAACCAACAATAACGCTAGAACTTTAGTGTCATTTTCTTTGTCTTATTCGCTTTTTAATTTTGATATCTATTTTACACTTTTTAATCACATGTGTCAAATAATAATATTTTTTTAAATTTCACTAAAATTTGACTTTTTGTTCTTTTATAGCCCCTTTCATGATAACAGGATCCCAAAAAAACCTTTTTTTTATTCTAGATGCCTAACCTATAGGGCTTTGGCAATATTTAATGCACTTGCTTTTGGAAAGATACTTCAGAAAGCCCTTCCTCGGGTCTGGTTAGGAAGTTTAGGCCACTCTTGCATCATTCCCATTTTTTGTGCTATAAACAAAGATAACAAGTTTTGCAAAATATAGTAATTCTCTGGTATAGCTCAGTGTTTTCTATTCTAGGTGGATTAGTACTTGTATTTTGTACTTGTATACTTATATATTAATACAATACCATGTTTCTTATATATATACCCCCACCGCCCCAGCCATTTTCTAGAAGTTTTCAGCATCAAAAGCATGAAAACATAAATTATAGTCCAGTTCCTAACTACCTTAACGAAGCCTATGTGAACCTTACAGGCTTACCACATTTGTAGCCAGCTTGAACGGTTCAAAATTAAATATTTGCACTCATAATATAAAATGCTAGAATTTGGATAATAGTGATTTATATTGACAAGGGAAAATAAACAGAAAAATTACCTGGATTTGCCAAACGATCCATCACTTTATGCAGTGAATCAGAGCGCAAACACATCTGACATCTCTGATTTCTCAGTTCATATGAAGATAATGAGTCTTGACCCAACTGCAATGCCTACAGAGACCAAAATTATTTGATAACAAAAAGAATGTAAATTAATTTACATCTCTAATCTGCACTGTCAACAATGTAGGTTTAAGCCTCTCCATGAAACATCAAGTGACAGCCAGTAATAATTTTCAAAACAAAACATAATCATGAACTCTTTCAATTCCCTAAAACAAGCAACAACCTTTGTAGTGGCACGGAAACCAGATACATTACATCAAAAATGGCTGACATCAGTATCAACAACAAAAACAATGAGTTGACTAAAAGTAGCATGACCTGCTTGTAAAAACTGGTAATGCTAGTTTTAAATACATTAAAATAAGAAAGAGTATAAAAATATTGCCAACTAATTTATGACACTTTCAGGCTGATAGATGCATTTAAAAGCCATAATGATCTTAATTTAGACTAATGCTAAAATAATCTAAATAACTTAATTTTGGTAAAGCATCAAGTGACCCCCCACCCCCCAAGAAAAGGGCGTGGGAAGGTGGGCTTATTGCAAGATCAATGTTAGCTTTGCCTGAGCTATATATTTCAATTAGCCATTTTTATCCTCAATCTTTAGTTGCTTTCACAATTATTAATGACTTCTTTATAAAAAAGAACAAATTTGTCCGATTGTAGTACTGCAAAGTAAAGATTGATCTTGCAATAGGCTTACCGAAAAAAAAAATTGTTACCTGATGAATAGTCAGTTCGTTGAGATTGATATGTGTATAAGCTCTATCTTTAGCCAAAGCTGTTATATCACTGTAAACATAAAAGAACAAGGGGGAACCATAGTAAAGATCAAAAACATAAACTGAAAATATCAAAAATGAAAAATAATAAAAAATTGTAAAGACAGGTATGTTAATGTGGAGAATAAGAAAATTAAACAAAGATTGAAGAATATGAAATAGAAATTTCATTAAAAACAGGGGAAAACTTTACTTGCAACCATAAATTGGAGAACTATGGAGGTATTATTTCTCTATATGAAATAGATATTTCGTTAAACAGAAAAAAGAGGATACAAGATAAATGCGCACCAGACCAACAAATGGAAAGGCCAAGAGAATTTTTTTATTTTTCTTACTATTATTTTCTAAAAATATCAGTAAAGGCCAGCAACATGCTAAAAAAGAAAGCAATTAAAAGTGAAATTTGCAAGAATTCCCGAGAATCCAAGATTCACAACTAACCTCCGACAATATATATCTAGCAAACAGTCATTGTCATCAACTATAGGAATTGAACTGACTTGAGCTGCAAACCAAAGACAAATTAAACTGAATAAAATGGAAATATAGCCTTATAGTTCTTTGGAACTCTTCAACAAAACATATGGATGTTACTCGAGTGTCAATAGAGAGTAAAATGATTCGGAGAGCACAATTCCTTTGGAAGTATTCATCAAAGAATGAGAAAGATTGTTATGACTCTACCAAATACTAATGCATTGAATCTTCATATAAAATTATATAGTTAGCAATAAATCCCTAATCATGGGCCAGACCCACCCATGAATGAAATAAAAAGCAAGAAAAAACTCAAGTATATAAGCAGCAAATAGTTTGAAAAGGCTAACTACCTGCTTTCATGCACCATAAACAAAGCCCCAAATAGCACATTAAAAATCAGTATCGTACTCCAACATGCAAATCAGAACCAGCGTCATAAGAGACTAATTCTTAACTTCATTGATCATTCCACATCCCCATCCTTCCTCTAAACCCTTTTTCCCAGGTGTGTGTGCAGAACATAACATTTAGCTGAAATGCTAAAACGCCATATGAAAGGAAAAAAAACAGAAATTGTGTTCTTTTCTGGACACCTATGGAAACCTGTATCAGATCCAACATAAAAACACTCCAGAAAGATAAAAGGTTTCCAAAAATCTAGGATTCATAATAAACCTTCATATTTCTACACTTCTATGCATTTGAATCCATGTCTAGCCACCATCTCCCTATTTGCTGAATGGAAAACAAGCATGCATCTGCTCTTCTGGCGTGGAAAAGAAAGCATACCTTGTACCAACAGATTAAATGCCGAACTGAGAGAAGCAGTTGGTCTCAACATTGCTAATGGTCGTCGATTCGTTTCTCCAATTTTCGGAACCCATGTACCAACCGGAAGTGCAAATATTGGCAGTTGGAGTATGGGTAAAGAGCTAGAAGAATGCTTGAAATTCCTGCAAATACCTGAAAGTTACCCCATTTGTTAGCTACCTTAACCGACCAGTATATTGTTTATCTTACAACCATAATAAGAACTTACATTTAAGTATTCCAGAAAGTGAGGCAAGGTGTAATAGCTGTGGAAAAGAACCATCTTCTGAGGAAGCATGGATGACAGGAACTGTGGCCACCCCATTTTGCATAAGCTTTAAAGCAATATCCTTTAAATTATCATATGGACTAGTCTGCAAGGTAAGCAAAATATAGGAACAATGAGCAAGGATTTGTCACAAAAATACAACGCCTTTTTCACACCCATTCTTTGATGGTACAAGGACACATTATAAAAATTCGAAAGGTACAGAATTATCCGTCCAAGCATTAAAGAGAGTATCCTGAATTACAGTTCTCAGAAACGTTGTACAGAATCCAACACCAATGCTTAGGCTTTTTTCAGACAATGACATTAATATTTAGTCATAATTACTCATCAGAAAGACGTCATCTTATAAGATGGTTCAGCAGAAAATAATCTAATTCAAAAGGTTCTGAAAGTTTTATCTAATAAGAAGGTTGAGCAGAAAATAATCTAATTAAGTCAGGCCTTCCAGTTAAGTTTCCAAGATAGCCTACAAAGGTTTCTTCTCTCCACAAAAGTTATCTTAACACAATATAAAATTAAAGAATATATTTTGGTCTTATCTCCATCAAATCAAATCAAACATTCGTAGAATATTAAATTGTGCTAGATCAAAACCAGAGAAGGGCTCAGTGCCAGCCCTGACCACAAATACACATGTAAACAAAAACAGACATTAAACTTGCCCTTGATGATCTTTTTCTTTAGCTTCAGTAGCCCATGAAGGTTATTCACAGTGGACTCTAAGAATAAAAAAGGAAACGAACTCACATGGATAAGACGTCTTGACAAAACTCTCCCATGCACATCAATTTTCCCATTCAGGTATGACTTTCCTTCTTTCCAAGCAGATATACTATGTGTTTCAAGCTCTTCTTCAGTCAGATTAGATCCATGATTCCCAAGCTGAAAACAATAGGCAAGTTAGAATGCCTCAAGATTATCATAAATTATCCCCAGAAATATATATGAATGACAACACAGATGATGTTTGCACTCAAAGTTAAAAAGTTAATTAAACTACTACACTGAATGTCCACCAGAAGTCATATGTCAACTCAAAAGCTACCTATAAGTTAGATGACTTACAAGAATAAAACAAGATCAGCTAAGGATTAAAAAAAATCAAATGAATGTTTTCAACATCAAAATTAAAACTTAATGGGATTACAAAGGCAAAGAGTTTGAATAAACGAGTTCAAAAGCAAACACTCCATATAACTTATAAATTTAAAATAAAAATAACAAATCTCTGCAAGAGAATCATCTAGGACTCACCCAACCAACACAACCTAATAGTATGAGCTAGAACCTCAAGCTAATATCAATCTTTTAGCAATTTTAGCTAAAGCAGGAATTCATAGCAATTGCAATAAAATATATGTTTTGGCAAGCATACCAGAGAGAAAATATTTACTAATAAATGCATACTAACCTCTCTTAAAATTAATATAAAATCCAATGCACTAAGAATACCAACAAACTGTCCCTTGCAGAAATCCCAAAGAGGCGCCAAAGGAATGCCCTGGAAACAACTTGACTCAGATAAGTTCAAATCAAATCTCTAAATTAAAATCAATAAATTATGCAAGAATGATGATGTCAAGCACTAAACAGAAGGATCCCAGAATAAGAAGATTTCAACTATTTGCAGCTTCAGCTGACATGGCATGATGTGCCACTAGTGAAGAAAATATTATGAAAGATGGTGGAGAAAATCTGAAGTATTATTCTATATCTTTTTTCTCTATTAATTCAAATGTATATACATCACTATAAATAGGACTAAAAAGTAGACAAATGTCCCTTAATCTAGGAATATTACAGCTGCAATCAACAACTAAATTCCAGCTTGTTCTACACTAATTCACAGCATGTACAACACTAATACAGCCTAATATTCTCAGAAAGTCTACACTCTCCCTCAAGTTGAGTAATAAATATTAATCATTCCCAACTTGCAACTCAATTCTTCGAAGATTGTTCAAGGTAATGCTTTGGTAAGGATATCTGTAATTTGATGATGAGTAGATGCATATATATAGTAAGTCCACGATTTTTCCATCTAACTTCTCTTTAATGAAATGACGATCAATTTCTACATGTTTGGTTTGGCCATGATGAACTGGATTTTTTGCAGTTTTTATTGCAGCTTGATTGTCATAATGCATGCTGATAGGTTCAGGAGTTGTGAAATCCAATCCATTGAGTAGTCTTCTTAACCACATTCCTTCACAAATCCCATGGGCCATAGCTCTAAATTCAGCTTCGGTACTGCTTCGAGCGATTAGTGACTGTTTCTTACTTCGCCAAGTTACAAGATTTCCCCATACGGATGTACAATACCCAGTAGTAGATCTGCAATCCACTATAGAGCCTACCCAGTCAACATCTGCAAAGACCTTACTTTTTCTGGTAGGATTCTTACTGAAGTATAATCATTTTCCTAGTGTCATCTTGAGATACCTGAGTATACGATAGACCACTTCCATGTGTTCTTTAGTAGGACTGTTCATAAATTGACTAACAACAATCACTGAAAAACCAATATCTGGTCTAGTGTGGAATAGATAAATGAGTTTTCCCACTAATCTTTGATAACGGCCTTTGTCCATAGGTGTACTATTTTCTTTGATTCCGAATTTTACTGTAAAGTCCATCGGAATTTCTGCTAAGTTACATCCCATCATTCCAATTTCCTTGAGAAGATCAAGTATATATTTCCTTTGAGATATAGATATGCCATTTTTTGTTCTTACTACTTCCATTCCTAAGAAATATTTAAGATTGTCTAGATCTTTGATCTCAAATTCCTTAGTTAGAAATTCTTTGCGTTTATATCTCAATTGTAAAATTACCTGTTAGAACAATATCATCTACGTACACAATTAGGATAACCATTATGTCATTGGTGAAGTGTTTGACGAATAGTGTGTGATCTGATTGGCATTGATTATACCCATATCTCTTCAGAACTTTAGAGAACCTATCGAATCAGGCACGTAGAGACTGTTTCAATCCATATATGGATTTCTTAAGTTTGCAAACTCTATTGGTTGGAACAGAAGATTCAATTCCAGTAGGAATGTTCATGTAAACTTCTTCGAGATCACCATTGTGGAATGCATTCTTGACATCTAATTAGTAGAAAGGCCAATCCAAGTTAGATACTAGGGAGAAAAGAACACGAACAGTGTTGAGCTTTGTTACAGGTGCAAAAGTCTCCTGATAGTCAATCCCATATGTCTGAGTGAATCCCCTATCCACAAGGCGAGCTTTGAATCTTTCTACACTGCCATCTGCTTTGTGTTTGATTGTAAAGATCCATTTACACCCAACAGCTTGTTTTCCAGGTAGTAGTTCTATAATCTCCCAAGTCTTGTTTTTCTCTAAGGCACTGAGTTCTTCAAGAATAGTTTACTTCCATTCAGGTACCTGAAAGGCTTCATGAACGGAATTTGGAACCTGTATCTGATCAAGGTTGTTGATAAATGCCTTATGGTGAGAGACTTTTATAGGAAACAAAGTTATAGATGGGGTAGTTTGTGCAAGATCTTACACTTTTCCTTATAGCAATTGGCAAATTCAAATCATTAGAAGGTAACTCAATAATAAGAGGTTCAATAATGTTACCTTGTGAATTGTCGGAGTGGCCTGTACTCGGGTTGGATTCCTAGACTAACTCAAGATATGCTCGATTCTCCGCTCTTTCTTGAGTTGTTTTCCACAAGATCATTGTTTGGATCTGTTGATAGAGAAGTTGAGGGTTCATTGGGATTATTAGAAGTATTTCTTTGAGGCACTGATTCACTCTCCGGAATTTGGGGGATAGGATTTGAGACAGAATTTGTGGGAGACTGAGTGGTTATGCTATTCCAAAACTGGTATTCATTGCCTATGTTCTCCCCCTGAATGGCAGGTTTGGAATAGTACGGATATTGTTCAAAGAATGTGACATCCATTGTATTATAGAATTGTTTTGTGATAGAAGATAAGCACTTGTATCCTTTCTGGTACGATGAATACCCTAGGAATATGCATTTGATGACTCGAGGATCAAGTTTACTTCTATGATGTACATGGACATAAGCAAAACATCCGAAAATTTTAAAGGGAATGTGAGACACGATTCTAGTGTGTGGGTATGACTCAAGTAGAGTATTGATAAGTGTTTTAAACATGAAGACACGATAGGGCATCCTATTAATAAGATAGGTAGCTGTAAGAACATGTTCCCCCCAGAAATGTTGAGGGACATGAGTTATGAACATAAGAGATCTAGCTATCTCGAGAAGATGTCTATTCTTCCTTTCAACTACCCCGTTGTATTAAGGTATGTCAACACAAGAGCTTAGATGAAAAATCCCTTGACTTAACAGATAATCACTAAGGGTGGAAACGAAGTATTCTTTAGCATTGTCAAATTTCAATACTTGGATTTTTGTTTAAGATTGGATTTGAATTATGGTGTTGAAATTTTTAAAAATTTGACCTGCTTCAGATTTTTCTTTCATTAGAAATAACCAAGTGATTTGAGTATGATCATCTACAAATGAAATGAACCAACGTGTCCTTGTGATGTTTTTGATTCGAGATGGTCTCCAAATATCAGTGTAAATTAATGAGAAAGGATGTGATTTTTTATGTGGAAGATAAGGATATGAATTTTTAACATGTTTTGAAAATTGACATACTTCACCTTGAAAATCCTTTGAATTTTTATGTCCAAAGGATGAAGGGAATTTTTTTTTTAAATACAGGAAATTAGGATGACCTAAGCGATAGTGATTCAACATGATTTCACCATCATTATTGGACTTAAGATTTAACAAAACTTTATTCTGATAAGAAACCTCAGATACAGCTTGGAGGGCTTGTCTTGCTAGAGGGTCTTCACTTCTGAGAAGATAGAGTCCTGAGCATTTTTTAGCACTATCAATCATCTTCCCCGAATCCAAGTCCTAAAATGCACATAGGTTATGAACAAATTTAGCCATACAATTTTTACCATGGGTGAGTTTAGTAATTGATACAAGATTCTAATCAAGTGTGGGATCAAGGACAAAATCTAGAATAAAAGAGTTTGAAATTTTGGTTGAACCAATTCCTGTTACTTTGGATACTGAACCATCGGCAATTCTGAAAGTGTATCCGTTTTGGTAGGTTTTAAGATTCATTAAAAGAGAAGCATCACCCGTCATATGGTCTGAAGTACCTGAATCAACAATCCATGGTCTCATAACCTGTTTCACACTAAAGGTGTTGAAGGTGTTACCTGATTGAGCTATAGTGGCAGATGATGTGGGCAAAGACTGTCCAAATATTTTCTGGAGGAGATCAATCTGTTCCTTGCTAAATAGAGCAGATTCAGGTGACGCAATTCCATGAGATTTGGAGACAGTTTTTCCATAACTTTCTTTGTTGATGCTCTGTGAGGAGAGTGGTTTCCAATCAGTTGGCTTTCCACGAATTTTCCAGCAGGTTTCCTTAGTGTGACCACGTCTACGGCAATGGTCACACCAAGGTCTTCCTCTTCGGGGACGGTTGTCTACATTATGAGATTGTTGGTGTCCTCGAATAGCAAGTGCAGATCCTTCTCTAGGGACAGGAATGGTAGATTGAGAACTCATCATCACTTTTTTCCAACTCTCCTCTTGAAGAACTTCGGAGAAGACTTCACGAATGCTTGGCAAGAGTTTCGTTCCTAGAATTCTGCCTCGCACATCATCAAGATCTTTATGGAGCCCCAATAAAAATTTGAAAACCCGCTTCTTGTAAATAATTTGTTTGTACAAGATGCTGTCTGCTGGACATGTCCATTTGTGAACCTCAAAGAGGTCTAATTACTGCCAACATTGAGTGAGAGAGTTAAAGTATTGGGTAACTGATAACTCTCCTTGACGAAGATCATGGAGGATGCTTTCGATCTCAAATAATTAAGACATATTATCAAAACTAGAATAAGTATCTCCGGTAGCATCCTATATTCCTTTGGCAATTTGTAAAGAAGAAAGTTTTCTCTAATCTCGGTTGTTATGGAATTTATCAACCAAGACATCACCATATTGTTTTCAAATTTTCATGTTCTGTATCGCGGATCATCTTTGTTCTGGGCTGCTAAATCTCCAGTAAGGTAATCATCTTTCATCTTTTCGCATATAAACATCATGACGGATTGGGACCACTGAAGGTAATTGTGCCCATTTAATTTATGACTGGTGATGAGCAGAAGATTGTTTTTTGTGGAACCAGTAGTGATAGGTTTTCCTGTGGCCATTTTGGTTATTTCAATTTGGGCTTTATATGTGGGCTAATTGGGCCTACCAATGTGGGCTTATATGTGGACTATTTGGGCCTATTAATTTGGTTACTGGGCTAGGCTGAAATTTGTTACTAGCCAAGCTAGGCTGGATTGCAAAATCAGGGCTTACTAAGTCTATTGTAACTCGATGCTGAAACAAAATGCAAGTGCTGGACTTACTGAACCAGATGATAGGCGACGACGATGGACTAGATGATCGACGACAACGATGGACCAGATGATCAGCGACAACGATGAACCAGATGGCTGATGGTGCCCGAGTTTTGCGAGATTTGATGACTGATGTCTCGCGATTTTTAGTGGTCGACGACGATGATAGATTTGGTAGTTACAAGAGCTGTGGGAAATGGCTCACGATTAATGGCTGGTCTGAGCAGAGATGAACAACGATGCACGATAGTTTGTCGGTTCTTAGAGGAACGATGACTTCGACTGACACAAAGAACCACCAGGATTGACGCCGGAGAACAACGCCTGAAATGGTTCAATTTCATACCACCGTTTGAGACGAGAGGTAGGAGAACAGTGCCTAAAGAATTGAATTTCAGAAAAAAAATTTCATCGAACAAAGTTGGTGAGAAAAAAAAATTGCATTTCAGAAATACTCTGATACTATGAAGAAAATATTATGAGATGGTGGAGAAAATCTGAAGTATTATTCTATATTTTTTTTCTCTATTAATTCAAATTTATATACACCACTATAAATAAGACTAAAAAATAGACAAATATTCATTAATCTAAGAATAATACAGCTGGTATCAACAACTAAATTTCAACTTGTTATAAACTAATTCACAGCCTGTACAACACTAATACAGCCTAATATTCTCAAAAAATCTAGAACTAGCAAAAACTAAAAGGGCACAAGGGATGGATGAAAGTGGTAGGACCAAGAAAATACAATTGTTGTTTTGCATTTTTTTTTTGTATACTAAATAATAACTAAAAGTAAGGATATATTAATTAGGATTTATCTATTCACCATAAGTGTACCTAAATGCTATGTTTCATGGACTCTTCACTTTTGATGAAGTACCCATGTCTAATGGACACGACATGGAGATATGTATGTGTACTCTACACTCTAAATCAGTGGAAATTTAAAGAAAAATTTAAAAAATTGGCGTGTCTAACAAATTTAGGAGAGTCAATGTCCTAATAGAATCCATATAATATAGCCTAAATCAAATTACAACCACATGAAAAGATAAAAAATAGTACCTGCTCGTGCAAAATGTGAAATGCTTGCTTTACAGGTAAGTCAACATCCAAGGCTACAACCTATATGATAGAATCAAGAATTTTAAAAATAAAAGATGGATGACAAAACAAGTACTTTAGTTATGTCAAAAAGAAAATTTTAGTTTATTTTTTATTTTTTTGTAACAGTATAGTCTTTTGTTGACAAATAACTAGTTTTTTCATTTTATTTTTATTTTTCTCATGTTTTTTAATTGTTATTGAAATATTAATTTCATAAATTGTCTTTAACATTAAAAAACAATGAATATAGAATTTATAAAAAAATTAAAATTTGATCATTTGTCTTGCTATCACTTTCTTATAATTAAGAGACTCTGACTGCATAAAAGACTCTGACGAACTAAATTCAAATAGAGAGCCAAAAGATGGTAAGTAAAGGATCGATGGACAAGAATCCAAACCTTGCCTGACTCAGGGAGTAACTCATATGCTGTATGTGAGGACAAGAATACAGAAATGCGGTGACGGGATCCCTGTAAGTCAACCTCTGACATACTAGGAACTACTTCTAGCAAACCATCCTCTGTAACACGTACCTGTGTTATAAATCATAACCGAATCACTTTTGCAATTCTTGGCATAGCAAAGAAGTAATAGCAATTATTCAATAAGTGAAGCATAGAAGCTGGATTCTAGTGACATTACGCAACTAAAGCCAAAGACACAACACTTGTCCAGAACACCGTGCAAAATTGGATGGGGGAAAAAGGAAAATGTTTACAAAGGGCACATGTTTGTAAAGATTGAAAGGAAACAACGAAATGCATGCAGAACAGAAGATCTGCATCTATTAAGATACCCAAAGATCAGCATAATAAGCATCCAAGTTCCTTGAATGAAGCCCGGCAATGGATAAAATAACACTAACATCCTTGACTTCAGTAAAACTTACAAGAAATCAGAAATGACCAACTCTTACCAAACGCCGAAAGGCTTCATTATCCACATCCATATTAGATCCCGAAGATATCTCTGGACTTACACTTCTGGGTATAAAATTAGGATCTGTAGCCAAGAAAATTGTGTTCGCTATTCCAATTTCGCCATTCACTAATGGTTGATGTTCATCATGTTTCCATTCTCCATCAACAAAAAACTTGTACTGCATGTGACACATGATGCTCAAGCATAAGTTATGTATCAAAATATGCATAGTAACATATTTAATTGAAATGACAGGTATACATCCAGTTTCATGGTGCTGAAAATAATTACGCATTTGAACACCTAGATGAATGCCAATATTACTTCATACTAAGATGCTATTACAATGCTCATCCATGAATTTGATGGCCTGGATACTTCACACCTGTCTTCTACATTTATATATACATGTCCATCATGAATTTGACATTCATTATTAACTTTCTAATTAAATGCCATGATTTTGACATTTCGCACCAAATTTAAACTTTTCTGTAAAACTCAGGAAGCATTTTGACTAGGGGAGGACACAGCCTTTTAGCAACATATGCATCAAGTAAAACAAAATGAGGAGGAAATCCCAGTATACTCCATGGAAAAGTTTATATATCTCAAATAAATCTGAGATGAATGTCGAATGATACGACACACTATTACTGGTAAGTACAGTCATACACACATAACTGTAACCTGTTACATCTGTTATGATTGTGATAAATGATAAATATGTGATATATAACAGTACTCATATTCCATATTTCAAATATAACCAAATGACCTGGTGGTATCCGGGTGTTAAGCTGTAAATGGCCTGAAATACAGTGGGACACCCCTCGACCGGTGTCATTGGAACAAGCTCAGACCATCTACGCAAACAAAGGAAACCAGTGTCAATTAGAAAACTGAAAGCGAGACAGCAAATAAAAAAATTGAGGTATGAAAATTAGGGTCTTACCGCGTAAATGAACCACTCAGAAATACGCTTCTGCCCCCATAAGGCCACACAAACCGCATTGGGATCAACACCGTGCTCGGAACCCCACTCACTTCCCGCGCAGACTCCATATTTGCAGCAAATATTTATGTCCCAATAAAATTCACAAGATTTTCTCAAATTTTATTATCCTTCTAACAACGCAGTTCTCCACGACATCAGCTAAATCTTTTTTTTTTACTGCAATACAAATTCAACCAAAATATGCTAAAAATTCACCCCTGAGGTAACTAAAATCCAAAAAAAGAACCAAAGAAAGTATCTAATCATACTGCATTCTCACTCGCTCCAAATAACCGATGCATAGAATGAAATTAGCGAAAACTAAAATAAATTCAATTCAAAAATTAAAAATTAAACCACATGTCAACTATAAGCAGAAACTTACATGCGCTAAAATTATACGGACAAAAACCCTAACATCAACAATTAGAGCTTTCTATTCGAGAATCGATGAGAAAGCGCGTGACAGAACGTAATCTAAAACCCTGACGATAAAAATTATTGCGTAATTTTCGATTAGTATAAGTGAGTGAGAAAATCGAGAGAAAGTTTACGACAAAAGCTAATTTTCGAGTCCTAAAACAGAAAGTTTAGTTTAGATTGGGATTTTCTTTTGAAAAAGCATATTAATGCTCTTATTACATTTAAATATATATATATATATATATTATTAAAAAAAACCTTACTATTTTGTTAAACAATTAATTAATGCATCAATAACTTATGATATAAATAACTATATGTATATTATAAGTAAAAATTTATTTTTATTTATAATAGTATATTTATTATTCTATTGAATAATATTTAAAAGTAACATTTTAAATAGATCACAATAAATAATAAAATATTTTTCTTGATTAATGTTTGATAAATAGGTATAAAAAATATAAAACATATATATAAAGAAAATTAAGAAATACTCTAAGTTATAAAAGTATAAGTTTTATAGATTAAATTATTACTAGGATTATTAGAAACATTATGAAACAAGTAAAAATTAAATCATAATTAATTTAATAAATTTATTAGTTTTTATAGTATTAAAAACAGTGCATTTTAAGATGAAAGATAAAATAATTAATAAAAAAATTTAATAAGTACCTCACAAAGAAAACAAAAAAAAAACAAAAAAAAATTATGATTATATTGTATGGTAAGCTAAAGATATCATAATTATTAACGTTGAATTAAGGACAATAAATATGCATCAAAATAACTATATATGTTTCTAACTATTTTAATTTTATAAAAAAAGTTAATAGAATATCATTAAATAATTAAAATTGAATATTTGTAATTCTAATTTTTTTTATTTTAAACAAAATAATCATATCAGTTATTTATTATTCTATAAATATTTAAATTTAATTAAATAATATTAAAGTTTAAAAAAGTTTTGACAAAAAACCTTTAACTTTATATAAAGAAAGTTATGATACCTGTTTACGTGATACAAATTAAATTCTTTTGAAATTATAATTTTTAATGAATGTTATAATTATTCTAAAAAATTAATTTTAAATTAAAATTAATTTTTTGCAAAAGTATAAGAAAAATAATTATATGTAATTTATAACTTTTAAACTTTATGAAAAGAAAATTAAGAAATGATGATTAAATAAAACTAACTGAATTCTTTTAAAATTCTATTTTTTAATTCTAAATTATATTATTATGTTTGTTATTTATTATTTTTTAAAAAATTAATCTTAATTAACATTAAAATTTTGAACAAGTATGACCAAAATAATTATTACGATCTATAACATTTAATTTTTATTAAAAAATTATAAAGAGTAACTAAATAATCTTAACTAAAATATTTTAAAATTCTAGTTTTTAATTATCAATTAACTCATTATGTATCTTATTTATTATCCTAAAGAATTAACTTTAATTAAAAATCATGAAAATTAGATATATGAAGTAGTAGTTAAATAATCTAAATTGAAACCTTTCATAAATTTAGTTTTTAATTTCTAGCTATTTCATATTGCTTATTATTTATTATGACAAAAGGTCATCAAGGTTAAGTAATTTTTATCAAATGAGTACATTAGTCCTATAATTATTAGATTATGCACTAAAGATCACGTAATTTTTTAAAATTAATATTTTAATTCTATAATTTATTAAAATTGACATTTTTAATCAATTAAAAGTTTTAAAAGTAAACAATTATAGTACTCAACTTGTATAAATAACATGACTATAGGTGCTCATCTCAAAAATTATAGGACTAAAATATTTATTTACGTATAACAATGAGACCATTGTAAAAAATTTTAAAAAGTTATGGGCCTCTTGTGTCTTATGTAATAATTATGGGATTAAACTACTTTAATTAAATAATTATGAAACCTATGATGTCTAGCTTCCTTATTTATTATTCCAAAAAAATTAATTTTGTAAGTCTCGTTGTACTTATATCCATTTGTTGGCCTATGTGTACAAAAATGGTGTCTGTTTTATTTTACTATACTACAAGGTTAGTTTTTATAATGTGCATGCTAGGTTGAAAGTGTTGGTTGCTTAACGTTGTTACTCGTGATTTTTGGTTTGTTTTGGATGTTGGTATTTGTGGATTTTTTTCGGCATTTTTAGAAATAAAAAATATCATTTTTACACATCTCATCATAGATGGTAGCAAGGTGGTGGCGATGTGGTTTGCAAGGTGGTTGGCAATGTGGTAATTTTGAGCCCTATAAATACCTCATTCATTTCTTTTATATTTATCTCTTGTTTAAGAACCAAAACTCTATCAAAATTCACTCTAAGATTTATAGATGTTATCAAAATTATTTTGGAGAGACTATATTTGAGTGTGGGTCGCTTAATTAGTAATCAAATTATAGGATGTCCCATATACATGATTTGATTGTAGTGGTTGATTGTGTGTCCCTTGAGAGTGTAAGTTGATACCCTGCTTGTTACTAATATGAGATTAAAAATCACACTGTTTTAAGTAGTGTAGGCTATGAAGGACAAACATGTTTGTGTGTTGAACCAAATCGTTGCGGAAGCAACAATAAGTTATTAGGAAGGAAGTCCTCGTTGATAGAGATAATAGTGATTTTAATGTTTATTAGATTTGTAATCTATTTATTGATTAGTAAATTATTTGATATTGAGTGGTTGAGCAATTCGAGGATGCTACCACATAAATATGGTCTCTATGTGAGTTTTTCTTGTTATATCAGGTGTAATGCATGAATCTGATT
This sequence comes from Hippophae rhamnoides, assembly GCA_033030585.1. Taxonomy (NCBI): domain Eukaryota; kingdom Viridiplantae; phylum Streptophyta; class Magnoliopsida; order Rosales; family Elaeagnaceae; genus Hippophae; species Hippophae rhamnoides. The sequence continues at coordinate 40,277,346 of CM065438.1, read as the reverse complement.
TTTGATGTGTGTGTATGTCTCAATATATTGAACATAAAATGTGATTAGAAACCATTTTTGTTTACTTTCTTTCTGTTTTATATATAATATATGTTGTTCTAAGTTATTTTCTTTTTGATATTATACTATTTATGCTTTTGTTGTGTAAACCGCATAAGTATTTACGTTCCTATTTGAGCAAGTTAGAGGGTCGAGTCCTTTAAGAGTATGTATCTCCTTATGCTGGTGCTTGATCGAGTGAACTCTTTCAAATTTTAATTAAAAATATTAGAGTTTTGAAGAAATATAATCAAAATAATTATATTAATATTATGTTTGTTAAATAGTTAATTTTAAAAAATATTAAAATTATGAAGAATGTTAAAATGTATGATATATTTAAAACATAGATAATCAGATTAAGATATATACGAAGATGTATCTATATTTATAGTAGACCACACCAATACAATTATGACATGTCACTTTTTAGAGTTATGATAATCATTTTCATATAAAAGTATAAAGTCGCTCTTTTATAATACTTATAAGATATCAATAGTACTAGACCTATTAGCTTAATTGTGTAAGTAACTTTGTCACTCTCTCAAACAAATGAGACAGTTTAGTCATTTATGGAACAATACCATATTATTTTATACATATAAAATTCAGATAGATTAATAATTGATTTAAGTGGGGGCAAAATGATTTTTTTCAACAATTTTTCTTCTTTTTTCCCTTCCCTCTTTTTTTGTAACTGTTTGACGCCTTTTTTCTTTTAATGATGTTTTGATTTTCATCAATTTTTGCTCAATTTTTGGGATTTTTTCTTCTCAAAAAAGGATATTGTTCATGTATCCTATATAGAACAATGTTTTTAAAAAATTTATCAATTTAAAGTTCAAATTGTAATCTATTTTTTCCCTCCATTTTTGTTACTTGAAAAGAAATTATTGTTTCTGTATGAAGAAACAGTTATAAATGCTTGTACATTAATAATTTTAAATTGTTGTTAAAATACATTTTTAATCAATTATATATCAAAAAATAAAAGGTTTTAACCTATCAAAAAATTCATGAACAAAGTTTCAACACGTGTTTTCATGAATACCTTATGCAGAAATATTTAAAACTTCTTTTACCTCAACTTATAAATTATCAAAAAAGAATAAGATAATTTAAACTTGTTTTACATCAACATGTTTCAACCTATTTTACATTAAAACATGACAATATGTATCCCTAGACAAATTGTTCAGTATAATAGAACATATTACAATTGTACATAAACTGTCTAAAAAATGAGCAAAACTAAATTTTCTTAACCAAGATGAACGAAAGCCTAAAATGTCCAATTATATGCAAAACTAAATAAAATAGTTACAATATGCTCCAAATTCAACTCATAACAGTTTTATCCATTATCTTGTTCCTACAAGATTTATCCATTTAAGATTCAATAGAAATGTTACCCTGTTAAGATATGAAAAATATATTCTAATTGAACATACAATCATTTAAACAAATGGAAATTAGGATATATGTTGCAAAAATTTACCTAAATATGAAGTGGTTCATTCTCATATTTTTGAAGCTCCCTTTGTTGATGCTTAATCTCCACTATTTGTTCTTTTAGTTATTGAGGTTTCGTCTCCACTTGTGTGAGATCACCTTGGATGAATTGAGATTGTGAAGCCAAATTAAAATTATTATTAGAATTAAATTTAATTAAACAAGTTAATAACTTAAATAAGTAGACATAATTTTAAGAATTTAAAATTTTACGCATATTGTTGGATCACTTGTTGCAACTGCTTTTATTTTTCTTAAACAAGTATTTTTGTTATGTCCTTTTACTTTATATATACTACACTTCACTACAATACAAAAATTTCTAATTTTTTATGAGGCACCATCCTTTGATTTAATAATAACATCAATGGATTTCCTATTTTTCAATTTTCTTTTCCTTGTAGCATTATACCTTGAAGTTCTAAACCTATCACCTTGATTCTTCAAAATTGGAAGACGTATGTCATCACCACTTGTTTTTGGCTAAAACTTTTGGTTGTCAATTAGAGGGAATATGCATGAGTATGACAATTGAAATGCATCCCTTTTGAGTGGGGGATGCACATAATCTATTGAATCTTCCATGTGCATCATTATACATCTCATGGCATGTGAGCATGATATTCCATATAATTGACATGCCCTACATGTGTAGCTCCTCTCTTGCGAATTGATAGAAATTGTCTCAATTGTATTGTAAGTTACCTTAAAGTAGTACCTTCCATTGTAAATTGCATTACATGAGCTGTTTGCTTCCTTATTTTCCAAATAAATAGCCATCATGATGCAGCCTAAAAGATGGTTCCATCTATCTTACCTGTTAGTTATAAACCTATCTTGTATGTATTTTTTAATATACTCCAACAAAATAACTAGCGGTTTTGTCCTTGCAATCCTTAATTGATTGTTTAAACTCTCAAAAGCATTGCTAGTTTAGTTAGTAGACACTCACAAAATTATAAAATATATTAAAGAGTAATTAATAAAACTTAAGTTAAACAAAATTTATGGTAACTAATGTAATAAGTCGTACCTATAGTATTCTTTGCTCTAAGTCTTAGGGTCTTTATTAGCTTTTAGCCACCCATGTGATTTATTATCTTATTTCTTCATATTTTTCACATGCATTTTAAATTCACTTAAAAGTGATTGCTCTTGCAGTTGTCCAATAATAACTAACACACTTTAATAGCCTAGGTTTCTTTATCAAATTCCCCACTATATGCCAAGCACAATGCATGTGCTCAACCATATTTATAAATTTCTTAACAGTATTTAGTATACCAATATACTCATCAGACATGAAAGTCCACCCTTGGTCATTCTTCACCCCTAGGTCAGTGCATAACAAAGCAATAAACTAGTTCCAAGTATCACCAAACTCTATTTCTACAATTTCATATGTAATATGATAGATGTCATTGTTAGCATTTACCCCACAATGAGTTTTCATTTGTATGAACCCTTTAAAGAACATCCATCCAATCTAATAACCTTTTATGCATCATTTGAAACCTTCCTTAATAAATTCAAGACACGCATAATATCTTATAAACACTTTATTTCCATCCTTATTGCTCTCTGTGTGTAACACAACTTTGCTGTTTGGAACTTTTTCAATCAAAATAGCTTGCTACTCTATTAATATATTGTATTGTTCTTCAAATTTCCCATCAATTATTTGTCTAGCTTTCCTTTTAGCCCTTTTTATTTAATTTGATGTGATTGTGGTATGAAAATGTTCCATAACAAGGTCAATAACTCTCTTTTATCTAATTCTTGATTCATTAATTAACAATTGAAGGTATTCTTATGCAATGAAGTCACCAATAGTATGTTTCAACTTATAGTTCCTTTGACATGTATATTTATCCTCACTATTAAGTGTCCTAATTTAAAAAGTACTCTTTTTTGTATCACTTGTAGCTATGAACTTCTATTTGCAACTTACATTGTTCCTATTATATCTTATGTCCCTTCCATGCCTAATACCATAAAACTTTATAGCCCTTCTTAAAACATCAACACTAGAAAACAATACTCTTCCCTTGTATCCATCCAAAAATACATCATCAACTTCATTTTTTTCAACACCACAATCACTACCACTAACAAAACCAAAAATATCACCTTTAATAGCTTTTATTGCATCATTCCATAATTTCCCCACCAGAACCACCTTGTCCTTCCTCATTGAAACCCCATCCTTCATTGCTTCATTTGAATCAATATTCTCTTAAATCATCACATTCTATGTCTTTAAATTCATATGGCTGATCATATTTTTGTAACTAATTATCTTCAAACTCAACTCTATCAAACTCATCATCTCCTAGGCATCTTGGATCAAACTAAAATCATCTTCCTTACACTTATTTGACACAATAGACACTTTTACTAATCTCTTTGATGTTACAGGTATAATATCCCCCTTTTTCCATACATCTTTATCAGTGATCACTTTATTTATACCTCTATCATCTTTCACACCAAGTAATCTCCAAAATAATTAACCACACCTAAGGTCAATACCTAAATTTAAACACAAATTATCCATCACCCTTACATCACCTTTTTTTCTTTCAAACATCAATCAACATATTCTACCATATCCTCATGTGTATAGAATATGTTACCATCTTCTATCACAAGCCTCCCACCGATAATAAATTTCATTGTAAAATATTAACTTAAAGGATCTGTTATAGATTTAAAAAATTAAAAAGTAACCAAGCTGACACAAAATAACACAATAGTACTTAACACACGTAAGAAAAATTACATAATGATATATTACTTTGGTCTACAAACTTTTCTTTAAATTCTATTATTCATTATGGCTATAGAAGTTTTAATTATTTTTGCCTATGACAATGTCATATGCACTTTAGTCTCTAAATGTAGTGAGAAAAATATATTAAAGAATGATTTATTATAGTGATCATATTAAAAAGAATTTTCAGCTTTGTGTTTAAAAAGATATTAAAGAAGGCATAATGATATATGTTAGTGCATTTGTGGTTTTAAAGTCAAAATGCATATTTTTCAACTTTAAATGCTCAAATGGTTAAGACAACTTCTATTCGTGTCAATTTTTTTTAACAAGTTTAAGATAATTATTTATAGGTTTTAGAAATATGGTCAGCTTAAAAGTGTCGAGATATACCACTTTCTATCTTTTTTTCCTCTTTGTAAGATTTTACTAATGGAACATGGTCATTTTTTAAATTATCTGTTCCACATTTTCCCCCATTTTTACATTGTTTCTCCTACAAACCAATAATATTTCCCCACACACAATCAACTTTTCTAATTTAAAAACTCATTAATGAATAAATAATTAAATATTGTGAAAAAATCTGTAAATAAGTTTTAAAAAATATCACTGTATCGTGGTTGGGGACCATTGCCCTTCCAAAAAATTCTATTTTCTTTATGGATTCTTCCATGTCTTCCATTTTCACACATTTTAAACCCATCACTCGCATCATTTCAACCCATCAATTTCACCTTTAATTCACTTCAATAGTACATTTTTCTCTCTTAGGGTTTAGCGAATTGTTTCCCCTTCTCTTTTCTTTTGTTCACTTTAGATTGTAAAGTGGTGTGGGTCTTCTAAAGTCAATTTAGAAACTAACTTCATATGTCCTTTTTTAATATTGATAATACATGTGCAAATTTTAATTCATTTTAATATTTTAATACATATAGAATATTTTAATATATTTCAATATACACATTTATTCAAAAGTGACTAAGGTGTCCCATTTGTATTCAAAGAATGGCATATATATCTTGGATGAAAGCAAAGTGATTACAATGCCCTTGTGAAGCAAACAAAGTGATTTTTAGGGTAATTAATCTTATATCAATGGTAGAAATTAGTTATAGGCGACTTGACTAAGCTATTCGAAATTTCTTTTGGTTCAAAAAGATGAATAAACTCAAACAAAGGTTGTAAGTTTTTCTTGAAGGGATAAATACCTTTGGTGATTACCCAATTAAACACAATGATGGAGACAACACAATAGAGAGTGAGAAAAGGGAATGACATTCATATTTTACTATACGAGGTGATAAGGATATGAATCATATTACCACCCCGTTTTTCGAAACTTTATACTTCATTTTTATAAATATATAATTTTATTTATATTTTTTAATTTTTTATAACTTTATTTAGGTTGAAAATGTAATATATATACATATGAGATCATTTGAATATTACTTTGGAGATTCACTTGATAGTTTCCGGGGTATGTACTAACACACGAGTCTAGACTTGTACAATTAAAGGCATAACCATGGGTTAATCTCTACAAGCTATTGAAGAGATTAGAAGTTAGTTCAAGGCCACATACGCTCCTTTCATACTACCTTCTCAGTCCATTTTATTCTAGCGTGTTATTCAAAATAAACTCTTCACTAAGTGCTAGACAAAGAAGAAAGGACACATTTTCCCTTCTTAATGTTCCTTATGTGACTCATCTAAGGAAATATTTTATCACATATTTGAGTTGTCATTATGTAGGTGCCTTTTAGGATCTTTTGGGTTACATTTTCAATAAACGATCTTGCATGTACACCATTATTCTAAACCTATGTACAGATGCTATGACGATAAATTTTGGAACGCATGTTGATAATTTATGGTAAGCAAAGTTTGTTTTAATTATTTGGGTAATTTGGACAGTCATAAATGATTTTTATTTTAAGGATTGGGGTTCTACAATAGCCATAGTTTGGTGATTTATTTAGGGAGTTGGTATATGGTGTGAGGGTTCGTGAGAAATATAGTGGGTGATTTTTAGGTGTTCCATAGTCTACAAGTACAATGCATTACACATGAGTCTCCCAAGATTATAAAGGTTACTTGGTGTGCTCCACCTCGGGGCTGACTCAAGGTTAATATAAATGATGTTGCTTTCGGGTTGTCAAGACTAGTTGGATATGCAAGGATGTTTAGGATCTTGAGATCCTTTATCTAAGGATGTTTTTGCATTTTACTTGGTGTCTCACATGTCTTTGAGGTAGAGCTCAAAGCAGTGTTCCATACGATTATGTTTGTGGAAGTTTTGATTAGAGCTGGGTTTGGCTTACGTGGTGACTCTTTTTCTAGCCAAATCACTTTATGTTCCCTGGTGATGGTATGTAGCATAGGGTGATTGTTTGGAGAAGATCTCTCATATAGAGCTTCAATATTCTTATATCTATAGGGAGAGAAATGTTAAAACTAATAGTATAACATATAGGCTCAAAGTATTTGTACCACGATATAATGGTGAACTGTACCATTATGTGCTAATGCTTTTGTTCTTTTTTAAGCAAATAACAGACCTAGATATATTTTATATTGAGGGTTTCTTATATGCACTCATTTTACTAGTATTTTTTTGTATTTAATGATGTTCATAGATGAAGGCTAGATGATAAGGGTGCTACGGGTGTGTCAATCTAATTAGGATGCCCATGTGCACCTAATGATACATGTCATATACAACATTCACTAAAAATATTTACATCTCAAATTTTTTACATTAGATACTCTAGGTAATTAGATATGTTCAAAGTTATTAGGGTGTTATTTTTATTATTATAAATTTTAGAGTGTTATTTTTTGCAATTTCTAAAATATAAAAAACTATGGTTACTTTTAGGGGTGAGCAGCAGATCAAAATCACTTATTTTTCAACACTCCAAATCTTATGTGATCTGAATCAGATTAAAATTTTTCAATTTGAATCCAATCTAATGGTGTAATCAATCCAAACCAATCTAAATCTGAGAAGATTAGATTTTTCGGATTGGATAAGATCAAATTGATGTTAAATTTATTTATTTATTATTATCATATATAAAATAAATATACATAATATTTAAATTCTAAATTAGTGTGTTTAGCAAAATATATTATTTATAGTCACAACCAAGAAAATAAAAAAAAATTATGCTTGGATAATTATTAAATTATTACAAAGATTTCACATTTATATTTATTTTTAAACTAAAATAGTAATTTAATATAATTGTAGGATGTATAATATTTAAATATATCACATTATAAAATAAAATAAAAACATAAATTTATAATTTTAATAGTAATTCGGTCTAGGTTGAATTATAGTGGATTATAAAATTTGTTAATCCAAATCCGATAGGACTACATACTTTTCAATTCGAATTCGATCAAACTATTAAATTTTTCAATACAATTTGATCCAAATTATATGTTTTGGATTGAATTTCCCAATTTAGAATGACTGATCTGATTTTTAGGCTTCATTTGCCTTTTCAATTTCCCAATTTCTTCTTTTACTACTATAGTGGTAATAATAATTTATTTAATAATGTCTTCAAATACAATAATAAGATCCAAATTATAATGTACTGATTTATGATAAGGTGACAAAATATTTAATTTGTAAAAATAAAATGGTACCCTTTGTAAGTCCTATTATACTAAGTTTTTATGTGTTGGTTTTTCGTGTATAAAACATAGTGTATTTATTTTTACTCAATATTTTATCTTCTTCTGTATAAGGTTGATTATTGCAAATTAGTAATGCACACACACACACACTTAGCTAGGAACAATATGATTAAAAGTATGTTTTAACACACCACGATGTTGGTTGTTTTTAGTATGCATGTTAGGTCAATAATGGTGGATTTTGGTATGTTTCGAATGTAGGTATTTGTGGATTTTACTCAACATTTTTGGAAATGAAAAAAATATTGGTTTTAGCATCTCGCCACCACATTTTCCATCACGTTTAGCGAAGTGGTTGGCAATGTAGTTGGCAACATGACTGGCAAGGTGGCTAGCCGAGACTCTATAAACACCCCTACTTCTCTCAAATCTTTACCCATGTATTTAATACCAAACCTCTACCAAAATTCATACTAGGATTTATATCTATTTTTAAAATGATTATGGAGAGCTTACATTTGAGTGTGGGTCATTTAATGAGTTTAGTTATCAAATCATAGTTTGTGTGCATATGTGGCTTGACTATGCATCTACTATATACAATTTTAGATATGTGAAGGATAGTGTGTCCTTTGGTGCCTTAAGATTGAGAGTGACCCTTAAGGTTTCTTATTCTATAAGTATCTCACGTTACTGATCTATGTTTACTGAACACACAATATTAGGTGGTGTTAGCTATGGAAGAGAGTTGGGTTCATGTGTTATACCAAGTCATTATGCAAGCAACAACCAAGAGTTACAATAGGCAATTTGGATTGAGGTCCCAACTAATAGAAGTAATAGTAGTTTTATTTATTTCAGAGTTGTAACTATTTTATTGATTAGTGAATTGTTTGCTGCTGAGTGGTTGCCTTAAGCAAACCAAAGACGTTACCACATAGATATAGTTTTACGTTGGTTTACCTCGTTATATTGCTTGTTATGCATGATCCCTTGTTGTGTTAGTACAATCAGAGTTTAAGGTGTGTATGTTACAACATATTGTAGCATAAAATCTTATTAGAAAGTATTAGCTATTTTCTTGATTTTTGTTAATTATATAATATCTATTGTGAAAAGTTATCTACTTATCAGTCTGTATCTCTTTACCCTAACCAGATCATAGACTCTTTCAATTGGTATCAGAGCAGGTACACCCTTTTGGGCTTAACCACTCCAGTGCTGATTTTGTTAACTCACTTTTTCAACACATGCATTCTCTCTAATGGAGTCGGGAGAAGGAGAAAACGTAGGTAGACCTCCACTTTTTAATAGGTTGAACTATGCTTATTGGAAATCACAAATGAGGGCCTTCTTATTGTGCTAAGGATACCATGTATGGTTCCTTGTTGAGAAAGGCTTGAAATACCCAGATAAAACCCTACTAGATAATATTGTTATTCCATAACCAATGATTGAGTGGACTAAGGAGGAATCAAAGGAGTTTGAATGGAATAGTAAAGGTTTATATGCCATCATTAAGCTTGTGACACCTAATGGGTATAGAAGGATTCAAAGTTGTACAATGTCAAAACAAGCTTGGGATATCCTTGAGACTAATGAAAATATGTTTGTCATGAAGCGATCTAGAATGCTTAAGTTAAATAGAGACTTTGAACTATGCATTATGAAAAATATATGAGACTTTTGATAATTTTTATGCATGGTTTTAATTGTTCTTACTACCTTGGTAGACCCATCAGCAAAGAAAAAAAGATTGAAAAGATCATTGACAATCTACCTTATAGGCTTCATGCTAAAGTTACTATACTTGAGTCAATGTATAAATCATGTGAACTCACAGTGAATGAGCTACATGGTAACCTGCAAGTCTTTGAATTACATCACCTATTACCTATCAAAGAGTTAATTACTTCTAAGAAGGGAAAGAGCTTAGCCCTCAATATAACCAAAGGAAGTGAACTGAGGAAAGAAGCTTGTACCAAGATTGATGATAATGATGACTTTGATCCCGATAAGGAGGAAATGACATTCCTTTCCCAAACATTTACCAAATTCTTTAGAAAGAAGAAACCATCATATAGGATTACTAGAAGAGATACTTGTTCCAAAGCCTCAAAATCTATAAAAGCTAAGGAAGACTCAGAAAATGAATCTAAGAAGCCAAGAAAAGGCCATTTGAATAAAATCAAATGCTTCAAATATGGGAAGCTAGGACACATTATTGCAAAGTGTTTTCAAAAACAAAATCCTATGGATAGGCGTGCTATGAAAGCTGAAGTTACTCTTTCAGATAGTATTGGTTGTGATAATGGGGATGACACTAATTTTCTGGACTTTATTGCTTCTTGTAGTGTCGTTGATCTTTTGAATGTTGTCATAGATGTTTAAAAGGTGATATCTGAAGCTGATGATGAACAAGATGAATTTCTTGACTCCTATAATGTACTCTTGTTAAAGCATATCAAATTTAAAAGTGAAAGAAAAAGGTTTTGGAAAGCCTTGCAAAAAAAGAGCACCATATATATTCATTGAAGAAATATCTGGAGTAAAAGAAGTCCTCTATTGATGGTTAACAACTTGATCTCACCAAAAAATGTAGGCCATTCAAAATAGATATTCAGATTTGTTTGAGAAATTTAATGCAAATCATGAAAAGGTGTAGAAACTTAAGGAATAAAGAAGGTTCCCATATTTGGTAAAGTCCCTGATCCCTTTCTTTATTAGAATGCCAAGATTGAAGCATGAAGAAGCAAATTATAGTCATTGAGAGTACAAAGGAAAATATGGCCTATTCACTTATTGAAAAAGAAGTTGAAATTGATCAACTAAATGAGAAATTTGGAATTTGAACAATTTTGCAGCTTATCTTGAATCATTTCTTAATGAAAAAGAAGATTTGATTATTGCCTTAAAGGATAAACTTATAGTTAGTGAGAAGAAACTAGCTTTCTCTACCTTTGACATGAACAAAATGATGTCTGGCTTTGAAAACCTAAATAAAATCCTCAACAACACAAAGATGTTTGGGGATAGCAGTGAAGGGATTTCAACCTCTAAGATGGGTTGTACTAAGTTTGTTAAAGCTTCCGATCAAGATCTAAAGTTGAAATCTATTGCCACCAACCTAAGTGCTAAGTTTATTGTGTCTTCTCGGTCAGATTCTTCTAGCATGGTGAATCCTTCCATCGCTCTAATGATAGTCTATTGCCACTACCTACTTTCGTTCCAACTTCTCACCACCGTGCTGAAGTTGGGCATTTTAGATAATACTATGGAAAATTGACTACTCATCCTTGTGTGAAAGTCTAAGTATTTCTTCATCCTTTCCTCTACATACTACTTTTCAGAGTTAGGGATCAATATTCTCTAACTCTAATGTTTGTGTTTGTTATCCATGTGGCATTGTTGGCCACATTGCTAGGCAATGTCCTACTCAAAGTTCTCCACCTCGTTCACCCTTATCTCATATGATAGGCTATAACTATTATAGCTCATTTGAGCATCTCCAAGTAGGTTGTATTGTGCACCTGAGACACAGTGAAGAAAGAAAGAAGTCATCTTCTAAAATTTTGCATGATCTGGTCTATACGTGTGTTCGACATAATTTTAAAGAAATAACAAAAAAAAAGCCTCGAGTACCATACATTCTACATGCTCACTAATGAGTTGTAAGATTGACAATGTCGATCTTGTGAAATCTTTTGGTTTTGTATTTGTAAAACTCTCTCAAGTACACGAATCATTTTATAGAAAATGATAAGTATACTCCCAAGGTCGATCTAGGGAAGGAATATATATGGTTTTTAATTTATTATTTAAAATCTTAAAAATGAAATTAAATCTTAAATATCATGTCACGATATTTTGGTTTTGTTTTCTAATCTAGTAACATAAAAAAAACATAGATATAGATTCAATTAAGAATAATGCAAATTTTATCATTTATAACAGTGGAGTATTTAATGATATAATAATTAAGTTAATTATGCTTACTCATATTATTTAGGTTATTAAAGATATAAATTGATATTTATCGATTCTCTTTTTTATATGAATACCAATTTTGATGGGGTTAGATATTCTTTGTTAATTAAACAAATCAATTAACGCTTATGAGTGGAGTCGATAATTAATTAGATTAATTCTTTTTTTCTAAGAGATTGAAAATGAACCATTTAAATAACACCTTTGGTGGGGTTAGACATTTTAAACTTTATTTAGGATGTCCAAATTAAACCTAAGAATTTAATTATCCTAGTACTAACTTTCAAGTTTTAAAATCATTACTAAAAAATGTAGTAAGTACATTTTCGAAATAATAGGTCTTATAAGAAACTTTTGAAATAGAGCTTCACTCTAACTACTGAGCGATTGTACTAACAAATAAAAGAGCACTACTCTAAATCAGATTGAATAATTAAACCTTATAATCTAATTTTCATATTTAAGTTTTTAAAGAAAAATAATATATTTCTCTCTAATATCCTTAATATAAAATCTTGAATAAAAACAAAATCAATTTATTTTATAGAAATGTTTTACCTATTTAATATTTTGCAAGCATAACAACATTATAATTATATCATATTTACAAAAAGCCAACCATGTTAAATTTAATCACAAATAAATTAATTATAACATATAAGAATAAAACATAAAAAGATAACCGTAAAGAATCCATTAAAATTATAACTTAATAGAATCCTTACAACACTTTGATGCTAATTATGTTGCTGGAAAACCCCAAAACGGATTTGCATATTGGCTTATTGAATAAAAAAACTAAAAATTTATAAAAACATAGCTAGTTCTTCTCAAAAAGAGAAGAACTTAAAAACTAAAAACTAAAAAAATGAAAAATTTCTAGAGAAAGAAAGCTAGAGAGAGAAAGTACTTAGAAAATTGTATGTTTTACAATGGGAGAAGAGAGTCCTTTTATAGGGGAAATATTTCAAAATTTGAATTTGGATGCGTTTGGACAGGTTAGCACACTTATGGGGGAAAACATCTCAGTAGACGAGTGGTTGGCACTCATTGTTGCACACGGGACTTGACGCGGATGGGCTACTATGCGCGAAATTTTGACATTTTTGACTGTTTTGACCCATTTTGTAAAAACAAATTCTATCTTTTTGACTTTTTTCTCATTTATTTTCTCTATATATTTGTGATATATTATCTCAAGTATTTTTCTTTGTTTCTTTAAGTTAATTTTGAAAGAAAATACTTGAAAAATAATAAAAATACTTGTGATTACAAAAAGAAAAATTTATATAAAAATATGATAATATCAAACAAATATAAATCTATTTAATCAATTAAAGTACATTAAATCATGGTAATTTTAGTTCTTTTTAAGCACTCATCACAACCCCTAACTAGCTTCTTGCTAGTTTCTTAGCAAGAGAAGCGATAAAAATTAAAAATTAAACTATCATAAATCACTTCTGTGGATTGACGTTGTTGCATTTAGTGTATGCAACAAGCCGTTAAACCCCTAAATTTCCCTAGTGGACGAGTTTAAGTCTCGTGTGGGTTTTTCAGTAATGATACCCACAAACTTTAATAAAAATGAAAATAAAATAAAACAAATAAATTAAGAGGTTAACTATAATTTGAATAAAGTAAAAAGACTAAAATAAAATAAAGAAATGAAATTCAAAAATATATCATACTTATAATCTCTTATAAATTTTATAATTAAAATCTTAAGCATATATTATTTCAATTTCCTAAACATTCATGATTTATTATAATAGTTAGTTGAATATCATTTTCATATTTCATATAAAAAAATACATCAATTTAATTTCACCTAAACTTAGTGTTAGGAATCCGAATTCACTTTATCTCTATTCCTTATAAGTCAATACTCTCAAAAACATTGAATCCTATGGGTTCAAACACTCATACTAATTTATATGAAAAATAGTTGATGTATAAAAATGAACTAATATGATCGTATATGTATAAAGAAGAAAGACTCAAAGTATTATTTTAACGTTGATCTCATGATATGAATCAATTGTAAGGATTTATAAAATATTATACATTTACTTTCATGCACCAATCAAACCATTTCTTAGGGAATTACTTCCTATAATTTCTTTTGCATTAAACCATTTCTCACAATTGTTTAGGCTTTTTGGGTCATAGTATATAGATTATATTATTTTCTTTTCTCTCTTTCTTTCTACTTTTTTTCTTTCTCTTATATTCTTCTTTTTTATAAGAGAATACCTTTTTTTAGATAGTGGACCAATGTACAAATTGTACATTTTTTATATGGTAAGGTGAGTGATTAATATTTTGCTTTTCTATTTATATTTGTATAAGTAACCCTAGATATATCTCTTTTCTTAATAGAATTCGTGTATGAATGAATTAAGACATATACTATCAATTTCTACTTAAATCATTTAATCTAAGAAAATGAAAAATAAATATATAACACTTCATTAAGATGTAAAAATCCAGAAATTCAATGGTAAGTCCTAAAGAGATTTTCTAATAATTTGAAGAAATAAGAAATGTGTTTGGAGTAGAAAAAATATATTTCACTCAGAGTAAAGAAAATTAGGCTCAAATTATATCTCACAAAGGTAGTCTTCACTATTTGATTCCTAAACAATGATTTTGGGTTTAATATAATTTTCACATCTTATCAAGAAATACTAGTCATGACAAAAACTAACTAATTACCATATACTCCATGATATGTTTTCAAAAATTAATCTAACAATGTCAAAAACTTAAGTATTTACTTAAATTTGATTTAAATAAATAATAATTTTTTGTAATTTTTTTTAAATAATCCTAAAATTCTAAAAATTACTAAGCCATACAAAGAAAATAAACACAATAGAAATGAAAATGTGAACATAAAAAATTTAAAATTTTTAAATTTTTTGAAATTAAGCATGATAACTTTTCACCACCCCTAACCTAGATCTTACATTGTCCTCAATGCAATAGTTGTAAGCTAATAGTTAATAAAATTTCTCCCCACCAATGGGAAGCAATACCAAAGTTTAATAAAATTGCAACAACTGATTCCGTAAAAGTTCTATTTTTTCTTTTACCTTTGCATTCATTTCAGGAGAATAATGTGCAGTTTTTTCATGAATGATTCCATGAGTTTTAGAAAAATAATTGAAAATATTGGAATAATATTCAGTGCCTTTATCACTTCGAAACTTTTTATTTTTTTGTTAAGTTGATTTTCAATTTCAGTCATAAATATTTTAAACATGTCAAACGCTTCACTTTTATTTTTCATTAGATATACATAAGTATAATCTGAATAGTCATCAATAAAAGTAATAAAATAGCATTTTCCATTTCTTGTTAAATTTCCATCAAGTTCACATATGTCAGAGTGTATTAAGTCTAAAGGTTCAGATTCTCTAACTACTGACTTTTGTAAAGTTTTGATTATTTTAGCTTGACTGCAAAATTCACATTTTTCAAAATCATTCAAAGCTAGTTTAGGAATTAGTTCTAAGGTACTCATGTTCTTGGTTATGCGATTATTAACATGAAAAAATCTAGCATACAAAATATTAAAAGAACTCAAAATATAAGCAAAAGAATAAGCTTTATTAATTTCAACATTCAATTTAAACATGCCATCAGTGGTGCACCATTTCCCAACAAAAATATTATTCTTAGTTATTGTATATAAATCAACCTCTATAATTTGAGTAAACCCAGCTTTGTCAAGAAGATACACTGAAACTAAGTTCTTTCTCATCTCAAAGTATGCAGGAAATCCTTCGAGATGACAATCTTTCCATAGGTAAACTTCAATTCCACCTTACCAGTACCAGCAAATTTAGTAGAGTGGGAGTCGCCCAATAGCACTTTTTTATCCTCAAACTTAGAAAAAATGGCGAGAAGTACCAATGTCCACCCACCATCCCTTAGATCCACCAACAAAATTGATTTCAGATATCATAGTAATAGTTGATCTTAGGTAAGGTTCACCTACGGGGTAGGAAAATTCCTATTCTAGCAATTCCTAGTCAATTGACCACGTCTATTACAACTATAACACATGAATGTGATATTTCTTTAAAGGGTTAAGGTCCATTCTGGGGAGGATAATTTCTATTTCTATTTTGGTGGTTATAGTTTTGGTTATTATTATGATTTTGAGTTTTCATGTTTCTTCCTTTAGGTTTTAGAATTGTAGAAGAGGATTTCTTATTGGTACTATTATTTGAGACAATGAATACTTCATCTCTTTGATATTGTTTTTGGGCTTCTTCTTCTATTCTTAGATGAGTTATAAGACTTTCTAAAGAAAATTCCATAGTTTTATATCTAAGTGCATTCTTAAAATCTTTCCAAGTAGGGGTAATTTATCTATAATAACAGCTACTTAAAATTGTTCATTTAAAACTATACCTTCAAAAGTTATTTCATGTGCTATCTTCTACAGTTCGAGTGATTGAGCTTCCACAAATTTTCCATCAATCAATTGGTAACTCATGTATCTACTGACAGTATACTTCTTAGTTCCAACTTCCTCAATGTCGTACTTCTTTTGAAGTGCTTCCCAAATTTCCTTAACAGACTTATTAGAATTATAATAATCATACAAGTCATTAGCTAATCCATTAAGAATAAAAATTTTGCATAGAAAATCATTTCCTATCCAGGTGTCTAAATCCTTTGTTGTAGCTTCAGTACGAGGATTAAACAATGTTGATTTTTCAGTAGTAAGAATAGAAGCGTCCTTTTCATGGTTAAGAAAAATAACATTTTTTGTCTCCATCTTTTAAAGTATAGTCCCTTAAAATGGAACAGTTTGTACAGATTAGTAGTTAACATTTCAGTAGACATGGAAGATATAAATCGTCTTAAAATATTTGGAACAAGTATGTTAAAAATAACGTAAGAACAATATTACCGATATACTCAAATGTACTACTTGGGTTGAGTCGCGGACTAGGTCTCTCTCGTTTAGATGTTTTGCGACTTTGCCCAAACTTGTGCAAGAAAACACAACCTCGTCGTTCCCAGGATAAAACAACTAAGAATCTTTGTTTTTTGTCTCAGAACTTCACTGCACTGATGAAGTAAAAAAGCTACAACTCTAAAGTTTATGTTTCTCGGAATAATCTAAAAACAATTTAGTATCTTCTTCTTTTCTTTCTATGAGCTATTACTTCTATGATCTATAAGAGAATTGGTGTGTTTTAACTGAGAGCTAAGGCCCTCTATTTATTGTTTGAGAAAAGGTGAGACAATTATGATAAATAACGGTTATGTTTGGGTGGAAAGAGTAACGGCTATTTCAGAGTGGAAAAGTAACGGCTATTTCAAAGTGAAAATGTAACGGCCAATTCTGAGTGGAAAGGTAACGGCCATTTTTCTGAGGGAAAAAATAACTATTTTCTAATTAAAAAAGTAACGACCATTTTCTGAGTGTAAAAGTAATTTTAATCAAAAACAATTTTCTAAAAAATAAAATGTCATCTCACCTCACACACAAAACAATCGTGACAGGATGTCTAGATTATTAATTTTGTTTTTAAGAATTTATTGAATAATTTAAAAATCACCTCATTCCCCTTTATACCTACCTTAGAAATATACTTATCATTTTCTATAAATAATTTATGCACTAGCGAACTATTTTCTAAATAATACAAAAATTTTACACAATAATTTTATGCATCAAGTTTTTAGTATCGTTGCCGAAAAACTGGTAATAACAAGAAAAAACACTTAATTTTTGGCACCGTTTTCAATGAAGAATAGTATTTTTAAAGTGTTATTATAAAAATCTTAAAAACTTTTTGTATTACAAATATTATGATTTTTATTTTATTTTGTTTAAATTTTTTTAAAAACTAAAAAAAAACTAATAAAGGGATCTTAAATTAAAAGAATATTGAAAATAAAAAAAGGCAAAACTCTAGTTATCATATTTATTAGTTAGTTTTAAAAAAAATCAATTCTTTTTGGAAATTGAAAAAAAAAACTAAAATTTATGTCATCATTATTAATTTACTAATAATAAAAAATTTCGAATTTTTTTTCAACATAAAAAAATCTAAAATTTATGTGTAATTTAATAGTTGATTAAAAATTTCAAAATAAAAATGAAAAAAATCTATGAATATCATAATTTTTTCAAACTATTTTTTATTTGACTTAGATATTGATTATTAACTTAATTTCTTATTAGAATTTTATTTGTAGTATTTTAGTATACTAATTTAAATTTTTTTAACTTTAACTTAATTTTCTTTTATATTATTTAATTTTATTTATTAATTTCTAAATTTTATTTCTTATTTTTATTTACTAACTTTTTTATTTAGTAACTTTCTGTGTAATTAATTTTGTTTTCTATCTTTTTTATTTATTTATTATTTTTTCTCTTATTTTAATTTATATTTAATTATCTACTTACTTAAATTCTTTTGTTATTTATTTTCTCTTATTTAATGTTTTAGGTTCGTTTAATTTTATTTTTTATTTTATTTTTTATTTTTGTTTTATTTGTTATTTCCTTTGGTTATGTCTTTTTGTTTTATAATTTTTATTTCTTGTTTATTTTTCTTTTATTCTATTTTTATTTTTATTTTTATTTTCTTATTTTATTTTATTTTTGTTGTTTATTTTATTTGTTATTTCCTTGTATTATTCTTATTTAGTATTTTTGTTTAATTTAAAATAATAATCTGAGCTACGACATGGTTTTTCTACTAATTGTAGCATTTAGATCTCGTAATACAATTGGGTTGAAGAAAAAAAATATTTTTACATGGGTCCCTATTTAAATACACTATGTTATATTTTTCCTGTAATGAATTTTGAAAAATAAAATAAAATTGTTTCAAATAAGACTCACACAAATTTTCTCTTTTTCTTCTTCTATAAACCCTATTTTGTTTGTCCCCTAAATAAAAACAATTTTGAATTTACCTAAAAAAATTGAAACTTTTAATATCAATATCACCATTGGTGATTAAAAGTAAAAAATAGGTAAATGTTATGTTAAATCTAGGTGCAAGTGTAAATTTAGTATCATATTCATTATACATGTAGTTAGAAATGGGTGAACTAAAACCACGACCATGTCCCTAATTCTAAGTGGATAATTTTTTAATATTGGCATGGTAAATAATTTAAATAGTACAGATGATAAACTTGCCATACCTATAGATATTGTGATTTTAATAAACTCCAAGACTAGGGGTCGAACGTTGAGTATATGAAATTCTAAAAATGAAAATCCCCCTAAGAAGCATCTTGCTAAGACATTAAAATGGTGCTAGATGAGAGGCACTTGCACCTAGAAATAGACCATAAATTCTAGCTACAAGTATAATGAATATGATACTAAATTTACACTTGCACCTAACAATTTTATAGTATTTTTGTTCAAGAGTTGGTATGGATTATAGGTGCATCCATCAATCAAGACATATGAAAATTACACATATGTGTATTTCTCACAAATTCAACAAACAATTATAAAATTAACATTTCTAAATAATGTTCACAAAACAAGAAAATGATATCTTAATGTCAATATCACCATTGCTTTAATTATTTTTATTGAGTTAGGAATTTTTGGTTTATTTTTAATTTTCATGCAAAATTATCATATCTTATAAAATTAATTTTAAGAAAATGATAAAGTATTTGAATTGTTAGATTAATCTCAAAAATATTTCATGTAGTAATGTAATACTTAGTTAATTTTTGTCATAATTAGTATTTCATGAAATGTTAATATTGCGATAAATCAAAAATTGGTGTTTAGAAATCAAATAGTAAAAATTAATATCCTTATGAGAATATATTTTGAGCCATTATTTTCTAATTCTAAGTGATAATATTTTTTCCTATTCTTTAAACACTCTCCTTATTAATACTAATTGTTAAATGATCTTTGGAAGTCTTTGTATTGAGTGTTAGGATTTTTACATCTAATAAAATATTTTATTTTTATTTTTATTACTTAAATTGAATAAATTAAGTAGAAATTAAAGGTATATGTCTTTTTATTCATTCATGCATGACTTCTAAAAAAGAGACAATGTGTTACCTAAATCAATAAAATAAAAACCACAAATTAGCTACTCATAAATCATATAATATATGTACAATTTGTACATGGATCTTTTCTCTAAAAAAAGGAATATCTCTAAAAAAAGAGAGATAAAAGAAAAATAAAAAAAGTGAAAAATGAATAATATAAACTACACACTATGACGAATTATCCTTTAAAATTATGAGAATTATATATATATATATATGGAATAATTTCTCAAGTTGAGATTTTTATTTGATAAATTTGATTAATATACGAAAATAATACGTGATTTCTTTATATATCCTTTCATTTGATTCCTTTCATGAGATCAATATGATGCACCACTTTGAACTTTTTATTCTTGAAACATATGTGAACTATTAATTCATTTATATACATAAACTATTTTGCATATACCTTTGGATGAGTGCTTGAACCAATAAGATTAGTATCATTGATAGTATACTTTGTGAGGTTGGAGTTTAACTAATTAGAATTCCTTATACTAAGATTGTCTAAAAAATTCATTGATATATTTTTTATTTCAATATGAAAGTGATTTTTCAAAATAATTATTATAATAACGCATAAATGTTTAGAATATTAAAATTACTTCTACTATAAATTTTTATTGTAAACTTAAAAAGAAATTTTAAAAGCATGAGAATTTTTATTTTTCTTATTCTTTTATCTTTTTACTTTGTTTTATATTATTTATTTGTTTATTATTATTATTTTCACTTTTGATGCTTGATGGCCACACAAATTGTGTGTGCAATTAATACACAAGTATACGTATCGTAACAAGTAATATAATGATAAGTAAAGATCGTTCTCACGAAGATTATTTTATTAGAAATTAATTTTTAAAACTAAAATTAATAAAAGTCAATTTTTTGGTGTTTTTTATATTTTAAGGAAGCAAAATTAAAATAACTAAAAGTAAATAGCAACAATTAATTAAATCATATTTTGTGATTAAAAATATATATGAGAAAATATCTAGGAATACTTAATCTCCTAATTTTTTAAACATGTGAATCGCTAAAATCCCCTCAATATAATTATTAATTAATTACATGATTAATTGAATCTAATCTAGCATGTATTCCTCTCTCAAATAAAATACATACCATATAGTAATTAATTTAATCACACTCTCATGCCAATTAGATTACATACTACTTATTAAGTTCATCAATTATGGATTACATACATAAGAATAATACATATCTGCCTAGAAAACTATGCATGTTATTTAATCAAGACAAACAATTAAATAAGTCTCTCAAATCTATTTAATTATCTCTATAGATAAATTGTTGGCCAAACAATTAATAGCATTAAAATCAGATTAAATAATATAATTAAATTATAATTATAATTGGGGTAAAATTTTATATCATCACATGGTGAACATTGGATTCATAAGATCCCTAGATTAATAAATTAATTACACATAATTGTGTTCATAAAACTCACATTTTTCATAAACAAAAAGACATAAAATTCATAAAGAAAAGAGTAGAAGAAGAAAAATAATCACTCTTGAATTGTAGAATTATTCTCTTCTTGAATATCCAACAAAATTTTGTCGTCTCTTGAATTTTTCTGTATTTTTCTCTCTTTTTAGCTCTAAAAACTGACTAAAATTATGCTAATGGAGGCTCATTCGGGTTTATGGAGTGATTAGAGACTTAAATAAAGCTCAGGTACAATTTAGACCATATGATCAACTTCAGATCAAGGGTTCTGATCAAAACAAGCAAAACTGATAGTTTTAGCCAATCGCAACGCGACACGTGGCATCAGAAATTCATTGGCGAATCAGGGAGTGATGTGTGGTAGGGGAGACCAATCAAAGTCAATGCTCACTGAGTCAGTAACACGTGGCATGACATGATTCATGGGAATAGATGGCGTGGGACACGTGTGGAACATGTAGAGCAATGGCATGGTGACATATGGCATGGCGCATTGACTAATTTTTGAACTCCAATTGAACGTCGTGCTGACACATGGCATGTGTTTTGTCCTCCTCATACGCGACATAACTTGATTTGCTCTCCGTGCTTGCATGGTGTCTACGTGGCTTGCCTAGGTAGCTCCTCTACTTATGTGGCATGCCAAGTGGAAGCTTTTGATTGGTCTTGTGTTAAAAAATCATTAAAAATCCAAAAATTATATTTTCACCCCTTTTCAATAAAATGTTTCTATTTGATTTTTTTTGCCATAAAAATACTACTTATTAAATAAAACAAGTAAATATTAAGTAAAAAAGTATGCTAATGACTCTATTTTCATAGAGTCGTCACACCCCCAAACTTAAATCTTTGCTTGTCCTCAAGTAAAGCTAAGTATAACTAAATAAAATAACTTGGGTAATATATTTATAAATATACATCTATTATTACATGCATATTTCACGAAAACTATCCCTCTCAAAAGTTGTACAAGTCTATGATAAAGAGTTCACATATTCATCAATCAACGTTCTATCAATACAAGGATATGCAAGGTTTTTGAAATATTGATTCGTGTGTGTGTGCTACACATGAGATCATCCAATGCATTCATGAAATCAACCTATATGAGCATGCTAATCAATTCAATATTAGAACAAGTTTCATAAGTCTATTTTTCACATCCCTCTCCACTAATATAAATATGCACTTAGCTCAAGATCAATAAGGATTTTACATGGTTGTAATGTAAAGCTTAGGTGATAGGTCGATAAATGAAGAAATTTTAGGCTCTTTTCACACCTTAGCTTCTTTTTTTTCATCATGCATTTTTTAACTACAATTGAGATTTTACTTGATATTTTAATGTACCCTCTTTTGACATTCTTTTCATATTTTTTTATTCCACATCTCTTTTCTCTCTCTTTTTTTAGGATGCCTTACATTTCACCTTACTCTATGGCATAACACATGATTGCATTTTTTTCTTTTAATACAAGCTAAAGGTGCAAGGATAAAGGTAATGCTTATTGGTTATGCATTAAATGTGGCTTAAAGATATGAATGGTTCTTTTTTAGGCTCAAATGGGTGACTAAATATATTAACAATGATTACCTTGAAAGGCTCAATCGATCTAAATAAGGCCTAAATCATTTCTCTTGCTAAATACTATTTAGGATTTCGCCTTAAGGGATGGTCAAATAGGTTCTAAAACTTGGTAGATCTCATCAACTCACATGACTCACTACAAATTTTCTCTCAATAAGAACACCAAAATCAATCATGAACATGTGTATAAAAATTTGAATCAATCCAATCAAAACTAGCAAGTATATCACATGATTAATGTAAATATCTTAACAAATAAGTTACATTTCTTATCCTAGTCATGACAACCAATTTTTATCATTGAGTTCATATGTTTCATATCAAGTATGTATGCATTTAGTTTCTATATATTTATCAATTTCTGTCCAAATCATGATTAAAAACAACCTAAAAATTAAAAAAAATTCCTAAAAATTTAAAATGCATACTAAGTACTAATGTAGAGAATGAAGTTCCCTCCATCAAACTTAAACTACACATTGTCCCCAATGTGCACATAAATATGAAAAGGTAAAAGAAAAGAAAACTCCCTTAATAATGGCACACCACATCTATCACTAAAATTTTCATTCTTGTTGCGTCATTGCTCTCCATATTTATTCACCTACAAAACAAAAATAATGAAAATATAAGTAAAATAACGTTGGATTGCCTCCCAACCAACGTCACATTTAATGTCCTTGACTAGACGGTCCTATAAAGCCCTAAGGAACATCCCTTTGTATCCATTTACTTTTGAGTTTGCCTGGAAATAGCTTGAGTCTTGATTTGTTCAATAATACTTTATGTTTTGGCTCGCAAACATGATGTTCAATTCTCTTCCCATGCTATATTTATTTTTCCTTTTGAACTTCTTGGCATTTTTATAAGCACTCCACCGTAACTCATCCAATTTATGAATTTCTAATAGCTTTTTCGCCTCTCCATTTGACTCTTTCACCGTCCTTGACTAGATGGTCCTTAGTGGCTCTTCAATTGATGGTTTGAGTTTAGATCCTATCTCAAAATTTTTCCATTATCGCCTTTGATACATACATGAGAGATAAGCCCTCCAAAAAGTTCACACAGTCCACGATAGCAACCTTCGATGCCATACTTTCAAGGTTATAATAGGTTGAGTTGTTTTCTAGTGAGTTTATGTCCTTGTTTACGGTAGTATGTGTTAAATTCTTAAGTTTGGGTGACTTAACAGATTCTTTTAAGCTATTCCCATAATCAATAATATTTATCCTTAAACATTCATTAGCATTATCAATATCAGGAAGTTCAGATTCTTTAAAAACTTTAAATATTACTTGTCCATCTTGCATTCTTATTATAAGTTCACCTTTTTGTACATCAATGAGTTCCCTTCCAATTGCTAAGAATGGACGACCAAGTATGATTGGAATTTCACGGTCCTCTCCCATGTCTAGCACAATAAAGTCCACCGGAAAGATGAATTTGTCTACTTTTACTAACAAATCTTCTACCACACCCCGAGGTCTCTTAATCGATCTATATACCATTTGTAATATTAACAAAATGGGTTTTGCTTTACCAACCCCCAATCTATTGAAGACCAATAATGGCATAAGGCTAATACTAGAACCCAAGTCACATAGTGCCTTTCCAAAACGGATGTTTCCAATAGTGCAAGGGATGTCAAAACTACTTGGATCTTTCAATTTTTGTGGTAGTTTTCTATTAAGAATGGCCCTACAACCATCAGTCAAGGTTATTGTTTCATGATCTCCAAGCCTCTTTTTATTTGATAGTTGATGAGTAGAATCGGGATTGCCAAAAAATTTGATGCCATCCCCGCAACGGAGTCATCCCCGGCAATGGCGCCAAAAACTTGATGAGCGAAAACCGGCATCGCCGATTCTGCCAATACTTTGGTTTTATATTTATAAAACTCTCGCAAGTGCACGAATCATTTCATAGAAAATGATAAGTATACTCCCAAGGTCGATCTAAGGAAGGAATGTATGTGGTTTTTAATTTATTATTCAAACTTTTAAAAACGAAATTAAATCCTAAACATCCTGTCATGATAGTTTGGTTTTTGTTTCCTAATCTAATAACATAAAATAAACATATATACATATTAATTAAATATAATCTAATAACATAAAAATAAACATCGATACAAATTCAATAAATATTTATCTAAAAATAAATATAAATACAGATTCAATAAATATTCATGCAAATTTTATCATTTATATTAGTGGAGTATTTATGGATATAATAACTAAATTAATTATGCTTGCTCATATTATCTAGGTTATTAAAGATATAAATTGATATTTTATTGATTCTCTCTTTTTTATATAAATACCACCTTTGGTGGGGTTAGATATTCTTTGTTAACTAAACAAATCAATTAACACCTATGGGTGGGGTTGATAACTAATTTGGTTAATTAAATTAATTCCTTTTTATAAGAGATTGAAAATGAACCATTTAAATGCCACCTTTGGTGGGTTAGACTATTTACACTTTATTCAAGGTGTCCAAATTAAACATAAGAATTTAATTATCCGAGTACTAACTTTCAAGTTTTAAAACCACTATTGAAAACATGTTGTCAATACATTTTCACATAATAATTCTTATAAAAACTTTTGAAATAGAGTTTCACTCTAACTACCTAAGGCGATTGTACCAACAAATAAAAGAGCTCTACTCTAAATCAGACCGGATAACTAAACCTTAAAATCTAATTTTCAGATTTAAGTTTGTAATGAAAAATAATATATTTCTCTCTAACATCCTTAATATAAAATCTTGAATAAAAATAAAATCAATTCATTTTAGAAATTTTCACCTATTTAATATTTCGCAAGCATAACAACGTTAATATTACATCATAATTATAAGCAATAGTACGCTTAAATTTAATCACAGACAAATTAAATATAACATGTAAGAATAAAGCATAAAAATAACTGTAAAGAAAATAAAATCCTTACAGAACTTCGACGCTATTCCCGTTGTTAGAAAACCTCCAAGCGGAATTTGCACTTCCATTTATTGAATCAAAAAGCTAATAAATTACAAAAACATAACTAGTTCTTCCCAAAATGGGAAGAACTCTAAAACTAAGCAAAACTAACTAAAACATAAGAAAAACTAAAAAAAACTAAAAACTAAGAAATGGAGAGAAAGAAAGAAGAGAGAAGTGTGTTTTGAGGTGTAGGGAAGGGGGTATTTATAGGTGAGGATGGAGAGAAAAAATGCGTAAAAAAATGTTAAAAAAAATGTAAAAACGCGTAATGGAAATGCTGAGGTCATTAATGACGTCAGCATGAATTCATGGGGGCAGCTGCACGTGAAAAATGGGGCGAAAAGGCGTTGGGCGCGCGGAGCTTGGAGACCGCGTGCGCGCGCGGGCTGTCGCGCGTGCAGTTCGGTGCGCGTGAACACGACCGGCTGTCGTTGGCGCTACTGGCGGGCAAGAGGCGCGATTTCTGTCTTTTTGACATTTTTGACCTTTTCGACCCATTTTGTCCAATTTTTCCATGTTTGTTGACCTTTTCCCATTTATTTATTAATATATTTGTGATGTATTGCTTCCAGTATTCCTTTTTGAGTCTTTAAGTGACGTTTTTAAGCGAAAATACCTGAAAAACAATAAAAATACCCGTGATTCCGCAAAAGACAAATTTATATAAATATATGATAAAACATATAAATATATATATTTTTAATCAATTAATGTGCATAAAATCATGGTAATTTTAGTGCTTTTTGAGCACTCATCAATAGTATATCCTTCATGAATTTGGCATAAGATGACATTTGTTCAAGTGCCTCTACAAATTGTATGTTTATGTGTAGCTTCTTGAAGACTTCTAGAAATTTTGAAAACTATGTATCTGACTTTTGCTTTTGCAGTCTTTGAGGGAAAGGAAGTGGGTTTGTAGAGATTTCTCTTTTTTTGCTAAATTATTTCCTTTCCATTACTCTCTTTATCCACTAATTCCTCATCCTCCTTTTTAGTTTATGGTTCCTTCTTATCCTTTTTAGTTTGATAGTCCTCTTTATCCTTTTTAATTTCTTGTTTCTCCTCGTCCTTTTCTATCTTATGTTCTTGTTCTAAAGTTTTGCCACTCCTCAAACCTATGGCATTGCATTGACTCTTACCTTATCTTCTAGGGTTTACAATTATGGCACTTGGAAGGTTACCTTGAGGCCTTTGGCTTATGGCCTGGGCAAGTTACCCCATTTGGTTCTCCAAATTTTGAATCGAAGCCTCTTGAGTGGATACTTTTGTATTTACTAATTGGATAAAGTATTTCATCATCCCCACTAAGGCATTTGTATTGTCCTCAGTAGGTGGCTTTTTCTCTTGAGCTTGTGATTGATATGATTGTTGAAAACTAGGTGGTTGAAATGATTAACGGTTGAATTGATTACCACCTTGATTGTTGTTACTCCAAGAGAAATTTGGATGTTTTCTCCATCTTGGGTTATATGTGTTAAAGTATGGATTATTGTTTCGATTCACATTACCCACATAGCACATGAATTCAGGATTATTTGGACAATTATCAAACAAATGAGCTCCTCCACAAAATACACATGACACTCATGAATCTTAGACCTCGTTTATACTTGTTGGTGAGTTTTGAACCTTCAAAAGATTAACCAAAGATGACACTTGAGTTATAAGTGATGTGATATCATATACCTCATACATTCTGGCTACTCTTCTTGTGGCTGTCATTTTGTCAATTGGCCATTGATAATTATTGCTAGCCATTTTTTCAAGTAAATCATAAGCTTAATTGTAAGATTTGGCTAGCAAAGCTCCATTAGCCGATGCATCAACGATAGTCCTTGTTTGCGCCTTGAGACCATTATAAAAAGTCTCCATTTGAATCCAAGAAGGAATACCATGATGAGGGAACTTCCTTAGCAATTCCTTGAATCTTTCCCATGCTTCATATAGAAATTCTCCTTCGTGTTGTTGGTAGGAAGTAATGTCATTCCTAAGCTTGGTATTCTTTGTTGATGGGAAGTATTTCGTCAAGAATTTCTCCGCCAAACCATTCCAAGTTGTAATGGAATCAGGTGGCAAAGAGTTTAGCCAAGCTTGAGCACAGTATCGTAAAGAGTAAGGAAACAATCTAAGCCTAAATGTCTCCTCTATCACATCATTGAACTTAAATGAATCTATAACTTCAATAAACAATCTGAGATGATGATGATGATCTTTGTTGGCAATCCACTGAATTTTCCAACTATTTGTAGCATTTGAAACATCACTGGCTTTAGTTCAAACTAATTATCTTGAATATTTAGCCTTGTAATACTTGGATTCAACCTTTCCAATGTAGCTATTGCATATTTATTCATAGCTCTATCTCTATCATCCATCAAAAGCATTTGATTGTTCAGCTTAGCTCATTGTTGTTTATTTCTAATGAATTAGCTATTTTTTTCTTTTGGGTGACTTGTTGTTTTCTAATTGATCTCAAAGTATGATTAATTCCAAGATCTAAATGCAAAATTTTTCCCTCACGAACTCTGCTTATGCAATAGACTCAATTATGTTTCTACAATACTATAAATGAGAAGTCTAAATAAAAACTAAATAAATTAAAATTAAAATATTAATAATAATAAATTAAGAAAATAAATAAATTAAAATAAAAGAAAGAAAAATAAAAAAAATAACTAAAATAAAATAAAAATTATTAATTTCTAATATTTATAACCTCTCGCAACGTCGTCCAAAACTTGATAGCCACACAAATTGTGTTTGCAATGAATACACAAGTATACGTATCACAACAAGTAATATAATGATAAGTAAATATCGTTCCCACGGAGATTATTTTATTAGAAATTAATTTTTAAAATTAAAATTAATAAAAACCAATTTTTTTTATGTTTTTATATTTTAAGGAAACAAAATTAAAATAACTAAAAGTAAATAGCAACAATTAATTAAAATAGATTTTGTAACTAAAAAGATATATGAGAAAATATCTAGGAATACTTAATCCCTCAACTTTCTAAACATGCGAATCGCTAAAATCCCCATAATATAATTATCAATTAATTATATGATCAATTGAATCTAATCTAGCATGTATTCCTCTCTCAAGTAAACTACACATCATATAGTAATTAATTTAATCACACTCTCATGCCAATTGAATTGCATATTACTTATTAAGTTTATTAATTATGGATCACATATGTAAGAATTATATATTTATGCCTAGAAACTATGCATGTTATTTAATCAAGACAAACAATTAAATAACTATCTCAAATCTATTTAATTGTCTCTATAAATAAATTGTTGGTCAAACAATTAATAGCATAAAAATTAGATTAAATAATATAATTAAATTATAATTATAATTAGGATAAAATTTTAGATCATCACATGGTGAACATTGGGTTCATAAGATACTTAGATTAATAAATTAATTACACATATTTGGGTTCATAAAACTCATACTTTTCATAAATAAAGACATAAAATTGATAAAGAAAAGAGTAGAAGAAGAAAAAACAATCAATCTCGTGAATTTTAAAATTAATCTCCTCTTGAATCTCCAACAAAATTGTGTCGTCTTCTGAATTTTTCTCTCTTTTTAGCTCTAAAAACAGACCAAAATTATGCTAATATAGCTAATTCGGGTTTATGGAGTGATTAGGGACTTAAGTAAAGCTCAGGTGCAATCTAGACCATCCGATCAACTTTAGATCAATGGCTATGATCAAAACAAGCAAAATTGACAGTTTTAGCCAGTCACAGCAAGACACGTGGTATTAGAAATTCATTGGGAGAATTAGGGAGCGACATGTGGTAGGGGAGACCGGTCAGAGAACGTGCTATGCAATGGCGTGGTGACACGTGGCATGACACATTGACTGATTTTTGAACTCCAATTAAACGTTGTACTGACACGTGGCGCATGTTTCGTCCTCCTCACATGCGGTGCGACATGATTCACTCTTTATGCTTGCGTGGCATCCGCGTGGCTTGCCCATTTAGCTGCTTTACTTGCGTGACATGCCAAGTGGCAGTTTTTGATTAGTCCTGCGTTAAAAATCTCAAAAAATTTTAAAAATTATATTTTCACCCATTTTCACTAAAAAGTTTATATGTTAAATTTTATTGCTATAAAAATACTATTTATTAAATAAAACAAGTAAATATTAATTAAAAAAGTGTGCTAATGATTTTATTTTCATAGTATAAGGACTATGAGTGTTGGCTATTTTCGTGGACAAAATATTTACTTCAGGTAAGTTTATCAAGAAAAGCCGAACAAATGTTCAAGTTTCAGATATTCGTACTTCATGTAATTTTTTTTATAACTATGACACATAGGATTGCATTCATGCATTTAATAACACATTTTCATAAATCTGAAATTATATTTTATGTTAAAATATTTATTCAAACTTTAATTAATTTATAAAATTATTAATTAAATATTTTTATAATATATCTTAAGATAATATTAAATTTTTTTTTTTAATAACCTTTGAAAAGTTAAGATAAAAACACATTTAACCTAACCCTAATATCATTAATCATTATTATTATATATATATATTTTTACATATTAGGGTTAATTAGTTTGTGCAAAACAAAAAAATAAAAAAGCCGCCGGAGAAATAACTCTGCATCAGCCAAAGAAAAATAAACTACGAAAGAAAAGGAGGAAGAAAAGGAATTAGTCCATGGTGGGTCACTAAAGCTGAAAACATATTTAAGTAAACAAAGGCATATTCAACTTACGGCAAAGAGGTAATCATGACTCCTGGGAAAAAAAGGAAGTAAAACATATATATGAGAATTGAATTGACAAGTATTAATCTAAAATCACACATCACTATTTTTTTTGTTTGTTTCTTTTTAATTAGATTAATCAAATAATTTTATAAGTGATCATGATTATTTGATTTAATTATTGAATTTTGAAGAAACAATTTTCATTAAATTTATGCTTAATATTTTTTATCTAGAATTTGTGCTTAATATTTTTGATCTAGAATTTGCTAGTTGATTTAATTTAAAGGAGATATGTTTTTAAAATCATCTAGTTAGGATTATTCATTATTAAATTTGTTCTAGAACACACACGTGCACTTGTGTTTTTTGTGCTAACTATTTTGCAATTTATTTGTGAATGATCTGATTTGCGGGGAACTTATTGAAACGTTGGTCAGGAAACCGTTCACGTTAATATTGGAAACTGTGAAAACAAAGCATGGGCTCATAAGTAAAGTACATTGGGGCAATATCCTAGGGAGGGTAGCATAAGACCGAGTTTGTACTTGAACATTTGATTTTCATAGTGGAAAGTTAGGTGGACCGGTGGTTTTCCTTTTAGGCCATGGTTGTGGCCTAGGTTGTTTCCACCTAAAAATATCGTGTGTTATTAATTTATTTCGGCACTTATATTTACACATGATTTCATGCCTGGCTGGTTTGTTTATGTTATTAAATTATAAATTGG
Organism: Hippophae rhamnoides; assembly: GCA_033030585.1. Lineage (NCBI taxonomy): Eukaryota > Viridiplantae > Streptophyta > Magnoliopsida > Rosales > Elaeagnaceae > Hippophae > Hippophae rhamnoides. Next base: position 40,245,752 of record CM065438.1, on the reverse strand, counting down.
TAAAAATTAAAAATAACCTATTCACCCCCCTTTAGGTTAATTAGGTCCATAATTTATAAACTTTCAATTGGTATCAGAGCGAACATTAGACACACTTAGTGAGATTGATCCTTAGGGACATACACACTTACTTATGGACCAAATGAAAGAAGGTGGGTCATATGTTAGACCCCCACTCTTTGATGGGTTTAATTACCCTTACTGGAAGGCTCGCATGCAAGCCTTTCTCAAACAAGATGAAAAATTCTGGGATGCTATTCTTGATGGTTGGGAACCACCTTCGGTAACAAAAGATGGTGTAACAATCATAAAGCCAAGAAGAGACTGGACCACTGAAGAACGCACCCTTAGTGGGGCAAACTAAAAAGGTCTAAGCTCAATATTTTCTAAAGTGTCGATGGATGAGTTCCGTTGCATCTCCGACTGTGAGACTGCTAAAGATGCATGGAATGCACTTGCTCTTGCTCATGAAGGAACTTCCCAAGTAAAACAAACAAAATTGAGATTTCTAACATCTGAATTTGATTCTATTAAAATGAGCAACAACGAAACCTTTGGTCAATTTTATGCTCGCTTATGTGATATCACTAATGCTTGTTCTAACCTTGGTAAGAAAATTCCACAACCTATACAAGTGTGCAAACTCCTAAGCTTTTTAACAGCAGACTATAAGATGAAAGTTACAGCGATAAAGGAAAGCAAGAATGTAGACACGCTAAAAATTGATGAACTTGTCGTGTTAATCCAAACCTATGAGCTTTCTCTTGATCCACCTAAGAAAAATAAGGATGTGGCATTCAAAAGCTCCAAAAAGGACATCTCTCATAGTGATGATGATATGAATGATGAGTCACTAGTCTTGTTAACACAAAAAATTAAGAAGTTTATGAAGAAGAAGGGTCAACAGAATAATCATTCCAACAAGGGACAATCTTGTCGTTCGAATGACCTAAAGTCAAGGGAAATCAAGCCTCCTAGCCTTGATGGTAAGAAAAGTAAACCCACTAGTCCCCAATTCTTTACTTATGGAGGATTTGGTCATATTTCTACAGATTGTGCTAACAATAAAAAGAAATTTGGAAAATCCTTTAATGCTACACTCAGTGACACAGAAAGTGAGTAGGACAATGCTAGTAACTCAGAGGATGATGACACTAATTATTGTGCCTTCATTGCAACTGCCAATGCATATCACAATAATTCTGAACTTAGCTAGGATGAATAAAATGAGGAAATAAACTCTTCTCTCTTACTGTCTAAGTTTAATGTATCGAATTATGAGGAACTATTCATGGATTGTCTAGGTGCTAGGGAAGACACAGATAAATTGCTTGTGGAAGTAACTAAACTTAATGATATCATCAATGTTCACAAAAAAATTCCACTAGTCTAGAGAAAGATAAAAATGAATTGTCTGATCATATTAATGCTTTGAATATGAGACTTGCAGAAGCCATTGAGGAAAACAAAAAACTTAGGCAAGAACTTAGTATTACTAAAGAAACGATGAAGAATTTGACTATTGGTGCTGAAAAATTAACCAAAGTTCTAGACTATGGAAAATCATATGGAGATAAGAGAGGTCTTGTATACATTGATGAACAATCAACACCTTTATCATCCACAACTCAATTTGTAAAACCCATTATTGCTCAGGCAGTGAAGGTAGTTTCTGCACCTTATCATTATAAGAAAATTCAGTTTGTTCCTATCTGTCATCATTGTGGTAGGAAAGGACATATTAGACCTAAGTGTAGATTTCTTTATGCCTATGATTCTATCATGAGTACAAATGTTTCTAAGGCACCTCAAAAATTTTCAAAACGTAAAGTTTTTACTACAAGAACTACACAAAAAGAGGAACATAAGAAACCGGTAACTCAAATGTCCAAAATTAAAAAAAGGATGGGTTAAGAAATGAGTTGCACTGTTTTGTGGCCCAAATAGCGTTTAAAGCTAAATCAAATACTGCTTGGTATTTTGATAGTGGATGCTCTAGACACGCGAGGGAATCGTTCTTTGTTTAAAACCTTTAAGGAATACAATGAAAGGACAGTTACCTTTGGTGATGGTAAAACATCTAAAATTATTGGAAAATGCTCTGTTCAAATAGAGGGTATCCCTAAACTTGATGAAGTTTTATATGTGGAAGGACTTAAGGCAAACTTGATTAGCATAAGTCAAATATGTGATAGTGATTTTAATGTGCAATTTACAAACAATCACTGTATTGTAACAGATCAAAAAGGGTGAATGTATGATTAAGGGAATCAGATCACATGACAATTGTTATTGTATTGATACATCATCCACAGTAACATGTAACCTAGCTAGCAATGACTCAACTACCCTGTGGCATGAAAAGTTAGGTCATATGAATTTTAAAGATCTAGTTAGATTAAGTAAAACTGAGACTGTGTGTGGTTTACCTATTCTCTCAAAAATTGAAATACCTGTATATGGACCATGTCAATTAGGTAAAGAAACTAGGATTACTCATAAGAAGATCAAGAGTATAAATACAAACAGAGTATTAGAATTGATACATATTGACCTTATGGGTGCTATGAGGATAGAAAGTATTGGAGGTAAGAAATATATCATAGTTGTAGTAGATGACTTTTCTCGCTATACATGGGTAGACTTTCTTAGAGACAAGTCAGATGCTTTTGAGTTCTTCGTCTCATATTGTACAAGAGTGCAGGTTGAAGCAGGTGACAAAATAGTAATCATCAAGAGATTGAGAACAGACCATGGAAAAGAGTTTGAAAATACCAAGTATGCTAACTTCTGCCAAGAACATGGTATCTTTCATGAATTCTCTGCTCCTATCACACCTCAACAAAATGGAGTAGTTGAAAGGAAAAATAGGATACTTCAAGAGATGGCAAGAGTAATGATGCATTCTAAGGGAGTATCCAAAAGGTTTTGGGCTGAAGCTATAAACATTGCATGTTACATTATAAATCGTGTATATCTTTGCCCAGGTACAAACCAAACTCCTTATGAGATATGGAGAGGTAAAAAAATCCAATCTAAAATTTATGCATGTTTTTGGAAGTAAATGCTACATACTTAGAGATCGAGAACAGTTGGGTAGGTTTGATTCAAGAAGTGATGAAGGTATATTTCTTGGTTATTCCCTAAATAGTAGAGCTTATAGAGTTTTCAACTGTAGAAGTAATGTAGTTATGGAATTCATAAATGTCGTTATAGATGATGGAGGTAAGAAGATTACAAGTGAAGAAGTTGGAAATGAAGAAAATTTCACAACACCTCAATTAACAATGACCAGTGACACAATTGGAATAAAAGAAGAAGAGTTAGAGGAAAGATAAGAAAAGAAGGAAGAAGCATCAACTCATCAATGATAAATCCAACTTGAACTTCAAAAAAATCATCCTATTAAGAATATAATTGGAGATCCTAATACAATCATGGTAACAAGAAGAAGACAAATAAGTAAGGTAACTCATTTATGCTATATTTCTCAATTTGAACCAAAAATGTGAATAAAGCCCTTAGGGATGAATTTTGGATAAATGCCATGTAGGATGAGTTAGCTCAATTTGAAAGAAACCATGTGTGGGTATTAGTACCTAAGCCTAAAAACAAAAATGTTATTGGAACAAAATGGGTGTTCAAAAATAAATCTGATGAGCATGACATTGTTTTTAGAAATAAAGCTAGGTTAGTAGCTCAAGGCTACACACAAGTAGAAGGAGTTGACTTTGATGAAACATTTGCACCTGTAGCTAGACTAGAGTCAATTAAGATTTTACTTGCCATTTCCTGTCATATAAAGTTCAAATTATATCAAATGGATGTTAAGTCTACCTTTTTGAATGGATTTTTGAATGAGGAGGTGTACGTGGAACAACCAAAAGGATTTGTTGATCCAAAATTTCCAAATCATGTTTACAAACTCAAAAATGCTCTGTATGGTTTGAAACAAGCTCCAAGAGCATGGTATGAGAGACTTACCAACTATCTTTTGAACAAGGGATTTATTCGAGGAGGAGTTGATAAGACTTTATTCATTAAAAAGAGTAGTGACGAGATCTTTATTGCTCAAATTTATATGGATGACATAGTTTTTGGATCCACATCTAGTACACTAGTGGATGATTTTGTACATGTTATGAAAAATGAATTTGAAATGTCCATGGTAGGTGAAATGACTTTCTTCCTTGGTTTGTGTTGTTTGTTTTGCAACACACAAAAATCGTGCAAGTATACACGGTCACAAGTAATAAAGATTTGTAAGTAGAGTATCGTTCCCACAAGGATTTGTTACTATAGTTTGTTGAGTACTAAAATTGTATCTTTCTGATTTTATCCAAAACAATCGTTGATTTAACAAAAAGGTAATAAAAGAAAATAAAAGAAATCTAGGATTGCAATTTTTCACCAAACTAATCCACTCAAATCATATTATTTTCTTTTGATTTATATTTTTTTGGTTCATTTAATTTGTCAACCGAAAACTTCTTTTTTTATTCATACATCTCTTCCGAGCTCCATACAAACACACCTCGTTAATTTAATTCACTATATCTCTATGAGAATTAAATTTAATAAGATTCATTAAGTTCTAAGTTCTCAAATGGCCACACATACAATTAGGGTATATTCCTATCCTTCATCATACATGTCATTCTATTTACGAGCAATATACACAAAAATGCCTTTCTCAAGTTTATTTTTATGCCACAAATCGTTTTGATAAAATTCGTAAATAATCAAAAAGCATTAAGCACAAAATAGAACGAACAAATCGAACGTCTTATAAATCTTTCAAAAAATAATTAAAATCAAAGCTTCATAAATTTAGATCAAATGCAACCCTAGAAAAATTAAATTACTTCATTAATTAAAAATTAAAATTACAACAGATTCAGAAAAATTAGAAGAAGAAGAAGGAAAATTAAAACATCAAGTAATGAAAATATTTGGCACACGCAGAACACAACAAAAGCCAAAAAATGGCTTCTGCGTGTTCTGCAGTCCAAAACCGAACACCACAAAATTTCTAAACTAAAAAAAAACTCTTTAACTCTATCATAACATCACCTATTTATAGCTAAAAAATACATCTAAAATATTACATTTTTATTTTATTTTTTTATCAAAAACGCGTAATAATTTTTATCGAAAAACAAAAATCACGCGTATCGATTTTCGTATCGAAAAATCTTATTTAATTCACGCGTGAGACAGGGGCGCCGATTCTGCATTTTTTTTAATTCTTTATGCATGCCACGTGTCAGCGTCTGATTCGCTGAAACAAATAGTGGGACACGTGGCCGCATCTCATTCGTTGAAAGGAACGGGCGCACGCAGAAACTGAAGCACGGGATTGGGGCGCCGAGAAAGTGAGGCAACGGCTGGAAACGGGGCGTGATCCAGCGCGGTCGCGCGCATTGTAAATAGCCACGTGTCGGACTTTGATTTGCTTAAATATTAGTGGGACACGTGGCAGATTCTTATTCTGTAAAAACTGAGGATGCACGCTGCTACCATAACCCGCGTCACACACGATTGCTACACGAACGGTTCAGTGCGCGACAGCTTGGTTCCACGCGCTTCAATCTGGACCGTTCAAGAGATCCAACGGTCAGCGATGCGCCTCGGGGGAATCTGCGCAGCCGACATGTGGGTCCCACTGGCACGCCGAGCCGCGCAAAAATTTTACACGTGATTTTGCCTCGTCTGGTTGTACTCACCAAATCTGGACCATTGAATTGATGATCGAACGATGAGTGATGGACGCGTTGAATGATGCGAGTGGAATTCTTCTCCTGCGTAGAAAATTCATTTTTTATTAATTACATTTTCACCCACAAATATATTTCAATTTACATTTTCAACTTTGTTTAATTGCAATACAGCCCTTTTGATAATTTAAATTAAATTTTAAACTTTTAATAATTGAAATTAAGCCCGATTTTAATTTAAATTATATTTTCAACTTTTTTAAATTGCAATTAACAACTCTTTTATTTGAAATTATATTTTTGAACAAAAAAATATGAAATTAAGTACATTTTCGATACAAATTATTTAATTTTATTAAAAATGTATTTTTAACACATAAAAGGAAAATATTAATTTATTTAACAAAAATTAACTAAATATTAAAAGAACATAGCAATTATCATTACTAAAATTGATGAAAATAACTATATAAAATACAGTTATCAGTTTGCAAATAAAACAATCTAGTGATAATATATTTATTTCTTAAACCAAGTACGTATGTAACCTTGTTAAAAGGTTTGGTCTTGAAACTAGCAAGCCATTACGGACTCGTTTAGGTACCAACACAAAAATTACAAAGGACACTCAAGGTAAAAGTGTTGATCAAACCCTTTATAGGAGTATGATAGGTAGTTTACTTTACTTCACTACAAGTAGACCTTACATATGTTTTAGTGTTGGTGTGTGTGCCCGTTATCAAGCTGACCCTAAGGAATCACGCTTAGAAAATGTAAAGAGAATCATCAGGTATATCTCAAGAATAAGTAATTATGGTTTATATTTTACTACTGACACTACTTGTGAAGTAAGTGGTTTTACAGATGCCAACTGGGCAAGCAACTAGGATGATAGGAAGAGCACATCCGGTGGTTGTTTCTTCATTGGAAACAACTTAGTATCATGGCACAGTAAAAAGTAGAACTCTATCTCACTTTCTACAGCTGAAGTGGAATACATTACTGTAGGAAGCTCTTGCATACAAATGCTTTGGATGAGAAACATGCTCAAGGACTACGGTCAACCACAAGGTATGATGCCCTTATATTGTGATAACTCTAGTGCTATATGTATTTCTAAGAACCCAATTCAGCATTCTAGAACTAAGCACATTGACATTAGACATCACTTTATTCGAGAATTAGTTGAACATAAAATAGTGACACTTGAGTTTGTACCTAATGAGAGACAATTAGCTGATATATTCACTAAAGCCATAGACACTCAAAGATTTGAGTATCTTAGAAGTGCCTTGGGAATTTCTCCCTCAAATTGAATTTCAAATTTTATTATCAAAAAAAAATAAAAAAATAGCATCCTTGTTTGGCCAACACAGTATTTGACTTATTGAATACTTACATACACATAATCTCATTTTTAGTGACTCAACTCATTATGATATTTATTATATAAATTATTTTACAATTTTGGCTTACGCACACACATATTCTTGTACATGTGATGATCGATGTTGACATGAACTTATTCACACACTCACGAACACACATATATGTTATGCTTGAAGTTTATGAATTTTTTTTGAAAGACTTTAGGACTTCAACTAATCTTGATTGTAAAATTGTGTTGAGTTCTACATCTACTTACTAAAATTTTAGTGTATGGAGGCACCTAGTATTGAGAGGACTACCTACTGTGATGTGTGAAGCTACCGCAGTGAGCGGAGAGGGCTATCTCACAACTAGTGTGAAAGTCATCGTGCTAGGTTTATGTCTCATGCAAAAAAAAGGGGGAAATATTATGCAAAAAGTGATTGCTTATAAATCTTGTACTTGGAATGCAAAAAAAGAAAGAGCTAATAGAGGTTAAAAAAATATATCATTTACCTCATTTATAAAAAAATAAAAAATTAAAAATTAAGTCCTCTTTTGGTAAATATATTTTATTTTGTAAGATTGAAGACTTGATTATAATTTTATATGATAGGTGATATTTTTTTTCTTTTGAGTCTTTCTTGATAGGTCATAAATGAATTAATTGACATATTTGTGGAGTTTAAACATGCATACTATTTTAAGTAAATGTCAATATGTCATTATATGTGCGAAGTGTGCGTGTACACCTCTTTTATTCTACTTATTTATTTATATGATAAATAATCAAAATTGGAGTTAAAAAAAATAAAAAAATGATAGAGTTCTTAATTGGTTGTGTACTTGTTTGTAATTAAATGAGTTTAATACCTTATGTGACTATGTATGCAAATTTGAAAGAAAAAAAAATAAAAAAAAGTCTTTTTCGTTTATTATTTTTTTAATTGGTTTCTAAGATAGAGAGTCATAGAACTTAAGTGGAGTTTAAAGCACATTACACTTTTGCATTACTTTGATTTTACACTGTTATATCTTTAGGAGGAGTTTAGCTTCAATTCTTTGTCTAATGCTTTGTCCTTCTCATATGTCAAAAAGGGGGAGAGAATATTTACTTCCATGTTTTTATTTTGTTATGCATATAAGGGGAGAACATATTTTTATTAAGCTTGATTGGTATGAATGCATACTACATGACTATTCTTTACACTTCGCTTATTTTTATGTAAACTGAACTAATGTACAATGAGGCTTTCAAGCCAAGTTGTTGTTTGCTTTACCTATGTCTTTTCAGTTACTTATAAGCTTATCAAGTTGCAGCGAAGATGGATTCACCGGACCATAGGATAGTTCCACTATGAAGTTTGGGACATCATTGTATTTTTATCTTATTCCTATAAGTTTCATGTAGTGAGAGATAGGTTTTGCCACACGAAAATGCCAAAGGGGGAGTTTGTAAGGACTATGAGTATTGGCCATTTTCGCGGATAAAATATTTACTTGTAAATTTGTTTTTAGGCCTGCTATCAAGTTTATCAAGAAAAGCCGAACAAATGTTCAAATTTTAGATATTCGTACTTCAGGTATGTTTTTTTTATAAATACGACACATAGGATTGCATTCATGCATTTAATAACACATTTTCATAAATCTGAAATTATATTTTATGTTAAAATATTTATTCAAACTTTAATTAATAAAATGCCAAAGAGGGAGTTTGTAAGGACTATGAGTGTTGGCTATTTTCGTGGACAAAATATTTACTTGTAAATTTGTTTTTAGGCATGCTATCAAGTTTATCAAGAAAAGCTGAATAAATGTTCAAGTTTCAAATATTCGTACTTCAGGTATGTTTTTTTTATAACTACGACACATAGGATTGCATTCATGCATTTAATAACACATTTTCATAAATCTGAAATTATATTTTATATTAAAATATTTATTTAAACTTTAATTAATCTATGAAATTATTAATTAAATATTTTTATAATATATCTTAAGATAATATTAAGTTTTTGTTTTTAATAGATTTTTAAAAGTTAATAACAAAACATATTTAACCTAACCATAATATCATTAATCATTATTATTATCTATATATATTTACATAGTAGGGTTAATTAGTTTGTACAAAACAAAAAATAAAATAAAAAAGACCCCGGAGAAATAACTCTGCATCAACCAAAGAAAAAAAAAACTGCGAAAGAAAAAAGAAGAAAAGGAATTAGTCCATGGTGGGTCACTAAAGCTGAAAACATATTTAAGTAAACAAAGGCATATTCACCTTACGGCAAAGAGGTAATTATGACTCCTGAAAAAAAGAAGTACGTAACACGTATATATGAGAATTGAATTGAAAAGTATTAATCTAAAATCAAACAGCAACTTTGGTAAGATAATTTCTATTCATTTTTTTTGTTTGTTTCTTTTTAATTAGATTTTTTATATCGAATAATTTTATATATGATCATGATTATTTGATTTAATTATTGAATTTTAAAGAAACAATTTTTATTGAATTTATGCTTAATATTTTTTATCTAGAATTTGTGCTTAATATTTTTGATCTAGAATTTACTAATTGATTTAATTTAAATGAGATATGTTTTTTAAATCATCTAGTTGGGATTATTATTATTAAATCTGTTCTAGAACATACACGGGCACTTGTATTTTTTGTGCTAACTATTTTGCAATTGATTTGTGAACGATCTGATCTGTGTGAAACTTATTGGAACGTTGGTCCGAAAACCGTTCACGTTAATATTGGAAACTGTGAAATCAGAGCATGTGCTCATAAGTAAAATACATTAGGGCAATATCCTAGGCAGGGTAGCATAAGATCGAGTTTGTACTTGAACATTTGATTTTCATAGTGGAAAGTTAGGTGGTCCGGTGGACCGGTTGTTTTCCTCTTAGGTCATGGTTGTGGCATAGGTTATTTTCACCTAAAAATATCGTGTGTTATTATTTTATTTTCGCACTTATATTTACACACGATTCCATGCTTGGTTAGTTTGTTTAGGTTATTAAATTATAAATTGATAAAAATTAAAAATAACTTATTCACCCATCTCTATGTTAATTAGGTCCATAATTTATAAACTTTCACATAGAATCATCAATACTTGTGAATAACATACCATAAAACTTTCATGAGACCTAAACTTATCCACTAAGATAACTTAGGGGTTTAATAGATTCTAGCATACACTAAATACAATTGTATCAATCTAAACAAAGTTCAATTTCTAGTTTTTATTATTAGTTTTTCGTAATTTTTTAAATGTTATTGAGTATTATTTTATAGATTATTTTTAGTAATAAATATTAATAACTAAAAAATTAATAAAAATAAAATAATCTTAAAATTTGATTATTTATCTTTATTTTGAAATTTTCTTCATAAAAAAATAACTAAATTATTATAAAAATAACAAATAAATTAATCAATTTTAATATAAATAATTAAAAAAATTTGTGTGTATTTGTGTCTAAATTTTAAAAAATAACTATTATATAAATTTGTAAATACAACAAATAAAAAAATCTATAAAAAAAAAAAAATAAAAGGCACGTGCCGCTCTCACTTTGGTGTGTGGCTCCATCCGTGAACCAAAATGTGAGAGAAAGTCGAACCTCGTGAGCGCGACAAGAGACAAAAGATGAAACTTTTCCACGCATCAAAATCGACGCCATTATTTTCATCCACTAAAATTGAATTAAAAAAAAATCGAGGTTGTTGTTCGAGTTTCTGGGTAATGTAGTTTCAGAGAAAGAAAAAAGAGAAACTAATAGAAACAAGTTAGAAAAGATATCTGAATGGAAACGAAAGACCGTTGGCCAAACATTATAGTGTCTTCAATAGCTAACCCAGATGACCCAATCCTTCAGCTTGGATTCATTTATTACACGCCGAACTTATCCCCTAAATTTAGAAGAAAAAAGAAAATAAAAAAATTTATACTTTTTATTTAGAAGGGAAAATACCCATATAGGCCCGAGGTTTATAAGGGCGTTAAGAAGGAAATGGATTCCAAAGAAGAAGAGATAACAATAAAATATTAGGTATCAAAATAGGAGTCAAAGGATGAATGTCACTGACAAGGCGTTTCTTTCTAAGCCTCTTCCTCAAATACTTTCTCCTCTCTTCTTCACCCCACTGAGCTTCATCAACTCCTTTGGCGAGAATCAAAGGAGGAGGCTGTTGAAATGGGCATTGGGACCTCCAAGAGATTTCAGGTAAGCCAAGTCTTGAAAATCTTTTAAGGAAGATAGAGATTCCAAATCTAAGATGAAAAGAAGGAAAGTTTGTTGATTTGGTGCAGAGGACTGGTGGGTAGTCCCAGTTTAGGTAGCATGGGATTTGAGTAGATATGAAGAATTGAGAGTGAAGTGGAGGTGAGATTGTAGGACTGGTTAGGATGTGTGTTACGGCGTAGAGTCTCTCCTCCCACGTTGTGTCGTCCATTATTTTCAAGCTTTCTCGGTATCTTCTAGAGGATGAGGTTGAGAAACAAGGTAATCTATATTTACTAGTCAAATTAAAAAAAATAAAGTAGAATGGATAGAGAAACAACATTATCCCAAAATTTTATATTGCCAAAATCTTTTACTTTATTTTTAGGCCAAACAAATATATTTTATCAATTTTTTGTATGTATTTTAGAGGTATCATCTTATTATTTAGGTAATTTAGGTAATGAAATTTGTTTTTTTATCACCTAATTAATTCAAGTGTGGGATTTAAATAAATTATGAAAATTTGGTAATAGTTTTGTTGGTAAAGTCATTTGAACAAAAACATTAATTTTATGTTATAAAAATAACAATGATGATATTTATTTTATACTCATAAGAAGACTTTGATTATAAATTTTTAAAGTTAAAAAGTTAGGTGATAAGATTTATTAATCCATAAAAACTTGCCATTTAATTTGTTAGCTTATAAGAATTAATTATATTTAATGTCACTTATTTTATAAAATTATCATGATAAAAATTACTATCTTAATAATAATTTAAATTGTAACAATATAGATACTAAAAAAGTTTGAAAATTTTAAAAAGTATAATATGAATCATGAATTAATTTTTTTCATGTTTATTTTACTGTATAATATGAATCATGAATTAATTTTTTTCATGTTTATTTTACTAGAGACATCTTGTTAATTTAAAAGAAATAAAAATTTATTAAAAGTTGATAAATTTAAAGATATGTCATTCATACATCCACAAACATTTTAATTATGGAGGTTTCGTAAGTCTTACTAAAGGATTTACCAAACCTATTATCAAACCTACTCAGGATTTGCAATTGATTTGCAAGAAACAAAATTGCAAAATAAACATATTTTATTTGATTTTTGACTTAATTTTCTTGGAATTTTTCTATTCTTTCATATATTTTTTTGTAATATCGTGAGTTTTTGAGGATCAAATATTATGATTTGTGTTGATAAGCAGTGAAATGGTAGGAGAATTACGGAGTTTGAGACGAAGAAAAAATAGTATGATGTATTAGGTTAAAGAAATTTTGTGTGGAAGGAAGAGTATTTTAGTAAGAAATAGTGGGATGTTTTAATTATAATAAAATATGTAAGGATAAAACAATCATTTTATTATAATTTTAATTGATTTAGAATATTTTATAATAAACAATATGTCACGCATTAAATTTTTAGATATTTTTAAATTTTTTAAAAGAATATATTTTAGTAACCCACTTTCTCTTTTGGTATTTTTTTAATACAAATCTGATTTTCTCTTGGACATATATATGCATTGAAAATAATAATATTGATGCAAAATTAGTTTAATGAAAAAAATCAAGCTTTCATAATTAATTTGGTATCAGAGAAAAATGAGATTAAAAAAATCCAACATTTAGAACATCCTAACAAGCAAACATCAGCTAAAGCGGCTATGTCCCTGCTGTTGTGCTTCTTATCTTGTAACTCATGTGTTTTTATTGTTAACGAGAGAATTGTGAAGATTCATATTTGTAGCCAAAAAAAAAAAATTGTATTCATATTAATTATCACGTGACAATTAACAAAATTTTACTGAAAAATGTATCTTTTTCATTTCCAAAGTTACTTGTCACATGTCACATGTATATCTCTTATTTTTAATTTTAATGGAGTTTATTCAAGTTTTTTTTTTAAAAAAAGGGATAGAGAAAAATAAAAAATTGGAATAAGACAAATAGAAATGAAATACTTTTTGTATTCTACCATATTCACTCAATGAAGTCCATTTCTGAATATTAATGAGGATTATTGTTAGTTAATGATTAATCTACTACAATCAAGCATCGGATCATCCACGACCAACATTTAATTACCGGTTAACTTCGATCAATAGTCAATTAACTACAATCGTTGGATTTTTAGTCCCAATTGCATTTTTACTGGTATTGCTTGGCATCATTTTTTTCTAGAAGCCATATTTACATTTTTTCCCTTCTCTTACACTAGACATTTTGTCGCTTAGAACAAAGCTCCCATCCCATAAGCTAGTTAAAATTGTAGAGAAAAATGATGCTCAATGGTCACCGGCCAATCTTATTGTCCAAAATGAAGATCTATCATCCTCCATGATTTGGCCGCGGTGTTGCTGTGGTCACTTAAAATGGTAGAGTAGTACCACAATAGCCATCCGCCAATGATGTTGACCAGAATGAAGCTTCCACAGCTTCTAGGATTTGGTCGCAACATTGCTTTCATCGCTTAAAATGGTAGAGAACTTTCACAATAGCCACAGGCAAACTTCGTTGTCCAGGTTGAAGCTCTCATTGCCTCAATGATTTGGTTGCGTTGCTGTCAAACAAACATCACCATCGGTGCATCATATAGAGCACCCATAACAGTCATCAGATTACCCATTGCTTACGGTCCATTTTCTCCCAATTTGGTCAAATTACTCGCCTTTTTTTAACTTAATATTTTACGCATTTTTATAATTATATTAGCATAATTCGTGTTGATTATTGTCATATTATGTTGTCTTTAATATGTAGGTATTTGTATAGTTGTGTGTCAACTTCTAGCGTTGTGGTAACGCATTACGTTATCATGGTAAGCCTTACCATGATACTGATAAGACAAACATATATACTTGTGGGTCAATATATATATGAAGGAAGGCTTGTTACTGTTGTGGTACTATGTTACCTTGTCGTAGTAAACCTTACTACGATATTGGTAAGACAGACATGTGTACTCGTAGGTTTATATGCATTTTTAGGAAGGTTGAAAATTATTCCTATAAGGAATTGCCTTGTCATAACAAGGCTTACTATGACATTGGTAATATTGACATTTTTATAGATGTGTGTCAATTTCTACTTCAATGAAGGCTTACTATTGTTGTGGTATAGCATAGTCTTAACGTGATAAACTTTACCACGACAAGCCTTATTATGACATGCCTGAAGTAAAGCTTACCAATGTTGTATGTGAACACACACTTAAAGGAAGGCTTACCACTATTGTATTAAGGCATTACTTTGTTGTGGTAAGCATTACCATGGCATGCTAATGCCTTACTATAATATGAAAACATACACTTATTGAGGGTATGACTTGTATGGTTTAAAGTTGAAACAAATTCGGATTCTAAATATTGAAATTGAAAAAATCAATATTGATGCATTTTGATGTGGATTGTGAATTTATGATTTTCGACTAAGTTTTGCAATAAACTATGAATGTTAAGGACATTAATACTTATGCTTTGAATTTTAATTGTGAACTTAAAAGGGATTAAAAGCACGAGGAATTTTACTATTTTATTTCGTTATTTTTCATTTTAATTTTTACTTTGCTAAAACTTTAGTTAGTTATTTATTTGTGTGTTATTTTTTTATTTTTGTTATTTCTTTTAAATTTTTGCATTTTAGTTTGATGTTTGTTGGTGTCATTACTAAAATCTCTCACGAGACTTAAAACTTGTGCACTAGGACAACCTAGGAGTTTAAAGGCATGTTACATATGCTAAATAAAATCGTGTCAATATACCAAAATGATCTAGGATAGTTTAATTTATTTTAATTTTTCGTTATCCTTGCTAGAGACTAGCAAGAAACTGGTTTAGGGTTATTATGAGTACTGAAAATGCACTAAAAATAACGTTATTTATATACACTTAGTGTCAAAATAGATTTGTATTTGTAAAATTTTATTATTATTTTAACAAATCTATCTTTTTAGAATTACAAGAATGTTTTGTTTTTTTACAGGTACTTTACCTTCAAAATTATTCAACTGGTTAACACTTGAATAATTATACATAAAAGCAATTAATTGTAACCATGAATAATAAAAGAATAACATATATAAGTTTTACGTATGTTCCAACCAAATGTAAGGGGTGAAGTACAAAATAGATTCTAGAAGCATAAAACAATATGGGTCGTGGCATAGTCTAATGTGTGCCACGACATGGGACAATAAGATCATGATTCAAATACATACAAAATCAATGCATGATGTGCTATGAAAAGAATGCACGCCATAACACCTGACCATATGATTCACACCGTTCTCTCTTTTACAACATTTTCTAAACCTATATAAACCCTCTCCTACCATTGTATTAAACAAACAAAATTGAAGAACATTTCCTAGTTTTTAAAACAAATTCTCTTTGAGAATTTTGTTATAGTTTTAGATTTATAGTTTTCTTAGCTATGCAATAGTTCTTTCAATTCAATAAACAGTATTGACAAATATGTTTGGAGGTTTTTCAGATAATGGATTGGTACTAAAATTTTGTATTTGGAAGGATTCGCTTGATGCATAAATTTTAAATATATTATTCTATTTTAGATTAATTTTTTGTACTACTTTAAACATGTCTGGTTGAAAATATTATGAGTTATTAGTAATGTTGTTATGCTTGTAAAATATCAAAGTAGGTAAAATATTTTTATAAAATAAATTGATTTTTATTTATTCATTTAAGAATTTTACAAAGTTTATTGCAGAAAAATATATTGGAAAACTATTTTTATAATAAACTTAAAATATAAAAGTTGGATGTAGGATTTGATTATCTTGATGTGATTTAGAGTCAATACTTTTCAATTTTAAATTTTATTATTTGGATCTTAACTTTACTTTATTTCAAAAATTTTTATAAGAATTATTATTTGAAAATATATCGATGATATTTTTTTTTGCAATAAATTTTAAAATTTGAACGTTAGTTTTTAGAAACATTAATTTCAAATTCAACTTTTGGCCCCTTGAATGAGAGTCTAATTTATGTGCTCTCCCTAGAGCAAAGTAGTGATTAAATAGTTTGTTATTTCATTATAAATAAATTTTTATTTAATATTAATTAATTGGTAGGCTCGGTGTAAAGATATTAATTGTTTTTTAAACAAATAGTTTGGGCTCTACTTAATGACATTTCGTACAAAAAGAAAAAAAATCAATAATATCAATTTATATCTTTAATAACCTAATTAATATTATGCAAGCATAATTAACCAACTAATCTATCCCATAAATTCTCTATTGTGTGTTAAGTTTTATTTGGTTGATGTTTGTTGAATTTATTTTTAAATTTATCTTATTAGTTTTGATATTTTTAAACCAAAAGTTTGTAACAAAATGTTAAGGCCTATTTTAAATTTTTAAGGATTTTGTTAAATTATTTAAAAATTTTGTAATTCCTTTTTATACCAACCTTGGAAATATACTTATCGCTTTTTATAAAATGATTCATACATTTGCAAGCTATTAAAAAATATACAAAATTTGTGTATTAAGTTTTTGTGCATTAACAACAGTGCAATCAATTACCAACTATCAACAATGTGTACAACATTATGGGAGCCTCCTCGACCACAATCACTAGTAATCACGGTTTTGGGTAATCATAGATATGGCTTGGCCTAATCTCAAGAGCATAGTATTGTTCACATTCACTAGTAAAATAGTATTAAATCTTCGTAACTTAAGAACGTTATTTTACACTTATATGAACGTAATACAAACACTATAATACACTCAAGGTGATTTGTAAAACAAAAACAGATATTTACCTAAGCCAAAACCAACTAGCAAAAACCACCTCGATTACTCACCATTCAAGAACACGTTTTTGCTCATACAGTCACGAATCATTAATACCAAAAAATACTCAAGGTAATAGTGATATGGAAACAGAAAAACAAAATGGAAATTTGACAGAGTTTGACAACATTTTTCTCATTTTTGAAACAAGAAGAGGGTTATTTATAGAAACTTTTAGGCTATCCAGGGGAACCTCGTCGACCACCCTCACTAAGGATTTGTCGACCACCCAATGAGGTGGTTCAATGAGGCACAAAAAAATTCATTTTTTTTATTTCAAAAATTGTTGAGTAATTTTTTATAAATACCCATACATGCTTGTCAAAAACTACAACACCAAAAAAACCACAATGTTCAACATAGCATGCAAACTACAAAAACAACAGTAAACATCCTTACATAGAGGAAGACAAGTACACTAAGTAAAATAAATAGATTTTATGTTTTGCACATGTGAACACCAATAAAGACACAAAGGACAATAAGACTTACATTATCCCCTTTGACTTTTCGTGAAAAACATTGCACAACTAAGTACAAATGCACACCAAACATGAGATGATCATGAAGATTATCTAAAGATATTTGTTCCCATAAACAAAGCTTCGATGCACACAAAACAACCAAAAAACACCTGCACCAATTACATCCATCTTGTGCTCTCCATCCATCTTCTCGGATCAACTCAACAACACCTTGTCAAACATACATGTGTGTCCCAACACATCCACACACAATAAGTTTGAAGTTTGATGACTTCAATCTACATTTGTAACCTGTACACATGAAATAAACACACTAATGGGCTAAACATAAGTAAAGTATAGAACTCCTCTTGACTTTATGCAACACTTCCTCTAAGTAAATGCAAGTTAGGCAACAAGATGTAGTGTAATCCTATACTAACCACCCATGCAACACGTAGCATGGAATTAAACACATAGTTGTACCTTCTCTCCCTTTTTGACACAGAAAGTCAAACCAAGCACATATGCAATATGCAACATACCACACTCCTTTATGTAGGAGAGAAGTCAAACAAAAATGTCTTCAACACTAAAAATCATGCAAAACAAACATAAAACAATACCGAGGTAGCACCAAGGTAAAAGCATGCAAAAAGTAACAAACTGAATGCATAGACAGACCAAGAGAAGTATAGACATAAAACATCTGTGATAAATAGCACAGAGCCTTATGTCTCTACGTCTTATGGGAGGGCATAAAGGACTTCGTAATGTTCTTAAAACACATCGATTGGATGGGTAGTCAAACACCAATGCAATATAAATGTGTCAACAAATCTATAAGAAGAAGTTGACTAGGAGTCCAACTATCTTCCATATCGATATGCTCCTAGTAGCTCAACTATCTTCCACCAATGACACCTAGGTTGATTCAATCCTACAACCTCACTCCATATTATACACATTTGTAAAGAAAGACATCCCAATCTATCAAAGAAAACATGTGTCGTGCATCCAAACAACAAATACCAAGCAAACAACTACATGCAAGAAACATGTAATAAAGCGTAAAAACATATCATAACTTGTGAAATAAAAAATTGGATACAATGCATGCAACATGTCATACTAATAGTCCTATTTATGCATGGTTCATACAAAGTGATGTCAAGAAGAACAAAACACAAGAAAGCATCACGAAAACATAACAACAACTCATAAACAGGACAAACATCAAAGAAAGTAAAACAAACATAGCTTTCTCCTTGACATTATACATTTGACACACACCTCTCCCCTTCAATGTATGCATGTTAGGCAATAAAAATGTTATGCACCCTACACTCTCAAAACTACCCCAAAATAAAAGCATCTACACATAATAGTAAACAAATAAAATAGAAGTAGAGAAGCATACTAAATGTGTTAAAAAAAAAGAAACTCACAAAGGAGAACTCAAGCTAGTAAGAGAGTAAAAAAGTTAATCTCATGAAACACAACAACAACAAACAAGTTTGATGACAAAGATGGCCTCAAGTAGATAATTTCCAAATAAATAAGAAAGTGCCTCAAGAGAGATCATCGGCAACACTCACATCATCGTTAGTCAAAAGAAGGAAAGAAACTGAGTAACTAGTGAGAAACACAAGTAACACCCCTAAGAGAGAGAAGAAACAATGGATGTTAATAAAACATTTAAGCATGTGAGAAAGACTTATGTTTTAGTAGAGAAAGATTATACATGCTTTGAAAGGGCCAATGCCTCCCAAACACCAAGAATTTCAACTAAACACACTAATCTAGTCACATCAATGCATGTAATTCAAGAGTCTTAAATATAGGTAAATAATCTACATGACATACAAATGCATAAGAAAAACCGAAACAAGCATAATACAAAAAAACACTAATGTACTCAAGCGTGTACCATACCTTAGTTTTCTCCAAAAAGCATCTAAAGTACAAGAAAATGAAGAAAATATCAGTATAATAAAAACAATACAGAAAGCGATGAAATCAAGTAAAATAAAGTGTAAGTAATTTAATATAAGAGAAAAATTAATAAAAATTAATATTAAATATATGATGAAAGGAATTTATAAAGATGTAAAAACTAAATAGTAATTATAGTAGAATATATATAACATATCAGATATATAACAAAATAGATAAATATAACATATTATAAATAATCTGTTTGTCTCAAAATGTTTATTAATTTTTTTTTTGTATTTATATGTTCAAAAAGTAAGAGAAAAATTATCTTTAGATTGTTAGAAATATATACGGACAAAAATTTAAGAATAAAATTATTTTATTAAAATTAGAAATATATATAAATACAAAATTTAAATAGTATATAAATTAAATAGGAGAAAAAATAATTGAGGCTTATGTATCACACAATGTCCTTAAGATATTTTTTCTGCTCACCATGAGTGTGAGAACTACGGACATTTATCTCCTAGGATACAACAATTAAATAATAATAAACTTACATGATAGTTTATTATTCTACAAAATTTAAAGTGTCCGAACTCTATTAAAAGAACCTAACTCTAAATAGAAAATATACAACAAAAAAAAAATAAATATAATATATATTTACCTTTTTTCCCGGCCCCTTTCTCTCTCTCTCTTTTTTCCTTTTTCCTTTTTCCTTCTCTTTCCTTTTTTTCCTTTCTTTTCTCTTTCTTCTTATCTTTTTCTTTTTCTTCTTCTTCTTGGTATTCCTTTCTCTGTTTTTTCTTTTACCCTTTTCTTCTCAGTTTTTTCTTTTCTTTTCGTGTTTTTCTTTTCTACTTTCTTCTCTATTTATAGAAGAATCATGCAGAAATGGAAAAGAGAATTGATGCAAATAAATGGCCAAAGAAGTGGAAGAGCAATAGAAAAAAAAATAATTCAGAAAAGGAAGCAGAAAGAGAGGAGAACAAAACGGGAAAATTCTAAAACAGACAATTTAATTCAAAATGAATAATTTTATGTTTCTGATTTAAGACAGAAACGTTTAGCAATTTAATTCAAAATATTTCAACATATACATTACATTTCCTTTGTTCATCATCTTTACGGGTATTGTTTACGTAAGACAAGTATAGTTAAACAATAGACGTATTTTGGCAATTCTATTATAAAAATAATTCAAGTCTTAGTAGTATATAGTCAAATATAGTGAATTCTCGTTTATTCAAGTTATAAAAGGTAATATTGTAGAATATGAATGCAAGCATTCAAAGTTTTCTTGCTTATATTTAGGGAAAGTGTTTTACCTTTTTTGAGCTAGAGGTGATCAACTCTTTAAGGGAGAGCGTTCTACCTTTTTTGAGCTTAAGGTGGTCAACTCTCTAAGGGAGAGCGTTCTACCTTTTTTAAACTAGAGGTGATCAAATCTCTGATGGAGAACACTCTACCTTTTTGGAGCTAGAGGTGATCAACTTTATGATGGAGAGCGTTCTACCTTTTTTGAGCTAGAGGTGATCAATTCTATAAGGGAGAGTGTTTTGATGAGCGAAAACTGGCATCGCCGATCTTGCCAATACTTTGGTTTTATATTTATAAAACTCTCACAAGTGCACAAATCATTTCGTAGAAAATGATAAGTATACTCCCAAGGTCGATCTAAGGAATGAATATATGTGGTTTTTAATTTGTTATTCAAACTTTTAAAAACGAAATTAAATCCTAAACATCCTGTCATGATATTTTGGGTTTTTGTGTTTCTAATCTAATAACATAAAAATAAACATAGATATAGATTCAATAAATATTGATGCAAATTTTATCAGTTAAAATTATGGAGTATTTATGGATATAATAA
This sequence comes from Hippophae rhamnoides, assembly GCA_033030585.1. Lineage (NCBI taxonomy): Eukaryota > Viridiplantae > Streptophyta > Magnoliopsida > Rosales > Elaeagnaceae > Hippophae > Hippophae rhamnoides. The sequence goes on along the minus strand of CM065438.1, from coordinate 40,224,292 downwards.
CTAAGTTAATTATGCTTGCTCATATTATCTAGGTTATTAAAGATATAAATTGATATTTATTGATTCTCCCTTTTTTGTATGAATACCACATTTGATGGGGTTAGATATTCTTTGTTAACTAAACAAATCAATTAACACCTATGGGTGGGGTTGATAACTAATTTGGTTAATTATATTAATTCTTTTTTCTAAGAGATTGAAAATGAACCATTTAAATGCCACCTTTGGTGGGGTTAGACAGTTTAAACTTTATTCAAGGTGTCCAAATTAAACCTAAGAATTTAATTATCCGAGTACTAACTTTCAAGTTTTAAAACCACTATTGAAAACATGTTGTCAATACATTTTCAGATAATAATTCTTATAAAAACTTTTGAAATAGAGCTTCACTCTAACTACCGGGCGATTATGCCAACAAATAAAAGAGCACTACTCTAAATCAGATCGGATAACTAAACCTTAAAATCTAATTTTTAGATTTAAGTTTGTAATGAAAAATAATATATTTCTCTCTAACATTCTTAATATAAAATCTTGAATAAAAATAAAATCAATTCATTTTAGAGATTTTTACCTATTTAATATTTCGCAAGCATAACAACGTTATTATTATATCATGTTTACAAACAGCCAGTAATGTTAAATTTAATCACAAATAAATTAAATATAACATATAAGAATAAAGCATAAAAAATAACTGGAAAGAAAATAAAATCCTTACAGTACTTCGATGCTATTCCCGTTGCTAGAAAACCTCCAAACGTAATTTGCACTCCCATTTATTCAATCGAAAAGCAAATAAATTACAAAAACATAAATAGATCTTCTCAAAAAGCGAAGAACTCTAAAACTAAGAAAAGCTAAAAACTAAGAAAGAAATTAGAAAAACTTAAAAAACTATGAAATAAGAGAAAGAAATAGAAGAGAAGATGTGTTTTGAGGTGTGTTTAGTTGTGAAGAGAATGGGGGTATTTATAGGTGAGGATGGGAAGAAAAAGTGGGTGAAAAAATGGTGGAAACGCGGAGTGGTGAATGATGATGTCATTTGGTGAATGATGGGGCGTAGATGGCAACGGTGTACGCGGTACTGGAGCAAGGCGAGCGTGGCTGGCGCGGCAGCGCGATTTCCTCCTTTTTGACATTTTTTGAAATTTTTGACCCATTTTGTCCAATTTTTCCATATTTGTTGACATTTCCTCATTTATTTATTAATATATTTGTGATGTATTACCTCCAGTATTCCTTTTTGAGTGTTTAAGTTACGTTTTTAAGTGAAAATACATGAAAAACAATAAAAATTCCTGTGATTTTGACAAAGATAAATTTATAAAAATATATGATAAAATCATATATATATATATATATATATATATATATATATAATCAATTAATGTGCATAAAATCATAGTAATTTTAGTGTTTTTTGAGCATTCATCTTGTTCTACCTTTTTTGAGGATGAACATATAATATTGGGGAAGAGCGATTACTTGCAAGAAATCACCTAATATATATATATATATAGGGTGGTACATAAAGACAGTAAAATAAGGTACATCGGAAGTGTAAGGTCCTCATTATCTCCAATTGGTAGATCTTGCTACTTGAGAGTGACCCTCTTTCATAATGGCATTATAACAACTTTTTGCCTTTTCCTGGTCTCCCCTTATCTCTTTTATGCCCTCCTCAGTTAGGAATTTGATGACTTGGTGGAAGGTGGACATAACTTCTTTCATCTTGTGTATCCATGGCCTACCTAGGATGACGTTGTAGTGAGTTGGGGCATCAATTACAATGAAATTGGTCATCACTATAGATCCCTTAGCCCTGATAGGTAGCACCATGGTTTCAATTGCATAGGTGGTGCTACTATTGAATCCCACCAAGGATAGCTCTTTTCTTTCAATGTCACATTCTTTTATGATTAGGGCCCTTGTTATTGATAGAAAAAGAAGGTTGATTGAGCTCCCAGTGTCAATTATGATCTGAAAAACATTGTAGGATCATATTCTTAAAGTGATTACCAAGGGGTCCTCGTGGGGAGACAAAATCTCGTCCATCTCAGTGAAGGTGATTTCAACAAAAGACCTTATTTTTAGATTGTAAACATATGGAGAACTTCATAAGTCTCTGGCGTACCTTTTACATGAGTTATTAGAGGTCTCATTGAGCCTGTGCCCTTCATGTATGGTATGGATAGTCCTTATATTGGGCTCGTTGTAAGGGTCTATCATTTTCTACGAGGTCTTTTAAATATCCTTTAGCCATCTAGTCCTCCATTTCTTTTTTCAGATGCCTATAGTTTCTCGTCTCATGGCCTATATCCTTGTGAAAGGCGCACCATTTAGATGTATCCTTGTTGTCTCTTTAAGAGAACATGAAAACGTGCAAGTATACACGGTCACAAGTAGTAAAATTGATAAGTAAAATTATCGTTCCCACAGAAATTTTTACTACAGTTTGTTAAGTACTAAAATTATTTCACTCTGATTTTATCCAAACGAACGAAAGTTTTGATAGGATTTTAACAAACTAAGATTTTAATAACAATAAATAAGAAAATTCTAGGATTTTAGTTCACCAAATTAATCCACTCGAATTATATTATTTTTGACAAATGCACACCATTTGTCTACAGTTGTAAGTGAGTTACCAGATCTTTGGTCCCTTCATAATCTGGGCACTTGGGAGCAATGAACTTGGGTGGTGGCTCGTCGTGTTCTATTGCATTAGAAAAGGAGGAGACATATAGTTGCTCACAGTCCTTATGCACATCATAAAGGGCCTTGCCTTTTTCATACCCTTCATTGGCCAATTTTAAAGCCTGGTCTTGCTTTTTGTTGGCTTCTTCCAAAGCCTAAAATCGTACATCCCAGCTTTTTCTCTCCTACAACTATTTCTTGTTGCTAGGTCTTGCTGAACCAGAAAGAGGGTCCTCCTCAACTTCTTGTTGCTCTGGTTAAGCTCGGACATGACGTGATCTGGTCTGTTTCTATCAATAGGGTTGGTAACTTGAGCATCAAAGGTTCCCCCACCTGATTGGGAGCGTAGTGACCTATTTTCCTGCCTAGTCTCCTCGATTTCTCTTCTTAACTCAAGAAGTTGACGAGTTAGCTCTAGATGAGAGTTAGTCTCCATTCTAGCCTTGCCATAGGTTGCCGAGGTGTTGTCTAGTGCGGCTGCTACTTCCTCATTTGCTAGTCTTAGTTGACTTTCAGTATGTGTCCTTACCATGGTGATAATAAACAAGTGATCGTGATTCTGAGGGTAACTACTAAGTGAAAAAAGTGTTTGGTCTCTTAGGTCTCTCTCAAAACTCAAGGAGAATCCTAGAAAATATGGGGTCAGAAGTTAAAGCTTGACCTTAAAATCTGAGCCTCACTGTGGGCGTCAAAATGTTGGGATTAGTCTAATTTATAAAGAGAGAAACTAGAGAGAAATAAGAGCAATTGATAGAATGTGTGGATCTCTTAAGGAACTCATGTATATATAGAGTTTTACATGTACAGGTGTCAATTACATAGGCGTACACATCACAACGTGTTAGAGGGGTGTAAGAGTAAAGCAAAATACATTTAAAACTCGGGCTGACGTCTTAAGGCTCAAGCTGACCCCAAGGCTTGGGCTAATGTCTCCAGGCTAGGTTTGACATCAGGTCATTTCTTATGCCCAAACAAATGTCATCTAAGAAGGCATGGGTCCTTAAGGACTTAGAATTCATAATTAATTTTATACATAATAATAAAATTTTATGCCTTATTACATATATGTTAATTTAATGCTAAGTTCATAATTTTATAATGATATTTTAACAATACACAAAATTAACTGGTCAATTTAAATAGCATCATCAAACATATTAAACTAGATAATCCAAACACAACTCACAGGATACTAAATTAAGAAAACAAAATCATGTTCATAAAATGAGTTCCATTAAATTCCTAAAGAGAACTCTAACATAAAATACTCATTTTTAATACAATAAATTCAAGAGTAAAATACATGAAATACAAAGTATACAACTAGAGTAGTAAGAAAATGTAAACCCTTTAGAATTCTTGAAGCTCCACACCTTAAGAAGCTCACTTTGTGCTTCCTTTTTAGTTTCTCCAAAATGTGTAGAGAACAAGTAAATAAAGAAAAGAAATTAAAATATTGTTTTGATGGTGTAACATGGTGGATGTAAAAGTGGAATGAATGGAAGATGGAAACTTGAGGTTTGTGGAGGTGAAAGTGATTGAAAAATAATGAATGGATGCTAAAAAGGGAAGAAAAGGGTTTAAAAATGCTAAGATTTATTTCTGATTATTGAAACACTTATAAATTGCGTGTACACATGGTAGGTGCAAGATGACATGTGGTTGGATCTCATTGGGCAACAGAGTACACATGAAACATATGGCATGGAGAAAGCTGGAGAGAGCTGCATGACACGTGGCTTCCGGATGAAATGCACTGCCAACACGTGGTACTTGTCGAAATGAGCTGAAACATGTAGCTTAGCTAGTGACACGCGACGAGCGACGAATGGGCAAGGATTTCTTGCATGGCGCAACGTGTTACGTGCATGCCACTTGACGCGCGACAATTTGTGCTATGAAATTTCTTGGTGCATCCAATAGTGTTTCTAACTACGTCCAAATTTGTTAAACTATTTGTAAAAAAATCCTAAATATCTTAAAAATTTCCCAAAAATTATATTTTATCCTCTTTTTACATTTTGAACTAAAAATGTTATATTTAAACCCAATAGCACCATTTAATTTTAGTCTATTTATAATATAGAGTTGATGTTAAGTCGTTTTTCATTTGTACAAATCTCAATCTTCATAGAAAACTCGAAAATTCCGTGAAGAATCTCCCTCCTACATCACAATGGAGATGAAAATATCCTCATCTTGTTTATATTCTTTAATAAAAGAGAAATGGATTCGCAATCTTCGTAAATGACGTATCTTAGGGTAGAATTCGAAATTTGATCGCAGTGATTCTAAAAATTCATAACTGAAAAAAAAAAGTTAATAAAAGTTTCTATTTTATTTATTAAAAAATAAAAATTCCTATGTTTGTCAACTTTCAAAATTATGCTTAAAAAGTGGAATTCTTTCCCAATTAAAACAAAAACTTAAAAAACAAAACCAATTTCAAAAACTTTATTTTAATGCATAAAATAGGATGTGTTGGTGGTACATGTATAAAGATCAAATCCTCCTATCTTTGCCTTCAAACCCCATCTGACTATAGCATATGCAAGTCGAACCTTGTTAGCTGTTCTAAACTCCCCTTGGAACAAATATACATATAGCGATCCTTCCGTTATGTTTATACAAACAAACTGAGCACTTAAAATTTAAGCAAGCAAATTAACACAAACTTGGCATCATTTGCCAGAGGCAAGGGAAGCCAAAGCAATTTAAGTTTTATTAAACAGAAATAAAAAAAAACACCAAGGGATACATAAATAAGGAAAGCATGAAAGCATATTGATCTACATATGTATGATCTTGTAGCGTATATACAATAACCACTATGTCTGCAGTAACTTACGAAACAAGGAAGTTGATTGCTAACCTTTAATTGCAATCTACGATAACTGCATTGTCTTTTGGGATAATATTCCAGCAACGTTTCCACTTAGGAACTAGGGGGTGGTTGCTGTGGGAATGTTGGTTGAGACATATATGGGTGAGTCTGTTGGGCATAAAGACCACCAAACTGAGGAGGCTGCTGAGCAGCCATGTAATAGTAGGGAACACCTTCAACAGGAGCACCAACAGGAGGATTCCCTCTAGGCATTGAAGGAAGTACTTCATCCTTCAAATCCTCCCTTGGGACAATATCAACCAGAAAATCAAATATATCAGTGCTAGTAATTGCTGCTGCAATATCATTCTTTTGCAGAGTTCGCCTCTTGTTCTCCTCAGTGTGATTCCAAGAGCGCAGTGTCAACTCTAGAATGAACATCTCACAAGCCCTGGCAAATACCACTGGTGCTTCAGCTGATATCATCTTTACATCCTCATCTGCCTTCATAATCTTCTTAATCCTAGCCAATGGCAAACTATGGTTCTTGAAATCAGGAGTTTGCTGAACATCTGTGTATTCTTTTTCCCAAAAATTCTGGAGTTGTTGCTGCAGCTGCTGCTGTTGTTGCTGGTGGATGTGCTGATAAGCAAGTTGGTGTGGTGCAAGCTGACCTGAGGCAGGGGCACCTGCCGGTAATCCAACTGTTCCAGTGGGAGAGGGTCCTATAATTTGGTTGGATTGATATGGGTTCATACCATATGATGCTTGAGCTCCGCTAGCAACTACTGTTGTTGTTGTGGGCTGCCCATGCCCTTGCTGATCCATGATGATTGGGATGGAATCCAAAGACTTCTTTTCTATTCCTCACTGCTGCAAAGAGCAAACAAGCTTTCAAATCAAAAGCAAACTTCTTAGGACAACACAATTCATACACAATACCAAGTAGAACCTGATAATAATTCTAAATTTTTTATGAGGTCCATAGAGCAGATACCAATTAATTGAATTCAGTAAAACCATTTTTTTTTCCTTCAGATGGTCATGAAGTTAACCAATAGCTTAGCTTGCTTGTCTCATAAAAGAGAGATGTAGTCCGAGAACTCATTTCTTTATGACAATTGCCATAAGAAGTACTTCAGCATATTCCTCATCTACAATTGTTTGGATATGCTTATTTTATAAGTAATTTCAAGAGAAATGGTTTAGTCAAAAGTCGTTTAAAGAGAAACATCTTGGTGTCTGTCATGAAATTGTTAAAAGTGATTTCGAGTGGTAATTTAGTATTATTTTAGGATGGGAATCTGCATCCTAAACTATTCTCTCAGACCTAAGTACACTTGCATCTCTTAAGAAGCACAAATAATACTTTTGAAAACTTTGAAAGCACTTCTCACATAGATAGGCAAGCTCCCTTAAAAATGCTTTGATCTATTCGAAAACACTTTCAACAAAGGAGAAGCATTCCCTAATGTCCGTAGTAAAACTTTTCAAGCCAATCTATCTCAATTGGCAAAAAACAATGCCTGACTCAAGATCTAGTCTGAAATTTAATCATTAAATATACTCAAGCCAAGCAAGGGAGAATATATGGTAAAAGGACATAAACCTGCACTTTGACAAAAATCACAGCTGTGGCCATATTTATGTCCAATTGTACATCCTTGAAAAGTGCAGTTTTTGTGTCGTCTTCTTTTCTTTTCGTTTTTAAGAAAAAAGAAAGCAGATTTATGTCTTACAACCCTCTATTGTGGTACATTAATTGAAGATATCACGCTAACAATAATCACCGTCAACATATTTTATTTTAGCCAGTATCATGTGCGTGGCATTGAAGGAATCTGACAAAATTTCCAAGAAAGATTCGTTACCAAATATGTTAAGCCTGGTTTAAGAACATGTTAAATAATAACAAGCTAAGAAAAAACAGAACACCAAATCCCGGCCTAACACTCGACCCGCGTTTCAATCTTCTTAGCAAGCAAAACCAAACACTTGGCTTATAGTCAGTAACTGATTCTTTATTCAAAAGAGGGCTCAGAGGAATTGGAATGTTATATATTGAATATTTAGTTTCCTTATGTAGGGAGAAGAACCATAAATTTAAAGAAATACATTCTAATTCTTATTTATCGATAATAATGATAGATTATAAGTATATTTATAAAAATAATAAGAATAATACCCTCATTTAAATAGGACTTTTAATATGACTCCTATGTTAATAAGAAAGCATATATTTAGTTTTCCAACTCTTATATGAAAACTAAATAATAAATATCCAATATTCTAATATTAATAGTTTTTAATACTAATAAGCAAACTAAATATTCAATATATACTTCCAATCATCCCCGTCAAGTGGAATATAAATATGTTCAACTTGAACAATTACACAAGACAAAGTAAAAACCATAATATATTCGCTACAATTGAAGTCGACACAATTGAAGTTGAAGTTGAATTTCAAAACTGTTTACGATAGTCTTGCCATTGCCAAGATGATAAAAGTAATCACTGAAATAACCAGAAATAATGAATCATACCACTTTATTGAGAACATTACCCTAAATTAAAGTGAAAGGCCACATATAATACAATATCACTAATATTGTTCAGTAATACAAAAATCCCTAAATACAGAATGCAACAACAGATGTGATAGCATAGGCCAAAACAAAAAAAGGCCGTAGAAAAGGTAACTGGTGGCGCAGGCTAATGTAGCAATGAAAAACCATATAGAAAATAGCTTTTTGAAAGTATGGATCGCCGTGCAATATTTTTCTCGACTTTCAAAAATATTTTAAGAAAAAATAAATGATAATGGGAAGGTAGAAAATAAATTTGAAGCCTTCAAAATCATACATAACTCTAACATCAAATAGAAATATAGAATAGGTAAAAGAAATAATGCTGAAACAAAACAATTAGGAAATCAAAATCAGTTGATAGGAGGAAAAATATAAATAGGAATGATTTATCAAACTAGTAGGATATTTAGGTTAGATTCTATTTTTTACCAAAATCGTTCCCGAGGTAAGAGTTACAACTGTTGTAGTAAGGCATTACTTTGTAGTGATAAGCTTTACCATGACACTGGATGCCAAAGGTAGGCCTTTCCACACTGGGTCAATGTCTTCTCACACCAAGCCAATGTCTTAACACGAATTTCATATTTTACCAAAATCGCTCCAAGGTAAGGCATTGTCTTGTCGTGGTAAGCCTTACCATGATACTAGATGTCAATGATAAACCTTCACACATTGGGTAAATGCATTCCTACATCAAGATAATGTCTTACCACGAATTACATTTTTTATCAAAATCATTCGAAAGTAAGGCCCACCACTTGTTGGGGTAAGTTTTACCTACAATGATTTTGGTAAAAAGTGAAATATTACCCAAAATCAGGTGATTCTAGGTAATTGTTTTGATAAATAACATCATTGTTATTCTCGATTCATAATAATCTTAGGAAACTATGCATATATTTATGGGGATAATAAAACTGAAATCCTAATCTTAATATAACTCTTAATACGACTCTAAACTAATAATGAAACATATATTTAGTATTCCAACTCAATTAAGGAAACCAAATAATAATAATCCAATATTCTAATATTAATACTAATAGTTTCCAACACTATTTGGTAAACTAAATAATAAATCCATAATATTCCAATTAGAGGCTACAAAAGCAACTTTCAAACTCGTTTATACTGCTTAAGCCCCAAAGTTTACAGAGTCATAAGAAAGCCTCCTGACAAAAACTTACTAAAAACATTAATCAGCCTGCCCAACAAACCTTCAATGACTTTATTTCAGAACTCAATAGGCAATAAACCCAATTCAAATCTAGCTTAACTCATGGAGTCATCTGAATTCAACACGTAGTCAATCAGAGCAACACTAGACAGTAAACACAATCTGATCTTTGACCTTCACACACGCAATTGATTACTACAAATATGAACATATGCAATTGAGTATAATTATAGTAAATTCATACCTATCTACGGGACTCCAAAGTTTCCAAAACCCTAATAATGATTCCAACAACTGCCCAATTGTGCAAAATATAATAGAAAAATAAAACTCAACAACATACTCTAGAAATAGATCGAATTCAACATAGGAGAAGATAATTCATCACAATAAGCATGTAGTTGTTGCAACATGATCTTGTTAACGAAGGAAAAGGGAAACAAAAATTGAAAGAACTCTGCAACTCTCTTTAGCTACCAAGTTTGACCACTGATGTTTAGCGATCGTTAAACTCCTAAAAAGAAAAAATTATTCGGTAAAATAACAACTATACCAATATATTTTAGAAACTATTAGGTAAAGAAAAGTAAATTATAAGATCAAACCTTTTTATATTGTTATTATTTTTGTTTATTATGTTTTGTTTTCAAGTTTGATTGTAGGAAATGAATGAAATGAAATAGTAAAGTATGGCCAGACATATGGGTAGAAGTGCAAGATACCAAGAAGTGAGTTGGGTCCAACAAGTACTTTTATTATAAGGTTGATTCAATTATATGCTTGAACTAATCAGAATTGGATATATCCCCCAATCAAAGTTAATTTTGGAACAATTTTAGCAATAGATTACTAAAAATCCTTCAGAAATTACATAAACTAACAACCATAAAAGTTATAACAACAAAAATAACACACAATAATATTGAACGGAATTTCATTGGATGCTGTTCAACATGGAACGGATCTAAATGACCATAGTTCAACTTTAACGACATCCAACCGGACGGCATTAATGTTAAATGATTTGTTGGACTTTTTCCAAATAGTAAAAATATCTTAACAAGACATAAGATATGTTATTTTTATGATTAAAAATTTCAAAAGGTGTTATTTTTGTTGTTTTTCTAAAATTGTTTTAACATTCTCCCTCAATTGAAGAATGTAGGTCATATTTATTTGATACTACCCCGAATTGAAAGCATATGTTGTTGAAAGGCCCACCAAAATAGAAATAAGAAATTTTATTGGAGATGCCACTTTTGGGCTGAACTAATGTTGTTGAAAGGTCAGTCAAGTGTTAACAAGATCCAGTACCAAACAAATAATCTCCTTCGAATGGAAAGTATAGAAAACAATTATGTTAGATAGGTTCTAATCCTAGACTTCCAACTCTACCATGTTAGAAGTGTGTGATCAATTAATTATCCTGAGGTTTTAAGCAGTTAAGCTATCACATTTGTAATAAAAATGCATTAAGTATAAAAATAAATGAAGCTAGCATCTACACGTGATTTTGGAATTTTATACACTGAGCAATACTTAGTGGCGAAATGCAAACAAGTTTTCAAATAAAAGCAAACTTAAGAAAACACCAGTAATACTCAATAACAACTAGAAGCTGATAATAACTACAAATCATTAATGAGATCCATAAAGCAGATACCAGTGGCAACAACTCCGTAAAACCAACTTTTTATTCAAGATGGTCATGAAATTAACTAATAGATCTTTGTCCATAGAAAATGAGAGTTATAGCTAGAGGAGCATAAGATCTTTGTGACTAAATTGCTAATAGAAGTACTTTAGTATATTCCTCTTGATCTATTAGAAGATTGCTGTGAAACTAATCCTGAAAAGTTTAAGCTATTGAAGAAAGGCCAATAATCATTTTATGCATCTATCACTCCCACACAAGTGTTAGTTCTATACATCATGCATGCCAAACAATTGAAATTCAACAATCGCACAATTGTTACTGGAGTTTGAACATAAAACCTACAGCTCTAATACTATATTAGAAGTTGTTGCAAAACAAACTCTACTAAAAGCTTAAGCTTTCAAGCACCATTTCTCACAAAAGTTCAAGCCGATGAGGTAGATTAAACAATTCATTTATATTCTTTAACACTCTCCTCAAATAGGATTTTCCATTTTTTCTTACGTGAGAATTAGCTGGTTGGAGATAAGTATAGGGCCAATAGAACTGGAAAAGAAAATCTGTATTTTATAATATAAGATGGGACAAGGATAGGAATTGCATTGACCACCCCTATTAACCAAAACATATACCTCGTTATAATAAATATATAAATTTTTTATATATTCTAATTTTTTATAAATTTAGTTAGGTTAAAACCCAAACTACTCCTATGTAATGTATAATATATATTATAATTTATCTTTAAGTTATGTTTATATTATTTTAAAAAATAAGATTTTTCTTTTATGAAAATTAATTATTTACTTAAATTTTAAAAATCTAAAATTTTATAATTTTTTTATGATTTATTCTTATTATTTCAAACTAGTTTATGATAAGATTCTATCAAAGTTGTGTAATATAAAAATATTTATACTCATATAAATATTTTTTTTCATTCTACATTAGCTCGAAATTTTCTTTTCATTCGTATCATGAAAAATTTATCAATGACTTAGTTTTTCCTTTATAATAAAAATTACTAAAAAATTTAAAAAATAATATTTAAAAATCACTTTGATCCTCATTTCCCGTTTGGGGTCTTCATTCAACATCCCCCCATCCTGTTAACAAACCTACCCTCAAGTATTGGCTACTTTATTTTTGCAAAAGCCTATCATTTGTACTTTCCTCGATAAAAACTTTTCTTGTTTCTTAGCATAACCAACAACATGGAACCCCTCAAAGATTTTAAGTGGAGATAGAGGACAAACTCTAAATTGGGAACAAGGAAAAGGTCTCCGCCCCATCCCGTTAACAACCCTACCCTCAAGTATTGGCTACTTTGTTTTTGCAAAAGCCTATCATTTGTACTTTCCTCAATAATGAATTTTCTTGTTTCTTAGCATAACCAACAGCTTGGAAATTTTAATGAATTGTGAGTTGCTACAAGGATTGGGTCTCATAACCTAGCTCCTCTGATACCGTGTTAAAATATTGTTAGAAAATCAATCTCCCAAAGACTTAAGTTATTGCGAGAAAGGCCATCAATCATTTTATACAGTTATCATAATCTAATGTAGGTTATACTCTTCATGTCAATCTATCTAAATCCCAAATAGCCATAAACAATACCCTATTCATGATCTGCTCTGAAAATTAGTTATTAAATATACTCAGAGCAAGCAAAAATATGGTTAAAGGACATAAAAAGGCACTTTGACAAAAACACAAAATGTGATTCCTGTCAGTTGTAAGGCCAAAAAGTGCAATTTTGGATAAAACGTAGATTGTGTCTTATAATAATCTATTTTGGTGTATTAATTGAAGATATCATGCTATATAGCAATAACCTCCTCCAACTTTTTCTCTTTTTCCCTGAGCATGTGCTAGGCCTCAAGATAATTCGGTATTCCAAGATTGATTTGGTACCACATGTTAAGCCTAAGTTAAGAACATTTTAAATAGCACCAAGCTATGAAAAAGATAGAACACCAAATCCCTGTCAAACATTCAGCTGCCATTTCCATCTTCTTAGGAAGATAAAGCTAACACTTCTAACAGCATACAGTCAGCAACTGATCCTTCAATCACAAGAGGTTACAAAGGAAGCCTTCAAACTCGTCTATAATTCCTACAGTCATAAGAAAGACTCCAAGCAAAAAACTATTAAAAACTTTTATGGTTGGTGATAGTAAACATCCCTTGGTTATATCAAACTGAACAGTTTAGTCCCTTTATTATTTTTTGCAACAGTTTAATCCTTTTGTTATGTAAAAGTGACAACACAAAGAGAACCAATTTTTTTTCATTTTATGTTTATTTTTTATCATACTTTTTCAATTGCTATTGACAAATTAATTGCATAGATTATCTTTAACACAAACAAAAATGACTAAAATTTATAAAAAAAAAATAAAACTTATAAAATTGCTCATTTATCCTTATGTTGTCACTTTTTCATAACAAAATGACTATGCTACTACAAAAACTAACAAAGTGACTAAACTATTCTAATTGACATAATTAAGGGACTACAATTACATTTTTTCTCACTTTTATCAAAGTATGTAAAACTCAGTATTAAGCTCCCATGACTTTCTTTCAAAGTTAACAGGCACCAACCAAGTTCAATTCTCAGCTAACTCAACTCAAGTTGTCATCTAAATTATAACAAATAGTCATTAGAAAGGCTTTAAGCAAAAACCTACTAAACACATTGTTGGTCGTAGTCTATAATACTATATATAAGGGGCATTTGTCTTTAAATGGCCAAAGGAGGTGAAAGCATCACTTGAGGCCCATAAGGTTTTTTTCTTTTTTTGGCTCCCAATCAGTTTGGACCAGCTATAATAGCTTACCACCTATGTTTGAATTATATGATCAAAAAAATGTCAATAAAGTCAAAATGTTAAAAACAATAAGCGAAAAATGATGTTGATAGTCGATAAAAGGTCTATAATTGACCAATATTTTGGTGATCGATAATTACGTGTTGCACACATGTCTGTGGCACTTTTTAAATAAAAAGCCATCTATGTGGCCTCAAGTGATGTTTTTCATTAGACAAATATTCATGCATAAGCTTCTACCTTGAGTATTTGTTTAAAAGGGGCCAAAGATAGTGGAAAACATCACTTGGGTTTTTTTATTAAAAAGAAGACTGCCAACAGGTGATGTTACCAGTAACAATCGGTCACCAAAGTATCGACATTTTATCGATCATTATTTTTAAACTATTTTTAACATTTAGACCCTATCAACTTTTTATCGACCTTGTGTTGACCACAGGCAGTGACCTATTACAGCGGGTACTAAGAAATTTTTTAAATAAAAAAATAAAAAACACCTATGTTTTTCCTCACCTTTGGGCCTTTTAAAGGCAAATACCCTTCTACCTCACATGACTTTCTTTTAGAGATCAACAGACACCAACCCAATTAAAATCTCAGCTTAATCGACTTAATGAGTATTCTGAATTCTAACAACAGTCATAAGAAAGGCTCCAAGCAAAAACCTACTAAAAACACTGATCATAATCAACAGTAATCGGCATAAACTCATGTACACCAACCATGAGTTTCTGTTAGAGTTCGGCAGGAACCAACCCAATTCAAATCCCGGCTTTCTCAACTCAATAAGTCATCGGAATTCTAACAAAAAATAAAAGCCTCCAAGCAAAAACCCACTGAAAACACTGGTCATATTTTATACAAACCAATTCAAATCTCAACTTACTCAACTCAACGAGTCATCTGAATTCTAACCAACTAACAGTAAACAGTAAACACGATCTAGATCTTTGACCTTGATAAACACGAATATACACGTAACTAACTATTACGCATATGAAACACCCAAGGAAGTACAACCACAAAGAATTCTTACCTACCGATGGGACCCCAAATTTCTGAAACCCTAAGGATTTCAAAACAACCCAATTATTGCAGATATAATACAAAAATAAAACCCAACAAAAAACTGCATAAATCATTCGTAATCAGCACTGGATACGATAATCCGTTACCATAAGCATGTAATTGATGCAACATGAACTCGTAAATAAAGGAAAATGGGAAAATAGACGAACCTATGCAACTCTCTTTTGCTCCCAAGTTTGACCACTGATCTTCTTCAGCCACCAAACTCCTAAGACGTTCAAAATTTGTAAAATAAAGAATCGTACAAATAAATTTCAGAAACAATAAAAATCGAAGATTGTTAAGGTAAAAGTGACTTTTATGATCAAACCTTCCTATGTTATACTCCTTTATTGCTTTTTATTTTTGGGGCTGGTTTTCGGAAATTATATGAAATTGTATGGCAGACAAGCGGAGGAACGGGAAGAAGCGAGAAAGGCAACATCACGACTTCGGTTCGCTCCAATAACTAAATATATAGAAATTTATAAAAATATCTTCAAATTTTTTTATTACTTATATTATTATTAATTTTTTTAAATATTAAAAATAAGTAATATCAAATAGGTAACTAATCAATGACAAATCACATAAACATTACAAATATACCATCCAATTTTGATTTATTACTTTCATTCCATCAAACTATATAAATATTACAAATATACTATTGAGTATTTTTGTTTTACTTCCATATCATTAAACTTTACAAATATAATAAAAATATCATCGATGTTTGGGTAACTTATTATTAACTTCCATTAACTGATTGACGTAAATAGTATTTTTGTACATTTAGTAAAGTTTAATGGTATGTGTTAGTCCTGTAGTCTTTTGTGTCTATGGTGGTTTCTCATGTGCAAAAACAGAATCTATTTATTTTATTCAGTGTTCTGTCTTCCTTTATGTAAAGTTGGTTATTGTGGATCAACAATGCAGACGCGCACTTAGTTATAAACACTATGATTGAAAAGATATTTACACACACTATGGGGTTGGGTTTCGTAGTGTGCATGCTAGGTGGAATCGCTTGCAAGATGACATTGTTGCTCGTGTTTTTGGCTTGATTTCAATGTGAGTATATATGAAAATTACTCAGCATTTTTTGGAACGAAACAATTTGTTTTTCTAGCACCCCATCACACCCATCGACCAGGTTATGTCAAGTTGGTCGATGAGGACCCTGGCAAGGTGGTCCGACCATTGGTATTCTTCTATAAATGGCCCTTTCTCTTTGTGTTTTTCATCTTAAAAATATATAGCATAGCTCTATCAAATTGGCATCTAAATTTTTTGTTTTCGAATCACTATTACCTTAAGTGTTATTAGGTATTTGTGACTATGTGAGCAAAATCATGCCCTTGAGTGGTGAGTACTTGAGGTGTTATTTGCAAGTGTGATTATATGACGTGTGTTAGTTGAGTTTTATGGGGAAAATAGCATACTTAACTATTGAGCTCAAGGTTATTTTTTTATATATATGAGACATAACATTGTGAGATTGAGTTGGGAAATTGTTAGCTGTGTATGATACATGGGTGACTATGTGTCATACATAGATGATTTATGGATTGTAGTGAAAATGTTTCCCACGGTGATTGAAAGTGGTCCTTAAGTTTGATTGTTTCTTTCTTTTCACATTATTGATTTATGATTACTAATCACACCATATTTGATGGTGTTGGCTTTGGAGGAGAGCCAAGTTCATATGTCGAACTAGATTTTTATGGAGGAAGCAAACAAAGAAAATAATAGGTAGTTCAGACAGAGATTCAGGTTGATAAAGATAATAG
Source organism: Hippophae rhamnoides (assembly GCA_033030585.1). NCBI lineage: Eukaryota > Viridiplantae > Streptophyta > Magnoliopsida > Rosales > Elaeagnaceae > Hippophae > Hippophae rhamnoides. The sequence continues at coordinate 40,207,648 of CM065438.1, read as the reverse complement.
GGTTTTATTTCTTTTAGAGTTGTAATTATTTTATTGCTTAATGGATTTATATGCTATTGAGTGATTGTCATAAGCAACCCAAATATGTTACTACATAGATAGGGTTTTTATATGGATTTACCTTATTATATCTTATGTTGTGAATGCTCTAATATTGTTTGGATAGCACAATCAAAGTTTAAATGTGTATGTCTCTACTTACTAAAGTTTAAATTATGGTTAAAAAGCTTTTATTATTTATTGATTACTTTCTAAATATTGAGTATTGCATCTGCTTTATAATATTTCATGTTTGTGCTTATTTGCTCTGCTAAGTGTTTATCTCTCTATTGTTTGTATGTTTGAGACGAGTCCTTAAGGAGTCAGTATCTCCTTAACATGGCTATGTATTGAGTCTTAGACTCTTTCATTGTTGTTTTGTAATATTAGATTATTTTGTTAGTATAATCCGAGTTTCTATTGTGTATGTGAAAACATACTAGATTTAGACTCTTATTAGAAAGCTAATTTGTTTTGTGTAGTTGCATATTGTCTTTCATTTACATATAGCATGCCTATAACTTTTTGTTCATTACTTTTTCTATAATACATTAATATGTCTACTTCCTGATTAATTTATATTATTTATGCCTTTTATTTGCAAATGAGTGAGTCACTCAGGAGTCAGTATCTCCTTACCCTGGTATTGTACCATGTATCAAACTCTTTACTATGTTTTGCTACATTATGTTTGATTGCATGCTATGATAGTATAATCATCATTTACCAAATATGTTCTTACATATGAGGTCTTAAAATGATTGAAAATCCTTTATAGTTTTTCAGTATTTTGACTATTTTGCATGTTGTGTGTTGTTTTCCATGTATGCATGTTGCTATCCTAGACAAGAGCATGTGAGGTATACTATCACAGAGGTGTTTATTGCAGATTGTTGTTTTAGTATCTATTGGTTATTTTTGTTATGTGTTGTATTGAGCATGTTGTGTTGTACCTTCGATGTGTAACTTGCTTGATTCAGATTAATGAGGCCCGCTTGGCCAAATTATAATAGAGCTCGCAAAAAGATTCTATGGGTTGGAATTTCCACCCTATTGCATGTTTTTCAACACACGAACTCGTGAAAGTATACACGGTCACAAGTAATAATATGATAAGTAAAATATCGTTCCCACAGAGATTTGTTACTAGTATTCATTAATTATTAAAATTATTTCAACCTAATTTTATCCAAAAGTTAATAATTTGATACAGTTTGACTAACTAACTTTTATAACAGATTGCAAGAAAATTCTAGGATTGCAGTTTCACCAAATTAATCCACTTGAATTGCTATATTTTATCTTGATTTATGTTATCGTGTTTTAAGTTGTTAACAAAGAACTCCTAATCTATCCATATATCTCTTCCGAGCTCCATACAGAAACATCTAGTTAAAATGATTCACTATATTCCTATGCGAATTAAATTCAACAAGATTTATTAAGTTCTGAGTTCTCTATCAGTTACACATACAATAAAAGTATATTTCTATCTCTTATGTATATACGTTTATTTCATCACGAAAGGAAGACACAAAATGCCTTTTTCAAGTTTATTTAAATGTCACATATCGCTTAATTAATCTTCCGATAATTAAAAGCATTAAACACGTATAAAATAAACAACTTAAAACAAATTTCCATAAATCATTCAAAAATATTTAATTCAAATTTCATAATTTACGCTTACACTACAATCCCGTAACAAATGTATTAGTTCATAGCAGAATTTAAAATTACAACACAACAAAAATAAAAACATTGCAGAGAAAGAAAATTAAAAGAAAATAGATAAGAAAAAAACTCTTTCACGATTCCACAATGAAAACTAATTTCATCCCTTTTCTTCTTCTTTGTGTCTCCTTCTCCGTAATTTCTAAGAAAATACCACATAAAATGTTAAATTAAGATCATGTGTTCCAGGTAACACGCAAACAAGAAAAAAGAGAAATAAAAATGTTACAAGGAAGAAAAACTTGCAAGAACTGCTAGTTTTCTCCCAAAATTTTCGAGAGAAAAAAAAAAGAAGAAGCAAAAAAATGGAACTTGAAACTGAACTAAAAGAAAGAGGAAAAAAAATTATCCTCGTACGCGTATCCCACAAAAACCATATATCACTTTTTTTTCTATTATTTTATTTTTATTTTATTTTATTTTTATTTTTTATTAGTGGGGAACAAGATTGTATGGGATAGCACGCGTAATAAACACTCTGCAAATTTTTTAAATTTTTTTCTTTTTCCGCATGCCACGTGTCAGCATGTGATTCGCTGAGAGAACTGTAGTGACACGTGGCAACTTTTCATTGGACGCAGAAGCCGGGCGCACGAAGAACGCGTCCGCACACGATTTCTCTGGGATTTCGAAACGGGTAACTACCGGAAGTCAGGCGTTGATTCTCGCGTTTTATTTCACCAAATAGATGCCACGTGTCACCATGTTATTCGCCGGAATATTTACGAGACACGTGGCCGGCCATTTTCCGTTTGAAGAGCGAGGGTGCACGCCGCTGACGGACCGCACACACACAGATTTTTACACGAATGCTCCCGCGCGACCTGACGGACGCGCTCAATCCGAACCGTTGATCCGATCCAACCCGGCCGCGGATCGCCCTCGGGGAATCTCGCACGCCGACATGCGGTGGCCCACTCTAACGCCGGCCCCGCGCGACACGTAGGGACCCACCGGCACGCCGAGCCGCGTGAAAGGAATATCTCTCGTCCCCACCGCCTTGGTCGAGCCACGGACACGCGCGCACCGAGCCGTGATCCTTTGATCGACGATCCGATTTGGGCGAATGTGATTCGCGCATGGACTTCATCTCCCCTGCGCGAAAATTAAACTTTTATTAATTATATTTTCACCCACAAATATATTTCAAATTACATTTTAAACTTTCTTAAATTACAATTTAGCCCTTTACTAATTTTAAATTAAACTTTTAAACTTTTAATAATTATAATTAAGCCCAAATTTAATTTAAATTATATTTTCAATTTTTATAAATTGTAATTAAGAACTATACTATTTGAACTTATATTTGTGGACAAAAAAATATCAAATTAAGTACATTTTCGATACAAATTATTTAATTTTATTAGAAATGTATTTTTAGCAAATAAAAAGAAAATATTAATTTATTTAACAAAAATTAACTAAATAATAATAGAACGTAGCAATTATCATTACTAAAAATGATGAAAATAGTTGTATAAAAATACAATATCAACAATTTAAACTTAAGTTTTTGCTAGTCCTCGAGCAAAAGGAAGAAATAAAACAAAGATAAACTGCATTTAAAATAGTGATTTTCAAAATATTTCTTTTATACATACAAATAACATAACTCAAAGAAATAAAAGAATTTTATCTAAGCATCAAAGTCAATTTAAAAGTATATAACCTTTTTACAATGAACTTTTAAGGCGCTGCAGTTAAGTCTTTCAAATTTCATCACATGCAATCCGGATCAGTTTATTCAAATATAAAATCAAACAAATTATCATGAAATCACAAATCTCATAGTCTATTTTTCATTTCTCTCTCCACTAATGTAGACAAACACAAAACACTAAATCAATAGGACTTCATTAAGCTTGTAACGTATGGCTTAGGTAAAGGTAGGACTGAAGGTAGCTTAACTTTTCCCGAGCATAACATTTCAGGATTGAAAAAGATAATTCTATCATCACAATAATTACAACCAAATTTGGGATTAATCATCACATACAATAATCATTTTTTTTTCAATAACCCTTTTTTTCGGTATATCCTTCAACATTTACTAACAATTGTAACATGTTAGTGGAATAAGAACAATAGGTATATCTACACATATATATATATATATATATATATATACTTTTTAGATAGGCGTTTGAAATGACAAAAATATATATGTACTTTGAAGCTCAAAAAGGGTATACTATGGATTATGCATGTGGAGGTAGATAGAAAGGCTCAAACGATCCAAAGATGGCCTAAATCATTTTCTTAGTTAAATGTTATCTATAATTTCGTCTCGAGAGAAAATCAAACAAATTCTAAGAACTGTAACACCACAAAAATCAATCGAATTTCATACTCACAAAAACATTCTCTAAATTAGCATAACAACTCAAAAATCAAGACTAGTGCTCATAAATATTAATTCTTGTGAAAATGAAACATACGTAATAATTATTCATCGCTTTACACAATATTCAAATTTTTCAAAGAATTATGCATCATTTAAATCAAAGAAATATAAGTAAATCACTATTCATAGCAGAATATCTTCAATTAACCAAAGAAAACAAAACAACAACAATTTTTTTTGTCATACAAACAAAAAAATATTTCAATTAAGTTCAAAATATCTACCACCCCCAAACTTAATATGCACATTGTCCCAAATGTTTGAAAATTAAAGAACAAAGGAGATGTGTTAAAAGAACTTCCCTGAATGGTGAGTTGACTTGTGAGATTGAAATCCAAAAATCGTTTTACCTCCTCCGATTGCACCTATCAAAACAAAATAACAAAATGAAGAGTTATGAAACTAATACATGTTCTAAAACAAAATATATAAATAAAAAAAAATAAAACACATGGGTTGCCTCCCAAGAAGTGCTTGATTTAGAGTCATCACCACCGCTTTTCTCTTTGCTTTAGGTTTGGATCACATAAGAAAATGGTGGACTTTTTGACGATCAATGTCACCCCCTAAACAAGGTTCTCGAGTCTTTGCCCGTTCACTTGGAAAGCATTTTGTGATTCTTCACCTTTAATCTTAACAGCCCCATACGGGTGTACTTTGCACAATGAAAGGCCCCGACCACTTAGATTTCAATTTTCTTTAAGAACTTCAAACGAGAATTGGAAGAGCAATACTTTCTCATTCCGGTTCGAAGTGTCAATGCAAGATTTTGTTGTCATGCCACCTCTTCGTATTTTCCTTATAAATCTCAAAGATTTTCATACGCGTAAACGAATCTCATCCATCTTATTGATTGTAGAGACGCGCCAGCCAGCTAACTCAAAATTCAAAGTCTTGATAGCCCAATACGCATACGGTGCTCCAATTCAATCGAGATGACAAGCTTTCCCAAAAACCAACCGAGCATGGGGACATCCCAACGGGTGTCTTCAGATGTCGTTCGGTATGCCCGTGGGAATCATCCAATCTTCTAGACCAATCCTTCCTCAAGGATTTACCGTCCTTTCTCCAAAATTCTTTTCACTTCTCTCGTTGGATATCTCAACTTGTCCACTAGTTCGAGGATGATAAGAAGTTGTGATCTTTTAGTGACACCGTATTTAGCAACGAGGGTTTCAAAAGATTTGTTGCAAAAAATGAGTTCCCCATCACTTATGCCCTTGGGTGCCAAATCGAGTGAAAATGTTTTTCTTTAGAAAATTCAAGACTTCACATTGGAATCATTGGTAGGCAAGGGAATTGCTTCTACCCACTTAGAAACATAATCCACAAAGAAATCCTAATGCAGTAGGTCATTGTAGGACGAGATTAAAGGCCCCATGAAATCAATTCCCAAACATCAAATATTTCTACCTCAAGAATGTTGTTTAAAGGCATCTCGTGTTTCTTAGAAATGTTACCAACTCGCACTCACAGTGGAAACAAAGAAATGTGCATCTTTAAACAAATTTGGCCAATAAAACCAGATCAAGAACCTTAGTCATAGCTTCTTTCTTTTTCCAAAATGGCCCCCATAGGGTCAAGATGACAATGTTTAAGTATATTTTCAATTTCTTTCCTTTGGGGACACACCTTCCGATAATTTGATCCGCACAATGCTTAAACAAGTAAGTGTTCATCCCATAAATAGTACTTAACATCATGTAAGAACTTTTTTCTTCCGTTGGAAAGATATTTCGTGGGAAAGACATTGCACTTATGTAATTAACATAGTCTGCGTACCATGGCACACTTCTATGATCAAAGGAAAACAATTGCTCATCGTGGAAAGTTTCACCAATGATAGTCTTGTCCACGGCTCCATCATTATTCTCCAATCTCGATGATGATCGGCCACTTGATTTTCTATTCCTTTCTTATCCTTGATCTCCAAATCAAATTCTTAAGTAGAGGATCCAACTAATCAATCTTGGTTTTGCATCTTTAGCCATCGATATTTTATAGCAGTAATGATCAAGATAAACCGTCACTTTAGTTCCGATTAGGTAGAACAAAACTTTTTCAAAAGTATATACAAAGCAAAGTAATTCTTTTTCAAGGTAGCATAATTCATTCAGCTTCACCAAAGTTTTGTCGCATAGTATATGGCATGAAAAACTCTCTTTTTCCATTGTCCTAAAACAAATTCCTACCGCAAAATCACCGCATCACACATAAGCTCAAAAGGTAGATTCCAACTGTGCAACAATGATGGGAGCCGTGATCAACTTTTCTTTCAAAACCCGGATAGCATCAAAACACTTTTCGTCAAATGTGAATTTTTGTATCTTTTTCCAAAAGATTACACAGGCTTTGATATCTTGGAAAAATCTTTTATGAAATGCCTATAGAATCCTCGCATGCCCAAGAAAGCTTCTAATTGCTTTCACCGATGTCGAGGCGGTAGCTTTCTCAATGGTTTCAATTTTTGCCCTCTATCCACTTCAATTCCTTTAGACGAAATTAGATGGCCGAGGACAACACCTTCTCCTACCACAAGTTGGCATTTTTCCCCAATTTAAAACCAAGTTTGCTTTCTTCGCACTTTCAGAGACCAAAGAAAGAGTTATGCAAGCACATATCAAATGAATCTCAAAACCGAGAAGTCGTCTATAAATATCTCAATAAAATCTTCCACCATGCTTCGAGAAGATAGCCATCATACACCTCTCGAAAAGTGTTTGAGCATTACATAATCCAAAAGGCATTCTTCGGAAAGCAAAAGTTCCATACGGACAGGTGAAAGTGGTCTTCGATCTTTCAAAGCGCGATAGCAATTTGGTTGTAACCAGAATAGCCATCCAAGAAACAAGAGAAAGAATGTCCCGCTAACTGCCTAGCATTTGGTCAATAAACGAAGGGAAAATGATCCTTTCAGTTGCCTTGTCAGCCCGATAGTCCACGATACCCGCCATCCTCGTCACTTTCTTATGTGGAATCACCATTATTGCTATTTGTCTCCAACGTAATTCCTCCTTTTCTTGAACACAATGAATGGCCGACCCAAGAACTATCCGAAATAGGATAGATAATGCCCAGCATCTAACCACTTAATGATTTCCTTTTACTACCTCCTTCATGATTGATTCAAACGACGTTGATGCTCAATAAGAGGTTTGATATCTTCTTCAAACAAGATTCAGGCATGCATATTGAAGGGCTAATTCCTTTAATGTCACTATGGGAATCATCCTAATGCTAGCTTGTAATTTCTCAACACTCTCAATAGCTTTTTTTCTTGATTGTCATCTAGAGATGCTGAAATAATCACTGTGCATTGTAGTCATTTCACCCAAATAAGCATACCTTATACGTAAGAGTAAATGGTTTAAGCTCTAGTAATTGTTTCGTTCCATAGATGGCTTCCCATAGGTAAACTTAGACGGTGTTACAACTTCAGGATGCATCTTCTTCGCCGAGGACTAAAGAGTCATGAGATGCCTTAAATAACTTGAGATATTCAAGAGAATCAAAGTTATCAATAATATTGTCATTCACAAGTGCAAGTTCCAAAGCATCAAGATTTCACTCAAATTTTCCCCGAAATTGCTTTCAACTAACGCATTCACCGTGTCAACTCTAAGGCAATCCGTCGATTCTCTTGGAAATTTTATAGCTTTTTAAAGACGTTGAAAGTTACCTCGGTCTCGACTTTCATGGTCACCTCTCCTTTTTGAACATCAATCAAAGTCCTACCGCTTGCTAAAAATGGTCTCCTAGAATGATAGAATCTCTTTATCTTCCTCCATGTCGAGAATTATGAAATCGGCAGAAAGATAAACTTGTCTACTTTGACAAGCACATCCTCTATAATGCCTCCTGGGGTGTTTCAAAGACCTATCAACAAGTTGAAGAGTCACAAAGTTGGTCGATCAGGCCTCTCCTAATCCAAGTCTCGTAGATGGAAAGTTGGCATCAAATTAATGCTTGCACCAAGATCGCACAAAGCTCTACCAAAAATTTCTCACCAATAGTACGTGAATGGGTGAAACTCCCTTGATCTTTAAGCCAGGTGGTAGCTTCTTTCAGGATGGCACTACACTCCTCCTCGTGAGAGCAACAATTTCAAAATCACCTAACCTTTCTTTTCTGGGACAAAATGTCTTTCATAAATTTCACATAATCGGCATTTGGCTCCAAGGCATCAAAGAAAAGTGGATGTTGATATAAGTTTTTTAAATACTTCAAGAAACTGGAGAATCTTATCAAGTTTTTGCTTATGGAAGCGCCGTAGGAATGGAATTGGTGGATTATAAGGCTCGAGATTATCTAACACCGGTTTTATTATGAGATTTTCTATTGATTCATTCTCTTCAACCCTACGATTAGCCTTTTTCTTGTTTTTTCGAGGTCAACACCCTCAACAATAAGAGTCAAGGAGAAATGGGTTTTTGTATTTCTTCTAACTCTTTTCCACTCCTCAATGTCACCGCTTACAATGCTCTTTTTCCTCCTTTTCGATTGATTTCAAAGATCACTAGGTAAAGATCCTCGAGGGCGATTGTCGACAGCAAAGAGCTAGTTGCTCTAATTGAACTTCTCGAGATTTCTAATAGATGTTGCCTCGATTCGGGAGAATAGTCTCATTCTTCGCCATATATTGAGCAAACATATCTTCCAACGAAGGCTTTCTCTCCGTTGTGGGACTTGGTTGGCGAAAACCTGGAGTGTGAGCCGGCTTCATGTAAGATGATCGGCCTTGATTATTACTCCAAGAAAATTAGGATGATTCTTCCACCCCGGATTGTATGTATCGAATAGGGATTGCTTTTGATTCCTATTATAATTGGAAACAAAATTGACAGATTCGTAGAGTCATGAGGACATCTCAATCGGCATGATTACCATTGCAAATTTCACATGCAACAAAAGGACTCAATAGAATGGACACCCATAGTATCCATCTTTTTCCCCAAAGCGACATCAGGCGCTAAAGAAGTCATAACATCAATCTCATGAATTCCACAGCTTTCTTAGGCACCATCCTCTCGATGGCCACTCATAACTATTTGAAGCCATTTCTCTAATAAGTTGTATGCTTCATCAATTGATTTCCCATTAGAGCACCACCGCAAAAGATCAATCATATTTCTAGTTCGACCCATCAAACTATTATAAAATGTTTGAACTTGAAGCCACTGTAATCTACAGGTGCGCATCTTCTAAGTAGCTCCTTGTACCTCTCCCAAGCTTCATATAATGACTCGAAATAAACCGCATAAAAGTGGTGATTTCATTCCTCATCCGTGCGCATTTTAAGGGAAAATATTTGGCTAAAAATTTTTGAGCCAGGATCCTCCCAAGTAGTGATGTAACCACATGGGCAATGAATTCAACCAACTCTTTCCTTATCCCTCAAAGGAGAAAGGAAAAAGTCTCAACCGAATAGCATCATCAAGTTGACTCCATTATGCGCTAAAGGTATCACAAATCTCTAGGAAATTTGATATACGGGAGTTTGGATCATCGTGGTAAACCACCAAATTGTACCAATGTTTGAAATCATATGAATGATTGCAGTTTAATTTCAAAATTATTGGCTTGAATTAATGGTCTTCTAATGCTTGAATGGATGCCACCAAACACGGCACCGCATAATCTCTAAGGATCTTCGTTCTTCAACTTCCGAATTTCATTATCCATAGCTAGTCGTTTCTAAGGTTTCTTGTTTATTATTTTTCTTTAAGTTCAAAATAGTTCTATGAATTTCTAGATCTAAGGGAACTAAGTCAAGATTTCTTATGCGTCACATACAAAGTCTCACTCTATCCAAAATTAAATCTAATACAATATATAAATTAAATTAAATTTAAAACATAAATAAACACACAAAGCTAAACAAGTAACAGTAAGCAATTAAACAAATAAATAATATTTTTGTTTATTATTATTATTATTATTATTATTATTTTGAATTAAAATCAGATTAATTGGTATTAATATTAACAAAAATTAGTAAAATAAATCACTTAACGCCAAAAACTTGTTGTGCTTTTTTCAACACACGAACTCGCAAGTATACACCTGGCCATTACAAGTAATAATATGATTAGTAAAATATCGTTCCCACAGAGATTTGTTACTAGTATTCGTTAATTATTAAAATTATTTCAACCTAATTTTATCCAAAAGTCGATAATTTGATGCAAATGACTAACTAACTTTTATAACAGTATTGCAAGAAAATTCTAGGATTGCGCTTTCACCAAATTAATCCACTTGAATCGCTATATTTTATCTTGATTTATGTTATCGTGTTTTAAGTTGTTAACCAAGAACTCCTAATCTATCCATATATCTCTTCCGAAGCTCCATACGTAAACATCTAGTTAAAATGATTCACTATATTCCTATGCTAATTAAATTCAACAAGATTTATTAAGTTCGAAGTTCTCATCGCTTACACATACAATAAAAAGTATATTTCTATCTCTTATGTATATACGTTATTTCATCACGAAAGCAAGACACAAAAATGCCTTTTTCAAGTTTATTTAAATGTCACATATCGCTTAATTAATCTTCCGATAATTAAAAGCATTAAACACAGATAAAATAAAAAACTTAAAATGTACCCCATAAATCATTCAAAAATATTTAATTCAAATTTCATAATTTACGCTATTAATCGCAATCCTTAACAAATGTATTAGTTCATAGCAGATTAAAATTACAACACAACAAAAATAAAACATTGAGTAGAAAGAAAATTAAAAGAAAATAGATAAGAAAAAACTCTTTCACGATTCCTCAATGAAAATAAATTTCATCCCTTTTCACGATAATTGACGGACGCCGCTTCAATCAATCGTTGATCTCATCCAACGGCCGCCGATCGCTTCGGGAATTCCACGCACCGACATATTGGGGCCCACTCGACGCCGGCCCCGCGACACGCAGACTCCACTGCACGCCGAGCCGCGTGAAAGCGAATATCTCTCGTCCCCAATCGCCTTGGTCGAAGCTGACGGACACGCGCGCACCGAGCCGTGGATCCTTTGATCGGACGATCCGTACTGGGCGAAGGTGATTCGCGTACAGGACTTCATCTCCCCTGCGCGAAAATTAAACTTTTATTAATTATATTTTCACCCACAAATATATTTCAAATTACATTTTAAACTTTCTTAAATTATAGTTTAGCCCTTTACTAATTTTAAATTAAATTTTTAAACTTTTAATAATTATAATTAAGCCCAAATTTAATTTAAATTATATTTTCAATTTTTATAAATTGTAATTAAGAACTATAATATTTGAACTTATATTTGTGGACAAAAAAATATCAAATTAAGTACATTTTCGATACAAATTATTTAATTTTATTAAAAATGTATTTTTAGCAAATAAAAAGAAAATATTAATTTATTTAACAAAAATTAACTAAATAATAATAGAACGTAGCAATTATCATTACTAAAATTGATGAAAATAGCTGTATAAAATACAGTTATCACACCCTCATCTAGGTCCCTATTACCTATTTGAGTCGAAAGAACAATTGACCTTTTACAATTGTTCATATGTATAGGATTCTTCAATTGGTATCAAAGCTAGTCACCCATGTTTAGGCTTAACTGCCTTAGTGCTTGATTCTAAAGCTCTATCTACACATTCACACATCTTGTACATTTTTTTCCTTTGTCACCAGTGGTGTGGGTTGTTGTTATTATGTGAGGTTGTTTATCTCTATGAACTTTTGTTGTTTGCATGTTCCTTATTTTCTTATTCATGCATATCTCTTTCTCACTGCTTCGTTGTCTTGCATGGTATGTTAATTATCATATTTTGTGTTATACTTAACTATTTGATCCTTTACTAGTATTCTTCCTTGCTAATTGCTTTAACAAGCTCTTTGTGTATGTTTCCCTTACTTATTGCTCACTTATTCTTCTGTGGCAATTTTCATGAGCACCATGTCAAATGTTTTCATTATGTAGTGTCAAAGTATTAGGATTTTTCTATTTGTAGTCTTATCATTTAATGTCATATCATATAGACTATATGTCTTCTTTTTACTACGTTGTCCTTTCTTGAATCTAATTTGTTGTGTGTAAGTTTTCTGTTAGTCTCTTTTTGGTTTATGTTATCTTTCACCTACTTTTCTTTCTTTTGTGTTTTGCATGTATCTTTGGGGCAAACTATGATATGTTACAAGCTTGTGTATATGAATGTTTCTTCTCTTTTCTCTATATTATGCTCATTTGGGTTTTCCTTGTACATTTGTATGACATATAAATTATTTACCTATCTTTAAGACTTTGGACTTTTATGTATTGCTATGACTAGACTTGTGTGTTTAGTTGGCATTCCTGATGGTTGGGGTTGTACACCTTGTCTAAGCATGTCATTTGCTTCTATATTGAAATTTGAGTCTTCCTCACATGCTTAGATGTTTTAGTAACATCCTGTGTTTCTTCTCTATTAGGGGTGTTGCTTGTGATGCTCACTAGTTAGTCAATTTCTTTCCTTCTTTTAACTAGCGATGATATGAGTGTCACAGATGATCTCTTTTGAGACAGTTATGTTCCATTTGTTGCCTTTCCTCTCTCTCTTTGTGGAGGCAACATTGTATGGTTTGTACTGATGATCTCTCTTAAGACACATTCTTGTCCTTTTGGCCTATGATCTTTTTTGGAGCCATCTTTGTCATCTCACTTATTTGTTGTTGTGTTTCATGAAAGTGACTACTTCTTTCTCTTAGTAGCTTGTTTCTCTTGTGTGAGTTTGTGAACTTCTCTTATCTTAACTTGCTTAGCATTCTTCCCTACTTCTATATTATCTATGTTCTACTATGTGTAGATGGCTTTGCTTTGAGAGAGTTTTGAGAGTGTAGAATGTATAACTTATTTATTGCCTAACATGCTCACATTTAAGGGGAGAGTTGTGTGTCTGTTACATGATCTCAAGGGGAGTTTTGTGTTTGTTCTTGCATCCTTGGTGTTTGTTCTGCTTATGAGTTCATGTTATACTGTATGTTCTTGTGATACTTCTTCTTGGCCTTACTTTGTATGAACCATGTATAAATATGACTATTAGTATTATATGTAGCATGTATAGTATGTATTCTATCATTTCACATGTCATCTTATTTGTTTACCAGCATTCTTGTTTTGTAGTAATTTATTACATGTTTCCTACATGTTGTTGCTTGCTTGGTATTTGTTGTTAGAATGCAAGACACATGTTTTCTTTGGTAGATTGGGATGTCTTTCTATATGTGTGTGCATAGTATGGGGTGAATATGCATGATTGAATACACTCAAGTGTTGTTGGGGGAAGGTAGTTGAGTCCCAAAGGAAAGTGGATGAGTTGCTGCAAAAGGGATTTGTAAGGGAAAGTTTCAACCCATGTTACGTTTCCTATCATCTTAGTCCCAAAGAAAGATGAAACATGGCACATGTGTGTGGATTATTGAGCTTTTCACAAGATAACGATAAAGTATAGACATCCCATTCCCAGATTAGATGATATCCTCGATGAATTTCATGGTTCTCAATTGTTTTATAGAATTGATTTAAAGAATGACTATAATCAGATTAGCATGAAAGAGAGAGACGAATGGAAAACTACATTTGAAACTAAACATGGATTGTATGAGTGGTTAGTGATGCCTTTCGGTTTAACTAATGAACCTAGTACATTCATGAGGTTAATGAACCATGTCTTGCATGCTTTCATGGGGAAATTTGTGGTAGTTTACTTTGATGATATTTTAGTTTATAGCCAAAATTTAAAGGAACATGTGGAACACTTGCATGCTATTTTTAGTATGTTGAGAGCAAAAAAATTGTATTCTAATCTTAAGAAGTGCACATTCTGCATTGAATCCGTCGTGTTCCTAGGATTTGTTGTTAGTTCATAGGGTATTAGTGTTGATGAAAAAAAGGTAAGGGTAATAAGGGATTGGCCTACACCTAATAATGCAAATGAGGCAAGAAGTTTCCATGGTTTGGCAAGTTTTTATCGAAGGTTTGTTAAAGATTTTCGTTCTATTGCTGCACCTTTGAATGAACTTGTTAAAAAGAATGTTGTTTTAAGTGGGACGATGTGCATGATCGAGCTTTTAACACTTTAAAAGATAAGATAATTAATGCACATTTGTTGTGTTTGCTTAACTTTGATAAAGCTTTTAAGATAGAGTTTGATGCATCCGAAATTGGCATAGGAGATGTTTTGATGCAGGATCCAAACCAATTGCTTATTTTAGCAAAAAGCTAAGTGGAGCTGTGTTAAATTATCCTACTTATCACAAAGAGCTTTATGCATTAGTAAGAACTCTTCAAACATGGAAACATTACTTGTGACCGAGGGAATTCATCATTCATTCCGATCACGAGAGTTTGAAGTTCTTAAAAACCTAAGGTAAGCGTAATAAAAGACATGCTAAGTGGTTGGAGTTCATAGAAATGTTTCCTTATGTAATCAAATACAAGCATGGGAAGGACAATGTTGTGGCTGATGCATTGTCTAAGAGGTACATATTACTTCATTGCAACAAAATGACTTGGTTTTAAATTGCTCAAGGATTTGTATGTCAATGATTCTGATTTTAGTCGAGTATGGAATGCATGTGATAAGTGTGTGTTTGGTGATTTTTATAGGCATGAAAGATTTCTATTCAAGAAAGATAAATTATTTGTGCCTATTTTTTTTGTTCATGAGTTGCTTGTTAGGGAAAGTCATGTGGGAGGATTGATGGGTCACTTTGGTGTTCTAAAGACTTTAGATATTTTACGTGAGCATTTTTATTGGCCTAATATGAAGCATGATATACAATCTATTTATGGTGCATTACATGTAGGCAAACAAAATCTAAAATTAAACCACATGGCTTGTATATCCCTTTACCTGTGTCTGATCAACCTTGGATTGATATATAGATGGATTTTGTTTTAGGATTATCACTGACTCAAAGTGGTAAGGATAGCATATTTGTTGTTGTTGATAGGCTTAGTAAAATGGCTAATTTTATTGCATTTTCTAAAACAATGATGCAACACATATTGTTGATTTGTTATTTAAAGAAGTGGTTTGTTTGTATGGTTGCCTAAGACAATTGTTAGTGATAAGGATGTTAAGTTCCTAAGTCATTTTTGGCACACTTTATGGAATAAATTAGGAACTAAATTGTTATTTTCTACAACAGCACATCCTCAAATGAATGATCAAACTAACGTAGTTAATAGCATACTCACTACCTTGTTGCATGTTTCCATTCAAAAGAATTTAAGGCAGTGGGAGAAGTGTTTGCCACATATTGAGTTTTCATATAATAGGATTGTTCATTCTACTTCTTCTTTTTCTCCTTTCAAATTTGTTTATGGCTTTTCTCTTTTAACACTTATTGATATTTTACCTTTGCCTATGAATTAGCATGCTAATCTTGATGGTAAGAAAAAAGGCAGATTTTGTGAATGATTTACATGCTAGAGTTTGGGCCAACATTGAAAGGAAGAATAAGGAATATGATAAGTAAGCCAATAAATAGTGTTTAAAGGTTGTTTTCCAGCCTGGAGATTGGGTTTGGGTGCACATGTGTAAGGATAGGTTTCCCACATAGCAAAAAATCAAAATTGTAGCCTCGAAGAGATGGACCTTTTCAACTCTTGGAATGGATCGATGATAATGCCTACAAGCTAGATTTTCCATGTGACTATGGTAATGTTAGTGTAACTTTTAATGTCACTAATTTATCTTTGTTTGATGTAGGTGATTCAAGGACGAATCTTTTTAAAGATAAGGAGAATAATGAAGATCAAGGTGCTGACCAAGTTATTGTTTCCAAATATTCTCAAGATCCTTTGCAAGGAATTAGCGGTCCAATGGGCAAAGACAAAGAGGATGATGGAAGCTTTGCAAGGCTTGATCGCAGAAGAGTAATACAAAGAGGCTATGCTAGAAAAGATTCTAAAACTAAATTCGATGATTCCAAAGTTTCACCAAGGATGGTATATTACCTTTTTATGCAAGGGATAGATTTGGAAGATCAAGTTGGGAGCAAGGATTGATTTAGGAAGTAATTTTTTGTTTTAGTTAATTATGAGCCTTTATGTTTAGCAACTTTTGTTTTAGTGAATTATGGGCTTTTTTGTTTTATTAAATTGTGACTTTTTTTGTTTTATTTATCATAAGTCTTTTAGTCTTTTCATTTTAAGGATGGATTAGGCCCAATCCATAACTAAATAAGCCCATTAGGTTTGAACTTATACTTAGGGTTGAACTTATACCTAGAGTTTTCATTAGGCTTGAAATGGTCCATAGATTTTTTGCTTCTTATAAAAGAAAATGACAGCCGTGTAATAGAGGTAGAATTGATATCATTAATAAAAGTTTATTTCAGAAAGTTTTTGCTTTGCCTTTTTATGTTCTTGATTGAATTCTTGAATTCTAATTATCAAAGGAAGTGACCATCCTTTGTGTTATCTCAAGGTTGGGGTTTTAAAGATTTTGTTTCCTTAGAGTTCTAATATGATCTTTTTCAATATATTCTTTGAAAATCAATGGTTCCAATTCCTTTGAGTTCCTAGGTTCTTAGGGTTGTTCTATTAAAGGATCTGCATCATGTTTGAGGGAAGATAGTTGAGCCACTAAGAGTATGTCAAATTGGAAGATAGTTGGACTTCAAATTGAGCCACTAGAAGTGTGTCAACTTGGAAGATAGTTGGATTCCTAGTTAAGCCACTATCAATGTTTCAATTTGGAAAAATTTGGACTCATAGTCAACATCTTTTGACAGATTCCCTAACATATTTATGTGGCATTGGAGTTTTACCATCTGTTCCGCCAATGTGTTATAAGCACATTGCGAACCCTTTTATACCCTCTTATAGCACATGTAGATGTAGGGCTCTGTACTATGCATCCCATTTGAGAGATGTTTTCTCTTCACACTTTTATGGGTTTGTCTGTGCATTCAATTTGTTGCTTATTTCATGTTGTTACCTTGCCTCATTGTTGTTTTTTTCTGTTGTATATGATACATATATTATTTCTTATTGTTTTTGCTCTAATATTCTTTGTTGTGTTGTTCTTATGTGACTACATCCTTGGTGTTTGTTCTCGTGAGGTTATTGCATTACTGTTTGATTTCTCTTCTATCTATAGGGGTGTGGTATGTAGCATATTATGTGTGTGCTTTGTTTGACTTTCCATGACAAAAAGGGGGACAAGGTCACGGTTAGTTGATATGCATACACATAGGGGGAAAGTTGCATATGTTCAGGAGGAGTTTGCATATTTTTGTTACATGTAAATTATGTTTGTTTATACTACATGTTGATTGTGCTTAGCCTATCAGTGTATACTTGTGTAGGGGTAACACGATAGTATTTCAATAGATTACACATTGTTTTTGCATGATACGTTCACGTGGTATGTGTTTTTTTCATGTGTGCAAATTACAGATGTAGATAAAAGTAATCAAGCTTTAGACTTGTAGTGTGTAGACATGTTGAAACCCTCGTGTTTCAGGCTGACAAAGTGTGGATGAATGGATTCGAAAAGATAGATGTAGTACATAAAATGGATGCGCTTGGATTAGGTATATTTCTGGGTGTTGGGTAGGTGTCGATGTTTTTTCATGGGAACAAACATCTTTAGATCATCTTTATGATCCTCTCATGATTGATGTGTGTCTGTACTTAGTTGTACAATGTTTTGAAATGGAAAGCCAAATGGGGGAGAATGTAAGTCCTGTAGTCCTTTGTGTTTGTGTTTTCTTTCCATGTGTAAAACACGAAGTTTGTTTATTTTACTTATTGTTCTATCTTCCTCTATGTAAGGTTAGTTACTATAGATCAGTAATGTACACATGCACTTAGTTAGGAACAATATGATTGAAAGCATGTTTACATGCCATGGGCTTCATTTTCGTAGTGTACATACTAGATTGAGTGTTATGGTTTTCAATGAGCAAGTTGACATTGTCACTCGTGTTTTTGGATTGAATTTGATGCAAGTATGTATGAAAATTACTTGGCATTTTTTTGGCACCTTACCACACCCCTGAACTAGGGCTTCTTCATACCCCTCGACATGGCCATGGTAAGAGATGAGCAGAATCGTGATCGCCAAATACTTTGATGAACGAAAACTTGATGAACGAAAACCTGCATCGCCGATCCTGCCAATACTTTGGTTTTATATTTATAAAACTCTCGCAAGTGCACGAATCATTTCGTAGAAAATGATAAGTAAACTCCCAAGGTCGATCTAAGGAAGGAATGTATGTGGTTTTTAATTTATTATTCAAACTTTGAAAAACGAAATTAAATCCTAAACATCCTGTCATGATATTTTGGGGTTTTGTGGTTTTAATCTAATAACAGAAAATTAAACATAGATTCAATAAACATTCATGCAAATTTTATCTTTTATAAATAGTGGAGTATTTATGGATATAATAACTAAGTTAATTATGCTTGCTCGTATTATCTAGGTTATTAAAGATATGAATTGATATTTATTGATTCTCCCTTTTTTGTATGAATACCACCTTTGGTGGGGTTAGATATTCTTTGTTAACTAAACAAATCAATTAACACCTATGGGTGGGGTTGATAACTAATTTGGTTAATTAAATTAATTCCTTTTTCTAAGAGATTGAAAATGAACTATTTAAATGCCACCATTTGGTGAGTTAGACAGCTTTAAACTTTATTCAAGGTGTCCAAATTAAACCTAAGAATTTAGTTATCCGAGTACTAACTTTCAAGTTTTAAAACTACTACCGAAAACATGTTGTCAATACATTTTCGTATAATAATTCTTATAAAACTTTTGAAATAGAAAGCATCACTCTAATGCAAGGATTGTACCAACAAATAAAAGAGCACTACTCTAAATTAGACCGGATAACTAAACCTTAAAATCGAATTTTCAAATTTAAGTTTGTAATGAAAAATAATATATTTCTTTCTAACATTCTTAATATAAAATCTTGAATAAAAATAAAAACAATTCATTTTAGAGATTTTTACCTATTTAATATTTTAGAAGCATAACAACGATAATATTATAACATGTTTACAAACAAATAGCGGTTAAATTTAATCACAGTATAAATTAAATATAATATGTAAGAATAAAGCATAAAAAATAACTCGAAAGAAAATAAAATCCTCATAAAGATTGATGCCATTCCCGGTTGCTAGAAAAAACTCCAAGCGAATTTGCACTTATTTATTGAATCAAAAGCTAATAAATTACAAAAACATAACTAGTTCTTCCCAAAAAGGGGAAGAACTCTAAATCTAAGAGAAATTAACTAAGAAAAACTAAAAACTAAGAAAACATAAGAAAAACTAAAAATCTAAGAAAAGAGAGAAAGAAAGAGAGAAAAGAATGTATTTGGAGGTTTTCAAGGTGTGTTTTGGAAGCCGAAGGGAAGGGGGTATTTATAGGTGAGGACGGAGAGAAAAAAATGAGTAAAAAAATGTTAAAAAAAATATTAAAAAATTAAAAAACATGTAATGGAAATGTTGAGGTCATCAATGACGCCGCATGACGTCATTGTGGCCGACGTGAAAATGGGGTGAAAACGCTGTCTGGCGAGAGGGCTGGCTGGCTGAGGCCATACACTGGCCGTCATCGCGCGCTGAACAGTAACCTTGTGCGCGCATGAACAGTAACCCGTGCCAGTTGTCCGCATGAATGCACTCGCACGCAAATGGGGGCAGCGTAACTGGTGTCAAGGCGGCGACGGTGCGTTTTTCTCATTTTTGACATTTTTGACCTGACCCATTTTGTCCAATTTTTCCATATTTGTCACCTTTACGCATTTATTTATTAATATATTTGTGATGTATTGCTTCCAAAGATTCCTCTTGAGTCTTTAAGTTGCATTTTTAAGCCAAAAATACCCGAAAAACAATAAAAATACCCGTGATTCCTAAAAGACAAATTTATATAAATATATGATAAAACGTATAAATATATATATTTTTAATCAATTAATTTGCATAAAATCATGGTTATTTTAGTGCTTTTTCAGAGCACTCATCACAACTCCCAACTACCGCCTTCATAGTCCCCTTAGCAAGAGAAGTTGAGTAAAAACTAAAAATTAAACTATCCTAAATCACTTTCTCGTGGATTGAAAGTTGCATTTAGCCTATGCAACAAGCCTTTAAACCCCTAGGTTTCCCTAGTGGACGAGTTTGAGTCTCGTGAGGGTTTTCAGTAATGATACCCACAAACATTGAACTAAATGTAAAAATAAAAAAAAAATAATAATAAAAAAAACAATAAAAACAATAAAAACAATGAAATCAAAAACTAAAATTACAATAAAATCAAAAATTAATTTTTTTTTGAATAAGAGAAAACAACATATCACAAAAATGTCTCATACTTTTTAATCTCCTTTAAGATCATAATTAAAATCTCAAGCATAAGTTATTTTAATCTCTTCAAACAATCATGATTTATTATAATAATTAGTCGAAAATCATTTTCATATTTCATGTCAAAATGTATCAATTTAATTTCACCCAATTTCGTTGTCATGAATCGAATTCCGTCGACTCTATTCCTCACAAGTCAATACTCAAACACCTCAATCCTATGGTTCAAACACTCATACTATTTTATATGCGAAAGAGTTGATGTATAGAAATGAACTAATATGTTCGCATATGTATAAAGAATAAAGGCTCAAAGTGTTATTTTAACATTGATCTCATGAAAGGAATCAAATGTATAAATTATAAAGATATCATATATAAAAATTATTTTCATGCATAAATCAAACTCATTAAGAAAGAATTTCAAGATATATGCTTTTTACAAATGAAGAAATTGCAATAACTTTTTAGGGAATTACTTCCTATATCTTTCTTTTGTAAATAGCCTGTACTCACAACTTTATATGCAACGTGGGTCATAGTATATAGATGATACTATTTTTTATCTCTCTATTTTTTTTTCTGTAGATATTTTTCAATACGTGTATTTTTGTAGAGTCAACCCAATGATGTATTGTACATTTTTTGGATTTTGGTGAAAGGGGTTAATTTTGTGGCTTTTCTGTTTGATCTTGGTTTAGGTAACCCCATATATGTCCTTTTGTTTTTGTAGTAGTCATGCATAAATGAGATATAAGCATATACTATCAATTTCTACTCAAATCATTTAATCTAAGCAAAAATAATAATCAAAAATATATGATACTCTATTAAGATGAGAAAAAAAATTCATACATTCAATGCTAATACCTATAGAGATCATCTAAAAATTTGAATAAATAAGAAATGTGTTTGGAGTAGAAAAAATATATATATTTCACTCTGAATAAAGGAAATTAGGCTCAAATTATATCTCACAAAGGTAGTCTCCACTAAAAAAAATTCATAAACACCGATTTTGGGTTTAATATAATTTCTACATCTTATCAAGAAATACTAGTTATGACAAAAACTAACTAATTATCAAAAATAATTATAAAATTTTCAAAAATTAATCTAACAGTACAAAAGACTTAACTATTTACTTAAATTTGATTTAAAGAAATGATAAATTTTTGTGAATTTTTTTTTAGAATTACTAAATCAGACAAAATAGAAATAAAACCAAACACACACAAAATGAAAAAGTATATTTTTTATTTTAAAATTTTTTTTTATTTTTAAATTGTTAAAACTTTTTTTTAATTAAGCATGGTAACTTTTCACCACCCCCAACCTAGAACTTACATTGTCCTCAATGTAACAACTGTAAATTAAAGATAAAGAGAAAAGAGAAGAAAGATTACCTATTTCCTGAGAATGTGCAAGTAGTAATGGAAAATGCAGGTGCATCCATCATATTCATCATTAAAGTGTATACAGACAAATCGATGTGAACTTCTAACATCTCAACAAATATTTTTAGTTTTAACAATTTAAAAATTATTCACATGTAATTAAAATGAAATAATTAAGTAAATAAAAGAAATAAAAGAAAATTACCTAAAATGATGGGTTGCCTCATCCGGCTTAGTTTAACGTCTTAGCAAGACGTAACTTGGGATTGCATTTTAAGTAAACTCAATGTCCCTCATCATTGAGTCAATCAAACCTTCAGGTAAGACAAGGTTGTCTACCTATACTTTTTCACCATGCCCTATTGATTTTCAAATTTCTTTTTGTACTTAAAACTAGAGGCATACTTGATTGCTTTTAGATAACCCACATCTAGGTGCAAATCAAATAATTAAGTCATTAAAACACAATTGTACCTAGATCAAACAAAGTAACTAACTCCTTAGATTGTAATTAAAACTTTAAAATTTTCAAGATAGTTCAATTTTTTTTTTATTTTTGTTTTTAAGAAAAAAAAATAACATAAGTATTGACAACTAAGAGTGCTCCCGTGAAAGAATGGTGGTGCAAAGGCTCCTTAAAAACATCCTCCTAGACAGTAACAACGCTCCGTGAAAGACTAAAGGCACAAAGGCTTCAAGAACTAGTCTCCTGTATTAACTCCCTTAGATCTTTACTTTTCATGTTATTAAGTTAAGTTAAATAAAAATTTAAGTTAACGAAAATCTAAGTTAATTAAGTTTAAAGAAAAGGTTAATTAAGTTAAATGAATTAAAAAAAATCTAAGTTAATTAAGTTAAGTTAAAAAAAATCTAAGTTAATTAAGTTAGTAAAAAAAAGTTAATTAAGCTAAGTGAAGTAAAAAAAATCTAAGTTAATTAAGTTAAGTGAAAAAAAAGTTAATTAAGTTAAGTTAAGTAAAAAAAATCTAAGTTAATTAAGTTAATGAAAATTTAAGTAAAAACTTAAGTTAATGTTAAAAAAAATCTAAATTAATTAAGTTAGTAAAAAAAAAACTAAGTTAAGTAAGTTAAATAAAAATCAAGAAAAAAAATAGCTAAAGAAAGAAAAAAAAATAATAAAATAAAATAAAATTAAAAAAGGTAAAAGAAAAAAAAATTATGATTTAAAATAAATAAAAAAATAGTAAAAATTAAACTAAAAAAAATTAAAAATTTGTTTTTTATTTATTTTTTATTTATTTTTATTTATTTTTATTTATTTATTTATTTTTTATTTATTTATTTATTTATTTTATTTATTTTATTTATTTTATTTTATTTTTATTTATTTTTATATATTTTATATATATTTTTTATTATTTTTTTAAATTTATTAAAAAAAATTTATTTTTTTATTTTTTTATTATTTCTTATGAAATTTAAAATTTGAAATTTGATTAAATTTGTTTTTTACAAAAACAAAAAAAATCACAATTATTTACAGCACAAAAATATTTTTAAAATTTTGATAAATAAATTAAAAATCACTTGTTTCTTCCTCGCAACTAGCCAAAAACTTGTTGAGCGTAATCGCGATCTACAAATACTTTGATGAACGAAAAACTTGATGAACGTAAAACAGACGCCGATCTTGCAATACTTTGGTTTTATATTTATAAACTTCGCAAGTGCCTAATCATTTCAGAGAAAATGATAAGTAAACTCCCAAGGTCGATCTAAGGAAGGAATGTACGTGGTTTTTAATTTATTATTCAAACTTTTAAAAACGAATTAAATCCTAAATATCCCGTCACGATATTTTGGGGTTTTGTGTTTTTAATCTAATAGTCAACAAATATAGATTCAATAAACATTCATGCAAATTTTATCTTTTATAAATAAAGTGGAGTATTTATGGATATAATAACTAAGTTAATTATGCTTGCTCGTATTATCTAGGTTATTAAAGATATGAATTGATATTTATCGATTCTCCCTTTTTGTATTTAATACCACTTTGGTGGGTTAGATATTCTTTGTTAACTAAACAAATCAATTAACACCTACATGGGTGGGGTTGATAACTAATTTGATTAATTATATTAATTCTTTTTCTAAGAGATTGAAAATGAACCATTTAAATGCCACCTTGCCGGGTTACACTTAAACTTTATTCAAGGTGTCCAAATTAAACCTAAGAATTTAGTTATCCGAGTACTAACTTTCAAGTTTTAAAACTACTACCCAAAAACATGTTGTCAATACATTTTCGTATAATAATTCTTATAAAAACTTTTGAAATAGAGCATCACTCTAATTACCAAGGATTGTACCAACAAAAAAGAAAGACTACTCTAAATTAGACCGATAACTAAACCTTAAAATCTAATTTTCAAATTTAAGTTTGTAATGAAAAATAATATATTTCTCTCTAACATTCTTAATATAAAATCTTGAATAAAAAATAAAATCAATTCATTTTAGAGATTTTTACCTATTTAATATTTCGCAAGCATAACAACGTTATTATTATATCATGTTTACAAACAAATAGCACGGTTAAATTTAATCACGTATTAAATTAAATATAACATGTAAGAATAAAGCATAAAAAGAATCAAGAAAGAAAAATAAAATCCTTACAAGATTGATGCCATTCCGTTGCTAGAAAAACTCCAAGCGAATTTGCACTCCCATTTATTGAA
Organism: Hippophae rhamnoides; assembly: GCA_033030585.1. NCBI lineage: Eukaryota > Viridiplantae > Streptophyta > Magnoliopsida > Rosales > Elaeagnaceae > Hippophae > Hippophae rhamnoides. Next base: position 40,182,981 of record CM065438.1, on the reverse strand, counting down.
TCAAAAAGCTAATAAATTACAAAACCATAACTAGTTCTTCCCAAAAAAGGGAAGAACTCTAAATCTAAGAGAAATTAACTAAGAAAACTAAAAACTAAGAAAACATAAGAAAAACTAAAATCTAAGAAAAGAGAGAAAGAAAGAGAGAAAAGAATGTATTTGGAGGTTTTGAATGTGTGTTTTGAAGTGAAGGGAATGGGGTATTTATAAAGAGGATGGAGAGAAAAATGAGTAAAAAATGTTAAAAAAAAATATTAAAAAATTAAAAACGTGTAATGGAAATGTCGAGGTCATCAATGACATCAAGATGACGTCATGGGGGTCATCGCACGTGAAAATGGGGTGAAACGCTGGCACGAGGAGACACTTTGATACACAAGGCCGCTGTACAACAGCGCCATGGGGAACAAGACTACATACATAGTTGCCACATTTAACGCATGAACAAAGAATAAGGCGCAGTTTGGCTGGTAAGCATGCGCGGCGTGTTTTTCTCCTTTTTGACATTTTTGACCTTTTTGACCCATTTTGTCCAATTTTTCCATATTTGTCGACCTTTACGCATTTATTTATTAATATATTTGTGATGTATTGCTTCCAGTATTCCTCTTTGAGTCTTTAAGTTTCATTTTTAAACCAAAATACCTGAAAAACAATAAAAATACCCGTGATTCCGAAAAAGACAAATTTATATAAATATATGATAAAACATATAAATATATATATTTTTAATCAATTAATTTGCATAAAATCATGGTTATTTTAGTGCTTTTTGAGCACTCATCAGTAAGGTGGTCAATGAGGACCACAACTAGATGATCTAACCTTTGGAATTCTTCTACAAATACCCAATTCTCTGTGTGTTTTTCATCAAAAAATTATTTAACGGAGCTTTGTCAAATTGAAATCTCATTTTTTTATTGTTGGATCATTATTACCTTCAATGTTGTTTGGTATTAGTGATTCGTGACAATGTGAGCAAAAACTTACTTTTGAGTGGAGTGTACTTGAGGTGGTGTTTGCAAGTAGGATTTATGTAAGGAGATGTGGCTATGTACCATGTGTAGGTTGAGTGTCATAGGAAAAATAGTGTGCTTAAGTTGAGCTCAAGAATATTTTGTTTTCTGTGTGTGACATAACACTGTGAGATTGAGTTAAGAGATCGTTTGTTGTGTGCGATACATGGATGACTGTTTGTCACACGTAGACAATTTATGGATTGTCGTGAAAGTGTTTTCTATGGTGATTTTTGATTATTTGTGATTAAGGTGGTACTCAAGGTTGATTGTTTCTTTCTTTTCACATTAATGATTCATGGTTACTAATCACACCACATTGGGCAGTGCTAGCTTTGGAGGAGAGCCAAGTTCGTGTGTCGAACTAGGCTATTACGGAGGTAGCAAACGAGGGTAGTAATAGGCAATTCGAACTGAGGTCTTAACTGTTAGAGGTAAAGAGGTTTTTTATTTATATCAGGGTTGTATTTTTTTTATTTCTTAGTAAATTTGTTAACTATCTAGTGGTTGCCATAAGCAACCTAAATAGATAGGTTTTAATGTGGGTTTACCTAGTTATACCTTGTATTATGCATGCTCTATTATTTGGCCAGTACAATTAGAGTTTAAATTGTATATATCTCTACATATTGAAGTTTAAACTCTAATTAGAATGCTTTTATTATTTATTGTTTGCTTTTTGAATATCGAATATTGCATCTACTTTAAAATATTGCTTGTTTGTGTTTATTTTCACTGCTACAATGATTATCTGTCAAGTGTTTATCTCTCTATTGTTTGCATGTTTGGAACGAGTAATTAAAGAGTCAGTATCTCCTTAATCTAGTTGTGCATCTGATCTTGGACTCTGTCAATGTTGTTTTGCATGATTAGATTGGTGTACTAATATAATTTGAGTTTCTATCATGTATATATATGCAAACATACTAGATCTAGACTCTAATTAGAAAGTTAATTTGTTTTGTGTAGTTGCATGATATCTTTCCTCTACATGTAGCATGCTTATAGCTTTTTGTTCGGTGCTTTTGCTATAGTAAATTAATCTTTCTGCTTCCTGATTAATTTATAATTCCTATGCTTTTTATTTAAATGTGAGTTTAATATGAGTCTCTAAGAAGTCGGTATTTTTTTACCCTGATATTGTACCAAGTTTTAGACTCTTTATTATGGTTTTCTATGTTATGTTTGATTGTATAATATAAGAGTACAATCATCATTTACCGAATATGTTCTCACATATAAGGTCTTAAAGTGATTGTAAATCCTTTATAACTTTTCATTATATATGCATGTTTCACATGCTCTGTGTTGTTTGCCATGTATGCATGTTGTTAGCGTAGATAGAAGCTTGTGAGGCACATTGTCACTGATGTGTTTACTACAAATTGTTATTTTCGTATCTACTGATTGCTTTTGTTGTGTGTTGTATTGAGTATGTTATTTTGTACTTCTGTTGTATAACTTGCTTAATTCTCATTTGTGTGGGCAACTTAACTAAATTGGTACAAGGCTCGCAAAAAGATTCCATGGGTTTTCTTTTTCATCCCTTATCTAGGTCTCGGTTACCTATTTGAGTGGAAAGAACGGTTGACTTTATATATGAGTGTAGGCAATATTCGTGAATAAAACATACAAATATAATTTTAGTTTCTAGGTGTGTCCTTAATCGACACGAATTGTGTGCAATGGGTACGCAAGTATACATATCCCAAACAAGTAATAAAATGGTAAAAAAATATCATTCTCATAGAGATTACATTATGAGAAACTAATTTTAGAACTAAAAACTAAATATCAACTTTTTTGTTTTGTTTTGTAAAAGCAAAATTAAAAGAACTAAAAATAAATAGCAGTTAACTCAAAAATTAGCAATTAAGAAGATATACGAGAAACCTACCTTTTCTTTCATTTCAATTGATTAATATTTCAATTATTAACCAACCTAAATCGTGAACAACCTAGAAATATGACCACTAAATTTAATTTATTAATTAAATTATGATCTAACAATGTAATAACTAACTAGGTAAGATTAACTCTAATCAAAATATAAATCAAAACTTGCCACTTCAATCACAAGAACTACCAATTTCATACTAAACTCATAATTAAGCAATAAACAAATACATGAAATAAACTAGGTGATTCCCTTATCTATAATGTGCAAGGTTTTGACATTTAAACTTAGATTTGTGCACATCAAGAATTTAAGAATTGAAATTAAAATAAATCGTGACATTAAATTAATTACACCATAGTCTAGGACTTAAAAATTACTCTTAGTCACATGTAGTTAGTTTGCTATCTATAAATAAGGTAAAAAATGAACAAAAATTCATAATAATAATCTAAAAGGTAAGAAAAAGCTTAGGATGGTGGTTGAAGATTATAAGTCATCTATCTTCATCTTTATCTTCAACTTTTCCCTGGAACCAATGTAGAGCTCTTGCCTTCTTCTTGATCTTTGTTTTTCTCCTACTTATTGCTTTTTCTAACCAAATATGATGTACCTATAGTGTATTTTGAGTCAATATTGCATTACTAATTGATTCTCTATGATTCAATAGTTAAGATATAAAGTTTTGGGGTTGAAAATACTATTTTTTGCGCCTTCTAAGGGTCTTGATCGATCAAAAACCTCGGGTAGATCAATCTATCCTATTAAGCATCTAACGAATGAAAGCTTAATCCAAGTGTAGTCAATGATCTATGGTTCCTCGATCAATGTATTTGATTACTCTTCAAATACATGTTTTACTCATTTTATTCATTCATACCTATAAGACACAAACAAAACCAATTAAGTGTAATGGGAACATAAAATAATTGTAAATATGATAGAGTTTGATGCGTAAAATATGTATAAATTATCTCCTATCACAAGTATTTATGAAAGCCTCAAAAATGAAAGATGGTAGTTGTAAGCTCTAGGTTGGGGGTGGTGAAAAGTTACCAAGCTTAATTTCAACAATTTTAACAATTTTAAAATGTTTATGTTCACATTTTCATTTTTTATTTGATTTTATTTTCTTTGTGTCATTTAGTAATTTTTAGAATTTTAGGATTAGTTTTAAAAAATTTCTTACAAAAATGTATCATTTCTTTAAATCAAATTGAAGTAAATAGTTAAGTCTTTTGCATTATTAGATTAATTTTTGAAAACATATCATGGAGTATTTGGTAATTAGTTAGTTTTTTGTCGTGATTAATATTTCTTGATAAGGTGTGAAAATTATATTAAACCCAAAATTGGTGTTTAGGCATCAAATAGTGAATAGTATTATCATTGTGAAAATATTGATAAGGTGTGAAAATTATCATTGTAAGATATAATTTGAGCCTAATTTTCTTTATTTTGAGTGAAATATATTTTTTCTACTCCAAACACATTTCTTATTTCTTCAAATTATTAGATGATCTCTATAAGACTTAGCATTGAATGTCTGGATTTTTACATCTTAATGAAGTGTTATATATTTATTTTTCATTTGCTTAGATTAAATTATTTAAATAGAAATTGATACTATATGCTTTCTTCATTCATGCACGGTTTTTATTAAAAAGGAAATACATCTAAGGTTACCTATACAAATACAAACAGAAAAGCCAAATATTAACCACTCACCTTACCATATAAAAAATGTACAATTTGTACTTGGTCTCACTCTCTAAAAAAATTTATTCTCTTAAAAAAAATAGAAAGAAAGAGAGAAAATAAAAATGAATAGTATAATCTATATATTACGACCCAAAAAGCCTAAACAGTTGTGAAAAATGATTTAATGCAAACAAAAATATAGGAAGTAATTTCCTAAGAAGTCATTGCATTTTCCTAAATTTTCTAAAAGGTATATTACTTGATATTTTTATTTGATGAATTTGATTGATGCATGAAAGTAATGTATAATATTTTATAAATCCTTACATTTGATTCCTTTCATGAGATCAAAGTTAAAATAACACTTTAAGCCTTTCTTCTTTAGACATATGCGAACATATTAGTTCATTTCTATACATCAACTCTTTTGCATATAAATTAGTATGAGTGTTTGAACTCATAGGATTCAGTGTTTTTGAGAATATTGACTTGTGGAATAGAGTTGAAGTGAATTCAGATTCCTGACACTAAGTTTGAGTAAAATTAAATTGATACATTTTTGATATGGAATATGAAAATGATTTTCAACTAATTATTATAATAAATCATGAATGTTTAGGAAGTTGAAATAATCTATGCTTAAGATTTTAATTATGAAGTATAAAAGAGATTATAAGCATGATATATTTTTGAATTTCACTTCTTTATTTTATCTTAGTCTTTTTAATTTATTTTAAATTTTAGTTAACTTCTTATTTTATTTGTTTTATTTTGTTTTCATTTTTTATTATTGTTAATATTTGTGGGTATCATTACTGAAAACCATCACGAGACTTAAACTCATCCACTAGGGTAACCTAGGGGTTT